>JAIUSX010000091.1:0-1378441 GCA_026573805.1 Hesperophylax magnus | reverse complement strand
GGTCAATGGGACTATGGCATGGGAATGGGAAGAGGAAGTAGATAGAAAAAAGAAAGGTGTAGAAATACTCGTACCTTAATATCTGGATATATAGATCTGGTCACCTAACACGACTAAAGCCATTGCAGGCAACATTTCGATTCTGAAAGTTGGTCTTTCATCAGGGTGATACTGATAGTATCTACCACTCTTTTAATTAGGTTTAAAACCCCAGAGCCCTTTCCAAGCCCGTACCCTACAACACATTTAATACAATCAATACAAAACAAAGAGTTTTATTTTTATAAATTTTGTCTTCTCCTGGTGATATTGATGACATCATCACCGGGAGAATTTTTCGTCTTCTGGTGATAATGTCATCAATATCACCAGAAGAAGACAAAAATTTCTATTTCAACTTCTATTTTTTTAAGTATGATATTATCAAAAACGTTTATCAAAACACCCACATTTAAAATAGAAAACCAATGATGGTCCAATTTCTTTTTCAACTTCTACTTTAAAAAAAAAATTTACCTAGTTATTAGTATATTAAATTAATATCTATTTAATTGAATTGCATTTCGTAATTTTTTGAACGGGTTTTTCCTCGTTCAGACAGGAAGTTGTCAAATTCCGCAGGACCCGCTATCATCCGCCGGTGGGATGTTGTAATCGTAGTACTCTCAACATAGTAAATATTATTCAACATTTTTATTTTTCATTAAGCAAAATTTTGTGTCATAAATGATTACATAATTGCAAAAATATTCATTCTTTGATTTGAGGTAGGCTCCAACCTTACGATAAGGAAATTACTACATTTGTATTGTCTCTTTTCTTCGCTTTGGAAGGCAGAGAGGATGGAACTATTAGATTATTTTCAAATTAAGGCACGGTAGTAAGCGTTCAAAAATGGTTTTATCTACCATGCATCATTTTCGGATGGTCATGATTTGGTTTTAGGTATCGTAATATGGGGTGACTTTTGAATGGAGGGGTGATCATCGCGGATATCTATATAATTCTCGCGACTACTTAGATATTGCTCGCCTTTTCAAAAAAAATTTTTCTGGCAATGTGGATGTAATCTGATATATCTACGAAAATCTGATATATCTACGAAAGGTTTCTTGTAGTTATATTCAAACATATTAATGGAGAAACATATAAATACATTTTTTCAATGCCTTAACGAATACAATACTTTCGTGTTATTTATATTGTAATGAATATCAGTGTCTGTCATTAACTAGCATTTTTTCCAATTTTTTGGGTATTGGCGTATTATTGTAATAAGCTTATGAAAATTGTATATTTGTTGACTTCCTAAACATGTATATTTTCTTTTAAATATATTTCAATAGTTTTAATACTTTTAATAAATATGATATAAAATTCTCAGACACAAATGTTTTATAAAAAAGTAATTTAGTTTTAAAAATTGTTAAGTTAAAAATTTGCCAAAGCTGCCCCATTTAACATGTGGGTTTACCTCACATACGTACGCCTCTCCACTTCTTTCCTCTGCCTGCATGCACCAGAAATGGTATAAAACTTCAATTCACTTCCTTTAACAACTTTTTACTGTGACTACTGCATTCAGTACTCCAGTAACAGAATTCCCCGCACTCGCCCTTCCGCCAACGTCCTTATAAGTTGTCCCGTCTCTCGCGAACACAATGCCAAAACACACAACTGATCAACTGTCTACAAGGATTCAACATTCACAACTGTAATAAATATATACCAGTAATTCTCGCCTCAAAATGATAATGTTTTGGATTTAATAAAACAAAATGAAAATTTCCTCTAAAATCATAAGATTTATAATTAAGTGCTTAAATAACTATCTTCTTATAAACCATATCGACGCCTGAAACGGATACGGGAATTCACACAAATTTACAAACGAACGCAATGAAAAAAGGTTGCTTGCATATATCATGTTTCATGCCTGTTAGTCGACCACAGAAAAGAAAATTTCAAGAGTTCACTATTGTGGCACGCGGCCTGCTAACAGTTGAGGTGAGGTAGCAGTTTAAGTGCAGTCAAAGCCCGCCGACCAATCACTGAGCTTTTGAGTGTCTTAAGGTTTTAATCGTTTTTAAATGACGATTTATTAATTCTACGTGTAAATATACAGGGTGTATCGGCAAGTACCCGACAAACTTTAGCCAGCTATTCCTCAGCACATTTGGAGTAAAAAATGTTATGGGCGCTTTGCTGTCCGGTAACATTTTTTTCCCATTAAAAACAAAAAATAAATAAAAAATCCACACTCCGTCACTGTCATTTGCATTGTTTCTCGTGTTCAACAGCTGTTATTAGCAAGTGTGTCAAAAAGTGTCCTCGCTCTTTCGTACACACTAAATAATAATAGTTAAAAATGAGACGAATGGTGCCGTGCCATTTCGTTGTGATTGTAAAAACGTGCCAACTTAGGTACGTACCTTAAAGTAATAGTACGTACGTACATTATTCAACGAAACTCGAACAAAATATTGCCAGACGGGTTTTCAAACTTTGACAAAGGATAAAACATTGGTGACATGTGGTGAAAATATGAATAGTTAATTTTTTATTAAAAAAAATTGTTACCGGACAGCAAAGTGCCCATAACATTTTTTACTCCAAATGTGCTAAGGAATAGCTGGTTAAAGTTTGTCGGGTACGTGCCGATACACCCTGTATACCTATCATACATATGATTTTTATGCCAAAATATTTTTCACTCAAGCTCCTTTTTTTTACATTAACCCCACACAAGAGGCACTGAAAAAAATAATTTCCCTCGAGGCCTATGTCATCTTTTGGGATATGGACGGTCTTTTTTAAGGAAAGGAAGAAGAGGAAGTTTTGGGAAGGTAAAAAGTAATGAAGGTTGACCCTTACTTACCCCACCTCACTTTACGAACCTGGGCACCCCTGCTAAACCACCAAACGTAGCGAACCACTTGGGGTGACTGATGGCAGAGGTGTTGATTATTCAACAAATGGTTCCCCGGGCGACGGTACCCAAAAAAAGATTGTCTCTTATTTATTCGTGTCACTGGTACATTTCCCCTCCAAGTAGAATTAGATACATACAACACACATACCTACATTCTCGACGATCTTTGATAATCGTAATAGCTTGTTTCTCACACAATATATTTAGAAACTTCCATAAATCTTTGTTCTTATATTATTGTTAATATTAATATGTCGTCTGCGATCCGTCGCCATGTTTAGTTATTTGTGCTTCATGAGGCTGCTTTTTCTGTTGCACTACAATTCATTATCTAAGATAATAGAAGTGTGGTTAAATTATTATCTAAGTTATGAAAGAAGTTAAACAGAAATGAAAGGTTTTAGTTAATTCCAACTGCATTCTTCATTCATATTCATTCATCTTCTCACACAAACGATTCTGTTATCCTGACTTTAACCCTCGATCACTCGCGCGGATTTTAGCCTCGTGAGCACTCTCGGGGTGTTGTGGCCACCCCATATACTCAAAGTACATTTTTATACATATAGTATCAGTTAATGGAATTATACCAGTATTATCAATACTCCAGTGCTGACGGAGGCCGAAGGTGCGGCGGACCTTGTAGGCAGTTGAACGGGAACGGCGTAGACCAGTGAGGATGCTGCGTGTCCTCGTGGTGGTCATGGTAGCGTGGAAGAAGCGCTGGTCAGAGACACTGGAACCAGGGCGCTTGTAATCCGAGTAGCGCTTGCCAGGGACGGCGATCTGGACAAGGCGCTATGATGATGTCCCGTTGGAGTCCATGATGGTACGGGCGAAGCCGGGAATATTGTCCTTTGCGCTAGTAAGAGGAGCGAGGGTGCTCACTCGTTGAGCCTCGTTAACTGATGGCTGAGAGATGACTGACTGACTGACTCACTGACTCGCTGCGTCGGGCATATTTATACTACACGGCCGACGGCAGCAGTAGGTAGATGGATGGCAACTAAATCCTAGGCACTATTATGCATAGGCCGTAGACTCGAACCTTCTGGCGAGTTCTCGTAATGTGAAAGACGGACTTGCGATGTTATTGTCGTCGATAGACAAGTAGGTGCTTGAAGTACGTAGGTTGCTCTGTTTTGATTTCGACTGCGAGTACGTACCTAAGTAGGTCGAGCGGTTTATTATTAATTATTTAATCTAGATTTTTCTCGACGCCACAAATATAAGGGTTAACTAACAAAATCAAATATTTTTTTCTTATTTATCGTAACCTTGCTAATAAAGTAACCTCCGCAAAAGTATAACACGAGCACTCGCGGGGTGTCGTGACTATCCCAAGCAAACTTTGACACCTCCTCACGCTGCGAGCACTCGCGCCACACTGCCCCACCCTCCCTGTGTCGACGGGTTTAAAGGTCACTTGAAGGTACTGAGACGCGCGGACTCGTAACTAGACAAATTATTATTCATTTTTAATTTAAAAAATGCGTGGGGTGCTGACAGCACCCCGCGCGAGTGATGGCGGGTTAATATGGAATACTTGATCAATCACTTGCCATGTCATCCTAGAGCGTACCCGACTTAATAATTGATCTATAAAAATTTTCCAATTGAAGAACATATCCCGCTTTACTTTTTCATCATTGATTATATTGTGTTACTCGTTCTCTTAATTGGGAAGCCTTTTATTGGACTGGATAATTACTTTTAATCTTTATTGCGCATTGCACACAGTCACTGCCTGCCCAGTCGGGTACCGAGAGGTGGGTTTATCGGGAAGCGATTTAGGTATTCAGAGGACGTTGTTCATTCATTACTATTTTAGAGTTTTTACCGCGAACAGGTAGATAACCACGACAATGCGACATGTGAACAATTAAAAAACCGACAACATGGTTGACAGTAATCTGTTTTATTTGCTCTCATTTTATGTAATCTTAGTTCCGCATTTTATCCTGTGGCGTATTAATGTGTGAGATCTTAAAGCCTCAATAAAACATGATAAGTAATTATTTTATTATCAATATTATGCAAAAAAAAACAATGTTTATTTTTTAAGCTTTATTTTTGTGGTGCTAAGACACAAATATTAAAAAAAGTGTTCGGATCATAAAAAACTTAATGTTCCATATAAAACCAAATAAAAAATTGTAAATGGTAGATTTGATACTTTTATCATTAAGGCCATGCTATGCGTAGCAATGCAAATTCATGTTTTTTTGGTTTGAAAATTTGATCACTTAGAAATGTTTTAGATGATTTAATTAAATACTGCGAGTAGAACACATCTTGGCCTACAAAATGATCCAGTATTTTTTAGATAAGTCTTTTAATAAGCCTAGAAAAAATAACGTATCAGGCCTATAAAAACTGCTTTAAAGTTCAAAATCTCCTACTTACGAACGCATTTTTGGTTACGGTTTTATTGTATAATGTGGAAATTTAAGTTCTTTATAAAATGATCGTAAAACCATTAAATATTTGTGCCTGAACGTCCGCAAAATAAAATAAAAGCCACTTTTTGGCGATGTTTTTTTCTTGTATTTATCAAAAAAGACGGATGGTGTTGAACGGGAATTTAAACCTTATCGCCATCTACATAAGGGCTGTTATTGTTAGCGGTTTGATTCAAAATTTCACACGACGTATGGCATTGCCTCAAACACATTTAAGCCTTACGCTGTTTTTTTTCCATGTTTTTAATAAGACTCGCATGAAATGCATGTTTTTTTATTGACAATGTTAACCTACTAAATTACTTTTTTAGTTTGTCAGCAAGTAATTTTTCTTGTTGACGAAGCCATCGAAGTGGAAATGGGCCTCATCACTCAAGATGATTTGCATTTGATTAACTCAAGTGAATTTTAATAATTTCAATGCGTTTTTTAAGCGTGTATCGTTCCATTTTTATTAATGACGTAGTTTCTAGTTGTCAAATGTCATAAAATGATAGCTTCAAAAGTAACATCTACCGAAATAGCGGGCTATTCAAAATAACACCTCTTATTGGAAAACCCTGTACATACGAAAGTATGAAAGAGCGTAGTTATATTTTTATTCAAAAAATAAAAAAAAATGTTTTTAGAAACGTAATAACATGACAGATTCATAGTGTCAATTTCAATTAGCAACTCAAGGGCATCAATGTTAGATTAATATAAATATTCTCTAGTCTAATGAATTCATAATCTGATCGTTCATAGATGGCGCTAATTATTTTTTTAGGATTTAATCACATTTTGCTAGTAACGCTATTAAAATAAAATATTTGAAAGGATAACTTGCAAAAAGTGTTTTTACTAAAATAGTTGGATTCGCGTGTTCTACGAAAGAGCAGATTGTGAATTATTTTATCCATGAAACACGGATAAAAACGATCCTGTTAAAATAGTAATAGCATGCCGATTTCCAGATAAAATATTAGTCATTCAGAATATATCGTGAACACGTGTTCTTTTCCTTATAAATATCATTACGGAATGCCACAATACGCCATGTCAATGTCAATATTTGTATGAACACGTCCTTATAAAACTGATACTTTGTCAGGAACTTTGTCAATTCATTCTTTATCGGCCTGCAGTCCCGCTTTTAACAGAAAAACGAAAAATTTGACCAGATTTTTAATAAATTAACAGTATTTTATATCAGTAAGTTTTCTCCGTGTACATTTAAAGATACCATTTGTTTTTCGTGGTATACATGGAATAATTTTAATAATTTGAGTACAATATACTTTAGGGATCTTTTACCGTACTTTGTATACCTTTGGGAACCAACAATCCTCCATTATGAGTGAATTATGTGTAATGCTCTTTCTTCGAACATTTATTTTAACGAAGTTAAACTAAAACAACTATAATATTTAAGATTAAGCAACTTTTTAAATTAATTATATTTATTTTTTTTTTCGAAATATTTTACAATTTTGTTTATACAATAGGCGACGACGCCACGACAAACAAGCGATTGACGTCGTTAAAAAGCCACGACAGTTCACCAAATACGGAATCATCGCGGCGTAATATTCCCTATGATGCGATGATACTGGATAAAGGCCGATTCACACAGCACACGGCAGCGGCCGGTGACGCGCGATGCATGATGATGACGCGTGATTGACGGACGGCTGTCGGGGAACGGTAATTACTATTGGCGCCGCCGCGTGATGTCGGTGATGTTGACCGACCGCCATATACGATACACCGACGGTGTAATGACGTGTAATTCGTCAATGATTATTATTAACATTATTTGAAACTGTTGACGCGTCAAAATTAAGAATCCGCTTCAAACGATTTCATTAATTAAATAATTCATTTTTCATTGTACATTTTACGTTGGTATTCGAAACGGGGTTAACGTTAATGTTAAGTGAATAGGTCTTCAGTCTAATCATCTATTCATATCCAAGTATCTTAGTAACTACTTAAAAAAACTTCCCCTTCCCCTCCAAACTCATTTCATTCCTTCGTGTTCTACCGTTTTAAATCGAAACGATTCTTGCAATTGGGTTTTTCGTATCTAAATAGTATTGCTACCCAGCTATTCATATCTGGCCAATGTCCTGATAAAAGGGAATGCCATTATTTCATTAACTCTGGGCAGTTGTGACTCTTGTGGACTGAAATACCATCATTCAAACTGAAACACATCATCTATCTATTTAACTCAAAATAGATTATTGAATTCATAAAAAAAAAATCAGAAATACAATTTCAAGAAGCATCAGAAGAAGAAAAGGGTTAAAACGAAGGCTTTAATTAAAATAACTTGTAAAAATTGTAAAATTCAACCCAGAAACAATTTTTCCATGTACCCGGAAGCATTTCTTCAATTATTTTAATTAATCACTTTAGAGCAGAAATCATTGTTCACCCTACTATTGAATTATGTTAACGATTTCGCAATAAGTGTGCTCGCGCACGTTCCGCGGTGGTCTGACCGGGAATTGGCCGAAAAAATAACCCCTGCCTATCGAACTTAATGAACAGGAATTTTCATTTAATGTGATACGTAAAAGAAAGAACAATTAACGGTTCGGTTACTTTTAAATGAAGCTCGCAATTAAGGTTGTATTTTGACTGGATACTGGAGGAATGTGATGAATTTACACGTGCAGACTTACGGGGTCTTTTTCTTCACGTTTTGCTGCTGACAAGATGAAAGATGATTTGGAAATTGTTTTGATTCTGAAATAATGAAATGTCCTTTTAAATGAGTATATTTAGGTATGCTGGTTTTTACGTTGGCCTCAATCGATTCTGTGCTAGTTCACCTGATCGATAACAACTAACGAGTAAGTTGATACCTGTACAGTTAATTTTCATTCATAAGGAGTTCAATTCATGGTAATTGTTTTCTTTATGGTTAATTCTTTATAAACTATGTATATTTTATGCTTTGCGACTGCACATGTGAATCAATAGAAACAAACCTAACTTGTAAATCTAATTTTTAATGTACCTGTAAATCCGATTTGATATTTGACTTTTAACTGTGTTTTTGTAGTTGTGTGTACATATTTGTATAGTAACTGATTTTATAGCAGGATTTTTTTCACGCGAGTGAGAATATCCGTAAGAACCCAGTTTAAATATAAATAAATTTTGGGAAATCAGAAAATGTTTTTTTTACTGCTTAGGTAGGTACTGGATTATTAAAACGAAGGCGGACGATGGACATTGGATTACGTGTAATTTACTTGAGATTTTTTTTAATTTTTTTTTTATTAGTATAAAAAGATACACGAATTACATTACACAATATTGAATATAGTACAGTTATTAATTACATAATATAAGTATTTGATGTACCCCCCATAAATAAGCAGGGCTTGTGTGTGTGGGGGTGTTGTTATATTGGTTTATATTTGATATGATTCAGTTCAACTGTTCGGAATACTTTTTAAGGTAGCTTTTGAATTCGTTTATATTTGCATTCATGTTTCTAATTTTTTCTGGTAATGAGTTAAAAAATTTAACTCCGAAATATTCATGGTTGAACTGTCCTATTGTTTTTTTACAATTAGGAGTAGGAAGTATGGACGTTTGTCTTTAGATTTAGATTTAGATTTATCATAGATACAAATAAAAAAATCTTTGCATAACTTTTCATAATAATATGATAAAGAAAACATTGAACTGATAAAATGTTTCCTAATTTACTATTATATTATTATAATAGATTTCTTCAATTTACCCAAAAATCGTTAAAATGAACATTAGTTATTTTCAATTTGAAACTAATCGAATTTTTCCCAAGCTCCTTTTCCCTTAACACGTAGAACCGTCGAGACGACCACACAGTTCGTATCGAATTCGCTTCCCCAGACAGCCTCCGATGCAACAATAACGCCACAATAACACGGCCCAACAAAGGCAGAAGGCCCCACAAAGGGCCCTGGGCCCACAATGGGCCGGGCCCATTACAGCCAACTTAGACCTCGTGACCAGTGCGTGTGGTTGTTGGCATTATTGTGCTTTTGGGCAGTAATTCTAATTGTTCCCATCAGCTTGCAATCGCTCCGGAGGTGCATTGTTATCTTCATCCCACTTTCTTCCTCGTACCTCCTCTGCTACATTACATTATGTTACATCTTCCAGTAGTTACTGAACTTCGATCGTGCCTCTATTGTTTAAGTAAATTGAATACAACCTGTCGATTTCGGTTAGTCCTCAATTAATGTTATTATTTTTACATTGTTAAGTTGTTGTTTTCTCTATTATTCCGTGCGGCGTGAAAGATATTCAACCAAGCATTAAAGGTACGCACACACATGTTCACAAGTAAGCATGATTGCCAGCATGCTTAAAACTAGCATGTTTTTCAACTGTACACATTTTTATTTTAAGCATACTCCTGAATAAGCGTGCTCAAATCATACAAACGAACACGCATGCTATTTAAACTCAGGCTTTCGGCTAGAAAGGAAGTTTAACGAGAAAAAACAAGAATACAAAACAGTGTCAGTGCCCTACAATAATCAATACTAGCATGCTCATAAGTAAAACTTTTCAGGCATACTAAGTTCACACCCCTTCCACCTGCACCTCGGGTATTATGATCACAAATCAACCTATTGATATGTGAGCATGCTTAATACTAGCAATGTTTTATACACACATGCGACTAAGTAGCACTTGCGCAATAATTGCATGCGTTCTTGCTTTTAACCACTTAATGCTTTTGAACGAGCGGTGTTCGCGTACGGCGCGTGTATCGTACCGCGACAACCCGAACACTGCTCGCGTCTTTTGACTTGTATAAACAAACAGATTTTTTTTAGTCTTGTTTTATCTTTTTTAATATGGTTAAGTTTTTTTACATTTTTTTTTGCTGCTGTTTTGTTTTTTTTTTGAACTGGTCAATTTTAAATTATGTTAACTCTTTATAAAAAATAAAATAACCTGATGTTTTTAGTTTCATTTTTGATAAAAAAAACGAGTATTAAGTGGTTAATGAGCATTTACGTCCGTACCATCAATCCGAAGATTTTTTTTATAATACAGGAGTATTACGAAGTATTTAAAAATGTGGCTTGATATTTAATTTCTTTTAAATGCGATGCTTTCGTCACACCGTGGGGAGCAGTCTCTATACAAGATCACTAATCTGATGATTCAGGGGAAGATTAATAAACGACGTAGTAGAATTATTTGTTTCTTAACTTGAAAGACTAGTACGACTGAAGTTCTACTAAGTTCTGGACTATCTGCAATAGAATCTCCTAATCATTTGGTGAAAAAAGTTGTTGGACTGACTGACAAAATCTATCAGTCTGAAAGTTATGTTGTGTGGATGCCATTGTAGTAGCTGCCTTGAGTCTGGAAGTCGGGAAGAGTATTCTATTCGCGCACAACTCATGTATAATATTTTCAAGTGCAAATACACCGGGAATACCTTCACCCAATTAAGACGAACAGGCCATTTAGAAGGCATAAGTTTACCATCTTCTTTTAAAATAAAACAATCACAAGCAATGAGCCTGTTCTTTAAATTCTTAATTTCAACAAGTGCATTGTTCATTGAGCACGTATAACTAATTAATGCGGTCGTGAAGACGTGGCGTGCAGCGGTCCCAAACGTCAGCCACTAAACTGTATTTAAAAGCTTCGTGTCATTATGAAGCATGATACATGATTGTTTCCGCGGGCGTGTCGGAGGTACAACTACCAAAGCTCATGTTCAAAAAAATTGACCCTCTGAATGCTAACTCGTAAATAGAATTCTTCACATTTGTTAACATTTTTTTTCTTTATTCAAATTCATTTCTATTGAATATGGCTACTATTTTTATTTTTTTTATGCGAAACCGCAAAAGAGTCCCAACCGTCTGGAGTCAGTGAGACTATGGCATCTCCAATTGGGGTATGTTGTGTAGCTGAATGGTGTGGGAAAAGGGCGAGATGGGGAAGATGAATGTTGGGAAGTACCTGGATATTCAGATGTGGACACCAAACATGGCTAAAGACATTTAAAAAACCTTCCTATTCTGTATGGTGGTCTTTCGATCGTGTCTATGCCAACAGTATCTATAACTATGGAACGTGTCGGAAATAATGATAGATTTATTATTTTATACTTTGAAATAAAATATTAATTAAATTGAGCATAAAAACCCGGCTTTTTTGACGAGTGACAACGATAAACTATAAAAATTGTTTAGTATATTGAATTCTCTTGAAATAAAAATTCAATAATATAACAATTATTTGGTAACAACGGGATTAGAACCCGCCACCTCTAGATTTTTAGTCGAGAATCTTCACCATTCGACTGGGAAGGTCGTCAAAATCTCATATAATCTACGCAAACATTTTCAAATAATATATAATGGGGGGCCTGAGCACTGAAAGAGCCCCTAGTGAGCCCCAAAGTTTGAGTTTAAGAACAGTAGAACTTTTTAAAATTTGTTTAAATTATTTTATTATTATATTTTATTACTTAATATCTAGTATCTACCTAATAATGTTCTGAAAGAAAAAGAAAATGTCCAACTTTAGCAACTTCTAAAACAATACCTACATTTTATTTGTGGCTGAATGGGTTAATTACTAAAAGCCTAATCGCCGTATTTACAATGGAATTCATTACAATTATAATCGTTACATTCCGACCACTTGAAGCTTTTTTTATTAACGGTAGTAAATCTCTTTGATATCAAGGTGGGTAATTGTCGTTTCCGAAATAGTTTTTCCACAACTTCCCAATTTACTATTTTTTTATCTGCTTAGACTGAATTTCAAAATTATCTTTTTTTCGTTTTATTCTTCTTTTTGAAATGCGATTTTGTATTGTCTTACTGACACTTATTTAATTGGGTGTTTCAAAACTCATGTTCGAAAATAAGCTTCGGGCTGTAATTTTTTGTATTTTTTTCTTGTAAAGCATCGTTTTTTTAGACGGATTTTGTGGAAATAGTTTTCCACTGAAAGCGACTGAGGTTTGATTTTATTGATTGTAACTACGTAGTGTGTTTATTTTGTGAGTCATCTGGATATTCGCACGTCTATACGCAGCGTAACGTTAGCCTGTTGTAGATGCTCTCTGTATTGCCAGTATTGTTATAGACAACCATTTAGAATCGAAATGTTGCTTTAAATGACTACTTTAGCGATATACAGATCTGAGGAGCCAGATACTTCCCAACCGTTCTCTTTCCCATCTCTTTCCCTTTACACTTCCTTCGGTTTCAAAGCATATCCCAATAAATTGATGATATTACTGTCCCATAATTGAGGACACGTGTATGTATTCTTAAAGGGATTAATAATCCCATGAAGTAGGTTTATAGGTTAATTTCTAAAATATTCATATCAATCTGATGAGATTTATATAAATATTTAGAATACAGTTCTCATTTCCCACGAAACTTCACATATCAAAATCAAACTAAACCAGTATTTTTAATTCCTCGCCAGGGATAAAAAAATCACAGTCACGCAAGTTGAGTCACTGAAGCTGAGCAGTCAGAAATAAATCAGAAGTTTAACATACATTCTGTAGCATGTAAAAACAGAACAGAAATCATAGTTAATTGTTCCAATTTTGAAAGCAGAGTTCAGGTGAAATAATAATTACACGATCACGTCCAATTCATTTTGAAGAATTCAACATTAATATTATTGAATTTGTAAAGCGAAACTTTTGTCAGTAAACTTATTAAATGTATTCGGTTGTTAAATGAAATAAATTGCAACAAACAAAAAACGAATGAATAACAGGTTTTCAGTGCTGCAGTAAGCATTTTGTGGAAAATTTTCACCTATTTTGATTGGTAGACGCTCTGGTCAAAGACCACTATTCAGAATTGTAGTTGTGTTTGAGAACCAACTCTGAGCAGCCTGGTACTTTCTTTCTATATCCTTTGCCTTCAGCCTGACAATGTACCCTAATTGGGTACGCCGTGGTTCCACTGGCTCCAGATAGTTGTGGGCAGTTTATACACTTGTGCGGTATATAAGTAAAAATATGCCAGCTTTTACAATAAATTTCTAATTTTATTTTGAGCTTTTTTTCAATGTATCTATCAAATACATTTAAATGGAACTTTCTTTGAGTTGAGGCGAGCACAAGTCTTTTTAGTTGGAGCTGTTAGCAGTCACAATTTGTAATTCAATTAAACCAACTCTTTGGAAGAATAGTTTTCTAGAGCTAATGTTTATTTATTTTATATTTTAGATATTCGAAACATTAAAACGGTTACAGTGATGAAACAATTAACAGATATTTCATTCTGGTTACCAATGATATGTCTCCTTGTAATATCTTACACATGTGGTAGTGCATAGATATGTGTGAGTGTTTGTGTATAATGTATGTGCATTGAACAGTTTATACCATTGACTTGATGCTCCTTTTAAATATGGGCAGTGAATCTGAAAAAATTGCCGATTTTAGAGTTTAGACAAATATATTTAAATATTATTTAAGGTATGAAGAGCACGCTTAATTGGCAAATTAGATTTTGCATTTATTTTGTAATTAATCACGTAGATACGTCTCAAAGGTAAGTTAGCATATATTCATTAGGGACAGACATTAGATACAGTCGATGTAATTGTTTAAATTCTATTCTGACTTCCTCCGTGGTCGAGGGGTAAGGCTCTCGACTAGCTAGACGAAGGTCGCGGGTTCAAATCCCGGCGTGCGCAAGTAAATATTATTTGTTTGATTTGTGTTATTTCACGATTTATTCATTAAAATTAATACTTGCGGCACGATCCTGAGTGGAATATACTCTCAGTATCGCCCTGTTTAAGATCACAATTCAGAATTGAAACGTTGCTTGAAATAGCTTCAGTCGTGTTTGGTGACCAGATCTGAATATCCAAGTACTTTCCCACCTACCGCTTCCCCATCTACTTCCCCTGCCTACTACCCTTCAGCCTCACATCATACCCCAGTTGGGGATGCCATAGTGCTACTGCGGTTGGGAGCAGTTTGGAGTGTTGTGCTGTATTCACACAAAAAATATATATTTGTTAAATCAGCTACTGCTCAAAGATTGAAATGTACATTCAAAGTATATACAGCTATTGTGATGTATGAGCTTTTTGTAACAGAATAATGCATATTAAGTACGTATTGTAATATAAGATATAAATTGAAACAAATCCTTAAGTACCTTATTGCCTACTTTAAAAAAACGTTGTGGTACATATTGACTACAAATACAACGGTAATGGATTGTACCAATTATCGGTTGTGAAGAAGTTTAATCTACGCAAACATCTTGAACATAAATGGGAATCGATTTCAATAATTTCTAATATCCATTGTACCAATTTGTACAATCAAAATAATGTAATATTTTTAATGTTGAAATGGGCCCTGCCAGAATAATGGTTGGATAAAAAATCTGTACAACTTGTTTGTATATTATTATGTGAATATAAATGGGGAGTACCTAAAATTTCATCCTCAAATACCTGTTTAAAGATGGAAAACCAATTATATCAAAACTCTACGATGAACTAAATTTGTGAATTTATTGTACATAATAGCCATGAATAAAGGCAATAAAACGTCCATGGCTTGGTCATAGTATATTAGTAGTTCTGTGATCAGTAGTCCAAAAAAATGTTTCTAATTTTTCTTTTATCTAATAAATCAAAACCAAAATTAATTACGAAATTATAAAATTTGTAAGTAGGTACTTAAACACCTACCTACTTATTTATAAACCATTAATATTTTATGTAACGTGTTTTTATTTCAAATAAGGAATTTTACAATTTGTCCAAATAAATGTAATCATCTCAATAACTGTTCTTTTTTCAAACTTTATTCAGGCCGGTAGGTACCATAATATTGATTATTCCGATTTGATAACTCGGTGGATGAAAAGGTAGTATCTAACACAGTCACCATCTTGAACCAGAACCGGAACGAACAAGCAAATTTAGAGACTGACGTAATGCAAAATGGTTGAGTTAAAAGGACTTCAGAAATACAAATATTACCTAATTGATAATAATAAAACGGAAGATTGATAGAAGACAAAGCAGATGGAGCCGTAGGTACTTCTTGGCTTAAAAATCACTCGTAGGAGAACCACACCTTGAAGATTCAACCTCAGAAGAAGAACTCTATAAAGAGAAATTGATACATAAACAAAAATAAAATTGATACATTATGATTCTGATTAGATTGATTGTTTCTCTGTCAATCTCTATATTCCATTGAAATCCAACAAAAACAAACACATTTATTCTGTTGCATTCCAGAAAAACGCGGCCTTTACAAAAGCAACCCAGTCAACCTTCCAACTTCTCCCGGAGAAGAAGTTCCACAGTCAGTCAGACAGATACTATAGACTATGGACTATTGTAATTGAATCGATTCTCCATCGGCGGTTGCAGGTCCCTGAGATCTATCAATCTCTCAATCAGAACGGCAATCCATCAAAGTCCACTTTCGATCGGGGATCATTAGAGGATCGCGCTTTGGACCGATCGTGGCCGGACCGCAGCATCCCGGCGAACTGCTGTGTCTGCACTATATCGTACTCAACCAAATTAAGATTAATCAACATTCAAATCGCTGTGGAAGTTTGTGGACACTCGAATCTAATTCTCTGAGATTTTTTCGAATCTAAATATTGCATATAATTTTATATTTGTTTTTGACTTAATTCCATCTTCTATAACACCTTAATAATACGAGTCTAGTAAGTTTAGTCAATATAAGCGTACCTACTCGACGCACTATACTTACAAATCTATTTGAATGTCACAGTTCACAAATGAATTATGAATCAAACTCTCCAACTCGGCCCCTACATGGTTTAGCAAACGAATAAACAAATGATATTGACATTTTTAACACAAAAAATCGATGTTGAAGACAAACCTAAATATTTTTTTCATGTTAAAATATTGTAATTATTATTTTTTTTAATTTTATTCAAAGGTAAACCATAATTATGCAACCATTTTTAATTATCCTTGTGTAAAAAGTTTTAACTATTTAATGTACCCAATTGACGTATAAAAGAGTAAATAAATAAATAGTATATTATTGTTGCATTTTTCTAATCCTATATTAAACATTGATTGACGATAATCCGCTGGTTATAATGACTATCCCCTTTCAAAACACGTTATAGGTAATTACTGAAAAGAGCGATACTGTTTTTCCTGGACAAGTTTTCTTTAGTAGAAGATACCTATATTACCTACATAAAAGATACCTATATTCTTAATTCAGTAGTATCAAGAATGCATTTTATATACTAGATAGGTACCTAGATACATTTATTAAATGTCACCAACTAAATAAGTACTGGTACAATGGTCAATGGCATTCGAGGTTTTTTATTCTGTTTTTTTAGCACGTTGAAACATTTATTTCGTGAAAATCTTCATTTAACATCCCTATTTAGTTTTTGTTTTAAAATAAAATATGGTAGATTAAATTCGATTTTAAAAACACAAGGTTTCATAATTATTTGAATGAATGATAATTTTAATGCATTTCGCATGACCAATAAAACCAACACAAAGTTTTAAAAATTGAGTCCTTTCGGAAGGGATATTTTCATTTTAAAGTAAGTAAAAACATAATGTATTCGGCAATCAATAATCTGCCAGTCTAACGTCAGTAATTTTATTACGATACATCAATGTAATTGGTGCTTTAATTTCTTATTCCTTGACTTTTTAAAAGTGCTCTGCAAATAAACGTGGCATCCGTTTTTGTTTAATTAAAAAAATATTGATTATTAATGAATTACTAAATGGTTATTTTTTCCATCCCCAATTCATATGTTTCCTTGAGAAAAACCAAATCAATTTTACTTAACTTTACGGAATAACAAATTTTAAAAACAATGAATTATTTTCTCTATCTCTTACCTCCAGTTTGGTCTAACCTGCTTTTCAAGAGGTCTGTTTTAAAAGCCGAAAAGCTCAAATTAATCTGTACTTTTTTTATCAATCGTTTTATACACGCTCTTCAATTAGATGCATATTCTCTTTTCAAACACCTAAAACGATGTTTGTTCGCATCTGACTGCCGGATATGACGACGAACTATCAATCATTCCATCAGGATTTAAATATTTAATTGCCCATTTAATTAAAAAAGTAACGATTCAAAGGGAAAAAAGCAAGATGGTTTAGTGCCGAGTCTCGTCTAGGCTTGACTTATTGCTAAGGAGTCAAGAACAGCGTGGATATCCCTTGAAACAACATTTTTCCAATGTCAAAAATACATTCTCGATTTTTATCTGCCTCAACTTGTGGATAAGTTAAATTGAAGAAATTTATGGTTTTTTTGATACTTTTTTTAATGCGATGTTTGGATAATGACACAGCTGTTCAAAACCCGTGAAGCCTTCTTCTGTCGTCTCATTATTGAGGAACATGACGCTAATCCAATGTCTCTGTTATTTGTTTAATTTTGGTTAGAATGTCGTGGCTATTTAAATCAAATTCAATCAGTCTGCGGAAGTAAAGATAAGAATCAATAAATTTGGATGCAATAATGTATATATAAACATTCAATAATCTTTGTCCCAACTCAACATTGATTCCATGCCGTCATAAAAAAAAAAACATTACTGGTAACTTAATCAATGCGCTCTCACTTGCTTAACCCAATGTCAAGCATACACAAATTCACGTATACATAATTTTAAATTTACTATCGTTTATTTGTATTTTTACCTCAAATCATTCCCCAGCACGTTGTACTACTGAAGTACTAACCCGCCCGGGAAAATTTATGTATCAATATCAGTTACTTCGGTTACCGGACAGTGGCAATTCAACACACTTTATTTTTTTAATGATAAACTAATGTTTATAAAACAAGGTTTTTATGCATAGCACAAAGGATAATAAATTATGATAATCAATAAAAAATTATTATCCTTTAATTGTTGATTGAAGTACTAGTACATATTGAATTATTTGGCGGGTTGGAAATAAGCCGATGTGGCTTAGTGGTCCAGACCATCTGACTGGACATCAGAAGGCCCGGGTTAAATTCCCGTCGGTGGCATTTATTTTTACTCGGGAGATAGTTTCAATTTGTATCGATATTGCAGACGACTAATTATTGCTTATAATAATTTATTACACTTTTTAAAGTAATATAAAGTCATGAGAAGTGATAAAAAAAGCTGTTTTAATAAAATATGTCAATGGTACCGATCCTGTTCACCACTCATTTTTTTTTATGTACCGCTTGTTTCTAAAATAATTAAAACTAAAATAATACTTTCAATATAGAATTTATTAAAGCGGCTAAACAATAAACCAAAATATACATTTTTAAGTTCAGCAAGTTTTTTTTTGAATTATGTAAAAGTTGTCGTGGAAAACGCTATTTCATTTTTTTTAAAGTTCCTCATTGGTTATTGGTTGTCACACCGAACATACAATGTTCAATGTTATGTGCAAAGACCATCCATTTTTTTCTTTCGTCCGAGCATGTAATCGTTTGATTAATTATAGCTGCTGACACGTGACGGCTAGCTCCTCAACTCCTTCATATTACATGATCTTCTTCATCTGTACAGGATTGTATTTATTAACATTTTAAAAAGCAACCTAAATTATTACCTGCTCCCTTATCTTATTATGTGATTAAAAGGGACAATTTTTGCCTTGTGCTAATAAAGTATATGGTAAAACTTTACTCAGTACCACACATAGTACGTATAATTACCAAAAATATGTTTTTATTTTTTTTTAAAGAAAGACATACATTCCCGGGTTACGAATAACCTGACAATATTTGAAAATCTCCGAAGGGAAGCGAAATTATTATTATTTTTAAGAACACGGATTTCGACTTCCTCATAACATATTCGTGCTGTACTGTTATTTTTTTTATGAATTTTGTCAATTCATTCGTTATAGGCATCCAATCCCGTAGATAAATTGCCATTATTTCATATCAGTAAGTTTTCTCAGTATATAGATTTTTTGAAATGCATTACTCCTGATGTAAATCACATAGTCTTTGTTTGCTCTAACACAAAATAATTTCCTGCCTACGGGTACAAACAATTTTTTTAATGCGCTACTACTATCAAGAAACTAATTTACCATAAAAACTAGATGATTAGTATGATTATCCATACTAATTTTTATGTATAATGCAATAATACAGATTCTCTTCAAAAGAGAAATTAATATATTGTTTATATATAATAAATTCGTAAAATCTATTTTAATTTTTTATTCCGGATCTGTATTAATGAGTAGAGAGCTTATGTGGGTACAAAGTGGCCGCATGATGAAAAGTAACGTCTCTCCATTTCGAATGAGACGCGTGTCGAGACCTCAGAAAAAAAACTCTAGAATACAACCTTCGCATCTATCACGTGTTTCGTTGGTCAAATGGAAAGCATTCGAACTCGCAAAATAAATCTCCAGGGATCAGAACCGGCAATTTATGAAATCAGAAATGTAAACATAATTAGATTGCCGCATTTGAGAAACACAGAGTAACGGAATCGCTTATTATACAAATGACTAAAAATGTACAATGAAATGCCTGAAAGTCTGAAGGATTAATTATTTTTAAAAAGATGTTATGCTTACTGCAAAAATATAATTTTAATAACAATTAAATATAACCATATACGTCTTAGTTTATATTCTTAAAATTGTATATAAACTAACTCAATAAACAATAGATATATGACTATTTTAAAAAATTGAATGTCCGCAGGAAAATAGCTTTTCTGTTTTCATAAGTAACATTAATTAATAAAAATATTAATACTGCCAAAATCCTAATACATATTATGAAAACTTAGTTGTGCTAAGCATTTTCTTTTCTTTAATCGTTCAAAGGCAAGCATTATTATGTTTAAGTTGGCGGTAATATTTATTAGTTGCATCTGCGAGTGTCCGTTTACAGCGAACATTGCATGTTTCCGCTGTAGCAGCCAACTGACTGCAGCATTTACAATGCCCGCTACGGTATTTGATTTATGAAATAGGTAACACAATAATCTAGCAACACATTAAGGAATGGTCTTCAAACAAACAACCGAAAGCCAACAAACAGTTCACCTCCCATTATGTAGCGGAACCTTTAATACGTTGCTCCTCTGCGCGAACCATCGATCAACTTGCCTTTGATGGCGAGATGAAGAATCGCAGATCTTCTTTTTACTTGGTACATTTGTTGATCTCTGTGGGATCTCACCACATCATGATCTGCCCATTATCTGTGGGAGCTAAATGGGATGCTGTTCTCAGTAACAAACAATAATAACTTCTATCAATTACGCGGTTAACTAACAACGGGCTATCGGCTTGTTTATATAGTAAATGTGGGGTAATAATATGGCTGACGCATAAAAATATATAAACATTCTAATAAACTTTCGTAAATACTCGGTAAAACTAACAAAGTTTTAGTTTTTAATTACTTCTTGAATTAAGTGTATTCAAGAAGTAATAAGGTGTGTCAGTATATTTCTCCGAGAATCCAGTTCCACCTCACAGTAATTAATTCCCGACTTGTGAAAAATGTCCAATAATCAATATGTGGTGTTGATGAATCTCAAAATACTATAGACAGCCAGGCGAAAACTTGAGCCTGTAGAAACTAGGAAAATCCTAAGAAGTTCGTCGATGTACCGAAGTTCACGCAGATATTATGGAACCACTAAAGTAAAAACTGTATTTCAATTCCAACGAGAAGAGATTTATAAATAAAACACTAAGATGCCTTCATCTGTTATTCCTAACATAATAATTTTAAGATATGTGGCTGATTCCGTAAGACCTGACTAGTCCATTGATAGTTTTATAGGCAGACCGTTCCTTACCGTGTGAATCGTTTCCAAGGGATCATGACCATCGAACGGTGTAATAAACACAATTAATCATATTTGTTAATCGATACAGATGTTCAGACTCGCGTTCCTTTTGCTATCGTGTGAATATTGGTGCACTTGTCTACTTGGCATGCTATTAAAATCATTTTTCTTCTGAACGGATATACTTACCTTCTACACCTTATTCTTAACATTACAAATACCACTAAAATTATATAGCAATGAAGAAATAATAGATCTTATTGTGAAATGATTCGATTTAAATGTAGGCAATGTTTCATATTCGGTAAACTCAAACAGCTGGTGATTAACGAATTAATTGAAAGTTAGCATGCATCCTGAAAACCAGATCACGATTTTAATTAATCATATATTTCACACATGTAGTTTTAAAGTGGGCTTTTATTATTGGTCAAAATCAAGGCTCTCATTCTCAAATAATTCGAGTTTTTATTTAATATTTTCAAGAAGCACAAATGTTTTTTTTTAAATAATATGGATCTAACATGGTTTATGTGGCTTGTTATCATCTGTCATTGCTCCATTAGTCTCTTAATGAGTCGGGTCTCTATATTTCTTGTAGCTCGTCCATCATAAGATATGTTGATACGAATAGAATCATGTACCAGTTTAAGACGCGAACCAGGACTATACATATCAATTTGTTCTACATGAGAAGGACATTTTTTTACAAACCGTTCAAATCTGTTTAACAATAATTTATACAGTTTCTTGCTATGTTAACAGTTATAATTTCCCTGTGATGGTGCGGATATGTTGTTATAGCTATGTTGAAGTTTAAAACTTCACTGTACCTAAATCAAAAGTTTTTTTTTCTGTGAACTGTTCAACCCGCTTTCTGAACTTCTACCGATATATATAACATACCTACTTCTCTTGAACTGGAGATATGTACATATGGATTAGGTAGGCGACACATTACGCTATACGCATCATAGGTTAAACTACTCGTATTTCAGCATATCGCTCGCCATACACTACCAATGGGAATCTATGGCGAGCAATATGCCGAAATAGACCAAGCGTAGTCTGTCACAGGCTTTATGGAGGATGCGCGCTAATATATAAGAAAAAAAAATATAATTCATTGGCGGAAACGACTGTTGTGAAAATATTTAATAAAACATGATTTATTTAGAAAAAAGCAGAAATCTCTCGACACCTCAGTTATGTAGCATTTAAAAAACATTGTAAATTTTTTCACAACTGCAGTAAGTAAACAACAGAACCAATCGTGTTGTTTATAATTTTCGTAGCATACTTTGCGATTTGTTTTTTTTACCTTAGAATTGTATGTTCTAATTCTCTTCTCAACTCAGCAACTGAATATAAATTATCTTTAAAAAAATATATTTTATTTAAGAGCATGAAAACTATAAGTGTTGAAGGGAAATATGTTAAATAACGGTAGAATGTTGGGTCGTAATGCAACCATTAAACTTACTTTCCTTTAACGACGCATGACACATCAGTCCCGAATAATATCATCAATATCATTATTATTCATACATCTTGTGGTGAGCAATTCTAGGCCTTAAATGATATAATATGCTCGTATCCCGCAGAGAAAAAAATGGACACAATATTAAGATTGAGATTTAATCGTTAGTAATTCATCAATATTCATATTATTATTTATATTTGACCTTCAAAATAGAGTCTGCAATAATACGTAATTCTTTTTTTATATTTTACTTGTAATTTATCTCGTTTTACAAAAAGGTTCGATCGATAAGTGAAATTTACTAATCAATAATTACGAATTTAAAGTCAGTTTTTTGATGTCGTATATTTAATAATGGGATGATCCATAGACATCCAAATTAATAGACGAGCCAATCAGGAAACGGAACAAACCAACTTATGCGGAGCGCGGGAGGCGGCTTGATCACTCCACTTTTGGTGATTTGTCAATAAATAATAATCTGACAGTATACAGGCAACTCGCATTTTCATAGAATCATATTTGGATACCGAAGATACAGCAGCGCATCGATAATGTTCACGGAACTAGAACTGAATGGATTTGCCGGCCTGATGAGACACCGGGTCACTGGAGCCAGGATGCGGCTAATGGCTATCCGCTAACACGTTGGTGACCGCAGCCTACCAGCACCAAGCGCCACTCCTGAGTGAGCGCTGGGCCCAAGCGCACTCAAGACCACACCCTGCAAAGTGGACCTTATTTGTTAATTTATTATATCTATTATACAAAAAAAAAGTATATCTATATGGGACGTGTGGAATTTCACTAACCTCCCCACGTTCTGGAATAAAATTATTATTATATCACTATTCGGTACTCGAAAGTAAAATCTGCTTTCGAATTACAATAGTGCGCAAATTGCTGGCTGCGTATAAACTACATAACCCAAATCGGGTAAACAAAAGTTTGGGCTTCTTTCCAAAATTTATTATTTTATTACACTATTTCTCTATTATATAAAAATGTGTTAAAATTTTACCACCTCATTCAATTTTAGCATATCCCTGGCGATTCGTTTGAGAACGAATATTCTGATCCTGCACAGAAAAGTCCCGTAATGGTCAGCGCTGCAAACCTTTGCCTTACTTTAGCGAACTCTGCTTATCTGCACATGGTGTGGTTATTTCAATCTGCGTTCTTCGGTGGTCAATGTACGACTGATTTCATAGTTTGTTCAAAGCATTCTCGAACCTTCCTGGTGCCAAAAGTATGGTCACGTGGTTTGCCTCCAGCTCGTCGAATTGATACCCAGATTTCATGTGAGGGCAAGTCTATTGAATTTCTATGGGTTGATCAGTGATGAATATGAATCAGTCTATAAGTTTTTGCTGAATCAAATTAATGGCTTTAACTATCGTATAGGAGTATCCGTTTGTTGCATCAAATTAATTACTTAATCAATTTTGCGATAAATAACTCACGTCATTTGTAACAAAAGATTTGATAATAAAGACGGACTCCATCGCATCAGAGTTCTGCCTCTTTATTCGTTGGTGTTCAAATGTGTTCTGTTCACCTTTTCATTTCATGCGAACTCCAGCCCTCATTCACCTGTATTCTGAATATAAACAATGATTCGGCCATTAAATATCTCGTCTCTGTGTGTTTTCAATGCATTGCACTGGGTGGTAATAATACATAAAATTATTTAATTATTTATGATAATAAGGTAGCACGATAGAGACATTCATGCAAAGCAAAAGGGTAAATGAGGCCTCCGGCAATTATCGCCGAAGCGCTGCAATCCCGAGGGAGTTCAAATAATATTTGTATGCGTTATTGTTAAAACTGTCTTAAGGTACCTACCCAAATACTGCGCTATCCCAAATAGTATTTATTTAATTAATATTTATTTTTATGTAAATAATTACCTACAGTATTATTTTTTTATGAGAAAGTGATCAGATATTACTATACATTTTTTTACATTAATTTAACATAGGAGGCCTTTAGGGAAGTAACTTCCCTAGGGGACGATTTCATCTTTGGTGATTCTGTGAGAAGGGTCTTTTTGGGAAAATGAAGGAGTGAACATGAATCTTAAAGAGGCTGTCGGAGGGAGAAAAAACAGAAGTCAGCAAATCATTCCATAGTCGTGCTGTTGAACTCAAGAACGAGTCTTAGAAACGACCCGTTCTCATGTGACAAATGTCAAACGTGTACAGATGTTCACGGCACCTTTGGCATATTTCCTGACTATGCACCGGTTACGAAGGGTTCAATAAAGGTAGAAGATAAATAGTTTTTAAATGCGAATAATAGTGTAGTTATTCTAGGCATAATATATTTTACTCTTAATTACTCTTCCAATCTTGTCCAGGTAATCAAAACCTTACTCCTGCCCTATTAACATAAATCAAGAACTTTTTTAAAGGGAAAATTTAGTATGAGCTACAAAGGTGGGTATACCATACTGATTTAAATGTAAGTAAGTTATATTCCTAGTTAATTCATTTCAATTAGCTAAGGTAATCAACTTCGTTAAACTTAGTCCATCAAATTTTCCAAAGAAATCACGAATGTGTTGATAAGAATTTGTGAGACGGGTTTGGGTACCGACACCTCGATAACCATTTATTGTATAACCACCACCTCTTCCATAGGTCAACCCAAATATTTCGCTACGTTTGGTGATTTAGCAGGGTTGCCTGGGTTCATCGTGTGTTCGAGAGATCAGGAGAGGATCAGGATCTCTCCAACTGGTCTCTCGTCCCATTGCTTTGCGTCGCTGTGGGAGGGATATATTCATTCGTTCTTTTTCCTTCTCAGAACTTCCTCTCCTTCCTTTCATTTAAAAGACTCTGCACACAGCATCCCCAAATATACTCCTGTATAGGGTTAATGTAAAAAAAAAGTTCCAATAACATTACCTTGTGGATTACTGAACACCTTGTAGTTAACTAATTTAAGACAAAGCGTCCCGGCGCACATAAAGAAGACCGGTGAAATTAATGGTCAATCGTTGATACATTTGTCCATTAAAATCGATATTGTCAGTTAAAAATGAAAGCATTTATCTTTGCCAGGAGATGCTGCAAAGATTGCTTTTTGTCTGAGGCCGGTACTAATAATATATGGAACTCGCCATCTTCCCGAAGAAAAGATGAAATAATTAATTAGAATTTTAGATCATCTCTGACATTGATCGGTCGATATTAACAATGTATTGAATGGACTACATTAATTATGACCGTTTATTGAGTCCATATAGTTTGATTTATTAAAAATCTTATATTGTGGCCGTTATTAAAGATACCTACTAGTTAATTGTTTTTTTTTTGCTCCATGTAAATTAGTGGTTAAACAAATAGGTATTTAATATATATGAATGTTATAAATAATATTATCACATGTAAATTAAATCACTACATATAGTTTCTATGATGTTTTTTTTATTAGTAGATTATTAAATTATTGCGTAGATTAATTTGACATTACAAAACGTTTTCCTGTGTTTGAAATACTACTGTGCTGATTCACACATTACGTTGCCGGTTTAGAATATTCAACGCTCGGATAAGCAGGAAACCTGAAGATATTTTTTGTTGTTTTAACATTTCAAAAGCATTACACATCAATTCACATTAATTCACGAGCATACCACTAAAATTCAGTGAGTAATTGTTTATGAAAATATAAAGAATTTTATTTTTGCTTCGTTTCGTTTCAAACCTCAATTCAAAAAGAATATATATAATTTTTTTTTATACCTGCGTTTTATTTTTTAAGGTTTAATTTTAATTTAATTTAATATATTTATTACTTCTAAAAGAACACAAACCTCACTAGGACTAATATCCTGTTTAAAAGTTAACTCTTGACAGGCCAAGATGCCAAACAAAACGTCTGTAACCAAGTCGGTCTTCCGACGACCCCATACATTTTTCTGTCTTATGGGCTTTTAAACTATAGAAATCCCAATTATTCAGTTAATTATTAATGGTAACTTATGTATTTGCGCAGAAATACATAAGATACTAAAATGATATGTTAAGTATTTAAACTAATATAAGGAGGATAGTAATTTTGGGTACTACCTACCAAGTGCCCCACTTGGCTGCAGGATAGTTAACACTACCCATTTGAGTGAACAACACAAAATATTACAAGGAGAAAGAAGAAAAAAAACGTGTTACATGAGTGACCGGTTGGGTACTTTGAGAATGAATTGTAACAATATCTGAACCATAAACAAATCATTATTCCCAAGAAGAAACAAAGTAAATACAAAAACAACTAGATGGAACTTATATTTATTTTTTTTTATTATTTAAGGGAGGACAAGAATAAAAATATATTTTGGCAATCCTCTTTGAACACAAACATCTTAAGCACATATATATATATTTTTTAATTTTACTAAGCAAGTCGTAGACTGGAAGCACATTAAATAAACATAAGTGGATCCTGATACAAATAGTTTCTTTGACCAAAAGACGTTTTAGTATATACCGCCACAAAGTTTAGTGCATACACAATTATTGTTTTATTACTTGACGGGTAATACTTACGGACTTTACTTACGTGCCTCTTAGTTTGACTGGTAAGTAACATTAGTAAGTAAAGTAAACAAGTAGGTATAAAAATTATTTTGAATTGCTGCCAAAGAAAATCTTCGTTTAACCCCCTTATTCTTCACAAAACGTGGTGCATATTAAAAATAGTCCAATTCCAGTCATTTTTCATTTTTTTAATTTGTGAGGTTATTATGAATAACTACGCTTTTATTGGTGAGCAGTGTGAAAAGCTGGAAAATAGATTCACATACAAATTATTCAGTGTCGCAAACCCACAGTTCACATTTATTGGTTCTACGAAATCTAGTTTTAGATCCGCACGGAGCTCAGCTCATTAGGAGCACAGCAATCCAAGGAGGTGTCGCCGCTGCCCGGGTCGGTGTTGGCCGGGCCTAATTAGCCCGCTGGGTCGTGCCACTCCAATAGACAAATGGCGTGACAGACAACACAGGCACCTGAGCCCCGCTAGCAGCGAGCATTCGGCTCTTTCCGTAATTAGATGCGACTTGCATCGTGTATATGGCGCAATCGGAATGTTTCACTGCTTCCCTTCTGCGACCCGGGCGAAACAATTTAATTGAGAGTCGATAATTAGTTCTGATTTCAGATGCAACCATCTTAGTGATCATTAAACGTTTTGAAATCTTCTGTTGTCCTGTGAAAATGTTGTTGTCAGCCACTGAAAAGATAAACAGAAAGAAGTGTTTTGAAAACATGTATGTATTCCCGAAATAAGGTCAATTTTATCTTGATTATGAAAATGATTAAAAAAATTGTATCTATCGATTTTCTTTCTTGAACGGAAAATCAATTCCACTAGCCAGTTTGCAGCCTAGAATACTAAGGGTATTCTGTAAGATGGTGACATCGGTTTTCTTCCAATATGGTATGGATCTCACTTCCATCACTGTTTATTTTTCAATCAGTGAGTTCAGGTGAAAACAATTCTGAAAAACCTTTTTGGCGTGTCATAATTCTGATATTATAAACTCACAAATTTCTTTAAAATCATCAGAAAAATATTAACACTCATATAAGATACAACTTGCTAACATTATAAAATACGTACATATTTAGGTGTGGGAGAGGGAGGTCAACAAATTAGAGAGGGTAATTAGAGAGATTACGCAATTTTCTGGAAATATGTCTATAAAAGGTCTAGAATACATTTTTTGGTTGGAATCAATAGAATTGTTAGGGATTTTTGATTTCAAGTGCTTCTAAGTTACATAATTTATCTAAGTTTTCTAATCTTATGTAAGTTTTAATATTATCCCAATAATGGAAGATCACTTCTGAAACCGGTAGAGCAATGTTGCAAACCATTTTGCCACGCCAAATGATGTTTCACATCAAACACATTTACATTTTATAAAGGGAGGATTTAGGAAATGGGGAGTTCGTAACTGCAAAAAAATTTTATGCCAAGTTCCTAGCATAATATTGTTACTGTCTCACAAATCCAAGAAAAGAATTTAATCCTAAACAAGATTGAATTGGAAAATTATCACACAACTGCCATCACGTACAAAACTTCCTCGCAAGTACAGCGAGTGGATCAATTTAATATGAAGCTAAATCCGCATGCATCCACATGCAATCTAATCTGCCACTAGTTACCGGAGTAATAAGTTTATCTCGACAGGAAAACAGAAGTGGAGAGGAGAAATAAGGAGGTATTAGCTTTTTGCGCCTTCTTTGTTGTACAGATGAAGATCTCGGCGTTTGTATGGGCGGCTGCGCGCTGACCCGCCCCGACCCTTTTACCATCCCACCTCCTCGTGTCGTGTGCTCCTAATACGTTGGATATATCTCCCGATAGGGGAACATGAGCTGTGAGGACTTACAATATAATGAACATTACCCGGACCCCGGACCCATTTGCTCATTGTTACCGCAATGAAGATCTCTATGCTCTGTGTATCGGACGTTTATTTGCTGCTCGCTCTAGCCTTTGTGACCTTTTATATCGCCTCGCGGATTATCTGCTCCTAATATGCGGATAATCGTATGCTAATGTTAATTTTCAACCATTGTTTTCACGCTTTTATTTAATAACTTGTTTTTGAGAGTGCTTAAGACGCTCACAAAGCTGTAAGAACAATCCAAAAGGATAATTGGGTAATCAATTTAAGCATTTATTATTAAATAATTGCATGATTTCTGAACCAGTTTTATTTTGTATATTCGAAGCTAATTAATAAATTGTATCATAATGCAATTCAGGATGCGAAATTCCTTTCGCTAAATATAATTTTATAGCATTGAAATTACCTCGCGTCCCGGGTCAGGTCACGATTATAATAATATCCTTCGATTAAACTCTCGTCGAGTAGAAAACCCCACCTGTAAAATACAATTATACGGCCAGAGAGACATTCACGGAAACCTCGAATAGCCTTCGTTAATTAATTTCTTTGTCGATTACACGGTGGTTGAATTTGGTATTGGTTACACGCGGTTCCCGGTACCGCGTGATGATGAAACTCTATTCCTGCAATCTGCAGCATGCATGCGAGGCTCTACAGCTGCATCGGCGTTTCGCTCAGTGCAATTAACTCCCAGGGATGCAGCGGGATCTGCGGCCGAGTCGTGTGAGAAGTCTCAACTTAAAACATAACAAATGTATAACGTAATACTGCTGAAACTAAAATCATGGCTAATGTTGCGCTGTTTCAGCTATCATGATTCCGAATAAAATGGTGAAATCTATTACTATTGCAGTGGGTCCAGAAGTTTCATGCAATATTGATATTTCTTAAGTAATCAATAAATGCAAATGGACAGGTATCAATAGTATTAACGCATTTCTAAATAGGTTATTAAATATATCTATGAAGTGTTATGGAAAAATCAACGATCTTCTTTAAATGGTGTAATGTCTAAAGAAGGTTAACGAAAACCATTTGATAAAAAAACGTAGGATTACCGTTCTGCAGTACGAACAAGTCAGGGAGATTTAAATGCTAAAACATATTCAAGTCTTAACGTCTATGATCTAAGCCCCCGCATATTCTACCGAACAACAATCAAGTATAACATAACAATAACAAGTTTCTCATTAAGTTTTTAAGTTCCAAAAAAAAGTTATTTTTGAAGATAATATCCATACATCTGTTGTACCGAAACGTTAACTATATAAAATTACATCGATAGAAAAAAATCGCAAAATAAGCTTCGAAAATTATTAAAATCACGTTTTGTTCTGTTATGTAATATGTTATAGGCATGAAAAAATTTACTGTGTATCTTTAAATGTAACTAAATCATTTTTCTAGAGATGTTTGCTCTATTTCAAACGAATAGTGTTTTATGAAATATTTTCACTATTTTCGCTTAATTATTATCGTTTTTTAATATTAGCGCGCTCCCTCTAATATTCGTATTTATATATCTCCCTTTCAAACCACATTTAAAAGCTTACTACAAGGCCGATGCCTTGCTTTAAGCTGCTTTAATTAATTACTGCGAGTAGAACACAGTCTTTTTATAAGCCTAGAAAAAAATAAAGTATTAGACCTATAAAAACTGCTTAAAAATTCAAAATTTACTTAATCCATTTTCGGTAACGATTTTATTGTATAATGTGGCAAATTAAGGTATTTAGAAAGTGAAACATTTAAATATTTATATCTGAACTTCGCAAAATAAAATACAACACACTTTTTGGCGATGTTTTATTCTTGCATGAATCCAAACCGGCGGCTGGTGTTAAGCGGTAATTCAAACCTTATAACCATCCACAGAAGGAGTGTTTTTGCTAACGGCCAATTGTTATATGAATCGCCTTAAGTTACATGCGTTTGAAGTGACATACATGAAACTGATGCAGCAAAAACTAACAAAATATTATCCATCAATGGAATCAAATGAAAGCATATAATCAAATGTAGGTAGACATATTTGACATTTTGTAGTTTGTTCCAAAAGTAAATAATTGTTGTAACGGTTGCTTTGATGTCTACTGTGTAAAATAATAACAATCAATATTTTCCGTTGCAACGTTTTACATATTCTTCAACGAACGCATTGATTGTTTTTTAAATCATTTTACATTCGTAAACTTTAAAGAGAATGTTTAAAAGCTGTAAAACTGACGCGCAGCCAAAGAGAACACGTTTTTTGCTAACCGTGAGATTTTACGAGACGTGGATATTATGTATTTGTATGGCGCGGGTTCGTTTTACACTATTACTACTCATAACTCGCATATTATCTTTACCAATTTTCATTCCACCAATAACTTGTTCAAGAAACCTGAACTCTTTACAACACATTACATGTGCTTCTATGAATGTTCAACATGAAAGAAATGCATTTTTAAGGCGAAGCTTAATGCCAAATCACTATTTTGATTAATCTTTATAACGAATTGGTATACATTATGAATACCAAAAAATTTGTTTTAGATAAATTGAAGGTTTTCCTAGCGCTTCGCTTGAGTAGAATACAAATAAAAAAAAAAAATTACTCAGTAAAAAATATAAATGCAAACTACTAAAAAATATTTTTTTTCAATAGTAATGTATGAACGCATAAAGGAGACTACTTTAAAAAAATACTGTATTATATATAGCTAAGATTATCTGTGACAGTTTCACTTGATTAACTTTTTTGTTTTCTTATAAAATTATTTACAATGCTTGAAATCGAACGTTTCTAGACTACGTTTGTCAAGCGATTTTAATGCCTATTACCTACGATATAAGGTATACCAAGAATATACACATTTTTGGCTTGTAGCTTCATATTAAATGAATTTTCGATGCATTCCTATTTATGATATACCTGCAAATCCGACACTATCAGAAACACTCACTAACCAATAGGATGCATGATCTGGGTAACAAGTTTGGGGGTACTAATGATATATTTACTCACTCCGTTTATACTATACCAGCACTTTTTTGAATCCTTCAAATAGAATAGAGTTGACGTTGGTAATGTAGTTTTAGTGATTTGTCTTATATGTAGTATTTTTCTAGTTTCTATATTACTTTCTAAAGTTTATGTTACTGTTACACGTTTACTAAGGACGGGTTGTTTCGGAGAATTTGAACAATTCATCAAATTTCAACGTTCATTTTCTGGTTCTGTGAAAGACTTATTCAAGTTCTGTTTTTATATCATTGTAGGCTAGTTACTTGACAAAACTGAAATTAAAACAGAACTTGAAAAAATCTTTCACAGAACTTGAAAATGAACGTTGAAATTTGATGAATTGTTCAGATTCTCCGAAACAACCCGTCCTTATAGTATTTCATCATCAGTTTATCATAAAAAAACTTTGCGTATAATTTTCGATAGCTTACTAGGTTAGGTATATTCTGTTCTTAAAATCCATGTAAAAGCCCGGCTGGGCTTTAAAATCAAATAAAATTAAAATATTCAACTGAGTTTCCACTGCTCGCAGCCTGGATCCCCGATTAGATGCGTTGTGAGATTCAAGGGAGTGGGTAGGGAAAGGGAATCGGGAAAAGGAAGGTTAGGTGTTACATGGATGGTTAGATTTGGCTTTTATATTCACTAACTGCGGTTAATACCATTTCAATTGGGTTCTTTCACTGTTTTTTTTTTGTTGACGGCACGCCGGGCGACGTTGCTGACAGGCGTCTTGCCAGTCATAATGACGTTCTAGCCAGTTAGAACCGTTTCAAAATGTGCGATTTTTGTTTGTTTTTGAAATCAATCATTATAAATGAAAGTATTAAGATTCGATATTTTTAGTACGATAATCATAATTATAAAAATAAACTCCGCATATTTTTTGAAAATACCTCATTTTCTGAACGATGGTCTTTCACCAGGGCGGTACTGAGAGTTTTCCCAAATGTTGCAAAGCTGAAGGACAATGGGTAAGAGAATACAAAGGTTAGATCAGCTATTTACTATAATATTTACATTTCTGAAATGCTTTCAGGCAACGATTATGTATTTGGGATATTAACGTAGAGAGTTTCTTATACTCCTTATAAAATCCTCAAAAATGAATTAAACTGAATTCGCCGACGGCGCAGTGAACTACGATCTACAGGCCTATTCAAATCTCTGCCACACAGGTTTTGCCGGACGCACACTTCCAACGACATAACACATAAAGTATCCATTATTTCCGCAAGGTAGGTATGCCGCAAAGAAAACGGAGGTAATTTCGGAGTGCATTCCCGCTTTCGTTAAGTTGGCTTACGGCGTACACTGCACTTCGTAGGGAAGGCTAAAATAAAGGAGAAGTTGCTTCCCGCCGACTTGGCGGGCTCCGGTTCGGACGATAAATACCGCAATAACCACGGGGTGTGGAACGACTCACCCCGCAGTATTTATGTGCGCCTGGTAGATTGTAATGAGAAATTCCAAATTAACTAAGTGCTTCATTATTAATAATTTTATAATATTATTCAAATAATACAATATTCGTAGTAAAGTTGGGACTCTTGTAGTCAAACTGGCCACAGAAAAATTCAAACAAATTCCCATAAACTAATTCATGTTTTATAATTTGGGGGGGGGGTCGAATTCCATTTTACCTATGGAACAGATCGCCCCCAGTCTCAACTGTCCGGGGTCACTGGGACTATGACAACAATTAGTAATATGTGCTGTATGGCTTAAGAGAGTGAGGAAGGGAAGAAGATGGGAAGAGGATATTTGGGAAATATCTAATTATTCAGATCTGATCTCCAAACACGGCTAAAGCCATTTCAAGCAACGTTTCAATTCTGAGTGATACTGAGAGTATCTTCCACTCAGAAACGTGCCGCAAATTCGCTGTACATTTTTTTAATGAAATAATTGTAAAACAACAAAATTTACTTGCGTAGGCCAGAATTTGAACCTGCGACCTCCGGATTTCTATTCAAGGGCCTCACTTCTCGGCCACGGAGGCCATGATAAAAAGTTCCCACAGTAGGAAAGTCAAAGTTTCACTGCCTCTGGGCATAGTTGGTCATAGAAATTGCAAATAAAAACTAAATTCAGCATAAACTACAAAAAAGTTCCAATCGATAATCAGGCTTTTTGAATGGCTCATTTCTGCTTCAGTCTATATTGCCAGCAAAGCAAGATCCCACTTTCTTACAATACCTATAAATAAAGGGATACAATAAATTGAACTTCTTTTATAATTTAAAACATCTTTTATTTTTTTTTTTATTTTCTAGATTCTTATATTCCATGAAGTGGTGAATCATTTAAATTTACTGAATTTAAAGTTAATGTTCTTTATACAAATAGAACGGCGTCATATGCGCCTCACAATTTTTACCTCATATGGGTTTATTCAAATATTACCTGGCTTTTATAGACTTAGAGGCCTTGTATTTTCTCGGTAGGGAAAAAATTTGTTACCTAAAAACCCTACTAAAATTGCATGTTTTCATCCAGCATCAGCACCACCAGCGACCGACAGCGGCCATATACTACATACGTGTCTGTTTGTGTTGTGTTGGGAATGGGGGGAGGAAATTTCGGCTGCGCCCTATTGTTGGGTTCCTTCCGCATTTGCCGTTGGGAGTAAGGAAAATCGCAGAAAACCTTACCCGGAAGGAGCGGCCGAACGTCAACTTGAAACGTATACGGCCTTCAGTAACATCGGTATATGATGTCCTGCATTTTTGAGATGTGTGTGTGTGTGTCTGATTTTATGTTAATATATACTTATGGGAGGATAGAAAATAAACATACATATACATACAAATTATAAAATATTATATAAATATATAAATAGATATATAAACATTATATATTTAGGAGGAAAGTCGGGAGTTTAGGAAATACCTACTGCTCGCTATTCGTCCGCGTCTGATTCTGGTATGTGCCATATGTGGTCATGGTCCATGAGGATGTGTTTAGGTAGTCTGTGTGTGTATTTGAATGTCAGGTCGCTCGGAGCATTGTATTGTCCTATGTCTCGTATTAGTGGATTTTTACTAAGTGTGAGTGATTTGTAAAAGCGTGCAGTCAGTCTGTGTGTGAATTCGTATAGTGTTGGAATTTGTTCTCGTTCGTGTAATCTCTTCAAGTTTGTTCTGAGTCTCGTGTTGTATGTGATTTTAATGCAGAGATTTTGAAGTGTCTGTAGTTTCTTGTGGTCTGTGTGTGAGATGCTGCTCCATACGGGAATCGCATACGAGAGTACCGGACGAATGAGCGAGTAGTAGACGAGGAGTTTGGTTTTGGGAAGTAGCGGACTCCGTCTATTGAAAATTGGCTTCATCATGCCGATCGCTTTTCGCGTGCGCGCGTGCATCTTTGCTTGTTGAGATTTCCAGTTGAGGCGGGAGTCCATGGTCAGGCCGAGATATGTAACTTCATCTTTCCATTCAATGCTGTGTCCTCCCATTTCGATGTTGAAGTCAGGTGTTCTATTTATACGTTTTCTCGTGAACATGATGGCTTCGGTTTTCGCCTCGTTCAGTTTCAGGCGCCATTTCTTGTAGTACTCTACGAGCGCGTCGAGCGCCCTCTGTAGGTAAATCGCGGCCATGTTCGCTTTCAGCGAGGAAACGTATAGTTTGACGTCATCTGCGTAGATAGACAGATTGCATCTCTCGTCTCGGGGGATGTCGTAGGTGAACAGAATGAAGAGAAATGGTCCCAGTAAACTTCCTTGCGGCACGCCTTTTGGAATCTCACGCATTGAAGATAACACGTTCCTTATGAACACTCTGAACGATCTATTCTTTAGGTATTCCTGTATCAGTCTCGTTAGGTATATGGGCGTGTTGGTGCGGTGCAACTTATGCACGAGCCCGTCTATCCATACGGTGTCGAATGCCTTCTCTAGGTCGATGAGCGCAGCAGCGGTGAAGCGATGTTCGTTAAATTTTCTTGCGATGAATTCCGCTACTCTGGTGAGTTGATGGGTCGTGGAGTGCCTCTTTCTGAAGCCGAACTGCTCGTCTGGCAAAGTCTTGTGTTCGTCGTGGTGTGGGACAAGCCTGTTTAGTATAATTTGTTCAAATACCTTGCTCAACGTAGATAGTAGGCTAATCGGCCGGTAGCTTGTCGGCTGCGTTCTATCTTTATTCGGCTTTGCGAATGGCAGCACGGTCGCTGATTTCCAAATCTGGGGAAAATGCCCAGTCATGAGGCAGGCATTGAACAATTTTGTAGTGTATATGATGGCTTTTTGAGGGAGATGTTTGAGTAAAATGTTGTGAATTTGATCGCTTCCCGGCGCCTTGTTCGTTCTGAGTCGCTTGATTGTGACCGCAATCTCGCTCGGCGTTGTGAAATGAATATCTTCAGCGTTTGTCTGCTCTGCTTCGTTCAAATCTCGTAGAGAGTCAGCTACGATCCGGTCCGTAGCCGGGTCGGAAAGGCCGTCTGTAGCGGCGTAGGCTCTCTCGAAGCCGTCGGCGAGTGTGTCAGCTTTTTCTTGTAGCGACAGAGCCGTCCCAGGGCCGTTCAATTTCTGTAGCGGGGGGATTGTGAAATCTTTATGTCTCAGCGCGCTTGCCATTTTCCATAATGAATTATCCTTCGGCGTGAGCGACGCGACTTTTTTGTCCCAAAGTTCGCGCTTGAGTTCTGCGATTTCAGTCTTGATTTCCCTCTGCAGGCAGTTGTACGCTGTCTTGAAGTATTCGTCACGCGTGCGGTGGTACATGCGTCGCAGGCGATTTTTGTCCTTGATGAGCGATAAAACGTGCTCGGGAAGCTTGATCGTGTATGAATGTACTTCTTTGAGAGGAATGTGTGTATCTTGTGCTGTTTGAAGAATCTCTGTGAGAGTGCTTGTAGCTGCGTCGATTTCTTGTGGCGAGCGCAGAGTTCCCGAAGTGAGATGAATTCGTTCGTTGACTTCCTTTTTAAATCCTTCCCAGTCCGCATCCTTATAATTGCGCTGTTTTCTGGGGGTCCTTGAAGTTGTGCCGCCTATAGTAAAGCACACGGGCAGATGGTCCGAAGACAGCTCGTCTAATGTGCGCAGTGGAGATATTGTCTTAACATTTTTCTCGAGTACTATATCCAAAGTACTCGGATATCTAGAGCGTTGCGAGTAGTACGTAGGTCTGTCGGGCGCCATTATCGAATAGGTATTTGTCTGCATGTGTGTAAAGAGCGTATTTCCGTTCGCATTTCCTCTGTAGTTATTCCAGTAGTTGTGTTTGGCGTTCAAATCGCCTCCTATCACAACGATTGGTCCCAGATTGAGCAATTTATTGAGATCTTCTCTCACTAGGTTACTTTGGGTGCAGTATACGGAGATGATGGTATGCGCTCTACCCTCTATGGTGACTTCGATAATCGTGGCTTCAGCGTGCTTCAACTTCGGAGTGGGAATTCTTGTGGACGTCATTGATTGTCGAACGAATATTGCGGTTCCTCCGCCTGATCTTCCCTGTCGGTCGTCTCGGTAAATCTCGAAGCCTTGCACTCTCAGCGGTACGCTTGGATTCAAGTGGGATTCTGATAAGAGAATTATGTCTGTGTTTAATTCATTTGCCAAAGCGAGCAGTTCGTCTGTCTTGTTGCGCACGCTAAATGCGTTCCATACGAGGACTCTCACCTTCTCGGGATTAGACATCGAGGGTGGTCGTGAGGAGCTCCATCAGGACGACGAGCTTCTCTGCTCTTGATGTGCAGCGGGCGAGCTGCGATCGCATCCTCAGGAGGCCTTGGAGCAGGGCCATGATGTCCAGGTCGTCCTCTGTAGTGGTGGGCGCGCGCACGGGCTCCTGCTGTGAGCGGGGCTGGGGGCGGGGGGGCTGTGGGGGCGGCGCGGTCTCGCGCTGCTCTTGGGCGGGGGCGGTGCCTCCGGCTACGTTGGCCCATGTGCGTCCATCCGTCCTCGGCTGAGGAGGTGGCCTGCTCGGGTTCTGTTCTGCCGGAGGGGGTTGGGGCCTTCTGGCAGGTCGCTGCTGGATTGAGGCGACGTACGCTACCCGCTTGGGGCAGCCTCTGTAGTTGGCGGGATGCGGGCCTGAGCAGTTACAGCATGCGGCGGGCTCGTCTCTCGTCTTCTTGGGGCATTCTGCCGAAGCATGCTCCAGTAAGCATTTTACACACCTTGCTGTGTGCGAACAGTTTCGGGACCCATGTCCGAAGTCTTGACATCTGTAGCACTGGGTGCCGTGCTGAAGGTGATTACTCCTGTGCTTCTGGAGTCGAATGCGGCAGTGGCACAGGTATTTGACGGCCGCGCGCAGCTGTCCCATGTTGACTTCCTTATTGAAGTGCGCTAAGTATATGGGATACTCATTTGAGGCAGTCATCTTGACCACCTTCACAGCTGGGAATCCTTGCGATTCCAGATCCGCCGCGATGTCTTGTACATCTACTAGAGGCAGGCCCTTGATCACGGCCTTCTTCATTTTTTCGGCTTCGGCCGTGAATGTGTGGAAGCCGCGCGCCTCCGCTCGCAGTCCATTGGTGAGGGCGCGATGGTCCTCCATCGTGCGCACGAAGATGTTGGCCGTGCCGCCCCTGTTATATCTAAAAGTGAAGAGCTTACCCGCCCCCAGATGTCCTTGCACCGCAGCTGTGATCTGCGCGTGTGTCATGTTCCCCAGGGTCATCACAACCGGGGGAACACGGTCTCTCCTTCCGGTACCTGCGGGGGAGAAAGAATTATTAGTGTTGGCACGCTTATTACGCGGCGCGCCGGCGCCTTCGCTTACCTCGGGCAACTCTTCAAATCGGTTGCCACACTGGAGCGGTTGTGGTCCCCGTGGGGACATGGGCCTCTTTGCGGGGTTGGACGGCCTCGTCCAGCCTCCATCCTGGGGGGCAGCCGTCTCCATCGGCTGCTGGGGCCTCGGGGGCGCCACGTAGGCCGACGCTGGGCCTATCGGGGGGCGCCTGGGGGCAGGACTGGGTCCTGTTGCCCAGGAGGGGCCTGCTATGGGCTCCGTCATCTCGGTTACGTCGGGCGTGGTGGCTGTCGTGGTGGTGGATGGTCTCCGGGTCCTTGGGTCCTCGGAGCGGGGCTGTGGTGCGGGGACCGTAAGGCGCATGGTCCCTGTCTTCCTTCGAAGCGCTATCTGATGGGCGCCGGGCGGTACCACGACCGGGGAGTCCTCGTGGTCAGCGGGGAGCATCCTCGTCGGGAACATCTTGACAGGCGGTAGTCTGTGCCTCCTCTTGAAGAGGGAGCACGTCTCTGGAGCTTGTGGGCGGTTTGCGGGGGCCAGCGTGAGTCTTCGTTGTTTAAGTATAGCGAGAAAGTGTTGCCTTGATAAAGGCAGTTGGGTGGGCGCGAGCGCCTGCTCGGTGGGCCGGTGGGATCTCTCCGGTCGGCAAAAGTAGCGGGGCCTGGCTGATTACTCAAGCCAGACAAAAACGACTTCTGTGGTTGATCTCTCCTCCTATCTGGCTCTCTGTGTCTGGCTCTATCGTATATCTGTGCATCATTTAAAACATCACGCAACAAAGCATGATTGACTGAATCTGTTATACCGTACCACGGCCACTTAGCATGGGAACATGTTTACACCTGTAACTTCAGTACTCGCCTAGTTCAGATACCTGAATATAAATTTGTTAATCGATTTATAGTTTAGAATAATTAATTAGTTATTACGGCGTAGTCAGTGGAAGCAGTATAATGAAAAGGGGCTGAGAGTTAGTATAGTGTACCTAAAATTGAGCTCGCATTTCTGAGATCCTTTTTTTAACATGTTTTTCACATTTTTAGCAAAATTGTACATATTTTTCAACACCATCGGAGACGTAGATTCTCTCAGTGTTTCCACCACCACCGTTCAGAATCATAACGTAGCTTGAAATGATTTTAGCCATGTATTGGTGACTAGATCTGAAGAGCTAAGTTATTCCCAACCTTCCTCTCCTCACCTTCTTGCCTTTCCCACTTCTTTCAGCGTACATCAATAGCGAATGTCATAATCCCCACTGGCTTAGTACAGCTTTTAGAAAATTGGGACTCTGGTGCGGCATTAACAAACTAAATTTTGCTCTCACTTCTTTATTTAAAATTTATGTACTAGCGCAGACCCGTGCAAAATCACGAGATATTATAATTTTAAGATTTGTACAGCTTATATAAACATTTTGCCTCAGGGTCATTGATTTTCAAAGGAATAAATTTACCTTTCATATGTCAGTAAACTAAAAAAAATAGCCTCAGCATCTGTCAAGCATTTGAACAAAAGAAATACATTCTTCGAATAAATAATTATTATCTAACTAATTAATCAAATAATTTTCGCACTGCTTTATTGCTTGTCTGATAATATGATTTATAGTACCCATTCGTTCCAATTTAAAAAAATAAATGTTTATTGAACTTGAATAAGCATTACGCATTACGCAAGAATACGGAGGAATATTTCACATAACCCATGTATCGACGACCGAAATTAGTATGTTTAATGAGGTATCACACCGTGCTTCATGCTTTAAGATAAATACATAACTAATTGCAAACATTAACGTCCATATTAATAAACGTGTTTTAAATTGTACACAGCTGTTACACAACCATTAATGTAAGCTAAATGATTTTTTATCATTTATATTTAAATATTAATAAAACAGGTCCTATGTGGGAACCTTGCGGTACACCACTGGATGCAAAAAAAAACATTATAATACCCCAGTCTAACACTAAGCTTACTGTTTGAGAGATAAACCTATGCAACATATTTCCACCAGCTCCAGCTTTGTAGCTAATGTAGGGTAAATGGTTGTTTATCAGTTGCGTAAAATTTAAAACAGCTTTAATAGTAAAGAGGTAATAATCCAGATTAATTATACAGGCATTGATAAATAAATTACAGACAGAATAATGGAGTTATAGACAGCCCTGATTTATTGAGTATAATCACCTCCAACATAACAACTAGAACTACTCGATCGAAAATTAGTTTTAATTGCAACAATAATATTAGGACTGAGTCATTTGGATACTAGCTTGTACCTAGATTACTTGTAGTTTACAACACCTCGCAGAAATTTTAGATGTGTTCAACTGCACGAAATATAGTTACAAGAAGGCTATAATATTACATCTTAGCAATAATAACAATTAAGATTACCATAATACTTTTCTTCTTGATGGGTTATATATAATTTTACTTTTGATTACTGTTCTACTGAATTATTATGTACATGTTTGTAAAAGCCCATATGGATGTAGCAAAAAGTAGTTTAAATATGTATAACATTGATTTGTGACTAATTATTTATATTTTCTTTGTTCCAGGTGAGTGAAAACCAAATAACCAACAGTATTTAGTTCTTATTCAGAATTGAATACGGATGGGATCGAAGTATGGATGGTGAGAATCCGAATTCTTAAAGTGGAGCAGAACAGGTTTTATGTGCATTTTTCTTTTTATCGTTTTTTTATTACCTACATTTTACGTTACGGGACTCGTGTGAATGTAATACATTATTTTTTAATGTAAAAAATATTATTGAAACTATACCGACCTACCGCGAGTTTTCATGTATACATCCGTGTACATCTGAGTTGAATCTTTTGCCCATCATTAATTATGTAGGTATCTTAAGTTATTTTTTATTTACAAACCACAATGACGAATTAAATGCCTCAAACGTTGAGAATTTTTGATTACGTAATCAAAAGTAATAAAATTCCGTTAAATGATATTTTTTTCACTTATGAAGGAAAAACATTTAAGATAAAAAAATTCAGAACAAAGGTAAAGAATTTTGGAAAGGCGTCTTCTTAAAGTAGTAGTAAATAACGTGCAAGTATTTAACTTAACCCCGAGTGTGCCAAGAAATAGACTGTGGATTCGCTAATAGCTCACCGCACTTGTCTCGACTTTATGATATTTTGATCCTTAAAAAATGCTCCTGGCATACTAAAATAATATTTTATTCGCTTGGCAAGAAAATAATGTAATAGAATATTGTTCTAGCTGGTCGTTTTGTCACTTGAAAATATATTTATTTTATCTGTGAAAATGCGAGTCGCGAAATTCCATGTCAAATATCATAGTATTATATTTATTGTTAGGAAATCCTCATGTGACTTGTTTTATTGTAAATAACGCTTTTCAGATGGAAAATATATTGAAATTCAAGAATATTTTCGTACGTCTGCATTATATATATTTTTATTTATAACTTTAGAGAAAAAATAATAAATAACTATCTGGTGGAAACGAAATAGGATAGCAGATAAAAGGTATATTAAATGAATAGGTAAACATAATATCGGGTAAAACGGTTCAGTTCACAAAACCATAATTTTTCTAAAAAGTAATTTATTACGAAAATAGACTAGGCCGGCATACCGCGGACGATTGGAATTTTACCTGTGGAATTCGTGATTCTATTAATGCATTCAGAATGCAAAGGAAGCACGTCAATCTAATTCGTATTTCGACAGATATTCAACACTACACTCTACACTCTAATTCACTTATATCAATAATTTGTCTACAAAAGCGACAAACATTACATATCGTACTTTTTTTCTTCACAACTTGTTTTTAAAAAATTCCAATCGCATGACCATAAATTATGATAATTCTTTCAGATTCCCGGTTAATTGGACGTAAAAGTACGAATGTGTGTTTGTTTTAATAATTTTCCTCACAATATCAATATGATTTCCGCGTTGGTTTCATCTGCGTCTATCTCAGCCAGTTCCATTAGTAAACCGAACTCGTAGTCTAAAGAAATATAATTGAATTTTCTATATTTTAATGGCAACATTGATTGATGCTGTCCTGTTTTAATCGCCTGATTAATTATAATACTGGTTCGATCTGATTCCGACACAAGTTAACATATTATATATTATTATACGTTATACAAAAAACGAAATACGCCTTATTCGATAAGATATATTGCACGAGACTGCACCTCAATGTGAAGTTTTTTTTTTAAATCGTGTTTTCCCACGCTGTATGAGGTCTCAAAAGCGTATTTATAAGTAGTGACCTTTTTATTAATCGAACAAACAAATATGATTAAATCATTTTAACATATTCGATGTATTATTTACAATCATGTATGTCATTTTGTCATAAATATTTACATATTTGTGAACACACAAAATGTTAACACTCGTACATATCGCTCTTTTTTCCATGTGAATATCACACAAGAGTCCCAGCTGCTTCCAACCATCACGGGACTGGTGAGACAGTGGAATCCCCGATTGAGGTATTTTGTGAAGTAGCGGGTAGGGGAAAGAGATGGAATGAGAAAAGTGGAAACGTACCTAGCTTAACAAATTTAGTCACCAAATTGGCCATAGACATTTCAAGCAATGTTTCTATTCTGAATGATAGTCTCCAGCGCGCTGGGGAGTGTGTCCTTCCATTATGATAATTGCCATTGTCGAAATCACTAAACTTTTGATGAAACTATATTATTTTTTTACGAGTATGTTCTCATTTTGCTTACGAACTACCAGGAGTTCATAAGCTGACGGCGGACGAAATCTTAAATATTATTTACACTTCAATATGACCAACTTTGCACAGCTCTGCAACGCAACTCCAAGAATATGAGAAACCACGTAATTAATTCTAAGAAAAATGTATTCATGGTGATTGTTTCTAAACTTAGCAACTGTTGACCTGACCTTCTCTGCGGTCTTCAGCAAACAACAACTTGCTCCTGATTATTCGGACTTGCGAGTATTAGGAGCGCATGACCCGTGAGAGCCTGTGAAAACCGCAGACAGTCGTCATTACAAGACTATGATATACATACATTATGGACTATTTCCTAGACGGAGGAAGTTTTCTCAGTTTCACCGCTGCGAGGTAATGTGCTTCTGGTGGATCGTAAATTGGAAGATTGTCAGCATGATGGTGGAACGTCTGACGGAAACCTTTTCACGTGCATTAAATAAATACAAGCATGAACGTAATGTGAACATGCAAGGAAAAGCAAAATGTGAAATATACTCTAAGCGTGCTTCTTATTTGGTTGCTTTTATTTTCTTTAGATTGAGCGAAAATGTCTTAAAAAATCCATCTACCCGATACACGATTCTAATCATTTAGGTTGGGATATGTTTTCATGTTTGATCGAGTGAATATATATATTCAAATAGTTACCTACCCATCTAATAAATATATGTTGTATTATTAATATGTGCAATTCAATTCAAATAAGTTAGGTAAATAAATTATTGTTTCTAGATCAACTTTTCCTTACGCTTTGGTATTTTTGGATAAATAGTCGATTTTATTTATCGTTTTCTTAATAATGAATGCTTACTGAATAAAGCGAGGTGAAAGGCGTCTTGATATCAATGGACCTTCCTTGAATCAGTAGCTCCCAATCCGTGGTTCATGATTATTCAAATTTTATTACAGCCTGTTACAACATAATACATGAGATTTGTGCACAGGGTGTAACAGCACGTAGCCGATAAATTTAAAACAACAATTCCTGAGCATATTTGGTATAAAAAAGGTAGATACCATTTTTTTCAATTAAAAACAACAACAAAAACTCCTTACTGGATTATTAAGTTTTTTTAAACTACCTTCATTACTAAGATATAGAGTAATAGAACAGTAGTCCACGTGTAATGCAACAATTGTTTTATAATTTACGTAACTTGTTTTTTTATCAAAATATTTCCCAATTCTTCCAATGAAAAGACCACCATTCAGAATCAAAACGTTCTTTGAAATTGCTTTAGATGACCATTTCTGAATAGCCAGGTACCTACCCTTCCATCTGGGTAGGTACTCCTCCAGGTAGGTACTGCTCGTCCCCATCACGGGTTTCAATACGGACAGTCGGCATCAGTTAAGACTCGCACGGTACATTTTAAAAAAATTAAAAAATTAGGTACCTACCCACCCACTTTTTTTAAATTTCTCGCTACACAAAGTTGAGAAGCAGTGTTTTTTACGAAACGATTCTGGTTTAAGATCACCGCCCGAACATCGCCCAAACCAAAGTCTCGATACGAACGCGAGATTTATTATGGTCACTATCGAGTTCGCAATCGTTTTTTGCCTGCCACAACTTGTATTGGCGCACTGTGCACTTCTAATAATTACTTATGTACGGATTCTGGTTGTAACGGCTGTTATTATTTTTTGCTAGAAGGCCTCTGCCTACACTTAAATTACATTAAACCTATAATAATCTGGGTACTACACCGATCACTACTCAGGTTTTATTATTTTAAATCCTATCTTTATTATTTAAAAAAATAATAAATTACAAATTTGTAAATACCACAATAAAAGTTAAGTCTAAAGGTAACTAGTTTCGGACACATCCGTTCCTTCTTCACGCTTATCTGAGTAATGATATTAAAGTTTATTTAATTATAGCGCATTAGAAATAAGAAAATGGTCGATAAAAAACAGCAAGTATTGAAATTGTAATTCAGAGTGGTAGATACTCTCAGTGTTACTCGAGTGAAAGAACAATTCAGAACAGAAACGGTGCTTGAAATGGCTTTAGTCGTGTTTGGTGACTAAATCTGAAAAGTCAGACACTTCTCATACCCACGCCCTTCAGCATAACAATACGCCCCAATTCAGGATGACATAATTTTTTTAATTAACCACTTAATCTCTATGATTCTAATATAAATTCGCTATCCACGTCTGTATGTTTGTACGCTTAGTTCTTCTAAACCACGCAACGGATTTTGATGGGGTTTTTGACTATCATGTATAGAATTTCCTCCGGAAGGATTATGTGCGATATTTGCATATTATGTTTATAGAAAGTAGCGGAAAAGTCGAGCAACACCGGGTACACGTCAAATAGTTCGATTAAAAATAATTTTTCTTTATTTAGAATCTTTCGTTCTAAGATAATAGTAAAATATTATTATATCTTGAACTTCCTCTTAAAATCAATCGTTAATCTAAAAAATATTTCAAAATCGTTAGTCCTTTTACATTTGCTCATCAGCATACAAATCACGAATTGATTTGGACGAAAAAAATCTTTAAACAATGTAAAGCATCGTGCATTCCTGCGCATAGGAAAACACTTAACCACTTACAGTAGCCGAAATAATAAATCTATTCGAAATATACTGCTGCTGTCAGTCAGTTTTAGAAGAAAGCACGGGGAAGCTGATAGATTTCTTCTCAACCGATGTGGGTCTTTTAATTAGCATTCAAAACAAACCTGCCACCTCACCACGGCCCGGGAACACAGTACAACTGAACACGTTTCATGAATCGGATTATTGAAATGGAGGATCAGAAATAGCCATCACTTTTTTGTCATTATTATCATCGAAAATGTTTGTATTGTATTTCTTTTTGTTGATCAAAATGTACTAGACCTAAAATTATGCGCACTAAAATATCAACTCGTAAGAAACAAATTCGAACTGTTGAACTAGAGAACGAATCGTAGAAGCGACCCGTTTTCATGTGACAAATATCAACGGTGTACAAATGTGCCGAAGAATTAATGATTACATAAAATGTAAAACATTATTTATTTTTTAATTAATGTCCTTTTTCGGGGCTTTTAAATATGAATATTAAGAAATATACATTATTTAATGTACACATCTGAATTGCTTCATTAACAACATCTTATATTTGTTTAAAGATAAATTGAAAATGTCCACTGACTTGGCATAATTGTTTCCCTCCATTAGTATTCTGGGCAAAGAGGAATACACATGGAATACACATGGAATACACATGGTAGTTAGTCCCAGAATTTCTGCACTAAAATAAAACCTGACCTCTAGTATTACGTTGTGGAATCCGGAAGCTTATCAATTCTAGCAATACCAGACTATCAACTAAATCATTTAGACTTTTTTATAGAAATACCAAGTCAGTGAGAATTCTTCTATCTGACAATTTGAGAATATTCATATAATTTACCAGAGTGTTGTAGTTCAACATAATTTCTATATAACAACCTTTAAATTTACAAACTCAATAGTAACACTGTTTCGAGCGTCATCATTTCTTCCGGTATATATATTCTGGAACTATAGCATAGATACGTATATTTAGAATTTTATTTACAAGTTTTAACATTTTTTGTTTTGTTTTTTTTTTAAAGATATGGAACAGACAATATGGCTTCCTCTTTTGTACATTATTTATTTAACGTTATGATAAAATCTTAGTTATTTCATCATCGATTACATGTTTTGTTAAAGTGGACCAAAATACGGCTTTTTATAATTCTAGTCAGTCGCTTATTGATTCCTATAAGCGTCATACAAAACTAGTCCAAACCCGGTCGCCGTACGGAGCCACGTGCGCGGAGTATTTCATTTTATTATATTTTATGTTCAAGTGTTTGGACTTTCGTACCTCTGGGCAGGATTTCTCTACTGAAGGGCTATTTTTTGTTTGTTTTTGTTTAAATTTTCTGCATGCAAATATTAATTGACTACTTAAATAAGGTTCACGGGTTCGATTCCCGCCAGTAACTACGTTTAAGTTTCCTGACTTTTTTTTTAAATATACATTTTTCGGGAAAAATTATGCTAGTGTGCGAGCGCTATACTCTAATGCAGTATTTGGACGTGGCCAAAATCACTATATCCATCGCCATGCAATCCCTTTCCAATGTCTCACACGAGACAAATAATGAAATGGCCACGCCCAAATACCACATTGATAGTATAGCGCCTTATGAGACTAGTATTATAAATAAATACATGTTTTTTTTAATAGAAATATTAGTAATGGATATAATCGTTTTCTAAGCGCTCAGATCGAGTCAGAGAAAGTATTAGAATCTCCAACTTTGTTGGTGATGAAAATATGGAAAGAGAGAACGGGGAAATAGGGGAGAGGAAAGCTGGAAAGTACTTGCTATGTTGATCTGGTTAGCAAGGACAGGTAAATCAATAAAGGATGCTACTGAGACCATCTTTCACTGCTGATCGAAATGCATTTATTTAAATTAAAAAAAAAACATATCCCTCCCTCCTAGAATAAAACAGCAAGTTTTCCTAGAATTGTCAATGTATATTAGTGTCATTAGTACACATACAAAAGAAACATTTCACAAATTGTCAATGTATATAAGTGTCATTAGTACACTTACAAGAGAAACATCTCTCAAATTTTAAATTTTATTACCATTTTAGCTTCCAATTTTACGATTAATATTTTGAATGAATTAATTAATAATTCGACGATAAAGTATGCTAATAAAACACACATACTTACATTATTACTTCTCTAGCCTATTTTCACATTCCTTGCTATCATCACGTATGAGTTAGTTGCCTGGAAGTTTTTATAACGTGTACTTACGCAATACAACATAATGGTTCATACATAAGATTAATGCTACTTCTATTACACCGGCTAAATTAGCAACTAACAAATTATTTATCTTCTCATGCAAATCTGCAGACATCACGAATTGAATAACATACCGATTCATGAAAAAAGATGGGTTATAAAAAAGTCAGAAACTGAAAGATATAAATTATGTTTTCATTTTTTTATTTATTTTTTCTAAATAACAGAGTGCATCCGTACGTACCTGACAGACTTTTACCAACGATTCTTGAGCTTTTTTTAAACAGCAAAGGTATATATTATCAGTGTGGTCAGTAGTATATTATGTATCATGCTATGTATATAAGAGCCGGGTAAGGCTCTAGACTGGCAATCCACAGATCGCGGGTTCAAATCCTGGCGTGCGCAAGTATTTTTTGTTCGTTTAATATGATGTGTTATTTTTACGAATAAATCATTAAAAATAATACGGCACGTTTCAGAATGGAAGTTACTCTCAGTATCGCCCTGGTGTAAGACCACCGTTCAGAATTAAAATGTTTCTTAAAATAGCTTTAGTCGTGTTTGGTGACCAGATCTGAATAGCTAGGTACTCTCCTACCTTCCTTTCCCCCATCTCCTTCCTCCTCCCCACTACCTTCAGCCTCACAACATACCCCAATTGGGGATGCCATAGTCTCACTGGCTCTAGATGGTTGGGACTCTTGTGCGGTATTAACATAAAAAAAACATAATCATGGTTTTCGGTAGCTACTCAATGTTGTATCTAAGAGTTCATCTAATACTAAAAGCTGAATGTATTCGTACATTACGACATTTAAAATGACCATTCAAATAATATTTTATCTAATTTAATAGCTTCCAAATTATCTACTTGCATAACGGTATTTTTTTTATAATTTACCCGTATTTTGCACGATGCAAGCAATTTCTTTCAATACTCAGAGCATTCCAAGTACCTCTCAGAATAAATCAGTTCATTCGTGAAACATTAACACAATTTGTAGAAGTTTACCTGTAAATCGTGAGCAACGCAACGATGATTTGTAGATAATAACAAGGTGTCGAATGTAATAAGAAACTGCGGTAGTTACCTACGACGTACGAAGATTAACTACGTACCTTTTTAAAACATAACCTAAAACAGATACGAATAGGAAATATAAAGTGAGGTATTGCATACCAAAAATTTATTACTGAAGATTTTTGTGTATTTATGTTAGATTAACAGTTAAATAGCTTATTTCCAGCAATTTAAACACAAATATGACAAGTTAGAAATATATGCATTAGCTGGTTATTATAAAATGAAATATTTAATGTAATGTAATATCTGCATATACAGAGTGCGTTTTACGTTCCAGGTCGAGGTTTTTTTATAACTTTTAAATGAAATACAAATTTATATTTATAAGTTTATTATATGGTCTTTATGATGTCTGTCAAGTTGTCGCCTCTGACCGTTGCGCGAAGGCGAGCTTTTAAAGCACATTTTCACAGACTTCTGGCGTTATTTCAGCAATTTCTTTTCGAATGTCCTTAAGAATCAAGGTTGTGGTTGCTTTATTTGTGTACACCTTTTTCTTCAAGTACCCCCGTAGGAAGAAATCGGGAGGAATCAAATCAGGGGATCACGGAGGCCAGTCGGTTTCACCACGTTTTGACATTATTCGGTTAGTCACGTAATTTTCCGCGCGTTCACAATTGAATAATTAGTTGAATAAAATGTTTTAATAATTTCAAGGTGTTGTTGCGGTTTAAGATACAAGATCCATAATACATTGTTATCGAGTAAACGACTGTGAGAATTTCAACTGACGGTTGTCATCCAAATCAAAATGGCGGCCAGGCAAAATCGACCAGAAACATAAAACGCACCCTGTATTATGTAGTTATTATATTATTTTTTAAATTCCTTGTATAATATAATACCCAGCTAATGTAAATATTTCTAACTTGTAATATTTGTGGTAAAATTGCTAGAAATAAGCTATTAAACTGTTTAATCTAACAAAAATCTTCAATATTAAATTTATAGTATTACGGCACAAATTAATTTACCTCACAACTTTGTAACACGTCTCTCAAAGGTTAATAACCCACGTCAATTTATATTTTAATGTAATTTCAACTATGTACTAAAATGTTGATTCGAATCTACTTAAATCATATATCAAAAATATAAATATCAGTTTTAAATTATTCATTTTTTAATGTTGAATCAACCTGTTTTGCCCATATCCGATGCGTTATAAAAAAAAACATTACATTAGATATAAAAAAAATAACCAGTGTGAAGATGCCAGGACCCGAGTGATTATGGTTTGGTCAAAAATGAACACCTTTATAGGGCTTTTTTATGGAATCCTTGTGTCATGAAAACCTTCTACAACATTAGTTGTAATTCTTGTAAGTGTTGCGAAATCTAAGGGTCCGTATAAACAGGACAAAATTTCCGCAAGCCGAACCATGAATTAAGGGAAAGGAACAAATCAACTGCAAGCGGCGTTTCGTTGCTTTTTGGCGTTCCTCGATTGAGTCGAAAATTTCGCCAAAATTTTACGTGAATTAGTTCGCTTGTGTTGCTGGCGATTAGACGCTATGTCTTTGACAATAAAACAGAGATAATTACAGCAAAGTAAACCCCTTTCCGCCGTAATCCCATGTACGTCACCGCTAGGTCCCCACTCCTTCCTCGGACACGTCCAGCGGTGATCTGCTCGCATTCAAATGCAGATAGTCGATGGTCTCTGAACATGAATGGCGGACCGCGGCGGAGATGCGGATGCTGCGTGATGTGAGACAGGAAGGCGGGTGTCGGCCGCGCGGAGGCAGCGCTGTCAGCGGGCAGATACATTAGCCCGCCCCGGCGGTGACAGGTCCTAGCAGAGAGAATCTAGCTCGCTATCATCTGCTTGTTATCAGGATTTTACTAGAAACAAGGAAGATTAATACAATTAAGAAACACTTGAGTTGAAAGTTATTAGTTGCCAAGGAGCCTTAGTTAACTATTTTAATATTAGCTGCTTGTTACGAGGAGGTTTTGCTAGAAAAAAGTAAGAAAAACTGATATAAAATACTCAAATTAATCGTTTTCCTACTCATTAGAAAAATATCACATGTTCTCGATAAATTCTGAATGACTAATATTTTATCAGGAAATCACTTTTTTAATAGGATTTTTTTCTTCGTGTACAATTAAAAAAACACTTGTGTCGAAAGTTCAATAACCAAGTAGCCCTTGCTATCAGGAGGCTTTGCTAAAAACAAAAAATATTAATACATTTAAAAAAAACACAAACTCAAAAGTCTTTATAAATCAAGGAGCCCTAGTAAACTTACTATCTTTTTGTATTCTGAGCTTTTGCTAGAAACAAGGATTAATACAATTTACCCACCAGAAATAATTTAGATTAATACAATTTCAAAACACACTTGATTTGAAATTTGTTGGTTGCCAAATAGACCGAGTGTATTATTATCTTTTTTACAAGAAACAACAAATATTTTTAAAAGGAATATAAATTGCGGCTATTATTTTCCAAAAAAGAATTTTCCTCAATCAACCAATTATTCGAATAATAATTGGACATATCTCGGTTCCCTCTCACCTATAATTTAAAACACGTACCTTTGGAGTAAGGGTAAGAGCATATTTACGTTTACATTGAAGGCACCCTTGTCTTAGAAGGCAACTCGTTCCAAAGCTGTGATGCTGGCATTGTGAACGGTTTAGTTACGGGATTAGATTTCAAATGTTAGTTTAAATATCTGTAGTTTGCTCGTAAGGTATATCTATATATTTATAGACATAGATGCCTACCTAAAAATCTATATATTTTAATAACTTTCGAAGGTTTATAAAAATACGTAAATTGTGGTCTGTAATATTTATAAGAAGGATGAGAGTAATTTAATTCTAATCGTTGTTTAATCTGTTGTTTTATAATTGATAAAAATGATATTGAGATCAAAATTTCCCGATTTACTTTGAGGAGGAAGCGTCAGTCAGTGTCAACGCCTTTTTTAATCTAATTTTGTTAGACTTAAAACTACTGTTTGACGTTAACTTTTCTGTTTGTCTGAGCTTCAGTGGTCTCCGCCCGCCTGGCGAGTTACACGAGATTACTGCCACGAACAAGCCTTCTAATTCACAGAAGCCCCGGACATGGGGCAATCTAAATCTCAAGAACGGCATCAGCAAATGAGACGCGTCCAGGCTTATTTATGCGTCATTAAAGCAGCTCACTACACTTGTCTGCATGCCCTGTCTATCATTACAATCACACATCATTATGTAGGTACACTCATGCCATGATTGGCACACGTATTTATCTTTGAACTTTCCTTCATCAATCCACCTCTAACCCTTCAGGCTTTTAAACATTTTTACCTGTTGTAACGACGCTGAAATTTCAAAATGCTTCGGAGGTATTTTAAATGTGCTATATATTTCTTATTTTTGAAGTTGTCGTAAAAAAACAAATACCATTTTAGAAATAAGATCAAATTATCTTTCAGACGTTTGTTTTGCAAATAAACATAAATTTTTCCTAATAATAATATTTTAAGGCGATGCCATGCGTAGCAATGCAAATCCATGTTTTTTTGGTTCGAAAATTTGATCAGTTAGAAATATTTTAGATGCTTTAATTAAATACTGCGAATAGAACACATCTTGGCCTACTAGATGATCCAGTATTTTTTAGATAAGTCTTTTAATAAGCCTAGAAAAAATAATGTATCAGGTATATAAAAACTGCTTTAAAGTTCAAAATTTCCTACTTAACGAACGCATTTTTGGTTATGGTTTTATTTTATAATGTGGCAAATTAAGTTCTTTATAAAATGATCGGAAAACAATTAAATATATGTGCCTGAAGGTCCGAAAAATAAAATAAAAGCTACTTTTTGGCGTTTTTTTTTTCTTGTATTTATCTAAAAGTCAGATTGTGATGAACGGGAATTTAGACCTTATCGCCATCTACATAAGGGGTGTTATTGTTAGCGGCTTGATTCAAAATGTCACACGACGTATGGCATCGCTTTAATATCAAACATGAAAAACTTACCGAAACATTTTCACTCGAAACGTTCATAATTTTCTAAGAATTCGATGTTTATAAAACTCATTCCATTGTGTAAGGAATCAGTAAAAAAAACTGTCACTTAACTTTTCAAGCCGTTTGTAATTTAACTCTTAACTATCAATGAAATAATCCCGTCAATTTGACAATTTTTAGTATTTTATCCATTTTTTTTTTTTTTTTTTTATTTGTATAAAGATTACATACAATATTATTTATACCCGCTAAGCTACTGCAAGTAGCTTGTCAGCAGGAGATTAGTTGCACCTATAATAATAGTATAGTACATAAAATTAAAATAATCATCAACGCTTTAGCGTAGTAATACATACATTTCTACAAAAAAACCAAAATAATAAATAAAAAATTGTGTAATACCTTAAATTTGAAAATACTGAAACAGTGTTGTGGGGAAAAACAGTCTTAATACATGAGGTTACTCCTTAGTAGCCATGATTTTAATATTAAAGAGAATTTACTAATGGAGCAATTTTCTTTTAATTCATATGGCAATTTGTTAAAAATTAAAGGTATTGCATGGAAACAATTATAAATATTTGAAACTAACTGAGAAAAATAATTATTTATTTTTCCAACAACGAACAAATCATGGATCTCCGCGTTATAGACAAAATACTTTTATAATGTATGGACGCCTTAGTCAGTCCTTCAGAGGCTCTAATTGAATATGGTTTTTGTGGCTAGTAATGTCCTTACGAGGCTTAAAGGGTTAATGCATTCCTACTGCAAAACGTGCTTATTAAAATAAACAATATTCCTTTACCTATTAGCACAAGTCAATCATTAATCATTGCCGTTAGATAGTTATGCGTTTCATGAACCCATAAACTCACTGTTAGCCACATATTAGAATGACAGTTTTGTAATAATTGCTTTACGTAGCAACTTCGTGAGAATATTAAGAAACTCAAAATAGTATAAAATAAAGTCGCTATCCGCGTCTGTCTGTTTGTGCGCTTAGTTCTTCTAAACTATGCAACGGATTTTGATAGTTTTTTTACTATCATTTAGATAATTTCTTCCGAAAAGTTCATATGCATAAAACATGCATATTATAATTATAAAAAGTAGAAAAAACTCGATGTTTTTTAATCAAGTCGTAAAAAAAATATTTTCGGGCGCTTTCATTGCTAACGCTGTCTAAACCTTACATACGAGTAAGTTTTCCTTTTTTTCGCCTGTTCACGATTTGCTTTAAGTAGCCTTATCTGAAATCGGCCAGTCTGTAAATTGTAACTGCTACCGATCTTGGTGTCAGCGTAAATAAGGGTTTATAAATACGTCTCCGAGACACTTATCACCGTAACGAGATATGTTCTCTGGGTCCTCTCATTACGGCGGCTCCTGGGACAGCAGAAGCGAACAGAAGTATCGGTGGAACAGGACAGCAGAAGTATTGAAGGGGTGACAGGACATTCCGCCGATCCGTCTCATTTGGCATTACCGACATTCAACCTGCTCTCAATGTGACAAAAGTCAGCAAAGGGTGGATCAATATTGAAAATAAATACAACCAGTTTTATTACTTAGACACATTATTAAAATTTTCAGATAAATGTATGGGGTTATCTAAAAATCAATTTAAATTAAATACTGCATTTAAAACCTATATAATAATGAAGATAAATTAACTGTTTTCATCACTCTTTTAGGTAGGTAAATCAGGTTCCATGATAAATTAACACAATGACAATTCAACACACTTTTATAAAGTGATATAAAGTCATTAGAAACGACGAAAAAAATTTTTAAACTTTACCTAACCTAACCTCCTTAACCCAGTCAATAAAGTTTTAAAAACTGATAAAAATGACTGGTTTTAATATTCTCCTGACGAAGGAAGGGTGCTTCCGAAACCGGTAGAGTGCAATTAAAATTAAAGTGGTCTAAAACAAATTGATATCTTTTATTGTAAAATAAAGTTTTTGTTTCATCACTTTCCATGACTTTATATAACTTTTTAAAGATGTGATGAATTATCATTTCGATGATTTATCCGGTCACCGGTAAATCAATATCTAATATTATAAATGCGAGAGTGTATTTGTTTGTATGTCCTTCTTTCACGTCGCAACGTAGCAACGATTGATAAGATTATTTGCATAAGTATAGTTGGAGGACTGGGAAGTGACATAAACTACATTTCATCCCGTAAAAACATTTCTATCCCCTTGGAAAATACTTAATACAATATTTTTTCCCTGTTACATGCAAGCAAAGCCGCCGGCAAAATCTACCATAAATATAAACCTCACTTATGCAAATCTAACACGATCGTATCAGATGTAATTAACTCATTATACCTACTCTAAGTAATGAAAACATACAACTTATCATCAGCTTATAATTAATTACTCTTTATTATAATTTATAACCTAATAATTACAATAATCACACCATATATCATCAATATTATTTGAGTTCTGCAATGTGGACAATTAACCTAATATACTCATAATAATATACCTAGTAAGTGTAAAATAATAATATAATAAATAATAATAAAATAATTTTAAAAAAGAAACTATAGAACATATTATATCGGGATGTTCTATATTAGCACCGTCCGAGTATACATTTAGGCACAATCAAGTTTTAAAAATAACTCACCAATGTTTGGTAATTAAACATAACTTGATTGACTGCCGTAATATAGTACCATATTATGAATACGAACCAAATTCATTTTTAGAAAACGAATTTTATAAAATATATTATGATAAAACTATACTAACAGACCGAACGATTAGTCATAATAGACCCGATATAGTTTTACATGACAAAATTAAAAAAATAACTTATATCATTGATGTCGCTATTCCAAATTCCTGTAATATTCAAAAATCTGCTAATGAAAAAATAACAAAATACACAGATTTAGGAAATGAAATAAAAAGAATTTGGCATTCTCAGACTATAAAAATATTACCATTCGTTATTTCGGCTACTGGCATTATACCTAGCTCTCTCATTAAAAATTTAGGCGTATTAGATCTATCAAAAAATTTATATATAAAGATGCAAAAGTCGGTCATTTTGAATACATGTAGGATAACGAAAGATTTTTTTAAATATTTATGTTGAGAGATCAGTAGGATTTATAGGCCCTGTTAGGAGTTCTACCGAGCCGAACCCTCTGATATGAAAATATCTGGAGTCGGTGAATTATTTTCCCATTTGATCTCTGGTGAGTTGACGTGTTGTTCTTGTATTGTTTTGTATTTATTTTGCTTATATAATGCACTTGCATAGTGTTGATTAACTAGATGATCATTTGTGGAAAAGTGTGTGGAAGGGTTTAGTTTTTCCTATGGGGAAGATTTAACCCGAACATAAAATCGGAAGTATAATAATTTTATTTTTAATAATAATAATAATACAATAATACATTATTGTATTATTCCTACTATCGTATGCATATAAATTATTACTAATGTAACAACTGACTAGGAACACAAGACTAAATGTAACATTCTTCTGGAATACATACACAACCAACTATCAGACACACTCACTAATTAATAGGATTCATTATCTGGGAAACAAGTTTGGGGGTACTATTGATATTTTTACTGAATCCATTTACAGAATTAAGCGTAATCTATATCAGCACTTTGTTCAATCCAACAAAATATAGTAGTTTTAGTTATGTAGTTTTTAGTGATTTGTCTTATATGTAGTATTATTCTAGAGTCTATATTATTTTATTATACTGTTACATGTTTTACTAATATTGTTTCATATTCTGTTTAACGTTTTCTCATGCATTCAAAACTTTGTGTATAATTTTCGATAGTTCACTAGGTATATTCTGTTCTTAAAATCCATGTAAAAGCTCAGCTGGGCGTTAAACCAAATAAATAAAAAATAATAAAAAAACCTGGTAGGTCATTTAAAATATGAAAGTAAGAAACAAGAAGTGACATGTTTGAATATACACAGTATAGTGGGGCGATGAAACAAATGTATGTACAGATGATACAATAGAGATAACACTATTCATTGCATATTATTATGTGTTTGAAGGTGACATTAACGTAACATTTATTAATAGTATCTAAATATTAACGATTATGTTACAGAGGCAAAAGAAGATCAAAGGTGGTAAGGTATAATAACTGTTATTATATCATTATTTAATCTAATTGAATCAAAAGTGCTTACACGGTGCTCGTATATAAAATGTGAGTTAATTGGAAGCCAGTATACAATAAAAGATATTCGTTTCATTTCATGGCACTGGGCCGTATTTTCATTAACTGCAATTCTTTTCTTTTTGCAAAGTTTTTTTTAAACTTATCGAAAGGTTACGATTTCTCTCGTGTTTTCCTCCACATTACTTTTTACGATTATGTGTATCGCCGAAGACTTATAAATTTACTCCTGAACAATTCGATCTTAACGTATGCTACTTCTCTGAATTAACAGTTTAACAATTGGACCGATAAATGTGGAAATTTAAAAAATGTATTCTTTAATTTTACTACAAAAACTGCATTCATTCTGGTACCTACCTACCTACCTATAGATGTTATAAAGCATTAATTTTGGAACACATTCATTGAGGTGCCTACCTATGTATATATGTTATTAAGCATGTAAAAAACTGTATACACATATATTTTACGAATAAAGGAAAGAAAAAAAAAATGCAATAATATTAAAACACATTCATTCAGGTACCTACCTACCTATCTATAGATGTTATAAAGCATTAATATTCGAACACATTCATTCAGGTACCTACCTACCTATAAATGTTATCTGATAGTATTATTACGCCAGCGTCTGGACGGTTTCGGTCCTCTGATTGGTCAAATTCAAATCTTTTGTTTCGGTTAAATTCCGCATAGCCTGCCCTGATGGCCGACAGAGCGCACCTCTGGCGGCGTAAGAACGAACCAAATAACTGGCGCGAATATTTAAATATGCAGCTAACAATACACATAATTAATGCGAAATTACTTGACCATTAAAAAGCGTTTAGTAAGAAAATTTCTTCTGAAAGCTTATCACTTTGTGATGGCATTATTTATTTTATTAAAACACAAATAACTTTGTTTATATCACTTTATTATATACAACCTCTACATGTTTCATGAACGAAGTTCACCTCATCAGGAGGAAGTATACACTGAAGTCAAAAATTAAATATAGATTACAATTGGAAAGAAGAAGTGGAAGGAGGGGGTAGGGGTAAGAGTGGGCGGAGTTGATCACAATTAGGAATTACAATATCGTTAGACGGGAAAGACCAGTTGAGTGGGAAAATATTTAAAAGAGGGTTAAATTGAACATGCTATTATTCATTAACTCCTTCCTGTTCCGTGTTTTAACAATATATACTCAACCTATCTCTGTGAATGACCTAATATCTACCTATTAAATGTAACTGTTGTTAGTATCAATTAAACTGGGCGAAGCCCAACCAAGTGCCGCCCGCAGGGCCTAGCAACAAAAAACCAGCGCAGCGGGTTTTTAACTGCTAGTAAAGCATTAATATTGGAACACATTCATTCAGTTACCTACCTACGTATATATGTTATAAAGCATTAATATTGGAACATATTCATTCAGGTACCTACCTACCTATAGATGTTATAAAGCATTAATATTGAACCATATTCATTCAGGTACCTACCTACCTATAGATGTTATAAAGCATTAATATTGGAAAACATTCAGGTACCTACCTACCTATAGATAATAAAAAACATTAATATTGGAACATGTTCTCGGATTTCGGGAAGCTTTGCTATTTTATCTGTATAAATTACAATACTGAAGTGAAATTAATAAATTTTTAATTATCTTTATAAATGTAATTAATAAACAGAAAAATAATTCCAAATAATCATCCTTTAGATGTTTTCCCGCCTGACCATTTTTCCCCTTCTAACGTCCATGTAATTTAACTCCCCCCACTCCAACCCATTCCACTACTCAATCAATTCTTCAGCCGATTTGGGTTTACACCTCCCCCCACTCTCTTAAGCCACATCACAATCTTAATCTATTTTTAACTTTCGTAAACTAAACATCCCGATGAAGAGATAATTGTTCTTGAAACATGTAGATTTTGTATCTTATAAAGGGTTTCAAGATGACTCAACCCAATGACAATTCAACGCACCTGTAAAAGTGATATAAAATCATTTAAAGCGACGAAAAAAAAACTTATTTAACGTTTTTGACAGTTTTGTTTCATTACTTTTCATGACTTTATACCTAACTATAAAGGTATTTTGAATATAGTCATGTGTTGAGTTTTCCGCTTACCTTAAGAAATAGTGTAAACAATCATTTGACATTGATGCATTAATTATATCATCACAAAGTAAAAACCTAACTTTAGAAGAACATTATTCATAAAATTATAAGTTACTCTTCTACGACTTACGTGGTAGAGTTCAATAAATTATTTTTACTTGATAAATTCTCTAGGAGAGTATGTACCTACTTACCATTATTCTGAATCAAAATGTCTTTATAAATAGCCATGTTCGATGAGTAATAATATTTAACAGACAAATTCCTTTTTCTTTTTTTCCCACTTTTTTCAGCGTCACGTTATTCCTAAAATATATTAATGCTGTGGTTTCACGTAAAAAACTTTTTTTTTTAATAACATTGCCAATTAACTTTGTCAACTCTCAAATTAACCGTCGAAGCCTAATGATGCTACCATAAAAGAAGTAACGCAATCATTGTATCCCTCCGGCTTGTCCGTCGTCCATTTAAAACGGCAGTGAAATACTTCTTATAAAGGCATTAAACTGTCAACCAAAAGTAGCATCCTTTTTTCGGGTAACATTGCGGAATTTTGTTACTAAACAAAAATGTCTCCGGTGTCAGTCAGGGGACCGTTTTTGGAGACGGGACTGAATTATGCTCCAATTGATAGTGGATTGCCGTAAGTTCGCTGCCAAGTCAGGCGGCTGTGGGTTCCTTATTATTTCACCCTTGTAAGCTAGTTTATTGTCTGTTTCGTTCTCCTCCTTGCGTCACATGGTCTCCTGGTCGCCGCACTCCACACACGAGGCGTGCTCGGTGTTTTATTGAACGATTTTTACATTTAATTTTGATTCCATAGTTTCTTTATGCGATTAATTATTATTATAACATCGTAAATATCATCGCGTGGGCAGGTGGAATGCGACAAACACTCTACTGGTGAGTTTTATTTGTGAAATAAAATATTACGGTAAAAGATTCTATGTGGGCATCGCTTTTTATTACGTGTTAGAAAGATGGGGGCATTTAGTTGGACGTAAATTCTTTTATAGTCATAGAGTAAAATATTACTTTTAATTTGTATTTATATCTTTCAACGGCAAAAATAAAAAAAACAACGCATGAATTCATAGATTTTTCTGAAAAGTTTATCTTGAGACATCGATGGGCGGACAAGAGCGAAACCTGTGTTGCAGAACATTAATAAAAATAGGTATTTGTGATTTGTTTTGCTTTCTTCAGTTGATTTTTGGAGACTAAAGTAACCTTTTACCAAGGTATGTCAACCGGCTAAAGCCCTAACACTAGAGATTCTTCTTTTAAGTATTTGGTCCAAAGGTGATCAGGTAATTAGATAGGTACCTATTACAGACTTATATTCGACCAGCCCACTTTGCATTAGCCGCATCTTCAGCCTCATACTGAGACTTGATTTCAGCTCTCATCCGCCTGATATTGAACTTTTTGAATTGAAATAATAAACGTAGATTACTAGGTCTTATTAAGATATTTATCCATAAATGTATGTCTACCTGAACTACTCAAACGTGCAGACAATATCTATTTTGCATTGTGGATTACGTATCTACAATTTAAATCTACAGCAAATACTCTATCAAGTGTATTAAAACAGTTTCCCACAAATGTTAACTTCCTAGTTCCAGTTTATGTCACTTCTCACTCATGGTGGGGTATTTGTTGTGTTTTACGAGCCAAGATAGATTTGATCCAAATCTTTATTGTGCAGCATTAAATCCAAAAGCTACAGTTGGGTCTTATCAGAGGCGTACTGCCTACTTGGACAGCTAGGGCAGCTGCCGGAGACCTGAAATTTGATTGATCAGGTAACGAAAAAGCATCGATTCAAATAAAAACATCTGTGATTCGTGATACTTTTTAAATGCAGTTTTAGTTCTTAACTTCTGTTTTTCTTGTTATAATTTCCATTTAATTCCGGTTTCTTGAAGTAAGGATCGCAGCAAAATTATTCCAGTAGCCCCTTCATTTATAGTTCTTACAATGTCATCTATCCGGGTGGTGATAAAGGTCCCCTTATATTCTGTATATTGATATCCTTATAACCGGCATTTGTCTTTCCTCCTTATTTTTTTCCGGGCCTTTTCAGATACTTTAATAGTACACAACTGCTGACCCTGTACAAATCGCAAGTGCGCCCTACTGTCGAATTTTGCAGCCATCTCTGGTCCGGAGCCCCTAAATACCTACCTGAAAAAAACCCTTGACTCTGTGCAGAAACGGGCGGTCCGTTTGATAGATTCCCCAATCTTAACAAACGGACTGCAATCTTTAGAGCACAGGTGTCAGGTAGGTATGCTGTCCTTGTTCTATCGGTATTACAACGGAAGATGCTCTGAGGAACTAGCGTCATTGATCCCTTCGGCACCGGTGCGTAGTCAGGATACACTCCAAACGCGCGCCCAATATTTGTACACGGTTTACATTTGTCATATGAGAACAGGATGGTTCTACGATTCGTTCTTAAGTTCAACAGCTCGGCTGTGGAACGAACTGCCGGCCTCTGTGTTTCCTCCCTCCTACAACATGGGACTCTTCAAGACCCATGTTCACTCCTTCCTCTCCACAAAAAAACCCTCCACACAGCATCCCCAAAGATGACATAGGCCCTGAGGGAAATTATTTTCTTCAGGGCCTCCTGTATGGAGTTTATATAAAAAAAGAAAACCCAATAACAAATGCTGTTTTACGTGATCACCTCTTAAGAGTCCCAATTGCCTGGTGTCAATGGGACTATGGCATCCCCAATCGGGATAAGTATGTTACGAGACTGAAGATAATGGATAGTGAAAGGTTGGGAAGTACCTGGATATTGAGATCTTTTTACCAAACACGGATAACGCCATTTTAAGCAACGTTTTGATTCTGAATGGTGGCCTTTCACAAGGGTGATACTGAGAGTATCTACCACTCTAGAATAGAATCTCTTAAAGCTCAGTTCTCCTCGTCGTGCATAGAGTTGTAGTAACATATTTTTAACACTTGCCTGTGGGTCCTGACTGTTTTCATCACGCCACTGGCTGTACAGACGTATCTCCGGAGGTTGGACGTCGGCTTGGTTGGTTGTTCGGGTCTATCCTCTCGGATCTCACTTGCGCAACCCGGCGTTTAATAATCCACTCCAGTTCGGTAGAGAGGGTTACCAACCGGCGGTCACGAGCGGGAATCGAACCCGCCATCCGACTGACGTTTACTGTTTCCCAACCGGCACTTGACCCCTGAACCCACAAATCCAGTTCATGACTCGTTGCTGTTTCGTTCACGGCGTTTTGCCGGGGCGGCAATCAATTATTATAATAAATATCGAGGCAAAATTTCCGATGCTATTTTCTACATTTAATTAAACAAATATCAGTAATTTTAGATAGTGGATAGTAATGGCTAAAACTTTATGAATTTGACTTTAACTTGGAAGATATCACGTACTTTGTAATAGGGTAGTGTAAAAGGGTAACAGATCCGTAGAAAGATACAAAAACATAACTTTCATTGGCTCCGTCGCTTCGATAGTCCGTGCAGTTTTTTCGCAGCCTGTCTATTTTTATTTTTTTTTTATTTTTTTTTTTTTATCTATGATAGTGGCTAGTGCTCAATCAAGGTGACCAGATCATAGCAGGTTTCACAGTCTCAAATATCATGTATTATTGTATATCACTTTTATCTCTCATTGTGTCCCTCGTATCTCTTGTGTCTCTCGTGTCTCTTGTGCCTCTTTTGCCTCTTGTGTTTCTTGTATCTTTTGTCTTTTTTTGTATTATTTGACATTTGAGTGAGTTATATAATTTTGTATTTTTATGTAGACATCATGTATCCTTTGACTGAGCAGATTTTCGTAAGTAACTATTTGTATCAACAGAACTTTTACAATGGGTTCTTCTCACGTAAGTGAGAACATCTTTAAAACCCAGTATAAATAAATAAATATTTGCCCTATATATAGGGCCGGCCCTGAGCCAAAGGGCGCCTGGGGCAAGTCAAATTTTGGCGCTTACCGTCAAAACCAGTAGGTGATCACTGTAATTAATAAAATTATTATTATTTATTATATATATTATTTGTATTTTTGTGTATCGCCGTTTTTTATGAAAATAATCGCAATGGCTATGTACTAAGTATTACCAGCGCCTTGGCGATTTGTCGCAGGGAGCGGACCGCTCCAACTGCGCCCGCATAGGGCCGGTCATGCCTATATAAACTACCGCACCCCAATTTGAGAAATTTTATGTGACTGAATAAAATAGAAGAGGGTACATAGGTTGAAGAGGGTTGGTAACTAACTATTCAGTTCTTGTCACTAAATATAGCAAAAGCCAAACTACGCCAACATTCCGTTTTTTAATGGTGGACTCAAATACTAGATTGGTACTCATATGTCGGATTCCATGTTTAAAATACTAGATAGGTACTCATATGTCGGATTCCATGTTTAAAATACTAGATAGGTACTCATATGTCGGATTCAATGTTTAAAATACTAGATAGTTACTCATATATCGGATTCCATGTAATACTTGATAGGTACTCATATGTCGGATTCCATGTTTAAAAAATATATTACACCGCCATTTCAATTGTATTAATATAAGTAGATACTAAATAATTCTTAAGTTGATTTAAGATGTCATACTTGTTTGTAACACTTCAGCTGCTCTGTGCATTAATTCACATTAACGCCTTTACGTGGGTGTCTCTAACAGTATTTTTTTATTAAGATATTAACACCGTCATAGTGGCCTATCATGTTTATGATTAAATTACTTGGCCACGCATTAAGGTCCCGAAGTTTTATCTTTTTTCATTATTGTGACCCTCATTTCAAAAGGTTGTTCATTTAAGGTAGCGACTTTTGAAACGGGCAGTATAAATTATGATAAACAACTGCCTTCAAATTTATGATGATATTTCATTTTGATATTATTTTTGTTACCGTTTTTATGATACAGCGTCCAAAGGTTGAGGGTCAAGTTGACGTTTTGAAAGTAATTCCAACTAGTAACTCAACTTTGAGTTTCTCTTTTAACTCATAACTATTATTACAAGATAATTGTTAATTCTAGGGTTATAGGTGCTTATTTATTTTAACTCATTAACTGTGTAAAATGTTAATAATACAGTAGATAATTTTAATATTTTCAAAACAGACCAAATATTGACCCGAATTCGTTTCGGTGTTTTTTTTTTAATCATTTGATAAAAGGTGCAAATAATCGTGATGTTTCGGTCCGAGTTTGTAAATATAATAGCCAATCAAATAGTTTATATATAATAATTAAGATTTTCTTTTTTGGACAATATTAGGTAAAAAAAACTGTTTAATTTTCTCTCGGACATCGTGATTTTTTTCTTCGTAAAAATATACAGTTTTGTGATTTCACTTATATGTCACGTGTTCCTTACTCATATTTCTCTTTCACACTCAAGTATAGCCTTGGTGAAAGATAACTAAAGAAGAAAATAAAAATATACAGGAAAACCATCAACCCGTAACAAACAAATTTCCACTTCCAAGATTTGCATTCATTCATTCAAATTCGAAATTCAAATATGTGTACTTAAAAGTGATCTAAATTAACTAATTCACGGCCTTCGTGATCTATTTCCCATGGCCTAAAATCAAGTTAAAATTGCTTTGCAACTCAACCCCATGTTTCATTGGCTTTGCATTAATTAAAATTAATTAATTACTTACATTCCGGTAGTATTGTACAAATGTTTTAGAAATATTTACAAGTTCTAATAAAAGTTTAACAAAAGATTCCAATTCGTGTGTTATAAATTCGTCTTGATTCCTATATTAATCGTCGAACGTACGAATCGTTAAGTAGGTATTACCTTGAGATATTTTTCAGATTCGCTTTCAACTTAATTTTATTTGACGTAACCTATTATTTTCTGACTTCTCCAAATGGCTGTGTTGAAACATAATTTATAGACTTAATAAAATGTTATAAACAGACTTTACGAGCTTATTACGCCAGTAGGTACATATCGGCATTCAAAGTTTCGGAAACTTTATTATTATGATAGGTACTAGTTCCTAGAACGTACTTAAGGGGAACGATTGCGCGGCCTTTTTAATACAAAACTTAAATTTTGTTTTCAGGTGAAAATACCCAACCAAACTGAAAAATTATTTTTGTAACCAAAGGGTGTAGCAAAAATCTAGTATGGATATGTGCTACTTTATTAATTTGTGTTTTAAATTATAAAATATGGACAGTTAAATAAATACATTTTTCACGATTTTAAAGGCAACTTTGGCAATTATTTATAATTTAATGGTAATTACTAAAAATATAATTTGACATTTTTAATATGAAATTATAATGAAATATAAAATTTAAAACATATGATTTATTAAAAAATATATTTTGATGGGCTTAAATTTACTTAATTTACTCAAACGACTGATTTACGATGGAACACAAATTTGTCGTACATTAATTTTAAATTCTGACAAGGAAAACTCCTTTTTTAGAATGTTTTATTTTTCAATTTATTTTTCATTGTATATTCAAAGTTTCTAAGGAAAGATTATTTTTTTTAATAATTACCATTAACTCACAAAAATTGTCAAAATTGCCTCTAAAATCGTGAAAAATCTATTTTGTCAAAATTGCCTCTAAACTCGTGAAAATTGATTTATTTAATTGTCCAAGTTTAATAATTTGAAACACAAATAAATAAAGCATGATTATGTCTGTAATAGATATTTGCTAAACGTTTGGATTAAAAAAAATAATTATTCAGTTTGTTAAAGTGTTTTGGCCTAAAGTTTTGTATGAAGAAGGCAGCGCAGCCGTTCATCTTAACATGTTTACCATCCAAGAGATTTAAATCTACCTACTTGCAAATAAGAGTTAAAACTGTAAACAATTCAATCACAACTTTAATCTTACCCATGCGATATCATAATATAATATACATGTTCAATAGAATAATAATTACTCTCAGTAAAACAATAAATCAATGGCAAACGTATTGTTAATTATTCGTGTTATCAGATGAGAGCTGTGCAAGTTATATATCACGTAGAGAGGCACAAAGTGTTGGAGCATTTAATGAACTTTAAGCTCGTTCGGTAAAATACACAAATTAAAACTGTTTAGAATTTAATGTAACCGCATATTTCATTATAAAATTTATTTTCACTCGTCATTTTAACATCAAATTTATAGATTAATTAACAACTAACTAAGTATTACGCCGTTTCATGCAGGAATATGCAGAAAGGGTAGACCAACACACGAGTATGTCTTGGCACACACTCCTTTACTTGACTTGACTTTTTTTATTTATTTTTTATTATTTTTATTTTTTTCTAGAGTAATCCCGATGAGTTACAAAACTCATTGTGGGACGAAAAGAACTTACAATACGTAGGTGGGAGTTAATAGGTACAATTTCACATTGGTATTTTGATATCAAAATTATAAGTTTCATATACCAAACAGTACAAAAATATCATCATTATAAGTGTCACATACAAAACAGTACACACATAGAAAAATGGAGGTTAAGTAGAAAAAAACAAGAAGAAACAAAAAAGAAAACAGACATGGATATACACATAAGCACAGAGACAAGGAAGGAATTTAGAAAAAATTTCTCACCCACTAATACATTGGTAAAAATAGATTATGCTCGATAAAAAATACAGGGGATAGAAAAGGAGAGAGAAAGAAACAAAACAAAGTACAACACGACAAGAATTACGTTTTTTCGTTTTTTATATATTTTTAAAAAATAATATTTTAAAGCTTTAAACTTGGAATTAAAAAAAAAATTAAAAATTTGTTGTCGTTTTTATACATATCTGGAAGAGAGTTATAGAGTGTGTAGGCAATTTAGTTGAGATTTTATTCCATATTTCGTAGTTTATTCATACATACTATTCTGTCGTTCGGGCTCTTGACAATATTTGATTCATTTAATTAATTACTGTCTTTATTATCTACTTTGCTTCTTCTTTCGAATAATGATTAATGATTAGTTATGGTTCAAATATTGTTACAATATACTGTCAAATTACCCATCTGGTAACACATCTAATACTTATTTTTTTCTTTAATTTTGAAATATTTTGTGTTTGTATGTAGAATTAATTTATGTTTGTGATTACTCTTATGTTTGCTTCACTGTAATGTAAATCGTTAACCTCGATACAGGCTCAGTCCTAGTGAGGTTGATTTTTATGAGAAAAAAAAGTGTTTTATGTATAGTGTGATGCAATAAATAAATAAATTTAATTCACTTCCTCGTCGAATATTATCATAACACTCCTTTTTTCGCTCACCCGCTCTACATGCCTAAATCAACAAAACGTTCCTTTCTGAGTCTTACCCGTTATGCTTACATCGCCCTCTACATTTTGTCATGCGTGGCTTTCCACATCAACTTACGCCTCAGGGCTCTCATTTCTACAACATACAGTCTGTTTTCATCCATCCTTTGCCAGTTCCTTTAGTATTAGTATATGTGTTTTTTGTTATTAGGCCTCCATGATCGAAGGGTAAGGCTCTCAACTAGCAAGCTGTAGGTCGCGGGTTCAAATCCCGGCATGCCCAAGTAAATTTTATTTGATTAATTTGTGTTATTTCACAAATTATGCATTTAAAATAATATATGGTATATTTGCGGCATGTTCCAGAGTGGAAGATACTCTGAGTGTCGCCCTGGTGTAAGACCACCATTCAGAATTGAAACGTTGCTTGAAATGGCTTTGGCCGTGTTTGGTAACCATACCTGATTAGCCAGGTAGTTTCACACCTTTATCTTCCCCACTACCTTTAGCCTCATAACATACCTTGATTGGGGATTTTGTAGCAGTTGGGACTCTTGTGCGGTTTCACATATTTAAAAAAAAAATTTAACACTCATTTTATCACGTTTTTCCTGCCACAAGTTATACTTAGGTACCTACTCTCTTTTACAAAATGGGTCTTTCAAAAAATCCAACTTTAAAAAAAATCCGCTTGACTTCCCCAAAGAAGGCGCAGTCCCCGAATAAAATCACATTCTCTAATATCTCTGAAATCCAAATTGAAAATACATATAATACCACTGCCATTAATTATGAACTTATCTTAACGGAATGCGCACGATCCATTACCCATTACCAAAATAAGGTTGATTGGGTACCATTATTTATTTATCTTTGTTACAAGTCAATATTTAGAATTACGACGCACTTTCGAGAGCCTTCTTATGAGAAAATAGATCCGTAAAATACAACGATAAAGTAAAAATTATTTTTTTATATTCATTCGTCAACATTAAATAGATATACTTTTTACCTGGTTTGGTTCGAAAAAACATAAAAATGGGACTTGCAGGAATTATAATGAAGTAGTAGACTTCGCTATTACTAATTTCTTTCTCAGGCGTCTCTGACTTCTTCCACCATTCACTACTGTATACCACAATGTTACTGTTAAAAAACTACATTACATCAACTCCGTATTATTCCGGTGCAGAGAAATTGCGTTAATATTTGTTTGCGCCCGTACATAAGCAACATGAATATCAATAGATAGTTTTGTCCGTATAAAAAAATCAATTATTTCAAGAAAGGCAAACTTCATTATTGGATCGAAACACTGATGCTGTGTTTATTATGCCTTTCTTGAATGAATTGATTTTTTTATACGGACAAAACTATCTATTGATATTCATGTTGCTATGTATGGGCGCAAATAAAGAATGCATCATTTTAAAGTACCTACATTTCGCAAAAAGTGTTTTTTTCCTTAAATAATTTAATTAGTGCCATCTATGAAATAGCAGATTATGACTTTTTTATGTATACCATTAAGTCATTGGTAGTTATATGTTGCCATCACAATAAGAGCTTTTACCCCTTTTTACTATAAAACTGTGTAAAGTTTTCAATAAGCACTATCGAGTGTTTCTCTTCTTTCGTATGGTTGGGAGGTCAGAGGGGGACATCTAGGTCTGCGAGCCATTCTATCCCGCCGGGGAATGAATGGAGCGGGCATTCGTTAACCACATTTTCGGTGGTCTGTACTGTACCGCACCACAATCACACTTCGCCGACTCTTTAAGGCTCCATCTGTGCATCATGAGGGCACAGCGGCTATGGGAGCACCTTAACCTATTGATGGCGGACCAGGTTTTGTGAGGCGATGAGAACTCAGGCTGTCTCTAGGTGGGGTCCTGTATGAGGTGGGCATTTTCCACGTTGGTCAGCAGTTTTGTCCGTATCAAGTTTTGGCTCATCATGGAAATAATGTTTCCACCTGAAAATAGTTGCAGTAACCTAGCAATTCCAGACAGATAAGCTTCGCTAATTTCTCAACGCCAGAATTCGCAGCATTTTCAATCGATCAAAAATCAGCTTTATCGATTTTAATATCTGACCGTTAGCATTGAAATTAATCGATGAGGCGGACAAGTTTTGTTTTGTGTTGTTAACGGAATATCTAATTTTATAAGGAGTAATAATGCAATTACTATCCAGCGTACTGACTACATTATTAATGTTTCTAATGAAAACATTGTGTACGTATCTTTTGGCTTGAGACTAGACACGATACTCAATAGAGCTTCGGGTCGTGATTATCCCTTTGCTTGGACTGACCGACGGGCGGCACTGCAGCCTATCTTAACTTAAAGTATATACGGAAAACTACCATAACTTATAGTAACATATTACTTATATGAAGGTACTGTAAACACATGACTTCCACAGCGATTTAATAGATACGCTCGCCATTGGCTATACAATCAGTCTGCGAGATGAAACGCAGAGATGCTGAGTTTTAATTTTAAATAATTATCTGTGGAGTGCGGACACCTTTAATCTATATCCTTTCAGATGAACTTGCCATTCGAACAGTAAAAATTTTAGATTTAGCTTCTAGTCTCCTAGAGCCCCAATGTGAGGTTATTTGTCAATTCATTTCTTTGTTTAATGCAGCACATAACACCCATTCTCGTGATAACATGTGAGGTAAACGTCAGATTGAATTATGCAGATAGGTAATGGGAAGTGTGGAGTGTGCATTTTTGAACACCACCGCTAAATTAACCTTTCCTGAGGTGTTCAAGAGACTTAGATAAAACTGTTTTTAATATGTTCATTAATCAATGTGTTAGAAAATAATTGTAAAAAGCTCGAGAAATAGAGCAGTCCTGTACAACTGGATGAAATGATATCAATATAAAGTAACCTTTCCAATGAAATATGCTCGCAGTCAAACCAGAATTGCCTGTTTTTACAGTAAAATAAATCACAGATTAAAACAAATACTTGATTCTTTAAATTCAAGGACTAAATAGTGGCGGCATCCGTTCAACAGATCGTGCAGTATCACGAATCCAGAGCAAAATAACGTTCTCCCAGACGTGCTACTATAAATCTTCCGGTTATAAAAATGTAGCAATTCATTTTTTCCCAACTGGTTACCTAAACCAAATTCACTACTTGCAGGCTTACCCGCGGTCAAATCGCGGTTTTATAGGTCCACTTAAATACACGACATAATTTATGTTAATACTCTATTTAGTTTATTTATAATGGTGCTCGGCACATGACCCAATCTCAGAAGAATAACGTTAGGAAATAATTTATCACCTTTGTTTTCCAATTGAGATTTATCTAATGACTTTATTTACAACTAGTTTCGGCGAGACGTAAGAATGTGTGATTCATCAGTTATTCCGGCAGTACATGTGTATTCGCTATCGTACTTTCGCAGATTACGCTTAGAAAGTGAACTCGTTAAACACATTTCCCATGATCAGATTTAGTATGTGACGGGACTCATAAGTAGCTACTTTCCAAAAGCAGCTTTTCATAAATTGGGACTGTCGCGTTTATTCACAGCAAGCCGGCGCATAACGTATTATGTGCATGTACGCTGAATATAACGCGATATCCCCAGCGCATTATTTCACTTTAATTGGTTACATGTGTCGCATTATAAATAATCAATTTTCCGTTTGATTGTAATAGATATACTGGTAACAAATGATCCAGATTCTAAAATACCGTATTTTAAAACTACGTTTTAATGTTTATTTTCAGGCATTGAAATATTGCACTTGCCTTATCAAAACCTGATTTTTTCGTTGAAAAAAGGTGTCTGGTACAAAATTAGAGTAGATTTTTAAAGAGCAAAGTTATTTTTTAATGCCTTAACCCGTCGGGCGCACCTGATCTGACAGGCACAGGTCGGAATATGTTATTACCGCCAGAGCGGCGTCGGATTCCGCCCTCCCCAGTACCTTAAGTCTTTCGGAGGCGCATTGAACCCTCCTAATCAGTTTATCTGTTTCTCACCTGACAACTTGAAGATTAGTACGTGACGTATGTGTTCTGTTAGGCTCATTGCGCCCGAATTCAAAAGGTAATCAATCTATTAAGGTTTTCAATGCTAATGAATAGGAGACGTTTGATTCTGATTGAATATGATTCAAGTGCCTTCAATATATGTTTTTTTTTTACCTAATTTTAATGTTTTTGAAATTATTACGCTTACGCCTATTTAAAAAAATGAATTACATTTTGTTTTATTACTTACACTGTAATAATAGTATTTATTATTTAGTCATTAAAGGTTTTATTATATAAAATTTCATTTAAACTCTAATAGTATGTTAATATACGTAGTTAAGAACGGATTTTTTTAACAGTGCCTGCCAGGCACACTGCGCCCGAACTCGGGTGGCCCAGAGGTGCGCCCTACGGAGGGTTAAAACTTGAGTTAATAGGAACACCTTTCGACATAATATGATAAAATAATGTATAATGCTGAATCTCGCAGGGTAGTACCTATATAGTAGTAATACGAATGCATTATGGCTGAAGAAGATGACACATTAAGAAAACTCTGACTATTACAAATCTGATGTATCCAACCTCTTCTAGATGATAACATCACGAGAAGAGAAAACCATTACGAAAATGATTAGCAGCACAATAATTTCAATCTCATAATTATCGATTAGGCTTTCAAGAAATCTGCAGGATAATATGCAAACTTGGTGTGTGGATATAATTTGATACAATTATTATTTATGTGGGTCTGAACTCATAACAGGATAATCCAAAAGACAGGCGCCTCACGGTAGGACCTTGCGGCAAGCCTTCCTCAAACCAGCAGCAAACCAACACTCTCAGGTCATTCCTCCGGGGCGAGGATGATTATTATAATACCTCTATTAAATTATCCAGGTATACACTGCCTCATTTTGAAATTAAAAGTATCCGGAACGATTTTATCAGTTGAAGAAGAAAGGTTTTCAATGGTTAATGCAAGCCGTATCAGACACAACTACAAGAATAACCGACTGTAGCTACCAGGGTAGCATAAATGTGTGAGGGTGGTGCGACTACGCGCGTTAGATCGACCTCAATCAATTTCTGTGTCACTTTTCAGATGGACATATTGTATACTATAATTTCTGATTTAACAACTTAAGTCTGTACAAAATTATCTTGTTGAAAAGCATCGGCAAGCAATATCAAATGAAGTTTTGTACTAGTATAAATCTATAATAAGCTTTTTCGAGTATCTTTATTAATTTCCTATAGCTTTTTCATGCATTTAATTTACTTGAAAGCAAATACACGATTTTTGTTTTTAACCGAAATGTTTTTTTTTTTATTATTAAAGACAATGTTAGCGACTGAGCTAATGGTATCCTATTTCCTTCAATCATTTTTAACTGTGTCATACTTCGAATAATAACTACCAACATTATCTTCATTTGCCATAGCACATTTTTTTCTGGCTGCTATCTTTTATAAATGATTGCAAAATTCGTCTTGAAATAAATGCAATCTAGTTAGTGTCTTATATAAATATATCCCATTTTTATTTTTATGTGTGACATCTATTGACTTTTCTTCAAAACTGCGAAATGTTTTTTTGCTGTGGTTGTTCTTGTATGTATCGTTAATTTGTAGCTTCAAGCACCATCGAATCTTCCTCATCGCAAGATAACAGCAGTTTTGTGTTATATTCTAATTCATTGTGTATAAGAATTATTAAAGAGATAATTGAAAAGCTAAATATATGGCAATAATATTCACCTTTGTATGAAATATAGAATACGTTACGTTATTTAAAATTTCTTTACGTAATCTTTATGTTGTTCTTGGCCGCCTAGTTACATGATTTTATTCTAAGGTTCACCTCCCATTGACTGGAAGCTAATAGTAGCGTGGTACACCCAAACAAATTATTGAACGTTCCGTTTTATATTGTTTTCCTTTTTTGTGGCCGTCCATTAAAAAACCTTTCTATTAAGGTAATAACTAAAAACACGCCTTTATATTTGACCGCAGTCTGGTACAGGGACGTGCTTAAATCAATAAAATAAATATTCTTTCAAAATTAATATGTAATTCGCATAGAATAAATAATAACACAAGAAATGCCTCGTGGGCGTGTTTCGAAATTCAAACATTTAAGGCGATGCCATACGTAGTAATGCAAAATCATGTGTTTTTGGTTTGAAAATTTGGTCGCCTAGAAATGTGAGAGATGCTTTAATTAAATACTGCGAGTAGAATACATCTTGGCCTTTGAAATAATCGAGTATTTTTTTATTTAAGTCCAGAAAAAAATAGTGTAAAGGCCTATGAAAACTGCTTTAAAGTTCAAAATCTCCTACTTACGAAGCCATTTTTGGTTATGATTTTATTGTATAATGTGGAAAATTAAGTTATTTATAAAATGATCGAAAAAAATTTAAATATTTATGCCTGAATATCCACAAAATAAAATAAAATACACTTTTTTTCTTGTTTTTTTCTTGCATAAATCAAAACAGGCGGATGGTGTTAAGTGGAAATTTAAACCTTATCGCCATCTACGTAAGGGTTGTTATTGATAGCGGCTCAATTTAAAATATTACACGACGTAGTGCATCGCCTTAACTAATGGTGGTTTAAATCAATACGAGATAAAAATTCAGTCTTCGTTTGTTTTTTCTCGCAAAACTCGAACATTAGTAGACCGATATCACTGAAAATTACAAATTTTGATCTTATTGGTGTCAGGAGTGTTTAGAGAGTGGTTTGAATGGTAAAAAAAGTCGGAGACGCCCGAGGCGCAAATGAGTTACGAAGTGGAATTAAAGTCGATGTAATGTAGTTTTTTTAGCAGTAACATTGTCGTATACAGTAATGAATGGGTTCACTAGTTTCCAGTACAAAAGTTTGTTTACTAAATTCAAATTGGGTGTATATCTATGATGTCAGGCGAGTGTAACCGAGACGGAGTGCCGGGTTATTGGGCTAAATGGAACATTTGTTTCCATTCAAATATTATTGTTCTTTATTCTATTCTAAACATTGGATCAATGTTGTAGAATTTAAATCAAAGAATTATGTTTACAATATTGCGAATAGAAAAATTCTAACTTTTTATTGAACATCAAAAATGGCAACATGGTGATAAGCATTATGACTTGTTTTCACAAATTATGATCCTAACAAATCAATCATTTAAAATAATCTTTAATTTTAAGGCTTTGGATGTATTTTTACATGTTTTTTTTTTCATAATATTGCCCAAATTACGAAATTTCTCAGCGTCTTCGAAGTAAATCTAAAATTAAATTAGCGATATGAATCATGCCTTCGTGTTCGGACAGGACCATAAAGTTCCCACTTAGCAAACATATAGTCAGGTGTTTGTCATAACAATAAAATCTTACGATATTCCCAATTAATTCGGTAGTGCTTCATTTTAATTGAGTGACGCCCGCCACTGGATTCCCCGTACACTTTGTACTGGCCGTTTTTTGTTTGCCAGTAATTGATAGATTGATGCAGGCTGACAGAACTCAGGGGCGCCCGGTTTAAACCCATTAACGCCCATTTGCATGATTTTTTCTTTAAATGTAGATACTCCAGTAACGGTGGTTTTGTTTTGACAATTTCACAGCTTGCGCAACTCTTTGAATGGGCTAATTTATGATTTTATAATTAATGTCCTCTGCTAATAGCTTCGTTTTTCTATTTATGGCTCAGTACAAGGTGGTTAAAATTTATGAAATTCCAAAAATTTAATATGAATTAACAGTGACCGGATAACTCATGAAAATGATAATTCATCACATCTTTAAAAAGTCATGGATAGTGATGAAACAAAAACTTTATTAACTGGGTTAAGTAGGTTATGTTAGGTTTAAAATTTTTTTTCATCGTTTCAAATGACTTTATATCACTTTTTAAAAGTGTGTTGAATTGTCACTGTGTTGAGTTATCATGGAACCGATTTAATCATATTTGTTTGTTCGATTTATGCATCCGAATTAAATGTCCGAATCAATAAAAAGGTCACTGCTTATAAATACGCTTTTGAGACCCCATAAGGCGTGGGAAAACACGAATTAAAAAAAAAAAACTTCACATTGAGGTGCAGTCTCGTGCAATTGTCACTGTGTTGAGTTATCATGGAACCCAAAAATAAATCACTATAAAATTTTACACATAATCTACAATTACGATAACTTCATAGATTCATATCGTCTGATCAAAATGTTACATCACATTTTTATTGTCAATTGCTTCAGGGTTGCTTATGCCCATGCCTCTCAGAATACTTCAATGTATGTTTTTGACATTTTCCCAAAAGTAAATACATCATTTGGGAGATAAACAAGTTTAACAACAAATTAAAATATGGCTAAGTAAACATGAAGATGAAGAAATCATAAAAATAATATAGTAACACCAACACAACCTACAGTCAACATACATGAATATGTGGAAATCAACAAACATGTATAAGAAAGAAACAAACATGAAGATGATGGAATCAATAAACATGAATATGAGAAAATCAACAAACATGAAGATAATGAAATCAATAAACATGAAGATGATGAAATCAATAAATATGAAGATGATGAAATCAATTAACATGAAGATGATGAAATCAATAAACATGAAGATGAGAAAATCATGATATAACACCAACACAACTTTCAGGAACAGGAATCCCTAATAAGGACAAATGTGAATAAACTATTACACTTTGTATTTGTATAAATAGTCATTCATAAAAAAAATGTATCTAAGAAGCTATGTACAAACTACGAAGTACGGTTATTCCGAGATTGACAGCTAACAATAATTAATATGTAACGGTTCGATTTAAAACAAGCGAGAATTTGCATTAAAAGGCGATAAAAAACTAGAACTAGTCACGTTTCATTCCAAAACACACTTAATTTTTTGCAAAGCACCTTTTTGGTTTTCCGAACCTCTTGAACCCGCTCTGCTTTTTATCCAATTCACCAGCAGCTTTACTGATTAAAATTTCATTAAGATTTTGGCTCTGCTATCTTTTAAGAACTATAAAATTTTATGTATCAACAACGCCTACCGCCATCAATTTAAAACGAACGCTCCTTAAACGAATTAAATTAATAATTCAAAGAGTGCATTTGCATAAGTGTGAGTAACGAAAGGCGTGTGATAATTCTGATAAATTGCTCACAAATATACAAGATATTAAGATAGATTATGTAGTCATTAAACGAAACGGTTTTGTTGTCCGTTCATTTCGTCAAAAATTTTATGCGAATTATAAATAACGTCTTTTAAATTGTAGAATTGCTCATACAACCTTCGGTGGAATGTGATTTGTTGAATTGTTATTATTTGTGATTGTGACTACGCACTGTCACACTCGAACACATGTTGTCGATAATCTTAAAATAATAATGCGTTGGAAATATATATTTCTTTAATTTATTAACAGTTTACAATACCTACTCCATAATGTATCATTACATTTTATGTTGTTTGATTTAGTTGGAATATGAACACATTTATTAATAGAGGTTTTTATATTTATTTTCATTACAATTGAAGATTTCCATATCAGTGATAATATTATTATTTGTCAAACACAATCTTATAAGGCAATCGATTTGATTTGAATTTGTTTTAAATTGTTTTTTTTATCAAAAAGATTGCATGACAGCGTAAAAATCCAGGATAGTCAGTAATGTTGTACACTCAATCAATCAATTGTCTACGTAGACTCAATGAATCAATTGTCGAGGTACACTCAGTAAATCAATTGTCTAGGTTCACTCAGTGAATCAATTGTTTAGGTACACTCAATGAATCAATTGTCTAGGTAAACTCAATGAATCAATTGTCTAGGTACACTCAGTGAATCAATTGTCTAGGTATCAGTGAATCAATTTTTTAAAATACTGTTTCATTCTGATAATTCCTTAATTGATTGTGCGATTGTTAAGAAATGCAGTAAATAACGATTAACATACGTTTTTTAATGATTTTGAAGTAAAGTATGAAATCAATTCATTTTATCTTTTTTTTTATTTTTTTTTTACATTTCGTCACACGAACCAACAATCTCAAAGTCAAATGCTTGAACCGTTTTGTTTCCGAAACTGCCAAACTATAAGACATTGCTGACTTACTTACAGATGATATTACACAATCCATACAACTAGGTACTAGCCGTATTAAAACATATTTAATATTATAAGTTTATAATAATTTAACATCATTTTAATAAAATGTGATAATAAATTACTTACAAGTTGCAAGTTGTTCAGTTACCGCATGATTAATTTAATAGCTAGGTACGCAAGCAAAAAATCTTTTCATTATAGCAGATTTTTTGCCAGCATCCTATGTGTACGTTTTTTTGCTCGTCAAGTCTCGCTGCGCCCTCGTTGGGTCATCTACCCAATACCAACTGCGATCGACGGAACAATTCTGGGAACGATATTATTAAATAGAGATGTAGTAATTGTCGCGCAATCTGTTGGTCTCGTATGATAAATTGTACATCATTACATTCGCTGCTCAATTAACAGGAAATTTCACATGACAAATCATTGCTGATGTTTATTTAAATAACTGCTAATCCTTGTCGATTTTGTGACTCGTTAAATATATTAGTAATATACGTAGAAATAACGGTTGTTTCATCAAATTGGGAAAATTTTCAATCAAATTAAACTAGTATTTAGAGACGAGGCAGAAATAGTTACATGAGTTGGTAAGTATCAAGAAGAGAGCCATAAAAATATATTAAAGGAAATATAAATTTTGAGTATTTATTAATAATCTCTTCAAATCATTTGTAATCCGGTTAAAAACGGGATTTCCTTATACACTTTTAGTACATTTTTAATATACCAGAACACGTGTTCGTGTACCTGCACCATGCCTTGATTATATATAATGACGAAATTCGAAAATACATACTATGATTTTTATGAACACGTGTTCCGACATCTTGATAATAAATTCCTCTTTTACTAAAAAAAATATTTGAATGAAAACAGGAAACCTATCAATTTATTCGTTGGAGGCCTACAATCCCGTTTTTAACAACCGTTTTACAATCCTGTTTACGAATAATTTGAAGAGATTTAGGAATTTTATTTTAAATCAGAAAATTTTCTTCGTATGGGTGTTTTAACCAATAATCATTCATTGATATTTCTGGGAAATTATGGTAAATGGGATATATTTGTCCAAGCTTAGTTTAGGATAGGTTTTTACTGGTTTCAAGGAAATAACGTATGTATTTTAATTAATTTTATGGGCTGTGTCGACTTATGAAAGATTGCATAAAAAGTGTGGAAGATTTGAATATTAAAAAAAGTCCACATAACATCTGCTCCGGGTCTTGAAAAATGCTTATTAAATAAATACACGGAGGCTTATTGTATTTTTGCTTGTTCATCGTTATTTCAATATTTGCCAATTAGCTACAAAAACACTTCTATACAGGCTGACTTGACCATACATAAGAGTGTGTAATTCTTTTGTTGTAATGGGCACTTCTTTAAGTAAAAAAAATTAGGTACCTGTTAAGCATTTAGTAGTTGAGGTTGGTTATGTCCGCGTCAGACACTGAAGTTCATTGCCAATGATTAGGGTTGTGGTGAGTGGTGTTTCATATACATTCAAACGTAACATTGTCATCAAATGTCCAAATAGCGTAATGTTGTTTTTTTTAATATATAAAAGGTCCTTGTTAAACGTCGATTATGAGAACGTTTCAGCTTTCTATCAACATCAGATGATAATCAGATGACAAGCATAACGCCGTGATATAGGTACTTTTCCGCCGATCTAAATTTGTTCAAAAGCTTAAACTGTCCTAGAATCAAGATTTTAAAATATGCTTTCAAATGTAAAAAAATAGCGAATTTGCAAATAACAAAGTTACAATTGAATTTCTTTGAAACCTGGCACGGAGTAAACTTGCTGATATGAAATACTGTTAATTTATTTAAAAAAACTGGTCAAATTATTCGTTTTCCTGTTAATAATGGAACTGCAGGCCTTTAACGAATGAATTGACAGAGTTCCTAACAAATTATCAGTCAAAAGCGAATGTTTTATGAGACCGGCGAAACAGGTGTTCATACAAATATTCATATTGATATACCGATATTGTTGCATTCCATCACGATATTTATTAGGAAAAAACACGTTTTCTCCATATATTCTAACTGACTAATATTTTATCCAGAAATTAACAGGATCATTTTTCTTCTTGTGGAAGTTCAGCTTATCTTTTCCATGGTCATTTCTTACTATTCTCAATAAAAATAAATTTTTGTTTTTAGTATACGAATCAAAAAACCATGAAAATGGCAATAAAATAATTCAATTTATGTTCATTACCCCGCTTTTTGTCTGTCACAAAATCCACACAAGTTGAGATATCATTCCAGAGCATGCAGCATCCCATTAAAATCATTTTAAATTCAACCATAGAAAATTCAATTTAATTCCATTTTATAGAATTACTCTGAAAAAAATCATTCAAGTACTGACTTATTTTTTACAACCTCAGAGATCAAAATTCCGTGGCAGAGCGCCGAGTCTCTCGGCATGATTGTGAGGAATAGCTTATTAAATATTCACGGTGATTACGTCCTAACCCGCGGGCCTCTCTGCATAATAACATCCATTGTCAAACGTTATTACTCGAAGACGGCAGCTTACAGTGTGTTAGATTGACTTTTTGACAGCTACTGGACTTTTTTTCGACGTTCGATGAAAGCCACACGATGCGTTTTTGAAAATAAGATTAAATTAACCTTTTTTCATACTATACAGTCGAAAAGGTAAGGAGCCATTGGTATCATGGCATCCCGAATTGGGTTAATTTGTAAAGCTGAAGGGAAGAGAACGAGATGGTGTAGGTTGGAAACTAACTGAATATTCAGATATGATAACTAAATTGGCCAAAACCACCCTGAGTCAAACAATAGCTTCCCCAATCGGTCTTATTTATGTATATGTTTTATGTTTTAAAGAAAGACACACATTCCCGACGTATGAATGTTGCTTGTGTCATTATGGAGGAGCCAGCTGAGGAATTGAACTCACGACCCAGTGGGACCCAGACGCGATACCAAATCAGCCACTGACCATCAAAACATAGCCATTAACTCTGTGAAATCAAATCAGGTAGACGCGATATTGAGCTATAATTTTTCGAGCCCATTAAAATTGCCCCACGCTTTTCACGCCACGGCAATTGTCCAATTAATTAGATTTAATTCTTATCGGCTTATGACGTGACAAGCTGAAACTAAGACTGAAAAAACCGTGTAAAAAAGGTGACTTCTCACAGGTTCCGATGACACCGATTTTTTATGCTCCCGTTTCAATCTAAAATCACGACACATAACCGCTGGCGTTTGCGACGTCGGATTCCACTCAAAGAGGTGATTCGTTCCTGAAAAAAGGCGGAAAAGCAACCAACAGTTCGCTGACGAAGCGATCGGAGATACCTCCCACGAGAGGTACTCCACGGCCAACCATCCGGCAGTGGTACAATGCCTGTATAGATCAACATGTATAACTTAGCGGTCTGAACCGAAGATAAATTAGATGCGAAAAATGTATATGTGAAAACACAGTCTTGGTATAGACCTGGTCGACCTCCGTTTGAGGGTCCTTCCAGAGGTACTTCATGAGGAACTTCCTTCGCTCATGAGGAACTTCCCATTAACCAGCAATCCGGAGGTTGCGGAATCAAATCCCGGCATGCACAAATATATATTTTCTAATTAATTTGTATTTTTTTACAATTATTGATTCAATCAAAATAGTACATAGTGTACAACACGTTCCACAGTAAAATCTCTCAGCATCGCCCTGGTGTAAGACCACCATTCAGAACCGAAACGTTGCTTGAATTGGCTTTAACCATGATTACTGATCAGATCTGAATAGTTGGGTGCTTTCTATCCTTCCCCTTCCCAATCTTTTTAACCTTCACCTTTCAGCCTTACAATGTATCGCAATTGGGGATAGCATAGTCCCAATCCGAGCATTTGAAACTAAGTGAGCTATTGAGCCTTTTGTAATTTATTTTACTCTAAAAACAAGAAAGATTTGCTATTCAATTATTAGTAAAAATATGTTTCGTAGAGAATTGTTTTTTTTAGATCAATTGAGAAGTTTGTCACTTTTTACGAAACCTACGTATTTTCTAATTCGCTTCTGAACCAACAGTTATCAATCCCAGCTGTTGTCAATCGCTGAATGAACCATGAAATGGATCCGTCTAGAGCAGGCAGCGACCGTTCTTTTCAAATTTTATTACAATTTCCTTTATTCGCCGTCCATTGTACCGAAGGACCCACGTCCGTGAGGCTATGCTCGGCCCCAGGCCCCAGGTATTCCCACCTTGACAACTTCTGGTCTTTTTCCCGGTCAGGGCCCCCAGAATGAGAGCCCAAAATCGACAAAAGATATAAGTTTTATCAACGATATCGGTTATCATAAACAACATCGGTTATTTATCAACAGTATTTGTAATTTATCAAAAGAACCGTTTAATTATCAACTACATCGGTTGTATATCAATAAATTCAGTTATTTATCAACAATATGAGCTGTTTATCAACATTATCGGTTATTTATAAAGATTTCCGAATACGAACACAAAAAGTGCAGTTCACATCGATTAAAACTGCTTAATTTGGCACGGCTTATCAGTTCCGAAATAAGCCTGTCTACATTTCGATAAACATCACGTCTAAAATTGACTGTTTTTTAATGAAGATAATTATATTTGATCTTGTGTATGCGAGTTTCTACAATAAATCAGGATATTACGAGTAATGACTAACGACCATTGGTCAAAAAGCAATCAGCAAATTAAATCATCAATGAAATCAGTTCTGCAAAACGGACACGTTTAATTTTGACTTCATTCGCAATTTATAAAACGTGTCAGTGTTGCCAACGTAGGGAGATTTTTTTCCAGACATCTATGAAATTTTGTCTATGAATTGTCATTCGTCTTACCTACGATTGATAATCATAAGACGAATGATTGTCATAATTATGAAGTCAACGTGAACTCTTGTTTGTTCTTTAGCTAGCTGCGGTCGTGCTCCTGAAGATTACAAATTACCGACTTGTCGATAAAACCTTTATGGTGTCAATTTCTGGGTTGCTGTTACTAAATACAGCTTCCATTTCGATGGGTTTACTCTAAAAACCATCTGATTAGGATTTTGTCCAAGACGTTGACGGGAAAAATACTGTTTTAATTCATAATTAAACGGATTACGAAAATTCCACGAAACGGTAAAAAATATCATAGGTTTTTTTAATTCAAAAACAGGTCTGATTTTAAAAGTTTATTAATATTTTAATTATTAATCTTCTACTTTTAGGATTTTGTGTCGATGTTTAAAGAAAGCAAACACTTTGTGGTGTGATATTATTAGTGAAACATAATCATATTAACTTTGTTGTAACACCAATATTTATTAATATTTTTGCTGTCAAGCGGGTTTTTTTTATTTTATTTGGGTTATGATTCACGAGAGTGTTGCGTGTTATTTAAAAAAATAAACAGTTACATAATCTGCAAATGAACATCAACTTTTTAATTCGAGGATTTATTTGTAAATTCCAATAAAGTTCAAATAAAAATAGATTAGGTACACTTCAATATTTCATGTTATGGCCGCCGTTCCGGGCCAGTGAAATAAGGTGTATTTCTTACTCATTAGTTATTACAGTAAATTAATTTTAATTAATAAAATTAATTAATTAATTTTCTGTAGTCAAATGTTGGGAAACATACTATATATTGCTAAAATAACTCGTCATCTAATAATCATACATACAAATCCAGGGTTTTCCAATAAGAAGTTTTATTTTGAATAGCCCGCTATTTCGGTAGATGTTACTTTTGAATCTGTCATTTTTGACATTTGACAAGTAGAAACTACGCCATTAATGAAAATGGAACGATACACGCTTCGACAACGCATTGAAATTATTAAAATTCACTTGAGTGAATCAAATGCAAATCATCTTGAGTGATGAGGCACATTTCCACCTCGGTGGCTTCGTCAACAAGCAAAATTATCGCATCTGGGGCTCGGAAAACCCAAGAGTTATTGTTGAAAAGCCTTTCTATCCTCAACGGGTGACTGTTTGGTGCGGTTTATGGTCCGGCGGAGTCATTGGACCTTACTTTTTCGAAAATGAGGCTGGAGCAACAGTTACGGTGAATGGATTGCGCTATCGAGAGATGATTAATTGAATTGGATGGTATTGATCTGGACAACGTTTACTTTCAACAATACGGCGCTACGTGCCACACAAGCCACAAAACCATTGATTTTTTACGATTGAATATCAAAATAACACCTCTTATTGGAAAACTTTGCAACCTGTTTATTTTATTTTACTGCTTACTCTTAATATTTTTTGCATTGGCCATTTAAAAGAAATAAGCCTGTTATTATATAAATAAATAATGATAATGGACTGTCCATGTTTTACACAAGTGTGACTGGCTGAGTGTCCACCATTTTGAATCTCGTTAGCAATCGTAACTTTTTCTCAAAGGAAATAAGTCGGTACTACTGTTGAAGAGTTTCTAGCGAAATCCATTGATAAATAATATGTATTATATAATATCTCAAAGCATTTCTGCTTTTCATGGTACGATCTGACGCTAACCGCGCGGCAAGGCGATGAGTAATTTGCAATTCACTATGCCACTTTTAAAATTATATTAATAACAATTTGCTTTGAATTCTAGGCGGTTTGAATGTAAGTCTAGTACTTAGCGAACTGTCGTATTTATTTATATATTTATCAAAGCGTCTCAAGTGCATACACGGCAACTTACATTTAAAACCATTCAAAAACGTTATGGCATCGTCGATATATTGGTCAATGAAAGCAATCCATTGGCTACGAGGGGGGCAGTTGTAGGTGCTATTTTTTTTAAATATATTAAAAAATACACACATTTATACGATTATAGTTCAGATGTTAAGAGGAAACTACAATATAGGCGGAGAGAAAAGAGCGGGGAGGGGCGGAAGGAGCCGACACACAAGAATCAGCCTTCCCCGCACAGAGTTTTGGCGGCCTGGAGGAAAGAGCCGACGAGTCCCGTCAGCCACGCTTGCTACGCAATATACGGTTTTACTCCCATAGGCGTGCCAAAAGGTGTTTCGCATCAAAAATTGAAAACGAATGTAATTTTTAGATTTATTTTATGTTCATCGCTCTGAATAAGTATCCCCATTAATAAAATTACACTTTAATGGGTGAGTACTTATAATAAAGTGACTTTAATGACTTCAGTAAGGCCTACCCATGATGCGGGAAAGCTGGCTTTGTTTGTTAATGTGTTGGGAAGGTACCCTGGGTAAATAAGGTACAAACTAGCGGAATATATTCCCCACTCACGTTCCTACTAATGAAGGCGCATTAATCAGGCGATATCTTCCCCTCCAATCAATCAGATCTGCCCACCTATAGAGCGAACCAACCAACCACGGGAATTATACTGTAGGTCTGTAAGGCTGGACTCTGGACTTAGGACACGACTGGCCTGGCCCTAGATATTATGATTTTGATTCATGGATTGGCTTTTTAGGGCCCAAACCTATTGAGAATCTGTTAATAGCGTTCAAAAAGAAGAAGAATATTACTGAAGATGATTTGAAAGGGAAATATGAATATTTTTTCATACCTTACATTTTAAATAACAGAATCAGATGTGTGTTTTTATAATTTTCACAGCATACTTAACAGATAATAGTATTTATGTAATTAATTTTTCAATCTGAATAGAGATTATCTTAAAAAATAACATTTATTTAATATTTTATAAATTTTGCTAAATATCCAAATAGAATATACAAATACATCATGTGTAGTATTTTTTAGGTTAGCAGACTGCAAATTGTGTATTTTTAAGTATTCGCTCTCAAATAAAAAAGTAATGATATATTTCACATTTTTGTTCGGTTCACAAAGAGTCTATATAAACACACCTTTATAATTATTATTTCTTCGCACCCGGTCAGCTGTTCTATTTAAGATTTGAAATATGAGGGTGGCCATTTTGCTATCCGAACACGTGCATTACTCATAAAAGTAAAGCTACGATTACACTGGACAATTAATTCATTTTATTTTTCTGGTACTTAATTATAATAGCTTTGTTTAAAAAAAATTTTTTTTTAGTTTGTCATCACTTTCCAAAGTTTTGCGATATGGGCATGGAATACGGATCATAAAATAATATACATTATCAAAAGAAAACAATTGCCATTGTTTACTCATTTGGACTCCGTTTCAGGCTTTTAATAAGTGTGTATCAACAATTTAAAAAAAAAGTGTTAGGCCTAGAGGCCAAGCGACAGTAGGGACGGGTCAGACCGGCCCTAGCCGTCCTCTCAGCCTGGGTTTCCAGCGTGTCACTGCATTCCAAGTCGCTTGGGAAGCTCGCCTAACTCTTCAAGATGGTAGATTAATATGCTAAAAGAACCAAACATTCCGACAGTTCAAGCAGTATTTGGTTCAAATACCAATTTTGAACCAGTAAATAAATCTATTGCGTTAAACGTGTGTTTTGAAATACTTAAACGGACTATATCCATCACTTTGACTTTATATTCAAGGTGGTCTCATATCTTTTGAATATAATTTACTGGCGTCTGTACATAACCAATTTAGTGGATTTGTATATAAATCTCTAAAAATGTCATAATAATTTTGCACGTCACTGCATGTCCCAAAGACGTGCAATTATGAAATCACACGACCAAAGCAAGTAAATCAATTACTTGAATATTGTCGGAATAATGAAAATCATATATATATTTTTTTTATTTATTACTCTTAAAATAGATCACCACCATATGGTCTAATATAAACTTAGGAAAAACATACACATTCTTACACAATTTTCTTGAATTTTCTTAAACTTTGAACATTTTTAATTTCGCTAGGAACCAATCTAAACACTTTGATTCTTTTACACAATAAACAATTGTGTTTTTTGTTTTCTTAATTTTTTGTCTCATGTTTTCTTTCTGTCTTATATTTTGTTTGTGGAAGTCTGTATTATACCATAGTTTGTCTCTTATGTAAGTTGGTATTAAATAATGAAAAACTTTTTAGATTAAAATTATAACGGTATAGAAAATGCTTCGTTTAACGCTCAATATATCAAATTCCTTTTAAATTATTTAAATTAAATTTAAATTTACTTGAAAATTTGTCTCATTGCTCCCATCTGGATTATTTCGACTTTTTAAGCTACGTACGTAAGGGCCTAGGGACGCCATACAAATATTATTTTCAAGACTCTTAATTATTACTAAACATAAATAATATATTATAACTTATGGCTAATAGATTATATTCATCAAATCATCAATCAAGAGTACAAAACTTACATAAATTATGTACAATGCATTTGACCAATGAGCGTGATTCCGCGTACAAATGAAAAACTGAGGAGTGCCTACAAATAAGACCATTATTTGTGAAGCAAGAAGTGTGTACCGAGATAGAAATATAAGGCGTTATAGAATTAGAAATTGAGATATACTTTACCTATTATATGGCCATACGTAAGCATTTACTCTGTACCGTATCTTAATGTAATGTTAGTTACTCGTACATATATAATCTGAATGTATTCAGATAATATATCTTTTTATCATTGCAATTTTTTTTGTATGTTTTTAATTTACTTATAAAAAATAACATTTTTATATCTAGGATAAACCTTTCCTGACTACTAACAACTTTTTTCTATAACATTTAGGCACATTTTACACCACATCTAAAATTTATTCTTTATATTATTTAGGCATAACCCACGAAAAGTTGCAAGGCTTTTAGCTTCTTTAACATATGTCGGTAGTTCATTGAAAATCTTAAATCATTTAAAATAGAGATTATTTGGGTTCCCGACAAATTTGTTTTCGGAAGTCTAAAATCTCCACAGTTTCTCGTGAAATAAAAAATTACATTGTTGTACATATATTATGAGAGCATCTTAAATAAAATTAATATTAAATATATAGTATTAATTGCAGGATCTCATTGTTTGCTCTGTTATTTACATATGTTCTTAACTTCTTTGTTCTATTTTTTTTGGTTTTCCAATATTGTATTTCTTAAACAGAATCTCGTTGTGATTTGTTGTTTACACATGTTCTTGACTTCAACTTACTTCCTTTGCTGTTTGACACGCTCTAAATGGTTCTGTATTAATTACGCAACTCTAATTTCTCATGTTTTAGTTCATTTTTTTGCTACAAGTAATATTGTGTAACAGCCGAAAGGCGTTAATGGTGCAAATAAATATACAAATTACACTGAAAAAACCTAAAATAACCAATACTAAAGTAATCCACCAAGTTTTCATCAACTGCCTTCGTGGTATCGACTAGCAATCCGAAGGTCGCGGGTTTATTTTATTTTGTGAATTTGTATTATTTTACAAATTATTAATTTTAAATAATATATTTTAGTATCCAGAGTGGAAGGTACTCTCAGTATCGCCGTGGTGTAAGACAAACATTCAGAATTGAACGGTTGCATGAAACGGCTTCAGTCGTGTTTGACGATTAGATCTGAATAGTCAGGTACCCCCCCACCCCCATCTACCTTTCTACGTCTCCTTGCCTTCCTAAGCCTCACAATTGGGGATGCTTTAGTCTCACTGGCTCCTGACGGTTCAGTCGGAGCAGTAAAAAAAAATGCGGTAAAAAAAAAACAATACCTACATATTACAACTACCTATACAAAACGTATTCAATTTTTCAATGCAAATCTGATTGTGTTATATTATTTTTTATTTGACCATCGATTAAATACCTTCTTAATTTACCTACATTTATAATTAATCTTACTCATTTTTTGTAATTACGTCGCTCTGTTGTCCAACATTTTATTATTTAATTTCCCATCAAATTGTCTCGGAGAACAATCAATTATTCACGATACAATCTATACACGCCTAACACAACAGACAAATCTAATTTAAATTATTAAAAATAGTATCAACACTTAATTAAAAATTATTTCTTGTCACGTTTTGCAGTAATAGCGACCGATCTCGAAGTTCGTAATTAAAATACGTTTAACGCAGATTGATACCAATAAAAAGGTTACGTGTTTTAAAATTAAATGGAATTATATCTTCCGTGATATAACGGTTCACGTCATTAACTATTCGATTGGAGTTTTTTTTATTAAATCCTAATCATGCTCGTGAAAACCTGTGTTATGATTTCCGTTCTGTATGATTGCAAAATGTTTATTAAACAACAGCTTTAACTAAAAGCATTTTAATCCCTTCTGAATATGTCGCTAATTTACGATTAGCAATTTTAATATCCCATAATGTTGTTAATATTTATAAGCAGACTTGATCATCTTTTATTCGTGACCCAAAAAAACAAATGTTTCAAAATTGTTTCTGTTGAAAATAGCTTTGATACAAAAAATCCGCCACTAAATACGTGAATATAGGATTTAACAGAGTGGTAGATACCTAGTCTAAGTATCGCCATAGTAAAAAACCACCATTTCGTTACTTGAAATTTTCAACTGCTCCTAACCGTTTGTAGCTAGTGAGACTATGGCATAGTGAGGAAATGAAGGAGATGGGGGACTACGGCATCTCCGATGGTATGTTATGAGGCTGGAGGTAGTGGGGAAGGGTAGGTGATGGGAAGAGAACGGTGGGTACCAGGCAATTCCGATCTGGTCACTAAACACGGCTAAAGCCATTTCAAGCAAAGTTTAAAATCTGAATGGTGGTCTTACACCAGTGCGATACTGAGAACATTTTCCACTCTGAAACGTGTCGCTATATTTATATTATAATTATACTACCTATATATTTTTAAAATGAGTAAATTATGAAATAACACAAATTAACTTAATTAAGGCTTCCCAGTCGACATGTACTCTCCAACCTTCATCTTTTTTATCTCCTTTGCCACCGTACACCCTCTCTCAGCCTAATTGGGGTTGCCGTTGTCCTTCTGCATCCAGAAGAATGGGAGCAGTTGGGACTGTTTTGCGGTGCTCACATAAAAAAGAAAATTAAATTAATTTTACCAATTTGAATTTTTTTTTTCGAATTAACTAACCGTCAGCTAATCCTATATTGGTAGATAGACCCGACCAAATAGATGAATTGGTAACGTAAGAGATCTATATCCCACTCATGGATTAAATTCCAAGGTATTCTGCTCCAAATATCTCCCACTAATGAGGTCCAATTCCTCCATTCAACATGATATATAAACTTACTAATACTTCCAATATCCCTCCGTAGTCTTCATTACAACTTCTGTCTGTCTATCTTTTTAATCTTATCTTAATTGATTCTCTGGATATCTGGACGAAATGCTTCAGACAAAAATATTATTCATGTTTAGAAACACATAAATAACTGGTACTTATCTACATTTTTGCTAAGTGGGAGGCAGTTAATTAAATTAGAACGGTACACATAATAATATATTATAGAATTTTAAATAAACGACTTCTAATTAATTGCATGCTTATAATAACAATTAAATTTTGGTAATTAATGAACCTATACCTGTGAGGTTTCATAATAAAATTTGTAATTGATCTATTTTCAATTCATTATAAGACTCAGATCAATTGCTGGCAGAATGTACACATTAATTTTTTTCCTATCAATTGAAACCCTTAAAATAATTTATAGTTCAATGGCAGAATCTATTATAAGATATGGATTAACCATATGGGGAAATACTACTATAACCAATCTGAAACAAGTCCAAGTTGTACAAAACGCAATTGTAAAATTACTAGTCGTCCCTAATATTTTTAAACAGAGATATAATACACCGTTCCTGTTTCAGAGTGCCAAAATTTTACCTGTTGAGGCTATTCTATGGCAAAAAATCATAATTCAGCATATATTTACCCCGCAGCACAAAGAAAAATTAGAACATAAATACAGTACTAGATTCACGCGCAATGACGGGTTAATAGTTCCGAAATTTAATAATAAATACGGACAGAGAACGTTTGAATACAGCATACCCAAGATATTTAATTTATTACCTGACACTATAAAGCAATGTAAGTCTATGAATAAACTTAAATATATGTTGAAAAATTGGCTATCGGAAAAAAAATTTACTTTAATATGTATGAAAAAATGTTAATTCTGTAGATATAAGATGTAAGTTATAACTTGTAAAAATGTATATGTAACTAAACTTTAAGCACCTGTTGACAAGCCAATTCAATTGGCTTAGCAGGACTTGTTTGTTGATATGATGCACAAAGACGGCGCTATACAAGTCATCTAATTATTATTATGTATTAACTATTTATTCAATAAAAAATAATAAAAATACTCTGTATTTACTAGTTCGTACCTACTCGTTGTTATCAGGAAGCGTAAAAAGTAAAAAAATATATATATTCACACGTCAAAAGAATCCCAACTGCTGCCTACTGTCTAAAGTCATTGAAAATATGACACCTTCAAAAATGAGTTATTTTCACTAACTATGAATACCGTTAAAATGTGCGGGAATTAACTAACTAACTAACCATTACGCCGTTTCACCGCATGATTAGGTAGAGAGGACGGATCGCCAAACAACTCGGTCTTGGCACACTCTCCTGCTTTATTCACATTCATACACTGTCTCATATAAACTCTTCTGTTATTTGAGTATTCGTGGCTGATAAGACGGCTGTCACCGTTGTTGCAACGCGTTGGCTGGAGTGACGTCAAAAACGCCATAATCACGAACAAAAACGAACTTTTGTTTTGTCAGCAAATCGAAATTGGCACATTTTATCGCTGTAGAATTTTTTCGTCAACATAAAAATGCCTTAATTTTATAAAAGTTTTTGTAAATTACCAAAAAAAAACATTGAAAATACCCTGTTAGGGCTGGTGTTAAGTTGACAGTAGTGGCGAATGGAATGAAGTGGGAAATAGTAAGGTGGGGAAGTACCTTCCTGGCTATTCAGAGAGTATGAATGTGTTAGGTAGTTAAATTTTTTACGTTTTTCTGTATCTACGCGAACTTTACGTTCTTTTATTAGCCAGCATTAAATCGTGTAAATAAATCTTAAAGATTTCTTTGCTATTGCCGAAATGTTCTCAAGTCGTATTATGGGCGAAGTTAACCTTATAAGAAATGCACCAAACCCTATCACGTTATGAGCATTTTTAATCGATTTCTCATACAATTATTAATTCCTTTATAACAGATAAGTCAAAATTAAAAGTTCTTGCTTAGGGTTGCCAAAAATATGTTATTTTTCGATAACAGCTAATTTACCTACAGCCGAATAAAAAACTGATTAATTTGAGTACATTCGTATTTTTTGCAGTTACAACGCGTTAGTAATGCAATAGCCATTACTGAAATAAAACAAATGCAACGAAACAAGCAATTGTTTTTTTTTTCACTATTTTCAAAGTACAATAATTATATTTACTCAAATACAATCACAGAATATTATTATAATAATCTTGACTCTTGTCACCTTAAAAGGCGATTCACTACGACATGTAACAATTGGAATCGGATCGCTAATAATAACACTACTTATAAGGTGTAATTCCCGCTTTACACCAGCCCCCTGCTTTAATTTATGCGAGAAGAAAACGTCGCGGAAAAGTGTGTTTTATTTTATTTCACGACACAAATATTTAAATGGCTTACGGTAATTTTCTACAGAACGTAATTTGCCACATTATAGATTAAAGCATATCCGAAAAGGGGTTCGTATGTATGAAATTTTGAATTTAAAACCAGTTTTTATAGGCCTTATACTTTTTTTAACTCATAAAAAGACTCATCAAACAAATTATTTCAAAGGCCATGATGTGTTCTTCTCGCAGTATTCAATTAACGCCTTTAAAATACTAATAAGTGATCAAATTTTGTAACCAAAACGACTTAAGCTAACATTTTCTTACAGCGTAGAATGAACTGAAAACTGCTCTGTAGTATTTTTTCTGATTTTTTAAAGTAGGTAGGTAGTTTATTGGTATTTTCTATTGTCATTATTTTACGGGGAATAATTAGTGTACTACTCTGCAGAAAAAAACATGTACAAAAACCTATCAATCATGATTCTTATTAAAAAAATCTCACAGAGTTTGACAAAGTTTTTAAATAATTCATTTAGTAGAATGTCCCAGCCCTGGTTTGGGGGAAGCTAGCGTGATCCTAAACCAGTTTACCAGGAAGCATAAAAAGTTATGATCGAAAAAATACATATTTCCAAATAACGGCTCGCTCGTGATCTGCAATAATTAAAGCTTATCTCAGGCGACGATAGCCGAGCGGAGCCGAACAGAGCCGAACGTAACCGAAGTGATTTAAATGAAGTCCACAAATCATGCAATGGGGAAACAGTTAATAATTACATACTGGCCGGGGCCAGATTTTTAATCGAAGTTATATTTTATTAAAATCTTTGTATTTAATTAACGGATTTTGCTGTTTTATTGATGATACAACATGAAAACATATAAATATAATGGCTATATGGGCTTTTTTTGTGCAATACAGATTGATTCAATTCTATTACAATACACATGAAATATACAAAGCTTTAAATGAAACATTTTACAATAACCAATATTTTAGAGTTCTTGCCTAAAATGACTTTTGAAATCTTTAAGGTCAATGTCAAGAGACTTAGAGGTACCTATCATTTAGCAGCACCATACCTCTTGTCATGCTATGCTGGGCTATAACGTCCGTTCTTTTCGTGTGGAATACAGAGCAAGTCGTGGCGTCGACGCTGACGGTAGTTGTTCGGTACAAACAATTTATTGCATTCCAAGAGGTATGGTCTGTCAATGTAATAGTTCATAATTTTAAATGCTGTTACTTGAAGGGTCCCATTTCCCCCAGATTGGAGACTTTCGTAGTGCGTTTCAGAGAGCAAATCTGTGGGTATTCACCATGCGTTTTCATATAAAGATATCTTAGAAATTTTTTACAAACATGTTCATAATAATTCAATGGAACAGTAATCAAAGTAAAGTTTTCTTTTAAAATTATATAGAACCCATGCAGAAGAAAAGTTTTATGCTAACCTTAATTGTAGTTATTGCTGTGTATTATTATACCTTTCTTGTAACTATATTCCGTGCAGTTGAACACATCTACAATTTCCGCGAAAGTGTTGCCAACTGCATGCAATCTACTTACAAGCGAGTATCTATACCTACTACTCATTCCTGATATAATTGTTGCAATTACAAAGATTTTCGATCTATTAGTTCTAGTTGGTATTTTGAAGGGGATTAGACTCAATAAATCAGGACTGACTATAATTCCATTAATAATTTTTAGATATTTAAAAGATTTCTAGAACAGATTGTAATGGCTTTTACAAACCAGGCCCATACTAGATGAGCTTTCCGATCAAGTGGTAATAAATTCTCTGTTCAAAAGTCCGTTGGTTCGATCGCTCAGATAAGCCAATCACAGATTAGAAGAAACTGAGATGATTCGAACAATTTCATCCGTATGGACCACTGGCCAAGAAGAATGGTCCGATCTGCCGCTGTCAAATCGGGAGAATAGCATCTCCTCTTATTTTGAAACATGATATTATGTTTTTAGAGTACCAACTCTTATTATTTTAAGTTTAAAACCTTTTGTTCTTTTCTACAACAGAAAAAAATGCTTTCGAACTTAGAGTAGGCAAGCCGAAACCTATTATTTTAGATGACTACTCGTACATATTCATTTAACGACCATTTTACCAAGAAGTCATTGCATCTAAACTATCTAAGTTTTAATTTTTCTCTGTAACAAACGCTTCTCTTACATAATCACCACTTTACCATTTCTATTTTTGATATCTAAGAAAAATTAATCATAAATTCGTAGTGGAATTCGATTGTGATGATAATTGTCTTGAAACATTTTAAAACTATTTGTTTACTGACTTTTTTTACATTAATCCACATAGGAGTTAAAGTAAAAAAGGTAATCTTTGTCATCTTTGGGGATGCTGTGTGTGAGAGTCTTTATTAGGAGTGAATATGGGTCTTGCCGAACTGTTGAACTCAAAAACGAGTCGTAGAAGCGACCCGTTCTCATGTGAAAAATGTCAACCCAGTATATGTGTTTAGCGTGCTTCCTGATTATGCAACGGTGCCGAAGCGATCGGTGACGCTAGTTCCTCGGAACATCTTCCATCGTAATACCGGTAGAACAAGGAATCTAAAGGTTGCAATTCGTTTTTTAAAATCTAACAAATGGACCGCCCGTTTCTGCACAGAGTTAAGGTTTTTTTAAGCTGTTTTGGGGCCAGAGTTTTTTTTTTTTTTTTTTTTTTTATAGTGAATACCTCACAAGAGTCCCAACTGCTCCCGTCTGGAGCCAGTGAGACTATGGCATCCCCAATTGGGGGATGTTGTGAGGCTGAAGGTAAGTGGGGAAGGGAAAGAGGAAGGTGGGGAAGTACCTGGCTATTCAGATCTAGTCACTAAACACGGCTAAAGCCATTTGGAGCAACGTTTCAATTCTGAATGGTGGTCTTACACCAGGGCGATACTGGTAGTATCTTCCACTCAGAGTTGGCTGCCAAATTCAACACTGGGACTTGCGATGTGTACATGGTCAGCAGTTGTATACTATTAAAGTATCTATACAATACGCCCAGCATCTGAGATGCTAACCGGTTTCAGCCTGTCACGGACATCTTCAGACTATAATATTAATTATTGATAATGTGATAATCATTTTTTACTACACCTGATACCCCCATCCAAAAATTATATCTGTAAATATACACCTTGGTTTAAAGACAAATTGTATCAGTCCGAAGATGGCCGTGAAAAGCTGAAACCGGTAACGGTCAATAAATTTAAAAAATTTATAAATAATTCAAATTGTTTCAAAATATCATAATATTTTACCATTTCCACTTTTTTCCAAATCTTCCTTATCAAACACTCATCTGATTAAAATTATAAGAGCTAGATAAGCAATTCACTACGAATCTACTGGAATTATAATATTTGAGCTCCCTAGTTATTGCAGCACTTCGACAATGTACAGACAGTCTTCTGAATCACCGGATCCAAGGAAATACTCAATAATTGCTTAAACAACTCCATAGTTCTAACTGACCTTCTAATCTAACCTATTTCTGTTTAAAATACGTTATTTTCCCAGATTATGTTGTAAATAATGCCAGATGATGTATTAATTCGTGTACCGCACACACGAAGCAAATAAAAAATATTATTAACAACTCTGTATCGAGTATCTGCCCTAAGGCTTGCATAATTTATTACCTGTAATATAATCACAAGACGGGAGCTGCTTATTACGGGGGCCCACGTGGCTGGAGCAGCCCTAGGGCTCCGTTCACTCCCTTGCGTTAATGGAGCGCAACTCCCGACGTGTATAATGGGACCATTGCTGGCGCTACTTCGGTAAGCAGTAAGTAAAGCCTAGGGCGTTAAATGTGCAAAGTGGTTTGTTTGTGCAAATAGAGCTAATAGGTGTAAATTCAAGCTTATTAATGGCTCAATGCGCTATAATGTAATTTATTATCAAAGCTGGGAAAACTAGGTTTTATGGGATATGGGATATAAAAAGTATTATTAATTTTAACAAAAACATTGGATTTAATAGTTCGTGGAAGTAAAAGATTAACGACAAGTTGTTGAAGCACAGTAATAACTGTGAAAATTAATTTAATAAAATTCGCTTAAATAAGTTTGGCAAGTGTAGTATGTCCTTATAACATTTATGTATTTATTTTATACGCTAATCCGGGCGTTAACGACCATGTGCTATATGTAATAATTTAGTGGAGCATTATAAAAGAAATGGAATTTGTTAAAAAAATTATAAAACAGAACAAATTTAAAAGAATAACAAAGCTTACATCAATATTTATTTATGAGGTATGTTAGTATAGTCTTCTTGTAACTAAATTCTGTGCAGTTGAACACATCTATTATTTCTGGGAAAGCATTTCCAACTGCATACAATCTAGGTACAAGCGAGTATCTAAATGAGTCGGTCCTCATTTTGTGTATAATTTTTGATCTGGTTTTTCTAGTTGGTAAAAGGAAGGTATTTAGGCTAAGTAAATCAGGGATGTCTATAATACCATAACATTTTTAAATTCTTCAAGTCTTCCATTTGATAGATTTAATAATTTTAATTCTTTCACGAAGTGATTGTAATTTGTGGTTTCAGTAGGTTAGCCGAGTTTATAGTTAATATATCTTAGAAAATAATAATATTTTTGCTGAATATTTTTAATGGAGTGGGTTTTGTTGTGAGGGGACTAAATGGAAGAATTAAATTCAACTTGACTTCGAACTAAAGATGAATATAAGATTTTTAATGTTGAAATGTGTTGTCATTATGGAGAATGAAGCCAATCATTTTTGATCTTTATTTGTTACTGTATTGATGTAAAATAATAATACAAATGAAAGTAGCATATAAATATGCATAGTATATATTTATTTTAATACCGCACATAAGTCCCAACTGCCCGAAAACAGTGGAACTACGGCATCGTCTATTATCCACGGAGGAAACTTACTGATGTGAAATTCTTTTAATTTATTTAAAAAACTTGTCAAATTATTCGTTTTCCTGTTAAAAATGGGACTGCAAGCCTTTAACTAATGAATTGAAAGAGTTCCTAACAACGTAACAGTCAAAAGCTAATGTTTTATGAGGACGGCGCAACACGTGTTCATACAAATACCGATATTGATATTGAATTACTGATATTGTCGCATTCCGTCATGATATCTATTAGAAAAAGAACATGTGTTCTCGATATATTCTGAATGACTAATATTTTATCAGGAAGTTGGCATACTGTCACTTTTTTAACAGGATCATTTTTCTAAGTGTAGGTATTTTTCGAGAGGCTAAACGGAGAGTGAAGAGAGTTGGAAGTACCTAGTTATTTGAATCTTGTCACTAAACACGGCTAAAGCAGTTTCAAGTAACGTTCAATTCAAAACATGTTATATACTTACTTAAATTTCGTTGAAAGGTTAGACTTTGTAATTGGAAACATATTTTTGAATCCTTTGAGGGATGTGTCCATAGGGAAAATACGAATTAAATTAATATATTGTTTATTATTGCTTCATGCAATATCTGATCACACGATACACAAGTTGTAAGCAGTTTTTTTTAGTATTCGTGGAAAACGAGTCTGAAGAAAAATCATCAATATTTTTAAATAAATCTAAAATTAATTTATTTGCAACACTTGAGCTGGTAATTTTTGTTCGTGATTTAAATATTAAAATCAAGTTAAATAATTGTATTTGTCAATAATGTTATGATTGCGTTGTAAGTCCGCTTATTGGATTAAATCCATAAATTATTGAATTATAAAACCGCGATGATGTATCGATATCTCGATTGCGTTAAATCACCCGAGTAATTCCGTGTTGAATAATATTTCCAATAATAAGTCAATGATCGGGTACTGATCGTGCTGGCCTAGGGCGGCTGAATCTGCTACTGACACTATTAGGAGCCGAACCCACGACCGCCCTAGCCCGGGGCGGGCGCATTACCACTTACCAATGCTCTCCGTGCCGCCCGCAACACTCGATTTCTTATCCGATCTTCAATTAACTGAAGTATTAATAAGGTCGGGAGGTGGCGTACCTTTCTCATCTGTGAAAATCACTGAAGAGATATACCGATAAAAGTAAGCTCAATTTTTCCATACTTTGTGTGTACTTATTCGGTTTTCGAAATCCTTTCTTAAACAGTTAATAATTTTTTTATTACCTATATTCCCCGGCTTTGCCCGGCTTTACACATCGTTTTTCGTAATCAGATGTAGACAGTTACCTTTCTCTACTGTTCAAGTGTATATTCACTGTCAAGTGTATAAAATTTTTATCATTCTCGGAATAAAACTGTAGATTCTAATGACGATTGGTTTCACAGAATTTGAATAATTCATCAAATTTCAACGTTAATTTCTATGAAAACCCTACTAAAGTTCTGTAATTATATCATTATAGGCCAGTTACTTTACAGAACTGAAATAATAACAGATTTTTACTAGAACTTGAAAATTAACAGTAAATACCATTATAGTTATAGTGTTAGAGACGCCATTAGTGGATAGACCAAATCTGAAGCCAATTTCGAAAAATGCAGCCCAAATATAACAACTGGAATATGTAAAACAAAAAAAAAACAAAAAAAAGGTAGGTATATATAATACGTAGGTTTATATATATATATGTAAATTAAAAAGTCCTTTTAAGGACTACTTTACGCGGGTAAACCGAGAACATTATTCTACATCTTACACCCGTGAAAACCTTAACCATAACATATTATAAAGCTATATATTAGTAGTAGGCATTACATATACTAGTAGGAACATGTGAAATCATAAGATTTGTAAGTAGGTACTTAAATACCTACTCACTTTATTATAAACCATACGTTTAGTTATTTTTTTTATTTTCAATTAAAGAATTATACAGTTTGTCAAAGTAAACATCACTACATTAATGACTACTCCCTTTTCAAACTTTCTTTAGGACGATAGGTACCATAATATTGAGAAGTCCAAATAAACACGATGATTTCACATTTGAAAAAAGAATCTCTAAAACGGCCACCATTTTGAAACGGAAACGGAACTAACAAAACAAATTTACAGACAAAACAAATGTTTTTTTTAGTAATCTCTTCGTGGAGATATGTTTCAATTTTTGGTTTATCGCGATTTTTGGGGACCATAATTCAGTTTCAACGGAATTGTTTGCGAAATTATATTTTAACAATATTTCTTTAATCCTATGTTCTTCGTTATTTGATTCCAACACGTAATTAAATTATACAACGTTAAGTTTCAATTGGAACAAATTATTGCGAAATTTTATAATCTCCTCGAGTAAGTAATAATGAAATTACAATTCTGCTGTTTGATTCAATAATAAAATTGTAATTGACATGTCAATCTTTGTGTAGAAATTATCTGCCATTTTTTAATATTTCCGGATCATTCAATTCTATTAAAATTAGAATAAATTACTGAAATCGCCTGGAGATGAAACGGATTATGTTTCGAAAGATATTTATGTAATTTAATTTGAAGGAGAAAGGCTGCGACTTGCACGAAATGATATATCAATGATTTCACTCTATTTATCAATGGTTTCTCTCTCAAATTATATGCACATTGACACTGCAATAAATATAACGTTTTATATTTAGGAAGCGAAATTAATTCTAACTGGCTTCTTGTCATTTCCTTTAAGGCTTCGAGCAATTGCCAGTTCCTATAAATCATCACCTCAAATGTGGGAAAAATAAAGCATAAAGGTTTTTTGTAACTGGCAATGTTAATTAATTTTATAAGTCGGTTAATAATAATCGATATGAATCACTTTACTAGACTGAAGAAGTTACTTCAAACTTATCAAGTTGCGTTATCGGATGCAAATTGCAACAGTATGTTAGGATTACATCACTTCAGAGTGGTAGATGCTTTTAGTATCGCCCTGATGCAAGATCACCATTTAGAATTAAAGCATAGCATTCAATGGCTTTAGCCGTGTTTTTTGATCATATCTGAGTGGGTAGGTACTTTTCCACGTGCCTCTTTATTTTTTTTCTTCCTAACTACATAAAATTATAAAATAGATATATATATACCTACGAATCAATAATGTGTATCATCAATAATTCAATTAGAAAATAATTTTGATGCGAAAACTTTATTATGGGTACGCTTCTTCATATGTTATCTGTTTATTCTTGAAAATACAGTTATATCAGAGAGAAACAATTTACCTCCGTACTAATATAAATATGTTTTAAATTTTACTGAATTGATAACCAACTATTTACCATTCATTATTCTTTGTTTGTCAGTTGTGTAAAAATTAAAATTCTTTATTAGTAAGGCCCTAAGACTCAGTGTTAGCCAAACTTTGTGACAAAGTGTGTGTAGACACAAGAAGTCTCAAAACTGTTAATTTTAAATAATCCCTATTCATTTAAAATTTCTTCAATTTTCTCTAAATTCCACTTCTACATAAATATTTATCAAGCTCGTAGATAGTGGTCGACGAGACACATTTTTATTTATTTGATATTATAGAAACAAACAGTACATGAGTTACAGTGATGAAACAATATACCTACATCAATTAGATATTTCATGTTTGGTACCTATGAAATGTTTTCTTGTAATGTCTCGTTAGTGGTACAGTGATATAGTGGTACATGCTAAAGGGATACAGTGCCGCAGCGTAGTAACGAGTGTGAGTGAATGAGCACAATATTTAAAAATTTCTTACCTACACTATGATGTCCTTCTTTCATATAAAAAAAAACTACATTTACTGTTTAAGGCATTTTTATTTTGTGTGCCGCGGAACAAATTTCATTCTCAGTTTGCGATCTGCAGTGTGCTGTGAATAAAAAACTAAAGTTTTGTAAACACTGCCCCAGTTGTTATAAAGTACGCACATATATTATTTACAAAAAACTTTATCAAAGAACGAAGTAAATCCTTATTTGAAACTTGTTTTAAATTTTGTTATTTATTACGTTTTCAGCAGAAACATGATACTATAATCTAGTAACTGTGGCACATATGATGGATATTTCAACATTGTTAGTCAGTTGTTAATAATACTGATTGAACATCATTTAAATTTTCCGACAGTGAAAGAGAAAAAAAACTTGCCCAAACCATATTAATTTACTGCAAATTGTGTACCTGTAGTTTTACAAGTTATATTAATTTGTATATAGCAACGAAATTATATTCGAATCAATTCATCTTAAATGAGCAAAAAAACAGTTAAAGAATGCAAAAATTTACGCAACATTGTTTCTCCTTGGTTCGTTTTATTGTGTTGGTAAAACTCTGAGTATAAAAACGCCTTTCCCAAAGCGAGGTTTATACTTATAGGTACCAGCTTAATAATAATATTAAAATAGTTTTGTGTTCACACGAGTAAGCAACCAGTGAGTAACAAATGAGCTGAAGTGGTAGCCTGGCCCGAGGGGCTTATGCACTTAACAATCCTCTGATCTTTATAATATTATTATTTATGGTTTGTTTCTTGTTTCTAGAACTGGTTGTGCCTTGCGCGAATATGATAGCATTTTCGTTTCCTGATTGGCCATAGAGAAATTTACCGGTGGATGTGAGATCTAAATTACACCTCTGTTACCACAGACAATAAATGACACATAAAACAGTGATTTGCAGCTCTTTTAATCAGCTTGATCAACTGTTAAACCATAAATATAGTGTTACTTCTACAGAAGGTTCGGGACTTATCTTTCTTTTTTACCACACGAGAATCCGAATTAGCCGGATCCTGTGTATCTAAAGAACACATGATTTGGGGCAAATAATGTTTGGAAATTACCTGGCTGTCACACCTGGTTACTAACACAGCTTGTGTAATTTCAACACGGAGAAAAATGATCCTGTTAAAAAAGTGACAGCATACCAACCTCCTGAAAAAATATTAGTCATTAAGAATATTTAGAGAACACGTGTTCTTTTCCTAATAGATATCATGACGTAACGCTACAATATAAGTATATGAATATTAGTATATCAATATCAATATTTCAGTATTTGTATGAGCACATATTCCGCCGTTCTCATAAAACATTTGCTTTTGACTGATACTTTGTTAGGAACTCTTTCAATTCATTCGTTAAAGGCCTGCAGTCCCATTTTTAACATGAAAACGAATAATTGGTCTCTTTACAGGGCAATACTGAGGGAACATTCAACTCTTGAAAATAGGTATGCGAGATAAGTAGGTATCTATCACGTGAAAGAATTCTACCTCTTAAGTTCTATAAAACATTATAGTTATAAAATTAATAATTAATATTAAAACTTTACATGGCAACACTTCTGAACGATATACACTATTGTAAGGAAGTGATAATGTGCATAAAAAGAAAACTCAAAAGGTCAGTTGATATTTAAAAAAATGTGCATTGTTGAATTTATTAACCGGCACAACATGATAGCGAAGATAAATCAATAATTCTTTATTTGCACTTTACACTTTGCGCTGCACGTGTTCCTCTGCGTTACAAAGATAAAATTCTGCATCCCAATCACACGTCCTTACCTTCTCCTCAATCTTCTTACTTCTCCCCATTCCTGAGAAAAGGTTCCCCAGTTTTGTCGTAATGACGCACACTTCCCCACCTCGCCCGGGAAGCATACTTACAAAACCTATACAGTTTCAGTCGCGGCGGCGGTGACTTAAATGGTATAGCTTTTGCTATGCAAAATCATCTACAAATCCTATACTATTTCAGTCGCCAAAGAGACTGGTGTGGTGTAGGATTTGTTGCCCAAAATCATCTATACCGTTTCATTCACGGTGATGATAGTAATAATAGAGTTGTAGCTATTGTCTGTGCATTTATTTTGTCATTTACAAAGCCTATATCTATACCTGATGGTGTCGTAGTCCGTTGCCCTGACTTGTACAAGACTAATGTGTTATTATATTCTTATTTCTGTCATCACCGTGACTGAACCGGAATAGATGATGATCCTGCACCATATCAGTCTCGTTAATTACTGGAACGGTATAGGTTTTGTAAACACGCGCCCGGGAACGAATTCCACAGTTTTATCTCAATCACACACACTCCCCCACCTCGCGAGGTGATATGGGGTGCGTGATTTCGGGTCTGCCGTAATTAAAATAGTCCACTCCTGCCGCGAGATTAAAGGCAGCCTCTTAATCCTCGAGGAATAAAATTCCAATCGGATGCATTATCTACTGAGGCTGCATGTATCTACCTCGGACCTCGGATGAAGGCACTGGCACGGAACGTAGCGGAGGGTCGGGAGTCGGGAGTTTGAAGATGGATAAAGGAACCCGAATGGCGAAATTAAATAAAGCGTATACCGTTCAATTGCGTATTTCCAAATTAAAGCCTCTTCGTATTTTACTGCCTCCAATTTAGATATGGACGATATCGTCCGGGCCGCGAAGCCATTTGCCTCCACTTTCCGCTTTTTATTTTTAGGTGCTCATTCATTATTGCCTCTCGCAGTGGTGTAGTCGAGATTTATTATACCAGTATTTGGTACACCTTGGGCCAACGCGACGTGTTGTTTATCTTGACCATAAAGCAGAAATCTCAGAAAAAACGCACTAACGGTTAGCTTTTACGTCTTAAAATTCATGCGAAATAGATCAATGCTATCATTTTCAGCTTGCAAGGTTTTCTATAATTTATATGTTAAGGGGAGTAGGTAGTACCCAAAATTACTATCCTCCTTATATTAGCTTAAATACTTGACATCATTTTAGTACTTTACGTATTTCTGCGCAAATACATAAGTTACCATTAATAATTGACTGAGTAATTGGAATTTCTATACTTTTATAGCCTATAAGACAGAAAAATGCGTGGGGTCGTCGGAAGACCCACTTGGTTACAGACGTTTTGTTTGGCATCTTGGCCTGTCAAGAGTTAATAATAAAGAACAAAAATAATAAACGAAGAGCGTTGAATAGCGTACAGAAATAGACACATCCAATATTTGTAATTCGTACAGGAAAAAAACTTACTGATGTCAAATATTGCTAATTTATTAATGATCTCTTCAATTTATTCGTAACGGATGAATTGATAAGTTTCCTAATAAACTTTCAGAAAAATACGTCGGAACACGTGTTAATAAAAATTCAAATATTTTCGCATTTCGTCTTTGTATATAATCTGAACGCATGCATGAACAATGAACACGTGTTCCGATGTATTATGAATATACTAAAATTTTAAAGAAAAAACCGGATTTGATTGTGTTACACTACACTACACTAATGATGCATCGCCTTCTTATTACTTGCCAGAATAATTTTATGTTACAAAAAATAGATATTAATATAAATAGTGGTTTCGTATTATTCGTACACAATTTAGTATTATAACAGTAACTGAACATCCAATAGATTTAATAAAGTGTATCGAAATACAATTCTAATAGGAACTAACTTAATAGGAAACGGCCTACAATCCCATTTTTAACCGTATTTTAATGAATAAGTGTTGGGAAGTAAGAGCTTCATAGATGCACGCACAGATGGCAGTGCATAGAGCTTGCGTGGAAGTCCGCAAGATGGAGCCAGTGGCCAGTAGTCGCCAGGGCCAGTGGGAAGGCTCTCAGAGAAACTTACTGTTTTAGATTCCAATTAACCAGCTACTAATTAGGTCGACTATCGAGTCACCATTATAATACGTGGAGTAATAATAAAGCCCTGATTAATCTAAAAGAACCATTTAATTATAAACTCCTTCCAAGACGAGTTGGAGACCTGTTTGTACGAACACAACATATAAATACTCATTTATCTCCTTGCCATGGAAACAGGAAACAGCGAGCTGAAAATAGATGTCTTAACCTAAAATTAGCATTCAGAAAAGCTGTGCTATTTTCATAGCTTACCTTTTGAAAAAGTTGCATCTGCATTTGTCCATGTGTCCACCCAGAAATCAAACAGATTTGCATTGATAAAATTTGAATCCACCTCTGGTATTAACCATATAAAGCCTTTGTTGTATCATTATCAAACCGTAAACGGCAGCAAAATATAACTTGTTAATCTCGTGAGGTTTCTGTTTGCGTGTGAAGGATCCAAGTGCGAAGCTCTCAGAAGCTCTGCCGATGATATCAGCGCAATCAATTTTAATCCTTATCCCAATTTTCTTAAAAGCTGGGAGCTTTGTTCCGATTTCTCGTCCGATAAAGGATAAAGTGTTCGACGCCATTTCTTAATTGTATTTCTCCAAATTTCAATCCCAACAATTAAACGGATCATTTTAATTGTGTATTCTCCACTTGTCGTTGCCTTATCTTTAGGATTCACAAATTATTTAATGAAAGTTTGATATGGTTGAAAACCCCATGTGTTATTGACATTTTTCCTCTTATTAATTTAAAAACACTCGGTTTAACATTTTTTAAAAACTTAGAAAAGAGATACACAAAATTGTTTAAATTTTTTTCTAATCCCTCATGCAAAATATGCAATTTTATATCCTCTAGCATTTAACGCACTTCTACATCTACAAATAAGTTGAAACAAACAAGAGATTTCGCCTGTGACCCGATCTGAATAGCCAGGTACTTCCCCATCTCCTTTCATAACAAATAGTTGGGGATACACACGGTTGACAGTAGTTGGAACTCTCAAATAATTAAAAAAAAAATAATAATAAACTTTTGTAATGTATAAAACTCGCTCACCTCTGAGATCTTGGAGTTCTATATAAAAAATATCATTCTTACGAATTTGTATGCTTCGATTTTCAAAATATTTCGATCTGTTATTTCGATTACTGACAGTTGGAGATTTTTTTTGTAATACTTCAAAGACGAATCTCCATTCTTTAGCATTGCTTTCAAACGTCATATAAAGACATACTGTTTGCTCTCAGTGTTTTTGATTTACACGACTATTTTCGTGTTTGATTTAAAACGCGGAGTGGCCATCTTGCATACTAATGATCAGTTAATCACATGTAGAATTTGAAAACGATTTCAATCAATATTGGTCCCTGTCTGTTTACTGACGTGATCTGTGATTTTTCAAACTGGCAACGATGATCTATCGGTGTCTTTGACGGGAGAGATTTTTTTATGTTTACCTGTGTACACGTAGGAAGGTACCTAATACATGTTGTTTTAACTAGCAGTGTTCTCGTACGTGAATAAACTGAATCATAAAGTTCAAACGATTAAATATTTCGTATGTTATGATAAAATGTATCACTATTTCGGTAGGTACGCAATAAGGATATACGTATTATGTATTTAGGTATGGCAATAATATACACACAGATGCATTTAAAAAATATTATAGTCCCAACTGCTCCCAACAGTCTGGAGCCAGTGAAACTATAGTTTTCCCAATCGGATTATGATGTGAGGCTGAAGGTAGTGGGGAGGGGAAGGAGATAGGGAAGAGGAAGGTGGAGGAGTACCTGGATATTCAGATCTGGTCACCAAACACGGATGAAGCCATTTCAGGCACTACACTAGGGCGAGACTGAGAGTATCTACAACTCTGGTCGCATTGCTTGCTTACAGTATTTTTCACACCCGTTAGTCGACTTCATAAAAGAAAATTCTAGTAAAATTGTAAAAAACTTCATTTTACCCAGACTTTAAACGTTTTTTCATCAATGTAACCAATAACCTTCCCCATATTATGAAAATTAAGTGTACTAAATTTCATCATTTTCCGAATAAAACTGTAGATTTGTATGCAAATCATATCCACACCGCCCGCCCTCAGTCCGCCATGGACACATTTATTAATCTATTAATACAGAAATGAACTTGTTTGTTCCCAGAAAAAAAAATTATTTGTTCTTACTAGCTTCAGGAATGTTAGAAATTGTAGAGTTTTGAATGTTAGAAGATGTTATCTCTGCACTGGAATGAGATACGTAGTCGAATAAAATTCGATATAATGTAGTTTTTTTTTAATAGTAACAATATAGTATACAGTAGTGAACGATAGAAAAAGCCTGGGACGCTCGAGGCAAGGCACAATCAAGTGAAACAAAAACTTATAAAGTAAACTTTTTCAATTCTTTAGAATAATATTATATCCATCTTAAAAGTAGACCCAGTTTTCAGGTAGCTACACTAGAATACACAACCTTAAAACTTAACTCCAAACCATTTATAACCCCGAGCAAAGCCGGGTACACGTCAGCTACTATTATAATCAAAATAAGATTAAAACGCGCTTTTCGAATAAATGTCATAACGTATCGATTAGGTATTGTATACGTTTTTGTCCGTTCCTCGCTGAAAACCAAAAAAGCGTAGTCAACACGAAATCTTAAATGAAGAGTGTAGCTCAAAAATTATCAAAATTACGATTGAACCTACAATAGAAAATCAAATTTCTTAAAAAAAATAATTGCCCTGTTTGTAAATAAATTTGAAAACTCAATAAAAAAACAAGAGCGATTTGAATACCTAACTAATCTATTTTCCATTCATTTGCGAACCACCCATTACTTCCGCACTGATGAATGCACTTGTTATTCTGACCCTTCACTGCCTCAACCTTAGGGGAGGAGGGAGATAGGTTTTAAATGCCCTTTAAATAACACTGGCTCACCCCTATCATAAAATATTATATAATACACGGTGTATTGAATAACCTAAGCCCCTTGCTATTTAAATCCCAGATGTAATCGGCGATTGTTGATTCAACACGCTTTTACGATTAACCCTTCTAGTTATATATTTATTTAGTGGATACAACCATTCACTGGATACTCTATTCAATTTGATATGGTTTATCGCATTTTCGAATCAATGTACGTTGTTCACTATTTTAAAGATAGCAATTGTTTCGATATTGTAGCGTAAAAACATATGGCATATTTTTATTTCAAGACATTACCAGTAACAAGCGGTACCTACAGAAAAAAATTGTTTTAATTATGTTCTTGGTATTTATAACAGTAGTATGTTGTGGTTTTATCTCTGGCTTTCACCTTTCAAGGGTGTTTCTATGCCATCGTTTCAAATTATAAGGAAGGTGAATTTAGGTATGCAATAATTTTATTTAAATTTGCAAATTTCATAATTTGTTTAGAGGAGGACGGCTAAAAATATGTGGTTCTGTGGTTTAAAATTGAAATAATTAACTATTGATGAATTACCTCAGTAAAATCAAAAAAAATAATTTTGATATTGGTCACTACGTCGAAAATCGAAAATACATGCGCCGTTTGATTTTTTAACATTCGATTTTAGTACCTACCTTCTTAATTACTTATTTTAACTTTATTCTTTATTATGTTTGCACACCAACTCAGACCAATTTTAATTAAACATAATTTAAAAAAAATAACAATTTGTATGTTGTTTTTTTACAATAGAACATTTTAATAGTTCGATAAAAACGAAGTAAAATACAAAGAGCGTCAGGCATGAGAGAGTAAGAAGAAAGTCTTTTAAAATAGTTTTACCGATTGTCCAATGTTTCTTTTTCATCAACTTGAGATAATACATTGGGTTAATAATACGAATAACCATCAATAGGTACATTCTCAAAAATCAATCCGAATCACAATTACCTGGACCTAAAACTCAGCTTCCATAGTTTTTATTCAATTAATATAACCCGTTACTTGAAAACATTTTTTTCCCAATAATAAAATAAATCATTTTTCACGCCTTTTGCATGTAGCTAATCGGAAATGACTTCCTTCTTCATTGCTTGAAATCGAATTGTACAATAATAATAGGTAATAATAATCGTCGTACTATTTTTTAACGCAGTTCATTGCCATTATTTTACCTACGGTAGTGAAAAATATTATGTTTCATCTAAATAACTTACTATCTTTGCCTTGGCTTAACCTTATAGCCTCGTACACATTCAGACCTGGTCAATTGATTAATTTGATCGTGCAATTGCTTTGGGTATTCCAGACTTATTTTTGCATCGACTTACTGTTCTCGAAACACCCTTTCTTCGTCCACCCGCTCATCAGGTCTAAACAACTTAAACATCGTAAAATTTATAACTCTCCTGGAAAAAAATCACTCGAGTTTGTCAAACAAATGGAAATTCCCTGAATTGCAGCCTTTATAACTCAAACGGCAGATAGTAAAGCCGTATTTGTCGTTACTCACTTGATCGTGCCAAGTATAATTAATTATCTTTCAGGGATCTTCAATGTGTGTTCATTAAACACGAAATTGTCAAATTTTTATATCGAGATCTGTCAAAATGTGTCGTATTCCCGCCAGAACGCTGTAATTTTTCAGTAGTTTCCAATCCCGTCGCGCCGCGGCGCTGTGTGTCAATTCCCGCTATCTCGACCACGTATTTGCATATTGGCTCGTGAGAACCCTGCTGCATGTCCGCACCATCCAACCATACAACATACATACATGCTCCATGCATACACCGTACTCCATACACCATACACCTGACATTACAACATGAAAGTCCGCATTCACGGAACCGATCCTGCGACGTACATCGTACTATATTAAGGGGAAACAGAGGCAATGCGGACATACCTGCTTTAAATACCTACCTAAAATTACTTAATTAGAATGTGTGTTAGCTCTCGTAGATTCGCAGTATAACTACTTCCCTTTGGGAATTAAATTGTGTCTTTAAAAGGTATGTCTACTTCAATTAATTCCATAAGTATTTAAAATTAGGTAGTTATTGAAATAATTAATGATTGTTTATTTAGCTTTTTAGAATACAACAACAATATGTTCGTTATTTTTTGTATGATTTGCTAATATTTTAGATTATAGAAAATAATCATATTTATACGGTAAAAAGTTAATTTTGTCTCTGTAAATATATAAGTAGGTGATTAAGTATTATTACGCATGACAGCTGTCTCGTCTTCTCATGGCATTATCAAATTTACACAGAAAAACTTGCTTATACTAGTAAATAAACTGTTTCTTAAGTTTCTTTGAAGTTATAAAAGAAAATCTCAACGTTAAAATGAAGTTCTACATATAAACATGATAACAAATAATGGGTGAATTTTCATTAAATGTTAGTTTAATATTCACAAATCATTTCGTTAATTTTTGGCGTTATTATTATTTCAAACCTGGTTCCTGATGCTATAGTTGTTTCATCGAATGCTTCATCTAAAATTAAATATAATGTTTTTTAACACTACTTTATTGTATATATTTTTAATATATAAAACCAACCGGTTTCGGTTCACCCTGAACCTTCATCAGGGTTATATAATAACATATTGGTTGGTTTTATATATTAAAAATATATACAATAAAGTGGTATTAAATTAAAAGTTATTTTATTCTAATTATTAAATATTATGTTAGGATTAGATATATTTTTTAATAAATACCTAGCAATTATACTTAAATAAATACCAAACATTCATACTAGTTTGATCACGATGTTTAACAAAGTATAAAACATATTTTGATGACTTTGCAACGTTTCACCCGTCTACAAAATTTTGCCCCAATCTCCTCAAATTGCATAATAATAATTCGAACTTGACGTATAACCGATCTTAGGCAAACAACAAATATTGGTAAAATGTCCGAATCGGTCGATGTTCATTGGTTTAGCAAATTATCACGCTGTTTAATTATGACTTGTTTACTCTGCTCGTTAGAGGCGTTTAAGTGCCGGTACCTACCGATAAGTACGCTGGGTAAATACTAAATCATTTGTCTCTCGTCATTCTTATGAAATATGGCTATGTAGTTTTGTATGTGCAATAATAAGTAGGTACTTCACAAAATACCTACTTTAAATATGGCGCATTCGTGTTTACTATTTTGTGCATATTGAATATTCATTGTTTTTTGTCATTTTTGGCAATTGTTTTAATTATTATTATCGTTCTGGGAATTTCGAATACTTTTCAACGTTATAGAAGGACAATATTAGTGCTCCGAGTGAACGAAGTGAATGGTGTATTCAAATATGTTAGTTTTATCGATATCTTCCTCCTTCTTTAACCAGTGTTACGGACAGCGTTATAGTGTCATCATCAGGGTAGATGATCATAATTTCGGACGTAAAAAGTTTAAATCATACCTGTGTTACTTTTACTTCAATATAAATTGGTTTCAATGCTTTTTGATTACCCCTTTTGAATTACATGTCTATGTTTTGCTTTCAATTATTTCATATTTTTTTATTAGTTACAATTAGCCAGAGTTCCCACAAATACAGTATTTACACAGATCCAGTGCTAACATATAGAACATTCAAAGTTACTTTTCAACTCGACTAAGAAAATTGCAATGAATTTGAAAAAACATCATTTTTATTATGACTCGCTTTTGCAGGCCGAACAAAACGTATCAGTTTAATTTTGGTAAGTCAAGTTAGATTCCGTGATTATTCTCGGATAACTAGTTACGTTATAAAAAGCTTAACAGTTATCGACAAGCACATTGACTGCCACTGCTCGATACGACTTTTCTAGTAATAACAAAGTACCAGTAGGGTAGACTAGGTACCTTATACTCGGTTAGTTTTATGGCAAAGTCGTGATGACGGTCGAACAATCTATCCATAGTCTGTGATTTCCTGGACTATCAGCTACCCTAGATTCTTCCGGTAAAGCTTACGTCCGCATGGAAAAGTCAAAGTAATTGAACTAGAATTGGATCGATCGGTGTGTTTAATCGGCCCTTTGTTTCTTTATGTCTGGATTAATTTATTGGAGTTGGGAGGAGGGACCATGGGCGGAGCTCCAAGCGATTGGATCCGGCAAAGTTTAATATACTTTGGTATTATTACTCAGCTTTCCTCTTTAGACACTCCCGTCGGTTAACTCTGATAAATGAAAAACTCTAAGATACCTAAAAGACTAGCCACGGTCGGTGCTAAATTATTTCGCTTCCATCTTTGGGTATAAGATCACGAAAGATCATCAGATCTTATGCAGGCTGCAGATGAAATCAACGAGAAAAAACAGTTAACAACAGTTCTGCCGCTGAAAGCTCTGTTGTTGCTCTTCTTTCTGATGATGGTACCGCAGCCAGAGTTGATACGAATGCACAGATGTATATATACAGAATGTTTAAAATTTTGTTTGACAAAAAAAATTCTAATGAAATTTGAAAAAAATACACTTTAAATTATGTTACTTACGTAATAAGAACAATGCACTCGGTACTACAAGCACAACTGTAGAATATACAAAAGGGTTGTTCCTCGATGACGTATCGGAAGTATCAATAAATACTCATACTATCCTAATGCCTTGGTCACACGGAACGATTTCGACGCTGCTATTTGAATAGTAGCGTTTAAATCGCTTTGAGTGTTAAGATATTCGCTGCAAGTACTAGTACCACTAGCGGCTACATTGACTAGAAGAAATGGCGATCATTGTGACGGAGGCTTACCTAAGAGTGGGTTGTAATTATAATTGCGCGACGTATACATTGTATGTCTATTGTTTATAAGAAAGATCACAACGAATCTATCTGCAGTATACCACTAGGTATGATGATCAGTTATTAATCAAAAGAAATTATGCTTAGCGAAATGGAATTAGGATCTTCTAAGTAGTACCTACCTACTACATAAGAATAATAAATGGGTATATTTTTTATCGTCTATGCACTCGGGTACAGTACCATGCATACAAAAAAAATCATAATATATCTTATATGGTAAGTAAGCACCTAATTTCTGTAAAAAAAAAGTGTTGCCTAGAAAATGATAGACACGTGTAGCCGATTAAAATTTAAAAAAAAAATCTTCCCCTCAAATTCTTCGCCGCATAAATTAAAAGAGCGATTTTAAAGATAAGGGACATTTAGCAAAAAAATAATGGTGTAAGGGGGGGATTAGAGGGGGCGGCACCCTAATCGTGACTAATTGTTTGATGGTCAGGTGTACTTTACAATTAGGGGTCCCGTAATCCACTGCTATCGTGTGGTCACATCTCTACTTAAACATGCCATGTAATGCTTAACCTATGCCCGCTTCAATGATTTAAAGGATGCGATTCATAATGGGTAATTTATAACAAATACAAATTATAAATGTTTTTTTTAATACTGCACCAAAGTCTCAACTGCTTTCAATTGTCCAGAGTCAGGCATCACCAATTGTGATATATTGGGGTGAGACTGGAAGATTTGAGTAAGGGGAAGGTTGGGAAGTAGCTAGCTATTCAGATGTGGTCGCCAAACACGGCTAAAGCGATTTCAAACAACGTTTCTATTCTGAATGGCGGTCTTTCACAAAAACGAAACGGTGAATATCGACCACTTCGTGTTTGCTTTCAATGATTAACCCTATGATAGGGTTGTACCTACAGACAGAGGCTTCGAGATGCGCAGCAAATTAAACGTACCTACCCTTAAGTAGATCGAAGACGATCAATATCATTAGTCAATAGTTACGTAAATTTGCGTCGTTCGCATGAATGACGTAAATTTACGTGACGATTACTGAGGCAACTGAAGCGAATGACAATCGAGACTTTCCATTGATTGGGGAATATAATGTGTATTTTTTATTGAGCGCATTTACGCCATAGAAAAGCGACATAGACGTAACGGAATTGTCTTTCGCTGTGCGACAATCGTTTGTTCATTTGCTTTATCTATAAAGCCGTTTGGAATTTAGTTTTTTTATTGTTATAATTGCTTTATATCATGATTATCCAGAGTTATGGAAAGAAAAAAAAATAATGATGGTCACTGTATTCGCATACTTTAGGTTGTTTCGACAGACGTCCACAAAGCAATGAGTGGGAAAATATTGTCAACCACAGTTCAATGCACATTTTCAGTGACGTAGGCACATTGGAAATTGACATTGTCTACTCCGGTCTACTATACATTTGTTACATTTTAAATCCCATTAGACTAAGATCGTCAATTATTGAATCAGTGAGTTGTAATTTAAAATATTTTTTAAATCGTTTAATTTGGCTTACCGATCGACATTCGCGATGCTTCTCGTTATAATTCCGTGAACGTATTCAAATTCCATTGCGTAGTTTCGTTTCCGGATCAGCGGCCACTTTCCGGGTACTTTCCGGTGGTCCACTGGTTAATAATCCGTCTCCAACGCGTAGCAATCAATGTTCGACACCGGCCGCCGTGTAATCGCTAAGCCGTGATCTATTGTTGTACACATTCTATCGATTTGGGCTTGATTTCTGGCACGTCGCAGATTCAATTAGATTTGTGAAACCATATTATTTTTATCGAAAAAACACAAAACGCCCCAGCGACCAAAATCTTTTAAAAGATTCAATCGAAGTTCTAAGCTGTACATTTAAAAAAACCGAAATTACAGCTTTGTTACTCCAATATAAATACATTTTCTATGAATTATCATCATTAAAGACTGCGCTAGTCGTTCATTGAACTAAAATTTGCTTCGAATTTAAATGTCACTATTAAAATTCGGACAAATTATATCCCTATGTAGGACAAATAAAAATACATCTAAGAATTAGTTCGTCATCCTGAAACAGATGTTCGCATGTGGAATTAAAAGAGATTGGTCATAGTTCAATGACTACACAAACTACAGTCACTAATTTAACTGGGATTAAGAGGGACAATTAATAAAAGAGGGACACATAGAACTAAATGTTAGTATGGGCTGAGGGAATGACAAAGCAGAATTCTTCTGTTACGTTATTTGTTCAGATGTGTGGGTGCTATAATACTGCTGATTCTGAATATCTCATCATTGACCAAGGGATACGTTGACTAATGTGCCACGTGCAATTTTTCCCTGAAGGGTGAAAGGACGTCGGAAGGTTTATAATTATTTTCAGTTCAATATTATATATATACTGATGAACTCATTCAAAGGCAAATGACACAAAAATAGGTTGCCGTGTACAAGGAGTACGGGTAACATCACTTAGCGCACCAAAGAAACTACAAATAAATATAATTATTTAGAATTAATGTGATTAAGTTTTTTCTTAGATTATCATGAATAACTATCCCCCAAAGTTTCCGGTATGAGCGTGAAACACAGTGTACACTGTATAAGTAACAATAACGCATAAATACGTATTTATCACTTTCAAGTGAAAACCGGCGCACATCTGACAGGCAACATTTCACCGTTGTCCACAATTTACAATAGAAATTATTATTGTTTATGTCCCCATTTACGTAAACACCTACGGAATTGCTTCGTGACAATGGGTGTTCTCAACCAACGTTAACTACACACTTCTCAAAGATACCATCGGCAAGTTTGAACCCATAAACAATACATATTCAGGGAAAGCAATCTGATAATATCTCTTCTCCTGGACTTGGCGAGTCGCGTTCATATTTCTGAAGTAAAGATTTTCTTTACTCTGTGAAATAATCCTAGTGTACCACACACTGCCGTAAGTCCAAATATGTCAAAATAGTACAATGAAATTGTATTTTTTGTATCTTCGCTGTGTGGTTATATAAACATGTTGATATTGTGTGCATTTTACAATTTGATAAAATAAATGTTTAAAATATTTATTCATTTTAGATAACAGTTAGGTTATCTGTTTTGGCTGGGCATCTTTCCAGTTTAACAGAATACAAACAACCACAAAAATTCTTCTGAAATATGAAGTTCTTGATCCAAGGTTGGACTTATTGCAGTGCAGTTGTGGGAGTGCGATACATTTATCGAATAACAAATTTTAAGATCCAACCCGAGGATATTTTTTTTTACATAATCTACATATTTTCAAATATCTTTTGAAACATTTAAAATTTTGTTTGACTGAGGATTACACTTTCCTACCCAGGAACTAGAGTCGACAACTGTACCAACAGTGCCAAATCCCGATTGGAAAAGACCGACATTCATTGCATATATTAATGTCATCGAATTTCAGAGAAATGCGTATATGTCCATGTGTGTCTGTGTGATCTCCACCATTAGTTGATAGAATGCATTGTCATCGATAACGAGTCTATCTGCCGATTTTCAGCACGATCGGATGTCGGGAGGTGGGTTAATTTCCACTTCCAAGATTTGCATTCATTTAGGAAAACAAAAATGAAATTCAATTAGATGTGTTTAAAAATGGAAGATTTGTACAGTTTGTTCTTGTATTTGTGATATTTTAATTATCAAAAAATTACAGTTGAAAACTTTTTAACCGACTTGTTTTTCGTTCTTTCCAACTCAATAGTAACTCGTTAACACTTTACCGTGAATCAGATGTAATAATGTAATAATAAAATGTTGGCACTTTAAAAAAATATTATTTAAAATATCAGCTCTAAAAGAATTTTCAAGTAAATTTGCGTTTATTTAAAAAAATATCACGATACCCTTGCTGTGAGTCTGAAAAACTTGTGACATGCATCGCGGTGCCGTAAAATCAAAAAAAAACTGTCTAGAGCAGGAACGTGGCCTCTTGTAGAAAGAATTGATTGAATATGCGACAAGAGGTCAGAGTCGAGATGAAAAGATGACAGACGCACGATGTATCCGTGGCAGTGTGATAATTGATGTGTTGTACATCTCTGGACCAGTTATACCTACAAACTAACTCTTAACTAGTATTAATATAAGATATAATCGGGCTGTGGTGTCGTGTTTATAATAATCTATCTATATTCTTCTTAAAATTACTAATTAATTATAACTCATCTTTAATATATATTAAAAAAAAATCAGCCTGTTTTAGAAATTGCCTTCTTTAGAGAAATTTTATAATACTTTGACGATTTTCAATACACAGTTTTAATAGCAATGCTTTTGATGTATTTTTTTTCTTAGTGTTTGAAATAAATGTATCGTTCTTTCTTTATTTTTGATTTTTCGGGTTAGAATTCCTCCTAAGAGCTGTACCAATTGTTTGAAGTTGCGTCAATAGCAAGAGTATTAATAACAAACACGGTTAAGAGGAAGCTACAAGCCAAAAATGTGTATATTCTTGGTATACCATATATTGTAGGTAACAGGCGTTAAAATCGCTTGACAAACGGAGTCTAGAAACGTTGGATTTCAAGCACAAAACTGGTTTTGATTTAATTTGTAAATAATTTCATTTGTAAATAAGAAAGCAAAAAAGTTAATCAATTGAAACTGTCACAGATAATCTTAGCTATAATACTGTATAATACATTTCTATTAAAAAAAATTTTTTTTACTAGTTTACCTTTAGGTATGTATTTTTATTGAGTAATTTATTTTTTTATTTGTATTCTACTCAAGTGAAACGATAGGAAAACCTTCAATTTATGTAAAGCATATTTTTTGGTATTCATAATGTACACCAATTCGTTATAAAGATTAATAAATAGTGATTTAGCATTAAGCTTCGCCTTAAAGCCGTTTCAGGCCACTTATGGTAGTTTTTCACCATACTGAGTATAACTACCACTTGACAAATTGTGTTTTCTGATAAACCACAAGTTTCTGGTCACCGTGTAGACATGCAGATGCACGTATCTTGAGTACGGTGAACGAGCAAGAAGCAAAGTTCGCCGTCCGATTTCGTACACGGCAATCGTGACATTTCTCCGCGGCTCGTGTCAATATTTCATTTGGGAGTTATCGATCATGCGCCGATGTCTTCCTGGGGCCGGGACAGCGGGCACTGCAGACGGGGGCGGCGGAGCGGGGGGACGCGGCGGTACAAAGGCGCTACCGCTCACCGAGAGAACTTCTCTCCATCCATCATTGTCTGCTCGCGGCCGACTGCAGATCACTTCAGACCTTCATACGAATCGATACGTATTATCGACTGATATTTCTTTATTTCCTGTGTCATTTGTTCAGTTGATAGCGCTACATTAAATATATACCTTCCCATCACTCTACATTATGCTTACTATAGAAAAAAAATAATAGGTGTAGACTAGTTAAGTCTGAACTGATTAGCTGCCGAGATAAAAAAATAATTTGTGAAATATATAAAGCACTCAAATAATAGGTTAAAGTGGATATTAGTAAACATTTTTTTTAAATATGTTTTCTTATGGTTTCAGATGCAACCATGCATTTTTCAGAGCCGCAAAACAACCTAATTAAACTTACTAAAAACGTTATGTTAAATGATGTAATTTCCTTGTATCCACGTGTGTAACATTTTCAAATTTGTAACTGATCTAATAATGTGATAAAAATTATTAATATTTCTTACTCAATTTTGAAAAATAAAATTTTCAATTCCAGACATGCAAAAAGTTCCTACCTATAATATTATATCGCAAAATTCGCTATAGAATGTTAAGATACCTACACTGAATTCTTGAAAAATTAGTTTCAATTTTTAAAATATAAAAGCATGAATTCAAAGCAAATTTGAGTTCGTTAAAATAGAGTAGCGTGAGATGCACAGACAACCGACATTAATATTTTTAATGATAAAGATGACTACCTATAATACAGGGATTTCCAATAAGAGGTGTTATTTAGATATTCAATCGTAAAAGATCAATAGTTTCGTTGCTTGTGTGGCACGTAGCGCCGTCTTATTGGAAGTAAACGTTGTCCAGATCAATACCATCCAATTCCGGCCATAAAAAATCATTAATCATCTCTCGATAGCGCAATCCATTCACCGTAACTGTTGCTCCAGCCTCATTTTCGAAAAAGTTAGGTCCAATGACTCCGCCGGACCAATAACCGCACCAAACAGTCACACGTTGAGAATAGAGAGGCTTTTCAACAATAACTCTTAGGTTTTCCGAGCACCAGATGCGACAATTTTGCTTGTTGACGTAGCCACCGAGGTGGAAATGGGCATCATCACTCAAGATGATTTGCATTTGATTCACTCAAGTGAATTTTAATAATTTCAATGCGTTGTTGAAGCTTGTATCGTTCCATCTTTATCAATGGCGTAGTTTCTACTTGTCAAATGTCAAAAAATGACAGCTTCAAAAGTAACATCTACCGAAATAGCGGGCTATTCAAAATAACACCTCTTATTGGAAAACCCTGTATTATGAATTAAGTGGCGATTATTTGAAATATATTTTTTTAATTCTGTGGAAACAATGAGATCGACAAGTGACGAACTGCCATTTTTCTAAATTGTGTTTTTAATAATCAAGTTAGATTGGTTTCGTTTTCATCTGTCAATTCAAGTTGCATCAGGTGATTTTTCACAGGTTTTAACTAATTAGTTTAATCATATACGTAACTTGTTTAGTTACATAATTCATTGTCTAATTTGAAATTCAGCTTGAATCCATTTTATATCAGCTGACATGGACCTGCAGGATGCATAATCAATTAACCTCATTACCTGCAATGATTACCTGGCCGCCTGTCAGCGAATTAGAAATGAAACCGCCTCGTTTGAACAATGACCAAACTAGGCGATAAATTAAATTGGAGTCTAGTAGCTTCAGCAAATAGTGGCTGGTAATTCTTCATCATTGACGCAAAGACTATTACGGGTTAGTAGGTACTCCAATTTCCTGGGAAAATGTATCTAAGTCGATACCTTAAAGTTTAAAGTGTGATAATAATAATTTAACGAGACCTATTTAGTAATCCAAATATAACTTAGTTTAAATTGCTTTATCTGAATCCTCAGTGTGCCTATCCATCGTGGATTTGCTATTAGCTCACCGCACTTGTCTTGATTTCATGGTATTTTGAACCTTAAAAAATGCTCCTAGCATGTAATTTTTTTTTATTTGCTTGGCAAGGCATCTTGTCAATGTATCTTAACACTATTCTAGCTCCTGGTTTCGTCAATTTCAAATAGAAATATGTGTATTTTGTCTATGAAAACGTGCGTCGCAAAATTCAACGTTAAATATTTCACAATTTTCCATTTTCAGAGACGTAGTACTGTATTTATTTCCAGGAAATAGTCAAATTACTTATTTTATTGTAAATAATGCTTATTTAGCTTGAAAATAAAATAGATCTATAGAATATTTTCGAATGTTTTGATTACATTATATATTTTTATAATATTAGAGAGAAAAATCTCATTACTGTGAAAATAATTTGCTATCCCGGGGAAACTATATAGGATATAAAAATATGTACTTTTTAATTATGTAAACACATTATCTGGTAAGACGTTAAAACTTAAAAAATATAATTTTGTAAAAAAACAACTTAGTTATTAAAAAAAGTGTCAGCAGGTGTATGGCGGTCGAATTGTCGTTTCACACCCGGCTTTACAATCACTCCTGCAACTATTGTAGTTTACATCTTTGCCTGAATTATTTCAAAACAGTTTATACTTTGTTGTTTAACAGTTTATAATTTATATGGTATAATTTACGAGTGTGACGTGTATGTAGGTAAAGAATATTATCAATTTTTAAAAGAAGCTTTTCAAATCCAGAAAACAAATTTGCACCCATAACATATATGACAAGACGATTATTTTTACTCTATGTTTGAAATGTGTAGCATTTTTTTACTCTCTACATCTTTGACTATAGTGGTTCAACTCCCTGGGAAAATCCAGCTAAACCTTTGAAGTTTGTTGAAATAATGATCATTTAATGAGGCCTAGTTAGTAATCGACATGTCTCTAAGCTGATTCTATCTATTTCTAAATTGCTTAATCTTAAACTGCATTCCTGCATTTAGCTGCAAATGATTATCTTTACAAGATACCAGATTTCAGCGAACGGCTTATCCTATAAGCGGAGATTCAATTCAGTTTCAGTTTATGTTATTTGTATGCTAATAAATTTCGTACAAGTGTCTGGGGAAAATATTTTTAAATTTTGCAAGCTAGTTATGATTGCAGTTAACCTAAATATATATTATTATTTATTGAAAATACGCAGCAAATAAAACTTTATCTAATCTCATCTTATCCAGTACAATTAAAATCAACCAGCAAACAAACCAGCTGAAAATCGCGCCTTCCCCCCCCGGTGACGTATTTCGCGATTTCAAGGAATATTGTACCCGGAGCGCATAATTCCACGCGTTAACTTCTATTCCCACATCTTTAGTTACTCACATTCACCAGACGATGCGTCGCGACATCCGGCCATCTCCCGTCTTTGTCAGACGACGTAAACAAACAGAGATAACCTGATACCACCCTCTGGACGTACAGCATTCCTGCGGAAAACACTTGTCAAAGAGAGAAAGCGATACATTATTGCTAACTGCTTTCCTTTCAAATGGAATCAAGATAAGTCCTAAACGGGTTATTTGCAAAAAAAGTTATAAATGCAACTGCAATGCATTAATATTCTGCGGGATTCTATTCTGTAGCAGGTGCATTGAATTAATCTGAATAAAGTTATCTTTCAGATTGAGTTAACTACGATCGCGAGATTGTCTGGCGAGAATGTAAAGCTATTTGTTTTATTGTCGATGTCTGAATAATTTGTAACAAATTTGTTTTTCTGATATAGACAATCAGAATTTATTTGATGATAATGTATCATAAGTAGGATTTATATATTGTTGTCTATGTTCTTAATCTTACTTTCCGTGTCTTGTTCTGTTTTACATTCTTCTTCAATGATTAAAAACCATCGTTTAAAATGTAAAGCATTATCTACAAAATCACTACGCCCATTAAATGCCGCATTTTTTAATTAATTTCAGTGCCTTCCTACGGCTTTTGATATCTGTTTCTGAACACCAACTAACGTGTTTCATTATTGAAGATGTTCACACGAATTTGATGTATGCAGTCTTTTATTAAAAGCGATGTTATCAAAAACGACGCCCGTTATTAAAATAATACCACGGGTAAATTTTGCGTAAGTGATGCAACATTAACGAGATGGTGGACTGGTTTAATTCGATTTCTTTAATGGCCCGACTTAATAAATGGATAAATGCATTCTTCGGTATAACTTTGAAGTGAAGCCGTCGATAGAAAATCAACTGCATTCTTCTGGGCGTTTTTATTGATTTTCCAAAAGCTACCGATCGTAATTTATAAGATTAAACTTCTTATTAACTAATGCATATTTTAGGAATAGTAATTAATTTTTCATAAAATGTTCTCAATCTTGCACCCGAATTCAGAACTTTATTACATCATCTAAATTGGGGCAATACTGACTTGATAAGAGAAAAATAATTGTAACATTATACCAGCCCAATGACAGTGCAGATATAGCTTTAAATATAGCTCTATTTTTAGATCTGGAATACTGTGGAAGCTGCAAGTCTCAAGCGAGTCAGACACATAAGATAATTTAGTGTGGCGTTCTCATAAAGAAGTGATCCCATAATTGCTGTGTGTAGGTTCTAGGTACTAGGTCTGGCAATCAAACAACGTGATTTCCCCTGGAATTACATACACAGCGCTCTGGCGGCAGGCGGTAAAGCTCAAAGCCAAGGGCATTTGTCCGAACAGTATGGAAAAAGCTTTTTGCGAAGGCGAAATATTTACTGCAAGCCCAAATTCAAGGGAAACTGCAAATGCTTCCAGAGCAGCTGAAAATTCGGAATATTTTTTCAAAGTTACAATGCAAATAATGTGCAAATTTAAGTGTCGTAAGGGTTCCTAATTACACTTACCAAATGCATCTTTTGCATAAGTAATAATAATGGCAAAGTACATTTATTTTTTTTAATTTTTTTTTTATTTATTTATTTTTTTTATTTAACAATTTTTTTATGTAAGATAATGTGTCCTTACTGGGGTACCCCGTTCTAAGGTCACATTGTACATGGTTATGTGTTTGAAATAGTATGAGTACATATGTTAAAATACTATATAGAAAATCAAAAAACAATATTTAGAGAAAAATAAAACATAATACAAGCTGTAGTCTTTGTTGGGTTGCAAAATTATATCTATATTCATCCTTCCCTTATCCATAACCCATTTCTTAATGTTTCTTTTGAAGACAGTTATTTTTTTAATGTTTTTTTATTTCAAAATTACATTTATTTAATATTAAAAAATATGCATTATTTATTGTACCTAACTGAATTGCTTCATTAACAACATTTTATATTTGTTTAAAGATAAATTGAAGATGTCCACTGACTTGGTATAATTGTTTCCCTCCATTAGTATTCTGGGCAAAGAGGAATACATATGGTAGTTAGTCCCAGAATTTCTGCACTGAAATAAATCCTGACTTCTAGTATTACGTTGTGGAATCCAGAAGAAATAATATTGTATATATGTATATAATCATATATATCTGACTATATTGTAACAACTTTGTAGATACCTATTTAAAATGGTGTAATCTTACAGAAAACAAAACCTTATTAGTATAGCGAAGAGAAACATGTTTTTAGATTTTAATTGGCATTTTTAAACACCTATATAAATGTTCTTTATTATTGTATTATTTAGGCGATATTTAGATGGGCGATAATAAAGAAGGAAGTACATCAATTATTTTCAAAGTGGTAGATCTCTAATAAGGACGGGTTGTTTCGGAGAATTTGACAAATCATCAAATTTCAACGTTCATTTTCGGGTTCTGTGAAAGTCCTATTCAAGTTCTGTTATTACAACGTTATAAGCAATTTCCTTGACAAAACTGAAATAATAACAGAACTTGAAAAATCTTTCACAGAACTTGAAAATTAACTTTTTAATTTGAAGATTAGTTTAAATTCTCTGAAACAACTCGTCCTAGATCTAAACAGCCAGGTACTTTCTAGCCTTCCTCATATTCATCTCCTTCTTCTCTCCATTCCCTTTAGTCTCACACCGTATCCTAATTAGGGATACCATAGCCTCTCCGGCTCCTGGCAGTTGGACCATGAATGAAAGGAATTTCAAATGAAATTATGTTATGCAACTAGCAGTAAGTATCACCCAACCTTAAAATTCCCCATCTACTTCCCTCCCAATTCCCTTCAGCCTCACAACATTGTACATACCCCAATTGGGAATGCCTTAGTCCCACTGGCACTAGTCAGTTATGAGCAGTTGGTGCTCTTGTAAGTATACCAATAAATGATTTTATTAAATGCATATAAATATGATGTTTTCACTCATAATTTGCGTCAGCAAAAATCGTGGAATGAACAAGCGTGGAATAATCAGCCTCGACCCATTACTCCCCAATGATTACTTGCGTAGAACCATGGTGTCAATTACAGCCTCAATTTCTCTTACACATCTTCTGTCTGCCAGACATACCAACCCGTTTTAATATTCGACAGTTACTTTAAGCAAACTCTCTATTAATACTAACAAATTTTAACGCATTTATTTCAACATCTTTTATAAACGAATTAATGTCAAATTGAATACTGTAAACATAGTAATTCGACTTTACTTCATTAATCATTCAATCACAAAGTAAAACCCTAACTTTAGAAGAAAACAGTAAAAAAAGTTAAAAATTTCTCTCCTCGCTTTTTTGAATACATCTATTTTATTTTTGTGAATAAATTAATGTAAATCTAGGACGAGGAAATTAACCTATTTCCTGACATCTAATCGACCTGAAACTCGGCAAATAGACTCGTTGTCAATGACAATACATTCCATCTGATTTTGATGGCAATCACGCATACACACGCATTTCTCTTAAATTAGATGCCATTACAGCAGTTATTATATGAATTAACTATCGCTCCTATCCCATTGGGATTTGGGTTAGGTGTTTGCACCGTTAGCGGTGTTTACTAAGGACGGGTTGTTTCCGAGAACTTGAACAATTCTTCAAATTTCAAAGTTAATTTTCAAGTTCTGTGAAAGATATTTTAAGTTCTGTTTTTATTTCAATTCTCTCAAGCAACTAGCCCATAATGATATAATAACAGAATTAAAATAGGACTTTCACAGAACCCGTAAATGAACGTTGAAATTTGATGAATTGTTCAAATTCTCCGAAACAACCCGTCCTTATTTTAGTCAGTTCCTGGAGAGGAAGGTTCAATCCTGAGTCACACAAAAAGAACATATTTTTAAATACAATAAACTTGTTTATAACGGGTTGATTTTTTAAAATGTGAATACTGCAAAAGAGTCAAACTTTTGCGACCCTATTTGGGGTTTGTTTTGAGGTCGAAGGAAGTGGGAAAGAGAAGGATTTGGAGAAAACGAAGGATGGGAAGTACCTGGCTATTCATATTTAGTAACCAAACACGGCGAAAGCCATTTCAACCTACATTACAATGGTTGTCTTTCACCAGAACGATACTGTGAGATGTTTAAGATGACCTCAAGAAAAACCATCGAAATATCAATTAAAAAATATATTATTTGGGTATATAATTATTCAAAAGCATTATGCAACCCTTGCAGTGATTGCATAATAATTGAGACCACAGTAATAATGACACGTAAGATCAGGTAAGTACATTCTATGTTCTGCCTACCAGGAATGCGTCGAAGGTCAGATATGTGTTAGCGCGAATTCCACCCCCGACAGATCGTGTTAGCTCCGTGATGGCCGCATACCAGACACGATGGTTGATATATATGTTCCTGGTAATTTTCCATGTCTAACAATGCAATGTGTAATTGGAATGTACACACAATAATGGGAGAGATACATCGCGTACCGTTTGAGATATTATTCCTTATTAGTAAATCATTATGTTGGTTCCCTTAAACGGAATAGAATTCACGACGACTGTAGTGTTTTGTAGGCGTATGTTTAACTAAATTTTAATTTAAACAAGGGTTGGTAACAACGACGCGTCTCTATGAAATAACTGGTGAGTGATTACTGATAATCTATATGTACATTTTAACGGGCAGGGTTAGAAAATGTAAGGGAAAGATTGAAGGTAAAAATAAACGATATTATATTCATTTTTTAAATAGCCGTCACGGGTCGCCTGGTAGATTTTTATTGAAGGAAGTGAAAATGTAAGTAAACAAGTCCTTATATTTTTTTAAATTTTGTCTGAAGTTGTGAGTGCGCATTGATTAAGTCAGCAGTATTCTTTTCGTAAATGACGGCAGGGAGTCAAAATAGAGTCACACACATAGAATGAATTTTTTAACGCGATTTTAGACGTTGCTTTCACTAGCATAGTGGTTCAAAGCGTCAACCACACAGGCCCCAAACGTGACGAAGGTTGAAACAACCCAATCTAACATACAGTCAACCGTTGCAAATGTTGAATTCGTTCAAGTACCTACGTAAGTTATTATTATACTTAGCATGTTCTTTTAGCTCTGTGAACACCGATTTCATGGAGTTTAATCCTTCAAAGGGGAATGTAATGATGGCATGTTGGCAATGTGCATGTTTTCCATGTAAAAATAAGGCATTGTTCTGCCCTCCTGCACTTTGTTCTGCCGTGATTTATATTTCGTAAAAAAATGTATTTCATTCCTCATAAAAACTATTTTACATCCCGATCCCATCTCTCGTTCGGTCTGCGCTCCCGATACGCGGGCATTGAACAAGTACGGCACCATGCCGGCGTGTCGGTCGTGCATTCCGGAACATTGCCGACTATCACGAGCTGGATCCGAACCCGCAGCTCGTGAGTGATGAGCCGATCACGTGTGCCACTGAGCCACGGAGCCCAGTGCCCGCTTCTCTTTCGTCGCTTCTCTTGTCTATGTGGGAGCTATCCGCTCCGCACCGCGGCCGGGTTTTCTCATCCACTTTGAGATTTAGAAGCGATGACCTCCTCGAACGTATGACGCCCTGGTACCTGCTTAGCCTAGTATCGGGGAAAATATGCCTCGACATGATTAGAGATTTAAAAGAGATTAGATACCCGCACAATCTGGCAAAATGTCAGCTCTAGCGTCTTGAAATTTGTGTAGCTATTTCTGCCTGGATACTAGATTTAAAAAACTGTTTTCAAATTATTTATGTGACATTGAAATAAATACCCAATTTTCACCTATATATATATATACACAGAGAAAAATGAGTATCTCTAATTTAATAAGAATCGCTTCAAATTATTGGTAATCCAGTTAAAAACGGGATTCCAGGAATTACGAATGAATTCACCGGTTTCCTGATAAACTCTTAGGACGGGTTGTTTCGGAGAATCTGAACAATTCATCAAATTTCAACGTTCATTTTCAAGTTCTGTGAAAGATTTTTTCAAGTTCTGTTTTTATTTCAGTTTTGTAAAGCAACTAGCCTACAATGATATAAAAACAGAACTTGAATAAGTCTTTCACAGAACCCGAAAATGAACGTTGAAATTTGATGAATTGTTCAAATTCTCTGAAACAACCCGTCCTTTGTAAATTACGAATATATTATCACGTTATCATGAAAAATCGAATATTTTTGCATTTCGTGAATGAAATACGAAAATATTCCAATTTTAATAAATTAGCAATACACGTTTTTCTACGCGTTCACGGCCACAAGCGAATGTAGCATCTACCACTAGCGAATACAGTTCAATGTTGCGTGAAGGTGGAAAAATTTCGCAATAATTGGAATAGTTGTGAAAACATATGTGACAGACAACATTAGAAAACCATTTCCTACCATCATTAAATGTTTAAAATGTTGCTTGTGTAATGTTGGAGGAATTGAACCCGCGTCAACTCAGCTACCGACCGGTGATATTTTTGGCATGTAGTAGTAAGTACTTACATAACCTCCAGAATAATATGATGAATGGTTTTATCAACACTTATTCAACTATTAATCAGTCACGCAAACCAAATAACAATCATTTTACAATTCACCCGATCATGTATGTAATGTTCTTCCAAACATATTTCCAAAGTCATTAATCCACTGCATCCATTGTTCACGTTCCCCATATAAATTATCTCATTAATTTGTCCGCTATCATTTTCATTTTCATCAGCGATCGTGACTTTTCAATTGATCAGTGATCTATTAATAAGTAGAAAGCATTAGCCATGTACGAGGCATCCGTATAAGCAAGTAATAATCGTATCGCGAACTTTTCAATCGGTGTTCAACCTCTGCGCTAACATACCTACCTGGTACTTACAAGAGAACAGCGGTACGGCCATAATAAATACACTGCAGGTAACAAAAACAACGTTCAAACATTTTCAAGATTGAATCGGCCGATAGCCTGGCTCTCTCAAACAATGTTCCAAGTGGACTTGAGACGAGTTGAGCCAAGTTTCCCTCCGAGCTGGAGAGGTTTCGTGTGAAAATGACCTAATCTCTACAACAGAAAAATATGCATTTAAAAAAAATTCATTGTACTTAATTTATTATATTTATATTTTCTTTCTAGTGATTGGGCACGGAGAGAAATCAATTTCCGCCCTCACTATAAATTAGCTTGCCTTATTAAAAAAACATCGATTTGAGAACATTTTATAGATTTGCCTTGATTTGCGTTTCATGACGATACAAAGAATTTTCGTTGTAATGCAAAAATATTCAGATTTTTATGAATACGTTTTCCGACATCGTGATAATATATTCGTAATATACTAAAAGTTTATCAGGAAAACATTTAATTGATTAACCGGTATTACCAATAACTAGAAAGAGATTTTTAATAAATTAGCAATAGTGATTTTTCTTAATGGGTTATTGTTTTGAACGCTTTTCATTTCAACACTTTTAATCTTAAATAGATATTTTTGTTGTTTACACTGCGAAAAAAAATTGAAGCCTAATTCACAAATAGAGTTTTTTTAGGGCGATGCAAAAATCTACTATTTTACTTAGCGTTTTTTCTTATAATTATGGCAAATAAATTTTTAAAACCCAAAAGAGGCAAAGCCTAAAGTTTCATCTTTATGGCCTTATTTTTTCAACAACCTATATCGAAAATTTTGGTTGTGCAATGACTCAATTAAATAGGAATTAAAATCCACGATGCCTTGGTGGAAACCCAACGCATTGTGCTCTCAGCTACTAATCGGTCATTATTTATTGTGTAGGTTGATTGATACTTTCCAATTATTTACATTCTAAATATCAAAAACTGAAATTGGATCTTTGTGTGAGCGGCCGAGCAACAATTCTCACGCCATAAAAGTCGCGACGCCGAACTTTTTACTCCCTTGTGAAAGAAGCTTAAGATTGCATAATATTAACCTCAACAATATTCTTAAGCTTAATTATGAAGATTTCTGCTTTATTAGTTCATTCTTATTTTTTGTTTATAGATAATTATAATATCACCAATAAAATATATAATGGGTGTAACAGCACGTACCGGAAATATTCAAACCACCGTTTTCTAGGCGTATTTAGAATATAAATGAAGATGTTATATTGATGTCATGCAACATTACAAATTTAAAAAAACAATATTCAAAATAAAATTGCACCCTTTAAAAATAACAGAAATCTTAGACAAACGTCCATACTTCCTACTCCTAAATGTAAAAAAACACTAGGACAGTTCAACCATGAATATCTCGGAGTTAAATTTTTTAACTCATTACCAGAAAAAATTAGAAACATGAATGCAAATATAAACGAATTCAAAAGCCACCTTAAAAAGTATTCCGAACAGTTGAACTGAATCATATCAAATATAAACCAATATAACAACACCCCCATACACACAAGCCCTGCTTATTTATGGGGGTACATCAAATACTTATATTATGTAATTAATAACTGTACTATATTCAATATTGTGTAATGTAATTCGTGTATCTTTTTATACTAATAAAAAAATTTAAAAAAAAAAAAAAAAAAATGTCCGAAGATATATATTTTTTAAATTTAAAAATAAATTTAAAAATGTTCCATCACATGTGGCCACTGGGTATTTGGGTGCAGCAAAGGTCACGTGATACGCACTCCGTCTCATTCCAGCAGCACGGTAACAGACGAGACAGAGCGTATATCACGTGATCCGTTGCGACGTGTGTCAGTGTGGTCAGTCGTATATGTGTAATTTGTTTTTAATTGAAAAAAATATCATCGGACAGCAAAATGACATCCAGATTTTTTAGTCCAAATATGCTCTGATTCGCTGGTTAAAATCCTCCAGGTACGTGCTGTTACACCCTGTACAATATATACATATATTTAAAATCAATGTATCATTATTACGAATACCTTGTGCCTTGGAACTTGTTAACGTTCGTTATCACAAGTTTCGCGAACCTCTACATTATTCTTGCGCCGGACCTATGGGAGTAATTTTCGCGCACTGCTCCGTCGAATATGCATAAGGTATAATACCCCGGGATATGTGATTATCTCTTGATTAAGTATTTGGTGTATGCACGGAGCGGCGGGTGCGAGCGAGACCTCCCTTTGTCTCGCTCCGGCCTTTCTTGACCCGGTCGGGTTATTAGCGGAGGTGCATGTCTCGCCGTCATTTCGAGATGCCGATATCGAGAATCTCGAGATTATAGGGCAGACTTTATAATCCGGGCTTCCTTCTTTCCGATATAATTACACGTCGAAATTAATTTAATTGCAGACGTTAATGTATTCAAATAAAACATGAAGCCATTAATTTATGAAACACGGCGAAGAAAGCCAAAAAGTTATTATGCTTCAGATTTAAAACTAATTTGCGATTTGGCAATGAACCGCGTCTGTCCTAAATCAAAATAGGTTGCATCATTTTTTAAACAAGGGCCTTTTGCTTTTTTATTTTATTTTACTGCTGTTTTTAGTCTTATATCCGAATCAAAATTATTTTGAATCAGGCCCAGAATTTTGTAGTAAGAATCGGATTATACCAAGAATCGGATTATACGTAAGAAATTATTATTTTTTTAAAATGTTATTTATTAAACTTAAAATAGATCCACGTCATATGTTTTAATATAAACATAAATTTTAATTTGAATCTGCTTATTTATAATCCTTATTACTTAAATATTATTAACATTTTTCTTTAAATACGCTTAATCTTGGTAGATTTTTAATTTCTCTAGGCTGTAAATGCAGTAATCAATTCTGTGTTTGATTTATTCAATCCTTTTAGTCTAATTTTTTTCAGTCTCGTCTGGTGTATGTGGAAGTATTTATTGTAATGTGGTTTGTCTCGGTTAACTTTTTTGAAATTTTCTTGATCAACCCTAATTTTATCTATTTCCTTAAGAATTTTCTGTGTTAATTTACATTAATTACACTTAAAAAGTTTTCTCAATGCTCTATTCTGAATTATTTTGAGTTTTATTACGCTACTTACATTACTAAGATATAAAATAATGAACAGTGATCTTAAATGTGGTGCAAAAGTTGTTTTAGAAATTAGTTAACTTGTTTTTTTTTACGAAAATTTTCCTAATTCTTCCAAGGAAAGACACCTTAGCCATTTTATTGGCAATCAAATCAGCATTTTCTTCACGAGATATCTTATAATATAGAATTATTCACAAGTAGGTTCTTTTTCTTACTAACCTTTTAAAAGTTCTGATCGTTCATAATTACTTGATTATTCTTAGTTTCTGAAATTGTTTCTTCAACTTAAACTACTTGTCTGTTACTAACGTGGAATGGTATTTATTTCGTTTACTTTTAAGGTGAATTTAGAACTGCCTCGATAATTGACACCACAAAAACAAATAGTTTTATACATTCTGCCATTTTCAATAGCTTTTTGCATTTTCATTGTTCAGTCATTCCACCCGAATCTATCTGGCAACATTCCAAGATGGCGGGCGTGAAAACTGCCACGCTTAATTTCCGATTGCATTTTCCCGCCGCGGCAAACAATAAACGGTAATACAACGGTGATTACTGGTCGCAGGGACAATGGCGGCAGTTTTGTTGGCAGATGCTATCTCCACTATCGGTTACCTGGCCGCCCTGGTCCGCCCTATCTCCCGGCCATCTCCCTGCTCTCTACACGTCTAGCCCGTGTTTTGACCGGGGTCTTGACGGATTCTGTATCGGGGATCAGCTATCCGAGTCGCTTTTGTCCGCAGTGACTGCAGTTCACCATTGTGTTTCGTGTTTCACCAAAACAGAGGTGTGATTGCTTTCAACTGCTTTCAACGCAGTGTTTACAGCTAGGTTTATCATGACTTGGGCACTCAGTGTCAGCAGTTGTGATTCGAACTACCTACCTAGTATTATTATCACTATGTTAGTATTTTACATTAACCTAGCTAGATAATTAAGATGAAGTAACGGTGTCAATTTTATAGAAATGTATAAGTTTTGATGTAAAACATCTTTTGGCACGCCTAGGGGGTGTAGCAAGCATGGCAAGACTGGACGACGATCTTGAACGAGAACTATGCTTCTTCGGCCAGCCTCGTGACTCGTCAGTTCTTTCCGCCCGACCGCCAAAACTCTGTGCGGTATATTTGCTTCCATTCTCACCAAAATTGGCAATGGATCTATTCTAAATGATAATTAATTTTTAATTTGTGTTATATTTATCTGTGTACATGTTTACTTTCATTTTCACTTCCTTCGTGACGGATATTTTTTAATTAATTTCTTAAGCTACAAATATATCTGAAGGTTTTAAACAACTACTGCCGCTTTCACTGAGCGAAAGCTACATAATTTGTGTAAAAATTTACCCATAGTGGAGCACCTGACTGTTGTTATTGAGGCTGACAATGTAATAGATGTTTCATATTTCACTGAGCTAAAATAGCGCCTACCAACTTTGGTGACACTTGTATAGCATTGTCTAGTGGTATCCTCGTTTGATTTGTGATGGCAGCCGTAGATGTTGATAGTTAGCACGTTAAATTACCTATTATTAGCAAGGAACTGCTCTTCGATATTTTTGTCACGTGTAACATTGCATTAATATGTGTAATTTTTATTGTTTCAGAGATCTTTCACACTCATCCTTCAAGCAATCGATGACTACAACTCAACAAACCCAGGTATTACATCATTTTTATAGTATGTAGTTAAAGTAAACAATTCCACTAACCGTTTTAAGATGGTGAGTACAAATGACATTCAATACCGCTTCATAAAAAAGTTGTACTCGTAAATATCACAGAGTCATAACAATGTCGCAGTAAACGCGCGGATTCGCATATTGCCGAGACGACATATAAAAATATGTATTTATGGGGTATCTTTGCTCCAGGCATTAATTCCACTTTCTGGTCATCTGTTCTCGCAATAAATCCGAATAAAAACCACTGGCGTGAGAGGCATTCTCACGTAGCTATGATTTACTTTGCCTGGTCTTTTGTTGAACGATATTATGTCCAGTCAGGGATTAGTCCCGGTCCCTGTGGTAATCCTTATAAATGTTCAGCTTCTGTGTCGATTCCGCACTCCGCCAACAATTATGTAGTCATCGAAGTGATAAACACGAATATTATATTAAAATAATTCACGGGATTAAAAGCGACATATTGGTAGGAATTCATATGTAGTAAATTATTGTGTTATTCACACCTTGTACGGATGACTGAGCGCCAAAACGAAGTATGTATTCACACATATATTCAGTAGGTTAGGAACAACTGGTCGTCCAGTGAAAACAGAGAAAAATAAGAACAGTGCAATATCAATGTATTGTGTCATTTTTCATGTACAATTATTTTTGTGTTTTTTTTTTTAGGTGTATGTTGTGTGTGTGTATTTAAGTATCTTCTTCAAGCTGAACACGATGTGCAGGCATTTCTTGCACATCGTGTTCATGTTAAACAACTGCCAAATTAATTCGGAAAAAAATCAGTTTGAGCAAATTTACAAAATGAACTTCTGCTGCAAAATTTTCTAGTGTAACCGTAGGTTAAGGCGATGCACTACGTCGTGTGATATTTTAAATTGAGCCACTATCAATAATAACCCTTACGTAGATGGCGATAAGGTTTCAATTCCCGCTTAACACCATCCGCCTGTTTTGATTTATGCAAGAAAAAAACATGGCCAAAAAGTGCCTTTTAATTTATTTTGTGGATGTTCAGGGATAAATATTAAAAAAAATTTCGATCATTTTATAAATAACTTAAATTTCCACATTATACAATAAAATCATAACCGAAAATGGGTTCCTAAGTAGGAGATTTTGAACTTTAAAGCAGTTTTCATAGGCCTTATACATTATTTTTTTCTGGGCTTATAAAAAGACTTATCTAAAAAATACTCGATTATTTCAAAGGCCAAGATGTATTCTACTCGCAGTATTTAATTAAAGCATCTGAAACATTTCTAGGCGACCAAATTTTCAAACCAAAAACACATGATTTTGCATTACTACGTATGACATCGCCTTAAGTACTAATGCTGATAGGCGTTACGTAGATCCATACTGCCTAGTAACAGCGGTTATTTATTTGGAAACATGTTCCAATTATTTTTTTAAATATAAACAAATCAATGTGTGTAAATTCAAAATCTATGTAAATTACAGGACAGTTGGCCAAGCGCGGATAAATAATACTTTTTTTAAAGGTGTGTTTAGACGAAAGTTTTGCAATCCGCACAAAAACAAGAAATTTATCATAAATTTTAATTTGAAATTTCAACCCTCGTTTCGCGTTTGAGCGTTGAACACAGTATACATAAATAATATATTTGGTCAATATTTAGACAAAATCACTTATTTAAACATATTTTTACGTTATTTATAATTAATGTTTTCCCCAACAGAAGACAGTCACCTGATCGAAGAGGCCAACTACTCCGGCATCATCGTCCCCTCGGCCGAGTGGCACACCCTGGAGTGGCGCGGCGGCAGTGCCAACAGCGGCTCGGGCTCCAGTGCCTCGGGGACCTCGGGGGGCTCGCGCATCGCCTACCGGGTGCGCGTCAGGTGCGACGCCAACTACTACAATGCCACTTGTACCACCTTCTGTAGGCCGAGGGACGACGCATTCGGACACTACACGTGCGGGGCGGATGGCGATAAGAGGTGCCTTCCGGGGTGGCGCGGTGACACGTGCGAAAAACGTAAGTTTTTTTTTTGCTCATTTTATCCTTCAAACCAATTTTCTGTCTTCTAGTTCATTTTATCATTATTTTTTTTACTTTCTCTCCCAATGTATCTTTACCCTTCATCCCATTATACCTATCAACTTGTATGATAATTAAATCCACGTCGCCCGCTACAGATACACTTCTTTATATAAATAATATTACTTTTTAGCTCCATCCCACTTTATCCGAACATCAACATTTTTATTTATTTAGAGTTTAAATCTTGCATTGTAAAGAATTTTGTTTTTATTTGTTCTCATTTAGATGTTATTTGTATTTAAAAAAAACACCTAAAAGCCTAGTTGAACTTGAAAATCAAAAAAAAAATCATAATAAATAAATATCTTTGAGCTTGGGAACGTATCGGAATGCGACAGCCTTAAAATCTAACGTATCAAAAAACCTCATTCAACATGCTCACTCTACATTCATCTCGAGATAATGGTCTGACTGAATGCCATGTTTCTAACATACCCTATCAGATTAATGAACATTAAACTCTTATCGGAAATAGAAATCGCTTCATTAAAAATTCGTCTGTACAAGATCTGGCTCTGAGATCGCATCCTCGGAGAGTGTTGATTGGACTACGCTAATCCTCGCAGTCGACCTCCCGGCGCAATCTGTTCCCCCGGCCCCGGCCGTGTAATCACCGTTTAAGGGGGAACAGTATCGTCCCATCAGATCTGGTCTCTGGCCCCCGCCACAATGCATCGCACGAATATTGAATGATTCGTTCATTAGGCGTATTAGTCGCCTAATCAATGTTGGCTCGGATATATCCGCGAGCACGATCCACGCATTTGTCGTACTTTCTTCTGAATACAGCGACGGAGCGCTGGACGTTTCGTAGATTAGCGAAACAATGCGGTTTTATGAAATTCTTAGAGCTATTTCAAAATATGTTGAATTATCACATGGCGTAAGAGGGGAGAGACGATTTTTCACATGATATTGCGTGTTCCAGCGGCAAATACTTTCTAGGAAGCCTGATATAGAATTATAACGGAAGGAGGGTTAAGAAACGATGTGTTTTTAAAAAATACCGACCCCTTAGCACAATGTAAATTGTAAACTACATTTTTTTATTTACCTGAAATCGTCAATTCAAGACGTTCATTTATTAATCAATACAGACCTACTTGACTTACTTTTAACTAGTAATTTCTGACATTAATTGGTGTGAAAAACGTAAATGAAATTTTAGTCTCCGGTGACATTTTTGATGTTTTTTTTTTCAACATAAAACATAACAAATCAATAGATATTGGACAGTTAGGGTTGGGGTGAGGGGTGGTTAGTTTACTCCGCTAAGTGACCGAAGTAACTGAAATTACGTTAACATTTTTCAATTTAAATAACTTCAAGAATCACTGGTAAGTAAGTCAAGTACATCCCTTAAAACCCAGTGTAATATAACAACTATACAATAGTCCTACTATATATGCATCCTAGTCGTGTGTTCATAAGAGTAGTTAGTTAGGTGTCTTTGATCGGGCTATATCAGTGTCTTTTAACATCATTATTAGTACCTAATAGTTGTTTATATTGATGTTGTAAAGATTGTTGCAGAATCTTGATTGTCTCGTGTAAAGTGGCAATAAATCCAATCTGAAGCAATTAAATCCCATTAATACAAAGCGGCAGTGATAAATTATTCAAGGCGCGACAGAAAATAGTTAGAAAATGTTCCTCGGGGATGGTTAAAATGCAGATGTGAACGGCGAATGCTTCCACCGTGATCAGGAGCGCATACTTTGTGGGTATAAAGCTGAGGAATATTTACGTGCCGGCGTATCGCTTTAATTTAAATTAATTCCGCATTTGTTGGTCGGGATCGTGACCGGAGCGTAAGGCAGGCGACTCATTACTCCGGTCCGCTGTGTTACCCCCTTCTTGATTTGCTGCTGTCCTGATAACTACCTGCAGCTACAGTATCCCTCGATCGCGCTTATTTGGCAAGTGTTGTCAACTGTCTCTCTGCCTGTTCCCCTGTTCGGCTGTTCCACTGGTAAACGCTTCGTGATATCCCAAACAGGCATTCTGCAACAGCTAGAAAGAAATTACCCACGGCATTGGGCAATGCAGAATATCCCAAACGTTCACCTTTTGAAATACACTAACTAATTAACTAACTATCACTGCATTTCATGGTTAGTGATAGGCATATAGAGAGGAATGCTTCGCACCTCTCTCCTCTAATCTCCCGACTCTTGACCACTAATATATCCATCATATCTTTATTTCCCCATTCGCTAAGTACACGTAAACTGAGCGTCTATTTGGTACTAAATTTTTAAAAAAGCTTTTCACAACCAATGAATGAGATTTTTTAAATGTTATTTTTAACTGCCTTATTTTCATTATCTACCGAGGATCACAAAAAGCGCGATATTCCCATGAAATCACAACACAATCCCTTCGCTTCCTAGTTTGTCAGGCATAAATAAATCCCGATACCAGGCAAACATGAGGCGGTACCGGCTGATGGTTGCTGTCCACCCAAGCAACGTGGCTTACCGCATAGAACACGACACGCAATTACCGCGCCGACAAGTGCGACACCCGACCCACCTCCTGTCAGCGCTGCGAGCCTGTTACAACCAACCGCAACACAGGCATCCAACCAACCAACCTGCCGTAGTCTATTTTATTAGCATGCAAATTAGTTTTCATACTAAAAACGGTTAGTTACAACTACTATTATTATGACTGCGGCGAACCCTGCATTCTAAACAGCGTTGGTAAAGGGATTACGTGATTTCAATGAGGATAAGCTACTGCGTAATGCTTGGGAAAAAGCTTTTAAACGCCACGTGAGGTTTTGATCTCGTACATGCTTCATCGTCATCATCATCACCAGCCACAGTAATGCTGGAATAAGACATTTCTCAACTGCTAGGTTCCATGCTTCTGCCATCACATATTTCTGGCCAAGTTCCTTCTTTTACTGATGTAGAGACCTCTTAACAATCTTGACATCGCTGAACAACAAAATGTTTTAAATAGGTTTTTCATTATCTTGGCGATATCTCCTACCTAATGGCATTTAATTACATTGGCTCTTTCATCTGCTTCAGTTACTTTTATTCTACCTTATCCCATCGTTTCATTTCTCTGGAGATTGGGCCTTGTACACATATTTCCATCTCTTTGGCTCTCTCCTGTCTATTTTATTTGGATATGGGTTCAATCACATTATAATTCTCAAAACACCGTGTATTTTTGTATTTATCTACCAATAAACTAACGGATTGTTGTTTTATTTGCAGCTGTTTGCAAGCCTGGCTGCCATCCCGTCCACGGAAAATGCGATAGATCTGGAGAATGCGAGTAAGTACCAATTATAATATTTTCTATATATATCATTACTTTGTTTTTCTTGCAGTTACTAAGCAAATGAGGTTTATTTGCAACCTATAAAACTTTTCAAGATACCCTTTGTCCCATGTCTGTGTCTCGGAATCAGGGAATTTTGATAAGCCAATGCGCTTGTGTCGAGTTAAATGGTAATAAATCTCGGCCAGATCTTATGAAACATGGATATTGATTAGTTGCAATTCGGTAACGCAATATTTTATGTAATAGTATCATATATGTTCTTATTCTTCTTTCTGAAAGTATCAGTGTAGGCCTATGTCGTGGAGGTAATTATGATCAATGTTTCGTGTAGGAATATGAAATTTTAGTTTATATGCCTTAGTAACTTGTTATGTTGAATCTTTTCAATACCTAACCGTGTATATTCATATTGACAAAAAAATTAACCCAAGATTATACACCATTCAAAAGAGTCCTTTAATACAGTTAAAATTTTTAATTATTAGAGGCGTTTACAAAATCCGGCAATTTTGTGATTCTTTTTGATGCTGTCATTGGCTAGAAGCCTGGGAACTTTTCGAATCCCAGCGTAAACAGGGCACAAAGATATTCTACACCACATTGGAATGTTGCCAGTTTTTTCCACCACAAACTGAAAACATTAAAATCGCGTCTTCCCAATCCAGTGTCGCAAGAAAGTACCTGCCGAGTGTCCCAGTACGTACCTAATAAGTATCCGGGTAAGCACCGAAAACATCTCGGCGGGTATGTTGGCAGATACCAGTTTACGAAGTGTGCACAGGTTCAAACCGAGGCGAAAATTCCAGGCATAATTCCGCACTAAAAATTCAATTAAAGCTTGGAATCGAGACCTGTGCGTGCTTCCGTGATCGCCGCTAGACCCGGTAATTAATTCCTTTGTGCAATGGCAACGCTGAAATACTTGTACCCTGAAATAATACTGTCGTCGCCGCAAAGTTAGTGTTTGTCATCGATTACTTCATCGCTGGGTTTGTTACTGGTTCAAGACTGAAGTTTATTCACCTATAATATGTATTTATATATTTTAATTGCCGGCAACCCGGGCGTTTATTGCAATAACATAATCAAAATTACAAACATGAAAGTAACCCGCCTCACTAGAAGATTTCTGTTCTGAGGCGGGTACATATATATACATGGAGCATTCCATATATAGTTACATAAAAACAGGAATATCGTAGGAACTTTAAATTTACATAAATGGTAGCGTCTTAATCTCATAATAATAACATATCAAAAAATAGTTTAAACAACAGTATTAGGTATTGATAAACTAGACATGTGTAAAATATAAGCAGTTTTAATAAGAAAGAGTAAATCTCTAAAAATGTAAATAACACATGTATGTAAATAAGCAATGAGAATTAAACTTGGAAGGGATTGCTAGTAATAGTAATAGCACCAAACAAGCGTTTATAAATACGAGCTTAAGCGATAAAGTCTTTCTTTTGTGTCCTCGTTTTCTGTAATCCTTCGCGTATGTATTTTACTGACGCTCTTGTCACTCGGATTTACGTTCTCACTTCATTTGCCAGCTTCATGCCTCACTGTCATACATAAGGGCAGTGTAAGGTTTTAGACACTTTTAATTAAATTTTAAGACAATGCGAGTTAAAATCCTGCTCGTAAAATATTACATTTTCTTCCAGACTACGAGTATCGTCTTGAAAAATCTTTGATATCAATGGCTGAGAAAATCCTGGATGATTTTTTGTTATTTTGTATGAATACCCAACCACCCGGAGCCGGTTGTTGAATGGATGTTTGGAGTGGGGAGGGGATATGGGAAGAGAAAATTGAGAAATTCCTAGCTATTCAGATCTGGTCACTAAAACAATTTCAAGCAACTTTTCGACTGTGAACGATTATCTTTCACTAGGGCGATCATTTTTGCTTCTTTCTCAATAGAAGTAAACCATTATGCGAATAATAATTTTCCCCACCTTCTTCTTTCTACTACCTTCAGCTTTGCAACATACCCCAATTGGGGATGCCATACAGTTGGCATCTTACTTACAGTGGCTCCAGATAGTTGGAAGCAGTTTGTACTCTTGTGCGGTACTTACTAACATCAAAAAATTTATTACGGATTGAAAAATTCATAGATCTCCTCGTATACCACAATGTCCAATCGTAAACTGTTTTCTATACAGGGTGTATCGGCACGTACCCGACAAACTTTAACCAGCTATTCCTTAGCACATTTGGAGTAAAAAATGTTATGGGCACTTTGCTGTCCGGTAACATTTTTTTTTAATAAAAAAATTTCATTCATATTTTCACCACATGTCACAACTGTTTTATCCTTTGTCAAAATTTGAAAACCCATCCGGCAATATTTTATTCGAGTTTCGTTGAATAATGTACGTACGTACCTACATTGGCGCGCTTTTAAAATCACAACGAAATGGTATGGCACCATTCGTCTCATTTTTAACTATTATTATTTAGTGTGTATGAAAGAGCGAAGATGCTTTTTGACACACTTGCTAATAACAGCTGTTGAACACGAGAAACAATGCCAATGACAGTGACGGAGTGTGGATTTTTTTATATATATATTTTTTTTTAATTGAAAAAAAATGTTACCGGACAGCAAAGTGCCCATAACATTTTTTACTCCAAATGTGCTAAGGAAAAGCTGATTAAAGTTTGTCGGGTACGTGCCGATACACCCTGTATAGATAGAGTCCAAAGGGAAGGGAATATGAAATGACGTCTCACGCACATAACATTACGGTTCTTCGGATTCTATTAATTATTCTATCTATAAACTGTTATTATAAATCACAACGAAGCAAGCCTGATTGCATAAAACGGCTTCCAATTCCCAACAACCTACTCGAAGTCATGCATTATTGTGCTACCTACATATAAGCCAGTGGCTCTCAATATTTCATGGAAATTTTTTCATTTGATTTGGAGTGCATTGAAATTATATTTAAAAAATAATACTTTCCCTGTGTTAATATAATGAAAAATAAGAAGAAAAAAAGCCATTTTGGGTAGAAATTTTAATACATAAAACTACAAATTTGAGTTACAAATTGTTTATGTCAATCAAAATGTTTTTTTTATTTTTATTTTATATTTCATCGTATCTGTATACTAAATAAACATATATTTTTCTCTTAAATAATTACCAAATTTGCCTTTAAAAACATTAAAACTGGTTTCTTTAGTGGCCTATAGTTTATAATTAAACAAATAAATTAGCAAATATCTTTCCTAGATATTTGCAATAACTTTTGATAAAAAAACATTATTCACCATTATTAAACACCAGAAACAATAAATCAGTTAGTACCAACAGCAATTATAAACCCTTGCGATTGGTAAAAAAATAAACCTTAACGAAAATTTCCCTTCTTATTTATTTATTTATTTATTTAAGGAGAAAACACAGATACAGACAGTAATTAAAAGATAATTTTGTAAAACAATAACTTGAGAATTCACCTGCATCCTAACTATTTCTCACTGATTGACTATTATTATATTTGTTGATAAAATTACGCTTTATAAATGGAAATAAATGTTAGTATTTTATTTGTTTTTATGTTTAATGCATATTTACTTTTAGGATGAACTTAAAAAATTACAAAATTTAAAAAATTTTATCAAAAAAATGCACGTTTTGTATTTCGAATTATTAATTAATGAAATAATTTTCTTCACTTCTTTATCGTTTGTCTGAATCGTTTCGACGGTCAGTTAAAAAAAATGGAAAAAAATCCTGATTTTAGATGTCATTGAACCCGAGTTACATATCCACCGAAATGAATAATTTTTGTGTTTACTCCGGTTGAGAAACACTGGTATGAAGTATAGAGGAACCGCGCGCGGAATATTAAACTGCCGTGAGAATTGGTTGATATGAAATAGAATTTATAATGATAGGCCAAACAATAAATCGGGAGTGGACATCTCTCTCTGCTCTCAGCATCCCAGAGGATTCCAATTAAAAGTCTTCTCTTGCTCTTACTTAAAGCTCGCTGATTGCCCATTAAATACTATGACTGCATTAAGCCATGTAGATAATTTCCTGCAAACTTTCTTCAGCTACGTATTATAAGCATTGAATCCAATCCATAGTTCCGCAAGTGAGCTTTTGATTACCAATCCTCTAAGATCGTTAAATTTGCGAGCCAAAAATATAAATGTTAAAATTATGTTTCCAATTTTCTCTTATTTAGTTAATCAAAATCAAAATATCAAAAGTAGATACCCACCTATTGTATTAATCATTCAAATTTTTTGAAAAAGAAATTTTACTGAACCTTTAAAACGGCCACCATCTTAAACCGGAACCGGAACATAACAAACATTTTTTTAGAGGGGAGAATTGCATAAGGTCGGAGTTAAAACAGGACTTGACTGTACTCAGTCAATGGGGTAATTTCACAAACTTTGAATACCGTTAAAATTGTGTGAAATATCAAAAGTTTTTTTTTTCCGATTATGAATATTGTATTAAAAAAATATATACCTAATATTTTTAATTTTCATTCATAATTACTGATTTAAAAAACTATCTAAAACCGCACATTCAGAAACTTTCTAACTTAAAATCTGCATAGATAGAAACATGTATTCATATAATAATATTTATGTTAGGGTAGCGGTGCTACAATTTACAGCTTAATCTTTGGAGTCATAGATTTCCTAATGTGTTTACGTAATTTTAGACGCTTCTCGACGACTTATAAAATAGCTTCTCAACGACGTATAAAATAACTTCTCAACGACATCTAAAGTAGCTTCTCAACGACGTATAAAATAGCTTATCAGCGACGTATAAAATAGCTTCTCAACGACGTATAAAATAACTTCTCAACGACATATAAAGTAGCTTCTCAACGACGTATAAAATAGCTTATCAGCGACGTATAAAATAGCATCTCAACGACGTATAAAATAACTTCTCAACGACATTTAAAGTAGCTTCTCAACGACGTATAAAATAGCTTATCGGCGACGTATAAAATAGCTTCTCAACGACGTATAAAATAGCTTCTCAACGATGTCTAAAATAGCCTTAAAATATTCTTAACCCACATACAGAACGCAAAGGTAATTTTTCACCGCCTCAATAAATACATTAAATTAATACGGCAGCTATCTGGCTGTAGATGATGCCATTAAACCGATATTCTATAAATGTGTGATAACCATTTGAAAAAGTCCCCGATTTGCATGAGACCTTAGTACTCCTATGCTCTAAGAAAGAATTTAGATATGTGTTTAAAAAGATTGATGAATTTCATCCTAAGTAAGGTAAAATTGACTAAACTTCAGACACACTAATCACGCCCCCACCTCACTTTTAGAAGTGTAATCTAAACCGAATTGAAAAAATCCGACTTCCAGGCCCCAGATAGGCCTGAATTTGATTATCTGTTCAACCGTAATAACAAGCGCTGCTGATATATTCAACAATTTCAAGATATTGCTTAAACTTAAAAACAAAACAAGTTAATTTTACTTAAATACACAAAACACACGAAACACGCACTTTAAAACCAGCGAACATGACAGTTCATTGCGACTAAAATATTCAATAATCTACCTGACAAAATAAGACAATTAAAAAATCTAAACAATTTTAAAATCTTGGCTTAACATTGGATCATCATCAAAGGTTGTACAATATTGAGTCAACTCACACAAATCTAAATTAAAAGTTCTCTAATTCTAGTTTTAAAATCCACCTGTCGAAATTAACCTTAATTGTAGGTACCTAGTGTTAAAATAAAATATTTGTACACCAGCCTGTCTCGACACAAGATATCCATAGGGAGACAGACAGGCGTAGTATGTGCAATAAATAAATGAAATAAATAAACCTTACTTTTGGCACACGCAGTCGCCTACAATATACTTCTATCGGTACATATCTTCAGTGGTAGGACTGGTGTGGATGCAGATATTTGAACGTTTCCCTTTAGATGACATGCACTAAAAGCACGCATGGCGGTAAGACCTGCGCCATTGAAGACTACGAGGATATAAAATAAACTAATGGATTCGCTCGTAGGCGATAAATTTTCCACGCGTTCGATTCAATTCAATATCTACTTTTCCTTTTTGGGATTTAAGCCCCTTATTATGATGTACGTCTGACTTGAATTTACATTTGTATTAAAACGAGGGGGAGTTGTGATGGATGCGATAATATTTCTACGCACTCGTAAATTTGTAGCACGATTCAAACGGTTCTTTGAGTTTAGAATATTATTTATTTGAATTTTTTACACTTTCTGCAGAGGGAAAAAATACTCTTTAGAAAAAGTTTTTTCATAGAATTTGAACAATTCATCAATTTAAAAGTTGATTTTCAAGTTCGGTGAAGGTTCTATTGAAGTTCTGTTACTATTTCAGTTTTTTGAAGCCCTTGGTCAGTAAATATATAATAATATAACTTGAATAGAACCTTCACAGAAATTGAAAATCGGCTTTGAAATTCGATGAATTGTTCACATTCCGTGATCGCCCCGGTGATAGAACATCGTTCAGAACGTTGCTTATAACGGTTTTAGTAGTGTTTGAATTTTTGTGTCAAAAACTTAATAATTTATATTCTTGAAATTTGTGTTCCTACGTAAATCAGTCACTTGTAAGTTAAATTTAAGCCTTTATTTTATATTTCATTATGTTAAAATAAAATAATATGTTTTAAAATAATTATCATTAACTTACAATAATTGCCAAAGTTGCCTTTAAAATAACGAAAAAAAAACTTTTTATGGCCTATATTTTATAATTTGAAACGCTAATTAAAGAAATATTTTGGCCTCATATTGAATTTTAAGTTTTGTATGAAAAAGGCTTTGCTGCTTTTTCACTTAAGTACAATAAGTAAAATAAAATAGTGCTAATGTATTAAGAATCTCTTCAATTTATTCGTATTCCGGTTACAAATGGGATTGCAGGCCTTTATCGAATGAATCGACAGGTTTCCTAATAAACTATCAGTAAAACACGAATGTATTATGCACGGAGAAAACTACTGTTAATTTATTAAAAATCTGGTCAAATTATTCGTTTTCTAGTTAAAAATGGTATTGCGGGTCTATGATGAATGAATTAAAAAGTTCGTAACAAAGTATCAGTCAAAAGCAAATGTTTTATGCGGACGGCGGAATACGTGTTCATATAAATACATTATAATGTAGCATTCCGTCATAAATCTATTCGGAAAAGAACACTTGTTCTCGATATATTCTGAATGACTAATATTTTATCAAGAAGTTAGCATGCTGTCACTTTTTTAACAGGATAATTTTTCTCCGTGTGGCGATCTCGGAACACGTCTTCATAAAAAATCTAATATTTTTGAATTTCGTCATTGACTAAAATCAGTACAAACGCAGGTGCATGAACTCGTGTTCCGATATATTATGAATGTACTGAAAGTTTATTATGCAATGGCATATTATCCCTTTTTAACGGGATTTTAATAAATCAACAATACTAATTTTTCTACGTGTATACATTAAAGTAATTTTATGACGGCTTATTGAATTGTTTTCCTATTCAACTCATTTCACGTAGTTACTTTAACAACTCTTGAAATACAAGATGTTTTACTGTCTCGACCGCCATGCATCAATTATTGGCAAACGCTGGGAACACAATTTTAATTAAGATGCAAGCTGATTGGATCGTTTTTAAGCCATTAATTCTGCGTTTAATATCTGTAAGGTTTACAAATAGTATTATTGTTGAGCGGCAATTAGCATCGACTATGTAATCAGCACAATAAATGCCAACAAAGGTATATAAACGCATCGTAAAGCGAATTGAAGCATTATAGCTCAATTATTTTTAGTATTGTTGTAATTGAGAATTATGCAGATTGTAACCACTTTCTTGAAGATCGAAGATAACTACAGGGTTTTCCAATAAGAGGTGTTATTTTGAATAGCCCGCTATTTCGGTAGATGTTACTTTTGAAGCTGTCATTTTTTGACATTTGACAAGTAGAAACTACGCCAATAATAAAAACGGAACGATACACTCTTCAACAACGCATTGAAATTATTAAAATTCACTTGAGGGAATCAAATGCAAATCATCTTGAGTGATGAGGCCCATTTCCACCTCGGTGGCTTCGTCAACAAGTAAAATTGTCGCATCTGGGGCTCGGAAAACCCATGAGTTATTGTTGAAAAGCCTCTCTATTTTCAACGTGTGACTGTTTGGTGCGGTTTATGGTCCGCGGAGTCATTGGACCTTACTTTTTAGAAAATGAGGCTGGAGAAACAGTTACGGTGAATGGATTGCGCTATCGAGAGATGATTAATGATTTTTTATGGCCGGAATTGGATGGTATTGGTCTGGACAACGTTCACTTTCAACAAGATGGCGCTACGTGCCACACAAGCAACGAAACCATTGATCTTTTACGATTTAATATCAAAATAACACCTCTTATTGGAAAACCCTGTATTAAAAGTGCTGGTTTTTTAAAAGCTTTCTCATATGCATGATAAAAAAATTGTATGGGTATATTGTGCTGTATAATCTCGACCACTTTAAATTTCGCCTGTAAGTAAATTTGTTTGTGTGCCCCGTGTACGTTCAATCTTGTCAAATGGTAGTCGTGTTTGATAGTACTTTTTTATTCCGCTATTTATTGCAGGCTGTCAAGTCGGAGTGATCCACATTAGGTACGCCATTAAGTCCACTGTTCACGGAACTGAAACTTTATTTCAGAGAGTTAGGTTTATTCAATTGGTAGTCTTTGTTTGAAAGGGAACGCATGATGATGAAATATAATCTATCACCAAATAGGCTTACCTATATTAAGCCTGCAGGATGAAGGAGTGTTGATATGGAGTCTCAAACATAGGTGGTTTTCGTCGAGTTTCCGTGGGGATTTGGTATGAAAAGGGAAAGGACGGAGAAGAAAAGGAATTGTAACCTTTTTTGGGACAAGATGGTGCAAATAATTTCTATTGTTCCCAGGCAATACTAGGCCGGTGGGGTTGGGGGGGGGGGGGGTTGAACCCCTTAAACCCCCCCTCGTGTACGCTCTTGGTTGAAATGCCGATATTGCACGATGAGATTATAGGAAAGTCTGACAACGGGAGAAAAATGGCTAGAAGAACATAATATATCTAAATTGTTATATTGATGATTGATAACAATTCTGCTGAATTTCTCTTGCATCCTGCCCATTAAATTTTAACAATTTAGCTGTTATTCAATATAAACAGCTAGTATTCTTTGCAGAACTTTGTGTGCTAACCTCTGACAGTAGATGTGAAATCATTGTTTGTACTTACGTTTATACTTCAAATGGATTCTATTCACAAGCGTGAAATATTTTCAAAATATTTTTGAATTTTTATTACCTTTTGTCCCGAAACGAATAAAATCTGGATTGCCGCACGAGTGTCCTTCGATACGCGACGGGCCTGTAGAGGCTGTAGAGATGGTTGATACCTGAAATGGGTTGTCACTGCGGTTCCAGTTACCGAAGGCCGATGTGAAGATGATCTGTATCCAGTTTCTTTGGAACCGGATCTCTAGAAAAAATATCCAAAAATTTAATAAAATGTATAAGTAATTTAATATGTTCATAGTGATTGGCAAAATATTTTTTTTTGTAAATTGCACCAGATAATGTTTTCTTTTTAAATAATCTCCACACAGGAGGCCCAGAAGAAAAAATACCCTCAGGGCCTATTTCATCTTTGGGGATGCTGTGTGAAGGGTTTTTTTAGGGAAAAGAAGGAGAGGAAGTTCCGGGAAAGAAAAAAAGGTATGAGGGTTGGGTAGGAATCTGAGAGTCAATGTGTCTATGAAGCTTTTCTGTAAATAAATACAGTACTACGACATAATTCCATATGAAATTGACATTTCACATGGAATTATGCGACGCGCTTTCTCACAGATAAAATAAACACATTTGCAAGTAACTAAACAAAAACCTAGAATAATATTAAGATTCATTATTTTCTTGCCAAGCGAATAAAATATATTTCAGTATGCTAGAAGCATATTTAAGGTTCAAAATACCATAACATCGAGGCAATTGCGGTGAGCTACTGTCAAATCCACGGTGGATTTGCCGGCACACTAGAAGTTAAATTCCAAAGTAAGCCGTTTCCAAATATCCTCTTAAAAATAATATCGACGGTTCCAGTGACAAGAAAGTCACCGGTACAGGCTTATCGACCATCTCTACTGTACATTAGCGGAATCCTAATGTCCCGAAGCGGACATCGACCCGCTATAGTCCTTGATTGACTCGTTTTATTTCACTTTCTACAGCATCTGTTGAATCCGAAATTTCCCGTCGGAAATTTTGTCATTGTTCAGGTGGGGAATCGATAAATTCCACGAATTGGAAGGCCGTAAAGCCGCTCGCAGAAAACTAAGTGTAGGTAATATGTGATCAGGGAGATATTTCATGCGCGTTAATACGTCAAAAAATGCGGTATTGTCCTGTGAGATTCAGAATTCGACATAGTCAACAGCGATAGGAGACAATGCATTATGGCAAAATCCCTATAGAGACTGCTATTACCGAATCGCCAATAAAGATATTTGGAATATCATTTTCTTGCTCTGATCTTGTAGAGCCAATGTTTGAGTAGTCAATCGGAAGGATAGAACAAGCCCGACTCTTACTGATATTTCACGTAATATAAAATCTTATTTCTACCTCCAAAACGGGGTGTTTTCTGCTCTTGACATGAAACCCTGAGCTCCACCGTTTCAAATAATATAGTCGCTGCCAGGTTTGTGTGCTGTGATGTTTTTTTACACTTGACAGATTTAAAAAAAATGTCTTTAATTATAAATCACCTTCCTGAGATTAAAATTGAGACAGACGAATGAACAAAACGTTTTTTTTCTGAATTCAACAAATAAACGGCAAGTATTATACGTCTCTTCTAACCGCAATCAAATTCAATTCTGAATCAATTATTATTGATCAATTGCTTTCCAGGTTTAAATTTCCAGGGGAATCAAATGACGACATGTTAATATCTACGCTGTAATAATCCTCATTAGGTTGCACTCATTTGAAAAGAACGACGTAGGTTTGTGAAGACTGTCGAATTATTTTTGAAAGGGCCACCAAATGCCCGCTTCTGGCTCTAATCCCGTAGGAGGTTGGAATTATTTGGTATGTGACTCGATTCAGGCTTTATTGTATGGGAGATTAGAGAATGTCTCGTCGTTCTAAGAAATCATAACATATTCATTACTGAGCTTCTTGCATCCGCTTCGTCCATTCCGATGGTATTAATTAATTGTTACTTTTTTTATTATTATTCTCGACAACTGAGCGCCACTGTGACCACTAAACATTCCACGTGACATGTTGCGCTGACGCTCTGGTCAAATAAAATCATCTTTAAATAATTTCACACGGACGTTTTAAGCTAGACACTTGAAAGAATTAAAAGTGGTCATATTTAATCTGATTATGTTGTGGAAAAAAATGAGTGGATTAAAAATTAGGTGTCTTGTCACCGGTGATTGACTAAAACATGTTGAAAATTTTACATTCCTAACTCTGATTTGAATAGGTGCTCCGGTCATTTAAGATTCTCACCGCCTGTATTATCTGGTTAGACTTTAGTGGTGTTGGGCCGTGTTGCGCGTTTTTCTACTTCTTTACCTAATGATTTGGACAGCTGTACAGTTTTTAACACCAAAAGTCACACACCATACCTATCAAAAGCAATTAGATAATAGAATCGCTGAATATTCTAGAAAGCTTGTTATACTTTACAGGTAGAATATAAACAATTTATGTAGGTATGTACATGTTATTGACAAAAATCATTAGCCTATTTGACAATATTTTTTTCTTTTGCAGATGTCGTTTAGGGTGGAGGGGTGAGTTCTGCGACCAGTGCCAGCCCTACCCTGGCTGCAAGCACGGTTACTGCAACGGTTCCTCGTGGCAATGCATCTGCGATACCAACTGGGGCGGCATACTCTGCGATCAAGGTAACAAAATAAACACATTACTGCTAAACTTATGTCCTATGCTTTTGTTGATAAAATATCTGCCGACTTATTTTTTAAGCCAATTACAGAACTCATAATTGCTTGAAAAAAATAGCTTGGCTGTATTCTAGTGAAAATTGACGTCAAAGTTGACATGCATTTTGCCAGGATAGTTGTCATTGTTCGCTAAAAAAGACTCGGAGGGCCGTTTACTCCCAAAACGTACGTAAATTACTTATGACTTCTGAATTTGTAATTATATTTTTGTGCAACATCTGCCGCCATGCAATTAGTCCGCCTTTAATTATGTGTATTCCCACATTATAATATGTATTACGAAGTATAAATAAAATAGTGATGATTTGAAATATAATGGAAAAGGATGTCTAGGAGCATGTGGCCTTTTAGATCTAAGTAAGTATTTGAAGATTTGAAACAACGTTTTTCGCAGTAAGATTTAAATACAATCCTTCTTACTCATAACAGATAATACTGAGGGATAGTAACAGGTTAGTAAAAAACATTACTCATAATCACGCGTATGTGTACTGCGTACTGCGTATACCGGGGGTAATACCGCAGTATTAGTGGCTCACAGATTTTTAAACCGCCCGACCCCCGAGATTAGGGATGCATTACTGTTATAGATCGCGGACCATCAATCGGGTTGATTTGACAAATATCGATCGGTCGCGCAATGAAAATGTAAAAAAGCAGTTATACCTATTGGCAGCACTATCAGAGGAATATTTTAAATCGATTTACCAAAGCAAATACGGAACGCATAATCAAATTGGCAAAATTTCGAAGCAATTCAAAGAATACCGGGTCAATGACATCGCAAATGTCATCTGAAGAAACGTGAAGTTAGCAACTAAACAGTAAATATGCGAAAATGGCCGTGTTTTTGAGTAAATCTATAACCCGAGCAGTATACGGCCCTCTTCACCGTATAGCTATACCAGTGCTGCAGCGGCGTATTAGAGAATCTTTATAAGTAAGACTGATTATGTATTACTGATGTTTATATCAGGATACCAGGATATGGTTTACCTTACATACATTTAAGGTCCATTTATTAACATCCAATTTTAGAATGCAAAAATAATATTGGCAGAATATAGTGGTTGATATATTAAAATATAACTTATTGCAATCATTAATTAAAGCAACAATGTAAATTCGCAAGTATAGTCAAAGAAGATCGATTTGTTTTCGGAGAAAAACATTGTATTATTTCTGAAAAGGATTTAGCCATTTCCATTTCTGATTATTCCGCCCACTTTAAATCGAGATGATTTACTCTTCCGATCTCGAGTTCACGTGTAATATTTGTAACACAGCATCAGATATGGCATTTTGTAACATTCCTGCAATTTAAATTAAATACGTTAAATAAATAAAACGAAACACCTGGCCTTTTCTCCAATTTGTTTCTTATAGAAAAAGCATTATGTCTCTATAAATAACAGTACAAATATAATAACATATTGTATTCCGTGTTTACACTGCAAACAATGGGCGCAGTCGATATATCTGTTTCGTAAAAAATGGGTTTTTGTATCGAACGAATTAGTACAATATTGGAAGTAGATGTTTTATTGAACAATTTATTTTACTGTTCTTTTTACATTAAAATCGACGGCCTTAAATATATCTAATAATCCAGACATTTTTTTCTTACTTAGGTACTTATATTGCGTTTTATCTTTAATGGCATAATGAGTAGCTCAAAAATATTCAAAATGATGAAAATTTCAATTCGAATCCAACATAAAAAGCCACCATATGATATTTTAAAGGCAGTTGTTTATTCGAATTAATAATGGTCAATTAGTGGATATCTTTTAACTGTAAGACAAATATAAAAAAGCGTTATATTCGCAATAAATTGGTATTTAAAATTACGTTAAAATTAAGATTGTATTTTAAAATGATTCAAACCCAATTAATTTGTGTAATTTTATTCGTCATATTATAATCATTTTTTATTATTTAACCAATATTTTGATGGTGGTCACTACTACTGCTAACAAACATTAATATATCATTGAAACAGAACAAGACATAGAAAAATAAATAGATAACGATCACAAGGAATCAAACACAGGATCTCTTGTCTTGGGACGAATTTATTAAACTTCATATTTTTAATCTCATATTTCAAATTCTAAATTAAAAATATCATCTTGCAAATAATTTCTTCCCATATTTTTGACGGTTATCTTTTAAAATGATTATTATTTTTTTATGAAATTGGTTTGTAGCCTAGATAGTGTCACGGATAAACATATCCATTGTTAGATTAATTAGTATTATTTTCTTCTTCAATGATATTCATGGTGACCGGGGGTAAAGTGCGCTAACTTCGGAGGGTGATTCTACATGACTTTAGGAGTAAAAAAGAAAATTAACATTTTTCAAAATACTAATGTTTTAGGTAGTTCTTATGTTAAAAAGTTGAATTGTTAGTAATATAAATAAATATTAGAATTACGAACAAAGTTATTAATCTTTTTTCACTTCTAAAGTCATAGCATCATGTGAAATCACTACCCGAAGTTAAGAGCACTTTACCCCCAGGACACCCTGTATAACATTGGTAACCTTCAAAATAAGTTAAAAGAAAAAGTAGTTCCTAAACACTAATATCTTTATTAATGTAACATCTCTGGATATTCTGGTTAAACATAGCAGTACTGTGTTAATAATCACTCACGTAAGTAGGCAACGAAAACGGTAATCAATTTAGAATCATAAAAATTATATTCCGTGTACTTTATAAATCAAGAAATGTTTTGACTAATGCGAGATGATTATTCTCTGTTTTTATTTTAATGGCGGGTGTTTAAAATGTCCGTGATACAACCGAGATCACATGTTACTTTATTAATGACTTCAATTAAGATGATCGCGGGAAAACAGTGTTTTGGTTACATCGTCTTACAAATCACAATTCATAATTATTATAGCTGGGATGTTAATTAGTTCGCTGCTTTAACGATTAATTCGTGACAAGATTATTGGTCACGTTTCTCGCTGAAGAGGAAAGTTGGCCCATGAGCTTTCCGAGATAAAGCCCAGCTTCGCGGCTGTCTTAATTGAAATAAGATGACACCAGGCATAAATTAATGCAGGTACTGGGGCGCTTTAAGCTCGGTTCCAACGATGTTATGCAATCGGCGCTAATTATAATTATTGTGTGAATGTTTATGTGAATATTAATTAGAAATAAGTAAAAACATTTCTGTGATGTGTTCCACACCAGTGACGGCTCGTGACGGCTGTTCTAGAGTGCCAATGTTACAGCAAATGGCGCTATTGATTTTCTTGTAGCTGAAAACTTTTTTTTTTTTTTTTCGAAAATTCGATTTTTTTTAAACATTTTCAGGACTGAAAAGTCATTTTCCAAACTGAAATTTCCTGAAAATCTTCATACAAAAAAACTAATTTAAAAAAAAAAATGTTTTCAGCTACAACAACATCAATAATGTCATTTTTTGTAACATTAACATTCTAGAACACCCAAAAGTCACGAGCCGCCACTGTTCCACACATCAAGTTTTAGTAGGTTTTACCCAATCCTAGATTTTAGTAGAAACAAAATCTTACGTAGGTTATATAACAGTGGCGCACAGTCCATGAGGGATGAAAGATGGCCTACCCTAAAAAAGAACCATTTTTATAAATTTTATTTAAATAAAAGAAAATTTTCATACCTACCTAATTTATTTTCTCCAGAAATTTTTGGTTAAAATTATCCTAAATTGATAAATTTATACTCTTTTGAAAGATAAAATTTCCATTTTTTAATATTCAATGTACGTAAGCGAACTTGAAAAACTTCCCACAACCTTTGGCGATAAAGCCAAGCCCGCCACTGGAACATAATATAAAATAATTTTTCAAAAAAATTGACACTTCTTGATAAAAGTTGGGTGTATACAATCATTGTTATCAGATTTTGAATTAATAATTTATTTATTTATTTATTTATTACACGCCCTAGTGGGCTTTTCTTTAAAAAAATACAAGCATTTTGTATCAGAGCAAACACTTAAAAATTAATACAATAAAGAAGAATGTAAACATAATGGCAAAAATGAATCCTCATGCATATAATTGAATTTAAAAGATTCAACAAAACAAAATAGTAGAAGCGGAGAAGTTATATGGGTGCATAGGTCTATTTGTGTCTAGAAGAATAAAAGTGATAGAATATACAACATTTATACTGATTAGTTTTCAAATGAAATATATCACCCAGATCAGAATATTTGTTTCCGAGATTGTGAAGTCTCGGAATCGGAGAATTTTGGTAAGCTAGTGTCCTGGTGTTATTGAAGTAAAAAGGTAAGAAATGTTAGATAATAATAATAATAATAATCGACGATTTTCTCCAACGTAGATACATTGTTCGTTTTCCCATTTTTTAAACCTCCCATCGAAAAAAACATACGACATATATTTTATGTCGTTTTATTTTGCATAAATTAACAATAATATTTGTAGTTTATATTCTTTAAAGACTGTTATTATGTGGCAATTTACCTAAACTGCCATTTTTGTCAGATCATGTTCTTTATCAGGCATTCGTGTTTCTTTTAATAATTTTCTTTTGCGATGACACGTAACGTTATAAACATTATAAAAGCAATACAAAATGTAAAATTCAATCCTCCCACTTACTGTAAACCACTCGATTGTCGATTGAACTAGTGAACAAAGTAAGTAATGTTTGAATAAACCAATAATCGGCTTTCCTCGAGCTCACTACTCGCTGCCATTGTAAACGAATGTATTCAATATGATTCAATCAGCATTGTGCCACCGTTTATTGAACAAAATGCCCCACGATGAGCCGTGTAAAAGCTCAAGGGGTTTGGAAACTTTCCAACAAAGTCTTTTGTACGAATATTTATATATTTTTATTAGTCAAAGTAGATTCCTGAGCAAGGAAATTTTTGGCGCCGTTGAAATAATGTTTTTTGCTGATTTTCCACATTCAAATTCAAATTCAAAAAAATATTTATTACACAAAAATACAGAGTACAAAGGGTATGGATTATAGGTTACATCCTATTTCTTCCAGCTAACCCAACAAATACACATTTTATTACATAACGCAACAAATACATGTTAACAAATGTATGTGAATAAAAAATAAAAAAAACAGAGGTATTTAATTTATCTAAGGTTTTCATTTAAGCTGTAGTGACATTTGTTTAAAAGAAATGTTTTTAGTGATGATTTAAATTTAAGTATGTCGGTTATTTGTTTGATGCTACGTGGAAGGTTGTTATATACTTTAATGGCCATGTAGTGTGTATTATTTTTTTAGTAAAATTATCATTCTAAATATATTTTTGTTCTTTTTGCGTTGCATCGTTTCACATAACAATATTTATATATTTTTCTATATACCTACTGCGAGAAATGCTGGGGCGCTCGTTAGTGTTGCCCACCTGTTCGATAATGATCTCTTGCGTTGTGGTTTACGCATTTTACTCTTGATTCAACGGGATCGAATTCATATGTACAGGCTTTTTTTTGATAAAAATGTACCATATAATGTAATAAAAAAGGTGAACAATTGCAATTGAGGTGTTCCTTTTTTTCTAGTTTGAATTCGACAGCCAATAGTTATTTACCTGTTGAAGTGCGCCTTCTTAATTTCATTTATTTAACATAATCCAGTATTTTTACCTCTTGATATTCAAAAACTCTCTCTGACAGTGGGAATGTTTATTGCTGATATGCTTTCATATTATCATTTAAACTACCATGCATTATTTATCTGAGTCATCGTGCCAACATGAAGTTTATGGTAACCTTTTATGGTATTTGGTTTATCAATAACTCAACTACAAAAACGAAAACGCGAAAACGAACTAAATATGTTATTTATTTTTTTAAATTATATTATACGCCCAAACGGGTTTTTACAAGCATGTCATGTATATAATAATTTAGTGGAATAGTAATCATGAAGTTAAATTTGCTATTAGAAATATAGAACCCATGCAGAAGAATATTTGCGCTTACTGTGGTGATAGTAGGAGATTTTCAAATAATCTGGGAATATTTTTGTCTTACTTAATTAAAGCACGTTGAAATTTACCAAAAATATGGTGGTAAATTCAAAACATGAATACACGGGATTCGATAGTGAACATCTGTATCGCATTTGGGGTCGATTTTGTGGTATAACTTTTATTTTAGTTTTTGTGTAAAATCAAATCTGACATTGGAATTTTCTAGCTCAAATTTAAAAAAAAACGGTTGCTGGGGGAATATCAACTATTTATTATATTTTTTAATACATCAAAGCGTTCATCCGGCTACAATTTTTTTATAACCCTTTCTGGTGGCAGAAAAAAAGAAAAAAAGGTTTTCAAAATTTGTGTGCTCAAATCGAAAATATACCATTTTTATGGGTTCTCTATGTGATGTAGATTCACCAGTTTCGCACTTGTAGCTTCAAGTTTTCAGGCACCGTGTATAACTTATTTTCATTTTCATTAATAAATATTTTGATATGTGTTTCAAAATTAAGCGCACTCCGAGGAATGGTAGAAAATATCCTAAATGGTTTTCTAGTGAGATTGTTAGCGACATAAAACTCAAATTCAAACATTACAAAAAATGGAAGAAAACTGGAATGGTGAGTGACCGGGAAATGTTTTGTCTACTTAGAACAAAAATAAAACGCAGTATTCGATTAGCACATGTGCAATATATTAATTCTATTGAAAAAAATATCAAATGCGATCCCAAATCTTTCTGGAAGTATATCTCGTCCAGAAGAAGTGATGGCGGGTTTGTTGACCATGTTACTTGGAATAATCAGTCTTTCTCAGGAGCAGATATTCCAGAAGCATTTGCAGACTATTTTAAATCAACTTATAGTAAGGAAGCTGCGGAATTGAAATCTTTTATACCTGGAAAAAATACGCCAACAAAAGCACAGAATGTTGATATTCAAAATATTACAAACACTGACATCACCGCTGCTGTTAAAAAATTAAAATCCAAAACTTCTTTTGGACCGGATCTTATTCCGTCATTCGTGTTAAAGGGATGCTTTGAGCCCTTATTAACACCTCTCGCGTATATTTATAATCTCTCACTTAACTCCGGAATATTCCCAGACCTGTGGAAAATCTCTAAAGTTACACCGTTACATAAAACTGGTGATAAGGCTTCAGTCTCTAATTATAGACCAGTGGCGATCCTATCCTCTCCAGCCAAGTTGTTTGAACTAATAATTCATAAATGCATTTATACCCAAGTTGAACCCTTTATAATTGACCAGCAACACGGTTTTAGGTCTGGCAGATCTACTGTGTCTAATCTAATGGTTTTTACGGAGTACATATCTCAAGCTCTTGATAGTAACAATCAAGTAGATGTATCATACAATGACTTCGCAAAAGCCTTTGACTCAGTAGATCCGCTTATTCTCCTAAATAAACTCGACCAATTTGGATTTTCAGCGAAACTTCTATGTCTATTTGTAAGTTATTTCTCAAATAGACAACAATACGTAACTTATGGTATTTTCCACTCTTCCAACTTCATCACAAACTCTGGAGTTCCACAGGGGTCGAATCTTGGACCCTTACTTTTCTCGCTATTTATCAATGACATTTACCATTGCATAAAATTTTCCAAGTTTCTCTTATTCGCGGATGACATGAAACTATTCCTTTTAATAAAATCTTTGGAAAATTGCTTGCAGCTACAAAGTGATATAAATTCTATCGTCGAATGGAGTCATACCAATAAATTAGGGTTTAATATTAAGAAATGCTCCATTATGTGCTACACCAAGGCAAACAAAACGATTTACTATAACTACAAAATGTCTTATTCATCTCTTCAGCACATTGTTATTTCAAGAGATTTGGGAATCGCATTTGATACGCACTTAACATTTCACGTCCACATAGAAACGATATGCAACAAAGCTTTAAGAATGCTAGGATTTGTGCTAAGCAACTCCAGACATTTTTGCAGCTCGGCCGCGATTCGTGTGCTATACTATAGTTTAGTACGTAGCATTTTGGAAAGTGGTTCTGTAATATGGGGACCAATGGATTTAACTTACTCTCAAATGATAGAGAAAGTACAAAAGAAGTTTCTGAGATATTTATATCTTAGAGACTTCGGATATTATCCCTGGTTATATCCATCAGCCTTTTTGTCCGGCATGCTGGGTATTAATAGCCTCACCGATAGAAGGAAAACTGCTTTGCTGATAACAGCATATAAACTTCTAAATGGTAACGTCTGTATTCCCGATATTATAGAAAAATTTGAGTTTTATGTCCCCGACAATTATACAAGAGCGCGCAGGCACAGAACCTTTGTCGTTCCAAAATGCAGAACCAACTTACCATTAGTAATGCCGCTCGGAAAAATGATTATGTTACTAAATTACCTGTCCCCTGATATAGATATTTTCCAACTTAATATTCACCAGTTCAAAAACGCTATTATTACTTAATAAATTAAAATAAAATGTATGTTTATTATTGGATTATGTATAACTGTAAATGTGCATTTAAAATAAAATAAATAAATAAATAAATAAATAAATAAATTTTATCAGTTCAAGTTATTTATGTTTGTTAAGCTATCTTTGGTTATGGTATTCTTAATTATATACTTGCATGAGTGTATTGTTTATGGTTTAAACCTAAGTTTAAAAAAATCGCTATCTACAAATGAAAATAGTCACAGCTCGAACTATTGTCTATTATTGTCGAGTACTTTGCGTTACAACAACACAGTCTGTCCGTTTTTCAACCCTAATTCCTAAGGGATGATTCTTTTATTAAAAAAAATGAACCCCAATTGGGAATACGCGGACATTGTTCACTCCTCACTCGCGGTAATTCTCGCATTAACCGAACTGTCAAAAATAATAAACTGGCCACATTACACATAGCCGACATTACCCTTCGAGGCACACTGTCCTTGTTCCTTCCTTGTTATTCTGGGTGAATCGGAAAGGGATGGACGTTTGATGTTGTTTCGAATTTGGTATTTTGTTGAGGTTAACCCTAGTGTGGACTATATCACACCATATTACAGCACCAGATTGTTACAAGTGCACCCTAAAAATAAGCAACAACTGTTACTGGTATTGAAATCAGTTTTATTGTTTTTCATCTTCAGTCTGCATTTTTGATTTATCTATCAATGTCCTTGTGACAGCTGTTGTTATTTTTTAAGGGATTTAGAAAAATGACACAACCTGATCGAATGTTTTTTTTATTGAAATCCACAACTAATAGAAGTGTTCATTTCTTTGAATTAATCAGTGATTGTCGACAATTGACACGTAAATCGTCTATTTCGTGATATCTTTGTACAGTAGTTTGGATGGTTTACTAGACAAATTCATTAATTTATCTTTTTTACTGAATATTTGGAATAACAATAAAATCATCAATTTCGTGCTATTTTCAATTTGGTTAAGAAAACAGCTAAAAATCTTCAGATTCAAAGTGCGTCATTTAAAAATTATGTTTTAAATTTATTTGAATACCACACAAGAGACCCGGTTGTTGGGAACTAGTGGATCTATGATATCCCCAATCGAGGGTATGTTGGAAAGCTGAAGGGAGTTGAAAATGGAACATGACATGCAGAGTCGAGTCAAGAACTCGGTCTTGAACTCATTCACATTCATACATCGCCTCATACATACGCTTCTATTATTCTGACTCTTGGGCCGACTCAAGTATCTGATTCACTTGATCGTGCCATATCTTCTTCGGCGTCCCCGACTTCTGCTACCATTCGCATTTTATTCTATAGTATCCCACCATAATTAATACAAACTTCAATTTAAAATCTTAGAAATTCACACTCATTTTTATCACACTTATGATATGTTTTTTAAATCTCTTTTCTAAATTAATCACTAATGTTATTACTTATTACATTAAAGATGCTTATTTTTCGATTTGATATTCATATAAATTATATATAAGATAATCATTAAAGTTAACATAACAAGTAATATTACTATCGTTAATCTATTATAATATTTTTTATCCATTAAGTCTATTTGAATCTACCCCACTCAGATCAATATCCATTAACGGACATTTCAATTGCGTCCCTCTAAGCCGGTATATAATAGCAAAAAAGTCCTCGGATCTCCTAGATTATTTATGGATTTCAAAAGTGGTTGAGCCGATGCTTAACAATTGAATAGTTAAACCACTAAACCGAATTTGCACACAGTAGGAAATCTATTCAGATAATAGAAAACCCACCCTCGTAAGTTTAATGTTCCGTGTCAATGTTCTTATTTTAAAGCTATGTTTCCCAAACATAATGCAAAATATTTTTTAACTTTGCAACTTTAATTTAATTGCGAAATTCTATAATAATATGAATGAATGGTTGAAAAACTTTATTCCTTTAGTAAGGTTAAAAATCAACAGTTTAATATTGTATCATTTTAGAAGAAGATAATACTAATAAATCTAAATGAAACATGAAACAGATAAAGACACAAAAAATTAAAAAAGGTAACGATCAAAACTAGGAATATTTATTCAAATATCAATGGTTTTAAAGATTTATTTATAATTAAATAATTTATTCTGTTATTTATATATGCTTATTATTTAGGAAATTAAAATGTATGATTTTAATGTTATTGGCAATTAATATAGAGTATTAGCATATTATTATAATGTTCGGCTTCATAAAAATCATTTAAACGGTTCTTTAGTTACGTTGAAATATATGTTTATATGTTAGTTGAAAAGAAAGCATTTTCTTTATAAAATATATATTTATTTCATGTGAATACCGCACAAGAGTCCTACCTGTTCCCGACCGTATGGAGCCGGTATAACTTTGGCATACCCAATTTGGGTATGTTGTGAGGTTGAAAGTAGTAAGGAGGGGAATGAGATCGAGAACAGAAAGATGGAGAAGTACCTTGCTTTGCATCAAACCCGGCTAAGGCCAAATCAAGGAATATTTCAATAATGAATGGTGAACCTACACCAGTGCGATACTGAGAGTGTCTTCCAGTGTTACATTATTTTAAAAGATTAAATTGTGAAATAACATAAATTTACTTGTGCATGCCGGGTTTTGAACCCGCACCCTCCGGATTGCTATTCGAGACCCTTACCTCTCGACCTCAGAGGCCGCCAAATTAAATAAACACCTAGCTGTTTTATTTTCTTGTTCAATTGACAACAATTATTTTATTCGCTTCTTAACTTATGACAGATTTAAGGAACATTCTGACGTAATTAACTAAAGCATCAACAATTCCTGATCCTGCAAAAATTATACACGGAGCAGTACCATTCAGAAACACAACCAATCTCAGGAAAAATACGTATTATCGATTCAGAAATGTAAAAAAAACATTATTTCAACAGAACTACACCTAAGAACAAAATTCTTCAATAAATTAGTTTTTTGGTGAAATTCTTGCAAAAGTTTGAGGATCTTTTTAGCAGTCATTTGATGACACTTGTTTCAGTAGGTGTATAGTTTATCTAGGGCAGGGAGTTTACTGTAACAATGTGGCCTAAATTACACAAGGGTGCCATGAGCCGCGAGCCAGTATCGCCCCATGAACAAGGGTGACATGAGACGCACCCCGCCAATTACCTTCACCCTCGGTAAGGGTAGGTACTGGAACAAAGCCTATAGTGCCTCTGTGGGTAAGTTATAACGACCTGAAAATACAGTAGGTCCTTTTGATTGACTATTATTATTCGTATAAGCATCATTTACGTGAAAAAAACATAGTATCATTCATTTTTATGAAATCAATAAGTCGTTGTTTTTTGACTGAATGTGTCTCTTCTAACAATACTCATATTTTTAATCTGTAACCTAAACAAACTCACCATCACGCCGTTTGTAGCAATTCGGTCTTGGCACACACTCCTTACCTCATTTACATCATACATACTCTTCTATTGTCATAAGTATCTGATCACTTGATCGTGCCATGTCTTCCTCGGTCGTCCCCGACTTCTGCTACCATTCACATTTTCTTCATATATTCTCCTTACAATCCTTTCTTCGCTTATTCGCTCTACATGTCCGAACCATCTGAGCGTCCCTTTCTTAATCTTAATCTTTACGCTTACATCAGCCTTGCATTATTTGCGGATCTCCATTAAAAGTATAATCATACATAACGTCTATACTCTCTGCGCCTCCTTCCCCTTTGCATTATAGTAATTATAACTCGAGTGGCATCGCTGATTGCAAAAAAAATCATAATATATGGATACGTAGGTACATATTGATAGTCCTGGGAGGTCCTGTAATTCCAAGGGCGTACATCTGTCGGCTCCCTTGAAACCGAAAGGGATGCTGGCCATTAAAAAAGCCCTTCAATGCCACTTGCGCAAATGTCGCAAAAAACTCGCCTCGCCGCGCATAAATCAACGTTTTGTTCCGCACAAACTGAACATAATTCATAAGAGATTTTGTCAGTTTTTATTACCCAGGATGTTGGTACATTATACATTGTTTGTATTAATATTATCTGTATTACTTTGTATGGTGGAATGAACCTTGCTTTTCATTGACTGGTTGTATCGGCAAATATCCAATTAAAATCGTGTTCTCTGTTAGCTTCTGTCTTTATTGGGTACTGAGCGTATTAGCGGAGAAGTGTGAAATACCTCGAACTTCTTCGTTGCATTCATTTAAAATGAGGAGGTGTTTTCATTGCAAATTATAAACTTTATTACCTACTTCGAAAATGTGCGGTTGATGATAAAAAAAACGCATGAAACTTTTTCTTAAAATAATAATGATTGGATTATTTGTATAGCGCCGTTTTCGTGAGAAAATCACCTCAAGGGCAAACATTTGTTTTACTGAACAAGATGAAAATGTGGCACTTAGTTACATGTAGAAATGAGTGTCAAAAACTAATAATAAATAATAAAAATATATAATGTATGTTTAGTTTCGCTTCAAGGGCTCTATAAAAAGCTAGAAAATATCTAAAAATAACGCAGTGGTTAAAGCACCAATAAAGTATTAGCACCTACTACTATTTTTTTATATTAAAAGTGAGGTGAGTCATAATCATCACTGAATCAAATCAGCATCCTAAGTTTTATAAGAACCTCCAAAAAACTTTTTTTTAACTAACTAAAACATCTCAATATATTTTAATAATCATGATTAAATTGAAAAAAAAATTAAAACGATTTTTTTTTTAAATCCCGTACAAGTTAGGAGTCTGCTTTGAATAGTGTCCCTGCCTTGTGATCTATTAGGTATTGGGTTAGTCCGATTTTAATTAGTTTGTTTTTAATGTTTATAATTTCATACAACTATTACAAAGAATATAGGTATACATTTCACAATACAGATAAAGTGTGAAATACAGTGTAAGAAATACAGATGAAGTAATTTTTGTTTAAGTAGGTATACAAATTTTTTTTTCACATATTCAACACCTATTTGATGGGTTGTAAGAAGGTTATTAAAAGGTTTTTGTAAATCATAAAACACTGGTTTAATTTCGGAAAGCCTAACATCTTGACAACTTCTCGTAGGATAATTGTGAACATTTTCATGGTACATAATAACTGTTTCATATTTTCTGGCTCGGTAACATTACTTACAACTACAGTTTGAGTTATTTTCTTGCAGTGGTGAATTCGATTGGAGAAAAATGAGTCTCGCTAACTTACTAAAAATCTCTTCAAATTATTGGTAATCCGATTAAAAACGGGATTTCAGGCCGTTTCCTGATAAACTTTTAGTAAAATCTTAACATATCAGAACACGTGTCCATGCACCTGCATCTGCCTTGATAATATACAATGACGAAATACGGGATGTGAAAATGTTAGGATTTTTATGAACACGTATACTTTTTTTTTACTATAAAAAAGGAAACCTATTAATTAATTCGTTAATGGCCTGCAATCCCGTTTTTAACCGTATTATGAATAATTTTAAGAGATTCTAAATAAATTAGTAATATTTTATATCAGTAATTTTTTTCCTTCAATAATAATCTCAGTAAAATTCTCAAAGATGAATACTTTATATTTTTTTATTTATTAAATCCAGTTCTCCGACGGTAATTTTAATAGATTTTGAAACGTTTCATAAATCATCTGATGGTATATTTCTTTCCCATTGTGTTGGGTTCATATTTGGTCTAAATATGGTCCAATTCGGTTGCGAAGACGGCCGTGGGCGCACCTTTAAAAGCGAAAGGACCGACTGCCCGTGGTCTATGTCCATCGCAGGGCCACTCGCTTCCTTCGCCGCTCCTCAGGTGTCGGAGCTTTCGCCGTGGACGAAGAACGAAGAACGGAGACACGCCTCGAATCCGGTCAGGCATTACTTGCACATGTTGCGCATTCATCTCAGCGTAGTGGTGGCCGTACGGCAGATAAAAATTATATTATCGTGACTTATTTTTTAATTTTATGCAGTGTTGTGTTTTCTCCTTCTTTATCCAACGTTTCGGACAGCGTTTAGTTAAATTTAAAAGTTTTCAAAACTTAACACCGAAAACCACATTACTTTCGTTGATTATTATACTGAAATACCGGTGCTGAGAGGATGAACACTTGCAACACGGTGTCACTTTTACATGCATAAATACACACCCACCAATATGAGGTAAAAATAATGAGGCGAAAATAAGAATCTAGAAGTGATTAAAAAAAACTACACATCTGCCCCGATGGAATGTTGTTTGGCTTCTATAGAAGGCGATGGAGATAAGTTCGAGGAAGGTTGGGATGTATCTGGCTCTTCAGATGTAGTCTTTAACTATAACTAAAACACTTCTAATTACTACTAACTTTTCATTCTCAATCGTAGTGTTTCACACGCACGTTTACATCATCGTTCGAAAATTGAAAACGATATTATTTATCATCCGTTTATCTTTGATTTTAATTCGAAATATCATTAAATTTTTTAATGCTTTGATTCGCCCATCACTAGTTCTGCAGTGAGTAGACGGACTGCCAAATAGAAACAAGTACCGAATAGATAATCAATAAGGTTGATCGCTACACCCGTTACCGGAATGAAAAATGGCCTATTTAACTGTGAAGAAATAACATCTCATAACATTCAAATGTTAGATTTATTTGAAGCTAAAATGTGATTTTTTGCAGAGCCGGGACGGGGCATTCCCACCCCCTAGCACATATGTACTATACACATCGATGAAGGTTTTATCGATAATGTCGGTAACTTGTTGTCACTCCCAAACACCAGACCACTAACGTACAAACAATTCCCGTGGACTAGAGTAAAATATTCTAAAACTAAAAAATACATACACTTAAGGATCTACACAGGATAAACGACTTATGTACGTTTCTTTTTTTAATTGTAAATTCGGAGTTCGACTGTTGCGAACTCTTAAATGTAAGAGTACCTTTTTGACATTAACTAGGCATAAGGAACTATTTCATTGTCACGTTCACAAATTATGTAATCTCGCTAATTCGTTCTTACACAGTTTATCGAATGAATATATAAATAATTTCGACATTTATAATACGACAAATTCGATTTTTAGAACACACCTAAACAAATCATTCACGAAAAATAGCATTTCAAAGATTATATGCATTAGTGCCTGTGTATAGTGTGTGCAAGTACCCCTTATTTGTCAAATGTCACTGAAAATATCATTTTTGTCATGTTTTAGTCTATATATCGTGTATTTTCAAGAAGAGAACAACAAGTTAAAAAATATGATTTTTTGAAAATTCTCAAACTTGACATTTATTCGAAATGCTTTCCGATTTTTTTTTAATTTCCTTGAAACTTGTGAAGTCAAATACATGTTTGAAATTTGCTATAATATGAAAGCATTTCATTTGTAGTTAGTGTGTTCTGGTCAACTCGGATTGTGATTCCTTTAAAATTTTATCTGGAATTGGTCTAGTTAACGTATTTTTTCCGTTATATTAAAAGAGTCCGTTGTTTTTTTTCTAAACTGGCAGGTATGTATCGTAACACGTAATCTAGAAATACTCTTGTACAAAAATCAAAAATGTTTCGCAAAATAACTATTTGGTACACAACTACACACACGATTTTTAACAATATAGTGCAGTTTTTCCATTTTTTTATGACTACCACTTTTTGCAAGTTCCGGTGCAAGCACGAGAAATTAATTGATTTTAGAAGACACCTAATCATCAATCAATTCAAACATATTCCATCAATCATAACTGGTAATGTACTAAATACTCCTACAACATTGGCAAACTTTTGACCGCCACACCTTAACACCTGAATATTCGTACCGCAAAGTGGATATCAATAAAAATAATAAATTTTAAATGCTTTGACGTGAAATCTACAAGAGAGGTCGCAGCAGTAAAAAAATGCAGTCCGCAAATCGAACTATCTAATGTTGTAATATGTTTATTAATTTATTAAAAAGGTACTTAAACTATCTTTAACTACCTAAGGTACCTACTCATAAACTCATTGCTTATGAGTAGTTATATATTATTTTGTATCTTATTATTAACTCAATTCGTAATCATAGTTTTTATTGTATCTCACTTGGTGTTCCACAGGGATCAGTTATGGGATCCCGTTTATTTATCTGATGTGCAACGGATGATAACTAAACCTAACTTCTGCTTTCATGCAAGGTCAAACCAATGCATTATGTATTTGAGTCACAAACAGGTCATTAAAGAAACATGCAGGTAATACATGAAGGTATTTTGTAGGTAATACAAAAAATATTAGTATTCAAATGTAAACATCTCTAGACTAATGTTCCTGCAGCATTCACAATACAAATACAAAAATACAATGAATAAAACCTCAAATTGTAATTTTTAATTCGGCAAGACAAGGGTCCTGGTTTCGAGTCCTAGATGTGACCGTATATTTTTCTGTTTCAAATATTCGTTTAGGAATCGCTAATATTGTCTTCAATAATTAAACGTTAATATAAATTTTCGCATGCCAATACACACATACACAAACATATACACACGCACACACACACACACACAAACGGCTGAAGGCTTCGAATTGTATTGATACTTCTATATTACCACCTACCTGGGAATTTTTTCTTGTACAATATTGTAAATATATGTCCATTATGCATACTTACTAAAATCTACTGTACTGTTTATATATATATTGAATACGGTTCTATGATAACTCAACACAGTGACAATTCAACAAACTTTTAAAAAGTGATATAAAGTCATTACAAACAATAAAAACAAAATTTTAAACCTAACCTAACCTATCCTACTTAACCCAGTTAATAAAGTTTTTGTTTCATCACTTTCCATGACTTTATATAACTTTTTAAAGATGTTATGAATTATCATTTTGATGAGTTATTCAGTCACAATTGAATACATACATTATGTAAATTTAAATACCTTTTTTAATAGGCGTAAATAAATTAATAAATAGTACATAAAAAATCGTAAGCGGGAAAAATAAGCAATGATGAAAGACTTAGCTGGCAGAGGATTGAACCCGATACGTCTGATTGGGAGCCAGACGCTTTTGTCCAATCGACTATAACCAATAAGCGGTCAAATTTTCTTCACTTGTCACGTCCTCATGCGATGACCCGACTCCTTCTTCCTTCCGATTAATTACGATTTAACTTCAAACAAAAACTAAGCATAGAAAAAAGGCGAGTCTCTCCTGAAAAATTCGCTAAATATCGCCGTGTCTTGTTGAAAAATTCCGTGTAAATACAATCTAAATCTAATTTTCAAATTTAATTATATGGTCCTGTTGTCTAAATAATCGATTTACTTGTCCAAGACACAGCATTCCAACTTCCAACTCGAATCTTGATGTTTTTGTATAAAGCGATGACACAGTTTTTTGTGGTAATGAATGGGTGACGCGGGTAAACGTTGCTTGTCATTTCATGGCTGGCTGATTCCGCTTCATTTCTCGGTAATATCAGGTGATGATGGAACAAATCTAATCTAATATATTATGAGATTATTGAACTGCGGAGTTCCGTTCACAGACGTGCTCTGTTTTTTCCGATCTTATTTTATGTGACTTTTCCAATTTGTCATCATTTCCAAGTATAGCAAACTCTTTAATAATTGTTCCTCTCAAACATATATTGACCTACTATCAACAAATGATTGAAGATGAAAAAAGGATACTGACAGTCGTTGAAGCTGAATTTAGCTGCATAAACTGCCTGTAGCTGTTTCTCACCAGTCTCAAGAGTGTTTAATAGCCAACTAGACAAAAGCCGCTCGTATCGGGATGCTGCTCCTATAAGTGTCTATGAAAAATTAGTGTGGCTTTAATTATTATATCGCGATACAAACAACTCTTATTGTAAACCAGACTCTTAGGACGGGTTATTTTACAAAATTTGAAAAATTCATCAAATTTTAAAGATAATATTCAAGTTCTGTGAAAGTCCTATTCAAGTTTAGTTATCACGCAAGTACTGTGAAAAAACCCACCTATGTTTAAATACCCGTTCCGTTCAATCAGTCAGTCAGAAAGGAACGAAGAGACGGAAAAAAACCAGATGATACAGGAAAGATAGAAGCTGCAAATGAGAAAAAAAAGCAGAAGAGGCAGAAAATATAAAATATGTAAATAAGAAAAAAGAAGCAGAAAAGAAAGAAGAATCAGGAAGGGCAGAAAAGAGACATCAGAGATAGAGGAGAGACGGGTCTATGATTAGTATGAGAATATTTTGTTAGTATTTTTAAAAGGGTAATTTTTGTTTATTTTTAATTTGAGGCTTCTTTCTTATGGCCAGCAGGTACCTACATACATAACTTCCTCCATATCTCTTCTATCCTGGTCTAATATACTGTTAACGTGGTCAGAAATTGGATTACTACGGCAACGCTTTACAGTCCATTAGAGGTTCAATAAGCATGCTGAATTCTTATAAATTGTAGATACTTGTCATATCAGATTTACAGGCATAATGACATTGGTATCACATGACCCAGTTCACATAATATTCTTCAGAAATTGGTCCGACCAAATCAGAATGTTTAAAATGGAAAATTGCGGATTCCACGCTAATCGGATTTGGTCCGAACAACTGGTAGTATCTTCGAACGCAAATATTCACCGGTTTTTCCAAGTGAGATTTAGGGTGGGATTAGTTGTCTTATCGAAACGATGTGCGGTGATGTAGTGAAAACCATTGAGCCCTGTGACAAGCTTAGTATCAGTCCCAACTGTTAAGACCCAACTATTCACCCGGTCGCTACACAGTTGGTACCAACTTTCAAATCAATAAAGCGATGTTCATTTAATCTTGACGTATTCATTGAAAATGAATCATAAAAAAACAATTTGCAGTTAACCTAAGATTAACACTATGTCTGTGATTTTCAATGATTGATTAACATGTTACGCACTTAAATTTTTAATACATTTTAAAACTACTTTCTTGAAATTTAAAAACGCAGTTCAAAATCGTTTATTTCTGACACGTACGAAGGTATCCATTAGCCGCTAGTTTTCTGCCTCCCGTCTTACTTTGTCTCTTAAACTCGTAATGTTTCCTTTCATTTCTTGTACCTCCATCTCAGCATCTCTACGAAAGAAAGAAATATGGTAAACTATTAAATTACCACCCACAGAAGGATTTAACTATGTCCAAGTGTCCATTATATTCTACGAGATGTGTCAAGCGGTACAAGTCCGTTTGGTCCGCCCGAACGGATACGTGCCTGGAATTCGTATCAACATGTTTTAGATTTCAGATATTCATATTCGTAAAAAATGCTTTCAACTTGTAGCGTGATTACAAACCGTACAAATAATGTGTTTTTTAATCGTATATTTCAAATGCCAATGTTTCTTTATTTTGGGACGACTGAAAAAACTTTGAACTTAACTACAAATCAAGTACATTTCCTTTGATCAAAACTGCGTCCGGAGAAATTTTGTGCGTATGTTTTTGTAAATTAAGTAGATGTGACATATGTCATTATTAATTTAATATGATCGCTAGATGTAAATCAATGAGCCATATGGTATTTCTAGTAACAAGCAACAACGACTACTTATCCACTTATAAAGTAGAAATCTCCATGTAAGTGCATGGCTTCGACGAACATTATTTTAATCCCAACCATATTTCATTGCTACTTATTTGGAAACACGAGAAAAGTCTATTATTAATATACTTTTGTAATTTAATATTATTTTATTATATTTCAAACTGACAAAGTGCTTTGGCTGTAGCGGGTGCTAAAAAAAAAAAAAACTAAAAAAAAATTACTTCACGGCCTTTAATTTTCAAGCGGTGTCAGATTGTTAATTTCTCAGATGATTTAAATTGACCTAATATTTTTGTTATTTATTTTTGGGGTGTTATGCCGTGTTGCGAATCGTATTGAATCAAATAACACATCTGCCCTGATGATGGACACTGCAATGCTGTCCGAAACGTTGGCTAAAGAAGGAGTTAGCGCAACACGGCATAACACCCCAAAAACAAATAACAAAAATACTTTTGGCCGTGAATATCTTAAATCATATTTGACCTAATATTATTTTTATGACTGTTTCCGATGCATACACCATTTAAGGCTCCATAGTTAGCATTCAAAAAGAAGAAGAAAATGGTTTGAAAGAGAGATATGTTAATACGAATGTTTTGCTAATATTAAAACAATATATTATAATTAATAGACGCAAGCAAAAATATTTAATAAAGCGTGACTTATTTAAAATAAAGCAAAATTATCTCGACAAATATTGTCTTTTGAGGCATTTAGAGAAACACTGTGTACTTTTCATACCTATAACATGTTAAATTTCATATCGGTAATTTCTACTTACTTTTTCCACTCGGCAAATGTACAGAGTTTCTCTTAAAAATGGCTTAAAAGGTTCTCTTAATAGTTAAAGAATTTTATATTTTTCGAATCAAATTGTATACAACAAGGACATACACCAACATAAAACTAGGACGTGCAATGAAATCAGGCTACCAAAGAAGGACAAAGCGAATACCCAGAATAGTATATTTTATAAAGGGATGAAATACTATAACGCGCTGCCGGAAAACCTTAAGTCTGCCCCAATTGAAAAGTTTAAGATGTTGTGTAGGAGCCATATCAAGAAAGAAAAAAAAAACATAGTATATTTAAATGTAATAATTAATTAGTCATTTGTAATCTTAAATGTACAAATTACTAAAATAAAATCAATAAATAAAATAAAGAACTCGAAAACTTTACTGTGTTATATTTCGGTAGAAATTCAGAATTCGGGGTCTTCTGAGGATAGAGAATGGGCTATTTCAATATCTGACCTGAATTTTGTTTTTGTTTCCAGATCTGATCAAGAAATATATGATCTAGAAAGAGTTCTAGAAAGATCTGATCTAGAAATATCTGATCTAGAAAGATCTGATCTAGAAATATCTGATCTAGAAAGAACTTATCTAGAAAGATCTGATCTAGAAAGAGTTCTAGAAAGATCTGATCTAGAAAGATCTGATCTACAAAGATCTGATCTAGAAAGAGTTCTAGAAAGATCCGATTTTGAAAGATCTGATCTAGAAATATCTATACTCTATTTCGACACCTGTACTGAATTTGAATTTTGTTTCCGGATCTGATTCAGAAAAGGCACTTTTTATTTCCACATATTACATGAATTTGGTTGTTTCCAGATCTGAACTACTGCGGCACGCATGAACCCTGCGCCAACGGCGGCACGTGCGAGAACACGGCTCCTGACCGGTATCGCTGCTCGTGCGCGGAGGGATTCTCGGGCACGAACTGCGAGGTGGTGGAAAACCCTTGCGCGCCCGCTCCGTGCCGCCACGGGGGCAGGTGCCGGCGCACGCCGCAGGGATTCATTTGCGCATGCGCGCCGGGCTGGGCTGGGGACACCTGCGAAATAAGTAAGTACCAATCAATCAATTAAAATATTATGTTTAATTTCCGTAGGTAGTCTATAGTCTGCCTTAATCCAATGAGCACTCCTCTCACTAATTAATTCCCTTTAATAAAGTTCAGCGAAAATTTCATTGGGTATTTGGGGATATCTCCTGTTCCATGAGACTGGAGACTGAGACTGGAGGAGACTGCATTGGTCTTCTAAGCAATCCTTTATCATCTTATTCCTTAGACAGAAATCCAATCCCTTCAATAAAGTTCACTAGGATTATCATTTGGTGTCTGTATATATTCTGGTTCCACGGCGCGTCGTTGCTTTTCAGATGTATCTGTAAGTAGTCTGCAATGGTCCCATATGCGCTCCTATTACCTCAATCCTTTAACAGTATAGCCCAGTTCCTATTGAGTTATACTAGTTATAGAAAGAAAGTTAACCGATGTCCTCGATGGGCTCGAGCCGTCTCTGTGACATTCTGCTCCGGAGGTCACATGTCATCAAACATTCACGATTGCCGTGCTCAAAAAAGTTATTTCATTTCACCGTCAGGTGGACTTAGATGTTTTATTTTTTTGCATGAAGTATTTGCTTAAGATCGTGTGTTCAAAAGTGTGATTCCATAACCCACATCCATGAATATCGGATTTCACTTCGACCGTATTATCCGATCGCCTGGATTTTATATTATAATGCAAGTTTGTCTTATTTTCTAATATTTTTAATGGCAGTTCACTACACAATCGCTCTTTAGCTAAAAAAATCCACTGGTACTGTTAATATAATGTAATTCTATTAGCCCCCTCAGTTAAATTCTGTCCATATTTCGTAGTTGTGTAAATCTCTGGACTTTGGATCGTCTATGAGCACTCAGATTCCCTACTTGACTGACTGCGGGTACTTTGAGTAATCAATCAATAATCAAATATTTTTCTAGTGTGACATCAGATTGACTAGTATCATGGTTAATGAATTTAGGAGTATTAAGCCACATTGCGGTCTTCCTCGTTTTTCAAAAGTTTTAGACAGCCTTGCAGTGTACTTCATCAGTTCAGATCATTCTTCTAGATCTGCAGTTCTGTGATTCGCAGATATTTTCATGATCAAGACCTTAACGGCTTTACCGTGACCAATGACAGCATTTTTTTTTATCTTATTGTACCTACTAACTAACAGTTAAAAGTAAACAAATCATTTCCAGGGGGGAATACCAGAGTCGATCTCTCGAGACCTGGGCACTGGGCACTGGGCAAACAAATAATAATAACCGCTCTGAAGTCGAGCGGCCAAAAGTCCCAAACAAACCTGTGTGACCTGCGCATACGCGTGTGAACTAGACAAACAAACTGGCCTACAATAATACACTCAAGTGCCAGGCCTAGTCAAAGGAAAACAATGTATATTTATTTAAAAAATATATTATATCTTTTTACTGTATTGATAACGTGAAGTTTGATAGTTACTAGCTGACAATCTTTGCATTTCCTGATTTCGTCTCAGTGCAAATATAATAATATTGATTAGTATTTTTTTCCTGGGTTATTTTTGTGCGTAAATATGCATTTTGCGATTATGCCGCTTTTAGTGCAATAAAAAACATAATTGCTTGAATTATGTATTAAAAAAACTAGGTAGTAAAAACTGACGATTATTGAGATCTCCTTATAATGTGTAGGTTTTATACACCTGTTATTTTGGAATGAATTGGGTTAGATTCCCACCTGAGTAAACCATTTGAAAATTTGTTGCTTGGGAGCAAACAAACTAGGAAAGTTACCTGTTGTATTTGCATCTACCAATACAGATTTGTCTTCTCCTTTCTTAGTAAAAATAAGTAATAATCTAGTGTTCAACATATTTAAATTTTTAATTACTTACCCAGCTATCCCTATCTTATCAGATAATCAGTTAAATCGAACAATTGAAATAATATAGAAACTATAAATTACAGCCACTTGATAAAATAATTAAAATTACTAAAACTCTCAGATGGAAGACTTGTTTCTGGCTTAACTTTTATTTTTAAAATTGCTAAAGGAATTACAGACTTCCCTGATTTACTGAGCAGAATCACCTTCAACGTACCAACTAGAATTATTCCATCAAAAATTATTTTTAATTGTATTTTTTGGATACTCGCTTGTACCTAGATTGAATGCAGTTGGCAATACTTTCTCAGAAAATGTAGATGCTTTCAACTGCACGGAATTTAGTTACAAGAAGGCTATAATAACGTTTCTAGTTAATAATAATAATACTAAGACTCGGATAGTTTGTATCACCGAAATCCATTTCCTTACTGCCGATTTCATCAAACTCTTATACATTCAATTTTTTTTTCACTTTATTTTTCCGTAATTGGCATTCTTTTTGTGTTCGTACGCAAAGGTTCTATCCGAACTGAACTGGGTTCTGAAATGATTATACAATTTTGAATAGCACGCACAACGAAGAGGATCATAGAACTTGAGATTCCGAACAAACGCTTTAAAACTATTATTCAAACTAAGAAATACGTCATGAAATGAACTTACGATAATTTTAAAAGCTCCAGTAACTCAGTGAAATAAAACATGAGATTCCCAACAAACTGTAATTCAAACTACGTATAAAATAAATTCAGAAATGTACACACAATTTTGAAAAGCTCGCACAACTGAGAGAAACATAGAACTTGATATTCCCAACAAGCAATTATTATTCAAGTGGTAGAAAAAGGTCTGTAGTCACCAGGCACCGGGCAATGGGCACAGGGCAGCGGCCAGTCAACAAACAGGAGTTACAGAGATGTGCTAAGTGACTTTTGTTTTGTTTGAAAACAACTTGGTCAACAATTAGTGACAGCAGGTGTCCTCTATTGGAATTCTTCGGTACCTACCCTTCCCTTGCACCTTCCCTGCGTTCCCGCTCCCAGACATTTTATACCACTGTGCGACCGTACGACTGTTGAATCAAGTTGCTTCTTTACAAGTGGTTCTCAAGGTTTTAAAGTTCTACTCAGCATCCTTTCGTAATTTAAAGGAGGTCTTCAAACAGCGCTTTTAAAACTTTAAAAAAATAGATCAATTGAATATATTTTTTATTTTTAAAAAATATTCTTTCGGACCATGGAGTAAAATACCATATAGAACATATGTAAAAATTCCTGTAAACTTTTTTTTAATATATATATTTTGTATGTATGTAATTTCACGAGGGGAATTAATTTAATCGAATTCGGTAACCCCTATCAAATTGACACAAATTTCCTTCAAGACCGACACAAGCCAATGTCAACAATTACAATAAAAATGGCTTCTGTTTTCGTAATAGGACACTTCGCAATGGACATATTGTATGTATTTTCCCTAAGGACACTGTTAAAAAAATATTGTTTAATTTTGTCATTGATTTTAATGTTTTAATTTATCTTTCATTTATCACTTTTTTGTTGCTGAACTGTCCAAAATGAATATTTTTTAATGGATTTTCTAAATTTCCTCTTCATGTTGATAATAATAAACTGTAAGGAAATTACAAAAATCTTGCGGAGGCTGAGATCAGAATAATATTCTAGGGAAGCAAGGCATTTCAAAAGCCATATCTTTGTGAAGGATCACACATGCCCAGCATTAAATTGCGTCCGTTGGCAAGAACTCCGGAAGAATTTTGAAAATAATCGTTCTGTTCCAGTTTCAAACTTTATCCCATTCAAATCGCGGATACCCTTTCATTGTACGCAAATGCTGCGACCCGGGGCCATAAGCAAAACATATTATTTTTCAATGATATCCCGCAAACAAGTGACAGTCGCAATGGAAGAGGGTGAATTTAAATTTCTCATGTTGGAATTATGCGTGGCCAATGCCGGAACAGGAGAAAGAAGACCGCGCAGTTGTAAATTGTGGTCAGCCTCATAATGCAATCCAACTGACAGTTTACAGGTCGGCTACACACACACTACACGCGTGCTTTTCACGGATTGGCTATTCACTTATTCATAACTAGGGTGACCATTCAGTAAGCAAGCAAACAAACCAACCAACCAACCAGTTGCGTGGGATCGTGAGTCTCGAGATCGTCACAGTGATCGCGAGAGAGAACATGTTACTAACGCGAAATTCACATTTACTTTTAGTAATATTTTTCAAGCACATCATTTTTCTATGAGGAGTAGGGTGGACGCTATGGGTTCAATTCCCAACCCAGCGCAAAAGTGTATAAAAATACTTTTTTTTTTATTCATTTAAGTCGCCACCCCATCTCTATTTGGGTGAATTTGACCGCTAATTCGAATTCGATCCGTTGGCTGTGCCACAGACTTCTTGATTATGCCACTAATAGAGAATCTGAATTGATAATGAAGTTTACAAATGCCTTCCATATAGATTAGAAGTGAAACCAATGTCGCCAATGACTTAACTTTTAACCTTTTGGTTTTAGCTCATTTAAAATGGAAGGCCTCAGCACGGGCAAGCCACTCAGTGAGGCCAACATTACTAGAAAACTTTGAAATGTAAAAAATATTGTACCAAATAAAAAAAAAGAAGAACGCGCTCTGTCCTTCTTGCACTTGACTGACATTGTATATCGCCATCGCATTTAAATTTCATAATGATGATGAAACACAGTTCTTTAATTGAAGTTTAAGCAAAGAATAGTCAGACTTTTGGATCACAAAACACGCTACATCGAATTTCTTGTGTTCTTCTTTATTCTATGGTTAGAATATATTATTTCATTTCACGTGAAAAACAAACTTATCTATTGAGACATTTTTTTACACAATCGAAATTTATAAATTTTTAAAATTCGAATTCCATTATTTTTCTTGTTCCATCTTTACATAATATATTTGCAACTGTAGACATCGCGTTATTTTAGGATGTATATTCGGTCTTATGTAGTAGAATCATGAAACAAATCATTTTTATATTGAGAGAATCACTAGTATTTTTTACAACCAACGCTACATTAATCACTTTTGGCGGGAATCCGGTAATTTCCCGCCTTTATTAGTATGCTTTTATGAAATCAAAAATTACCCGTTTATTTAATAGAAGTCACGAGAAGAGCGCTATCTGATTCATTGAAAAATGTGTTCTATTGAAATTCTCTAATTCTGAAACGAAACCAGGAAAAATTTAATTAAGGCAGCACGATTTACAAACAGTTACCATAACTACCTCGTTGAAAACAAGTGAACAATATTTTTTATCTGAAAATGTCACGTGAGCCTAAATTTTTTTTTCTTGTTCTATTTATCTTGGCAACATTTTGTAATAATTATTAGTATTAGTCGATACGGTTCTATTTTAAATTATTGCATTATAAGAAAATGTAAATATCTACTTATGAAGAGTACTGACGAATTAAGTTCCTACCTAAATAAAAAAATATTCTTTTTTGAACATAAAATTAATTTATTAAAATAGAGTGGGTAAGTAATTTTTATTACGTAGGAACGAAATGTAAAATATTTTTTGCTAATTTGATGTTTTTGTGACTGAAATTATTTGCGATTTCGGATAGTATGTTGACTAGAGCTAAAGGTTATTAGCTTATATAAGGGGGGTTAAAGGGTTAACCTCCTTAGTTAGGTTTAATCCCCATCCCCCATCGGCCTCAGATTGCGTAGAAAAAAAAACAACATTTTTTTTGCCATAACACATCTATTTTTATTAATAGATGTATTTAAAAATATTCTCTTTTGACTGAGAATTGAAAATTACTGTCTTTTAGAAAACGTTGTCCAGATCAATACCATCCAATTTCGGCCATAAAAAATCATTAATCATCTCTCGATAGCGCAATCCATTCACCGTAACTGTTGCTCCAGCCTCATTTTCGAAAAAGTAAGGTCCAATGACTCCGCCGGACCATAAACCGCACCAAACAGTCACACGTTGAGGATTGAGAGGCTTTTCAACAATAACTCTTGGGTTTTCCGAGCCCCAGATGTGACAATTTTGCTTGTTGACGAAGCCACCGAGGTGGAAATGGGCCGCATCACTCAAGATGATTTGCATTTGATTCACTCAAGTGAATTTTAATAATTTCAATGCGTTTTTGAAGCGTGTATCGTTCCATTTTTATTAATGGCGTAGTTTCTACTTGTCAAATGACAAAAAATGACAGCTTCAAAAGTAACATCTACCGAAATAGCGGGCTATTCAAAATAACACCTCTTATTGGAAAATCCTGTATTATCAATTGACGTACAAAGTTTAGTGTTTTATAACTACACCGAAATCATATAAGGACTGCTGATGGTAAATGGATTTTAAATAAGAAATCATTTCTGAAGCAGGTAAACATTCCGCGTTTTAATGATTTCGCATTTTTATGCCTCCGATTGGATTATTAAATTTAATTACACCTCTTCAAATTTAACGTTGCTGTAAAACGCTTATTTATTAGGCTCATTTTTGACACCAAGCGGCAATCACTGCACACCAAGCTAATTAGTCCCTGCGCACTCGCGGAGTGAGCCAAAACACCTTTTTAATTCATGATAATCACTATGATTTACTTCAGATAAATTCGTGATAATCACTATGATTTACTTCAGATACATTCGTGATAATCACTATGATTTAATTCAGATAAATTCGTGATAATCACTATGATTTACTTCAGATAAATTCGTGATAATCACTATGATTTACTTCAGATAAATTCTCAGTCACACCGAATTACGTCGCAAATAACGCGTATTTACCTATTTCTCGAGTTTTAATGATATTTCACTGTATTTTATCCGTTAATAATTACATGCATTTATTTAACGACTATTTATTTTTAACCAATTTTTCACTTTGTATATTTTTATGTCAATGTGTTGGAGCTGTATCTTTGTGTATAGTAGGATAAAAATAATATTTTATAATACCACTGAATAGATTCCCAATAAACACTAGAAATGCCTTCCATGTATTTTTATTATTTGTTTTTGGGGAGTTATGCCGTGTTTCGCTAACTCCTTATTTAGCCAACGTTTCGGACAACGTTACAGTGTCCATCGTTAGGGCAGATGTGTGATCATCCGATCATTTGATCAACGGGGGGTTTAGTATCAGCTGTTTGTCTTTTGGAATGCGTTGAAGCGTAGACCTGGCTGCTAAAGTATTTTTAGCCGTTTAGTTAGCGCAAAAAATGGAAAAAAGTATTTTTTTTAATTCTCAAATCTAATAAAAAGTTTTATTGGGTTCCCCGTTTGATTCACCAGTTTCCGGATAAATTTAACAAATTTTTGTATCGAAATTTTCTTTTCCTAATATAAACAAACAGGTTTTTCGCAAAGATCGCAAGAAATCAAATATAATATATATATATCTACTTCTGTTGTGTTTCATTCTCTTTCGTCTTAACTGTATCTTAGAAGTACACTTCAAATTAGTATCATTTTCTTTTCACGAAACTACATCTATGTAATATGTAACATTATGACATAACAACTATTAACCTGCCGCCATGGATGAAACCACAGTATCCTCCTTGAGTACCTTAAAGACGATGATGTGTTTTTACTTATGACAGCATAATAACGCATTCCCAATACATGCGAACGTTTCAGCACAGGTTCTCCTAGTGACGTGTTAACAAAACTTATGTAAACTGTATTTAAAAAAAAGAATAGAAATAAATAAATCTCAAGAAGTTTACCGTCGGTAAATATTATTGTTTATACGTTTGTGTAACTGAAACGAATGATGTTCGCATTGAAACTTCACTGATTGATGTAAATGGCCGTGTAGATGGAATGCATCTTGCTCTGAGAACCCAGTTTACAATCAGCCATAATATAAACACACAATAAATCTTAATTTATCGCTCTCGCGTCTTTATTCCCGCGTTAATGTCGGCCAGCCATTCTGTATCTATTCAATCTCCAAACACGTCTGATTACACATATATTATAGAAGCTTTCAGTAACAAACTATATATTTCTGAAATATTACGTCTTTATTCGGTATTCAGAAATAGCGGTTTATATAAAACGGTTTCGGGATCTTTTCGCCTTCAATCAATATTCCAGTCTATCAAAATAGAAACTTATTCGGTATTCGGAATCACCAAATCGGAATTAAAAATATTATGCCTGTGATTGGTATTTGGACTTTTCAATGAGTGTTGAAGGTATGGCGTTTTGATACGCGTGGTAAGAATTTCAAGGGTTTTTTCGCTACTTTAAGAAAAAAATACTCTACATTCGGAGAGTGTACCAAAATGTATTTACAAATAAGTCAGCTGGTTTTAAATATGAAGACGAGGGATAGCATCTGAATATATTATTAAATATAACGTTTGTTCTTATTCACGTTAGGTATTAATAGTAAATTTTAATTGTGTTACAATTACGAACATAATCAAAAGCAGTAAATGGGTAGTTAGTTCTTTTAAAACCTTTAATTTTATCTGAACATAAAATATCTCGACCAACTACTTATAAACAGGTATTTTAAGGAAGTCCTATGATAGATGGGCTTGTTAAAATGGTTCCATGATAACTCAACACAGTGACAATTCAACACACTTTTAAAAAGTGATATAAAGTCATTAGAAACGATGAAAAAATTATTTTTTTTAACCTAACCTACATAACCCAGTTAATAAAGTTATTGTTTCATCACTTTCCATGACTTTATATAACTTTTTAAAGATGTGATGAATTATCATTGTGATTATTTATCCGGTAACCTGTTAAAATATGCGCAAAAGTAATAAATAAACGCAAAATCCACGGACGTAATAAACTCCGTTTATAAGTTCTCTTAGCACTGCCCCAGAAAATGTAATATGATTTTATCAGAGCCGAAGATCAAAGCCATAAATCCGACCATACTTGACTTCGTAGATTTCCGAAATGTTCACATGAACAGGATTCCTCCTAGAAACTTAACTTGCCTATGGACCGTGATGTATGCGGTGTGGATGATGCGGTATATAGGTCTTGGACGGGTGTCGAACCAGGGAACAGCCGCCTCTAAGCCGAACCGCCGAACACGGGGAAGATAAATCACATCTGCGGATGCTGTATCGATGGGCTTGTTCGCTCTCCGCCTTTGCCGCTTCATCAGATGATATATAGGCTTTTAATGGGATTTATACAAGCGCTATGACTTAGTTTGCATCTTTGAATCAACGGGTTCATTCAAGCTTTTGCGGGTTTTGTTATAAGTTATAGCTAGGTAGTTATTATCAGAAATGAGTTGGAAGTCTGTCATAATAATATGCTTAAACAATGACTTGATGTTTTACAAACTTAATAAAGCTGGATATCTTTATTAAAAAATTGTTACTATAGCCTCCAATCTATCTATCTATATAAAGAAAAGTGTCTGAGGCGGGCGGCAGGGATTTTTATAAAATTAATTTGAGATCGCAACTAAAATCGGTGTTTAACTAGGACCTTTTAAATGCACAAAAAACTTTGCGCTGTATGGCCATTTGATTTAATTTCTGCGAAACGACTGTGCCTAAGTAGACAGCGATTGATATTGGTTTGGTTGTAACCAAGAGGCAAGATTCTACGTGGTTATCTTCTTTAATTAAATAGTGTAAAACAGTTCGCGTTTGTCTGTGCACTTAGTTCGTATAAACTATCCAACGGATTTCAAAAAGGTTTTCAATATCATCTAGAAAATTTTTTCCGAAAGGTTTATACATAATACATGCATATTATATTTATAGAAAGTAGAGAAAAGTCGAGCAACGCCGGGTTCACGTCAACTAGTATTATATAGAACTAGCTGACTTGTACCCGGCGTTGCTGGAGGTTATGCTTAGGAGATAAATATATACCGTTGCGGATTTTTTTGTAGGCCTTTTTAAGATATACAATTCCGTAGTACATAATTTTGATGAATCTCATAAGGTTTAGCCAGCGTTAGCAATGTAAGCGCCCGAAAATATTTTTTATGACTTGATTATAAAACATCGACTTTTCTCTACGTTCTATAAATATAATATGCATGTATTGTATATAAAAACATTACGGAATAAATTTTCTAAATGATGTTGAAAATTTTATCAAAATCCGTATCATAGTTTAGAAGAACTAAGCGCACAAACAGACAGACGCCGACAACGACTCTATTTTATACTATTTAGTGATATATAAAAATTCACCCTGTTTATGTTTGAGCTTACAAAACACGAAAAGTAGACGACCGATATCGCTGAAATTTTCAAAGTTTGTTCTTATTAGTGCCAGGAGTGTTTAGAGAGTGGTTTGTCTGGTAAAAGACGCCCGAGGGGGACGCCCTTAACGCAATATGCCTGCACCGGAATTAGATACGGAGTGGAAATAAAGTCGATGTATTGTAACAGTAACATCGTGGTATACAGTAGTGAATGGTTGGAGAAGCCTGAGAAAGACATTAGCAATAGTGATGCATTGCGGGGACTACTAGTTTATAATAAATAAAAAAATGATGTAATTTTTGCTACATTGATGTTTATAATTGGAAATGTTATGAAAAATTTGAATAATTATTAATCAGTAGTTAAGTACCTACCTGATTCTTATGATGGCCAATCCTTGGATATAGCCAATACATGCTGAGCCGACCAGCGATGTATCTTCTGCTCAACATGAAATTACACGTCGGCCCTGACGGGCGACCGACAATAACTCTCAGCTCGCAGTACTGCTCTGCGCCTCGGGAACACGGGGCCTAATGCGTGTCTGGCGGCGTTACTACTGACGCCTCGCCGCTCTACCAGATTTCCAAGCAAACATGGCCAGGGCTGGATTAGTGCGGGAGTTCAAATTTTAAACTTCATAACAAGGGCATTTGGAATCCGATCTGTGTTATTATACCTATCTACCTTGTGTTTTAGGCTTTAATATTTGTTTGTTTAAAATGTTTTCGATGCTTTAGCTAGCAGAAGTATGATTTATTTGTACCTACCGATTTGTAAGAAAACTGATGTCGCCAATATAATATATAAAATCATTCGACTCCTTGACGTCAGACAGTTTAATAAAAATGTTTTTTCTGCCCGTGAAATATTTTCGGTAGATATTCGAAATTATTTGATCAAGTTCTGAAAAAAGGACGCACTGAGCTTACTTATAGCACGTGGACGCGCCCACAATATACACTTTTGGTTTATTTCGTCAGTGTATAATATTTATTTAAATTATACGTCCATACGGACTTTAATAAACATGTGATATACATAAAAAAAATAGTGGAACCCTAATCACGAAGTAAAATTTTCTATTAAAATTGTGCAGAAGTAGTATTATGCTAACCTTAATTATTATTATTATTTTTGAGGTATGTTTTCATAGCCTTCTTGTAACTATATTTTGAGCAGTTGAAAGTATTGCCAACTACATGCAATCCCTAGGTTGTCATTTAGATACTCGCTTACACAGTTCTACCAACTGAGCTAATGGGACCCTATCTCTTTCGATCATATTTAACTGTATCATACATCGAATAAGAACTACCGACATTGCCTTAATTTTTCTCACCGCACATTTTTATTGGCTGCTATCTTTATCTATCTTTGTGCCCCGGCAAGGCAAGGGTCCTGGGTTCGTGTCTTTTTATATATCTGACCGTATTTTTTTCTGATTTTTCTCTTTCAAATATTCGTTTTAGAATTGCTAATATTGTCTTCATTAAATATTACAATTTGAAGTTTAACTCATTAAGTTATTCCAAAAAATGAAATATAAATTAATTAATATTTGTATAATTAGGTAGTATGATTACTAATTATTGCGTTAGGTAAGGGTAGTTAGGGATAAAATCTAAATGGATATCTCCTGCTCCACCCCTGTCTGCGACTCCAGTTTGTTTCTGCTCTGAAATTATTATATCATATCGGATCTGCGAACATTGAATGCGTAAATGTTATTGTTCCGTGGCGTGGGTACCCGTAATAAATATCAATAGGGCATTCGCACAATTGTAATAATTCACGGAGTTCACAGGAGATGTTGCGGAAAAAGAGATATTCATTATAAATAGCGTACATCGTACTTACGTATGATTTTGTATGTAGACTCGAAGCTAGCTAAGTAGATACATGGATAATGGAATTTTAAAAAGGAAAGGGAATGAATTTTGATGCTTTTTTTCAGGAAAGACAATAATGGAGTTAATTACACGGTTTTTAGATACTTCGGAATATATATTATGGTGTCAGAAAACTCGCAGTACAAGCGGAAAACTGGTGAATCTACATTACACGTTCAACACGCTCTTGTGTCCTGTTCAGGGTGGATCAATGCAAAACTAACTCTAAACCGAATTCTTGCCTGAACAGACTATGCAATAATTACAATGACGTATTATCCAAGGTGGATATTTTCAGCTGCAAATTAAATACGACAGGTCTTTTCTTCTCTTCAGGTCTAAGAAATTTTCTTTTCCTAACATCAACAAAAAGGTTTTTCTATCGATTAATAGCATTGATATCTTTATCAATTATTTATTAAAAACCTATTTATTATTCTTGGCTAAATTGCATATTTGTACGTACATATTATCCTACCGATGAGATATCTCACATGTAATTGATGTTAAATTATATTATATTATATTAGCGAAAGTTTCCAGATACTCTCAGTATCGCCCTGGTAAAAGACCATCATTCAATATCAAAACTTTGTTTAAATTGTTTTGCTGTCCAGATCTGAAAGGCACTTCTCAACCTTCATCTATCTATTCATATCTCCAATTCTTCCCCCCTTCCTTCAGCTTCGCAACATACCCCAATCGGGGATATCTTAGTCTCAATGGCTCCGGAAATTTGAGACTCTTATGCGGTTAAGTATATGCGTCAAATTAGTAAAGAGAGATATACAAAGCTAGAAGATAAAATTGGTAATAGCAAATGTACAGGTGTCGCGACCTTTGTCATATACGTATGTGTAATATAAGAGGTTCTTTGTCCACGTGGGCGTGAACAGGTAATTTGTCGCCGGTGTTATCAAGTGCATTTATTCAATATACTATCGCACAGTGAGACAGTGCTAAACATGAAAGTTAGTGACTACCTGCAAAGTGCTTGAAGGAACTCAGTAATAAAGTTTTAGAATCTTTAAAGTGGTTATTTTCCGTGGGAAAGACGATCACTGCAGATAATTAATCGCTTACTGTAATGATATACGTTATCACTCAGCACTTACGAAAATGAAAATAGCGAAATCTTCCATTCCTGAAAAGCGATAACCTTCTAGATAGTGCAGAATTATGCAATGTAAAGTCACAAAAAATCTACCATTCCTTGAAAAACGATAAACTTCTAGGTGCTGCAGAATTATGCAATGTAAAGTCACACAAAATCTGCCATTCCTGGAAAAGCGACAAACTTCTAGGTGTTGCAGAATTATGCAATGTAAAGTCACACAAAATCTCCCATTCCTGGAAAAGCGACAAACTTCTAGATGTTGCAGAATTATGCAATGTAAAGTCACACAAAATCTCCCATTTCCGGAAAAACGAAAAACTTCTAGATGTTGCAGAATTATGCAATGTAAAGTCACACAAAATCTCCCATTTCCGGAAAAACGTCAAACTTCTAGATGTTGCAGAATTATGCAATGTAAAGTCACACAAAATCTCCCATTTCCGGAAAAGCGACAAACTTCTAGATGTTGCAGAATTATGCAGTGCAAAGTCACACAAAATCTTCCATTCATGGAAGAGCGACAAACTTCTAGGTGCTGCAGGATTATTTATTTATTAACTATCGAACTTTTTCGGGGCTTTTACATATGAATATCAAGAAATATACATTATTTATTGTACATAACTTATTTGCTTCATTAACAACATTTTATATTTATTTAAAGATAAATTGAAGATATCCCTCCATTAGTATTCTGGGCAAAGAAGAATACATATGGTAGTTAGTCCCAGAATTTCTGCACTGAAATATATCCTGACTTCTAGTATTACTTTGTGGAATCCGGAAGCTTATCAATTCTAGCAATACCGGACTATCAACTAAATCATTTAAAATTTTATATAGAAATACCAAGTCAGTAAAAATTCTTCTGTCTGACAATTTGAGCATATTCATATAATTTAACGGAGTGTTGTAGTTCAACGACTTCTGGGTTCTGCAGAATTACGGAGTGCAAAGTCACTCAACTTCTAGGTCCTGCAGAATTATGCAGTGCAAAGTCACCCAACTTCTAGGTTCTGCAGAATTATGCAGTGCAAAGTCACCCAACTTCTAGGTTCTGCAGAATTATGCAGTGCAAAGTCACCAACTTCTAGGTTCTGCAGAATTACGCAGTCCAAAGTCACTCAACTTCTAGGTTCTGCAGAATTATGCAGTGCAAACTCACCCAACTTCTAGGTTCTGCAGAATTATGCAGTGCAAAGTCACTCAACTTCTAGGTTCTGCAGAATTATGCAGTGCAAAGTCACCCAACTTTTTTTCCATACGATATAAGATGATAAGTCTAAACCAAGCATGCACGCGTAAGCATTTGAAATGAGGAAATATTATATTATAAACACATTTTTAAAACTCTCTGGACTGCTGGGGAAAACAATTTAAAAGAAATTTTACTAGCTAAGAAGAAAACTCTATTATTTTGGACATTATGAGGAACGTAGAATACCCAATGTTTAATACGTTTACCCAATTGATGTTCCAGGGGAAGTTGATGGAATGCGTACTTAGGAGAGGGAGACACCATACTTCATGGCTTCGTACTCTAAACGACTGGTACAAGGGCAGTTCCACACAGTTGTTGCGGGAGGGTTGCAGGGTAACGAGTGCCCTGATAGTAGCCAACCGCCGATAGGAGATGAGACCAGAAGAAGTATAATAAGTTCTAGATGGTTGGCCTATTCGTGCAAAATCTCGAATAAAAGTATTCACAGTGAATGGAAGAACATCTCCTTTTTGCAGCATCATTGATTTTCCTCTCTTAATCCACTGAATTTATTGATCTTAACAACCAGGGAACATGCTTATCCCTTGGTCTTAATCGTTCCTCGGCCCTAGCACGGTGGTAGCGTGGTAGTGCTGGTGTTATTAATGACGGGTTTCGAACCCGATGCGCCTGCTCAGCCGCCGTACGTGACGCGGGGATCCACCGGGACATTAATCTCGTCCTCCGTGTGTTGGTAGTTCCTCTGATCCCGGGGTAGGCTATATCCTTAGCAATATTTTTCTTTATTCTATGGCTACATCCCATATCCTTGGCCTGTGAACTATACGGCAAACACGTGCGGCTAGGGCAGCTCCGGCTCTGGCGAACTGTCAATATGTTTTGAATCATAATCCTTAAAGACGTAACACGTACGGCAAGAGGATCGTCATATTCTCTTTTCTTATTTTTAATGGCTTTTCACCCACAGGAGTGCTCAAACCAGTCTCGAGTAGAGTTTTGCACGCCCTATTCATATTTTCATCCTTTTTATCTATCATGCAATACGCCAATAGTTATAATAGAAGTTCCTCTTACAGTTGTTCAAAGCCGTTATTGAGAATTGGGACGATTTATATAGAAGTCAATACGCATATTTCATTAAAAAAGGCGGATCTTACTTACTATTTTGGAAGATATCCTCAGTGTTGCCGTGTTGTTTTAAATGAATTTTCTATGTTATTCTTACCCACCTAGGTCTCCGTGGTCGAGGAGTAAGTCTCTCAACTAGCAATCCATAGGTCACGGGTTCAAATTCGGCGTGCCCATGCAAATAGTATTTGATTAATTTGTATTATTTCAATACACATAATATTTGCGGCAGTATTTTCGTGATGTAAGACCACAGTTCAGAATTGAAAGGTTGCTTAAAATGGCTTTAGCCAAGTTTGGTGACCAGATATGAATAGCAGGTATTTTCCCACCTTCCTCTACCCTATCTCCTTTCCCTCTCCACTACCTTCATCCTCATAACATACCATCGGGGATGCCATAATCTTACTCGCTCCAGACGGTTGGGAGCAGTTGGGACTTTTATGTTCAATTGTTTTTTAGGTTGCCATAATTTCATTGCATACGAGTAATAAATAATAATCCAAAAACGCATTCAAATTACGTTTATTAAAGATTTTTCAGCGAAGCAATTTTCAGCGTAACGTAGGTAGCTACGAACTTACAATATCCAGCTTTATTTAACCTTACAAATGTTTTAAAACGTTATGTATCTTTTGAATATTGAACAGGGTCATTAATGAAAACAACAGAAATAAATTTTTTCATTCCGGTGTCGAATTAATTGCTAAACATTTGTATTACGTGTAGTATGTTTCCTGTTACCTTCAAATGAAAATTAAATTCACATTTTTATTCATTAAATGTTTATTCGTTAGTGTTCCTATTAGTAAGTCGGACAAATAAACAATACTAAGATAAATATCTGTAATTATAATATTTCTGGTGTGGTATATACACTTAGCATCATCCTGGTAAAAGACATCCATTCAGTTTCGAACGTTGCTTGTAATGGCGTATTTTGTGACTAGATCCGTATATTCAGATACTTCCCAATCTTTCTCTTCCCCATCTCCTCTCCCTTCCCACCTTTTTCAGCCTTACAACATAACCCAATCGGTAATGCCATCGTCCGACTCTCACTCGCTTCAGACTGTACCATGGGTATTTTTTGGTCTACATATCATGGGTAGACCAAAAAATGTTGTCATCTGCAGTACATAACAGTGAATAGCAGCGAAAATTGTTGTCATCTGCAGTACATAACAGTGAAAATTGTAGTCATTTGCAGTACATAACAGTGAAAATTGTAGTCATCTACAGTGAATAACGGTGAAAATTGACTTATTCTTTGGTGTTGTTTTTAACAATTAACAACAATTTTTTTTGTATACTTTCCCATTTCCCATGAGACCTAACTATTATTATATCAAAATACTCCGAAATGTCAAAACCGAGAGTCTAAAACTTCCTTTTTCATTTGGGGTCAAAATACTTGACAAATTTAAATAATATTTTTTTATTCAAAAGGTACAGGAAATATCTAGTACGTATATATGATACTTTATTTGTCAGTATTTTAAATTTTTAAATATATGCTAGAATGAAAGATACTCTCATTATGGCTTTGGTGTGATATATTATTTTTAATTAATAAATCATTTTTTTAATGATTTTAGAGGCAACTTTGTAAATATAAAAGAAATATTTTTAAAAACAATAAGGGCGCTATATTCTCATGGATTGGCCTATTTCTGCATATCGCTCGCCATAAATTCCCAATGGAAATCTCAGGTGTGTCAGTCCTGTAAATCGGTCGTTTGTAATTAAAATGTAAGCCATCAAAATGCTTTTACAATTATTCAAATAATTGCCGAAGTTGGCTCTGAAATCTTGTAAAATCGATTTATTTATTGTTCTATATTTTATAATTTGAAACAGAGTGAAATATATTTGAGCATATTCCTAATATATATTTGCAAATAAAATATTATTATTTAGTGTGATCAAATATTTTGGCCTCAATTCCAAATTTAAGTTTTGTACGACAAAGGCCGCGCAGTACACATTCAGTACCTACTTGATAGCAACCTATTTTCCAGCAGCCATTGCTAATGGGATGAAGGATTACTTCAAGTCAAATCTCTACTGTATGTCTCTAGTGTGCGGTAGATACTATTTTACTACCAACAACAAGATCCCTTTGTCAATCACCCAAAAAGATTTCCTATTCAACAAATCACCCACTGGTTCTACGCATCCGATTCAAATCATAATTCTAATTTAATTTTCGAGCCGTGATTGTAATGCGTAATTATTTTTAAAACCGTGGGTATGAGTCTGTAGTGATGTAACTGAGAGGATGCAGCCAATTTATGAAATCATTTTCTAATTTAACAAATAACAAGATGTTACTCAATGAGTTGGAATTTTCAGTCTCGCGTTTTTCGCTGGTAATATCGTGTGATAGTTCTGCCACTGAAAGCTCCTTTGTGATGTCTCTTTCTGTTGCACTCGTCTTCTACGAGAAAAATAAATGTTTACAGTAGACCTGTCGACGGTATTCTTTTAGTTTTGTTACATCCCGTCGTAAAAACTCCAGGATTCGACATTAATGTAATAATTCCAGTAAAAATATTATGACAACGAATGATGATTCTGAATAAAGTGTTACTGAATATTATATGATTTTTAAAACTAAAAACAACATCAAAAATCAAAACGCTCCGACTGTGTGTGACTTCATCCGATATCCTTCGGAACGATATCGCTGAGAAAATGTGACAACAAAATGTTGATTTCACGTCATCTGAAGTAAAATTCCTTACCGCCTTTACCAAATTGTACCCAATTTAAGGAATAAAAAATAAATAAATTTTTAAAAAATCAACGTGTGAAAAGATTAGATTATTATTTCGTTATTAGTATTTATCAGATCCCATTAAAAAGGTACTATTGGATTATCAGTTTGGATTATTAGATTATTTCCATCTTACAATAAATTCCAAATAAATTGAATATTTATTTCTAATTTTATTATTAGATAAGCATAAGCATATAATTTTTAATGCACACATAAAAAAATTAAAAAATGGCTCACCTTATGTTTTACATAACTTATATTACCTACTGATAACGAACACAATACAATTTAATTAGACAAATGTATAATAAACGTTATTATCACCTCACATTTTGTCGTTTCATGTAAAAATAATTAATAAAAAAAATCACAAGGTTTTTAAAAATCACCAAAAACCAAAATTTCATCCACATTTTTTTCTCAAAATGACCTCACTAATTACTCGTTAAAGTAAGTTAGGTGACTTATATTATTATGTTACCTTCTAAACCTTTTTTAATTTACCTCGCTTCCCCCTTCATTCGTATTATTTACGGTGACCGGATAAATCATCACAATGATAATTCATCACATCTTTAAAAATTTATATAAAGTCATGGAAAGTAATGAAACAAAATTTTTATTAACTGGGTTAAGTGGGTTAAGTTAGGTTAAAAAAATATATTTTCATCGTTTCTAATGACTTTATATCACTTTTTAAAAGTGTGTTGAATTGTCACTGTGTTGAGTTATCATGGAACCATTATTTACATATCTCCCTTTCAAACCATCTTAAGTAATCTTCTTTTTCCTTTTTGAAAGCTTAAAACGGAGCTTAAACATCCTGTATGTACATGATGGCGCTTCTCGTTATCTTTGTGGTGTTGAGCTGAGGTCTGTGGTACGGGTTCACGTGTGGAATCTAAGCTAACACCACAGGGCCCTAATAATACCGCCCTAATTAGGCTGGCCCGAGTACCTACCCTTCCAATGACTCTCCCACGGGTACCTAAGGACCACTAAGGAGCCGATTCTGCTACAAGTTTATACTTACATTACATGGGTGTCGACATCATGAGAATAATAATCTTTTAATTCATTCATAGCACCTGCAATATCGTTTTTATCCTGAATTACCAACACTCACCAGGTACTTGCCAACATTCCTCTTAAAAAGGTTCCCATTCCTTAATTGGGGATGCTATTTTAACATCCCACCGGTATCTAGTAAAATCCCATTGTCTCCGAGCAGCTGGGACTCTTGTGCGATATTATATTAAATTATATGATATACAACCCGGCGAAAAATTACGGTGAGCTTCAGTGTAATAAATTTTGCCCACCTTTTTTATGACTTGACTTTCATGTCAAATGCAACCCCTTTCAGCTCATGATTTCAAAAGCTGTTTATCAGTGACGCCTCTCTAGGACATCGCTGCCAAAAGCGAAGGTATACAAATACATATCTCTCGTTGTTTTAAATCAGTTTACATCAAATTTAAAATATTATAGAATAGGTGCAATATCTATGAATCTTGTCTCTATCCCAGGATGCCAGAAACTAGCTGGAGGTATGGAATAACAATATAAAAATCCTTTATAAACATTATTCTTCACAGTTATTTTAACGAGGAGGTCCCTAAGAGTTAATAAACATCCGTCGCGGCAAATGAATGCGCGCTGAAGAAATGGACGGTGTTAAATAAATTCTGAAATCTTTTTTACCGCGGAGAAACAAAAGTATGCCACAGGGATCGCTTGTATTCAAAGCTTTTTCCATGTAAATGCTACATAAGTGTTTTACTGCTCCGAACCATTGGGTCTGTTGCACACGCGTAGTTTTAAGGGCAAAGTAAAGGAGTGAAGAGAAAGGTTGAAGAAATGGGTTGTGAAATTCCTGACTTTTTCGATTCTGTTCATAAAAAATACACAGACTAATGGGAGTTTTACACTATGCTTTTTTTCATACCAATCCCCGTATGGGATATATATAGAGAGAGCTTCGGGACCCATATGAAAAATCTTTGTTTTTTCATCGATCATTATTTTTATTACACTTATTACGATTTCGTAGTGATAGTTGCCATTAGAGAAGAAATATTATTCAGGGACGGTAGTAAATCGTAAAAAAATGGCAACACCTTTAACATAACCATAGATCACCTAAAAGTATCTGTCATTTGCCTTTGGAGTTGCCGTCAAAAAATCATCAAAAAGCATGCAAAGTTCACAATACCGAATAATAATAAATATTTACAATCAGTAATGAACTTGTGGTATTTTTAATTGATATTTATTTACACAAAACAAAAACAAAACAAAACACAAACAAAACGAAATAAATAAGCAAAATTGTCAAATAATATAGTTTCATAAAACAAAACAGTGACAGACGAAAGATGTCAAATAATGGCAGCCATCTTAAACTGTATGAAAATCTGTTCCAAAATATAACATATATCGTTTTCATATTTAATCTATATGAAAAGATTACCCATATAGAAAATGGAGAAAAAAATCATAGAAATGTAAAAGCAGTTATCACGATGCACCATTTTGTATAGTATTATATTCCAGCAGCGCATTATAATATTGCATTTCTTTGTATAATAAACTATTTTGTGTATTGGCTTTGTCCTTGGTAGCCTAATTTAATTGCACGTTCTTGTGTTATGTCTGTGAATGTCCTTGTTGTATATAATTTTGGTAATAGGTTGTTTATTATTTTATGTATAAATATCATCGCGTTCAAGGTCGACATCTGTTTCACTGATTGCTTAATGATCATATCTGAAAATCCAGATACCTACTTCCCATCCTTCCATGAATCCACTCTCACTCTAACATCCTCGGTGCTTCAACGTGAATGCTTTATTACCTTGTTCAAAATATGCGAACGTTCTGGGCGTTCGCCATAAAAAAATTGTCCAATTAATGAGATTCAGAATGCACTCTGTTTATTATTTACTCAAAGATATAGATTTCTTTTTTTTTTAATTATGCACAAGAGTCTCAACTTCACTCAACCATCAGAAGCCAGTGAGACTAAGGCATCTCCAATTGGGGTATGTTGTGATGCTGAAGGAAGTGAGCAGGAGAAGGATACGGGAAGAGGAAGGTGGGTCTATCTGGTCACCAAACATGGCTAAAGCCATTTGAAGTAGCGTTTCTATTCTGAAATGTGGCTTCGCACAAGGTCGATACTGATAGTATCTACCACTCTTGAACATGCCGCAAATATACAATATATATATATCATTATAAATCAATAAATAATTTATGAATTAGTCAAATAAAATTTACTTGCGCTCGCCGGGATTTGAACCCGTGGCCCCTAAATTGCTAATCGATAGTCATACCCATTGATTTGTAGTTATATTTTAATTATTATTATTATTATTCTAAAGCATGACAGAAAACAACTTTTTTTCGTAAAAGATAGAGAAACATTCTCGGGTTACGAATAATCTGACAATATTTGAAAATCTCCTACTACCACCACGGAAAACGTTGCTTGTGTTGTGATGGAGTACTTAGCCAGCCGAGGAATCGAACACTCTACCCCTGGGTGGGACCCAAACGCGATGTCAACTCAGCCACCGATCGTTCTTGTAAAATGTAGGTACACTTGTTCTTGGTATACCTACTTTTAAGAGTTGTTTGTTTGTTTACATATAAATCGTACAAGAAACTCCAACTCACACAGAGGTCTGTACAATATAGTAGGTACTACGATACCATACGATAATATCAAGCTATAAAAAATGTTATTCGTAGCACAATTCAATACTTTTGCACAATATATTTTTAATTTATCCCAATATAATAGAATTTACAATTATCCAAATATTAGTTTTATTACTAAGTAGGTAGGTATCTACATTTATCATATTACGCCAAAAGAAAATAAAATATATATGTGTGTTTAATTATATAACACGTTTCAATATTTTTCAAAGATTTTTTAAATCTATCCCATTTTTTGTGGTCGTATACAAATTCATTCGAATTATTTCATAGTCATCATCCAAATCAGTCACGATGACGTCAGGATACAAGATGGCTGTGTCCAGGGCGGCGTCGCGAGCCCTCGCCCACACGAGACAGCCGACGGCTGGTAACAGGTAGCCCTACCAATTATCAATTACAAACAATGACGCTGCACATGGCGGCTAACGATGGCCGAATTTTAAGTCTCGGGCCATAGATGTGTTGAAAAAAAGATGCGTGTGTATCTCTTGGCTTTCGCCGGAAGGGTAACTTGGTCGAAAACTCAAAAATTTATGTTTTTATTTAGTAGGTTTTATCTGGATAATAAGAGTGATTTTAAAAATGGTGAGTTGATTTCAAACACTGTCTCAACTCTAAAGTTTTACGTATTTATTAATTGTTTTATTTATTCGCTAAGCTATGGTCTCACTTCTATTTAATGAAAATATACTACTTCCCCACCTGCCTCCCCTACTCCACTTCATTCAGCCTCGCAACATACATAAATAAATGCAGTCTAGTTGGTGTCTTGGATAAATATATCCATTTTACTTGGCAAGAACGAGGTCCTAGGTTGAATTCCTAAATGCGACTAAACCTTTCCCCGTCTTTTCTGTTTTTCACATCTCTTTTGAGGGTCGTTAATTATATTTAAATGATAATATTAAGAGTAAGGGTTGAAACGCAGCGAAAATCTATATTATTTTAATTTCAATAAGGAATAAGTTTTTATTAGTTAGAACAGAAAGGCAAAAAAACAATGAGATTTGGATTAAAATAAATAAATAGTTAGGTTGCATATTAATCAACTAGGAAATTCGCGTAGATTCATAATCACTTATCGATCATATAAATTTTATTATCTTTATATGATCGATTATTATTTATTAATTTTATCGTGGATATTAAAAATAAAATTATTTAATTTTTATAAAAATCAATTTGTGTACATACAGCTCAATATAAAGTTGAATGGGTATTTGAGCGCACCGTGATGTCATCTAACTTAAGATTAGCAAATAATATTATGAATCAAAAACAAATATATTTTTTATTACTCTCTCAAAATTTGGAATTGGGAAAGCCATACAAAGAATGCATACGCTTTGACTGCCAGGCAGGTCCAAGTTATCTCGGCTTTTATCGAATTAATTTCGAAAAATTCGTCAGTTGAACAAAAAAAATATCCCCGGTAGTGAGAAGAAAAAGAACGAGGAGTATTTTTTTTTCAGGCGTCATGTGTGAGAAAGAAACGTTGCGTCTTACATTTTAATTAGGTGCATTCATTTGTTGTTTAATTATTTAAATATAACCGAGTTTTAACGGACAATTTATCACCACGTCCAGAACAGGGCATGATGGATGGGACGTTCAAATAATAATGCTGTCGATGTTTGGTCGTTATTCGAGGCGTTTTGAGTTTTTTTTTACTTTAACTCCACATAGGAGGCCCTGAGGAAAATAATTTCCTTCAGGGCCTCATTTGGGATGCTGTGAGGAGGGATGGAGTGAACAAGGATCTTGAAGAGACACATGATGTAGGAGGGAGGAAACCCATGCTGGCAAATCGTTCCACAGTCGAGCTCAAGAACCCCGTTGTCATGTGACAAATGTCAACTGTGTACATATGTTGGGCGCGTGTTTGGCGTGTTTCCCGACTAGGAACCGGTGCTGAAGAGATCCATGACGCTATCTACGCTTAATAACAACGTATTTCAATTTTTATATTTTCCACTCTTAAAGTAAATCCTATCAAAGTGTCAGCTTCAAAAACACATTTAAGTTGATATTTGCAAAAAGAAAACATTAGAAAAGCAGGGGGTCTACACAAAACAATACAAAATCGGCACGTGTTGTACGAAACAAAAATATTTGGTTTAAATTGATGATTCCATCGATAGTTCAAAAACAAAAACAAAAAAAATTATATTCCGTGCAAATCATTAATTCTGTTTCCATTTAAATTTCACGATTTCGTCCATTTAATTTCGTGAATTGTAATATAATCTACAGTCTATAATATTTTTGGTTCTCATTATTTTTCACGCCAGCGAAATTTTAAACTTCACCAAAAGAGAAGAAAAGTGACCTTACTTAGGGCACTCACATTTATTTTGGTTTCTAACGTCAGTGAACTTATATTTAATTAAGAAAATAAATACTAAAAAAATATATTTTTTATCGTGGTTTGACTACCTCTGACTTAAATGCCTTACAGGTAGATTGCAGGTTACAACGATTTACTTACAATGGCGTTAAATCGTCATTAAATTACGTTATTGCGCTATTATCAGAGTGACGCGGGGGCATTGAGGGTGGCCGCCCCCTCTTCTCGGAACCGACCCCTTTAATAGGGCCGGGCCACCTCTAATAGGGCCGGGCACCTTTGATGGGAACTGTCCGCCTCAACTTAAAAAGAAAACGATGAATTTTAAAAGAGAAATGTACATTTTTATTTGATACAATAAAATAATAATATGATAAAGTAGACATTGCTCGTATGTCAAGAAGAAAATCTGTTTAAATCAGCTATTTTATAATTAAGCCAGCATAATTTCCTTAGAGCTTTTTACAATATAGAATCTCTTGGTCTGTTTTTCCTCCTTCATATAATTCGGGCTTCTTCAAGGCCTGCATTAAGAATCCCTTCCTTCAGCCCCTACCTTAACCCGTCTCAAAAAGCTGCCTTATTGTGTGGCGATATAGTTCCCCTTCTTTATACTGCAATGACTGGGGCGCACTCGTGAGGTGTCACAGAAAAATAAAAATAAATAAATCAGGCGATGCCGGGTAAAACCTAAGAAAGTAAAGGATCAATTTTAATTAACACACAACTTTTCGTCTGTGCATACTTTATATTCTATTATCTTTAGTGCATACCATGTACATAATGTCGCATTTGTTTACTATGGCCAAGTGGTCTATGGTAGAATGGTCAATGGATTACGATCAGAAGAACTTATCGTCTCCACAAAATCAGTTAGGTTATTCAACTATCTCGCATCCCAGTCTGGAGGTGGCTTTCAAATTCAACTATACTCCAGGCAATGCCAGATTTACCCAGGCTTCATAGAAAACTAGTCCTGATGACTCCAAACTATCAGGTAGGTACCTACCTACCTTTATTCTGTACAGATTTAATAATAAAAAAAATATAGCCATCACGGGATGCCTGACAGATGTTAAATATCGAAATTGTTTTTTATTTAAAGAAGTAAAGATGAAAGTAAACAAGTCTTTATATTTTTAATAAGAAAGTAATTATTTTGTTACTATTATAAAATTCATCGTCATTTAGAATAGATCCATTGCCAATATTAGTAAGAATATAATCAAATAAACCGCACAGAGTTTTGGCGGGCGGGCGGAAAGAGCCGATGAGTCAAGAGGTTGCCCGAATGAAAAGTTGTTCTGTGCAAGAGCGTCGTTCCGTCTTGCCACGCTTGCTACGCAAGAGTCGGTTTTACCCCTCTAGACGTGCAAAAAGATGTTTCACATTAAACATAATCCAATTTTACATTACCTTCGTTCAATCTTTTTAATGCCTGGTATACTCCAATAAAGCCATACAATGAATGTATGATCACTTTTCGTAATACGAAATTAAATTCACATTTCTTAGAAAACTAACGAGAGCATTACATAATTACATTTAAATTGTTGTATTTTTCTGCCACTGGCAATCTCCTGAACGGCCGCTTTCCTAAATTCGTACAAATTAACCAAGCAAAACGCAGCCACTTACAAAAAAGGAAGAATATACTCAACAAATTATAAGATTTTATAGTGCACTTGATTATACTTTTTGCGGATCTCGCTTTACTAAAATTTTATTTTATCCAATCAAACCATTCATCTCTTCATCATTGTAGGTGTGGAGTTAATTGCTCAAAAATTGTATCAGAGCCGTGTTTAATCAGGAACAAATGATGAAGGAGATTCGACCTTACATGATGTCGTATCCTCAGTGCGTGGGACGATTATCGCATAACGGTGTAATAGTCAGTTGGGTCTTTGAGTTACGAGGTGGTCCTAAGTTTTGGCGAGATTTCGTTAACTGGTTTATAACGCTCGGACAATAAAGACTGCAATTAAAATTCACGTTAATCTTTTTAATTTCGAAATAATCCTAACAACATTTTATTGTGCTTTTTTTATCGTGCACAAAATAACCGTTTGGGTAGGTACCAATATCTAGACGACCACTAGTTATAAGCACACGATTTGACGGTAAACTTCTATTATACATATTATCTTAATTTTTATATTTAAATAAACAATACATAGGTAATAAAAAAATATTATTGTTAGTTGAAATTCTCCAGAGTTTGATCCCTTATCCGCTGGACGTAACATTCTACAACGATAGTCCATAAATGTGCCATGGTTGTAAAATAGGCTTAGTTCAGTTAAAGAAAAATAGTTCAAAATTAAACAATAACTTTGTAAACATCACTTATAGGTAAATACTTAATGCCGACCGGGTTTCGCTACAACCTACAACCGTTGTAGCGAAACCCGGTCGGCATTAAGTATTTACCTATAAGTGATGTTTACAAAGTTACTGTTTAATTTTAAATTATAATGTCACATCACAAAGTAACCGCTTCATATGAAGAAAAATAGTTTATTTTGCAAGACAGTAAAATTTTGTAGTATGTTTTTTCGGTCCATCTCTTTGATGCATACTTTTGAATAGAAGCGTAGTGCCAAATCAATATTTTGATTAATCTTTATAACGAATTGGTGTACATTATGAATACCAAAAAATATCCTTTAGATAAATTGAAGGTTTTCCTATCGTTTTGCTTGAGTAGAATACAAATAAAATAATAAATTCCTCAATAAAAAATATAAATGTAAAGTGCTAAAAAATATTTTTTTTTCAATAGAAATGTATGAACGCGTAAAGGCAACTACTTTTAAAAAATACAGTATTATAGCTAAGATTATCTGTGACAAGTTCACTTGATTAACTTTTTTGCTTTCTTATAAAATTATTTAGAAAATAAATAAAAACCAGTTTTGTGCTTGAAAATCGAACGTTTTTAGACTCTGTTTGTCAAGCGATTTTAATGCCTATTACCTACCGTACAAGGTATACCAAGAATATACACATTTTTGGCTTGTAGCTTCCTCTTAACAAGTTTTTATTTATAAGTATCGACGAGATATAAAAAATGAATACCCTGCGTCCACGTTTACGATGTTAAGCCATTTAAAAAAGTTTGTATGGATGGTCTCATAAATATACCTTGTAACTTTGAATGTATTAAGCACAAAATATGGTTTTGTTTGTTTATAAAAACAAAATTACGGAAACAGAAAGAAATGTTTTTTTTCAATTATTTATATTTTGTACCTACTGTTAACAATTTATTTGGTTTTGTGAGAAACACACAGCTAACATTATACATAGGTTAAATAGGATTTTTTATACTAAAGTTTAGTCCTAAAACTAATACATTGGCAAAGGGGAGGGGAAGAGGAATATTGGATAAGGACGCTATACTTAATATATAATATTTATGATCGTGCGTATTACTTCGGTTCTATATCTCTGAAAGTTATTGCTAAGAATGTTTTATTTATTAAGAATATTTTCAAATTATACGTAATCCTGTTAAAAACAGGATTGCAGGCCGTGAACGAATGAATTGATAGGTTTACTAATAAACCTTCAGTAAAACACGTATGTGTTATCGCGATGTCGTACCACTTGTTCGTAAAAATTATAATTATGTTTTCGCATTTCGTCATTGTATATTATATATCAGGACAATAGCAAGTGCGTGAAAACATGTTCCGATTTCTTAGGAATGTACTAAAATTTTAACAGGAAACAGCCTGTAATCCCGTTTTTAACCGGATTTTAATGAATCAGCAATACTCATTTTCTCCGTGTGGAATTATGGGAATTGGCGAATTTTTTCCAAAGTTGGTTCTGCATGAGGGCAAATTAAAAAAATATATGTTTGTCGTGTTGATCTTGACGGTATGTGAAGTTTACACAAATTTTTACAATTGTTACACCAGAGCATTTGAGATCCAGAATTTAGCTTCTTCAACCATCTTCTAATTAAAAATTAAAATAAACATTGTTATATTTATATGATTACATCCGCAGGTCGGCACATTCTAGACTCTAGACAGACCTTAAAATAGCCCCACGATGATAAAGGCTGTCATCAGAACGATAAAAACTGACGCATTTCGAAAAAAATGTGCTCCAAAAAAACACAGGATTACAGGCGGTACAATCCGACCGGTTTGATATCGGTTTATTAAAAAACAAACCTGTTTTAAGATCTGCGCGTGCTTAAAACACTGGAGATTTCATGTTCCCGTTTCTGGTTTGCTCACCGTCTTATTCTATTCACACAAACATTCGCATTATAATTGTTTAATTACTTTTATTCTAGCACTAGCACAGACCAGTGAAAAATCACGGGATATTATAACTGTATTATTTGTGAAGCTGAAAAAAAGAAGACGAAAATTTATCTGTCGAATTATAAAAATATAAGACACGTCGTATCCGTAAATATGTAGCACCGCTTATGAAAAGGATAGCCTTTCAAAAATGTGTATATGAACGGGCCGGTAAAGCATGTCCTCTGGACGAAGTTCAGTGAAACCTCGCGCGTTGTCTCAGTAACATATATATTTACTCAAATTCAGCCTGTCACGCATTTGATCGAAACAAATATGCATTTCGAATAAAATAATTTTGGTACCTACTTAATCGCTTGTGTGATAAGATAAGTAGTTCCAATTTTAAAAATTAAAAGTTCATTGAACTTGAATAATGTTACTCATTACGGAGGAATATGTCACACTACTTACTTACCCATGTACCATCAACCTAAATTAGTATGTGTAATAATTATTACATATTTTCTATTATTCATGTTAGTTTTTGTTTAATTAGACCAATTCGGCTATTTAGTGTGGTATAATAAAATTATCATAAGAAGAAGATTAATCACATTTATTATATGTGATTAATCTTTTTCTTCTTCTTATGGTGGAAAAGAGTTGATGGAGATCAAAGTGGGATGCTGAGGATATTCAGCCAGTCCACAACACCCGGACTTAATTAGTTCAGCACAAATGTGCCTCCGGTAAACTGGTGAAGCAAACATTTTTGGCAGCTCTCACCATCCAAATTCTTTAATTTCCTCAATCAAATACGCCATTTGATAAAGTCTAAATTCTATATCATCTACCAGGAAAACACGAAGTAGCAGGAGGTAAACGATGTTTTCTAACACTTGTATTTTTTCTTCCAGATATTGATGAATGCGCCTCGGCTCCATGTCAAAACGGTGGTACCTGTATAGATCTGGAAAACGCCTTTCAATGCCAGTGTCCATCTTCCTGGGAAGGAGACCTCTGTCAGTTCGGTAAGAAATACATCACACACCAATTTGTTTTGCATATTCATAATAACACCAATTTTAATTAGCCTAAAACTGTTTTGCCCATTGATTTTGAAGATTTTGAATCAAATGTCTAGTTTTATTCACCTAGCCCTACAAACAGGTGCGTTGTGTCCCTTTTTGAATTCTTAATTAATACCTTTATTATAAAATCCAAACGAAAGCAGATGAGTCGCTATTGATGATGTCACAAAACCAACATTTTCAGCGGAAAGGGGTTGATTGCTTAAATTCCCGTACCAGCCAGAAGTAAAAATAGGCAAAGTCACAACATTTATATGGTGACATTGTTGATTTTTTCAATAAAGTTTTATAATTAGTTTCTTTGATAGTAAACTGATCGACATTCTTAATTTTGTAGTCAATAATATTGCAAGTGTAGATTTAGTGGATACTGAATTCCTCTTTTGGATGCGTTTTTTTTTTTAAATTCTTTATTTTGGCTTTCACCCATTAGGGGTGATCTTGGCCATACACAATTGACATAACGTAACATATATAAACCAAACATAACATAAACATAACATATAGTAAACATAACATATAATAAACAAAACATATAATAAACATAACATAACATACTTAACATAAACGGTACAGAGCTGGTAACAATATAAGTGGGCGCTTTTCGTTATTTAACCAAAGATTTTTCTAAAATTAGTAGCGTTTTTTTTTTAAACAGAACTATGAAATTGGCAATCTTATAAACAAACACAGCATATGAGAGTAAACAAATGTGATTATAAAACATAAAGATAAACATAACACAAACATACCAAATTGGCTGCGTTTCAAAAAGTAAATGTATGACACTGCGAAATAAAGATTTCCAATTAAAAAAATATTAAAGTGAAGTAAAGTTCTACTACAAACGAAGATAGTGACATCTGTTGACAATTTTAAAAAAAAATACATTCCTGTAATACAGATTTTTTTACATCAATTTCAATATTTTCAGATGTGGACGAGTGCGTCTCCGAACCCTGCATCAACGCGGTGTCCTGCGTGAACCTGGCGGGAGGGTACCAGTGCCGCTGCAGAAGGGGCTGGGCGGGCAGGAACTGCGACAGAAACATTAACGACTGCGTGGGGCAGTGCCTACACGGAGCCACCTGCATTGACCTGGTCAATGATTACCACTGCGCCTGTCAACCGGGATATACAGGTTACTTTTACATAAATCTTTTCACTGTTATTAGGTTTTGTTACTGCTAAATCTATTTTCACATTATTTGTTAGATACATATTATGAATCTTTTTTACATGTGTATAACATATTTAGTAATCGTATTACAATACAAATGACGTAGAGATTAATGTCAAGAGACGCAGATATTACAGATATCATTTAGCAGCATCAGGGGCGCATATAAGGGATAGAAGGGCTCTCCCCCACAGTATCCGTTGTATAAAGTAGTAAACAATAATATTCAATGCCCAGAGTTGCTAAATAAGATTCCATTCAATGTACCTGCGCGTTCAACACGCTCTTGTGTCCTGTTCAGGATTGACCAAAGCAAAACGAACTCTAAGCAGAATTATTGCCTGAACAGACTATGCAATAATTACAATAGCGTATTATGCAAGGTTGATATTTTCAGTTGCGAACTTACCAAATACAAGAGGTCCATAAAATAATATTTCTCTGATGGTTTGTGAATAATGTTTATTTATCTCTTGTTTATATGTCTATTATGATTTGATTTATATCTACAACCTCTCTCCATGGCTATAAATTTATTGTTTTGTAAATTTTTCGTTTTGTATAATCTTTTGTTTTGTATAAATTTTTTAATTCATATTCCTTTCTCACAAATTTAAATAACTTATTCCATATTATGCTGTCTCAGTTAAAGTCACAAGGAGGAAATCCATAATTGGTTTTATTTTACTATATAATACTTATGTACAAACTGAATAAATATAAACTGTCGATTTCCCAAAAATTAATAAATAAATAAAAATACGATAGTGTTCCTAGATTAAATTCCTAGAAAATACAATAATTTTATTTGCACTTAATATATTTTAGCAAATAATAAATTAAAATAATAAATAATAAGTAAAATTAGTAAATAATACTTTGCGGTGAGTAGAGGTGCCAGAAATGTTCGTTCACGTTCGCACTTCGTTCTACCATACACAGCAGATCGTGGTGTCAACCTTAGCGGTAAATGTATATCAATCCAGAAGATATGCTGTCAATAAAATAGTTTATTATTTTTAATGCTTTTACTGTTATGTACTATTTCCTCTCCTACTGTGTTCCACTTTTAAGGTGAAAAACAAAAGCAATTGGTTTTGACCGAAACTTAAAAATATACCGTTAATTTATTTTATTTTCCTAATCGGAGTACAACGGTCATTCTCTTCACCTATTTCCTTTCCACACTTACTTCAACATCACAACAGTTCTTAGATTGGTGATGCGGAGGAAGAGTGTTTTTTTTTACTACGAAGAGGGAATCAAAATAATTGTACATTAACGAAACAACAATATTTGTCTAACTATGAATTTTTTAACCAGGTCGAGACTGCATCACAGATGTTGACGACTGCGCCTCCAACCCTTGTCTCAACGGCGGAGAGTGTGTAGACCAGGTCAACGCATATCGCTGTATCTGCCCTGTGGGATTCACCGGCTACCAATGCGAGGTAAGTCATTTATTCTAACTTACTCTTTTACCAGGAACTGTGATGAGCAGCGTACATTTCTGTCACTACGATAATCTCATAACCTAATAATTTTATGACTGGGTCATTTAGGATACCTTGAATTTCAGAAAGACATTCCAACATCGTCACCAAATTTGTTGTTTTACTCATTTTGGCATTTTGTTGTAACAATTTAAACTTTGTAGTCTTCTAGTAAACAACTTAAATATATGTATTATCAATTGTAAAGCTTTTGTTACCTTTACTTGACTAGTTACCTTTGTATACAAAATACCATTTTTCTCTTTAGATTTAATTTGTGTAAAAATGTAATTTGTGGTGTTTCGTTTGTTTCTGATACAATTATATAAGCCTTGATATAAATTATAATATATTTAAAATAGAAGAGGGCTCTAAAACACGCGTACACACCTTATAGAAACTGCTTCCACATCTGTACATCAGAGACATACGTTCCCGTTTATTATACAGTCTCCGACAAACGTTCATTACAATTTGGTTATATACTTAATTGCACTCCATAATAATAATGCCAAGATTTGTGTTATTTTATTTGAGAATGTTATAGATTTGACAACAAACGTGTAATAGGGCCTACAGTAAGGAGAATAAATTAACCTTTCAACAAATTTTAATCAAAGTTCGCACTACGTTAATGTGGCCTTACTTATGTAGGATAAATAACTGACGATCAATTGTGTAAAAATTATAACACGTTTGATAGTAAATGCAAGGGGGTTAGTGTTTATAGAGTTTGGCATCCCAGATCGTTCGAGTAGATAAAAATAAATTGATTAAAGATTCGTTATTTACTGTCATTCTATTAGTTAATTACACAATTTGTATCACTCACACTGTACAAAAACGGCGCTCTACAAATTATTCAATTATTATTATTATTATTGTAGTAGGAGTCAGGTAATTTATTTATAATAATATAATACAACCATATAAAGGGCCAGATATCTGCTACTATAGTTTAAGTAGGTATATTAAAATTATTAAAATAATTATACAGAAACTGAACCACCAAGTCTTTTGGAATACAGGTGACTAAGGCAACAATAATAATTGTTCAAATTTAGGTGGAAAGATTGTTAGTTTTAAAACGATGCGCGTCAGGCGTACTCGTTACCTTTAGATTAATGGCTGCTCTATTTTCGCCTGTTCCAACATCAATTTGATCAATATAGATCTTGTTTCTCAGGTTATTTACCAGAGCCTGTATTACTTACAAGCTTGCAGCAAGACTTGTAGCTCTGATTATCATTTTACAACTGCAGAGGATAAACCAAAAGCCATGAAAATGGTCTGAAAATTAAGGTTATCTTCAAATAGCCACTCTGCGCCAATTTTTTAAGATTTTTGAGATTACAGAGATGCCAATTAAACGCCAATTCTGGGTCCATGCAGCTTTCTATCAAATTGTCATCAATTGATTAGTAGCAAGTTCACTGCCCAAATTCAAACGTGACATCGTGTCAATAATTTAAACTATTCATTGCGCATACATACAGACACACACACACACACACAAACACTCACACATATATTACACACGTCACACACACACCTATAAACTACGCAAGTGGTAATTAAGGAATAAACACATCACTTAGCAGACATTACAAGGAAACATATCATAGGTACACAAAATGAAGTATCTTATTCCTGTATATTGTTTCAACTCTGTAAATCATGTACTGTTTGTTTCTATAATATAAAATAAAAAAAATTTAAAAAATAAAAAAAAACAACATGGCGCTTATTGATCATTTGATGATAATGTTACATTTATTTGAATCTCTGCAAAACACCTGAACCTTAGTATTCTGAAAGTCATTTTAACAAATCCTCTATTCTGTTCCTGCTTTTTGCGTTCTTCACGATCACTGCAGTTGCGTCACTGGCCATTGTTGCAACATTTGTGCATCCGTATCTCGTTCAATCAAAGTGCAGTATCCAGCCTCAAATTAAATTGCATCGATCGTCCCATCAATCATCCTGAGCGTTGGCATGACAACCTCTGTACCCAGCATCGTTTATCTCCTTCCCCTTCACTCGCCCGAGATTTCTCAAGAATATCACTCAAAACTGCTAAACTTTTCAACCACGCTGATTTATTCACAATTTCGCTTTACAGCGGACTCAAAATATATTTATAAATCATAAATTTATTTATTTAGAATTTACGGCACAAGTGCCATTTACATACAAAGTTTTTATTTTATTTTTTTAAATATTCATAGTGCAGTATTAAATTTTGATGAGAAAAATTAAAGAATTAAATTTAGTTAAAACATAACAAATAAAATAACAGTAAAGAAAGAAGCAATGACAATAGCCTGTTATGTAGTGACCTCATTAAAATAAGTGGCGTTAAAATGTGTTATTAGTGCAGCTTTATACTTTACAAGGGGAATATTAAAAGTATCTGCGATTTTAGCATAAAAGTTCCCAAGTGTGTGCAAAAATTCTAATCTTATAAATATAATAATAATTTCTAATATTTTCACATTTCGTCATTGTATGTATATAATCATTTGTCCCGATTGCAGCAGGTGCAATTGACGTTTTCCGATTTATTATGAATGTACTAAAAGTTTATAAGAAAATGCCTGCAATCCCGTTTTAGCAGGATTTTAATAAATCAGCAATACCTCCGTGTATTCATTAGCGTTTTCCTTGGATTCACGATACATCTATTTATATTTGTTTCCTTGTTAATACTCTGACCTCTCCAGCCGGACTCTCTCTACCCATCGCCCTGCACCGCAGTGGGAGGCATAAATTCATACGTCCGTCACTCTTGGACGTATTGCCCCTCAGATTCCTTCCCACTCATACCTTCTTCCTTCCCAGATCTTCCTCTCATTCTTCTTCCTCTAATGTATTAAATTGGCTCATTGCTATGTCAGTAATAAATTAGTATTTTATCGCCAGTTCTCTAAATTGTATTTTAACTTTAGGACTCATCCTAATCGTGAGAATTATTCTATTGCAAAGGATTCTAATTAATTCTAAAAGTAATTGTCTCGGTGTTGCCATGACCTATTTAATTAATGGCTATTGTTGCAATAAATAGCTCTTAATCCACTCCAATTTTTATTCACAAGCACGAATTCAGTGAAGTATAAGTCTGACTTTTGGTTCAACTTAGTATCCAATAAATAATTACTCTAATAAAATGGGCGAAATGTCATTCAGTTCAAATGGAAAGGTTGCCATTGAATTTATTTAGGGTCAGTTGGGATTCTGACGGATAAAACGTACCTACCCATTCCTTCCTCTTTCTTGAGTGAAGGTTTCAGGAGAGACGTTTTGTGAGGATGAAAATCTCCCCTGATAGAATAGGAGGAAAGGCAACGCGGCTAATCACAAAAAAATTAACACCGCAAAATATTTAAGGTTGTAATAAAATTCTCGCAAATGGTAAGTTTAGTTAGTGTAAGTTGCTAGATACCTACCCACAAGCTAAATTTAAAATTCGTTTCATTCGCAGTTGGTATCACCGATGACAATAAGCGCGGGAAATCTGACAGATGTCATCGGAAGAAACAAAAAATAAAACAACGCTTTATTTAAGTGTTGAAACTATAAAAATAAAGCCTTCGGGATTACATTTATCTGCCTCAGCAGGCTCTTTGTGGTCCGTGGTGTTGGTACAGTGTTGTTTAATAATTGTAACACGAACAATGGGGCGCTATCCGTGATCAAAACCAATACACGGTGGATGGCGTTATCTGCCAGATCGCCGCGGTCCGTGGCAGCCCACAAAGATGAAAATGTTGACAAATAACAACCGCATGATTCGCTAATTATAATCATCTCAACTTCCCTCTCCTCTCCCACGTGTTCTTCCCCCCTGTAACATCTTATCTTGCGCCGTGTATCAGTTTATTAACGGGGCGATTCATATTAACCTCTCGATCCGCGGTAGGAAGAATTTCACAATAAGAACATAAACAAAAATATACGGTTATAAAATGTAGCTCTTTAAATCACGACGGAGCTTTAAACTTGTTCAAAAACCAATTCGATTTAAAATTATGATCAGTTATCGATGTTTTTTTTCTGTTTCTTGAAATTGGTTTTTAATTGAAATAAGATACTTATATTGTTTGATCTTGATAGCAAATAAACGCATAACTAGGTATATCTTACTACTTGATTTTATGTCAAGGGTCAGCAGTTAGAAGGTCGGCATGCATTAAGGACAACTACTCATTTAGATATTTGTAGTTTTTTTTACATTTTCTTTAATTTTTTGTACCCATTCCGATCTGACATTTTTTTAGAGGTGAAATGAAACTTAATTGTACAACTCTGTTACTACCTAAACATATAAAAAAATCTTAATATTTGTCACCAGATACATTATATTGGTAAGGAAACTGGGCTGGGTTAGATGAAGTTGTATTGATATTTTCAATACTTTAAACTCTCAAAAAAATATCTTGTCGTCAGGAATAAGCCGACGTAGCTCAGTGGTCCAGAGCGTCTGACAGGACATCAGAAGATGCGGGTTCAATTCCCGTCGGCGGCATTTATTTTTACTCGGGAGATATTTTCAATTTGTATGGATATTTCAGGTGACTAATTATTGCTTATAATAATTTTTTTATTATAAACAATAATTAACATTCAATTTCAAATAGATTCGCTGTTTTTGAACGTATCCCTAAATGAAATACAGTTTTCGAAAGCAGATGAAAGATTCTTTAAAATTTTAATAACTTACAAATGGACATATTATGCAAATAAACATTTTAAAATTTTGAAGGCAAACATAGCTATACGATTATAAAACACTTTTATTTATGATTATAAAATACTTTTATTTACGATTATAAAATACTTTTATTTACGATTATAAAATACTTTTATTTACGATTATAAAAAACTTTTATTTACTATTATAAAACACTTTTATTTACGATTATAAAACACTTTTATTTACGATTATAAAATACTTTTATTTATGATTATAAAATACTTTTATTTACTATTATAAAACACTTTTATTTACGATTATAAAACACTTTTATTTACGATTATAAAATACTTTTATTTACGCTTATAAAATATTTTTATTTACGTTTATAAAGACGTTATATATTATAAAAATAAATTGTCACTTTAACCGGGAGAACTGTTTTGACAATTTTCTGTTTTATAGAATTATTTCAAAGCATACGGGGTCGTCTAGAGGAGCATTGATGTATTATATTTAGATGAAACATGAAGCATAAAAATAGGTTCCGCTTCTTGACCTCCAACTCTCCCAACGCTCTAACTAAAACTACCGATTCCAGCCTATTTGCACTGCTTATCGCATTATAATAGTGGAACACGTTGTTATTATTAGTTGTTGTTGATATTAGCATACAGCTTGAAGTTCTCTCTTTCTAAATATCTTCTTAGTATTTGCCTGACGATAATAGAAAAAAAAATTTATGAGAACGTATAGTTTGATGATTTGCAATAGCATTAAGTGACCCGAGTGGTTTTAATATTGGATCTCATTTTATAGTATGACAAATGACAACCGTCGCGTTTCTGGCCATAAAACACGCAACTACTTAAAGTCACCCTGTGAACACTTTTTTCAGTTCAGTTCAGTGCAGATAAATCTGCGTTTATTGAAATGTATTTTTAACATTTTCATACAAAAGAAATCCACAATTCAATAGTTACCATTATTAATTTTCTTCATAATTTAAATGTATGCTTTATATTGCCTATCTTAGGTACTACAGGGTTTTCCAATAAGAGGTGTTATTTTGAATAGCCCGCTATTTCGATAGATGTTACTTTTGAAACTGTCATTTTTTGACAAGTAGAAACTACGCCATTAATAAAAATGGAACGATACACGCTTCAACAAAGCATTGAAATTATTAAAATTCACTTAAGTGAATCAAATGCAAATCATCTTGAGTGATGAGGCCCATTTCCACCTCGGTGGCTTCGTCAACAAGCAAAATTGTCGCATCTGGGGCTCGGAAAACCCAAGAGTTATTGTTGAAAAGCCTCTCTATCCTCAACGTGTGACTGTTTGGTGAGGTTTATGGTCCGGCGGAGTCATTGGACCTTACTTTTTCGAAAATGAGGCTGGAGCAACAGTTACGGTGAATGGATTGCGCTATCGAGAGATGATTAATGATTTTTTATGGCCGGAATTGGATGGTATTGATCTGGACAACTTTTACTTTCAACAAGACGGCGCTACGTGCCACACAAGCAACGAAACCATTGATATTTTACGATTAAATATCAAAATAACACCTCTTATTGGAAAACCCTGTAGTTGTAACCTGTAGGTTATTGGAATATAAAATAAAAATGTTTCAAAGCATATGTTAGTGTTAGAATTAGATAAAATTTGTGAGAAAAAAAAGTAGAAGTGTGTGTTAAAGAAGAAGAAAAATGAGTATTGCTAATCATTAAGAATCTCTTCAAATTAATGGTTAATAGTTAATAAAATTCGTAATAAACACGTGTTTATTACGAATTGCGAAATGTTGACGAAATGTGAAAAAATCTGACTTTTATAAACACGTGTTCCGAAATCGTGATAATGCATTCGTATTTTACTAAATAAATTTCAGCAAACTTATCAATTCATTTGTTAAGGGCCTGCCAGCCCGTTTTCAACCAGGTTACGAATAATTTTGAAAAGATTCGTAATAAGTTAGCAATAATCATTTTTCTCCGTGTGGTTAAAACAAAGACAATAGAATATAACATCTTTGGGTTAAAAAGACCACGATTAGATTAGGGCAGCACTATTATCAATAACTTCTATAATTAAGCTCAGAATTCCTATTGATTACATTGATTATGTCAGTTTGATGAATCAATTGCATCTAATAACACTGTCTGACAGGAGAATTATTTCAGGCCTAGTTGTGTTACACACAGTCATTAACAACTTAATTGATAGTCCTGCCATCGTTGCCACTATTAAATTCCATGTGCCGACTAGGACTACAAGACTACAGGTCCTCAATTCCCTTGTGATCTTTTGATGAAGGAATACATCTTAGTTATTGCTATGGTCTGTAGTGATAGTTTATTGTATGCACGAGGCTGTTGTACATTTCGTTACCAAAAGTCTGAAACAAGAAAAACGAACACTGGAATTTCAAGATTAGCTAGCTTTATGAATTAAATGCGAATTTCGCTCCCTCGTGTGTTCAGTGCCGTGAACTCACAGTAAGGTATTATTATACAACACAAAACCGAAGCCACAAAACAGATAACCGGATGATTGGTACATAAATCTTCCCTTTAAAACGCAACAATAACATATTCATATCCGCTTCTGAACTTTACCCTTTGTCGTAAATAAAGGCAGCCGTCAAATCTGAACCCTCCACCCGTTGTTCGGCTGTTCGGTTGCTTAGTTGCTCAGTTGTTCGGTTGTTTAGTTGTTTCAGTATCTCACCCGGCGAATCTTGGCTCCACGCTGTCCAATTATGGGCCATGGCGGGATGCGAACTCGATATCTTCGCGGTCCAAGATGCTGTGACGCAGCAAATATCATCTAGGTTTGTTCCGGCACATGTTTAGATTTAAAATGGAATATTTTTATATTTCTTCTCAATGTTTTGATTTTCTGGAAGCTTTTTTTAAAAATAAATAGGGGTCTATGTATGCCCAGAGCTGGACGCCATAAAGCTCTTGAAGAAGAATGTGATTGCTCTTTGTTGATTTTTAGGAATCTGTTGTGGTGCTTCAAAAATTTTTTTTTGTAGATTATTAACGTTAGTTTTATTCCTCTAATATATAGGGTTTTCCAATAAGAGGTGTTATTTTGAATATTAATTAAGGAATTAATGATTTTTTATCGCCGGAACTGGATGGTATTGATCTGGACCACGTTTACTTTCAACAAGACGGCGCTACGTGCCACACAAGCAACGAAAACATTGATCTTTTACGGGAAAAGTTTCCGGACCGTGTTATCTCTCGAAGAGGTGATCACAATTGGCCACCGAGATCTTGTGATTTAACGCCTTGCGACTTCTTCCTTTGGGGCCACGTGAAATAGAAGGTCTACGCCAACAGCCCAGCGTCAATTCAAGACCTCAAAGATGGAATTCGTGAGGCTATCGAGGACATAAGGCAGCCACTTTGCGATTTGGTTATGGAAAATTTCATGAAAAGGATATGGTCCTGTACGCGTGGTCGTGGTGGTCATTTGACTGATATTATGTTTCACTATTAACGGCATACCTTCTTCTTTATAATGAAATAAAAATTCGATCATTTATATTTAATAATGGCATTTTTCTTTGAATATCAAAATAACACCTCTTATTGGAAAACCCTTTAAATAAGTAGTTATTAATCAAGCTTAGCCATATTCTCATGCATAATGGTCTATTATAAAAACCCTGTGCAATATAGGCATGACCCTCGTATTTTATTTATTGTTATCAAGTTTAATTTGTAGAACTCCGTTTTGATTTTAAGTTTTCTTTTATTTATTCAATTTTTTCAAACACCACAAAGTGTAAAATAACTCCACACAGGAGGCCCTGAAAAAAAAATCCTGTGTGTAGAGTAATTTATGGAAAGAAAGGAGAGGAAGATCTGGGAAGGAAAAGGAGTGGGTAGGAATCTGGGGGTCAATATGCCAGGAGTGATGGACGTATAAAATCATCCCACTGCGGTGCATGGCGACGGGTCGAGAGAGTCCGGCTGGAGAGGTGTCTCCCACAACAATTCGATTCGGCCCGTAGTAGGCAGGCAAACGCATCCACCGCCAAGATCAAGACAAACCTCACCCCATGAACCAGAGCACCTCTGCTAAGCCACCAAACGTAGCGAACCAATTAAGGTGACCTATGTAAAGACTGTTGGTTATACTCGCCTCCCAAACTAATTAATTTATTCAATACATAAAATATATAAAACGATTTATTTAAACAAGTTCATGCCAATATTCTATCCAGCTAAAAAAATCCCTAGTTATAGTTCTAACTGCAAATGTTCTATCTTATTTAGAAATCCCTCTTCTGAAAAGTCTTATCGTCTTTACACACCCTGCATATCTTGCAGTTGAACAGATACCGATATCTCCTCACCACCTCTGAGGCATTTGCAGTCTATTGTTGCAATACCCGTCCGTCATCCTCGCGGATGGGCTGCCAACATTTCCTGGACCTGGCTGCGAGTTTCAGTGATGGAAATTGATGGATCTAACAGCCTGACCAACTACTAATACATAACCGTAATAACTACATATCTGTCCATTCTGACCTGACGGAAATCATTAAAACTTGCGGTTTTATTGCAAACATTTATCATTTAGTCGAGAATTTCTATCTACACGTTACACAGGTGCAATGTTTATAATTAAACGAGAAAATTATTCGGAAATTAATGCGCTTTCACAGATTACTGGAAACAAAGCGTGCAAGCATGCTCTTTCCTTTGATCGAACGTTAGAAAGTTGGCTCCCTTTTCAATAATGGCCTGCAAAACCTGATTTTTGTATATAATATACGTTACCCGACATAAAATAATAAATACAACACATTGTAGATCAGTAGTGGGCAACCCGCGGCCCGGGAGGCCATTTCGTTTAGCCCACGCGATCCTTTTCGTACTCTCGTATTTTTACTTCGTACTTCCTGTTTTCGCACTTTTCCCACTTGTCTAAATAAAATATTCAAAAAAATTGTGGTAAATAATATTCAACGGTATCTGTTGTTTTAAAAACGTGTTTAGCGGTAAACTTCAGTCTCTAGAGAAAATTTCATTGTTCGACCTTAAGTGTAGAAAAAAATCATCTTCGCTGCGCGACACTATGTTTGTTGAGATCTATGTTTGATGCATTTTTAAGGTTTCCGTTTTATAAAATTTTCCGAACGAGAAATCGACAGTTGCCAAATCTGCAAGTAAGTATTCTTTATACGTTCTGTATATTAGAATGGTAAAATCCACAACATTTATTCGTTTGGACTTAGTGATTTTACAAAATTTTCACCTGCGGCGCTTTGCTTTTTGGTTCTAGAAAAAACAAATAGGTTTGTGACATCACCCTGTTGCCCGCGAATAAATTGGCCCTTCAGCTAAAAAGATTGATCGTCACTGTTCTAGATAAATATGTAGGTATTAAAAAAATGGTGAGTGATATTACTATTGTGAACGATGTCTTTTCGTATACGAACATCTTACAATTTATAACACCAACGATCGGACAAGAGCGAAACCTGTTCGGCGTATGTTTAACCGTAAATAAAACCAACAGGTAATATAACAGTAGAATGATACACTAAAAGCGTTATTCTTACTTAAATTTTAAGCACACTTCTAACTATTCCGTGGTAACCTTCGTATCTTAGAGGTATATACGCAATAAAATCTCACTGTCATTCATCACAACAATATTGTAACATTTAAACCTGAAATAAAATGCTGGATACAAAACATAGGGAGATCTGAAATAGAAAAAATACTGGCACCAAATACAAACTGAAACCGAAACCACTCAACTGCACTAAAAATACCAAGTAATGTATTTATAATTATTTCAGAAAAAAACTGTAAGATTCATCGTTGAGAAACGGAAGATTCCAGTGAGGATATCATCATCTCTTTTTGTTAGAAAAATGTAAGACAATAAAACATTTATTTAGACAAAAATGTATTACGTATGGCATTTATCATTTTGGTTCTGTTTTGTCTGTGGGTTGTAATGTTAATTAATCATTACTTTTGATAAAAATGTAAAATCAATAAAAATGTAGGTAGGTACTTTACTTTGCTTTGGATATCTCAATCCATTGGTTAGCTAACCAATAATATCTGTGTTTTAATATTTTAACTGGTAGAAACCTTCTTATATCATAGAGACCAATATGGGTCGTGATGTTTAGATTTTTAACATGCCTACCCACTTATTAATCTGAAATATTTTATTATATCCGCGTCCCGTAATAAATCTATTCGGATTGGTATAATCGAAACATCCTGTCCAGAAACGCTAAAAATCGAATCATGTTCGAAGTATTCGCTCTGATGACAAAACAATAAACAACGAAGTTTGGTTCTGGCATAAAATTATTTATCTTAGAATAAAAAAATACACTTATGATTACCGCTATATGAGAATCGTGCCATTTCGAATGAATTTTTTCGATTATTTTTTTTAAATGTACCTTACCAATAATATATACAGTGTCCTGACAATTTATTATAGGCAACCCAAAATATTATTATTTTCTTGTTGACGTTTTTCTTTATCTGTTTACTTCGTTTATTCACCAAAATTTTACAGAAAATAATAATATAGTCTCAAATACTTACAAAATAGACAATTTTATTATCGGGCTAGTAACACCGCTGTTCTGTCAGTCATTTTGTTTTACGTTAGTTCATATTCTGTCACTATGGAGTGAGCATAGGTTATTTTTATTCTCGATTATTTTAGATCTTGTAAAGGAAGTAGATTAATTATAAGACGATTACAGATTTTAACTTGTAGTTATACATTTATTCACAATACAATAAATATGTTTTTGTAGCGATTTGATTTAAAAAATATATTATTTAGTTATGCTAAATACCATTTTGAACCTACTTTTGTTGTTTTTAGCCATGTTAAAAGGAAAAAAAATACCTAACCCCAAGTCAACTAGTGTAAGCTCACTATTAGAAACACACTAGAAACTTCATGTTCCATAAATATCATTGAAAATAGAACTGAAACTAAAATATAGAGGGAAAGTTTGGGTGGCCCTAATAAATTGTCAGGGGACTGTATAATAAGTAAGTTTTAGGTAAAAATGTATATAAATGGCCTCACTAAAAAACGTGTTGTAAATTTTACACATCTTATTAACAACCATTAATGTATCGTAAATGGTTGTACATTAGTTAGATAAAAATTAAATCATGTTTATTAGTAAGGGGGTTAAAATATAATAATTGATAACGTATCGGAGTATCTCTACTGTAACAGAACAATTCCTGCTAAATATGGCCTCCCGGAGGTTAGGTTGTTTGTGGTTTCAAGGAAATTGTTTATCTACAATTTGATGCTTGTTTGTTTGAACAGTTTGGAGTCTACAATTTGATGCTTGTTTGTTTGAACAGTTTGGAGTCTACAATTTGATGCTTGTTTGTTTGAACAGTTTGGAGTCTACAATTTGATGCTTGTTTGTTTGAACAGTTTGGAGTCTACAATTTGATGCTTGTTTGTTTGAACAGTTTGGAGTCTACAATTTGATGCTTGTTTGTTTGAACATTTTGGAGTCTACAATTTGATGCTTGTTTGTTCGTGTAATTTAATAATTAATATACTGTACCTAACTAATCATCACGCCGTTTCCCTGCAGGGGTAGGCTCTAGAGAACGGACCGCCAAACAACTCGGTCTTGGCACACACTTTTTGCCTCATTCACATTCATACATCGTCTCATACATACTCTTCTATTATTCTGACTCTTGACATAGCCCGACTCAAGTATCTGATTTACTTGATTGTGCCATGTCTTCCTCGGGGGTCCCGACTTCTGCTACCATTCGCATTCGCGTCATATAATCTCCTTACACTCCTTTCTTCGCTCTACTTGTCCAAACCATCTAAGCGTCCCTTTCTTAATCTTTTAACACACGATCATACCTGGTTTTAACACACATACGCCTCAGAGATTTCAACAGCATTCAGTCTACTTTCATCCATCATATTGAAAATAAATAAATTCATTCTGATTTCGAAGATCTTTTCTCAACCTAGTTACTCTTTTATATTTCTTTCCTCCGTAAAATAATAAGTTCGCTTGGTCAGTAGCCCAGTGGGTATCCCGGGCGCGCGCTGCAGGGGGGAGCTCCGCTGGCGGGGGTAAGAATGGGGTTAAATTAATTGGAAGCTTCGTCTCGTTACCCTTTACCAGTGAGAATATTTAAATCACCCCGTTCAGGCTTCAATATTATATGATTACTTTGGTTTAATTTCAGACCTCAAACAGCGTGATATCTTTTCTTAGTAAATATATTTGAGGAAAGCAATTTAATATGTTACAGATTTATGCGTTTTCATTTTGAAATATTTAAAGGTATTGTTTAAAAGGGAATCAGAAATGTCAGAAATGACTCTATATTTTACCATTACAAAGCTACGTATATAAGATTCATTAATTTATCGACCAACCTAACCTAACCTAGCACAACCTTTACAACACCTACTAGGTCTAGATTTAAACCGACCGACCTTATTGGCTGTTTCCAAATCACCCGGATAAAAATGTATATTACTGATTTATTAAAATCCTGTTTATCCTGGTTAGCATGCCATTTCCTAATAAACTCTTAGTACATTCGTTATATATCGGAACACGTGTTCATGTACCTGCGTTTATCCTGATAGTACACAATGATGAAATGCTAAAATATTATAATTTTAAGTTTATTAGAAAACCTGTTAATTCTTTCGTTAGAGGCCTGCAGTCCCATTTTTAACCGGAATGTGGATAATTTATAGTCATTCTTAATAAATTGGCAATATTTTACATTGGAAAGTTTTCTCCGTGCAGAGTTAAAAAGCTGATGGAACCTTTTTTACTGTCAAATTGAAAAAGGTACTTTGATTATACACAAGCTAACCTCGCTCATTTCAGCCAACTATTCTGAATTTCAGGGGACACGTATCCAACAAAATAAACGGAATATTTTTGCATATGTATGTTTTTGATCCAGCGACTTTTCAATCTATCTTCCACGACATCATCAGAACATGATTATTACATAGCTCTACTTCTTTACTAAAAGTTACTATTCAATTCTTGAAACTTTAAGCTGTCCATAACATGTATCTGTGATCAACCAACGTCTATCGTAGGCTTCCTAATTGAAACCTACATAACATCATTTGAACCGTTTTGACCATCTGCAGGACTTCCAGGACTTCCATTAATGAAAGCTAACAAGTCGTTCTTATGGCAATCTAAATCTTGGACGCGCAGCATCTAACATCTAATTAGACATATTGGTTGTTCCGTGTTTGCTCTCGTTAGATCGTCCTCCGATATGGTCAAGACGCAGTCTGCATCCAATTATTATATGGCCGGCCTCACGGGCTTATATTTACATCCATTATGCCATTGTCGGCACTTCTAATCGCGCCGTTCTGCGATACTCTTCGTCCGGCCACAATAATGCTGCCTCACTGTAAGTTACAGCATTGGATGTATCCGATGCTGAAATAGCCACGGAGGATATTCATAGTATCTACTAATATATCGACTGCAAGACCAGTTAGTTAACTGAGAATCATAGGATATATCACTGAATGGAGGGTTTAGTTAATTTAAATATTCCAATGCAGGTAGGTGCTATGTTCTTCGTTATTGTGGCCGACGTGTATTATATTTACGAGGAGCTGTTCCGAATTCATCGAACTGACGGACTTTTCGAAGATCGCTGACGAAGCGATCGAGTTCAACAGAGGGCAATGGAATTTGGATTCTATGACACAATATTGGAGTTCAACGGGGAACAAAACCCGTCAGTGGGAATAGTGGGATGAGGGATTTTAGCTCCGGTATTTGAACAATTGATTTTATTCAATTAATAAATACACTCCACGTAATCGACGTGTTGTCATTTCTCAACGCCTGCGAAAGACTGACACGACGCGAAGTTGGCATAATTCTTCAGCATAGTACGCAGCTATGACAATAATAAATATTAAATTTTATCATTATTATATCCCAAATTTATTCTTCTTCTGGAATCATTGCCTCATTGCTGGGGATCGTGACCCTCATTGAAATTGCCCTGATGAGCCAAGTTTCTCCTCCTCACAGTCCTTCGTTGAATGGAGAGCCTCAAACGCTGTCATATTGCGACATTTGAACAGTTCATCAGTAATCTCTCACTGATTCTGTCACTTTGCCATTATCCACGAGTTTCTCCAGGTTCGTATTCACAGTTTTGCGAGCGACGCGTCTCTAATTTCCAAATCATGGAAAATACATGTTTCGCTCTCATTAAAATTTTGGCTTCTTTGTAAATTTAACAACAATATTCTCATTGTTTTCCTGCATTATCTAAGTTATATGCTCCAATGATGTAACACACTGTACCAGAGACTAGAGCCATGTATCAAATAATCTCTACCAGATCTCCCTCGATACTCTATGTTCTAAACGTATTGCGTTTATGGTTGTGAATACACATTGTTATGTTACACTGCTATCGTTCCTGTTTAATAATATCAAATGGTTATGTAATCTTTCTCATTGTTATCGCGAGAATATTCTTTACCGCCAATCATACTTTTGTGATTTTATCTGAAATATAAAGAGACATGTTGATTGGATGACACGATTTAGATCAGTTTTTGTAAAATTAACAGATATATTAAGAAAATTCTCTATAATATCAGTAGCCAACTGACGCAAAATATAAGGTAGAAACAAGGAATGCATTATATAAAATTTTCAATTTGTAATATCGCTTTTCAAAATCAAGGCGTTGTTTTTGAACAGATTTGAATAGCCAGGTACTATCCAATGGCTCCGAATAGATCTGTATTATCGATTATCGCTATTATTGTGGATATTCTAAATACAGTCTAAAAAATAATAATGCATAATGCTTTGATCGTCTAGGTTTCCTAGATTTCCTCGCCCGAATGCAAAAACTCTCAGAAAAGGGACATGCTGACTCTTCATTACACCATGAAGTAATTGCTGAGTTTTAATTTTTCAGAATATCACGAAGCAATTGCTTAACAGTTCAATCTCTTCAGAGTATCGTGAATCAATTGCCTAAGAGTAGAGTATCATTAACCAATGTTTAAGAGTTCAATTTCTTCAGGTTATCATGAAGCAATTGCTTAAGAGTAGAGTATCGTGAAGCAACGCTTTAGAGTTCAATCTCTTCAGAGTATCATGAAGCAATTGCCTAAGAGTAGAGTATCATGAAGCAATTGCCTAAAAGTAGAGTATCATGAAGCAATGCTTAAGAGTTTAATCTCTTGAGATTTTCATGAAGCACACACAATAATGATTAGTTTCATGACGCACAAATAAACACGGTTCAAGTAACTCTGCAAGTAAGCAGGTTCGTTTAATTCGCCGTCAGTGCACCGTGGGATCCTCCCCAGGACGGCATTATTTATTGCAGTTTAATTTGGGTCCTTCTCCGCCACGGGAGAAGGCAACACCTGCGCCTATTTGTCAGTTCTTACAAATTGTCGCTAAACCGGACGAGCTCGCCGGTCGTAAGGGCGTTTATTCCGCAGTTCAATTTATCAGTGACGATTACAGCGTTTATTCACTCATTTTTCAATTAGCCCGACACGTGTCAAGACCTTGTATTTTGTAAAATTGCGGGATACCTGCGTAAAACGCGAGGTGTGGGTAGGTATCTACCGATACCAGTATGAATTTCGATATTTCAGCGTGAATCGATACAATTAATCAATATCTGTTCGATTTAAATCTGTTACTTAATCTGCGTTAGAAATGCTTTAGGATGCAGGTGAATTTTAATTGTGTCTATAACTGTCGGTATCTATTATTTCTCCTCGAGAAAGTTTTCTTTTGCATACCCCGCTCCCCTTTGTAATTTATTTCACGTATGTTGGTATGTGAATACATAGATTCGTGTCGAACACAAACAAGAAGAACTGGAAAGATATCAAAATAACTACTCGTTTACATTCCATTAATGAACTCTTTGAATCCCTCTAAAATAAACATTCATTCAAGCTTGCATCTCTACCTCCAACGATCTCAACGGGTTAACCATTTTACCATTGTAATATTCTCATTGTACCGCACGGAGAACACGTGTTCTTGTCCTAATAAATATCATGACGGAATGCGACAATATCAGTAGGTACATCAATATCTGTATGTAATAACACGTGTTCCGCCATGCTAATAAAACATTCGCTTTTGATTGATACTTTTTTACGAACTCTGTCAATTCATTCGTTGAAGACCTGCAGTCCCGTTTTTTAACACGAAAACAGATTTTTAATAAGTTAAGAGTTTTTTATATCAGTAAGTTTTCTCCGTGTAGTTACCAAAAGATTCTACTATTTTTATATTTATGTGTACTTACATGCACGCTTTCACCACCTCCAAATCTATGACCACGATAATGTAATGAACCCTCAATTTGATAGCGTGAATATCCACTTTTATAATCGATAGTATTTCGGCCAATTCGAGTCCCAGGTTCCCAAGACAATCTACATATGCAGCTCCAGATTCCGCCTCCAAAATAACTCTGGTATAAATAATAGTCCGAGATTAAATCTCGTTCTAATCGCTTGGGTAACCTTCACGCCTCCCAGTCTATATACTAGGCACATACTAGACAACAAGTACTGTACTACATCACTACATACGGCTTGTACTGCATACCAGGAGTTAATCAATTGCCCGCCACACTTATAACTGTAGTTGATTGCATTGTTTGGACCTTAACGATTGTTGATTATTGGTTTGATCCGAAATTAAGCGTGATTGCACGGAGAGTATCTCTTAATTGTGTACGTTTTGCAACTGGATCTTTGTCTTACAAATGTTGGGAGGAATTTATCTCGACGTTGATGGGCCATCAATGTAATCCAAATGGACCGAAGAATGAGGAAAACTGATTGATGTAATTATTCGAGTCGTTTGTACTTTGGGAAGTCTCACTGTTTGAATGATATTTTCGTATGTAGGCATTGTTTATTTTCTTCAACATAGATAAAAAGTAATTATTATTTATTTTCCTTCATTTTCTTTTGAGATCAGCAAACCTTCACCTTAATACAGAGTATTGCGCCGACAATCCATTTATCGTGCTGCGTGGTTTACCCATTTCCGTTTAATTTTGGCCTTAGTTAAGATAATGATTTTGGAATCATAATATCCAACCGATTTGTCTTATGGTCCAATAGAATTACTTCAACCATCATCCTCTCCATGTCAAACTGGGTAATAATTATTTTGTTACCAATGCCTACTGCCTACATTGATGATTGTGGCTGTTAGGACAGGGCTTTTAGGTACGAGTCTTATTTAAATTTCCATCGAAAGTTTTAAAATGATATTGCCATCTCTCTACGCAACTTTCAGCAGCAATTTTTTCTGGCCTCGATATTTAATTTAATTCTCGGCCCTTTTTTGGGGTTTTTTACTATGTATGTACATGAAATGCACCAGTAACAATAATTTTTATTTATTTAGTGATAAATTTTGACGTTCATTGACTCGGTATAATTATTTCCCTCCTCGGCATAATTCTCGGCAATGGGGAGTACATAGACACATGTTTTTCTACGTCGAAATAAATCCCGACTTAGGATTACGTAGTGGAATCCAAAAGCTTATCAATGCAAGCAATTCTGGACTGTCAAATGCATCATTTGACAGTCCAGTCTGACAACTAAAGCATATTTACTAGTAGATAGTTTAAAAGAGTGTTGTAGTTCAACAAAATAGCTTTATGTGTAACTATTGACAAAAATACTAATTCAACTGCCTAAAAAGTTAACGCATAACTTAAAATCATTCTAGAACCTAGAACCACGACCAAACACGGAAACCCTGCAGTACAACCGTACATTATCGATGAGACCATAGATGTTTAGTAAAAACAGTCAGGACTTAGGTTTGTTGGTTGGTTGATTGCAGCTTAGGTGTGGTATTGTAGGTGAGGTGTGTAGTGTTGTGAGACCCAAGTGAGGTAGCTCGCCCCCGGGGCTCCCCGCCCACTAGCGGAGTCTCCGCGTCTCCTGCCACCACTCGCCGTACTTTATGGTTATTCAAATTACCCACCTGTCTGCGGGGTATTGTTGCTGTAGGATTACAACTCTATTCATGCAAAGCGACCGCATGAAATGTCAATGGCGCTGGATGAAGAAATTTCCACCTTATTTATTGGCGATTCTGAAATGGTGAGCGGATAAATGCAGCGTTTGAAATATTATTGTACCCTATTGTGTGCCTTCTAGAATATCACACGTTTGTTACGATTTGTGAGAAGTTCTTGCGGATATTAAACGTTTTTCCGGTAGTCGTAAAGTTAGTGGCTTTCTGCTTGTTATTGTAGTTACCGCATTACACGTGATAACATCAGCAGTAAACGCATTAGCTCATCACAGAACTTTATCTGATTTGCGGTATGAGTATTGATTTAAACTTATACTTAAATTGTATATTATATCAAACTTCTTATACAAACTCAACGATTTCTCAATAAAATAAGCAATTTTCGTAATTAGTAAAAAAGGTCGGGTTTAATTGACTAAGTTTACCGAAGTACTTTTATAACTCAACCATTTGGCATTTTTCAATTCAAATTTTTTTGTTACGTTCCGGTTCAACCTTTTTGGATATTACCCTTTTATCCCGCCAGAGTTCACATGATCAAAGTTCACACATTACGAACTGTCAAATCGGAATAATCAATATTATGGTACCAACATAATATGTCTAAGGGTACCTACCAAATTGTATTATCAAATTATTCCTTATTTGATTTTTTTAAATGATACGTAAAATAGTTATGGTTTATAATTAAGTATATGGGTATTTTAGTACCTACTTACAAATCTTATTATTTCAGAGGAATTTTGTTTTGGATTTATTAAATAAAATAAAATTTGTAATATGCTTTTTTGGTCTACTACAGCGGAATGGCTGACGTATTGGGGGGATGGGAAGGAGACCAGAAAGCCTCACTAAACATAGATGAATCTATTCCAAGTTAAAAGTAATGACGGTCTGTCACCAGTGTGATTCTTAGACTATATGTGTGGTTATTTTCCAGGACGACCGAGATCACTGCACGCCCAACCCGTGCGAGAACGGTGCCGCGTGCTTCAACACCCAGGGTGACTATTACTGCCACTGCCCCGCGGGCTGGAGGGGTAGGAACTGCTCGCACCCCCGAGCGCTCTGCGACTCACCCCCCTGCACAGGTTAGAACACTATACATTATACATCACACTACAAATACTGGTATTTTTATCACACAATTTTATAGCGATTCGCTTTTAAGTATGGTTTTATATTTTTATTTTTTTTTTTGCATTACGTTATATTGCTTTAGGTATTGCTAGGTTTTATTAATTTTCATTTGTAAGGATTTTCAGTTCAATTGATGAACTATTGTTTTTTTTGTTAAATCGACCTCCCCCTTAAAGGGGGTGGTTAGGTCCTTGTCCCTGCTCTAACGCATGCGACTTTTGATCGTCGATTTTTTTCCTTTTAAATTTATAGAATATTGATACTTTCATTTTTTTACTATGTTTTTCCAACTTTTAATGTGATTTTGTTCAAATTCGTCGTTCGTTTTCTGCTGAAATTTCATTAGTGTCTATGCGAATCTATGCGAATATATGCGTTTGAGGGTTTGAGAATCTAGAGTCGTTTTTACATAAATATTTAGCTCTGTGCGCCAAGGAGTAACCATTTGTTACTTATAACATGGCGAGAAAGTGGTGGGTCCCCTCAATGTTTTTCTTTATTCTATGCCCCTAACCGAAAAAAATATTGCATGATATCTGTTCCATGTTATGTTATATAACATGTTCCCTCCTTCCTTTCTTCAAAAAATACCATTCACAGAGCATCCCCAACGATGACATTGGCCCTGAGTGAATTTTTTTACCTCAGGACCTCCTGTGTGGAGGTAATATATATTTTTAAGTTTAAATAATTTTAAAAAATTAAAACCGCCAAAGAATGGTGACTCGGAATTTCTTCCCGTTTTTTATAAGAGTTCAAACTGTCCGAAGCCAATGAAACTATGGCGTCCCCAATTGGAATATGTTATATAGCTGAAAAATGGTAAGGTAAACAGAAGGAAAATAGAAAAGTTGAGTAAAACCTAATTTTGACCAAAACGCTTTGCCCGGTCAGTGGCCGAGTTGGCATCGCGTTTGGGTCCCATCCAGGCGTAGTGTGTTCAATTCCTCGGCTGGCTATGTCCTCCATCACAACTCAAGCAACATTTTCGGCTTACTTCGGCGGTAGTAGGAGATTTTCAAATATCGTCAGGTTATTCGCAACCCGGGAATGTTTATCTTTCTTTAAATAAATATATAGTTATTTGTGTAATTACTCAGTTACTTACTTACCTTATTATTTTCCTGATTCCCCTTTCCTTACACATACACATATACGATGTCCGGGGTGTGCGTTAACTTCGGGAGGAGATTTTATATGATGGTATAAGTAAAAAAGATAAATAACATTTTCGAAATTCCAATGTGTATTTTCCCATATAAGTTTATTTATTTTCCAATACAAACAATTCAACTTTTTAACCTAAAAATTACCTTAAAACTTTTCGAAGAAGTTATTTATCATTTTTACTTCTACTATCGCGTAGAATCACCCTCCGAAGTTAAAGCACTTTACTCCCGAGCACCCTGTATTTTGTTGTTGTATCTTTTATTTCGTGTTGTGAATATTTCCTTGTTGTGAATAGAACCAGCCGCATTTGAAGTGTGTTCTGCATAATTAATAACATCGTGCTTCGTAATAAGAAGAAAAATACCTAAACATACCCAGTCTTTTAAGAATTTGAAGCCATAAAGCTATTTTAAATCCGCACGTTTTTCATTAATGTTCAAAATCAATCACGGATTTCTTTGGAAAATTGTTGTCGTATCGTTTATCGCTGATTTTCATTTAATGAAGATCAGACACAAATATTAAAATGTTTTTCAATAATATTCTAAAGAACTTAATTTGCCACATTATACAGCAAAACCATATCTGAAAAGGTGTTTGTAATTTTTTTTATACGCCTGATATTTTTTTATAAAAATACTTATGTTTAAAATATGCTCTTAATAGAGTGTGTCCTATTCACAGTATTTAATGAAACCATTCATAATATTTCTAATCGATCAAATTTTCAAACCTAAAACACGTGATTTTGCATTGCATCGCCTTAAGTAAACATTATTACTTGTATCAACGCAGAATTACGGATTACAATATCCGTTTCCTTTAATTAATTACGGCCAGCCATGTGCACCTTGCATATTGAGAGAAACGTGCAACGAAGGTGAGTTATATGAACGGATAGATTTAATTATTTATCCCTCTGTCTAGGATGAAGGAGACGACTGCCAGAACGATCAGATAGTCCCAAGCAAAGCTGCTAAATTAGCATCTGTAATGTTGCACGATGGTTAAAAACAGTATTCCACGCTAATCCTTTAGAAATATCCGCTCCTACCTCATGTGGATTCCAAATCACAACTTCTCTGCTAAGCAATATGCACCCAGCATCACCTGACACCTTGTAAATTACACCCAACGAATAAACCTTCCGAGGTTTAGGTACATAATACGTACTGCGAGGCGCTCACGTTAAACTGATTTGTGCCGGTTCTATACCGTAACTAAACAGACCGGGAGATGCTGCGTTAATAGCTAATATTCAAAGCGGATAAACTGAGGAACCTATGCCCTCGTCTAGGTACAATCAAATTTTATTAGACAACTCCAAGGTAGCACCAAATCAATTCTAATTACACTTTATTGGTAGTTCCATATTATTCATGTCAATCGGTAATTACATCTCGTGTATCTTGAATAATCTAGAACGCAGGCCCATTATCAATTTTTTACACGATTTTATTAAATTTCAATTTGCTTAGTTGATATCCTTTTCTGTTTAGAAGGAATTAACGATTCGCACGTACCTCGATACAAATAAACTCGTTTATCATTGTGTGATAGGGAAAGAGATACGTTTTTCGTAGCATAGTATGGCGGAGAGGCAAAAACAACATATTTCGTATTTCCGCACGCTGCCCTACTCCTTGCACATATACAGGTACCAGGGCCGCAAAGAGATAAGAAAGTTGTATAAAATATGCACGTCTTTTTCTTGTCCAGCACTCTTCAAGTTTCCATAAAATGCGGCATTTTAAATTGGGCCCTATATCAAACAAATATTATATAATATTTTAGAGCTCCCGGGAATTGATAAAGGTAGGACAAATAGCTAAGTAACAAATTAATCGTGGCGCCGTTTCCCCGCAGGGGAAGCAAAGATTGTCCACAAACTCGGTACTTCGTTCGCATTCATATAATATGTAATATTATAATCTAAGTAATATTCTGATATGACTCTTCACGTGGCCCGACTCGAGTACTTGATCGTGCCACGTCTTTCTCGGTCGTCCTCGATATCCTCTACCATTCACTTTCGCGTCATATATTCTCCGTACATCGCTTCATCTGCTGCACATGTCCAAACCATATAAGTATCCCTTTCTTAATCTTTTCACAATATTTTCTTCAGCTTTGCGTTATTTCCTGATCTTCTCATTGGTTTTACCACAGGATATCTCATTTCTACAGCATTCAGTCTACTTCAATCATAAAAACACTCTCATCGGGATAACTACTATAATATCATTATATTATAAAGTTTGTAAAATAACAACAATAAATAATAATCCTTGTAAAACAAAAACAAAAAATACTCGGAATTTATAATTAAGGGGCGGTTTTCTGTTGGGCCGAACGAAAATATTGTAAATTTGGTATTAGGGAATCAGAAGACGCTGAGTTACGGCCTCCCTTCACTTGGTCCCCGCTGCGGCCGATCCGCCGTGCTTTGGGAGTCAGAGAGCCGCCCGCTGTGAGCGGAATAACTGCAGATAAATTAACCGATCGGTTAATAACCCTCCTTACTCCATGCGCTCCTGATCGTTCTTTGGCTCTGTCTTCGTTCCCATTATAAAACGCGTTTAATTACAAATAGTCAGCTTATTTCGTTTTGCGCATTTACATAAATTATTTGTAATGAGGCACTATTTATTATTGTTTTTTTTTTCACAACTTGACCATTAATAATTACTATACTTACCTATATACTATATGCGAATAGTGCACAAGAGTCCTAATTACTCCTAACTGTCCGAAACCAGTCATACCCTATATGGAGGTGTTTCGAAAATTAGCATCGTTATCGTGTGAATCAAAAAGGATTTGATAATATTTTTGTAATTTGAAAATGCACGCCAATAAAACCTAATATGTATATTAATACATATTAGGTTTTATTAATAAATTATTATTCCTTTTTCGACATTAAATTTTATATAATACATACTCAATTTACTATAAATATGGGTCGCATGTGAATTCAAGTTGCCATTTTGTTATTTATTCCTTTTTCGACATTAAATTGTATAGAATACATACTCAATTTACTATAAATATGGGTTGCATGTGAATTCAAGTTGCCATTTTGTTATTTATTCCTTTTTCGACATTAAATTGTATAGAATACATACTCAATTTACTATAAATATGGGTTGCATGTGAATTCAAGTTGCCGTTATGCTTTGCCTGGTCGCCATTAATTCCTGACTAGACGTATATCCTGTTCTAAGGAATTCATTTTTGGTGGGTATAAAAATATTGAGTTGAATTTAAAGGTATCATATTTTTGTAATTATTATTTTTTTATAATTTGTTGCTCATTTTTTCCCGAAATTGAACTTAGTGTGATCTTAGAAAAAATAAGAAAAATGAAAATTTAAAACCGAAAAATGTAAATTAAGTTATGTTTTTAAGAGTTTCTCGGACTCATTTCTTCCCAGGTCAATAAGCCATTATTTTTGTAATTTTTTGCTTAATGATGATAATTTGCTGTTTCTTACCTCGGGTAAGAGTTTGTTCTATATTTTTGGTCAAAAATAAGTGTTTATTATAGGGTGCTCACAATGTGCACATCCTCTTCCTAACTTAACCTAACCAAACCTAACCTAACTATGCTTAATCTACCCCTACAGCGTTCCTCTCCTTTTTGGATTTTCTACTTTGGTCGATCACGCATACGCACTATCTGTAGGGTTAGGTTAGGTTAGATCAGTGATTCCCAAAGTGGGCAATATCACCCGCGCAAATACTAAATTAAATTCTATTTTGAACCCCCACCAGTGGGCGATTTAAGTCGATCAAGAGTTAAATGTGTTTTGGGGGCAATTTCATATGATTTTGGGCTACACGCATACCTACAGTATTTTTATAGAGTCATGCAAAACCTATCAATTTTAATTGTGTAATAGTCCGGTACCTTGTTTAGGCAGAAACCCAGGACTTTCTGATTCCTTATTTGTTTCACCCTTCAACCCCCACTAAACCTCTCCTAATTTGCAGGTCTGGAGGCGTGCGCCGGGGGCTGCGGAGAACACGGGAGGTGCGCCGCCCACCCCGCTGGAGGCTTCCACTGCACCTGTGATCCGGGCTTCTCGGGGAAATACTGCCACGAAAGTAAGTAGCGCTAACATTACATGAGTAATAAGCATACATGGTAAATATGCCAAATTCAGCAGTGGCATGCAGTGACTCACGTGTGTTTATAAAAAAAATGGTTTTTAAGTACGTCCCATTCCATGAGTGAAAACAGTTTTCATTTCGTTTTTTTATTATAACATCAACAGAATGCTACATGAAACTAAAACAGCTTTGCTAAATTAAACTTAGAATTTTTATAATTATATTTTCATGGTTTAATCCACGTTTTGCGTAATCAAGAATATTTTATTTCCTAGGATTTAACGAAATCATTTCACCAACTATATATAACCTGTCAACATTTTTTGGCATCTTGAAAAACGATTTGGGAGGGTTTTTGCTGTTTGTTCGTAAACTCAACCACGGAACCCACTTTTTTAAACAATTTTTAACCAATATTGATCAAAATACAAATTAGAAAGCGCAAAACACCGCCACCAAATACTAAATAAATTAATTTGCCACCATTGAAAGAAATTTCAAAATTAACATGCTACGCTAGCTCCCTCTAGCGGCTAGAGTTGTTGAAATTGCAACTATTTCACTGGAGTTGGACGTATTATTAATATTATAGAGTATTTGGTGCTACAATGTACACCTTTCTTTTTTTTACTGAATAGCTTTCGAAAACTAACTTTTGCATGTCAAAGCACCCGCAGATGAGAGATTGTAGTTGCGGCGACAGTTGGAAAATATTCTTTCAGTTATTTTAATTCGAAAAAGTCTCTCTAGTGTCGTGTCACTCGTCTGCGCAACTCCATATACCGTAATGGATTTTTATGCCCACAACTGTTGCAACGCAACTGTGGCCGCTAGTAAAGTCTCTTATCTGCGGGCTGCGTTAATCAATAAAGAAAAGCACCTTTTTGTCCATTTTCTATATGTACCTCATCCATGTGACATTTTCTAATAAGCACTTTTGTTTTTATTTTAGACATCAACGACTGCAAGTACAACCCGTGTCAGAACGGGGGAACCTGTGTGGACAAAATCAACTCATTCCAGTGCATCTGTCGGGAGGGCTGGCAGGGTGACATCTGCAATATAAGTAAGTTTCCTTCTTTTTCCTGAACTTACAACCCTGTAATCAGAAACTGCAATTCAACTGTTTCATTATTGCTAATTGCACTTTTTATCTTTACAGATGTAGACGAGTGCAACCCCAATCCTTGCAGAAATAATGGAACGTGTTCTGATGGAAATGCTGATTTTTCCTGCATCTGTAGAGATGGGTGGAAAGGTATTTGAAGCACTTTCTGACAATGAAACAGTATTAAATAAAATACAAAGTTTATAACATAACTATCAACTTATCAATCGCTAAAAGTACCCATTGGATACAAAAAATTTTATCCATTGGGCACCTGCGTAATCTGAAAACGCTCTCAGCACACTACAGAGGTATTTATTTATTAGTTGCGAGAGCTCGGCATTTCAAAGGTTAATGCAAAAAAGCAAACTCAAGTTTTCAAAAGTTTCATTTTTTTGGAAATTTTGAATCCCTGGACAAAATTTTGAGCTTTCTGTACAACATTTTTTTAAAATTTTGCATAATGTATTAGAGCAAAGGACAATATGTATTATTATAGCATTTTTTTAATGTTATTTTTTAAAAGTCACAGCACGCCACTGGTATATTTTTTGTAATCCCTTGGAATATGATATATAAATATGTGTGGGTGTGGCTATTTCACGATATTGCTCGCCACTCAACCCCATACAGTTGTCACAGACACATTATATAATATGTGTGGGCTTGGCCTAGATTATATTCCTTAATTTTTTAGCCGAGCAATATGTTGTAATTTATATTTAGCCCTCTCCCTCCCTCAGACTTGCACGTATTCAGTCAATTAACATATTTATATACTATATCCCTCTTGTGTAACCTTTGTCCCATATCCCACTAGTACTGGACCGTTTGGACTCTTGTGCCCTAATCATGTCAAAAATATTAAGAAATAAATCTTGTGTTTAAAATGTCCTTTATTATTTTGTTTTAGGCAAAACATGCAACCTGAAAGACTCGCACTGCGACTACACCACCTGTCGGAACGGGGGCACCTGCCAGGACCTGGGCAGCACCTTCGCCTGCCGCTGCCCCCCTCAGTGGGGCGGTACTGCTTGCCACATCGCCAAAATGCCAGCCTGCAGGTAAACACAACCCCCTCTTTCATATTGTTTCCAATATCGCTGCAAACCTAAAATACAATTCCAAGTGAGATGAAAAGCAGTTTTGATTGTGTCATGTTTGTTCATTATCGTCATTACATTTCAGATCGAACCCATGCATGAATGGAGCAACTTGCGTTAACACTGAAGACTACTACACCTGTATCTGTAAAGAAGGATTCGAGGGGGCCCATTGCGAAAACGACGTCAACGAATGTATTTCACAGGTTAGCATCAACACAATAACTAGTATTAGTGATAAATAAAACACTGAATATTTATAATTATTTAAAAATCATCGGTAAAGTTATGTTTGTCCTTGGATTGGAATCCCTCTGTTGGAATGCCTGCCTGCAGTCCTTTCCTAGCTGACAGATATAAGGGCAATGCCTCCGGCCATGGTTCAGCAAACTAAGCGTGTCCAGTAATTTCCTGCTTGGCCGACAGAGGTGAGAGCAGCATCTCTCTCTGGCGGCCGGTGGCAAACAAACATCAGAGGCACCAATGTTCATATATGGTCCTGGCATTACTTTTACATAAACGAGGAGAGGTTGGTTCTGCAACGGACGCAGTTTGCTAAAGCAGCACAAGACAGGTTCACCTGAAGGTTTCTTATCGAAGTGATGGTTCCCCGAACTGAATGAAAGATGATTGACAACATGTTAATATATTTTTTTTGTATTCCAGCCTTGCTACAATGGCGGCAAGTGTATTGATGGCGTGAATTGGTTCCTGTGTGAATGTGCGGCAGGTTTCTCGGGCCCTGACTGCCGAATCAACGTCAACGAATGTGCCTCGTCCCCATGCGGTAAGGGGGCCACGTGTCTTGATGGGATTGCGCACTACCAGTGTCTGTGCCCCCCAGGAAGAGAGGGACCCTCCTGCGAACAAGGTAAATGCAACAAACAATGAAAAAATCATTCGTTTATCAATTATCAGGTCCGTAATTGTAGTTGATTAGTAGTAATTGATGTAGTAATTGTGATGTAGTAATCTTACACAGATTGTTTTTCAGCGAAAACTATTGAGTTATATGACATAACTAACTATCATACCGTTTCCCAGAGGGATGGGCAGAGAGGGTAAACCACCACACAATTCTGTATTTTTTTTAAATAATGGCATACAGAGCTCCGGGCGAAAAAGGCCCCTTTCTCTTACATCATGAGTTTAAAAACAATTCTGTCTTGGCACACACTTCTAGCTTCATTCACAGTTGTATATTTTCTAATTTGATTGTGTGGGATTGCACTTACCTCCCCACATTCTGGAATAAACAATACAAAACAATACAAGAACAACACGTCAACTCACCAGAGATCAAATGGGAAAATAATTCACCGACTCCAGATATTTTCATATCAGAGGGTTCGGCTCGGTAGAACTTCTAACAGGGCCTATAAATCCTACTGATCCCTCAACATAAACATTTAAAAAATCTTTTGTTATCCTACATGTATTCAAAATGACCGACTTTTGCATCTTTATATATAATTTTTTTGATAAATCTAATACGCCTAAATTTTTAATTAGAGAGCTAGGTATAATGCCAGTAGCCGAAATAACGAATGGTAATATTTTTACAGTCTGAGAATGCCAAATTCTTTTTATTTCATTTCCTAAATCTGTGTATTTTCTTATTTTTTCGCTAACAGATTTTTGAATATTACAGGAATTTGGTATAGCGACATCAATGATATAAGTTATTTTTTTAATTTTGTCATGTAAAACTATATCGGGTCTATTATGACTAATCGCTCGGTCTGTTAGTATAGTTTTATCATAATATATTTTATAAAATTCGTTTTCTAAAAATGAATTTGGTTCGTATTCATAATATGGTACTACATTACGGCAGTCAATCAAGTTATGTTTAATTACCAAATTTTGGTGAATTATTTTTAAAACTTGATTGTGCCTAAATGTATACTCGGACGGTGCTAATATAGAACATCCCGATATAATATGTTCTATAGTTTCCGGAAAAGCCAAACATTTTCTACACAAATCATCAATTTGATTTGTATCTTTGATTATATGCTTTCTATAATTTTTAGTATTAATGACTCTATCCTGAATGGCAAGCATAAATCCTTCTATTTCTGCGCTCAACTCACTCAACTCTCTCTTATTTATTATTATTATTATTATTATTATAATTATTATTATTAATACCTCTTCTGTTATTCTGACTCTTAACATTACCCGACTCAAGGATTTAAATTCACTTGGCCATGCCATGTCTTCCTCGACTTCTTCTACTGTTATTTTTTACGTTATATATTCTCCGGTAACCAAATAAAATAGAACAGTGACAAAACGTGATAAAATAGTAGGTGAATAATTATAGTTGCCCTGGTATTCAAGAAATTCTTCTTCCACTCCTTTCTCCGTTCGTCTACTCCACAATACTTGACCGTTTAAGCATCCCTTTCTTAATCTTGTTCCTTTTTCTTTCTTCAGCCTTGTATTCTTTCTGGATTTGTAACAATATCAACATTAATAATGTTATTTTTCCAACAGTATCAGATTCGGACGACTGGCCCATCACTGGCACGATAAACGCAGCGGCGGTGGCAGAGGGCGGTGCTTGCCTATGGCGCGGTCAGTACTACGCCGCCAACTCCACGTGGCAGTGGCAATGCAACACGTGCGCCTGTGTTGGAGCACGTGCGCTGTGCACGCGCGTGTGGTGTGGCCTGCCCGACTGCATGGCCACGCAGGCGAGGATTTGCCAGCCCAATCAGGTTGGTACCATTCCATTAAAAAATGCCACATATTAAATTTGAATGTGTGTAGCGTCTAATTTTATCAAAAGAGCTCGAAAAAAAACTTCCCTCATATAAATTAACCTTTTTGTTTCTGGTTTTTACAACGCAAACTATCCCACCATGCGGCACCTTTTGACACAATGTATTTCTTTAAGTGAAACTTCATGGATCACATTAGCGACATACGACCACATAAGGTGAGAATCACATACGACCCGAACGGGAGTAACTTGGATCTCACATATATCGTGGAGCGATTGTATCTCTTAATATTCCCTTTCCCCTTACCAATACCACTCATCACTTAACTGTTGAATTTGGCGGCCTCTTAGTGTCAAATGTATAAAGTTTGAAATTATTTTGTAGTTATGTAATGTAACCAATGCTAATGCGTTTTTTCCAGGTCTGTGTCCCTGTGGGAGAGAACGCCTGTCTTCGTGGCCCTTGTGAATCTATGGGGGAGTGCCGATCCGTAGAAGCGAGGCAGGTGGCCCCACCCCCTTTGCCGGCCCCACCCAACTGTTGGCCTAATCAGGTAATACTTCAATCCTAGCTTTTCTAATTTGCTTTTCGGATCCTTTTGACATGTTTCTTTCTGCTAGGACAGATAATATCAAATTGTTTGTAGTAGACCTCAATATATATACTAATAGTCAACAAAGCTAACTCGATGCAAAAGTGTGCTGACCAATTACTTTTTTTCAGGCTGTACTCTCCAACCGCTGCGCTCGCATATCGCTGGTGGTCTCCGTGTCAGCCCTGGCCAGTGGCACGAGTGCCGAGGCTGTCTGCAGAGCCCTGCGCCCCCTGCTGGCCGCAGCACACCTGCGGCACCTGACCCAGGGGGCGCGCACGGCGCCCCCGGCACTGGTGCTGCTCTGCGATCTAAAGAAGGACACCAATGATACTATTGAAGTCACCCTGGTGAGTTGAAGAGGATATTCTCTATTTTATATTTTGATGAAGTTAGATATTATATAACCAGCAGTTTCTCAACTCTTTCCTTCTGTCTTAAGGAGTCTGCCCACAAAACCGTAGCATACCATTACCGTGATAATTAAATTTATTAGAAAGGTACGAAGCAACCCCAAACGGCGCAAATCGCCACTTGCGGTTGCTTTGTTCCTTTCCCGTAATTCGTGGCTCGGTCATAGCTTGGTCATGGTATGCTCCGGTTATGTGGGCAAACTCCGTTAGTGTCAAACTTTCACCTCGCTTTATCAAAATTAAAAGTAGTGTATATTTCACCATCATCTCCTAGTTTCAACACACTTTTTTAGAAACTTCTCATAAAACAATTTCAATATGTTGAAAGAACAATATTGAATGTTGTCTATTTTTCTTACCTTAGGTGAATATTTCGAAGATCAATAGCTTGTGATGCAAATTACATCACAATCTGGCATGAATCACCGTTTGTGAGATTTTTGACAGACAAACGGAAATATTTTCTGTTTTATCTCAGATTTGAATGACATGAATAAATAAAATTTACTATTGATTTTTAGTATGGTATCAAAATAGAAACATAATGATAAAGTAGTCCCAGAGAGAGGTTATATGAACGTCATTGACGATCGTCCTTTTCCTTCTCACAGGCCTTGTACGAAAATGAAAAAGACCGGGTATACTCCAATAATATGTTGCTTATTTTTAAAAGTTTGCCTCGGAAAAGTGGATAAAACAGAACAGTAACAAATTAGACCATGATAAAATAATAGGTTAGTTTGGATTTGTTTTTTGTTTGTACTTTTTCTTCACTTTTATTTATTTATTTCTTCACATTCTCCATAAAACGGTTACACCAATATATTACGAAGAAGATTACAAATTAACTTAACATCTTGATCGCCTTCGCTAAATTTTCACCATGCGCCAGCTGTTTCTATGTTTTGCTGTTTCAACTTACTTATGTTTTGCAACATCATGTAAATTGTAAATTGTACTGTATTACCAAATAATGTGTTGGATGTATTTATAAAAATGGTATATAATCTACCCCTAGTAGTATCTCCAGAATAGCTACTTATAATCAGAGAAATGATGTTTTAATAATATCTTGAGGGGTACGCTGGCGTGCAAGAGGTTAAATATTCTGTTTTGTCATGTAACCTTTTTCTTTCGGTACATCCATGTAAACAGTTAAATGGAGTTTTTTTCTATTTACTTTCAGCATTTAATTAATCTATTTCTTATTACTTTCAGTCATCTCTCTCCGATGATGACGACCACTCAATCTCTGAGGGCGTTCGCATCCTTGGCGAGAGCGTCTCCCGCAAGCAGCCCGCCTCCAACCTGCTGACGGCCGTGGTGGAGGTGAAGGTAGAAACGGCGGTGGTGAGCGGGATGGGCGGAGGGGGCGGCGGAGCTGGCGGTTACCTTGCTGCCATGCTGTGCGCTGCCATAGCAGGAGCAGCAGGCGCGGGGGGCGCTGCGCTGTACTGCCTGAGACAGCGGCGCAGGGCGCGCTCGCTCAGCAGCATGCCGCTGCCCACCTCCTCGTCGGATCCCTCGTGTCATCACCGCCACCACGACGACGAGAAGTCCAATAACTTGCAAAATGAAGAGAATTTCAGAAGGTAACTTTTTTTCTGAAGAAAGCTCTTTTTTCATATAATGTACATACTGTAAAACTTAATAAGTTTTCGGAGGGACCAGGAAATTGGGCCATTTTTCAAATTCCGTCTTCAAGGGACCGAAAAAACCAAATTTCAAAACAGGTTCACTACCAGCCTTGGATATTGAAAGCTTGAAAAACTCAAATACGTAAAACACGGAAAACTCTGTTACCCATATTCAATACTGTAACTTTAAAACCAGAGTAGGTAGTAAAAATACCGTGCGCGTACACCAATTTTCGATTCATTCCAGCACAGGACCAGCATAATCACTGGAGCTTATTTTGCCACAAACTTACACTGGCTAAAATGTAGCCAATTTGAAGTTCAAGTTCACTGAGATAACTGTTTTACACAGCAAACGGTTTCCCCATTTTTCAATAGATGTCTCCCATCTCTATACAGTGCTCTAATAAAAACAAGATTTTTCAGTTTTTGAAATAATTTTTTAAATGTTGTCTTGTTGTTGCAATAAAAATTCCCATGAATGTTTATTTTACGCAAATTCTGTTATGTATTGTATAGCAATGCATTCGCTTGAATTCTCTGCTTATTTAAAATTATTTCAAAGTCCTTTTATGAAAAATAAGATCTTCAATTTTGTATGAACTAATTTTGTAATTGAATTAATTAGTGTTTATAAATATGTTGTGCATCTAATACTCTTCTCATATTCGTATTTATTGCGTTGTAGGTATGCAAATCCTTTGAAAGAGGAGAGCGTGGCCAACTCGTTGAATGGCAGCATGAGCTGTCTGAAAGGCGGCGGGGCAGCTCCTCAAGTCTCCACCGACAACACCAAGCTGCAGCGCCCGCTCTCGGAGGCCAGTAACTCCGCCGAGGGCCTGGTGCTGTCCAGCCCCTCGGGCAGCCGGACTAATGCGCACCGCGGCTCCCAAATCCTTCTCTACAAGGCCCAAAACCCCGACGTCAGAAACAACACTGCGGGCGTCTTTGATGATGTCACAGCCCACAAAGACTTTGGGAAGCGGGTGATCAATATGAACGTTTTGCCTGGGAGTGGCGGCGGAGGGGGCGGTAGCTCACCTGCCGAAGTGCTGACCGTGTTAGTGTAGTGACTCTAGTATTATTAATGTTAAATGGAACAATCCTTTTATCAGTATTGATTTTGTCGACGGATTACTGCTAGCATGTTTTATTGATTTGTTGATATTCTTCTATCGCATGAACAGTGTGACAATTCGTTGTAGAAATTATAAAAAGTGGAACTAAAAATTTGCATTAAAACGACAACTCTGATTTTAGGTCAAATTTAAGTACATTCGAGAATGAGATTATTTTTCATAAAGTTTTCTTACTATCTATATTATAAGCACAAATTTCATTTCAACTTAATTATTACAAAAAACTACTATTTACATTGGGGGATGTTGTTAAAAATACATTAAAGTTCCTTTTTTTCAATGTTCAAAATTTCCCATATCACAAGGTTTTGTACCGCCATGTTGAATTTTGTTAGAATGAAGTGATGTTTGTTGATAGGTTCTGCTTCAATTAAAATACACATAAATTATTTAAATAACCCAAACTAAGAAACTAATAACCTATTTTGTACATGTTTTTCCATCTACCCCAATGTAAATAATTATTTCTTGTACTAATTAAGTTGAACAATAATTTGGACGTATTTAGCAGTTAACAGAATAAGGAAACTGTACCTTATTTTTGACTCCAGAATTCGACAGGAGAAACGTCATAATTCAATCACCTCCTTTCGAAAGGTACCACAATTTTTTTGCACCATGAAAAATTTACACTTGGACCATAATGCTTTTTTTGAAATTACGCCATTTTACATTTGATTCAACGATTATTTGTCAGACTGTAGACTAAGACTTTTTATCTAATATTTTTTGTGGTTGATCTCTTTTAAAATAATTATAGCTATACCACAAATACATGACATTTAAATTTCCTCTCAGTAATTTCTAAGTATTAGATTCGAAATTACATTATTTTGAACAAAACATGTTTCCTCAATAAACACATCATAATCTTGTTAATTTTTGTAATTATAACTATTTATGTATATGAATCCTATCAACGACTATGGTTAGTTAGTAAATACTCAAAATATATAATTTCTTAATTTTTCTATTCATAAATAAATACGACAATCAAACAATAAAAATGTAATGTAGCGGCATTAAATTTAAATTAAATAAATTATTTGATGAGTATGCAAGATAAAATTATATTATTAAAACTAGTTTTGAAAAGACTAAATATTTTAGGAACATCAATTTCATTCATAACAAGACATTCCTCGTTGAAAATTAAAAACAAATTGTTTTCTCACAAATTTAAGAAAACACTTCTGTCAAATTGTTTGTAAACAAGAACTGCACTATGTAATATTTTCTTATTTTTTGTTTGTTTATTAAATCAACTCATCAAGGCCAGGTGCACAAGAGCGACTTGTGTCTTCGCGACAGTTGGGACTTTTCCAAAATCCATGCAAAATCAAAAAAAATTTTGAAACCAACGTACCGTCGCCATGTGTCTGGTACCAAAACCTCCTAGATCACGTAGTGATGAGGTTTTGCTGGTACACCTTCATGTACCGCAATGTATTCTGAAATAGTCACCCAACTGTCACCGCAACACATGTCGCTCGTGTGCACATGTCCTTAACTTACTCTTTAATCGGCCAAGCTGTTGTAAATACTTAATTTAAGGTTGTAAAAATATAGTTTTAAGGAATATCAATAAACATCAGCATAATAATATAATATATAGATTTTGTTTTATGGTAATAATTTATATTTGTGCGGAAAATCATTATTTGACAGTAAAATATATTGTTTAAAACCGACAAATTGACATAAAACACATTATTTAGGTACTTATTAGCTTGGCATCTACCCCATCAATATTCTACAAATAAATATTCTATTCTATAAGTGTTAAAATACAATATTGCGCAATTGCTAATAAATTATTGTCATTAAACAAGCAGCCAACATAATGAGTGCTAATTATCATTACATACCTACATCTCTTAAATGCATTTACAAAAAATATTAATATCGAGTCAAAATTATGTTATATTGATTAATGTCAATTTAAATTAAGGTATTGGCATAATTTAGCATAAATGCCAGACTTGAGCAATTCTAGCCTAGCTAATAAGAGCCATTATTATTTATTAATTAAAAAATCATTTTCATTATTTGCAAAACATCACAATAGTGTGAGTAAAGTTATTAAATTTGTTTCTAATGCTTACTAATCTGTAGGTACTATTTCTATACTAGCAACATTTTCATTGAATGATCAGTGCTGCCAGCATCCAAAATAATTTAATCCTATTTTTTATGTCTCTGTTAATTGCCATACCTATAGATAAATTTACAACCACATTATTTATACTATTATATTATGTCTTTCATACATTTAATTATATTTAAAATGTCAAGTTTTCATTATACCGTACTCTGTAATAAGTTTCGTACTGACGTGGTAACAATAATATTTACTATACAAGCTTTATATTTCTAATTAAGGTTAAATTATAATATATTTTTATAAATAATTTATGAAAATGTAAATTTTTTTATAAAGGAACAATTTTCAATTTGAAAAATTGTCATTAATTAATACATGAAGAGTGTGATACTAAGATTACGGAATTTACAATATTTTTGATAATTTTGTATAAATAAAGATTTGATGTTTTATTGTAAAATTTACGCGAGTTTTATTCTAGCTATAAACGCATACTTTTAAGAAATATAGTGTTTATTTTATGGTTGTTCCTGGATATAATATTATTGTCTTTATTTTTGTACATTTAATTAATTTATCGCGTAATAACCGGTCAAAATAACCGGTCAAATAACCCGGTCAAAGTATCATAAACATTTGTTTAACACTGCCAAACAAATAAAAAAAAATTATGTTACATAATTTGTTAGTAATATCGTTAGCAAATTCTAAACATCAGTAAATAAACAATAAACATTGTACAATAATTTCAAGCAATACTAAACTTCCTTTTCTTTTAACGGGCTGTATTTAAACAATGTTAGCAATGGTGATCCTCGAGATATGCTTTAAATTCCGCACATTATATCTAATGTTTTCTTTTCAATGTAAAATGATTCCCCAGAATACATTCATAAATATGGCAATTTCTTTCTGAAAAATGGGAATTCTTTAAAAATTTTGTAAATATTTATTATTTTCATTGGCAGTTTGTGGCATTGGGAGTTCAACTGTGAATTAAAAAAGGAGAAAAAAATTCCCTCATCTGTAAATCCTTGTTGGTCTTTTCCATAATTATATAATTATTATTTCTTCCTAGATCTAAAGCAATTTCATCATATCACTGAACCATAGATTAACGACCTAGCAACAAGATACAATTTCCCTATTCATTAAAGCGTCTGTGACTAATGAATATAATGTGGTAGGTTGAAAAAAATAATTTTTAATATGAAATTCACAATTTACGCAAGAAACTGATTGTTCTCTCTTGTGTAAAAAGTCACCTCTTCAGTTATTAACTTATTTTAATAACAACTTAAAACACGATAATCAAATAAAATCTACAGATTCTTGTTAAATACTATTCCATACTTATTTGATGTTAACAAATCTCATAGTCGCTGCGCACCCGGGCAGCTAACCGATTCCACAGTTTTGCAAGCTTGCACAGTTTACTGCTGAAGTCATTAGTTTTTTTTTTCAAATAGAGAGTCATTTTGGACAGTATTAATTACGGACCGGTGAATTTTTTAGCACGATATTTGAGTTAGTTTTTTTTTTCAAATAGAGAGTCATTTTGGACAGTATTAATTACGGACCGGTGAATTTTTTAGCACGATATTTGAGTAGCACGACATTGAAAGTTAGGTAAAATTATAATACAAGTTTGTCTTTTTAATTATCTTTTCTATGGGAGTTCTCTGCACAAACGCACTATAGAGAAAACCGCCACTGATTGTTTTCTCCACACAGTGACCAAATAAACTTATGAATATTTTAATTCAAAATAGTACTTCTATCTACCTCTACTTTAATCTCTAATAATCTTATTATTTATATGCGTATATATTTTTGTACTAATTTTACCGATGTCATAAAAGTAACAATGAGAGTGATGTCACCGTTGAAAATCTAGTTTTGTACTATTATTTATAACTCAAACACATTATATTATTACGTCTCTTGATTATTTCAACACTATTGTTATAAAGCCATTCATTCAAAAATTAATTTCTTCTTATTAGCTAAAATTAGTGATTATATATTACATATTTAAACTTAATTTAAAAATACTTTTTTAAAACCCAAATAACGGCATATAATTTATTCAGTATTTCATTTCTAAACTTAAGTAAATACACCTATTAGACAGTCAAAAAGAATCAAATGAGGTATGAAAATTGTACTGAATTAATTTGTTACGTCCCTAAAACCGGTCACAAAAGACTGCAATTATAGGAATATGGGAAAGAAAGCCAGTGTTCATCATTTATTTTTTTTTAAATTTCGACGTATCAATCATTTGTCTTTCATTTCATAAAATACTGTGTAGCACTAAAATAAAATTGATTAATCAAGTGAGTCAATTCAATTTATATGGTGAATCAGACGAATTGATAAATCAAGTGAATCAATTCATTTAATGTGATGAATCAGACGAATTGATTAATCAAGTGAATCAATTCACTTTAAGAGGTGAATCAGACGAATTTGTTAATCAAGTGAATCAACTCAAATCATTAAATTAAGATGAATTGATTCTCTGGAACATGTAAATCTACCCATGTCTACAACTGACAATAAATTAATTAATGGATTCTTGCCACTAATAGTAGTAGCTCTTTTTAATAAGAAAATGTTGTTTTCATGGACTAATTTTTGTAAATATGTAAATAATGAAATGCATTTTATATATTATTTTGTGATTATTGTGATTTAAATATCATCCGATTATAGTTTTCTCACTGATTTTCTGTAATGTATTTAGTTGGTGACAATATGATAAATTAGAATGTATCACTCAGCATCTGCAGGTTAAGATCATAACTTTAATACAAACTTTTATGTACTAAGTACTTAAAAAAGGTTATTTCAAATGTAAAACGAATTTGAAAATAAAACAAGTACGATACAAACACTGTTTTTATTTATTTACAAATCCCTACAAAAATCTAATAGTGGTAAATACTCTCAGTACTGCCCTGGTGAAAAACCACTAGACTGTTCAGAATCAATCAATAGCCAGGTACTTTCCTCTACCCATCTCCTACCCTTCCCCACCCTCTTCAACTCTACAACATACCGGCTTTGGTCGCCTGTGACTCTTTATGTTATTATTAGAAATAAACATAAAATATTTAGAATAGAAAAATATTGAATACAAACGCTGAGTTGACATCGCGTTTGGGTCCCACCCAGGCGTAGTGTTTTCAGTTCCTCGGCTGGCTAAGTCCTCCATCACAACACAAGCAACATTTTCGGCTTACTGTGGTGGACTACCTACTAAGAAGATTTTCAAATATTGTTAGGTTATCTATAACCCGGGAATGTTTGTCTTTCTTTAAAAAAAAAAATAATAAAACGTTTTATAAATGGTTCACCTTCTGTTTTCACCGAAATAAACATTAATGTCACCTCACATTTTTTGTCATTTTAAATATAAAGAATTAATAAATAAAAATCAAGAAGTTTGATTACATACAGGCGTACATTTTAATTCTTCTATGGTAAACGTCTGGATTTGAATATAAAGTGTTGTCGGTCCATGGTGGTCCAGGGATAATTTGTTTTAGGACATTTCGGTTCTCTTTTATTTCTCTGGGGAATCTAGCAACTGTCACATGCATTTCTGTTTGTTTCGATCTGCTACGTTTTTATAAGTTTACAAAATGGATTCTTCTCATAAGCGTAAACAGGACACCTTTACTTTAAAAAAATAAAAGATCAATAGTGGAGTTAGTTTGTTTTAATGAAATAACTGTTTTAATTTTTAGCATATTTTTTATGTATTTATGCACTATAATTCGCCGCTTTCACTAATTGGACCCTTTCCGGGTTTTTGGTGTGGCGGATTAGTGAGAGAGTACTGGATTATGATATTTGAGAGTTAATCCAATCCTTATACTGAGCAATATCCGTATACACTGTATAGTAATCGGGATCACACACTGTAAGACCACTCTTAGGAACTGCCACCGAAACAATGCCTCGGATAAACCAGGTCACCTTTTGATCTGGCTGCGTGATGGGAAGGAGGAAGCTGCCTCCGCTGTCTCCGTTGCATACATTGGTTCCATTTCCTCTGGGGTTTCCAGCGCAGAATGTTTTGTTGTGAAGAAATCTGCTGTAAAAATTTGTATTACTTTGATAACAGACTATGTCTTCTACTATTGGTATCACGGCTGACTTCATAACATCAGATATGTTTCCACGTTCGGTGAATCCCCAACCAATCACTGTCCCGGCACGATTGACGATGCTCTCTTTATCCTTATCGCTCTCATCCCACAAGCATCCCGGCTGAATGTACTCGCTATATGTTACTTTCGTGGCAAGTTTCAGCAAAGCGATATCATTTAAAAGAGATGGCAAATCGAAATTTTCGTGAACAATCACTTCGGCAACGCTAACTGTCTGAGAACCTGGTTCATCACTATTCAAAGTATGTTTTCCTAGCAAAATGTAAAATGAATCTGCAGGTCTTTTTTCTCTTCTACTAACTGTGCAATGGCCAGCGGTTAAAATGAATGAAGGGGAAATTAATGAGCCACCGCAAATGTAGGTTCGCTGTTTGCCGGAGGCGCCCTTGATGAATATAGCGGCGTGCCACGGCCAGTCTCCGCGGGCGGTGTTCTCCCCGCGTGTGATCAACGCAGTGTGGGAGACCACCCTCCTCCCACATCCAGCTTCGACAGATGATTTGAAATGTGATTCTATCCAATTTCTATTTGATCCAATATCAATTAAATATTCTATACGATCGGGATCGTCACAATACCACGTTCTGTAAACTATTAATCCTCTCAAAAACCACACAATACTTCCATCTTCCGCCAACCTCGGCAACATCATTGGAGAACCAAGAGAGTGACAGTTTTTGGGCTCTCTTATGTACTTATAACAAATGCCATATTTTCTAGTTAGACTTTGATTTGCATTTTTATTGTAATATTTATCATTAGTTTCTTGACACTCTGCTAATGATATTATTCTGATGGGGGCTTGGTAAACTCTCAACTCGTTAATGGTGTAAATATTATCTAGATCAGAACCAATCATAAAGCCAATATGCCTGTGTAGTTGTTGATCCCAGTTCGGCAGATCTTCCCAGAGACAGATCGGATGCACCTGGGTGCTGATGATGACAGCTTTCTCTAACTTCAACATAGCTAAGTCATTATAGTTGTATCGTTTCTCGATGGATTCAATATCAGTTACAGATATATTTTGATACGATGGCAGACCTGGCAAAGAGAATGCGATGAAGCATACATCTTTAAGAGGTACTTCAGGTACATGCCTCAAGCAGGCCATGCTGGATAGTGCCACCTCTGGATGGATGAGAATTGCATTGCACCGGTGGGAACCTGTTCCTGTATAAGTCATGAGTCCCATCCAGGGCCAGGTTCCCCAAGATTCAAAATTATAATCCGGGTTGTATCTTCTCGAGTTGCCACATTGTTGGGGGAGTTTGGAATTGACCAAAAAACTTGTTTGGTGCCACGTATGACTAGGCTCAATAGTTACGAAAAGCCAAACAATCACATAAAATAACAGTTTATCGTCCGACCACCACAACATTTTGTTCCTCTTGAGTTAAACAATATTTTACTAAAATTTGGTGCTAATTAGATGCTGTAATAAAATATATTTAACTTATTGTTCTCTAACTAGTGTAATACGTTCGATGGCACCTAATTCACAACAAATCTGTTAATTTCTGTACAAAATCCGGTTTGACTGCTTATTTATCAATATGCATCAATAATAGACATGACTCAGAGGTAATTTTATTATCTGTAGGTCACTAAATATGGTTACTCATTTATTTTCTACAGGAAAATATATGCAAACATACTGTAATGTAAACATAATAACTATGGTAAGATCAGATACGTTAATTATATTAATTATAATATTATATTACACAATATTATTTAAGTATTGTTATCTAAACTAGAGGTGAGGCGTATTTATCGTACCCATTAAAAGTACTTGGTACTTGTGACAAATCTCCACAATACCTGGTTCCAAAATACTCACAAGTATTTTATACTGGGACTAAATATTTTTAACAGGTACTTTTACCATGTATTTTTGATAGGTATTTTTAATGGGTATTTTAGATGGGTATTTTAATAGGTATTTTTGATGGGTATTTTTAATAGGTACTATTACCAGGATAGTTATTTGTAACAGCTACTTTTATGTATTTTCAATAGGTATTTATTTTTGATCGGTATGCATTTTTAATAGGTAAAATGTGGGGAATTTTTCAGGGAATTTCGTAGCCACCCCCACCCCCCCTATGGATTTGAAAAATTACTGTGGGGAATCACATATGAATTTCTTTTTTGTTGGGAATAATTTTTTTCAGAAGTTCTATTGGGGGAATCAAGTTTACGTAGAAAATTTGTGGGGAATCTGTGGGTATAATTTATGTGAGTATAGTTTAGGAATTAAATTAAATACTTTTGAGTATTTTTTAACCGGTATTTTTTTGTACCTGTACTCATTGTACCCAGTAACGAAAAGTACTCACAGGACCACCTCTAATCTAAACAATAAAATGTATGAACTTATTTATTATCATAAGTACAATAACATTAAAATATACGAGAACTCTCAAAGTGGTGAGCAAAAGAAACATTAACTATTGTGCTTTTGATTTCATGGCTTTAGTACGTGTCGCGTAAGGTTGTGTGCTACCTAACCTCTGTTAGGTCCTAATGCCCTTGTGTGTAATGAGAAATATTACAAGACAAACACTAGAAAAAGCTAAGGAATAACATTTCATTCATGAATATACTCAAACTATTTATTATTATAAAAAATACAATTATTTTGATTGTTATTAAATTTTAATTGTTACAATTATGATTGATAGTTGACATTGGCGGGAGATTTAAACTGAGAATTACCCACATAATTTGTAAGAAACGTCGTTTTGGCTGCAAAATGGTAATGTTTATCTTACTTTATAGTGTTTAAATAAAGCTAAGTACATAATATAAGTTTTATTGTAAGGTAAAACGTTTTCATAGTAAAAAAATACAATTATTTCAATTGTTTCCCGAAGATTTTTAGCGCCGGTAGACCAACTCATAAGTATAAGAAGGACAACCTATGACAGTAGGTTGTCTCATACAGCATTCCGTATTCGTTTGGTGTAAATGAATAAGCTGATCTGGGCAACTCGGTTACACCCATCATGTAGAATATATTATTTGATGCAACTTTTAAATATGAAAACACGCCCGGTTCGATTATTTATTTCGTTCTTACAAACATTCTTTGAATGTACATTTTTCATTAGCAACGTTTGAATTAAGAATTTACTGTAAACAAGAGTGTTTTTTACTTGCCACATTTTACATACAATACCAATACGATACAATAACAAGTCTAGATGAATTATTGTAACATCATTGCATAAGTATAATGAAATGTTCTAGGAAACTTCCATAATTGCATATTTCTTAGAAATCTGTACAAGTCGCTAGAATTTAAAAGAGCATCATTTTGCAAAAACTAGTAAGTTATTACGAAAATTGTATCAGCTAATCGTGTGAATCGAATAAATAAATTTAAGAAAAAACTGTTTGATTTAAAGATAAGATGTTATGTACTATGGTTATATGTACTTTTTCCGACTTTATGTGTGGGTTAAATCTTTCCCACAGGAAAAACTAAACCCTTCCACACACTTTTCCACAAATGATCATCTAGTCAATCCACATTATATAAGCATAATAAATACAAAACAATACAAGAACAACACGTCAACTCACCAGAGATCAAATGGGAAAATAATTCACCGACTCCAGATATTTTCATATCAGAGGGTTCGGTTCGGTAGAACTTCTAATTGGACCTATAAATCCTACTGATCCCTCAATATAAATATTTAAAAAATCTTTCGTAATCCTACATGTATTTAAAATGACTGATTTTTGCATTTTTATGTATAAATTTTATTGTGTAAAATTATTATTGTTATGTGTGTTAATATTATGTAGCTTATAATTAGTTAGAAAGTGAAATATCTATATTTCTTCAACTAAACTATATAAGTTTAAAAAAAATAAATTAAAAGCTGGCGCACGGTGAAAATTTAGTGTCTGCAATAAAGAAGTTAAGACTTCCATTTATTTGTTTAATCATTACCCACGGCAGTACCTACCTGTTGGTGGAAATAATTATTTTTAACATTGATTATTCTTATGTTCTTTATTTAAAAAATAACAAAGGAATATAACATCAAGATAACCCATCTGTCAAAATTGACTATTCTATTACTTTTTGACAGTCAAATAACAAACAAAAAAATAATAAAAAATTATCATTGCGTATATTTCTATTCATTATGGCTGAATCCACTACGAACAGCGAGGCTGGTCTTTCCACCGATGGTGAAGCAGCTTCACCAGATAACTTAGTCAGGATAGAATCCTCGCTGGATTCGGACTTTTCTTATTCCGAGCTGAAATTGGATTCATCCAGTGCAGGAATAGTGCCGGCTTTGATATTCGTGGATGAAATTTGTACAAAGCATATTCCTGAAATCAACGATGAGTTGAAGAATCACCCGTACTATTTTTATCCGCCGGTTAAAGACCCGGGAATCTCCAGAGCATTGCACGATCCAGGTAATATAATGTACAATTGGTAAGGTTGCAATACTCCGCTGCATGCGTAATACGCAACATTAAAAAAATAACAGCTTCATTAATACGAGAGGCAACTATTTATGTCGGGCAAGATGGTAAAAGATGCGTCAAAGTTCAATTTTTGGAAAACTTGTTGAATTCCGCTGTGTGCAAAGGCTCTTTAAAAAAACAACACTTGATTTTGACTTAAATATCTAAAGGAGACGACTATTTATGTCGGGGGTTTAAGTAAACATGCACATCATCATTAGACGACAGGTTGATTTTAAAAAAAATAAATACATATATATTATTTGAATTTCACCTTTGTTTTCGGGAATGAATGAATGCAAATCGTCAAAAGTGAGAGTTAACCCACTCCTGACATTCGATCGAGCTGAGACTCGGCAGATAGACTCACTGTCAATGACAATGCATTCTATCTACTTCTGGTGGCAATCACGCATACACATGCGGTCATATATGCATTTCTCTGAAATTGGATGTCATCACAGCATTTAATATGACAAATAAACGTCAGTCCTACGTAATCGCAATTTTATTACAGTTGTTAGCGCGGTAACTCCAGTTCTTACGGAGGAAGGTTCAATCTTCAATCAAACCGTTTTTATTCTTTTCTTCCAGTGTGATAATTTACTAAACCAATGGACATCGATTCAGACATTTTACCAATATTTGTTCTTTGCCTAGAATCGGTTTCACATTGAGTTCGAATTAGTTTTATGCAATTTGAGGAAATTGGTGCAAAATTTTGTAGACAGGTGAAAAGTTTAAAAGTCATCGTTATATGTCGTACATTAATTGATCAATCAAAAAGTCAGGAATTCCTTGAAGAAATTAAAGACAAAGAAAAACGGGTTTTAAACAATAATAACGCCAAATATTACCGAAATGATGTGTGAATATTAAACAAATGTGATATTTGTCGAAAAACAATATATCACCCATTTACATTTCCAGAGATTAACAAACTTTTTTCAGTATACTTATTAATATATTCTATAATCTAAAATATTAGCAAATCATACAAAAAATAACAAATGATAATCATGATACAAATTATTACAATCACATGCCTAATTTTAAAATACTCTTGTAATTAATAAAAATAAATGAACTTTTCCAATACACAATTTAATTCCTAAACGGGAAGTACTTAAGCTGCGAATCCACAAGCGCTAACATACATTCTAATTAAGGTGTAGGTGTAGGCGATTAAGACATACGACTCTAATAACGGGGGTTTTGCTCGGCGCTCACTTTTTAATTATTGTTGATGAATGCATTACTAAAATCTAGAGGGATCCCTACAGTTGTAAGATATTTATATTTAAGATTAATAAAAACAGGATCTTACCATTAAAATATTTTATGTAAAACGGTTTGAACATTTTATAAAACATTTAAAATTAGCGGTAAGCACCAGATTTTATTTTTCTAGGCGATGAATAAGTAACTTCCCGAGGGATCCCTCTAGAAACATTTGAGATTTTAGTAATACGTTCATCACAAATAATTAAAATAAAACCCACGGAAAGATCGATTTTCTATAGTCAACCGTAGGTCCGTTCATTACGCCAGGCCGTGCACCGATTATTGTTTTTACACAACTAATTTGTTAGGGCAAATTCGAATACAGGTCTATCCAATACACCAGGGCCACGCATCGCATATTTTTGTGCACGGCTGCTTCACTTACGTCGTTAAGATTCTGGCTTTATTTTAGGGTATTGTCTTGTCTTAAGTAATTTTAGGTAGGTATTTAAGTAGCAATGTCCGCATTGCCTCTGTTGCCATTGAGAAAGGTTCAATGGTCATTCAAACCAAAAAAAAAGTATGATTTAATATATATATTAATAAAAATAGATTGATTACATAAAAAAACTTAGGACGGGTTGTTTCGAAGAATTTGAACAATTCATCAAATTTGAACATTAATTTTCGGGTTCTGTGAAAGTCCCGTTCAAGTTCTGTTACCATATCATTATTGGCTAGTTGCTTGACAGAACTAAAATAAAAACAGAACTTAAAATAATCTTACGCAGAACTTGAAAATGAACGTTAAAATTTGATGAATTCTTCAAATTCTCCCAAACAACCTGTCCTTAGATTTTTACGGGTTGATTATTTATTTATTTATTTATTTATTTATTTATTTTATTTAAACGCCCATAGGGCTTTTACATACAATGCTATTATGTTTTTTAAATACAATAACAATAAAGAGTTTACATAATATATAAGAATATACAGATTACATAAAATATAAGATTGAACAATGCATAGGTTAACAAAATATAGGTAACATGAAACAAGAGTTTACGAAACGTAGGTAACATGAAATTTAAGTAAATGAAATAAAAATATATGATCTGCCAATATCCTCCAAAACAATTGAATAAAAAAGGATGAAATTGTTGTTCACATTAGCCTATAAACTATGTAACTCTAATTAATAATCTCTATTACGCAAGATTAGGATAAGAAACGACAAAAAGTCTAATAGAAAAACATTTAGTTAAGTATTATAATATTAAACCAAGTATCACAATATTAAGTCAAGTACCACAATATTAAACCAAGTATTATAATATTAAATTAAGTATTACAATATTCAGTCAAGTATTATAATATTAAACAAAGTACCATAATATTAAGTTATATTAAACTAAGTATTATAATATTTATTTATTTAAACGTAATTTGTAGAGTAGTGGAAATAGTTCGCACATACTCCGTTTAATGTTTGCCAAGTTCATATTTGACATACAGATTTAATAATAATGTGTTTATAGGCTGATAGACATTCAGTACCGTTAGTGTTCACGCAATATTTATTCCCTGCACTGTGTAGTCGGTTCATTACTGAATTTATTTCTGCTAAGGTACCTGCAATGTTACAATGGTAAGGTACCTTCTGACGAACCGTTCTACTAGGTACATGAAAGTCGATCAACCTAAGGAGTTCAGGGGAGTCAAACATGTTATTAACAATTTTATAAAGAAAAAAGAGATCAGAACATATTCTTCTTTCTTTTAATGTGGCTAGGCCCATGACTTTCAACAGTGAGGTGTAGTTAATGTTTTCAATAGGAATACCTAATCTATAATTTATGTTACGTAAAAATTTATGTTGGATTCGCTCGATAGATTTTTCATGAATATTGTAAAATGGATTCCAAATGGTTGAGTTGAATTCTTTTTATTATTTTTATATTGATTGTTGATTATTGACAACAGAACCTATCCCTAAATATGAAGATGATGGCCAGAAAAAGTATGTGTTTATGTGTCAAATGATGGATCATTTAGTCGTCAAGAAGTTTTACAAAGAACTCTTAACGGATGAAATCGATTTAAAGGTAAGGCAAATACACAGATACATAATGCAATAATTTAAAATATGTCAAAAAAGGGATTCACTTCAACTAATTTGATTTTTTTTCCGCAACCTGGGTATATTTTTTATCCAATGTATGCAGGTTATATCAGCACTTACCTGAAAGGTTAAATTTTAACCAGGGATTCCTGAGCTTATTTGGAGTTAAAAATGTAGATGTCATTTTGCTGTCTGATTTTTTTTCAATAACAATATTTCACACCTCGCTATAAAAAAAACCATAAAACCATCACACGTTACTGGGTATGCCCTCTGTCTCGTTCAAGCAGCACTGTACAGATGAGACAGATCGCATAACATATGGTCCATTGCGATGTGTTGCAGTGTTATCAGTGGCGACCTGTGATAGAAAAATATTTTTATTTTTAATTGCAAAATTACAAAGCAAAACGACATCTACCTTTTTACTCCAAATATGCTCAGGTATCGCTGCTTTAAATCTTTCGGGTACGTGTTATCTAGCCACAGCAACGCGTGACAGAATACAGTTAGTATGTAAATAAATGTTCCTTAAGATGGTTAAGAATAATTGTAAGAACATATTGCTTTCTTTGTACTGAACCTTTGAGAGCCATTTCGACCAAACTCACCTGCAAGTACAAGTACAAAAGATACACAAAATGTGTCTATTAAACCATTTGAGAATAGGCTTATTCGGCTGTACAATGATGCATCATTGATGAAATAAAATGTCATTGTGAAAATGACAAGGTGTAATGTAAAGCTCTTATGCTGTGCATAAACAGCAGAAAAAATGCGTGAGCCGAATCACGGATTATGGAAAAGGAACAAAAAAAAGGCGCAAAAGGCTTGCGGTTGCTTCATTCCTTTCCCATAATTCGTGGTTACGCTTGCCCATTTTTACTCCGGTTTCAAACAAATTGTGAGTAGCTAACAAGCATAAAAACATTACTCTTATGCTTGTTCACAATTTGTTCTAAAGCTGAAACGCACCAAGAATCCACGTTTAACGGGGCCGTTCAAACATCGAAAATTCAAAATGGCGCTGATAAACGATTTGATGAACATCAAATGTGATAATAGTTTAAAGGAACCCAACCCATATTCATTGGTGTGTTTTAATTATTTCATTGATTCAGTATTACGGTATTAGTTCGAACTGGATGAGGGCCATGTGCGAAGCACTGAACAACAATAAAACCATTAAAACATTGGATCTAACCGACAACTGGTTGAACAGTGATGCGTGTTTCCACCTCAACGAACTGATTGAGAATAACAAATTTTTGACATCAATTATATTAAACGGCTGTAGGTAAGTGTACTAAATGAACTAACCACCTAATCTAACTTAACCCAACCTAACCTAACCTAAGATCAGTGGCATCAATATATTCGGTGTCACATGGTGTACCAGACCATAATAAAATAAATATAAGCCTTAACAATTTTTTTAATGTTAACTCCTCTTTGGGGATGCTGTGTGGAGGGTCTTTTTGAGGAGAGGAAGGAGTGAACATGGGTCTCAAAGAGACCGACATTGTAGGAGGGAGTAAACACAGATACCGGCAAATCGTACCACAGCCGGGCTGTTAAATTCAAGGATGAGTTGTAGAAACGATCCATTCTTATGTGATTAATTATGTGAACCGTGTATAAATGTTTTTTAGTCAGGAGGGAAGACGACCTCCAGAAAATTTCATAAGAAAATACTGCTCATTCTATTATTATTGTATACTCCTCCCTCTCCCTCCACACGCCCGCTACCCACCCTCTCCCTCCACACGCCCGCTATCCTCCCTCCCCCTCCACACGCCCGCTACCCTCCCTCTCCCTCCACACGCCCACTACTCTCCCTCTCATGTTGCGACTGCATTACTATTATATTTATTATACTCTCACAACATTACCTTATTATATCATCCTGTTCACAACTTCTGTCAACTGCAAGATATTCTCACTTTATTATTATGTACTTGTCATATTTCAAATGTCACTCGATAATTTTACTCGGGATTCTGTAATACTGATGTGCGAAGGGCTCATTAAGCGTTCATTTCCAAGTGCACATTTATGTTACTTACAACGTATTATGCCTCTATGGCATCCACTCCTTTTCGTAACGAACAATTACTATTATTATATTATTTTATTTTCTGCAGATAATACTATATTATACCTCACATTCTGTTCACGCATTCTCCGCATATCCCTGTTATTGACACTCAACTGAAAAAGAGTCACTGCCTCTAAGTGTTTTTCATCAGAACGTACGTGGACTGAGAACTAAAACTGACACATTTCTTCGTAGTGTTACGAGCGGTGATTATGACGTTATCGGCATAACAGAGACTTGGCTTACAGATACTATTTCAGATGGTGAGTTTTTTGACTCAAGATACAACGTATTCCGACGCGACAGAAGTATCGAAGGTGTAACTATGGGTGGTGGTGTGCTCCTGGCTGTCAAAAAGGAACTCAATGCAATTTGTAATTACTCATGGTGTTCTACGGATGAGGAAATATGGGTTACTCTTCGCATCCCACGTGCAACTGGATTCACTAACGTTCATCTCTGTTGTACCTACCTGTCAAAAAGTTTCAACTTCAATGCTCGAATCACCGCCTTCTCGAATGATCTAGGTATTAAGCTTTTGAATCAACCAGACGGCAAGTTTCTTATCATGGGAGACTTTAACCTACCCGATATTACCTGGACTCTTCCTGTGGGTGAGGTTAACCTGATTCCTAGCAACTACACTTCTACAATAAGCTCAGCATTTATCGACAATATTAATTACTGTAACCTCCACCAATATAATGGTATTCAAAATACATTAGGAAGAATTCTTGATCTCGTTCTCTGTAATTTTTTGGTACGCGTAGCTCCCGCGAACGATCCGTTGATTCCTGAGGATGCTCATCATAAATCCATAATTATCACTGCTGAGTTCGTTGAACCCCCGGTCATAAAGGAAAACTCAATTAAACGGCCCTCATTCCACAAGGCTAATTATGATGACATAAGAGATAGCCTGGCACAAGAAGATTGGAACGCACTTAACCTTACCGATTCCGTCAATCCTGCAGTATCGCATTTTTACAATATTATTAATAATTTGATCGCTGATAAGGTTCCATTGAGGCGTACTGGTAAATATTCCTACCCCCCGTGGTATAGCTCATCATTAATAAAACTTATTTGTGAAAAGCAGAAATTTCACAGACTATATACAACCTACAAGAACCCTTCCGATTACATTACTTTTTCAAGGCTACGCACCAGACAGAAAAAAATGGCAAAAAAGTGTCACGAAGACTTTATTAATAATGCTGAAGAGAATATCGCCAAAGATCCCAAGGCATTCTGGTCATATGTTAAATCAAAAAAACTATCAGCATCTATTCCTAGCGTATTAAATCTTAAGGATGTAACAGCCGAGGGTGGACAGGCAGTCTGTGATTTATTTGCTGATTACTTTCATTCTGTCTACGAACCGGCTGACCCTCTGGGGATTTCCTGCGATGACTCTGTAGTTAAGCAGGTTTGTGCGATGGGATCAGTTTTTATCGATGCTGACCTCGTGTCTAAATATTTAAAACGGCTCGATTCTAGCAAGGGAGCTGGGCCGGATGGTATCCCACCACTGTTCATTACCGAGTGCGCAAATCATTTGTCACTCCCGCTATCAATACTGTTTAATATATCGATCAAGACTGGTACATTTCCAGATATATGGAAAAGAGCCTACATCACACCAATTCATAAATCGGGAACTAAGTGTGAAGCAGATAATTATTGACCCATTTCCAAGCTTTGCATTATTTCAAAGGTGTTCGAAAACATAGTCTATGACCAGTTATTCCCTGTGGTAAAGAATTCGATCAACGAATTTCAGCATGGATTCTTTGCAGGTCGCTCTGTTGCTACTAATCTTATAACTTTTACAAACTTCTTGTCTGCCTCCATGGATAAACGTGTGCAAGTTGATACAATTTATACCGACTATAGCAAGGCTTTTGACAAGATCAACCACAACATTCTGCTTAGAAAACTTGCTAATCATGGTATTCATGGAGATCTCCTTCGTTGGTTATCCTCATACGTAACAATCAGGTCCCAGGCTGTGACAGTGGGTGGATTTTCCTCGGTCTGGAAAATCATTACTTCCGGTGTGCCTCAGGGGTCCATTTTGGGTCCTTTGCTTTTCTCTATCTATATTAATGATATTACGACATGTTTTCACAACGCTCAAATCTTACTATTTGCTGACGATATGAAGATATACCTTCCTATAAGCTCCCCGGACTATTCTGCGCGTTTACAAGCAGATCTTGATCGACTGACGGATTACTGTCTCAGAAATAAGCTTTTTATCAATATTTCTAAATGTTGCAAAGTCACATTCACACGTAACCGTGTGAAAATACTGCATGATTACACCATTTCTGGATCGATTTTAACAAATAAAGACTATGTGCGTGATCTCGGGGTTTTCTTGGACTCTAAACTTACCTTTGATAAACACTTTGATAACATTGTCACCAAAGCATCAAAAAGTCTAGGTTTTGTACTGAAAACATGCAAATTTTTCAAAAATACTAAGACATATCTGACTCTCTACAATTCACATGTTCGTCCTCACCTGGAGTACTGTTCACCGGTTTGGAACCCGCGCTATATTGTTTATGTTAACAGGTTAGAAAGAGTTCAGGAACGATTTCTCAAATTCCTCAATTTTAAATCATTTAACATATACAACTCTTACGACGAAATCGAGAAACATTTTCGAATCACAAAACTACTCAACAGGAGGATTGTCGCTGATCAGATGCTCTTGTATAAAATTATTAACTCTAAAGTTGACTGCCCGGAGTTGCTGAACAAAATAAATTTCCATGCGCCAATTCGATACAGCAGACAAAATACCCTTTTCTACATTGATAGATGCAATACCAATTCCAACCAAAATGAATTTATGCAAAGGACATGTAACTACTATAATAATAAATTTGCAAATATAGACACTCGTGCTGACATATTCACTGCTAGTTACTATCACTACAGAATTTCATTGTATCACATTCTAACTCATATTAACCACTGTTAAAATGATTGTACCTAATATTTTAATATTACTTGCGTGGCAACTTTTCCTCATCCCTCTCCTCCCCTTTCCCGTTCCAACCCAAGTCTATTTAAGTATAGTTAAAATCACTTTTATTTATTGCTGTTTATGGTAGGCATATTATAGGTTTATCGTTTACAGGTTAGTTTTATGTTTCTATATATATCTGTGAACATTAATAATTGGTCTGTTTTTTGTTATTCTCTTATGTATATTATATTACTAAGACTGTTTATGTTCCTAAAATAAATAAATAAATGTAGGGCGCGTGTTTATCGTGTTTCCGAAAATTGCGAAATGTTGACATTGTGTGGACGGAATCATTAACAACCGTGTAAGGTGCTTAACATAACATTAGTCATAACAGCAAAACCGTTAATTTTATAGGATCGGTCCTGAGGGAGCCAGGAGACTGGCTGCAGGAATTCAGGCTACAAAGAAACTGAAAGAACTCAATCTGTCATACAATGAGCTTGGAGATGAAGGGATAGTGGCTCTGGCACCTGCAATGACCGAAAGCATTATTCAAAAGTAAACAACTAATTATTAAGTTATTTTATAATCATTTAACTAGTGTTGGGTAGGACACGATTTCAGAATGAGTTTGTATGAGGCACTCAAATACTGAAATGAGGTGTCGAGATGTCCCACCTCAAATGAGGATGAATCGTGAGGTGTGAAGTGTGAGGTATGAAAGAGTCAAAAAGGAGCAAAATTTTTGTGCAGCCAGAATATATTTTTCCCAGAATATGTTTGTATCCTGGGGAGAGGGGTGGCTAGAGAATTTCAAAGATAAAAATTCCCCAGAATATAACGAATTATTTGATTCTAATACAAAAAACGTCAAATACACAAACACCTCACAACACTGGTACACAGTGATACAAAATATTTTAATTAATACAAAATCTTTTACCATAAAATATTTGGTTCCATGATAACTCCTCAAAATGACAATTCAACACACATATAAAAAGTGCTATAAAGTTATGGTTAAATAGTTACATAATATACATATATAATAGTTACATATGTAACCTAGTTTTTGTTTCATCACTTTTCATAACTTTATAGCACTTCTGATAGGTATTGTCATTTTGATGAGTTATCCGGTCACCAAAATATTGGTACTAATTCAAAGAAAAAGAGTTGTGTCAAAATATATTCAGTATGCCATTGGATTAAATAATGATTCCTGAGCTCATTTAAAGTTAAAAATGTTGGTGTCATATTTGTCTATGGTAACTTTTTTTTTTTCATTGAACAAAAATTATGTATTTCTTCCACACTTGCTGAATAGCCGGATAATTTCTGTCCAGAATTTCATATTATTTTTCAGATTTGACCAAAACTAAAGTGAAATATTTACTTTTGTCTGTGACAAGATTGTGGTTTTCTTTGCAGCAAGTCAGATACGTCTCAAAATCTGCTTGATTAATGGGCCCTTTTACATTGTATTGTATTAAAATTATTAACTAATCTATGTTACCAATTTTTTTTTCCTATTTTAGATACAACTTTAGCCACAATAATTTAAAGATACTATCAGGTCAGGAATTGTCGAAGGCTTTAGCAGAAAATGTCACAGTTACCGAACTTGACCTGTCCTGGAATTTCATTGAAAACAAAGGTAATTATGGCACAAGAATGCTTTTTCTTTCGAAAAAAAAACGACCGTTTTCGGTAAATAGTATAATTTTTTTTTATGTGTTTCAAGGAATGGTTCCATTACTGAAAGCTCTCAAAACAAATCCCTTGGAGTATCTAAATATTTCTTGGAATGGTTTATTTGAAACCAAAATTGAAGGCCCTTTGACAATGTTAATAAAACGTCCAAATATGAAGATCTTTGATGTGAGCAATAATCAGTAAGTTAATATTTGTTTTATTATATACAAGCTATTGAAAGAATACAAAATAAATCTTTCATTTTCTAAGTTTTAAAATGCGTATTCCAGCAATTCTGTTGAACTCCATACAACACTCTTAAATTATATGAATACGCTTAAATTATCAGAAGGATTATTACTGACCTGGTATTTCTATATATTTGCATTTTAAATGGTTTTTCGATGCATTTTCCATTTTAAATGCTTTTTTGCAACATTCTTCCTACTATCTCCACTCATTTTTTTTTCATAAGCCCCAAATATCAGTCGGTCCTCAACCTCGTTATGAGAGATAATTTACATTTGTCAAGTTGCTCCCTGGAAGGAGCCCTGGTAATTGAGTGATGCCATTACAAAAAATATTGATTCAAATACTGAACATGGGGCCATGACGCTATAATATTAAATGTTAGATAGCAGTTTCTATGTTTTTACGTTGGCAACATTAGTTCCGCGCAAATTTTTTGTGGTTTCATAATCTGTAGTCGTGGTGTTTTTGGATTTACCATCATGTAATATGTTTGTTCTACATTGATGTCCATTATTAAATGACAAAATTGTTTAAAAATTCTATAATTATTTTAATTGTTTGACCTGAGAAACCATTTTGCATTTTCAATGCATTTTGGAAAGAGGTATTTTGCATTTTACATTTGAAATGCTTTTCTAAAAACCATTTTGTATTTTGCATTTTCAAATGGAAAAGTTTTGACCTATTTCCATTTTGCATTTCAAATGGTTTTGGGTACCCATTTTGCACATCTCTGATGTAATGTAACCACAGCGTTTAACGGCATATTTATGTAAAATATTTTTGCAACATGTTGATTTTTACTATTTTATTTTAGATTGAAAGGCGAGGTATTGATTAATCTTTCAAGCTTGTTATGGAAAGCAAAAAAATTAGAAATTCTAAGATTAGGAAACAATCAATTGACTTTTGAAGATGCCATTGCTATATTGTGGAACTTTCAAAACAGAAGAGTTAAATGCAATTTACTGGACCTTGGACAGACAAATGTTAATCCTGCATTTTTAGAAGTATGTTCTAATGAAGTAATATTATGTAGATCATTGTTATTAAATAATAGAAGGAGATCCGAGAAAAACAGGATAGTCAGAATTCTTGACACATCACTTCTGATTTTAAAAATAACAATTAGTTTTAACTTACGTATGTTTACGAGAGATGAGAAGGCTGACAGAGGTATTGAAAGTAGGATAAATGCAGGTAACTCCATTAATGGAGGACTGAACGCAGTTGGCACTAACGAAAAATTGTCCAAAGGAGCGAAGTTAGAAGTCCACAATGGAGTGCTGGTACCTACCCTGATGTATGGAATTGAGGCATGGAACTGGCAGAGTAAGGATGAAAGTAGCCTGAATGCTGTAGAAATGAGATCCCTGAAGCGTATGTTTGGTAAAACCGTGGATCGTGTGAGAAATGTGGAGATCCGCAAAGAGAGTAAGAACAAGAAAGGGACGCTTAGATGGTTTGGGCATGTAAAGAGAATGAGCGAAGAAAGGAGTGTAAGGAGAATATATTATGAAAATGTGAATGGTAGCAGAAGTTGAGACGCCTGAGGAAGACATGGCATGACCAAGCGAATCAGATACTTGAGTCAGGCCATGTCAAGAGCCAGAATAATAGAAGAGTAAGTATGAGACGATGTATGAATGTGAATGAGGCAAGGAGTGTGTGCCAAGACCGAGTTGTTTGGCTGTCCGTCCTCTCTGCCTACCCCTGCGGAGAAACGGCGTGATGGTTAGTTAGTTAGTTAGGGTTAACTTAAAGAATTGAGTTTTTATATGGAAAAAACAATGTATTCATATTCATACTCAGTATGTAAAGTCGCAAACAAATAATTCATCTTAATAATATTTTGAAGCATAACTTGCAAAAAGTGTTTTTTCATAAAATAATTAAATCAGCGCCATCTTAGAACGAGCAGTTTATGAATTATTAAAAATTTACCCTTAAAATAACTTTCTGTTAAAATATTAAAGACATCCAGGTGCTTTTATAGCTTGTCTGAATTTTTGACGCAATCAGTTACAATGTAAAAAATGACACTTGAATCAAGTTCACAAATCCAAGTTCAGAACCAGAGTTATAATCGCAGACAGACCCGCAACCTAAATTAGCATGTTTGATTATTTTTGGCATTACAAAATTTAGATTAAGGTTCAATGGGGGTATAAATAAAAAGGTTGAATTACGCTAATATGGACAATAATGAAAATACGCAAAACACACGAAACACACGACATAAATCATAAAATCAAATGTTCAAAAAACAATTCTTCAAATTTCAAATTTCTGTGAAAGATTTTTCAAGTTCTGTTATGATTTAAGTTCTGTCAAGCAACTAGCCTATAATTATATAATAACAGAACTTGAATAGGACTTTCACAGAACCCGAAAATGAACGTTGAAATTTGATGAATTGTTCAAATTCTGTGAAACAACCCATCCTAACTAAAGCCCAAAACAATAACTACATTTGGACAAAGAAACTAAAAAATAAAAAAATTAGTGCGAGTAAAATTTTGAAGCAAAAAAAAATAATTTTTTTTGCTATGATACATCTATTTTCAATTTTCGAACTAGTTGCGCAAAAAAAAAGTTTTGCAAAGTCAAAACCAGCAGACATCTTGGTAGGAGAACGCTATATTCAATAATATTTAAATGATTTGTATTTTTGTGTAGCGCTGTTTTCGTAAAAAATAATCTCAAGGGCCATGTGTTAGGACTGTTAGTTATTATCAGAGCCTTGACAATTTGGCGCCTGGAGCGGACTGCTCTAATTGCGCCCGCACAGGGCCGGCATGTTTTCACCTAAACTATGCAATAACTTACCCTACTAAACAAGACAAATAATCAATTTAAAATTTTTACTACTTGGTTTCATCACTAGAATCACTTCGGACTTCAATAACGTAAATACCCTTAGAACTCTTTACTGCTCCTTGGTTCGCCCCCATCTTGAATATGCTTGTGTTATCTGGTCTCCTTTTTATGCTGTCCACATTCGACGCATTGAATCTGTTCAACATCGGTTCTTAAGAGGGATTGCTAGGAGGCTAGGATTAGAAAAAGGCAAATACTCATATGTGAAATTGAACTAACTCTAAAGCTCTCTCCTTTGGAAGTCCGTCGGGAAAGAAATTACCTCATTTGCTTCTTCAAAATTATAAATGGTATTATTGATTCACCTACAATATCCCAATATCTGCAACTCATTCCCTTCAATATCCCCTCGCACAGACTCAGAAATAATGAACTGCTCTTCCTCAATCATCATTCGACAAATTATGGATATTAATGATTTTTGCCGGTCGCTAAACAACTGACGGAATATTATAAGTGTCCCGTGGTCCTGACCCACGGCGTAGTCTTGACTTGATTCGACTTGTCACTTTATTTTCTTATATTATATCTGATTTATGTCTTTGCTTTCATGTACCTTTGTCTACTCCTGTATTTTTCATTTTACTGTATTCGTGTTATTATTTTGTAATTTGGACGATGTCCGTTAATAAATAAATAAATTTGAAATCGCCACTAAACAATGGATATTCAAAAAGGGTTGTGCAATAGCCAATAACCAGTGAACTCACCCAAGTCTAATGAATTTCATTTAAAATTATTCTACGTTGGATGATAAGCAATGTTGTATTAGTAAATAAATGATTTTATGGAAAATTATATGTTATGTGTATTTTCTCTCATTATTACTGTGGAATTTCCATTTTGTTTTCTTGATTGAATAAATAAATTAATGAAATGGAATCTTAGAAGTGGAAATTAACCCACTTCCCAACATCCGATCGAACTGAAACTCAGCAGAAAGACTCGTTGTTGATGACGTTATTTCAACTGCTATGCTAGGAATGTAAAGATTATGTGTTATTATTATTGTATTATGACGGGTGAAGCTTATAGATTGAAGTATTTCATAATATGCATAATAATAGTTAGTAAATTATGCAATTCCGATTTAATTAATATTTTATTTAACAAATAATAAGTTTATATTTAATTAAACATCGATAAGTATAAAATGTTACATTTTATATGATTTAAGACAATTGGGAAATGTGAGAATATGACAATTGAATTGAATTAAGACTATCGGGGGGTGTGAGAATATGACAATTGAATTGAATTAAGACAATAGGCCACTTGCATGGATTTCATAACGACTTGGAAAAAATCGTGTGGATAGATCTTTTTACTAAGATTACGAAAATGTTAGTAAAATTTTGTAGAAATGTACATTTATTTTTATTTTTAAATAAATAAATCCATTATTTGGGCTCGTGTCGTCACTACATGAAAATGTCCCGTCTACTGAAAATGTTCCTATTAATTTTGTAAAATTCCACACTGATTTAATTTTTTTATATGGCATCACTTTGATTTCAGGCGAATTTTTGAATTCGTTCACTAGATTTATTGTTTGTTCTCTGCGAACTTTTCATTTGGTTTGAATTTTTGACAGATGTGAAGAGAACCCCGTACAATTTAGATGTCGGTACGTGTTTTAGAGGTATAATGGTTATGGTGCTGATTTTATCAAAATCAAATTTTATAATATTCTTATTATTATTATAATTTACAAGTACAACTATATTACATTGGATTTATTAATATAGACGTTGTACATTATAATGATTTATGATCAATAAGATGGATCAAGGAAAAAAATATTTATGAGATGTAATATTTTTGGTATGCCTCGTTATTCTGCTGTGTCATTCGTGTGGAAAACGTTCTTTTTTTTAAAAATGATTTTCGGCTATGTAATCATTGTTTTTTCTCACCTATAAAATTATGTCCCGTCTTTCCGGTTTATAAAAAAAGGTCTGATTTTTCGGATTGAAATTTTCAAAAAATCCCCAGGGTTTCAAAAATACGATTAAAAAAATAATAATAATACAGAATGTCTTAGAATATTTTCCTTAACCGGAAAAAAAAAATTAAAAAATATGATGCAAGTGGCCTATTGGGGAATGTGAAAATATGACAATTGAATTGAATTAAGACAATTGGGGAATGTGAGAATATGACAATTCAATTTAATTAAGACAATTGGGGAATGTGAGAATATGAAAATTGATTTGAATTAAGACAATTGGGGAATGTGAGAATATGACAATTGAATTGAATTAAGACAATTGGGGAATGTGAGAATATGACAATTGAATTGAATTAAGAGAATTGGGGAATATGAGAATATGACAATTGAATTAAGACAATTGGAGAATGAGTGGAATGTGATTCTATCTTAGCTTTTGGTGGCACTCACGTACACACACACAAACACATTTTTTCTGAAATTGTATGAAATTATATTTAAAAAATTTACAATAGTTATTATATGGAATAAATGTCAGCATTATCCAATTAGGATTTGAATTAGGTGTTAGCAGTGTTGACTCCAGTATCTAGGGAGGAAGGTTCAATCCTCAGTCAAAACCAAAAAAATCTTTGAAATTGGAATTTTAAATCAAGAGATGGCGCAATTAGGTCGAAAATTGAAAATAGATGTATCATAGTAAAAAAAAACTTTTGATTTTTTTCTACCGTTCTTATATATCTAGATTAGTAATGATGTTTGTGATGATAATAAATAAATATATTTTTTTTAATGATAAATTAATGTTTATAAGACAAGGTTTTTTATGCATGGCAAAAAGGATAACAAATTATTATAAGCAATAATTACTCGCGGTTTCAATTCCCATCGGCGGCATTTATTTTTACTCGGAGATATTTTCAATTTGTATCATAATTTGTAATAAATAATAAATGTATTCCATTCGTTTCCTATCCAGGAGATAGAAAATCTCAAGAACATAAAGACGAGGAAAGATGCTGTCGTAAAATTTGGACATGTTATAGGAAACTATACGTTAGTAGGGCCGGATGAAAAGAAACTTGCATTTGAAAGAGCTAAATATGTAGCTGCGAGCAAGAAGAAAAAGGATTTTGGGTAACATACTCAACCATTTAATTTGTTGGAACTTCTAGTTGTTAGTTCTTCTAGTTTAAAATAGGTGTTAAACTTTCATTATGTGAATACCGTACAAGAGCCCAATTACCCCCCCACCGTCCAGAGCCAGTGGGACTATGGCATCCCCAATTGGGGTATGTTGTGATGCTTAAGGGAGTGGGGAAGGGAAGGAAGAGGAGGTTTGCATTAAAAGATGCGTTTGAAGTTCAAGTTGAAAACTGAATGGCTATTCAGAATTGGTCACAATGAAATTTCAATCAGCATTTCAATTCTGAATGGTAGTCTTTTACCAGGGCAATACTGAGAGTATCTACTACTCTTGTAACGTGTTGGGGAGGGAGTAATGGTCAGCTTTGCAACAAGTTGTGAAATGTTACCATGTATATAGTAAACATTATATACAGGGTGTCTCAACACTTACCTGAAGAATTTGGAGTTAAAATGTATGTTAATTATGTCATTTGTCCGTTGTTTGATTATTTTTTTTCAATTAAAAGCAAAATATATATTTTTCCATCACATGTCGCCACTAAGTAGTTGGGTACTGCCTAATGGGTCAAGTGATACGCACTCCGTCTCCTTCCATCAGCACGGTAACAGACGAGACAGAGCGCATATCACATGATTCATCCTGAAGTGTAACAGTGTGATCAGTGGGGACGTGTGATTTTTTTTTTTAATTGAAAAAGTATATCATCGGACAGTAAAATGACATCTACATTTTTACTCCAAATTTATATAATATAACCTATATTCAGGGTTTTGATGTTTTAATAAAATCTTAACAATATTCCCAGATGACTAAATATATACAAACAGAATTGCTGTTGTTGAATGTATACCAAATGACTGAATAGATACAAACAGATTTGCTGTTGTTGAATGCATACCAAATGACTAAATAGATACAAACAGATTTGCTGTTGTTGAATGCATACCAAATGACTAAATACAAATAGATTTACTGTTGTTGAATGTATACCAAAATGAAAAACTGATTATGAAAGCAGATGAAAGACAAACATAGATAAAGTTTTTAAAGTCGCTTAAAACTGTAATTATCGCATGAAACAAAAAAACATATTTAATTAGACAAAGGAATTACAAAAGTTATTGTCACTTTTATGTTGTTAAAAAAATTTACAAATCTTCACATATATTTTTTAAATTCTAATGACGGGTTGTATCGGAGAATTTGAACAATTCTTCAAAATTCAAAGTTAATTTTCAAGTTCTGTGAAAGATTGTTTCAAGTTCCGTTATTATTTCAGTTTTGTCAAGCAACTAGCCTATAATGATATAATAACAGAACTTGAATAGGACTTTCAGCATACTTTCATTGCATTTGCAGCGAATTTATTTTGAGATTGCATGCCAATCTACGCAAAAAGAAAATCAAACAAGATGACTTCCAAAAGTTTGCTGTGAGCGATGGGATAATTCTTGATGACGCCTTGGTGGGCTATTTGTGTAAACAATTTGCAAACAAGAAGAAACAACTCGATGTTGCAGGTATTTTTCTATTATTTGAATTATGCACGTGTTGTGTTGTAGGGAAAGATCTTTGATAATTCAATATTGTGATTTTCCCAGTAAAGGTAGAGTTCCGACCACAGCGTCAGTAGCATCGGTGACGGTGACGCTGCGTCACTGAAGCACTAGTCACTTCCGAGGGCCGCAACACTATAGCCGGCAGACTCCAGTCATTACATGATCACCGACCTACTTGTCTTGCCATGTTCATAAATTTTATCTAGTTAAACTAATATATTATAACGAATCAATATCTTTTGAAAGATTTTCCATTTCACTCCAAATTATAATTTTTTTAGTTTCTTGTATTCTTTTGCACTTAAATCAAACAATAATTGATGTTGTGATACCAAAATTACAAGAAACTTATCAATCACTGCAGCATGCGCAAATGCAGCCCTGTCGCTACCACTGTGTGTCAGTGACGCAATGTTACTGACGCTGCGTCAGTGTTGCTGTGTTCGAATATACACCCATACATTTGTATATTGTATAATACTGTTCCAGCGACACTGAAGCAGCATCACTGACGCTACTGTCGCTGTGCTCGAAACTCTACTTTAATATGATAATGTTCAGACTTTGCGTGGAAATTCAAATTAGAAAAGGTAAGTATGTTTTTATTGTAAGCATTGACAGATCAAAGGTTTAAACACTAGTTACAAGTGAATTCTACGCATTTCTAAAAAACTTTGAACACGTTTATTCAAAACTACAATTTTCATCATAAGTTGTTATTGCATCCAGTTCCTCGATAACATGTCATGTTTATTGTAATATTTGAGTCGTCGACTAGCAAAACCCGCTCTGGAAATTTCTGTGGTTCTGATACATTCACAAAATTGTAAATTGAAAATAAATAAATTGTTAATATTATTTGCCAAATATCAAAAGAATGATGTTTAATTATGTTAATATTTAGCATTAAAGCTACATTATTTTTATATTCAAAGGGTTCCAAACAGTATTTCGAGACATCTACAGATATCCAAAAAATTCCAGAGCGGGTTTTGCAAGTCTATGGCTTATTTAATAATGCCAATTTTAATTTGTCAATTTATAATAGATATGTATTTATTTAAAGCATTACTTATTATTTGTGTATCAACTATTAAATTTACCTGACATGACGGGTTGTTAATTGCCCACCCCACACAACCACGCTTAATTTAATTATTTTCGTGGGGTTATTTCCAAAAGTTCTTAAGGCGAAGCTTAATGCCAAATCACTATTTTGATTAATCTTTATGACGAATTGGTGTACATTATGAATACCAAAAAATATGCTTTAGATAAATTGAAGATTTTCCTATCGCTTCGCTTGAGTAGAATACAAATAAAATAAAAAATTACTCAATAAAAAATATAAATGCAAACTACTAAAATAAATATTTTTTCAATAGAAATGTATGAACGCATAAAGGAAACAACTTTTTAAAACAGTATTATAGCTAAGATTATCTGTGACAGTTTCACTTGATTAACTTTTTTGCTTTCTTATAAAATTATTTACAAAATAAATAAAAACCAGTTTTTTGCTTGAAATCGAACGTTTCTAGACGCCGTTTGTCAAGTGATTTTAATGCCTATTACCTACGATATAAGGTATACCAAGAATGTACACATTTTTGGCTTGTAGCTTCCTCTTAACTTACAAAAAATGTTTTGGAGTAAACTCAATTTTAAAGTTTCATGTTCAGTATAAAGTCAGTGTTATGGGAAATAATACTAATGTTAATTTTTAAAATTCATTAGTGTTATTTTTTTAACAAACACGCTTATTTTTGCAAGTGCTTTTACAATATTTTTCTTGTCTATTAATTATAAAAAAATAAATAAAATTTATAAAAAAAAGCTAAAAACCTACTTAAAATGACATAAGAGGGGACCCAAACTTATTCCCGGCATAGGTTTTAATACATAAACATTAAAATCATCGCTAACTCAATATACCAAAAATGTATTACGAACTAAGAAAAATTTGAGTAAAATCTTACTAATCTATAAGGACAGTCAGGGGAAGTGCTTCTACGGGGTATGTGCGTTATGAGGTTTTATGAGAAAACTAAGTAATTAGTAGTTATTTCTCGAAAGCGCACTGAGTTCACTACTTATTGGTAATCGAATCCAACTCCTTAACTAACCTTACTACATATTATCAAATTTATTTAAAGCTTAATTTTCAGGAAAGTTAAGAAATCTGAATCTAATACGAGAGTCGGTTTGGTATACACAATTAAATACACACGTAAATGTTAAAATATTCCTTAATTACTACAGGTATGGCTGAGTATGTTTTGCTACTGTGGCCAGAAACCAAGCTTGTTTTGAAGACAGTGGAAGAACAGCCCCCACCGGTGGAAGAAGAACCAGAAAAAGAAGAAGAAGAAGAAGAAAACAAAGGCGAAGACAAAAACAAAGACAAAAAGGGCAAAGATAAGAAGAAAAAATAAACAAATACATATCTGTGAATAAAAAATCAAATACGTATCATGTGTTATTACTATTTAGTTTAGGTTATGCCGTAAAAGTTTTAAGTGCTGTAAAAAAATAAAATATTAACATAATAAAAAAACAAATAAAATCCTTAACCCCTAGGGGCCGGCCAGTGGCGGCTCGTGACTTTTGGGTGTGATAGAGTACTAAGTTTGAAAAATTCAGTATTATTGATGTTGTTCAGACCAAAACGATTTTTTTTTTTTCATCAATTCGATTTTACGCATGAAGATTTTCAGGAAATTTCAGTTTGGCCGTGCGCCGCACTGATTTCCTGAAAATCTTCATACAAAAACCAAACTTGTTGGCTTTAAAATATATTTCCCGTCAGCCCCTATGAGGTTGGCAGTACAAAAAGAAGGTAAAAAATAACAATTGTCTACAAAAATTAATCTATAATTTTCGTTCTATTTTTGAAAAATAGGTAATTTTGTCATCAAAGCAATCGACTCCTATAGTTTGTTTTAATTGCTTCTTTTTTTGAAATTTTAAAAGCCTTTACAGCTATTAAATGATATTTTATGACAATTTATTTAGGTACATACCTACTAGGGCTTTCAATCCCGGGAAATTTTTGACAAATGTTTTTTTTTTTTTTCAGGTATTACAGGGTGCGCCAGAGAAACTTACTTATTTGAAAAAATTCCCGACCGTTGAGTTGGGCAGGTAGAGGGGCGGGAGGGGGCGCATCTGGAGGGGGACGTCCCCAAGTTTGTTTCCCATTCTCGTCAGTTGCCATTATGCTGTGGTTTAGAGAGCAGCGGGCCTTCGCCGTTGAGAGCTTCTTTTGTAACGGTCGCTCAGTTGTTGCTACGCAACGTGCCTTTCGCGCTCGCTTCGAAATTCCTCCTCCGGATTTGACTCCATGTGATTTTTTTTATGGGGTTATTTGAAATCCCTTGTTTATGTCGATCGACCACGGACCATAGATCACCTGAAGAACAACATTCGCGATGCTATTGCCAATATTCCGATTGATATGCTGAGAAGAGTGGACGAGAACTTCAAAAAACGACTTAACCAGTGTATGCGCGATGAGGGTCGCCATTTAAAAGATGTAATTTTTAAGACAGTATGAAAAAAAACTTGGTACATTGCATTTTCAAATAAAAAAAGAATTACAACAATAACTACAGTGCTTTTGTTTTTATTGAACTTTCAAATAAGTAAGTTTCTCTGGCGCACCCTGTATAAATAGAGGAGGTAGCTAATATGAAAGTAGCTGCACAACAGAACAAAAAACCAAAATAGGAAAAAACTCATTCAATATTTTGTAACTGAAAATGCTAATTATTTTGATATAGGACTATTGGTCTTAGTAAGACCGAAGTGTCTAAGGTTTCATCGTATTTTAGTCGCTATTTTCCCAAATCACAAAAAAAGTCACTCGGATTCCACGCTAGTAGGCGGTAATGATTTTAATCATTGTAGCTTATTTTTCTGCGTTTTGAATTCGAAATTTGCGTCTCTGACTGTTCTTATTTTTTAACAGATTTTGGAATTAAGTCGGTGATCAATAACTTTATTGAGCTTTTCTTGTAGAGACAGATTTAAATCAACTTCTCCTACAGTTTCAATGTTTAATTCCGACACAGAGAAAAACATCTTTTCTTCGACTGATTTCGACGGATTCATGATAACTCAACACAGTGACAATTCAACACACCTTTAAAAAGTGATATAAAGTCATTAGAAACAATGAAAAAAAAAAAAAAACCTAACCTAACCTACTTAACACAGTTTATAAAGTTTTTGTTTCATCACTTTATATAACTTTTTAATGATGTGATGAATTAGCATTGTGATGATTTATCCGGTCACCGATTTCGACATATCAGCAACCATTGAGATTATTGTTGTTTTGTTCAAACGTCCAAAATTTTACATTGGTTCTAAATTAATTTCTGCATAATCTTGATTGTCATTGTGCAAAAACTGGAACAAAGAAGATAAACAAGTCCGACGTTCATTTATTCGACGAGCAAGCAAATTCCCACGGTTGAGTCATTTGTGAAACCAACAGAAATCCCATATTCCCAGGACTAAGACAAGCGCAGCACCGGGATTAAGTGCCGACAAAGGTCCGGGATTCCCGGATTGAAAGCTCTAATACCTACCGGAATTATTGAGCATTATGTACCTCCTAGATTTTCATTTGAATGTAATTTACTTCAGCTCAACGACTCCAATGATTTAGTTTGTTATTATTGAAAATATTCAAATATGTAGGTAGTATTATTGTACCTGTTAAGTGATATCTATAAATAGTATAAAATAAAGTCGCTATCCGCGTCTTTCTGTTTGTGTGCTTAGTTCTTCTAAACTACGCAACAGATTTTGATAGGGTTTTCACTATCATTTAAAGAATTTCTTCCGGAAGGTTTATATATATAATACATGCATCTTATATTTATAGAAATTAGAGAATTCGAGCAATGTCGGGTACACGTCAGCTAATTTTATACATAAAAACTAAATGAAGGTGCTCTAAGAAAATGTTTGTATAATCAACTCTGAATCCATTTTCTTGAAAGTCAAAATATTTAAACAATTTCCAAGAGAGTCAAAAAACCATTTAGAGATTTCATTAATTATTCTGATATAGGACTATTGCAATTGTTTCAGTGATGAGATAGCAGCAATTTAAGCACTTGTAAAATTAAATCAAAAGCTCGGGAAGTAAAGAAACGAGCGGTCAGTATTTTAGTAATATATTTTGAATTAAACGTCATTAAAAAATATACAGTGGTTTCATTTTCAAATAAATTATAATATCCCTACGTAATATGTAAGTTGATTAAAGCGATGTGGCAACGCAGGTAGATTAAAGACATTTTTAATATTAAAAATAAACAATAATTACAATAATTAATAGTTAACCTTTAATTTTAAAAGACGAATTATCATAATAGATAAACCATAATAATAAATACAGTGAAACCCACTCATAAAGTTCCCACTTAAGAAGTGTTCATGCTTAAAAGGTTTTTGCTGGTCCCTTGGAAAACATTAGAAGAGAGTTTCAGTGTATATTCAGAGTAAAATAAGATGAAGCAAGTATTCACCGATAGGAAATATTATGAATAAAGCAAAATATCAAGATCTTTGTGTCCCTTGTACGAATGTTTAGTAAGTAATAGTTCATATGTATGAACCACTCCTTTGCCTGGTTCAAAGTTTCAATTTATTTATATGATAAATTATTAGTTTTAATTGGACAAAAAAATTATACAAATCATTCCAAAGTGAATATTCTGGCGGCTATGTCATCAAGCATCCAGTCGATCCCTTCCAGGAGGTTCTGTCCTGTTACGGCGGAGCAGTAGAGGATTTTCCAGTGGTGGGTCTTTATTGATTCTAGGTCAAGGGCCTGCAAATTAAATGGTTCAGTTAAAATAGCTTTATTTGTCTTCATAACATTTTGCAACAATGGTTTTTGATATATCTGACTGGCTGGAAGGAGTTCTCGTATCGGGAGACAGGAGAGGCAGCTAAGGCTGAACATCTGATTGTAATAAAAACAGAATAAATTAAATATACATCATGCTGAATAACTGAACACGCAGTGGTGTATATCCTGGAAAAGTTGTGACTCTAGAATATTCTAGTAGTCGTATAAATTTATATTAAAAATGTCAGAAACGTCATACTATTCGTAGCCTGCAACCGATTTAAAATGTTTATAAAAATAATAGCTGAAGTTCCAGGCGTTTGCCGGGCTTTACCCAGAGTTTTTCAAAATCAGATGAGGACAGTAATTTTCCTCTCATTTTGAATGTTAACCGCTTCTGTGCCAAGAGCGAGATATCTCGCATTCTTGGCCGTGCCCAGCAGGCCAGCCATAGAAAAATGGCGAGTTTTCTCGCTCTTCTTTGAGCCTCTGTATCATACATGTGTCCCGTTTTTTTTTAAATATGTTTATAGAAGTGAAGGGAAGCAAAAACGTCGAATATTGAATAAATTTGGTAAGTCATTTAAATATCCTTTCAAGGTGTAATGTTTTTAATTTATAAAAATAAGATTTAAAAATGATTTATTTTGATTAAAAATTCACGGCCTGCTGTGCACAGCTACATTTCTACCTACTGGCATTTAAAAGGTTAAATGTGTAAAATTTCAAAAAGAATAATCGTGAATTATTTTCGGGGTATTATGCCGAGTTGCGTTACTTCCTTCTTTAGCCAACGTTTCGGACAGCATTACAGTATCCATCATCAGGATACTGAGAAAAGAAAGCATAAACTGTCTTCGATTTCTGTCTTCTGAACAACGACATACATATAAGACAGACAGATGGAATTTTTAACTCAGTTGTTCCGGAAGTGACAAGGTATACATAGGCCAGAACGGAACATCTCCAAAGGGATATCAGAATACTTTCAAGCGTGCAAACTAGGCCATCCTGACAAATCGGCATTTAATTGAAAACGACATTACTTTAGATTTGTTCCTGAAGTCCTGGAAAAACCCAAAACGCATTAAGCACGCCTAATTACAGAGGCAATTGAAATCCACAAAAATCCTATTAAAGACAACAGGGATAAGCTTAATAGTTCTTGATATCCGGTAATTAATGGCTACACCAAAACTAAATGCCGAAAACAATTTCATATTAACTAATTATACTCAAATACCAGCCGTTTGAAGATTAGAGAGCGCAACACAGTAATGCATCTACATTCATAAAAGCACACACTTCACCACAATCTTTGTTTAAACATCTGCCCTGATGATGCCCGAAATGTTGGCTAAAGAAGGAGGTAGCACAACAAGGCATAATACCCCGAAAATAAATCACAATAATACTTTTAGCAGTGAAAATCTCAAATCATATCTTCCATCGAGAAGTTAGTATCATAATTTCGCTATAAGGGGTGAGAAAGGGGGTCAGGGGTTGTTTTTCCAAATCTCACGTAGACCGTGACCTTCCTATTGTTTTGAAGGTCAAATGTGCAAAATTTCATTAATCGGAGAATAAAACTGTAGGTTTGTATAAAAAAAACAAACCCACACTGTGGAACTATCTTCTTAATATTTAGATGTGACAGCAAAATAATAATATTTGGTTTCTAGTATTGGCAGCGGGTACTTCAAATTGAAAAAATTGATAGAAGTTATAGATGCGAAAATTGTAAAAGGAGCGACTAAAGCGAGTTTCCGTTAACCGAGTTGGGGTTATTGTGAGCCACAGTCACATACATAACACCAGGCCTAATTTACCTTTGAAATGCCGAGCTATAACAACCTATTTAGAGTGTGCTGAGGGTAAAAAATCCCACAAACAGAAAATTTTGTATTTACAATACTAATTGGATACTACGGTGCTCAAGGAATGCAACTTTTTCATATCCGATGGGTACTTTCGGCGCTTGAGAAGTTAAGCAACAGTACTAACCTCTTTAATTTCCTGTGCTGATAATGCTCCTGGGAGGTCTTGCTTATTGGCAAACACCAGCAGCGTGGCACTGGCGAGCCTCTCTTCCTTCAGCAGCACCAGCAGTTCACTCTTGCAATCCTCCAGCCTCCTCTTGTCCGCACTATCCACCACCCAAATCAGACCATCCGTGCATTCAAAGTAATTCCTCCAGTAGGAACGCAGAGACTTCTGACCGCCCACATCCCAGATGTTCAATTTGTAGCCGCGATGTTCCAATGTCTTGATGTTGAATCCTAAAGTCGGCGATATGGTGTCGATTTCTTCTCCATTGAATCTCTTCAGTATTGTCGTTTTCCCCGCATTGTCCAGACCTCTGTGTGAAAGTGTTAAGGAGAAAATGTTTTTTCAGAGTTGGATTTTAAATGTGACAAAAAATATATTAATATATTGTCTGAAGAAATAATCATTTTTCAAAAACTCATCTAGGTCCGCGGTTAGAGAGATTTTAAACAACATGTATTGAACGATTTTTAAGGTGTGACTGAACAGGTGGGAGACGATCAATCTGACGAAAAAAGTTTAAGACAAATAAAGTATCTTACAGTTAGTATCACATTATTAGTGTAATTGAGAAATATTCACAGCTTCGATTATATTCAAATAGACATGAAAACGGTAAAAAGGTTTTTATTGAAGTTGTGAAAATTATAATAACACACGTGTATATTAATATGATAAATATAAAGGATACAGCATTAGAATTCTCATTTCTTTTTCTTTCTGTCTCATTTTTTTCAAAACAGTCAAAAAACCCATTATGTTGGAATCATGTATTATTTTCAAAACAGAGTTTCAACTTCAACCATGACCGCAATTTTCACTGAAAACAAATACAATTTTGAGCTTTCTGACAGTTCTCTTTTTGTTGCCAGTATCAAATATCCATATCCCAACCAGTGCTGCCAACTCGAATTTTAAAGTAATGGTGGTGGTGGGGTGGCTAGAGAAATTTTGAGTACAAAAATTCCGAAAAATAATTATTTCAACCCAAAAACAGCTGGTTCCTTAAATTATTATCTATTTTTAATTAGCGATTTAACGACAACGATATAAAAAAGAGCTAAAATATCTGTAAAAAGTGGTGCTAAGAAGCAACCACTTTTTTTTTACGACCTCGATTTAGAGCTAAATCTAGCTCTAAAAGAGCTAAGTTGGCAACACTGTTCCCAATGCTAAAACAACCATTAGTAGTTACTTTTAAATAAAATGAAAAGAAAATACATTTTTATTTCCAACGTTTTTAATCTAATTAAACTTAATAACAATTAAAAAATGGATATGATGAATGCCCAAAGGAAAAAAAAAATGATAAAGACTCTTTTTTAAGAATACGACAAGCTAGGAACCTACCTATAAAACGGCATTTAAATTACTGACACTATCTTCTATTATTTCAGCTTCCATTGATCATGTCACTTTATTTTATTACCATTTTTATTACATATTGATCGATTTAGCTGAAAATCTGTAGGGGATCCATATCACGTACTATTAGAAGTAGTGTATCTTTTAGTACCGTCTTAAAACATGACATTCAGGACACAATTATTAAAAAACAGTGGGACTAGTTTTTTATTATTTTAAAATTAATTGACTGCCGAACGATAGGTACCAGTTTTATTAAGGCTAGCCCTATGCGGGAGCAATTGAAGTAGTCGAAGTAGTCCGCTCCGGGCGCTGACTTGCCAAGGCGCCAAGGAGTCAAGGAGCCGAGGCACTGAAAATACATAACATATAATACAGCTCCCTAGAGGCTTTTACTAGCGGAAAGCGGGCCGGCCCTAAGCCAAATGGCGCTTAGGTGGGTTAAAACTGAAATCAACAATATTAGAATGATTTATATTTTTGTGCAGCGCCGTTTTTATGAAAAATATTCTCAAGGGCCATGTAATGGGGCTGCTAAGTTAGGTTAGGTTCAGTGGCTCAGTGCCTCGGAAATTTGATGCACAGAGCAGACTTCTTTCAATTGTGCATGCATAGATCCGGCTTAAACGCCGTTATTATGTTGATACATAAAATATGTTATTAGTTTAAAAAAATCGCTCTGAAGATTATACATATAACTCGTTTAAAAAAAACATGCTTGTTTGTCAATATTATTTTTAGTTACAGTAGGTATTTAAAATTACAAATTTTCCTCATTTTATATTAGTCAGTATTTCAAGATGATCTTTCAGGAAGATCTTCAACGCTCCATGTAGTAATGAGTTCTGCGATTTTTACTCTTGACTGAAGTTTTATTTCATTCGTTCTTCTCATAGAGTGATTACGTTTGTGTTGATGTTTATATTTTTATTTTTATTTTTGTGTCGCGTAAATTCTGAACATTGTTATTATTCTAATTTATTGACGATTGATCGCTGAAGCTGTGAAAGATGGTTGTTAGTTGTTAGAACAAAATTATTAGTATTTAACCAACAACCCATTAAACGAATCTCTCGTTCACCTCTGGAATTAGCTAATGGGCTGATTGAAAACTTTTTTGTGTGAGTTGGGTTTGTAAGTAAATACAATTATATAGGTAATTGATGACGTCAAAAATTCCGTGATAATTTCCTAGAAGAAAATAATATTTTTGGCCTATTTTATCTCAAGCTACCCTAAATATTGATACAGAAAGTTGTTTTTAATGTTGTAGTGTTTCATAAACTTCTTCCCGATATATAAATCCAGAGAAAATTTTCAGGAATGTATCCCATTTTTTTCATGTAAATTTTCCTCAATACGGGAGAATTTTCCATTTTCCACCTAGCCCCATTCATTGGTTGAGTGGAAATATAAATAGATTTTGTAGGTCGTATGGATTCTGTCGCGAATCGGTGGAATCTATTAAAGCCCGTGGCCGATCTTCATGGCTGTCATGGAGTCGATTTAATTTATATTTGCTTTTTTATATTTTCCCAATGATTTTGGGCCCGTGGACCGGCACTAAGTGACCGAGTGGGGTGTTAATTTTAGTGCAAAAGTAGTGTAAGGCTGATAAAATAATGTTCAGCGGCACAGTTCGTGTTAAAGTGTGCGAAGCCACTGGCCTACGGCCGACGGATTTTCAAAAACGGCACAACATGACATTTGGCAAGCCAGGTAGACTCTCTTTCGCTAATTTCAGTTGTTTTAATTAGCAGCACACTTCCTAATAGCGTGAGTTACGCCTTGGTCGATGTGCCCGATATTATTACAAGAACATCCATGGACATATTTTGTCTAGACATATTTAGCATTGTATTTTGTAAATATACATCAATCAAAAGTTGTGAATTTGTGTAGTCTTTGAAGTTATTTATATACATTTCTTGTTTTAGATGACCAGCCAATAGATCCGTATGTATCTATTGACGCTGATGACCATCATCTGGACAGATCTTCCACTAAGCCTAAAACATTTGACCCTGTGTGGAACGAATATTTTGTTCATGATGTCCATAATGTAACAAGGTATGTCGCCTTCCTTCTCTATTGCCAGAAATACATTGTATTACATTTTACTTGTTATTTATCTTGTTATTATTTGTGTAGATTTAAACTTATCATTTCATTGATTTTCCCAGCTCAACCAGCATTGTTTTCCTTATATATTTCAATGATTACTTTGTAAACAAAAATTTAATGAGTTTTTTTCTAATTTGACAAGTGGTGCCCATATGTCAGTGACATAATGTCACCACTGAGGTGTTGACTTTATTTTCTCTTTCATAACACATCTGGTGGATATCCTTATGATATCCTTCTTCATGCATAAGCATTGAATTAGAAGGAAGGAATTAAAACAAGTTATTTTAATTAAATTTACAATTATTTCACATGACTCAATTAGTTGTTTATCACATTTACGTTTTTTAACTTGTTGTGGACAGATCGTTCACATGTAAATATTTTTTATTGCAACCGAAATTCGCTAGAATTTTTTGCGATGCGATTTTAACCTTATGCTTTGAAAACTGAAAACTTTTTCACACATTAAAAAGAAGATTAAATAACACTTTCGATTCCACTCGTTATTTATTTACTTTATGTTATTTTCTGTCGACTTTTTCACATGTTAAAAAGATTGTTTTTCAATTGCTGTTCAATATTTCAATAAATATTTTAATATTGCGCTCTTTATGATCAAAATAATTAAAAATACAGGAAATAAGGACACTCTTATATATAAAAATATACACTATATAGTAGTTAGATAACAATGATGATAAGTAAATGTTTCAGTTTCCGGAAATGGAAAATATTGAATTTTAATTGTTATTTCATTCAAATTAGAAACGATTGTTGACTTGGTGTCCATTGTTGATTGGTGTCAAAGATTTAAGGTTAGTTTTTATCTTCTCTTATTTAACCCCAACTATGAACCTATAATCCTAAAATAGGTTCTTGGTTTTGGTTTAATTTTAAAAAAGTAAGCTAAAGTAAGGCAAAGGTTTGCAGCTCTGTTCATTGTGGAACTTTTCTGCGCAGGATCTGAATGTTCGTTCTTAAACGAATTTTGCCTGACGTAGCGATGTTAAAACTGAGTGAGAAAATTATAACACATTTATAAAAATGTCAACTAAATAGTGTAATAAAATTTAAATTTTGAAAACAAGCTCGAACTTTTGTTTACCCGATTTGGGATAAGCAGTTAAATTTTTTTACGCAGTCAGCAATTTGTGCTTCATTATAAAAAGAACTAGTAATTCCTAAGCAGATTTTATTTTCCGAAGACCGAACGGTGATATTACAATGCGAGTTGCATATATACTCTCAGATTCATTTATTGACATCTCACCGAAAGTGGGACGGTCACGCCGTGTACCGCGCTCTGTGCAAGTTGGTTTGTTCCGGGTTGACAATTAAATTAATATTGCTGAAAAAATCCACTTGGTTTGTATATGCTCGTCTTTGAACCGCTTGGCTCGTCTCGACCGCTCGACCATCCAAACCACACAGAAGCTTTGAAAAAGTAATTTCTTGAATTTGCGGAAACCATCCAAATGTAGCCTTATTGACAAATTAATCATGTTTGTGAAAATAACACAATAAACAATGCTACTTTATTGCAATATAAAACTAATCTAACTTCCACCATTTTACACAGAGATGTGCCTAATATCTTTTTTTAATTACGCATACATTCTAATGCAATGAGGAATTCCAGTTAATTTTTAATTTTTTTGTTTTTCTACGAATGTTCACCTTTGTTAACTTCATAAACTTGTTGGTTTCATAGGTAAAATTATTTATTTTATTAGCTTGCATTTTTCAAAGCCCGCCAAAACGATTGAAATCTGGCGGGGGGTACGCCTGACATAATACATACCTCGGTTTTGTTGGTTAACAGAAAGGTTGATTCCACTCGGGAGGTAACAGTGTTAGTTATGTCAGAACGTGCCGACCAATCACAGAGCGTTTAAATCTATTGTGGTTTTAGTAGTTTTTAAATGACGGTTTATTATTTCTATGTATAATTATATTTATAATTAAACTTATATATTCAGAATCAGCATTTGTTGTTTTATATAAATATATGTTTTTCAAGCCATAATATTTTTCACTCAAATTCCTTATTATCTCAGCTTGCCAATTTGTGGGTTGGGTATACAACATGGTCCAATTCATACCCCAACTTGAAAACTACACGTAGCCTACCTTTGGCCATATATAAATAAAAAATGTAAATATTTGTTTGTTCAAAATCTTAAATTAGCTCCGAAAGATCTTCACCGATTGCTTCGAAATTTTGGCACAACGTTGCTTTTGAATACGCGTGTGTTTTTATATACCTATATTATATAGATGTCACCTGTGGCAGGTAATTTTTTTTTTAAAACTGCGAAATCTATTGGACGTCTAAGCAACATGCGCTATTGTTTCTCTATATATACAGACAGTCTGAGCCACAGCAACGCGTGGCAGGGTACAGCTAGTGTTAAATACAATGCTTTATAACCTTAACTTTATACCAGATACACATAAGTGACTATATATAGTTGAAAAATATTGTGATTAATATACCACGGAAAGTGACCACCGTTTGGCTTTAAATTTAAAAAAACCCGCATAGATTCAAATATTTTACTGCATGTCTCTTAACCTCTTAAATGCTAACTTATCCGTAGCGGATATGATTGTCTTTATTTTATGGTATTTAGAACATTAAAAAATGCTCCTAGCATAACTTTTTATTCACTTGTCAAGGAAATTATGTATCTTAGCACATAGTTTGCGGGAGACTCTTAAACGCGTTTTTTTGCAAACTGTTGGTAGAGTGCGGGAGACGCTTAAAAGCGTTTTTTTGCATTTGTACACTATTGGTGAAGCGCGGGAGACGCCAAAACGCGTTGTACACTTAGAGTAACAATATATTACGAGAAAAGTATGATGTTGGTTATACTCTGTGAAGTAAAAATTAGGTGTCAGCTCTCGTGATACGTGTACTAGGTACCCGGCAATTCGTGGAATTAGGGTCGGGTGGCCGACTGTGGTCATAAAACGTGCACTTGAAATACAATAGCTATAAAATAAACATTTCGTTTTTTTAATCTTTACTTTTCTTCAGTGTTGTAGCGATATTGTTTCGTTCAAGACATTCTCCATTTTCATTTCTGTCTACATTCCGCTAAAAAAAATTCGTACAAATTACATATCATTTTATGATACATTCATAATGTGTGTTGAAAAGTTATTTGTGTGTTGTGCTTGAAAAGTTATTTGTTACATATTGTTTTCACAATAAAGGGATATTTTTTCATAAAAAATACCCAATAAAAATGGACTACAGTAATGATAAGAGTGACGGAAAATTGTGTGCTAATAATTTGTCAAATTATTCTTGCGATAGTGACTATGAGAAACATACAGATGATGAATTTGATTTTAGTGATGACGAAGTTACGGCGCGTCTCCGGACTTTTTTCCGAAAAACAATTTCAAGCAATTCAGATTCAGACTCATTTTGTTAAATTTAATCAATTTTAAAATATCATAATTGTTAATCCAAAAATATAAAAATTTGTGACCAGATCATAATAAAAGATTTAGAAAATTTTTAATAAGGTAAAATACTGAAAATTTGATCGTTCAGAAGTTATAGCTATTTTACATGAAACGTAATTTCGCCCGCGAACCTGATAAAAATTGCCCGCTTTACGGCGTAGATTGATTAAAACCCCTCCGCAAACTTTGTGTTCATATGTATTATTCTAGCCTGTATCACAAAATCCTTGTCAAATGTAATAATTCCGATTTTCAAAAATATTTATTTAGAGCAGAGGTTCCCAAAGTGGTCTATATGGACCCCCAGGGGTCGATATCGGCTTGCTGGGGGTCTATGTCAGCGAGAAAAAAATTTGGGGGTCCACGAGATTCAAATGGGGGTACATACGAGCGGACCCACATTTACCTCAACTCAATATTTAGGAGTTCCGTAAATGACACAATAGACCTAACACAAATAACATAGTTTAAGTAATACTAATAATAGACTGAGAAATTACTTATTTGATATTTGTATGTTTATATATCATAAAGTTGTTTATTGAGGTATATAAATAATTAATATATTGAACCAAAACATTGCACATTGGAAGCTGCGAACTTTCCTAGTTCCCCAACTTTTTTTTGAAAAATGTCCAGTTAATAATGACGTTCAACATTTAGATGTACTTCACACAGACTTCAAAACTAAGTTTGAGGACATTTTGACTGTGGAAATGGAATGTTGAAGAATCGGAAATCATATGACAAGAAGAACTGATCGGAATAAGCGCTAACAAAGAACTTAAGGGGCAGTTCTGTAGGGCCAGCTACAGAAAGAAATTCCCGTTGCTTATCCTGCTCCATTTTAATTTGGTGTAATACCTCACAAGAATGCCCCTGTCTGCACAATGCAAAAACAGAGGAACTATATCGCCACCCGGTTGTAGGGCAGGGAAGGGAATCTTTTTAAGAAAAAAAGTGGGTGTGTCAAGCCTACGCAAGACAGAAGTGAAACTTCTAGTTTCAGCTGATGCTTGGCGTGGCGCAGTTCGCTGGTGTCTGAGAGAGAGGAAAGAAGAGAAGAGAGAGAACGTTCGTGAGCGGCTCCCCCACCTCAACAAGGTTTCACTTCAAAAATGCCACAGCCGAGAATCGAACCTCGCTTAACTGATTGAAAGCCAACCACGCTGAGCACCAACTGTAAGCAAAGCCGCATAAATTGATTATATTATGTAGGTTCTGAAAATATGAGAGCTTGTTATGTTTTATAATGTTACCTACATCACACCCAAAATATAATATATTTTTAAAAATAATGTACAATGTACAGAAATAGAATCCCACACAAGATCGCGTAGTGCGCTCTAGCGAACGGATATTTTATCAGAGGGAGATAGTTTTAATTTTTTTTTCTGTAAATTATTACATATTATCAAAATAAATAAATTAATTAAATAAATGTAATACAATTATCATAATATACGGATTAGATAATAATTTTAATCCAACACAATAACGCAAAGCGCGCTCTAGCGGAGTAATGTTTTATCACAGTGAGATAAGTGTTTTTATTATTTTGCAATATTATTTTCTTTTAAAAAATGTTCTGACCTACTAAAAAATAAGATATTGAATGAAAAAGGCGTTAAAAACAAAAAAATAATGTGCGATGGCCGAGAATCGAACTCGGATCAACTGCTTGGAAGGCAACTATGCTGACCATTACACCACCAACGCCAGTTGTCGGGATGAGCTAAGAAGCATTTATATGTTACTTCAAAACTTTGACTAGATCAAATGAACTTTAATCGGTGGTCCCGCATTTTCGTTTCGGTCATGAGTCGGTTTTACTCCGGTCCTCGAAATTGCATGACGCGCGTAAAGAAGTTTCACTTCAAAAAATAAATGATTATCACATGGGACGTTAATAGTTTTAGGATAATTCAATATTCGGCAGGCGAAAAAATATTAATTGTCTACGGAAAAAAAATATTTGGCAAGTGGTCTACGGGGCAAAAAAGTTTGGGAACCTCTGATTTAGAGGAAAGCCTCATCTCATATGACTTATTTTAATTGTGAAGAATGCTTGTTTTAACTGGAAAATATAATAAAACTCATATTTCTTCATTCTATTTTTTATAACATTCAAAATAAACCATTTCTTTGAATATAAGTAGCTATCGTGGGGAAACTACAAAGGATAGATATATGCATTTTTCATAAATATAATATGAATACATTATATCTGGTTAGACAATACAATTTACAAAAACATTGCTAAAAACAAGTAAGTCCGCTGACGACGACCTCCGTGGTGCGTAAAAATCTGGGCATGCGTAATTAAACTTTGTTTGAATAAGTTGTGTTATTTCACAATTTATTAATTTAAAATAATATATCTATCATGCTAAGCGTAAAGAGTACAAGTCAAAAAATATTCAGGAGTGCAATTTTGAATATTCAGTGATAGTAAATTAATTTATGGGTATTTATGTCTTCAGTGGCCTTTAATTTTAAATCGAATTTAAATTAATATGAAATATACATATATACATAGAAAGATGAGATTACAGCGCCCTTGAATATACATATATATTATTATTATTTGTATGCCAGACTAAATATTAACACTTTGCAAGCATTTTTTCACCCACCCATACCAAAAAGCGGGTGAGTTTTGTACATTTTAAAGTAAAACTTTGAATTTCTTACCTTAGCCATTTATTAAAATTAAGACACAGTTCCGTAAAACGTCTTCACTCATCTCTCGCAAACCAAGTTGTATTAAAACCCGATAATGGAATATATATCTTGATGAATTATACTTTTGGAATAAAAAAAATAAAAAATGTGTATTAAAGTAGTGTTAAGATTGTCTCTTGATTTTTTTTTAAGACAAAGTTTTATAAGTTATCCAACCATATTATATTGTATAGTAATTATGATTAAAATTCAATGTTATTTTTTGATTATTATTGAAATTTGTTTACCGTGGCACTGTCGAATTCACATCCAGTGATTATTGACTAAGTTGATGCTTATTTCAGTTTGGGCCTCACCGTATTCCACGATGCCGCCATCCCCCCCGACGACTTTGTGGCCAACTGCAACATCCCCTTTGAGGACCTCGTCAACCGGGACAAAGAAGCCGCCGACTTTTGGGTAAATTTTATTACTGATCTTAAGCACCCCGGAGACGGTCAATATATTCTGGACATTTGGTGTCAATGAGAAGTCTCATATGGAAATTGTTCCAATTGCCTCCATTAACGGTCAATTGGTCGCATAATTGATGTGAACATTGACAGTTCATATTGACTGTCTCTGGGGCACTTTAACGAACCTTTGATATACTGTTAAAAAAAAAACTACTGAGGATGATGGTGGTTTATGCTAACGAGTTTGAAAGAGAAATAATATTTTTATTTACCTTTTTTATAAATCTGTCTCTCGGTTTAGATATATTAATGCTCCCCATTCTTAATTAAAAGTCTTAGTGGTTTTAATTGAAAAATAAAGTGAGTATTTTAAAATATATATAAAATCTATATTTTTACTGTGATCTGTTAAAGGCGGGTCCCCAGTGAAAATATTACCAAAAACATTGAACCAAATTTTTGAGCAAACATGAAACATTGGGGCAGGGCCCTGACTTCACGTGAAGAATTATTTTCAAAGCAATTAAATAAATTACGTAATAAGAAGAAATGGGATATTAGAACTCGTAAATAAGATGGGCCTTGCAATACTCAATGTACTAGATGTGCCCACACAAAAGCGCACTTTTCAGATGGATCTCATTGTAATTCAAAGCGCGCATTAGGATAGGCACTCTTGTGTGTAAATGGCCTACTACGCATACAAGCGTTGGCACTTGAATTTATCCATACATTTTAGTTATCTTTCAATACGTTTTATTTAAAAAAAATTCAATATCAATTTATTTTTATAACGATTCATGCATAAGGCATTTTCCCTTAATTTTTTAAACACCCTGTATCTATTTAATTACTTGTTTTTAGTATACATTATGAATGAAGCTACAAACATGCATTGACTTTTCAATAGATCAAAATAATCTCTGCGAACATTTTATTTACACACCTAACAGTGTCTCTAAAACAAATTTCCAAAAATAAATGGACTAGGATTAACAGTAGTTGAATCGTACACTTGATTGTAAATAATTGTGAACATTGCTCTCGCGTTTAAATGTGGCACTGGACTGGACTGGCTGCCAGATAAAACTATTCAAAAGTGATGAATAGATCAAAGAGTGTTATCTCGTTTGTGTCTCTTATCTCGCACAGTCACTCAGCATCCATTCCGATACAGGGTTGTGCTGTGTCCAACTGTAATTTATAATTGCTTATTATTATCACAACTGCCGCCCATTTTTTTCTCTAAATATTGTGATTGTGCATGTTTTCAGTGAAAATTCTCATTGGTACATATTTTACACAGATAAATATGTGGTCGCAAAACAAAGCATATTTATAAATTCCACAACATGTCATCGATACTATGTAAACTAATTTAAGGCTCGATTGGATTCTTATTTGGAGAGAAGAAAGGATTAACTTATTCTAAACTGAAAATAAATCAATTACTGTTATACCTTCATATGATGAAGGCATATGCATAAAACAGAAAAAATATTTTTAATAAGTCTTCAGAGAGGCGCGGTTTATAAAAATCAAAAGCGGAATCTAAAGTTTTATTAGCCCGATCGATGCTGATTTTGTTTTTATACATTTTTCGAAGCATTAAGGTCAAAATAACCAAATTATTCTAAAAAAGATAACATTAAAATGCTCTCATATACTCCGGAGACCATCGGCAGTCCACTGCTTAAATTTATTGTGAAATCAGAAATGCGCGTATCAGCACAATGCTTCCTGTTCATTAAATAATAATAATAATAAATTGTTACTATTTTCAGTGGACGTCTTTTAACTGATTGTTATTTCGCAGTTACAATTTTTTAAATGTATTTGTTTATCTCTACTCGAACCCCGATTTGCCAACTCACCAAATTTTTCTACACGAGGAATCTAAACATTCTCTTACCCTCGTGAAAGACTATCTTTCAACATCGAAACGTTGCTTGAAATGGCTTTGTATTGTGTTTGGTAACCAAATTTGAATAGCCAGGTACTTCCCATTCTTCCTCTTACCAAGTCCTTCTCTTCCCCATTCCCTTCGACCTCACAACATAACCCAAATAGGGAATCCATAGTCCTTCTGACTCCGGGCAGCTGGGAGCAGTTGGGACTTGCTCGGTAATCGCATAAAATTGCACTGCATTCATAATATCTGTAGTAGCGACGACCTAGAATTCACAGATAAATAATTTGTGTATCTGTTTGTTTCAACATTTCACATCGCAGTTAGTTAGCAACCTTCTTTATGAATTCAAAATATTTGAATACATACCTACCTAAAAGGGTTACAATGCTATGCAGTTGTTTTATATCAATTTAAACATTCACCCCCTTACTAATGAATGTATTTTTTACACAACTGATAAACAATCACTTATGTATAGTAATAATTATACATAAATGTTTGTGTAATAATTGCGTATGTAATATTGTGAGAATATTGATTGTATTAAATTTACATGAACCAAAATGAAAACAAAAGGAAAACAATATTAATTTGTCTTTTAAATTGTGTGAGAATAGTATATTCCAAAGATATTAGAAGAACGAGATGTGCTATGAGCAGTTCATACTGTGTGGAATTGTTTTGCCGAGTGTCGCTGGTTTTGTTCACCAATACTACTGCACACCTTCGCTTACGCTAACGTATCCGCACTAATACATAGAACAGATTTCTGTCCGTACACGTCCCGATACCGTTCAAAGTACCCTAATTAGGTAGTACTCCGCCTACGATCCGGCGGCCAACATAGCATATCTCGTTCTTCTAATATCTTTGGTATATTCTCATACAAGAGAATAGTCATGTCGATATTCTTCTACTGTCATATATATGTTTTTAACTACAACTAAAATTGAATCTCCAACAAATCATACGGCGGCTCCAAATCACTTGACCACTTAGCCTTGACTGAGGTTTATAAAAACCCATACAATAAATTCGTCATTAGGGTTATTTATTTGTTTATTAACTAATTTATGGGACTGTTTAATAGAAATAATATTAATATATTTCCATTATTAAGTTGATAAAATAATATTAATACAGGGTGTTCGGGGGTAAAGTGCGCTAACTTAGGGGGGTGATTTTACATGATGGTAGAAGTAAAACAGAAAAATAACTTTTTTTGAAATTCCAACTTTTTTTTCCCGTACAAAAATATTTTTTCATAGAAGAATATCCATTTTTCCCATACAAACAATTCAACTTTTTAACCTAAAAACTACCTTAAAATGTAAGAATTTCTAAAAAAGTTATTTATGTTTTTTACTAATAATATAATAATAATTGGATGACTTGTATAGCGCCGTTTTTGTGCAAAATCACCTCAAAAGCACCTCCCGAAGTTAGCGCACTTTACGGATACCCGGACACCTTGTGTAATACATTTCCATAAGCTGATAAAATAATATTAATATAATATATTACCCCTAAAAATTGATAAAATAAAGTTAATGTAATATAGTTTAGTAAAATTATATTATATTTAATAAAATTATATTAATATAACACATTTCCATTACTATTATAAAGTTATATTTTTAAACATTACTAAACTGCCCCAGCAAATTCTTTTGTATTTTTTAAGTGATAAATACCAATTTTCCATAAATAGGAATGAAATAATGCTATTTAAATCAGACTACACCTATGACTTGGCATATCTTCATCGCTTTTGTATAATTAAGAATTAGTTGCCATTTACGGCAGTAAGATAACGGAGAGGCACTATATCAGTGTCAGCATGTGTCCACGCTTCGTTTTGAGAAAAATATCTCGTCAATATAATAAATTATGAATTGAACCACGAAACCATCACAATGTTCTGTCCGGCCACCGTAACAATGAACTATTTAAAACGTGAAAACATATTCAGTCGTGGGCCAAAAATAAATTACATGTCCTTGCAGAATGAAGTATGTATAAATCGTGCATTTATTATAAGTTGCAGTGATGTGCTTACGTTGGCCGGGCTTGTTAAACAATAATAATTTGGTTTCGTGTTTTGTTTTCAGGTTGATTTAGAACCCCAGGGAAGACTTCACGTTCGCATAGATTTAAAATGGAACTCTCAAGGTAATTAACTATTTCTGATGTTTTTTATTGGTGTGTTTACTATATATATATATATATATATATATATATATATATATATATATATATATATATATATTTTTTTTTTAAATATAACTTTACTATGTATTGAATAACTCTCTGGGATAATCTGTATACTATTGAATCTCAGCCAGTGGAGTCACTGCTATGCAGCTATGGCTGCCTTATGTGAATGCAGCTTTAAAAGACATAAAATCTTGTTTAATAGTATCACTTGGCCGGTTCTTCGGGGGTACAACCATGCTAAATAACGAGGCGGATAATGCTGTCAAATGGCGGATAAAAAAATTTCGACATCCTTATAAACCTTCAACTCTCCAACCATACTAAGATGAAGAAATTGTCAAGAGAGGCTACTTATTTTCAAATCTCTATAACTTGAAGAATTACATCTGTAATTTTTTTTGTTTTAATCTTCAACGTTTGCATAACGTAGAACTGTTTCCACCATAGATAACAGAAATAAAGGAGATGAACCATGAACTATTATTAGTATGAAACTGAGCGCATAACGCGTGTCGTCAGATTGTTCACCCATACTACTGCAAATTGCATTTACGCACAGCGGCGCCCTGCTTTTGTTTCTACCTATACACAAAATGCATAACTTTCCTTGTTGACAGCATGCTTTATGGTTATCGCCGATCTGAGTGACTGTAGACTTGGCACTTTAACATCCAGCAATACAGTACACCTAAATAAATATTGCATTACACATTTTATTCTCTTCCCTTACATTAAGCCAACTGCATCCTCACACGGATCCTGTTTTCTATCCACCCATATATAGTTTAAATAAATTTAATGATTACATTTTAAAATGTGAACTTATATTATTCTAGCCGAGACTTCCCAGGCGTCCAGTGTGAGCTCAGTCTCCGTGGGCTCCGGTGGGTCGGGGGCCGGTGGGGGCTCCCAGAGTGGCGGGGGCAGCGAGGGCGGCGGCAAGGGAGGCGCGGGCCGCGAGTTCAAGGAGCGCGCCGGCTTCAACCGCCGCCGGGGCGCCATGCGGCGGCGCGTGCACCAGGTCAACGGACACAAGTTCATGGCCACGTTCCTGCGTCAGCCCACCTTCTGCTCGCACTGCAGAGAATTCATTTGGTAAGGACACTGTCGATTTAATATCTGACATTACCACAACCACGCCTTTCCACATTTGATCGGTTGAGACCGTTAGCCTAAAGTTGGGATATTTCAAGCCTTGGTCACATTTTTGTTGACTGTCAAATCGGCGAGCAACTTCATTTATATATTTTGACAGTTTGAACCGAACCGGTAATCAACAGGCTTTTTTCAGCTTTTTAACAAATTGTGACTGGCTGTCAAGCATAACAGCATGACCGTTGTGCTTGTCGGCTGATCAATGTTTGATCAAACATTGAAGCGAGCCGAGAATCTGCATTTAACGGGGATAGTTACAGTTTCAAAAATTCAAAACATTGTCGATCAAATGTAATAGAGCTTGAAACACCCCAAACCAATAATCAAATAAAATATGTAACCTTTTTTATTAATCTGTAAACCACTTAGTATATTATTATGTATGTATAAATAAGATCTATATACCAGTTGATCTCATTTTATCCTAACCACAGTTCATTTTTTATTACTGCTTGAAAAAAGTTTTAAAAAATTATATGAACAATGAAAAAATATTTGACAGTTAAAATAAATGCACTATTTTTTTTAGCAAAATCGAAATGTAAACTTGTTTAATTTGCCTTTCTGGCAAACATTTATTATTATGACTTTTGTGATGGTTGAACAACAAATTCCCAAAATTGAAAGATTAGAACAAAGTTGTAATTTTCATTTCAAATCAATTTTAAAAAAAATTAAGTACGGGTTGTAAAGAATTTGAACAATTCATCAAATTTCAAAGTTAATTTTCAAGTTCTGTGAAAGTTCTGTGAAAGTTCTGTTTCTATATCATTAAGGGCCAGCTGCTTCACAGAACTGAAATAGTAACAGAACTTGAAAATTAACCTTGAAATTTGATGAATTGTTCAAATTCTGTGAAACAACCCGTCCTAAGTATCACCATAGGAATTTTTCTTTTGAATGAATTTTTACCACCCTTCATGAAATTTAATTTTCTTCTCTTATATTGTTTATCATAATTATATTTATATATTATTTTTATTTAGTTTGACTATGAGTTTTTTTGCTTTATTTTTCACCTATGGTTTATTAATTGGGGCATGGATTGCTTCACACTGTGACAGTCAAATATGAATGATACTGAAATTTAACTGGTATCCTGCTATCGAGAGCAATCCTGTTTACAAAATACAAAATGCTTTTATTTGAGTACATTACTGAAAATACATAGTTATCAGCCTATTTCATTATAAACATGAATAATAGTGTTTGTTGTAAGAAAATTAAATTATTTGGGATTTTCATTTTTTTTTCTCAAAATCTATTTGAATGTCATTCCTCTCTATGACACCGTCAAGTATTAAAGCAATGTCACTTATTGACTAATGTCTGTACCCCAAAAGAACAAGCTTTTGAAATTTTTAACATATATATTTGAATGTATGTGGCTGTCGCGTATGTGATCCATCGGCGTGAATGTCGCATATGGGGGTATTTTTAGAAAACTGACTTATTCCAATTTTGAACACAGTGTTTTTTTGCAATACGATGTGGCAAAAAATACTTACTCCAGTAAGAACTTTAAATACTTCTGTTTATAGCAAATTCGTCTTATTCCTTCCAATATTACTATCAAAACAGGTTCATTCCATTTCAGCCAATAGAAACAGAGCATTTGGTAATCTGATAAAATAATTGATTTATGTGAGGTTTAAGGTTTCAAAGTCAGCTTATTCCAAGGCAGTTGGTTGCAAAACAGAATTATTCCAAGATTGTCTTGCAAAACAGACTTATTCCAAAGCAGTTGGTTGAAAAACAGAGTTATTCCAAGATTGTTTTGCAAAACAGACTTATTCCAAGGCAGTTGGTTGCAAAACAGGATTATTCCAAGATTGTCTTGCAAAACAGACTTATTCCAAACGTAAATTGTAAATATCTTATTACGATTCAAATGGAATATTATTATTAAAGTATAATAAATCACATATTTTGACACCTTTATCAGTTTTTTTGCGATTTCCTGACAAAACTTTTGTTCAAGTGGAATAAATAAGTCAGTTTTGTAAAAATACCCCTCGTAAGTGATCCATCGGTGACCGGATAACCCATCAAAATGATATTTCAACACACCTTTAAAAAGTGATATAAAGTCTTGAAAAGTGATGAAACAAAAACTAGGTTAATTAGGTACGTATAAGTTAGTTTTTCCATCGCTTTTAATGACTTTATATCACTTTTTAAAGGTGTGTTGAGTTATCATGGAACCGATCCATCAAGTTTCACTCAACATCTTACACTGTGTCAAAATGCATAGATTACGTTGAAAAGGCCACCATTTTGAAATTGAAATAATTGACCAATATATTCAGACGGCCATTATTAACCTAGGAATTTATTTAACCTTTGTATTATTTACACTCTGCACCTGTTTTAATGCATGTACGCAGATATCCATATTGTTTTTGTTTGTTTTATGTGGTATTAATTAACATTGTTTTTTAATATGTTCCGCTTATTTGTTTAACACGTTATTATTTAGAGCCATAGATCACTTTTTTTTTTTGGTTTTACCAATCGTTTTTATTTATTTTGTGTTAACCTTTCTGTTTTGTTTATAATTTTGGTTTATATTATTATCTTTGATTACTTTTCATATTTCCAAAGTGTTATTTAACAATTATTTCCAACTGTGTTTATTAAATCAAGGCTTGCCAATGAATAGTTTTTAGATCTTGAAAACAATGCAACTACAGCAACATGGAAAGGTCAATGTCATTTCATTATACACCTCCAAATGAATGGTTATTTCATTTAACATTTTCAGCGAATGATCCATATTTATTTACATTATTAAATATCTCTGTATGGGTTCCATGATATTTCATCAAAATGAAAATTCAACACACCTTTAAAAAGTGATATAGTGTCATTAAAAGTGATGAAACAAAAACTAGGTTTAAAAGTTACCTACGTAACCTATTTAACTAGTTTTTGTTTCATCACTTTTCATGACTTTATATCACTTTTTGTAGGTGTGTTGAATTGTCATTTTGATGAGATACCCAGTCACCCTCTGTATGAAGGGTAAACATACATTTAAAAATTATATGCCTTGTGGAAATGGTCAACATTCATTTAACTCTCTCTGAATTATTAACTCTCATTCCATTGAACACCTCTGTTATTTGTCTGAATGGTCAATAAGTGTTTGTTTAAAAAGGCAATGTTCATTTAATTATACTAAAAAGTCGTGACTGCTGCATTGGAGTTTTTATTTTATGTTGCCTTTAATATTGCAATCAAAATGTATACATATTTAAAAAGATGTGTACTTGATATCGCAAATGAAGCGAATGACTTTGATTAGTTATAGTAGTAGGAAGTACCCTATTCCAAGGGATGTTCCCACAAACAAGAGTGTTCATCTCTCTACTTATTATTTTGCTGTTATCCTAAGTGAAGGGAATGATTTTGATTAGTGTTAGTATTAGGAGGTATCCTATTCCAAGGAATGTTCCCACAAACAAGGGTGTTTATAACCCTTCTTATGATTTTGCTGTTATCCTAAGTGAAGCGAATGATTTTGATTAGTATTAGTGATTGATTAGATTAGATTGATTAGATTAGTGGTAGAGAGTATCTATTGCAAGAGACGTTCCCACAAACGAGGGTGTTCTTCGCCCTACTTATGATGGTATCATAAGTGAAGCGAATTACTTTGATCAGTATTAATAGTAAAAGTACCCATTATTAAGGGAGGTTCCCACAAACAAGGATGTTCATCACTCTACTTATGGTCTGTCGGATTTTTAAATCGTTAGTAGATAAACCAGTACTTTATTAAGGGCTCTATTAGGCCCTTCTTCCATGGGGATACGTATATGTACATAGTATCCAATACTCTATGATTCAAGTATCTTGGCAACTACTGCCATATTTGTGCGCGGAGGTTTTGTACAAAGGCACACATTTGTTTTTTGTAAACTCGTCGGCGAAGCTAGTCTCCCGCGACCAGACATTTGTGGTTGCTCCCATTCACGTCGTCGAGACTTTAAACATGGTCTCACTTGTGTCAGACATTTTGTAACAATGGGTGTACTTTAGATCAATTCTAGGAACAAAACAGTCAACAAAGAATGACAGGATATAAAAACAACAGCTACAAGTGAGGTTATGGAAGCGTTTTTGACAAATTCAACAATGATTGGTGGCGACACAGGTTTCATGAATTCAATAGTGACATGTATGGACTGTACATAACAAGTTGTTTGCGACATAAGTACACAGCACTAGTATCGGCTACTTACGTATCCCTATGGAAGAAGGGCTTTATTCACAAGCATTGTGTGGTGGAGACGTGGCGCAGACGCCTATCTCCTCCATAGACTTTGTATGGCTGTGGCGCCCGCACCACTTCACATGTGTATAATTTACGCCATATAAAGTCCACGCCACTCGCCGCTTATCTATAAACCAATAATACTAATATGATTGTTAAACTGCAATGTTAATTATATTTTTTAAATGTATTGTTGATGCAAGTCACATAAAACGTAAAAGACATTTTCATCTGGAGATTTTAGGCTTACTTACCTATTTTTGAAACTTACTGTAATGACTTTGCAAATGACGTCTAGTATGAAAGAGACGGCGTGAGAGTGTGAAAGGAAAGCACTATAAAATAGTGTAAATGATTGTCCAATGCATCTCCTTCATCACACATTACTCTCCAGATAATACCTTATGTTAATAATTACAGACTTTTGAAAGACATTGGACTAAATTTATTATGATTGAACGGGTTCAATGCTGTAGTGATTGTGTTAATTACAGACTATTGATTATTATTCCGTCATCCCAATTCTATATTCTAAAGAATTAAAGGGACTACACGTATTATGATTGAACACCGTGAGTGCATTGTCGGTTAGGTTCATTGGCCAGCCTTCCACACAGTGCTGGTCGTCATGTTGTGTGGGCGATGCGACAGCAAATGACCCGGGGCTTTTATTTTTCTGGTTTCAGGGGATTGGGCAAGCAAGGCTATCAGTGCCAAGGTACGTAACATTTCCCATTATATTCACTAACATTCATTTCTCTACCATTATATTACCATCAAATACGGATACATTCATAAAAAAACGGATTCGGTTTCATTCTTAGTATGTAAATCGAGTGACTTCAGTTCGCCTGCCAAAAAATTGTCTCTAAAATTTGCCATGCTAAAAATGCTTTATAACAGCTATGCCTTACACAACTTTATTTATTTCTATTTTAAATCTGAGGAACTAGCGGCATTGATCCCTTCGGTATCGGTATAGTCGGGAAACACACAAAATTCAATATTTGTACCGACACTGTTAACATTTGTCACATGAGAATTGGTCCCTCCTATGATTCATTCTTGTATTCAGCAGCTCGGCTGTGGAATGATTTGCCGGCCTCTTGTGTTTCCTCTCCCCTACAACATGGGTCTCTTCAAGACTATTGACTCCCCGTTACAACGTGGGTCTCTTCAAGATTCAGGTTCACTGCTTCCTTTCCTCAAAAAGACCCTCCACACCTCCAAAGATGACATAGGCCGTTAGGGAAATAATTTCCCTCAAGTCCTCGTGTGTGGAGTTGAAATAATAAAGCTGTAACTGAGATTTTTACTAATCTTTCATTCTGATATGTATATCTTATTCCGAAAAGGTGGTAAGTCATTGCCTGTTTTGAGTGTTGAACTCGATCCGTCCAACTGCTGGCTAAACTTTCTGTGTATTTAGCAGTTTACATAACGGATGCGTCAATTCATACATCACTTTATCCTGCGCGTACTCCTTTTAGTACATTTCTATTGTCTGTCATGAATCTGGGCTTTTCATTATTTAGCCATAAATAAATAATATAATTTTATAAAGCCTTGAAGGCATTACCCAATTTAGTCAGACACCTTGTCCAACATTGACTGAATGCTGCTTTAATCGCTTATAGCTAGACTGCATATAAAAGAAGGTGCGCAGACTCTTGCCATGCACAGGTAGAGCTTGCTTTATTAGTAGATCGCAAGCGTTCGTTGGTGGCTTGTCATGCCGCACTCTCCTCCCGCATCGCGCTTCCTTTTGGACGAAGCTAGGGAACGGTTTTTTGTTTTTGGTCGAACTGAAGTCGTATCTATTAAAGTATTTTATCCATGTACTCAGGGTTTTTCCTCATCTTTCTAAAACTGCAATAATCACGCTACTACGAATATCACTATTCTGGTATCTTATTTTTGTGAACAGGGTTTTGACTAATACTACTTAACGTGGCAAATTTTCATTGGCTAATTTTCCCGGTCCTGAATTACCAAACCCTTCATTCAAAATTACTTATGGGAGTTATTATTGATTGATTTAACAATATCAAAACACCCTAAAATAACATTATACTCTTGCTTAAATAAATGAGTTAATTGCACGCATGTATTGTTGATTTTTAAGTAAGGGATTTTGCACGTAACCGGGGAACATATTGCTTTATTTGAATAAGTATTATTACCTACTACTGAGTGAATGTTTAGTATAATGTTGTCCCCTTGGAGGTAAAGCTTATTATGTACCTTACTAGCTGTATACCACACGGTGACTTTTACCTCTAACGGGACAATTTATTGATGTAATAATTATTTAAGTTATTTGTTCACATACTTATTCTGATTTACTGTTTTGATGTGTTCAGTTTGCACCTGTGTGGTTCACAAGAGATGTCACGCCTCCGTTGTCACCAAGTGTCCCGGGATGAAAGACGAGGTAAATATCATCATCTCCTCATTGTTTTTCTTGGCATCTTCTTCAGTCAACTTATTTATGAATTTTTCATAAAATAGTTCCTTGCAAAGAAATCACCAAATGTTATTGAGTGAAATTTTAAATGTTTTTTTAATGTGAATACCGTACACGAGTCCATTTTGTTTATTATTTTTATTAATAATGACATTCTAACTTAAATAACATCATTTTGATTTTTATAGTTAGTTCTAATGGTGAAAATAATTATTAAAGTTTTAATTTTTCAATGCCTGATAAAACACCTGTGACTTTACAAGGAGCCTTGTAACGTCACAAGAAGTTTACTTTTTGTATCAACAGGGTCAACTCGGTACTAAACTGAGATGGACTCGTAACAATAGTCCTTCTATTTCGATATACGATTTAAGCAGTGTTAGTAAGAGATAACACTACACTTTGTATTTGCATCTAAAAGCTTACCATACATTTCCAAATAATTCTAATATTTTCTAAAAAGTCATCAATTATAAAATTTTACATGTTTGCGAAAGATTTGTCAAAGTTTGCGAATTTTCTACTAAATATTTTTATATGAAACGAAAAATATTGCAATGATAAAAACCTTTATAATACGTTTGTGTAGTTAAATGTGTTTTTAGTTTCTTGTAAAGTGGTATTTCTACAGTTTACAAGCAAAAACAATCGGTGAACGCAAAACGATTGTAAAAAAATTCCTCTATTTTTGAAATCAGATTTTTTATATTTTTAATTGCATATGCCCGTTTGCAATTAATTATAGATTCTTTCGTCTGCTTTCAAAACCAGTAATTTATTTTGGTATACTTTATAAAACAGCTAACCGATTCCCAATTTTCTGATAGCAATACATAAAATTTTTCATGCAATACCAGAATTTAAAACCTGGAAAGGCTGGCGGCGTGACTCTAGAAACAGCCGATGCGGTGATGCCAACTAAGCAGGGCGTTTTGGAGGGATAGTGTTTTATTAATTTTAACTATATCTTTTAACTTTTTGGCTGTGTGAACTAGCTCAGGTTTTTCAAAACCAACCATAACATTTATTGTACATATAATTTATAATATTTTTCACCTACTGGTTTAGCATATATCCTAGCTTCATCAGGAAGTGAAGAAATGCATTAATAATGACAATAAAGTGATTAACAACCGATTAAATTAAACTTTTGTTGCTTTTGTGGCGCTTTCAATCTAGGTATTAAAAAGTTCATTACATATTAAGTTTGATGGCCTCTACAAAAAGGTGTTTACAGCTACCACAGGAATATTGATAAAAAAATTAATTTATACTTGACTTCAAAACCATTAATGATGCTAGGCTGGAGAAGCTACTCCTGAGGTTGTATGAGTGGAGGCAGGGTTTACTCTGGAGGGAGGCCCTTGAAGTAGCCAGGACTGAGATGCTTCGAAGTGCCTTATCGAGGTGATGAATCCCCGACTCGAATAGGACAAGGGAAAGAACACAATTACACAATATTAATGAATGTTTTTCCAATCCGACAGACGTCACAAATATCGGCCAGCGGGCAGCGCTTCAATGTTAACATCCCCCACCGCTTCGTCGTCCACTCGTATAAACGCTTCACCTTCTGCGACCACTGCGGGAGTTTACTCTACGGTCTCATCAAACAGGGCCTGCAATGCGAAGGTAACCTTTTTTATTTTTTTTAATACTGTACTTACCTAAATATAACCTACAATGAGTTTGATCGTAACCCATAAAAAGTGTAGACCCGTTCTTTAAATTTAATTTGAATCTTTATTTAAATAATTTGGTTTTGCGTTTTTCAGTTTGCTCTATGAATGTGCACAAGAGATGTCAGAAAAATGTGGCGAACAATTGCGGCATCAACACCAAGCAGATGGCGGAGATACTTAGTGCCATGGGAATATCTCCGGATAAACAAACGCCACGGCGATCCAAAGTATGTTTAACCTTTACATTTAAATGGACATATTTCTATAGGCTGCATGGATAATAGAACATGAGACATGGGCCATGAACCATTATTAGTATGTGTTGCAAACTTTGTTCACCTATACTAATGAAATTCGCAGCTGTGTACAGCGACCACCCAACTTTGTTTCTACCTTCACACCAAACGAATAACTTTCATTCGCTCTGCCACTTTGATCGTCCGCGCAGTTTGATTGTAGCTCGGCAACAGTATCTTTTCATTATCTTACATATATTGTATCGTCAGTATTCCGCGAACAAACATTAATTAACCTGGCATCCGAGAAATCTTCACCACCAACAAAAATATGAATCTCCGTGAACACGCAAAAAAAGATTTACGCAACACATTTTTGCATCCAATCCTATGAAACCTTTCTTGCAATCGATCTATCTCTATAGCGTACAAAACACACTATTCGTATCTCCATGAACTATTTGACTCTATGAGTTATTTTCTGGATGTCGAAAATATTTATTTATGTTCAGAGATGCACTGCTCGTATTTCGATCTGAATAAATTTATAACCAAAGGAGCAATCAATTTGAAATCAATTAATAACATAAAAAAAGTTATACGTACACTTAGCATCAATAGCGATTATCTCAAAAGTAGTATTTTTAACTTTTGAGTGCTTTTTCTCTGTGTTATCACAATATATAAACATTATTTTACAAGCAATAATTAATCGCCTGAAACACTCATCCACATTGAAAAATCTCCTGATAAAAGATACATGACGCCAACGGGACTCGAACCCGTGTCCCTTCGATTTCCGGTCGACAGCTCTGACTGATTAATTATTGCTTGTAAAATAATTGTTACCCTTTGTGCTATGCATAAAAAATCTTGTCTTAAAACATTAGTTTACCAAAAAAATAATAATATATAAATAGTTTAGATGAGTACTTTTGAGATTGTTCAGGGGCGAGCACAAATATTTATTCATAGATCAAAGTAATGGATGTTGTTTTTGTTTCAGTACTTGAATCAAGGACAGGGGGAGGGTGGAGAGGGGGGAACTTCTGTAGAGCAAGAAAAGGATGATAAGAGAGATGATAAAGGTAAGAACTCCCGTTAATATTTTCATTCTTCATTGACGGCCGGCGTGGTCTAGTGGTATACGCTTTTGACTACAGATCCGAAGGTCGCGGGTTTGAACCCGGCGTGCGCAAATAAATTTTATTTGATTAATTTGTGTTATTTTCACAATTAATTAATTTAAAATAATATATAGTATATTTGCGGCACGTTCCAGAGTGGAAGATACTCTCAGTATCGCCCTGGTGTAAGACCACCATTCAGAATTGAAACGTTGCTTGAAATGGCTTTAGCCGTGTTTGGTGACCAGATCTGAATAGCCAGGTACTTCCCCCCACCTTCCTCTTCCCCATCTCCCTCCCCTCCCCAATACCCTCAGCCTCACAACATACCCCAATTGGGGATGCCATAGTCTCACTGGCTCCAGACAGGAGCAGTTGGGACTCTTGTGCGGTATTACTGTAAAAAAAAAAAAAAAAATTTTCATTTCAGTTTTGGCACCATCTTAGCCACACATTGACACACTCATTTATCTTTGCAAGAAAAACTACCAAACTACAGGAATAGCAACCAGAGTTGATGCAAATACAGTACTCAAACAAAGCATTGCTTGCATATAGCATTTTCCATACTTGTTATTCGACTTTCCATTTTGCTGCGCCTTCCATTGAAATACCGGTTAGAACAAGCGCAGAGATTTATCAATTTATTTATTAATTTTCGGGGAATCGACAGTTTACATTTAATCAGTTTGTACAAAAGTATTATATAGGCAAAATAAAACCAATTATGGATTTCCTCCTTGTGACTTCTACTGAGACAGCATAATATGGAATAAGTAAATTAAATTTGTAAGAAAGGAACATGAATTAAAAAAATGTATACAAAGCAAAAGATTATAAATGAAAAATTTACAAAACAATACATTTATAGCCATGGAGAGAGGTTGTAGATATAAATCAAATCATAATAGAGATATAAACAATAGAGACACAAACTATCAGAGAAATATTCTTTTATGGACCTCTTGTATTTGGTAATTTCGCAACTGAAAATATCAACCTTGGATAATACGCTCTTGTAATTATTGCATAGTTTGTTCAGGCAAGAATTCTGCTTAGAGTTCGTTTTGCATTGATCCACCCTGAACAGGACACTAGAGCGTGTTGAACGCGCAGGTACATTGAATGGAATCTTGTTTTATGTTCTAATGACTACAATTTAATCGTTGTAGGTAGACTCAATCGTTCTAAATGGACTGGTTGCAGTTCAGGTAACGGGTTGCCCTTTTCTGCCCAAGTCAATAGTTTTTTTTCCGGTGTTTTAGGGACCCGGTATAATATAGCGTCTGATAAAACTGCCTGAGTTAATCTAGATTACTTTGGTTGAAGGAAACAATTATTTCTTGGATCCCTTTCAGTCGCAATCAGACACAATCGGGTGTTTTAAACTGTTTATTTGAATTGTTTGTTGATTTGTTGTGTGTTTGTGCAGGCGGTGATTCTAGTCTGGAGCGCAGTGAGTCGGGGCGCTCTAACAAGGTGGGACTGGACGATTTCCATTTTATCAAGGTGCTGGGCAAGGGCTCCTTCGGCAAAGTCATGCTGGCCGAAAAGAAGAACACCGACGAGGTTTGTATATTCTTTGTAGATTGCATATTGAGTGGAAGACCATCATTCAGAACAGAAACATTGCTTGAAACCGCTTTAGCCGTGTTTGGGGATCGTATTTGAATAATCAGGCACTTTCCAACATTCCTCTTCCCCATCTCCTTCCCATCCCCACTACCTTCAACCTCTCAACACACCCCAATTGGAGATGCCAAATTCTCACCGGCTCCGGCTGGTTGAGAGCAATTGGGACCAGACGCGGCTCGCGCTAACGTTCACTCGTGCGCTGAACCGCCAACAAATTGAACAACATTTTACAGCTCATCGTGTTCCTATATAATATTTTTAATTATAAAATTGCACACAATCTTTAAAAAAATGTGAAAGATAAAAATGAAATCTATCTAAATATATTAATTTGGTTGAGAATAATTTATTGCGGACACATGCTTTGCTTCCCGCACGCCAGTTATGACGGCTACGAACTGAGGTACGTACCGTTTTGGGAGATATAGTTAAACGCCCCGTTTGGTCATTTTGTATGAAGCTCCTAGCGTACATCGCTAAACCGTCATATCACACAAAATGTATTGAAAAAATTACCACTGGACGGGCAGCGTGCATCGCGAAGATGACACGAACAAAATCGAAAGTATCCAAAGATTTCCAAAAAAGGGCTGCAGTGAAGTAATTATTCTTGACCTATGGTTTGAACAAGATAGTATTAATTATAGTATTAACGGGTCAGCTATGCGTCTCTTGTAATGTTATCTTGTAATACAGCCCTTGGATTAGGGAACCTATTTGACATTGACATTATTAGTTTTTTGTTTGTTTTACAGTTAAAAAGTAGCCTTTTGTTTAGGTGCATTTTTTGTCACTTATCGCAAACTTCGCACTAAAGCTCATTAGCTCACTAAACACCCGCGCCGCAAAAGTGAAAAGTTTGTTAGTTATTGTATTATTATAAAATTTGTTATAAACAATTATTCTGGTATCTCTATTCTTCTATAATTATATAATCTCTTCATATAATTATAATAATCTTTTAAAATGAATGACGTAATAATAAATATGGAGTATATAATAAAAGAGTCGAAGAATTGATCTTCTCTATAAATAAATAAGGTACCCCCACTTATATATATTACGTGTTTGATGAATTGCTCGGTGAAACACCAAACATTTAAGGCACCGGCCGCATCTGGTTGGGACTCTTGGTCTGTGCGATACTCATAAAAAATATGTACAAGTGGAACTTAATGGATTACATATTAATAATAATAATAACATGGCATTTATATAGCGCAGTTTAGTGTCATTTCACTTCAAGTGCGCTTAACGACTCGTATAACAAACTTAAAAAAATGGTAATTCAGTATTAATGGTTCTTAAAATTATTCCTACAGTGTGCCTTACCCAATACAGATCTAATATTAAAACACTAAATACACTGTTTATACAAAATGATGACAAAACTTAGAATAACAATAACAGCAGGACAGGACAAAATACGAATATTAAAACTAAAACATAACATAAAACAGGAGGCAGTTTGTGCTCAGAAATGAGAATTTTCTGAGCAGACACTTTAAAAAGGTACAATAAGGAGACAACCGAAACCAAACAATTACCGGAAGTTTTAGAATATGGCTTATTGTTAAATATTGAAAAGAAGTTAAAATTTATAAATGGTAAGATTTTTTAAATAATTTTGTTTTTAAAGCATGCATTGTCTTCGTACAGGGATAGCCGCCGATGGATAAAATGAATATGTGATCCATCGCATGACACATCCTGCCGCTTGACAGCCACAATCAGGTCAGGTCAAAGTACAACCACAATGTAGTTTTCTCAACAAATAAAACCTGTTGGACCATTGTGTCAAAAGGTGTCACATGATAGATTGCGTTGAAAAGCCTTTCTTATTTTATCTGCAGCAAAGCAATGTCTGAATATTTGTTTACGTTTGGTTGCAGGTGTACGCGGTAAAGGTGCTCAAAAAGGATGTGATAATCCAGGACGACGACGTGGACTGCACCATGACGGAGAAGCGCATCCTGGCGCTGGCGGCGCGCCACCCCTTCCTCACGGCACTGCACTCGTGCTTCCAGACGCGCGACCGCCTCTTCTTTGTTATGGAGTACGTCAACGGCGGCGATCTCATGTTCCAAATACAGCGTGCCAGGAAGTTCGACGAGCCCAGAGCCAAGTACGGGAGTTACTACAATACTTACTTACAATAGTTGCTAGAATAACTATGGGCTTATTTTTAGAGAAAACCCAAATTCGTGAGTCAAACATAAAGCCCCCCCTCCACATCTAGACTATGACACGTCAAGAATTAATATTTTTTAGTTAATATTGCAGAAATATTGAAAACAAAAACCTGCTCAAAAACTATAACATCTCTAAGATCTGCACAAAATATCATACGCATTATTTGATTTCTTTCCCTGAATAAGGAACTTGAGTGAAAAATATTATGGCCTAAAAATCATATACAGTAGAACCTCGTTAATTCGAAATCCACGGGACATCAAAAATCAAATTTGGAATTAACGAATTCCCACGTAATTCGAAATTTTATGAAAAAAAAAAATGCCAAAAATCGATTTTCTCGGCCGCCTCTTCAAATCCGGGTGGTATTTTAGTTGTAAATTCGTATTAATACCAATTATTTCTTTATTTTCGCGGCCGATTACCGTAGCGGCGGGCCCTTTAAATCCAGATATTCGCAATAAATTCGTAAAAATGCTATATATTTACGCGTAAATCGAGATTTCACTGCCGATTTCGGTCGCGGCCTACCCTTTTCTTTATTTTCGCGGCCGATTACCGTAGCGGCGGGCCCTTTAAATCCAGATATTCGCAATAAATTCGTAAAAATGCTATATATTTACGCGTAAATCGAGATTTCACTGCCGATTTCGGTCGCGGCCTACCCTTTAAATTGAGATATTCGTAAAAATACGATATATTTCCGCATAAATCGAGATTTCGCGGTAATTTTCCGTCGCGGCCGGCCCTTTATTTCAAATATCTGAATTTAAATTCGTAAAAATACGATATATTTCCGCGTTAAACGAGAATTCGCGGCCGTATTCCGTCGCGGCCGGCTCTTTAAATGCAGATATTCGAAATAAATTCGCAAAAATACGATATATTTCCGAGTAAATCGAGAATGCGCGGCCGATTTCCGTCGCGGCCTACCCTTTAAATTAAGATATTTGATGTAAATTCGTAAAAATATGAAATATTTCCGCGTAAATCGAATTTTATCGGCAGTTTTTCGTCGCGGCCGGCCTTTTAAGGTCAGATATTTGAAGTAAATTCGTAAAAATATGTCATATTTCGGGGTGAATCGAAATTTTTCGGCCGATTTCCGTCGCGCCGTATTTTTTAACTCGGATATTCGAAGTAAAGTTAGTAAAAATACGATATATTTCCGCGTAAATTGAAATTTCGCATTCGATTTCCGTCGCGGCGGGCCCTTTAAAATTCAGATATTCGAAATAAATTCGTAAAAATACGATATATTTACGCGTAAATCGAGATTTCGCGGCCGATTTCCGTCGCAGCGGGCCATTTAAATTCAAATATTCGAAATAAATTCGTAAATATACGATACATTTACGCGTAAATCGAAATTTCGCCGTCGAGTTTCGTCGCGGCCGACCCTTTAAATACAGATATTTGGTGTAAACTCGTAAAACTACGACATATATCCGCGTAAAACGTATTTTCTCGGTCCTTCAAACTCGGATATTCGAAATAAATTTGAAAAAATACAACATTCCAGTGTAAATCGATTCAGATTTACAAAATAATAATACTAATTAGGACGATGTATAACCACGTAAAAATACATTTTTCGGCGTTTTACCGCCACGGCTGACTTTTAGATTCAGATTTACGAAATATTATGATTTATTTTCGCAAAAATCAAATTTTTTCGAATTACACGAACAAATTTTCGTGCGCGGACAAAAATAAATTTCGAATTACGAATTAACGAATTTCGAATTAAAAAAATTTTTGTATGAAAAAATTTTTCTGCGGAAATTTTTTTGGCGAAAATTTCGAATTACGCGATTTTTCGAATTATCGGGGTTCGAATTAACGGGGTTCTACTGTATTCATATAGATCAACAAAAGCTGTTTCGGAATATATGAGTTTTATTATCTGATGGTATTAGTATCGCAATGTCTGAACAGTTTTGATTGTTGTAGACTGAAATGGCGCCCTCTTGTTATTTTCAAAAATAATCTTTAAGAAATCTCAAAAATAAATTTACAAAACTTGGAATTTCTCAGTTTCAAAAACTTTAAACAATTTCCCGACTGGAAGAATTTTTTCAGAAAATTAAAATTTTCCATCTTGAAAATTTCCACACAAACAACAAAATAAAACATAACTTTTTCCAAAGTAAAAATAGAAATTGCAAATATTAAAAATCTAACTTATGAACCCTTCTTCAAGTACAATGATATTCCAGTCACGGTTTTTTTTTCCAGTTACTGCTGCCACTGATTCGCCCATATTATTTTTAAATTAAAAAATAGAGCTGTGCATCGATGAACAAAAAAATAAAACTTCAATGATACATTGTAAATAGTAATCTTGAAATAATTTTAGAGCTTTCAAATCGATTTGATTAAAAATTATAGGAGAGGTATAACTATAGTGAATCCTTGACAGTTTAGGAGGGAGAAACTAGAATTTTATGTTAAAATACACAATTACGGAGGCTTTCTTCAATTGAGTTCTGATTGGCAGTAGATTTCTTAGTTAATGGGAGTTTGTTACTTAGTAGAAATTAGATGTGATTGGTCGGCGGGTTCTGACAGAACTTACACCGCCACCCCATGGGTCAGTCAGTTGCGTGTATTAGAATGCAGACAATTTTGTGCAAAGTTGCTCTGCATAGACTCACACACTGGTTACCATTGCTGAATACAATATCTTTCAAAAGAATGCATGTTTTTTGGAAATCTTGTTAAATATTTAAATTGGGATTTGTTGATTTCATACGGACCCGAGTGGAATAAACTTTACTGTTAACCAACAAAACCGAGGTACGTATGACGTCAAACGTACCCCATCAGATTTCAATCGTTTAAGTAGGTGTTGAAAAATGCAAACTTTGAAAATTATGAAAACGACATTAAAAAAAATACTGGTATTTAAATTAGAAGGTGAACTTTCATGATTTTTTTTTTAATTGACTGGAATTCCTTGTTGAAACTTTGACTCTAACTATCTCAGATTTCCCCAGAGTACGGAGCTGCCCATAAGGGCGAGGGGAACAAACCAATAGGCGCGGAGCAGGGGGAGTGGCGTGGGCGTGTCCCTGTGAGTGATTTTGCAGGAATCTGACAATATACAGGCATATTGTAGTATGACCATTTAGCTTGCGAACATGAAATCTGCTTATGAATTTTAATTTTTCTTTTTACAATTGCTGGTTGAGTATAAAACTTAACTACATATCCCAAATCGGGTAGACAAAAGTGCAAGCTTGTTTCCAAAATTTAATATTTTGTTACACTTTTCAGTTAGACACTTTTACAAATATGTTATATTTTACCAGTCGCTACGGTAGGCGATTCGTTCAAGACCAAACATTCAGAGTAGATCCTGGGTAGAAAAGTCCCACAATGGACTGTGCTGCAAACCATTGCCACATCTCTAAACGAACTGTACAAAATTTGAAGACAGAAAATACCACACACATTCTCTTTTGTTAATTTCCCATAATTAATACTTTGAATCCAATATCTCAGAATGCCGTTTTTTGACATGTCATAGTTTAAAAGTAGGGGTGCGATAAGCTCACATTTGTTCCAAAATCGGTGTTGCCATTTGCATATATTATTGTCCAACTTTTATTATTTGTTGTGTTTTTCAGATTCTATGCTGCCGAAGTGACCCTTGCCCTGCAGTTCTTGCACAAGCATGGTGTCATCTACCGAGACCTGAAGCTGGACAACATCCTGCTGGATAACGAGGGTCACTGCAAGCTCGCCGACTTCGGCATGTGCAAGGAGGGCATCATGGGTCAGTCACCTTTGTACAATACATGTAGTCTCTTGCCATTATGGGTTTTACGTTAACGTACTAACTCATCGTAATATGTTTTGCATATTGTAGCCACTGATAGTCACAGACAAAAATTCCTCATAACTTACAACACACTAGCGGAAAACTGTCCCAGATGCGTATGTCGAAAACAATTACATTCGCCACTCTCGACTTGTATGGGCCACATCTCTTCACCTTATTTGCTTACTCGTCTATTGTTTATTCAATATCAGTAAATAGTATGTACTACCAGAACTATATTTATGCATTCGTTTTTATTTATTTACGGTACAAGTCGGTACAAATCGGTCTTACTAATACAAGATCACTTCACAACGGACGGTATTTTTGTTACACATTGTACAAAGACTGTACAGTTTCAATTTCTAATTATTACTAATAAAAAATGTCTCGCAACATTTCATTTTTGTAGACTAATGTGCATGCGCTAGTTCTACGCATGCGCCGTGCACGTCAGTTTTCCTGCGAATGACGGTGTTGATTTGTCGTTTGTCATTGAAATAATGTTTTTGAAAATAATTTCTATTCCAATGACTAATTCACTATTATATTAGTATAATTCAATATACAGTAGAACCTCGTTAATTCGAAATCCACGGGACATCAAAAATCAAATTTCGAATTAACGAATTCCCACGTAATTCGAATTTTTATGAAAAAAAAAAAAAAAAAAAATACGCCGAAAATCGATTTTCTCGGCCGCCTCTTCAAATCCGGGTGGTATTTTAGTTGTAAATTCGTATTAATACCAATTATTTCTTTATTTTCGCGGCCGATTACTGTAGCGGCGGGCCCTTTAAATTCAGATATTCGCAATAAATTCGTAAAAATGCTATATATTTACGCGTAAATCGAGATTTCGCTGCCGATTTCGGTCGCGGCCTACCCTTTAAATTGAGATATTCGTAAAAATACGATATATTTCCGAGTAAATAGAGATTTCGCGGTAATTTTCCATCGCGGCCGGCCCTTTATTTCAAATATATATATTTTTTTTTTTTTTTTTTTATTTTAATATAGATCATAGTTACATTAATACATACATTTTTTTGCTAAATATAATATTTAGGTACATAATTGGTCATGTATACCTTATCAGAAAAGAGGAGCTCTTGTGCCTGATAAGGGAGCCACGATTCTTACTTCAGTGATTCAATGTTATGTGTAAAATATAAATATAATATATCCATATATTTTTTTTAATATAAGTTTTTTTTGAAAAAATGTTTGATTTTATTGATTTGTTCTTGTTGGTTCGTAATACAGCGCAATTCGGAAGGGAGATTATTGTAGTTTTTTATGGCTTGGTAAATATAATGGTTTTGCATTTGAGTTGTTTTAAAGATTGGCGTAATAAATTGATTTCCATTTCTCATCAGTTTGTAAAATTCTTGATATTCTGTGTTATTTTTTTCTTTACACATTTTTATAATCGAAGTTTGCTTAAATATATCATCAATATTTGGTACTGGAAACATTTTAAAAAGCAATTTTGTTGGGAAAGTAGAGTTTTTTTTAAGTATTACCTTTATAATAATTTTTTGCGAGACTTTTACTGAGTTTAGGTTGTTTTTATAAGATCCTCCCCAACCTATGATTCCGTAAATAAGCAGGGAGTGGACAAGAGCATAATATACATTTTTTAGTATTTTCACATTTAAAATATTTCTTAACCTAACAAATATATATATACATTTCCTTATTCTTTTTACTAACTCCGTAATATGGCTTTTCCATTTCAAATTTTCATCGATGATCACACCAAGATATTTAATTTCAGAAGAAGAGTTGATTACAGTACAAATAGGATTAAGTAGTTTACAGTTGACATTGTCACAATTTTCATCATGGATTATGATATTTACTTTGTGTTTAGGTATTTTTTGTAGTGAAAATAATACATATGTTGTTTTTTTGGCATTAAGTGTGAGTAGGTTATTATCAAACCATGATTTTAAGATATTAATACATTCATTTGCAAGTTTGTTAACTAGTTCCCATGTTTGACCTTTTATTAATAAAACAGTATCATCAGCATAAGAGATTAATTCACCTTTGATTTTCTGTTGGAAAATGTCATTTACATACATTAGAAATAGTAATGGTCCGAGGACCGTGCCTTGAGGAATGCCAAATGTACTTGTTAGTGGTGTACTAAAGGTTTGGTTTAATTTTACAATTTGAGGTCTCTCTGTTAAGTAGCTTTCTATCCATTTAAGAGCTAAGTGGTCAATGCCACTTTCTTTTAATTTTAATATAAGTCTTTCATGGGAAATGCTGTCAAATGCTTTCTTTAAGTCAATAAAAGTTCCTATACATTTATTTGATTTGTCCAGGGCACTCTGAATACTAGATGAAATTTTTGCAATGGCATCTTGGGTACTTTTTCCCTCTGTGAAACCGAATTGATTTTCATTTATAATCGAGTTTTTTTTTAAGAATGCAGTTAGTCTTTTTTTAACAATTTTTTCAAAAATTTTCGATATATTAGATAAGAGTGAAATGGGTCTATAATTAGAAATGTCCTCCGGGCTACCGGACTTAAATATTGGAGAGATTATGGTTTTCTTATACGTGCTCGGGAAAACTCCTGTCTTAAAGCTATTGTTTATAATATGAGAGATTGGTGTAGAAATATAATTTTTAATGATTTTTAGTGTTTTTACAGCGAGACCGTCAAATCCCGGAGCAGAACCACCTCGCATTTTTGATATAATTTGTACAATTTCAGACGGATTGGTTGGTTCGAAGAGTTCAAGTTTAGTTTCTATATTTGGAATATTTTCAATATACATCTTATTTATTTTTTTCACGGTAATTTTTTCTGCTAGACTCTTTCCGATATTTGCAAAGAATTCGTTAAAAGCGTTTGCTCCTTTTTTAGGTTCTTCAATACAGTTAATTATGTTATTGTTTTGTATTACACTCTTAATAGTATTACTTTTGGTATTTTGTTTATTTTCCATGATTTCATTGATTATATTCCAAACTTTCTTACTGTTATTTTCAGAATCATCAAGTTTATTTTTATAATAATTTTCTTTCGTGTTTTTTATGAGCGTGGTTAATTTATTTTTGTATTCTCTAAAATGAACATTTAATTTAATGTCTAGTGGTTTTTTTTTTGTTTCTTTATAAAGCCATTCTTTGTGTCTTATGGACACAACAAGCCCATGTGTTATCCACGGTTTGATTTTACGAAATTTTGCTGTATTTCCTTTTGGAATAATTTTTTTTGAATCATTTATAAAGTTCGTTAATCTATTTTCAAATATTTTACAGCACTCGTTGACGTTATCACTTCGGAGAATATCTAACCATAATTCAGATGACAATTTATTTTTCAAAGATTCGATATTAACAACAGATATTTCTTTTTTATTATTAGCAGTTTGTCCGCAATGTTGGTTTATCGCCTGAGGTATTATTGAATTGTAATGTAGCAAAGTCATGTAATGGTCGGTAATTGAGGTTTTTATAATTCCCGAGTTTAAATTATTTATATCTTTGATATTTGTGAAAATGTGATCAATGCATGATGGACGTTGCCCATTGACGTTTCTGGTGTAAGAGTTTATACACGACACATAATTCAATTCCGCCATCATATTTAAGTAATTATCTTTATCGTTCGATGTATAATCGTGCGATATATTTAAATTAATGTCACCTAAAACTATTGTATTCGCGTTTCTGTAGTTTAATAACACATGTCTTAATTCTTCTATAAACAAACAGACAGTAGACGAGTGTGTTCTGTATAGAGAGATAATATCAATTTTTTTGTTATAACACTTCATTTGTACATGTAAGCAGTTTGTTCCATTCACATTAATTTCTTCCTCGCACAATATGTCACAATTATGTTGTACGAACATAACGATTCCACTGTTTTTGTTAATTCGGTTTGTAGTAGATACACAGGTATATCCCGGTATATAGTACGCCACTTCGCCACTTGAATGTGTTTCCGTTAACACAATGCAAGCGGGCTTCCTGAGATCATTATTTACTGTTGTCAAAAATTCATCCATGTTTCGTTCCAAACTTCTTATATTCATGTGTAGAATTAAAGGACTGAGATTGAGGTCGTTTTGGTGGGTACGATATTCTTGATAGCTGTTATATGTTTTTTCGTCAATATTATTTTTTTCGTCTAGTACGTTATATAAAAAATCTGTCATTTTTATTCGAAATCTATTCTGTCTCTTGCTACTTTGAGCATTTTATTTTTGTATTGACATAAGTTGCTGAAAGCTGTGTGGTCTGTTTTATTTTTCTCGCCATATTTCTTATTTTGCGATGTGCAATTTGCACAAACCGGTGTTTTTTCTCTTTCAGGGCATTTAGCAAAAGTATGATCACCCGTGCAATGCGGGCACACCGATGGATTCATTCGATTTAGGCATCTGGAGGCTGTGTGCATGAATTTGCAGCAGTGGTAGCACTGGGTTAAAGGATCACAATCCAATATGTTAACCCTTTGGTACTGGATATTTATCTTTTCTAATGATAGCAAATTTTTTCGTGTTGTACCGCTAGTTTCCACGATATAGTTCGAGAATTTGTTTTGTTCTTCATCTTCTTGATCCCGAGTACCACGTTGGTATTTCTTAGAATGTTTGTATTTTATTTCAGTAATCAAATTTATTTTATTTTCTTCGTTTTTCGTTACAATGTCTTGAATCCCTTCGTTTTGTGTGAGTATCCCATTTACTATTTCCTCTTCCGTCAAGTTCGATTTGAGTCCTTTCAAAATTAATTTGGGTTTTTTCTTTTTTATTTCATTTATTTCCAGGTTATAGTTGAGTTTTTTAATTTCCTCCGTAAGAGTGTTGGTATATTCTTTTTTTGGGCAGGATATGATTACTTGCTCTTTATTTGTTTTTCTTAGTCCATTTATTCCAATTTTAAGTTGGTCTAGTTTGATGTCTTTCTGTATCTTATCACATATTTCTGCAGCTTTTGTTGTTTTTTTAGTTGATGATATTATTATAGAGAACCTCTCTTCTTTTGAAATTTCTTTTTTATTTGTGGCTAGAACTTGCGCGTAAGATGGAATTTTATTGTTTTTTTCTACGACTTCTTCTATTTTCTTCGTGAGTTCTTCGTAATTTTCAATAATTTTTTTTTGTAGTTTGATTATTTCATTTTGGTGTTTAATTTTTTCAGTTTTCCAAAGCTCTTCTAATATATAAACATTTTGTTCTAGGTTCGTTTTTGCTTTCGAATCTTTCACTGTAGTAATTTTTTGTATTTCAGTTTTTATATTATCAATGGCCGTGTCCATAATGTGTTAGCTCGCTGCGCTCGGCGCAAATCGCTCGGCGAAATCGCTCGGTGCTCGGCAGCACTTGCAATTTTTGCGACAATACTTTACTTCGCTGCGCGCGACCGTTCACGTTGATTATAGAACTGATACTGAATGAATTTAAATTCGTAAAAATACGATATATTTCCGCGTAAAACGAGAATTCGCGGCCGTATTCCATCGCGGCCGGCTCTTTAAATTCAGATATTAGAAATAAATTCCAAAAAATACGATATATTTCCGTGTAAATCGAGAATGCGCGGCCAATTTCTGTCGCGGCCGACCTTTTAAATTCAGATATTTGATGTAAATTCGTAAAAATATGAGATATTTCCGCGTAAATCGAATTTTATCATCAGTTTTTCGTCGCGGCCGGCCTTTTAAGTTCAGATATTTGAAGTAAATTCGTAAAAATATGTCATAATTCGGCGTGAATCGAAATTTTTCGGCCGATTCCTGTCGCGCCGTATTTTTTAACTCGGATATTCGAAGTAAATTTAGTAAAAATACGATATATTTCCCCGTAAATTGAAATTTCGCGTCCGATTTCCGTCGCGGCGAGCCCTTTAAAATTCAGATATTCAAAATAAATTCGTAAAAATACGATATATTTACGCGTAAATCGAGATTTCGCGACCGATTTCCGTCGCAGCGGGCCATTTAAATTCAAATATTCGAAATAAATTCGTAAATATACGATACATTTACGCGTAAATGGAAATTTCGCGGCCGAGTTTCGTCGCGGCTGACCCTTTAAATTCAGATATTTGGTGTAAACTCGTAAAACTACGACATATTTCCGCATAAAACGTATTTTCTCGGCCCTTCAAACTCAGATATTCGAAATAAATTTGAAAAAGTACGACATTCCAGTGTAAATCGATTCAGATTTACAAAATAAAAATACTAATTAGGACGATGTATAATCACGTAAAAATACATTTTTCGGCGTTTTTCCGCCACGGCTGACTTTTGGATTCAGATTTACGCAATATTATGATTTATTTTCGCAAAAATCAAATTTTTTCGAATTACACGAACTAATTTTCGTGCGCGGACAAAAATAAATTTCGAATTACGAATTAACAAATTTCGAGTTTAAAAACTTTTTGTATGAAAAAATTTTTCTGCTGAAATTTTTTTGGCGAAAATTTCGAATTACGCGTTTTTTCGAATTATCGGGGTTCAAATTAACGAGGTTCTACTGTATTTACTATTATTTGTGTTATTTTTTGTCAGTTTTAATCCATTAATAATGTCATTTATAGTGAATATAGTTTCTTCTTCATCTTATCTAAAAAAGCGAGGTTATTTCAGATTTATTACTTTTTAATTGACTTTTACTGCCTGAATTTAATAAAACTTCCATGAATGTTGTTTAATAGCATAAACGCCTTTTGCACATGTAGGTAAATACAACATTAAAAAAATCAATGTGACAAAATGGTTCCAAAATATCAGATTTTTTTGGTTATTCATTATTATAATTTTTAATTAAGAGTATATAAATATATTTTTTTAAGTATAAACGAGATAAAAAGTGAAGTGACAGTTATCTTGCAAAATCCTTAAGGTTTAACACAACCCTTGTTATATTCTACGTGTTCATAGATGGCGTTAATTAATTTATTTTATTGAAATACCCTTTTTGCAAGGTATTGCTTTACAATATTAAAATAAATTATTTGTTTGCACCCGTACATATGCCATATGAATATGAATAAACAGTTTTGTCCGTATAAAATCTCAATTCTTTCAGGAAAGGCATACAAATACAATATTGTACCGATGATTCTATTCCAAGGACTATGTTCTTTGAATTTTTAATACTCTCAAATTTTTGATTAAAAATGTTTGAGTTAAACTTCTTTTTCAACTTTTTTCATGTTAGAAATTAAAATATTGCAATTTTTAAAAATTAAGGTATATTTCAAATACAATAATGTAAAAGGTAGTTTTGTAGTTTCTAAAATGGTATTTGTTTTTACGACATCTTTAAAATGAAGAAATATTTACAATGTTTAAAATGCCTTTGAAAAATACATGAAATCTTTTCTTAAAAATATCTGCCGCTTCTGCAAACTGGTTACCTAAATATGCTGTGTACGCATGGTATAAGGAAGTTTATAAACAAATTGGTATTGACATTATGGGGTGACCCTATTAGGAACATGAAATGTAACTATTTTTAATAAGTAGTGCAGGGTCGTCATTGATGATTTTAAAAAGAAAAATGACAACACATACCAATGTTTTGTTTTGATGATTAATATCTCCTCCCTACTAACATGATATCTTTTCTTAATTTTCAGATGGTATTACGACAACCACTTTCTGTGGCACTCCAGATTACATAGCACCTGAGGTATTTACACATTATATTTTTAATAAAAATTTATTTATAATTTTGAACTTGGTCTACGTTTAATTTTCAGAAAATTACTATTTTAGCAGTTGCTTTAGTCACTTTGCTTTCTTCAAACTAAAAAGTTTTCATAATGGAAAGCATCCACGAATCGATTTAACGCACTTGACACAGTTTTTTTTCCAAGTGTCACTCGGCATAATTGATGAAATAATGCATGTTAAATTACGAACCGGGAAATTGCCTGTAAATCGGGACATTACCTGTCGACATGTGATGTATTCTCATTGATGTATGTTCTTATTCCCAGATACTCCAAGAGCTAGAGTACGGCCCCTCCGTGGACTGGTGGGCACTGGGAGTCCTCATGTATGAGATGATGGCTGGCCAGCCTCCGTTTGAGGCCGATAATGAAGATGACCTCTTTGAGTCCATCCTGCACGACGATGTCCTCTACCCCGTGTGGCTGTCCAAGGAAGCTGTTTCTATACTCAAAGGTCGGTGATTCCTTCAAATGTTTATTATGATGACAACCATAGATAATAGAAACAGAGGGAATACGTTAGTGTATGCGGTTTCTTAATAATAATAATAGTTCATGGCCCATTTCCAGTGTTTCTATTATCTATGAGGGTCTAGGACGTTTCTACGCCGCCGGTCCTTAGCCGCCAGTTCATCGCCGCCGTTTCTAAGCCGGGACGGTTCTGCACTGGCCGTTTCTACGCCGCATTCAAATTAAATTAACAATTACAATTAAACTTTATTGTTAAAACCTAACCTAACCTAACCTAACCTATCCTAACCTAACCTAACCTAACCCAACCTAACCTAACCTAACCTAACCATAACATCATTAAGATAACCCGGATTAAAACTTCTGATTACCTGCTTTGTCAATGGGTCATTAAGATAATCCCGGCGATTGTAACTTGCATGTACAAAATTTCCACTCGGAAATTCTTTTATTCTTTTAAATTAAAATAAATGTTAATGCTACTTTTTAAATGATTCGATAATTTTTGTATTGTCTACTTTATTTTCTATGACTGTATGTAGGTATGTGTTTAAACAATAAAGTTTAATTGTAATTGTTAATTTAATTTGAATGCGGCGTAGAATCGGCTGGCGTAGAAACGGCCAGTGCAGAACCGTCCCGGCGTAGAAACGGCGGCGATGAACTGGCGGCGAAGAACCGGCGGCGTAGAAACGTCCTACTCCCTATCTATGATGACAATCTGATACTGACTTTTTCTTTGTTGGAACGTTTGATAGTTCCACTTTTAACAAATAGCCATAATAAGCAGTAAATTATACTTGTATCATTTGTTTCTTTGAATATCGTGGATCATCTGGGTGTCCATTGATAAAAATCTATATCAATACGATATTGACTAAACACATCAATCTATGCTTATTAGGCCGTAGGTTGTTAGGCCTGTGTGGTTGTTAGGCCAGTCGCCGGTATTTGTGAGCAAGGTCAGCAAATGATTCCGACAGCCACTAGACAAAATATTTATTATTTTGGCTGTAATTGAGCTTCGGTCAACTGTCAATACACACTAACTTTTTGAGTAATTAAGTACTTTTATTACTATTAAAATTACTGGCTTATTAATGAACGGAGGGAGAGTAACGAAGCCCATAGAATTGAAAAACATAGGACATATAAGCAATCAATTCAATCAGAAATTTGTTCGGAATATAATTATAGTTGCTCTGACATCCAAGAAATCTTCATTACCAACAAAAATATAAATCTCCACGGACACTCAAAAAAAAATTTATAAATACCTTTTTGCATCCGATCCTGGGAAACACTTCCTTGCATATAGAGTAGTGGATGCATCGAACAAACTTCCACAACATGTGGAATTGGAAGCATGTCTATTCTACTAAAATAAACCAATTTAAAGCTTATTGGATTCTTATTTGGAGAGAAGAAAGGATTAATTTATTTTAAATTTAAAAACAAAAACTCATTTACTGTTCACCTTATTGTGAAATCAGGCTAAAGATCCCATTAATCAATTTACTCCCTTTTTGTTGTCAAAAAGTACATGTGGACTGCCAATGTATATTAAAGTGAGTATTTAAATTAAATAATAATAATACTATCAGGAGTTACGGCTAAATACCCCATTAACCAATGAACTCCCTTTTTAGTGTCAAAAAGTACATGTGGACTGCCAATGTATATTAAAGTGAGAATTTGAATTAAATAATAATATCAGGAGTTACGACTAAAGACCCCATTAACCAATGAATTCCCTTTTTAATATCAAAAAGTACACGTGGACTGCCAATGTATATTAAAGTGAGCATTTAAATTCAACATTGTCAATTTATTCCTATTTTGACATAGCCGTTTGACATTTAGGAATGTCAATCCAAAAACAATACCGATATTGTCAAGTTATCGATTAGACTGTGCTAGAGACCCCCAAGTTCGTTAATCTATTGAACCTACTGGAGTTTGACATAAAAAACAAACACTCGAGATAAACAGCATTTCCTGTGATATATTAAACCACCGCCATGTTTATTAATACAGGCCGTGCTGTTGAAAATTAACTGACGGTTGAAGAGACCTGTTTTTGAGACTAGTTTGGTACTAATCCCTGCTACTAACCTAAACTACTATATATACTAACCCAGTGAAATAAAAAGCAAAACAGGTCTCTTTAATTTCCAGTTCATTTTCTGCAGCATGGCCTGTATTAATAAAAGATGGCGGTGATTTAACCCATCAGTTGACAAACTGCACAAACTTATGGGTACTGGCAAAGTAGAAGCATAAGAAGTAGAGAAATATCACCTATGCCCGGTTCATAAGTTTTTTACAAAGGTTTGGAACATTGTGCCTGCAGCCCTCCAAAATGCACAGAACCACGAGGTGCAGGGTGGTAGTAACATGGAGGCCATGATCTTCAGAAATTCAAGGGCTTAAAGCAACGTTATCTACCAAAAACATACAAATAATTCTAGGCCTTTAAAGTCAAATAGATTATATACGAAAAACATTCCAGTAATTCGAGAGTTCAGAGTCAAATAATGGCGTTTTTATTTTGTGAAGACCTCGAATTATTGGTATGTTTTATGTGGATAACATTATTTGACTTTAACACCTAGAATTATTTGTACATTTTTTTAGATAATTTTGTTTGTCCTCGAATTCCTACATATTTCAAATATGTACATATCTCAGCGTGAAATACTCTGCCGTCATCAGTAAAAGGGCAGCTAGGAATTTGCAATAGTCACATTCTGATATATGAGACCTTTCACCTATAATAATAAAAGGTGGATGCCTAAACTGTATCATTATTACGCATAGTATGACTTCCAGTAGTTCTTCAAATGCTACTGAACGATTATATCGAGTAACTTTTGTTGGTCTGTTCAGGCTTCATGACGAAAAACCCAGCCCGGCGCCTGGGCTGTGCGGCGGGAGGCGGGGCCAACCTGACTGGCGAGGCGGCCATTCGCAACCACGCTTTCTTCCGGGACATGGAGTGGGAGCTGCTGGAACAGCGCAAGGTGCGCCCACCCTTCAAACCAAAGATCGTAAGTTACAGACTCTTCAGCATATATGTTTTGAGATTTTCACAGCCAAAAGTAACACAGTGATTTGTTTTTGGGGTATTATGCCGTGTTGCGCTACCTCCTTCTTTAGCCAAAGTTTCAGACAGCATTGCAGTGTCCATCATCAGGGCAGATGTTTAATTAATCTTCAGCATATATCTTAAATCGTATTTCACTTAACCGATGGTCTCTTTTATAATTCCTATGGCTACAGCTTAAAGTTAAGATGTCACGTTAACGTTTGTGAGAAAACTCTATTTTGTAAATTTATTCAAACGAAAAAGGCGGTTCAATAATACACCGAACTAGGATTAATCGAAATGTCCTAAAACAATAATAACAATGTTGACTGGTGAAATGGTCACCGAGAGCGTAGACAGTTCTGTGGTAACTGAGTGTAAGAGTAAGAAAACCCAACCCGTCGGTGTACAAAGCTTGGAGCTCAAGTCTAGGCACACGGCTGACTACTGAATTTGTCATACGAATCCCGGCAAATTATAGAGCTTAGTTTTGTGCTTTCAAAATAACAGCATATTTTAGAAGTTGTCAGATAATCGAGCAGCGGATTACTGAGCAATACTGTACTTAATATTTTGTTTGCATTAGTAATAAAGTGGGTAAGTATAACCATCTGATTTCGTCCGTCCCATTTGAAGGAAACATGTTGGAAAACTCGGCCAGCCTACCGTCCTTAAACCATGCTTATTTTCCAAACCTTTTTGTAATGTGTTTCTTTCAATTTGTGCAGGCAAAAAGATATCTATGGCCACCTTAACATACAACAATGATACGAATGCACTCATTGCAGAAAGTTATACAAAATTGCAGTCATCCACGACATCATAATATGCCAACCGTAGATAATAGAAATAAAGGGAGATTTTTCACATAAGCTTGTCGACTGTCACTGAACTACGACCAAACTGCATGGACTATCAAAGAGGCAGAGCCAATGAATTTTATGAGTTTGGTGTGTAGGTTATGTTATTATTTGTAGTAACATAACCGGTGTTATTCGTAGCACAAGTTATTTTTATCTGGCAAGATGTTGATGTAAATGATAATGTTTGCAGAAAAACAAGAAGGACGCATTGAACTTCGATGCGGAATTCACCAAGGAGGAACCGGTCCTAACTCCTGTGTCCGCTGATGTGCTGCGCTGCATTAACCAGGTATTTACTTGTTTCTTCATTACGTTATCAAACCTTTCTGCCAAACAATCTGAGATGAAATTGATTATTAGACAAAAAGGAGTTTTGAAAACCCCTTTCTGCGTTTAACTATTTAAGTACTAGAATAAAAGTAACTTGTATGTTTTGTGTTGCAGGATGAATTTAAAGGATTTTCATTTGTGAACAAAGACTTCTGCCCCCCCCGGGGCACACCCGATAAAGCCCCCCAGGCCTAAGCCCCTCTGGAGAGTTCCACTGACACCATCTCACGCTTGGATCTATCTTTCTACTTAATAGCTTACTTCTTCGTGTTTCGCACTGGGTCTGAGTACACTCAGCGCCATACCAAGTAAGCGAACGAGTGACACTCATCACTCGTTCGCACTTTACCGTCTCAAAGGTTCCGGGGAGATATTTCCACGATAATTGCCAAGTAGTTACATATTTTATTATGTATCTAAATTGAACGGTGCGGAGAATGGTTAAATGAATGTCTGATAAAATCGTTGGCAAATAAGCAATACTGCATAACCGAAACCACGGAGTTAAATGGATAATCTAATATACTTCGTAAATAGTATTTTCTGGCACCAAATAAGCAACGTATTTTAAAATATGAAATGCTCCATCTCTAATTATTTGTCTAATCTTGAGATTTTATTATTTTATGAACAAAAATCAAAACAAATATGAATATATACAATGAATCTCATATTATATCATCTTAAAGATGTAAGCTAAGGACCATAAAGAAGTATCCTGAGAATTTGCCCGTTCATGGTACGTTGTTAAAAGTATTATTTACTTATTTGATTTCATAATTCCCGTTCCCGGTGAACTATCGTTCCAACCTTCCCGTGGCTCTGCCTGCCATGAACTGCCAGCATAAATCTTATCCAGCTGTCAGCCTTTTGGCATCTTGTTAATCGATATTCAGTGCGTGTCAATAAATTGGGTTTAACGTTCCAATTCGTTACTTTACCCCATCACGGCAAAAAAAATTCCACCAGGAAATTGTAAGGTCCGTCCGGCACCTTCTGGGTCATAGGAAACAGGATCTAGATCCGCTGGCAAAGCATAATTGTAATATGGTTTGCTTGCGAGGCTATGTCATAGTTTTTCCGTAAATAAATACATTTTATATGTACATCACTAAAACCCAGAGTCCAACGTCATTTTTGTAAATTTGCAAATGTCTTTCTGATCTGGTGATTTGGTTTTTTTTAGTTAAATGACCAGTACTGTTTATTTGTGGGCGATTATCGTTAGAAGGTCAACATTGAAGAGTAATATTTATTTGATGCTAATCTCAGACCTAGTATTATTGTGTATTGTTTCTCTAAAAGCGCTATGTATTTTGTACACTTTGTTTATTCCATTCTTGCGATCTTTCTCGATTATTATAATATAAACATATTATATTTAAATGTGATGATTAGTTAAGATTTAATTTATCTTCTTTTATGAATCTTTATTGTATTATCATTTCTTGGGTATTTTTTTGAATACGTAAAGTATATATTATCAGTCAATGAACTTCACTTTTGTTTTAAAGTATAACCTAGTTGAGTAAGATCCATTTTTGTAAATATGGATGAAAAAAACCCCATTTAGTAATTAGAATTGCCAGAGTTTGGGCAGTTTGTTGCGGAAGTGTCCAAAGAATGCAAGGAGAAACATAGAGGAGGTCTATATGAAATATGTTCTAATTTTACATTATTATTGGGTGGAATTCTGCATGCAAAGAATTCAATAGTAAATGATTACCACATTAATTGTAAGTAAGGTGATCTAGGGTGAGGGCGAGGGGAGACAAAGATCCAACACTCGTGGGAAAAGGACTTTGTTTTTCTAACATATGCTATTTATAATGTCATATTTTAGTTGGGGGATTGTTTGCGTGTTCTGCCATTTTAATAGATTTATTGGACTATTGAAGCTGCTATATTATTGCCTATTGATACAGGGGCGGTCTCCGATAAGCCAGGGTTATCATTGGTTGTTAAGTCGTGACTCCTGTTTCCATCCTGGTGAGAGTCCCCCATTCACAATAATTGAAATGGCTTTAATTATGTCCATTAACTAGATTTGAATAGCTAGTTACTTTGCAACATCTTCTTTCCCCTTCTCACTTTAAATTTGAGTTGCAGCGTTCTATTTTTTTGTTTGTTATTTCTCAATGTTATTTATGATGAAAATGGCAGAACATACAAAATTCCTCGGCAAACAATGCATATAGAAATTAGAGGCTTCCTACTAAGAATTTAGGAAGTGAAATAGGTGAAATTTATATATTATAGCCCCTCCTTATTTTTGCCAAATCATTCACATTGTTTTTTTTATTTTATGAAAAATCATTTCTCAGGGCAACATTTTTTATAATATGTTAAATTATTATTGTATTTATTTAGTGCCGTCGCTTGCAGTTTTGTTTCGAAATGTTGTTAAAATGTGATTAATCTCACAAAAAATAAATATATAATATTTGGTTTTGTGCTAACATATTTTAAGATTAATTCTAGTAAATTATAAGTATGATTGCCCGGAGACACAATATTATTGCCAATAGAGTAATATCCTCATTAAAACGTACGCTATTAGTTCATATTATATTCTGAAAGATGTGACATAATGCCAATTTATTTATCTAGTCAAAATAGTTGTAAAGTTGAACAAAGAAACCTATTTATATGGAGAGGAATCCTATAGTTGTAGTCAAATAACAGAATACATATTATATCTTGTCTTTTTACTCTTCCATCCTCGTACAATACAATAGGTTCAAATTGGGATAGGATGTAAGATGTTCACAGACAAATCTGTTGTTGCTGGGCCGTGTTTGTGCTTTCTACTTCTTGGGTCAAGTTTCCCGGCGGTCTTGCAGCATCCAACGTTTACCCTGAAGATGAACAATGCAAGGCTGTCCGAAATGTTGGCTCAATACAAAGACGGGCAACACGGCTGTTTTCAAATTGTTGAATTGAATCAAATTAGAACAATATGTATATTTTATGCCTAGAAGTTTTAAATTGTTCAACTGAGATTTGTGTCATTTATTTATTTTCAATCTTTACGCCCACGTTACGTTTATCTCTTGAGATATATAGAGTGTACTGGATGTTTTATCATAATTGATGCATTATTGTTTTTTGAAATCTCATATCTTTTACAACCCTCTGATAGTATTGGTTTAAACCTCAAGTATTTATATCACCAGCTGATCTGATTTTAGATCTTTTAAACCAAAATGTCAAATTTTACACTTTTTTTGACATTTTTAGTTCAGTATTGCTTATCTCACTGTTTTTTACAAGTGGATTGTTATAAGACCATAGGAAAAATAATTATGTATTATATTCATTTGTACTATAGGTTAGAAATTTATATAGATTTTTTTCTGATTATTTATAAAGTATTCAGAGATTGTTTTCTCTTAAAATAATTATTTGGAATACTATCTACCGCCATCTTGAATGCTAATATTTTAAAACCTAAGTCATTAAGATTGTAGTTAACAAGCATTTGTTTTATTTCACTACTTTCACTAAGCCAAAGAATTACCTATGTTTAGTTAATTATATGTTAATTAATATTTTTTTAATATAAGATAAATATTGGGTAAAATTGTCATAAAGGCATAATCGCTCCTATATGTATAAAATATTTTAAAACTAATATATTTTGGGTGGCAAAACTGTGCAATATTGAAATTTGTTTCTTCGATTAATCATTATTATAATATATTAAATATATATTTTTAACAATGTATTAACTTTCGTTATGAATATTATACCACTAAAAAATTGGAGAATCTTGTTCATCCAAAAAAAGTTTGATATTCTGGTTTTAATAATGTGCAGTGCTTTTTTTCTCAACTTGCTGCAAGTAAATACTATGTAACAGAAGAATCTTTAGTTGGTACAGTTACGGTAGTGCATCTAAAGCAATCGACCTTGAGTTGTAAATGACTTCTTCTGTTTTATTTGAGGAGGTTGGGTGACGCAGGCGGGATTTCCTGGAACTTAACCTTATCTACGCGGCTGTCGCATATGCGTCTGTGATTCATGAAGTTTCACTAAAACACATACATTGTGTCAAAACTTGCCGCATGATGGGATAGAATGCGTTGAAAGAGCTAGCTTGATATTCATCCACTGCGTATAACTCTATAATTAAACTAATAATTTTTGCATAAGCGTAAAGAGTCGATTGTCTAAATTGATATCTGATCACCGAATCTTCTCACTTTTTAGCCACAAACTCTGTAAAAAATAGACGAGCGCCATTGCAGCCACTAAAATGGCCACATATACCTGTACATAACTTAACTAGTAGCAGTTTGTTTACCGCTTTGGTGTTCTGTTGTCCCACCTAACAAGTTATGTATTAGTTGTTAATATTGTGATATTCAGAATTCGTATTTAATGTCTTTGAATAATCATCACCAATGTTTGGCCTAGGACATTTCAGTGGACAGGTGTTGAAGTCCGTATTGAATTTATCTCTGAATTAGGAATATTCGTCTATTATTAAATTATCTATACTTAATATGGTAATTTGTAATGAACAAAGAGCATTGCTTGTTAGGGCCTTTACCGCCATACGGGCAATGAAGATGTTAACACAATTATTTAGTTCCTTGTTAGAATATTCTAATAGTTTTGAATTCGTTGTAGGTTTGCCAATATTTTAAATAATTATTTGATTTCAGTCATTTAGTGCCATATATGGATACCTTTTTATCAAATAATTCTCACAAATCCCTTATCAAATAATATTAGGTGTTTATTGTTAACGATGCTTTAGATGTTTTCTTATATGTAGGAAAGCAAATGGACGAGCGTGTGGAGCATTAACTATCAAATGAACTAAATATATATTTTGAATAATCCATTTGAGGATACGAAGTGCGTTTGACTAACAGAATAGCTTTCCACTGGATCTATTAATTACGCTTCTATTAGAGTACGCTTTGTTAGCTGAAGCGTTCACAACGATTTGGCTCAAAGCGCCCGTACAAGCGTGTGGTACATATTTAGCTCTAGGCGACTTTTATTTGTCTCAATCACCGCGGTGAAGAAGATGCTAGATCTCTAAATCACTTCAAATGGAGTTTCTTTCATATTGATAGAAAGTGCTGTTTTTATTTATTTGCAACAAACATCACAAGTAGATGCAATAGATGACTGGTGTGATGGTATGTAACGCTTGATGCTTTGTTTGGTGGTGTCCTTCATTGAATAGTTGGATGTTCCGTCTTAAACTTGTTTGTGTCCACAATTACGTATTGCGAATGTTGGGTATTTCGCAGTAACTACCCACGATTCCGAGGCTTCTTCAATAGTGTTAGTGTATTCACTGACTTGTGTATGTATGTATGCATATATGTACGGTTCTAACACAATGAAGCTTGTTTTTTGCAATTGAGATAAAGAGAGATATGTGCTTTTGTCTATAAAACATTGTAATATGTAACATAATACGAGAATTGTAATGTTTTACATTTTAAGTTAACCAAATATATTTACATTAAGAGTAATGAAATTATGGATACCTATTTATAAAGAAATGTTGATGTTTCCAATACAAAATATTAATTATATTAGATATTAAATATTGCCGCTGAATTTGTGTAACTGTTGCATAGGCAAACTATTGTCACAGTTCCAGTGAGATAGTCTGCAACGGAGAGGTAGCGCCATAGAGTGTTAAACACTGTAGGTCCAAGCTACTAATGTACCTTAGCAAGCAGACAGAGCCAATCGCTCATACAACTGGTTCCCGCGTCTACGGTGTTTAACATTGCATAGTACAAACAAACCAACCAACCAACCAACCGCTATTGCCTGTAATTATTCATTGGTCCCTTATCAAATATATTATGTTTATATTCTCAAGCGAGTGGCTTCTATGCGTAGAATAAAGAAGAACACAAGAAATGACTTGCTTTCATTGCATTATGTAGAACTGTATTTCACCATCATTATGAAATTCAAATTGGATGGCGATATACAATGACTGGCAAGTGTAAGAGAGACAGAGCGCGTGCTTAAAGGGTAGAATCAAAATGTACTGGCCGACAATGGTTTCCATTTGAATCTATATGGAAGGCATTTCTAGCGTCTTCTTTATTCCATGCTTCTATACTATATATATATATATATATTATAGCCTACAGTTTTTGCGTACAAAAGTCTCCAGTATAAAATAATGCTTGGCCACCTGACACCTGACTGAGGAAGAGATCTGGAATTCTATCTATTGGATATGCAATCCCCGAACCAACCAGTCTGCTAAATCTATGTAATGCATATTTTCAATTATCATTTTGCAATCAATCCTCCAGTGCAACGTTCGCTTTGTTATCAATTCAATTACTTTCTGCATTTATATTTAAATTAATCATTTGTCACTTTTAACTGCATAATATGAAGAATTTTGACGGTTCTTTGTGACTAAAAATCACCTAAAGCGGCTATAATTTAGTTAAAAGTGAATGCTTTGATTGAAATGAATTTCTAAACGTATAAAACTACATATTTAACTCCGCAGTAAATTAGCTAAATTCCATATTGTTTTATCATAGGAACAGATTTAAAGCAGTCCTGTAATGTATTACTGTACTGTAGTAGCCGGCTGTAACTGTATGTGACTGAGGCATAAGGCGGACGGAATTTTAAGCATTAAGGTCACGGGCAGTGGGCACCATTACCAGTGAAATGCTAAATTACTGTAGTATCTGGCAGAATTTAATTAGAATAATATTTTAAAGTTTATTTCAGCAATGAATGATCATATTTGCATCTGTGTGCGTGATAGTGATATACATATATATATATATATATAAAATGTATGTACGTATTATAGATACTGTTGACTAATGCATTTGGTGAATAACGGCGCGGGCGGTCACTCATCTTCGTGGAACCGTTTCTTCGTCGTAATGGGTGAACATCGGCATCCATAACTGCCGTCAGTCCAACTAATAGAAAACAATAAACATTGCGTAGAGAGACATAGTTCAAAACTCTTTCCCCTTCTAGGAATTATTTACAGTTGTTATTTTATTTTTTAATAAAGAAATGATAGATTAATAGCATAATATTATATCACTCTGAATGTTATCAAAGTAAGATGGTTGCCAACATGCAATATATGGAAAACGCATAAAATCACACAAAAATAATTGCAAAAGAATGTCAATATTTGAAACAATTTAAGTCAGGTATATTTTAATTGATGTGAATCTCATGTTTAGAATGCAACACACAAATTTAATTAAACATTATAAATGTAACATAATTTTGCTAACTACTGTAGAACTTTGCACAAACTTAATCGAGTAGATAACTATATTGAATATGAACCACCCTTACTTGTTCTTTTATTAATTTTCTGTGAATCTTCTAGTTGTGTGTGTTGTAACAATTCACCAACCTTACAACCAACAGTTGCCAGGTTCTCTTGTATATTGTATTGTTATTATTTAGCGCAGCCTAGATCAAGTTTTGAATATAAAACTAAACATGTTATTTTTATATATTGTCTCTGTTGATGGTTATTGTTATAAATTTGTGCCAAAAAAACTTCTTATCACTTGAATCATGTAATAGGTAATTTATTGTTTTGTTTGAATTTTTCTTATATCAATAATTCATTTCTTGTCTTGAAAATAATGAAATGCATGGAAACGCAAATCCAAATTGCAATGAAATCTAAGAACAGAAGTTAAAATTAAATCATTCTAGATTGTGAAACTGTAATTTTATAATTGCAGTAATTGAAATTTCTTTTTTGAATTTAATTATTCCGTACAATTACCGTGTTTATTATTTTAAGATTTCTATGTTGCCTCAAAAGGACTATCCCATTAAAACCGTGATTTAAACAATTTTTCCAAAAAAGAAATTTCCTCACTTATTCTAATGAGAATTGGATATTGTTCCGTTCCTCTTCACCTTTTTAAAATTCCCGTGCTTGATTTCCCAGATTGTACTTTCTGTGGTCTAGAAGTGGGAACTTTAGATCACATATTTATTTTTAGGTTATCCCTCTCTAAACAAATATCCTTTCTTCTATCAAACCTTATCTAAAATTGCCTCCCCTCTGTTGAACTCCGTTCAACATCTCATCTTCTCTAAGTCTGAACTTGACTCCAATCTTTAAAAATGCCCATTTAAATAAAATAAGTATTTCAATTCTCAGGGTGAAAGACAGAAATGTATGAAGAAAAAAATCATTCATCGTCATTTAATAATCAGTGTTATAAGTGTTTCCATAGTATTGGAATCAAATTTTATTTTGCAAAAAAAAATTAATACTTATAAAGTAAAATTAAAAACATTGGTAAGGTCAAAAGCCTGTGACAAAATTATGAACAGGTGTTTATCGTTGAATTCGTCTTTAGCAATATAATGCATTCATACATAGTCGCATATCAAAGAAAAGAACCTTTTGTTTGTCACTTTGGCTTTGCGTTTGCTGCACGTTTTCAAGAAGTTGTTATCCTGTGTGTTTAAAATGAATAATATTTATTTTATCACTCTACTTTATAATAACAAATTGCTTTATTAACAGTCACACATTACACGTTGAATGTAAATGTATTTATTTAGTAACATTGAAACGACGTACGGACTACGGACTAGGGACCCCTCCAAAGCCCGTGCCATATAAATTAATAGAAGTCTGCTTGTATCCATGTGGCGCACTCACGGAGGGTTTATTTAATTTCATAGTCTGTCATCATCAAACAGTGCAGTTGTGAAGGACACGAGTCAATCAGTATACTAAGGAATCTCTTGTCCAGAGAGACATGAGTGTCACTACAATTGGGTGTTAATAAGCGTGATGTGTTAAAGATCTTTAAAATGTTATCCATAATATGAATTTGTGTCACAATTATTTATAGACCACTGAGTGTATGTTAAATACGAATATATATTATAAATATATTAAAAAAATAGTTATAAAATAAGGTATGTGTAATCTTACGTGTATTAAAAAAATGAACTTAGATAATTGTGAACGCTGTTTTATTTATTCCATTGACCTGTTGGAAAAATTAATTGTCACTTACATAACTTAGCTCTTCACACTTAGCTCAGTATCAGTTAGTGCAGCCAAAATCGGGTAGCCCGAGTGCAAATTAAAGGTTATCGTTTCCAAAATGTTGGAAACCTCTACACAAGCGTTTTATTGGAATTCATTAATAATTTGCTCATTTTTCTTTTGACTGTTACCGTAGACAGTATAAACAATGGGAGATATTGCATGGAAGTCAATCACCGCCGAGTTATGATCAAATTGCAGCGACTATTGAAACCGGAAATCGGAACCAATGAAAGTTATGCAATTGCTATGTAGGTAGAAATAAAGGAGGGCACCGCTGCTGTGCGTAGATGTGTAGTGCATCGGTCGACCGCAGAGCAAATTTGGTTGCTTCCAATAAATATTGTGAATTTTTTTAAATTATTTGAATAGGTATTTTTCGTATCCATATTTCAAATTTACAACCATGGATGAAAAAAAAAATATCCTGGTCGTAAGTCAAATTGGTTTTGCTAGATTAGTGCTTATCTGTCAATGAGAACTAAAAAAAAATACCAGGTAAAATTCTTATAAGATTCTTGTTAGAAGTCATTAGGTATGAAAATTAAGCTAAAAAGTCCAACGTCTAAATCTCAAAAAAGTTGAGAACCTTTGTATGTAGAGAATTTAAGTCACTTTGTGTTTTCATTCCTAACTCCTTGCATTCATTTTCCCTTACATACAATAATGGCCTCAATTACACAGCAACTTCTAATTATTCATAGAAGAATTCAACATATACGATCATTAAATGTACCTATACAACAAGTTACAGAAAATATTCCAAATTAGAAAACATGCATGTATCAATAGATTTGGCAATTTCGTATGAAGAGTTCAAATTGGGTGAATTTTTTAATAATATTTTGTTCAGCATTTTCAGCTAGGTAAAACCACAAAATGTTGAGATTTTCCCATAAACCCAAATCAGCAACTATTATTTTTAAATAGGTATCGTTACCTTTGTATGATACTTTTATCATCATGAACTTTTTGAATGTTTAACGCCTTGTCTATTGTTAAATAAAAAAATAATTTATACTTTAATCATTTATTGGCGATCTTGTCAGGATGTGGATCTCAGGGATCTGGGGTTCAGGCCATTCTCAAGAAACCATCAAAATGAAAAACACTTTATTCAGTTAAACTGTGATATACCATTTACTTGGCCACAAGGTTATGCTTAATATTACTAAATTAGCTCAAAACTATTGTATGGAACAACTGCACACTAGAAGTTACTGGCTCTGTTTCATTACTTTTGTTAGAGGTACCATATATTTAAAAGCTCTTACTGCTATGTGAGAAGTTTGTGTTGCTTCTCTTGTGATGTCATCGCGTCGTTCAACCCTCCAGAGTTTGGAGTAAAACAGCTTTCGGCCTTGCCACTATGTGCGGTTAATAACCACCCACACAGCGAATGGCGGCTCGTCTGCTCTCCCACCTGAAATCCACGGCTCTCCGCTCTGAAGTGAGGAGTTCTCCATCTCCAGTGCCCATCTCGCTGTTCCCGTTCCCCTCCTGTTTCCTTTTATGGGCATGATTTTTGCATTAGCGCTTGTTGCTGTTCCGTCGATCACCATATAAGATGATCCTTCTGATTGCACGTGACCAAGGCATATTTTACACTATATTGCTGCGTGATCGATGTGATGGTGTATCCTCTATGATTTGCAGTCTTAGGGATACTTGATTAATGGAGGATATGGGCTACTCATAACACTTTATAAATAAACATATAAATGTTTGTTTCTTCAAAATCTTAAATGTCTGAAAGTTCTTCAATGATGGCTTTGAAATTTTGACGTAACGTTGCATTCGAATATACATGTGTTTTTTTTTTAAACACCAAAAGAGATGGCTTGGACAAACATGCTTTTTTGTAAACAGCGCCATCTGTTGGATGTAAAAGCAACATGCGCTATTGTTCCTCTATCTGCACAGGCAGACTGAGCCACAGCAACCAGCAAGTTATAAATAAGCATGTTCACAAATATTCAGTCTGATAGTAGAATTTTTAGAACCTCAAAATGCTTTTAAAATTTTTTTTTTTGCTCGATATTCGTGGCAACTACATGGTGGAAAAGTGCTGAACTCCTGTTGATAGATAATATCGACAGCACGAAAACAAGGTTGTTTTTATGCTGTCGATAATTAAACAAAACTTATGGACAAGCTACCAGAACACTTCTTTCATTCATAATTATTTCAAGACAGAAACAAGTCCAAAAATCCGATACTACGATATTCAGGTTTTAACATTTGAAAATGGAAAATATTACACATAAAACATACATAAACTTAGTTGCAAAACGGCAGATATTTTAGTTTCGTTCAGACACTCCATACAAAGCACATGAACATTCCCATCTAAATAATAAATAATTAGACTGTCAAAGGGGCAAAATAAAGTGTTTGATATCAATTGTGACTATAATATTGTGTCCGGGCTTTCCCATTAATGTTCAAGTATTTATTAACTTACTTTCTAGACGGGAACGGCTCTCGCGCATTGTGTGGGCCGTCTGGACGAAGCTATTGATGAAGAAATGGTACTTACGGCTAGCATTAAATGAATAATTATTCATTGTTTTATATAATGTCACACCCCAAAGTACATATTTGCTATATTCGAAAAAAAAAATTATGGTGTGGTGTCCAAAAATGTGTGTTTTTTTTTTTAAATAATCACAATATTATTAAACCAACCGGTCATGTATGCATGATCTACCGCTTTGAACTGATGATGATGATGATGTGAAAATTTCATGAGATAAAACTTTCCACAACTTGACAGATAATGTCAAGGCATGATTCTTGATTCAATGGATGGTTTAATCTGATTAAAATCTTAGAATTAGTGGTATCTATCAAACGCTTAAAAGTGATTTATTTAGCATGTTGCAATGTTTCTGTTGTTAATTTTTTTAAACTCTGGATTTTGGAACTAGTACCTAACAAAATATTATCAAATTCTTTTGTATTTATAAATCTAAATAACATAGTACGATATTTTCTTCTACGTTGCGACAACCATATCTGATAATTAATTTAATCTCGGGCATTATTTTAATGGGACCATGTGAACCACCTCTAACCAGATTACATATTAAAGAATACTTATAATGTTTGGGTGGGAAATTGTTTTATTGCCTTTTATTTTCTTTCCTGAAATAATTCGGATGCAGTAAGAAAACGCGATACCGAGAGATCTATTCTCAAATCTAAATCGTTGGACTCTACCTCCCAGCACAGCTATAGACTGATCTCAATTGCCACCACCATCGCACGATTATTCGAACGTCTATTACTAAACAGGATCGGACCCAGATTTGAAACTTATGACAACCAAATGGGATTCAAAAAGCAGACTGCTACCGATAATGCTATGTTTATGGTAAAAAGAACCCTGGAATACTACGGGAATAAAAAGACCACCTCATATGTATGTTTCTTAGACCTGAGCAAGGCCTTCGACAGGGTTTCTCACCCTCTACTGTGTGCTAAACTCAGAGAAAGAGGCATATCATCGGAGGTCATACATATCTTCGACTCGTGGCATAGACAGCAGGAAAACCTAGTAAGATGGAAGGATGGTTTTTCCGAACCTTTCCTCCTAAAGAGTGGCGTCAGACAGGGAGCATGCATGTCACCGATACTGTTCAATCTGTACATGGACGAACTCACCGAAAGGCTAAACAATGCAGGAGTAGGCTGCCACATTGGAGGACAGTGTCTGAATAACGTCAGTTATGCGGACGACATGGTCCTGTGTTATGCGTTTTGTTGCCTATTTCCATATATTTTGTTTTGTTGACATTCAGTTTTAATTTGTTTAATTTCAGCCATTTCGCTATATTTTGTAGGTCTTCATTTAATTTATTGATTGCATCTATGTACTCTTCACATGAAATATAGATTAATGTATCGTCTGCAAATAATCTAATTTTGCAATGTTTTATGGTTTTAATTATATCATTAATGTAAATAATGAATAGAATTGGACCTAATACCGACCCTTGTGGAACACCGAGGTTGTTTTCTATCGGTTCTGATTCTGAGCTTTCCACTTTTGTTACTTGTTTTCTTTCATGGAGATATTCTTTGAAAAGATTTAGAGCTACTTCAGAATGACCTATATCTTCTAATTTTTCCAAAAGTTTTTTCCTTTCTATCGTTTCAAAGGCTCTTTTAAAATCTAAGAATGCTGCAATGGTGATTTTTTTATTATCTGTTTCTTTCTTCCATGTATCAATCACAATGTTTATTGTAGCTTCACAAGAGTTATTATTACTGAATCCTGATTGTTCGTCACATAATATATGATGTTTTTCCAAATACTTAACGAGTTGTTTCTTTATTACAATTTCTAGTACCTGTTCGTATTTTGGTAACATATTTATAGATCTAAATTCTTCACATTTTCTGGTATTAACAACTTTCGGAATCGGGATCACAATAGATGTTTTCCATGTGTTTGGAAATTTTCAACTTCTTAACGATTCATTTATTATGTTCAGTAGATGAGGTCCTATCACTGGCATTGCATCCCTTAAAACTGTAAAACTTATTCCATCTGGACTCTCTTTTGATTTGGTGCTGTTTAGAATCTGTAAAAGATATGTTTCATCAATCTCTTTAAACACGAGTTTTTCTCGGTTTAGGGGAACATTTCTCACGCGGTTGTCTTCCTTCAGTATTGGTATACTCTGATGTAATTCCGTTATGCTGTTTACAAAATATTTGTTGAAGCAGTTCTGTATGCTACCCTGTATCTGATGTGGAAATTCAATGTCATGTTTCATCCCTTTATCTTCAATTTGCATTAATACTTTTATGGTTTTCCACATTTTTTTAGTGTCTCCTTTTTCACAGATAATTTTATTTTTGAAGTAATCGTTCTTACAAACTTTCAGTTGTTTTGAGTATTTATTTCTTGCATTTTTGAATGCTTTCCAGTCTTGTGAGTTTCTTGAGATTTTTGCAATTTTGTACAGTCTATCTCTTTCATATTGTATTGATTGTAGTTCTATGTTATACCATTTATTTGTTCCTCTTATTTTAGTAGTTTGGATTGGTATTAACTGGTCGATTACTTCTTGAAGGTTATTTATTAATGATTTAGACTTTTCATTAAATTCCATTTGATGAAGTTCATTCATATCACCCAGAAGTTCAATTAACCTTTCACTGTTATATTTTTTATAATTTCTGTATTTTATTACTTTGCTGGTTTTCGTATTAGTTCTTTTTGTGTTATCTGTAATGTGGATAAGGTTATGGTCGGTTATTTTTGGCTCATCTAGAACTTTTACATTCAAATCTAATCTGTTGGATTTTTTAAAGATTATATTATTATTTTATTTTTTTTTAGATTTTTTTATTTTTTAATTTTTTATTTCAAGGTCAATTAATGTTCTGGATTTATCCGTTATTCGTGTCTCACTTTTAACAATTTGTTTCATTCCCGATGCTTGGATAATTTTTTTAAGTCTTTTAGTATATGTATCATTCAAATTTTTGAAATTTATATTAAAGTCACCAGTTAGGATATTATCTTCTTCTTTTAAAAATTTTTAAAAATTGATTGTTAAAAATTGTTGACTGAATCAAATCCACTTAAATTTTTTTGTAACCACATACCGTCTTACTTGTTAGATTCTTATGCGCTGGTATAGATAGTTAAGTCGGTCTTAATCCCAATACAAGGTAATTTTAACCATACTACCAGTGCCGGCTCTAGATTTTTGTGAACTAGAGTGGTAAGATTGGAAAATAGAAAATTATTGATGTTATGGCTGAAAAAAATATTTTCAGCCACAATAACATCAACAATGGCTCATTGAAAAGTCTAGAAACCACACTGCATAGGCAGGGGTAGATCTCCGGATCTAGGTGGACCCAGTCAGCATTTCAGCAAATGCTGACTGGACCCCCCCCTGCTGGGCCCCTCTGGGGCCTCCGTGCAGTTCCGCCTTAACCCTATGGGCATGCGGAGCATAAGCCCAAGGCCCATAGACAGGGAAGTTCAGGGGATTGTACCCGGCCCGGACCGCCCTGAGTAGTAATTGCAGTATTTTATTAATAATTAAAGCATCCTCGAAATGAGACGTCAAGAAAACGGCGCTGTACAACTACAAATCATCCAATTATTATTAGGATATATACAATAATAATAATAATAATCTGATAGTATTATTGTCCTAGCGTCTGGACGATGTAGGCCCTCTGATTGGTCAAATTAAAATTGTCTGTTTCGGGCAAATTCAGCTAACTTGAAAATTAAGACACGATTTCATACTAAAATAGGATCGCCTCATAATAATACGAGATTTCTTCAAAAGCATCGTTTCTGCTCATATAATTTTTGGATAATATCGAAGAAAATATGTTTTAGAAAGTTCATAATCCATTGGATTAATTACATTACAATGAAAATTATCCACAGTTACGTGATTATGTTTGACGTTTATAAAAAATGACGCGTTCCTTATTCAATATGGCCGATACGCACGGCTGTAGATGGCTGACAGAGCGCACCTCTGGCGGTATAAAAACGAACCAAATGAATGGCGCGAATATTTAAATATGCAGCTCACAATATTTGATTACTTACGATTAACAAGCATTTAATAAGAAGATTTCTTCTGGAAGCTTATCACTTTGTAATGACATTTTTAATTATTATTTATATTTTTTTTGGTTATTAATTATATCTGATTTTATATTGACATGTTTTCTAATTTCTAAAATTTCAAAATTATTTATTTGCGATGCCTTATATCCTGAGTGAAGTATTTTAAGACCTGAATTTTTATCGAAAGTGTGATCATTATTCAAAAGATGATTTGCAAACTCAAATTCACTATTTCCATTTAGAGCCCTGCGATATTCTTTAGTTCTGACTTCAAAGTTTCTATTGGTTCTACCTTTGTAAAAGAAATTACAATCATCCCAATTGAGTTTTTAAACTCCTGATTTTTTTGTTTGAATTTTGCTATCTTTATTATTAAGAATATATTTCTTCATTGTTATTAGTGTAAAACGCCAGTTGAATAGTACCAGAATTGATTTATATATAATTTTAGAAGTATCGTTATCCACAAACAGAATTCCACGCCATTGTTTATTTCTATCTTTAGAAAGACCGTTTGAAGAGAATATGTTTAATTTTTTTATTTAATATTTCAACTATCAATTTATTAGAATAACCGTTATTAAATGCTATTTGTCTTATGAATATATTGTTTTATGGTTATATTCTATTTGTTTTTTTCGGGTCTTAAAATACTTCACTATAAATAATTTTGTAATTTTAGAAATGAGGAAACATGTTAATATAAAAGCAGATATAATTAACAAGATTTTTTTAATAAACTGTCTTTTAAATATTTTCCCACTTAACTGATCTTTCCCGTCTAACGATATTGTAATTCCTAATTATTATAAACCCAGCCTACTCTTACCCCTCCCCCCTCCTTCCACTTCTTCTTTCCCAATTGCAATCTATATTTAATTTTTGACTTCGGTGTATACACAATAAAATGTAAACATTATATTTATTTATTTATTGGACAATTTGCATAGCGCCGCTTTTGTGAGATATCACCTCAGGGGCACTATATTGTAATAATCTACCTTTATATATAGATTTTTACTCTCCTGATGAAGGTGTATATATAATCTAACTTTAAACTTTATTAGATACGGTAACAGTTGTAGGTAAAGAATTACCACCAGTTGGAGTAAAATTAACACCTTTTAATTAAACCTACTGCTAATCTCATCGCACAATTACCCTCCTTTTATTCATAAACACGGGTACAATTAATCAATATGTAATAATCTATTATTTAAGTCAACTTTGTTATAACTATCTTTAATTGTGACAAACTATATTGATTAAACTTATAGACATTGACGGTTGTAACACATATTTAAGCACTGCAAGTCTCCTATGAGCTAATTATATTAGGTACGATAACAGTTAATATCAGTTGTAGACATGTAGTCAATAATAGTGTTTCATTTGAAATAATCCATCACAAATACGTAAAATTTCATTTATTCAAACAACTGTCATTCTTATTATGCGTAAATTTAGCATGTTATTATTAATTAACTCCTTCCTGTTCCGTGTTTTAACAATATATATACTCACCCTCTCTCTGTGAATGTCCTAATATCTATCTATTAAATGTAACTGTTGTTAATATCACTTAAAATGGGCGAAGCCCAACTAAGAGCCGCCCGCAGGGCCTAGCAGAAAAAAACCCGCGGAGCGGGTTTTTAACTGCTAGTTTAAAAGATTACTTGAATGATAATACTTCAACAATTTTGTTGTCATGCACGTTTATGTATAAATAATACAATTATCATACAAGACGTTCATTTTTATCTGTTAACTTCACACAAGAGACCCCGATAGGAAATAAGTTCCTTAGGACAAAATACGTCATCTTTGGGGAAGCTGTGAAAATGGTACACACTGGGGACACAGAACTAATATATATATATAAAATCTTCCATAGGGCCCTAACCCTGAAGGGCGCCCGGCTAGGTTGCAAAATGACAAACATTAAGGACGCAGGTCTAAAAAAAATCACATTTCTAAATTAGCGGAAAATGTTACTTGTGAAATGATGGAGGACTTAATTAGTATTCGATAGACGCCTGGGTGGGAACCCGAAGCATTTGTCCACTCAGCTACTAGTCGGTTAAGCTGATACGTTTTAAAGATTACCATTTTCAACAATATTAAAAGATTTCCATTTAATAAAATATTAAAAGGTTTGCATCTGAATATTGTTGGAAAATAAATATACATCTAAATATTGTGAATACTTAATTCATATTTCACTACCCCCGCACCGTATAGGAACCAGTTATAACAAATTTTCCACTATCTTCGCCCACATCATATAGGTATCGTCTGCGGCCCTTTTCCGTGTCTTTGTGGCAGTTACAACACATTTTCACTCTCTTCACCCTCCCCAATAATTGGAAAACAATGTAAAAAAATTACCCTCCGGCTCATTCCTTGTCTTTGTGCGAGTCATAACAAATTTTCCACATTCTTCGCCACCACCACTTCCTACTGGTGTTAGGAACGCACTTGACTTACTTTAACCAGTGATTCCCGACATTATTTGGAGTAAAAAATGCAAATGAAAGTTTGGTCCCCGGTGATAATTTTTTTGTTTAATTCTTCAAAGTCCCAATGAAAACAATATGACTGTTAAATTAAATATTTGTTTGAACCATCCAGTACCTGCACTACTACACAAGCAACAATCTATTTCAAATGATTAACCATGCTACATTACTTTCAGCGGGAAACACTGTGTTATATTCATATTATATTATCATCCACTTTCATCTATGTCAAATATTTATTGTTGTTCAGTTTTGTTTTTGCCAACGCACCTGCGAAACCGCATCCATTAAAATAATTATCACATCTACTATCAGCTGTTATAAATATTATTTAACTTTACAGAACCGAAGCTCTGGGAAAAACCAGTAATATAATATGTTATCACGATTACAAAATATAAGAGAAGTAGGTTGTGAAAGTTTTTGATTATTATTTTGCTATCTCTTTTTTAATAAATCTGTTATTTTTTTATCTAAGACTATCAAACCGCAGGTTTTAATATTACAAATAGTATAAAACAAAGACGTTATCCACGTCTGTCTGTTTGTGCTCTTAGTTCTTCTAAACTACGCAATGGATTTTGATAGGGTTTCCACTATCATGTAGAGAATTTCTTCCGGAAGGTTAAAATATGTATATAATACATGCATATTATATTTAAAGAAAGTAGAGAAGTCTCCAAGCAACGCGAAGTAATCTTCAGCTAGTATTACAATATAACAAGGAGATAATAATAATATTATTGTAATAACTTAGCAACAATAACTAAAAATAGATGATAAACACAGTGCTTTACAAATTAGATGCACAAAATGAACAATGAAAAATAATGTATTATGTATAATACATATTGCCAAGAGCCCCCCTGAATTTTTGTATTATTTATTACTTAGTTACATTTTTCCTAAACATGTCAGATTCGTTACTCTAGCCCAGAGGTTCCCAAACTTTTTTGCCCCGTAGACCACTTGCCAAATATTTTTTTCCGTAGACCCCCTGCCTGCCGAATATTGAATTTTCCTAAAACTATTAAACGTTCCATGTGATAATCATTTATTTTTTTCGTAAAAAGATTCCCTTCCCTTGCCTGCCCTACAACCGGGTGGCGATATAGTTCCTCCGTTTTTGCATTGTGCAGACAGGGGCGCCCTTGTGAGGTATTACACCAAATGAAAATGGAGCAGGATAAGCAACGGGATGATTCTTCAACATTCCATTTGCACAGTCAAAATATCCTCAAACTTAGTTTTGAAGTCTGTGTGAAGTACATCTAAATGTTGAACGTCATTATTACCCTGGACGTTTTTCAAAAACATGTTGGGGAACTAGGAAAATTCGCGGCTTCCAATGTGCAATGTTTTGGTTCAATATATTAATTCTGATGAGAAAAGGAACGTAGACTCTATTTATATACCTCAATAAACAACTTTGCGATATATAAACATACAAATATCAAATAAGTAATTTCTCAGTCTATTATTAGTATTACGTAAACTGTGTTATTTGTGCCCAGCAAGCCGATATCGACCCCTGGGGGTCCATAGAGACCACTTTGGGAACCTCTGCTCTAGCTTCTAGCTTATTTGTAGGGAAAATTGATAGAGATCGGTCGAAAAATACAAAGTTATACGAAATACGAAATATTTATAAAAAAAAAAATTATGTAAAAAATAAAAACTAATCACCTTTCTGATAAACTTAAATTCTACACAACAATTTATCCTACATTAATTGTCGTTTATCAGTTGTTTTTAAATATAAAACACGTTTAATAGTAAAGCCCTAAATATTTTTATAAAAATCTTGAAATCTAATAAAAGCTACATAGCTCCCCGGCCTTCAAATATGGCCTCGGTTTGTAACAGTAATAATTTAATCAACATTTAATTAAATTAATCAAATACACCTCCTTTTTTCTGAAAACACCAAATACAACATGACTCTAACATAATATTGTATTTAATCGAGTCCCATTAAAAATAAGACAACAACTCTATTATTATTATTTTTTTTATATATATAAAAAAAATAATAATAATATATATATTTATATATATAAAAAAAAAATAATAATATATATTTATAAATTACAAACAATACAAAACAAAGTGAACCTTTGTCTGTCCAACTGGGAAGGATTCCCGTTTCAGGACAGCCAAATTGTGTATTTATTAAGTAGGTACATAATATTATTACAATGGAATGGCGATGCTGTCAAAACAAATTTTTTTTTTTAGAACATTGTTGATTCCATTCGAAGTGACGGGATGGTTTATTTATCCTTGAAAGAATCGCAAAGATTTAATTTATTACCAGGGTCAATTTGAATAACATTAGTAATTGCATTCAGAACAGATGAATGGTTTCTTTAGGGACATCACAAGTGTGAGATTCTTTCCAGGGCATTTTGGAGAACATTTAGAATTGTATAGTTATACTTTCCACATTTATAAATCAGTAAAAGACATATGAAACCTATAGTACTATATTTTTAGAATTTCTTAGGTGATAGAAATTACACATTACTAGACCAGACTTTACTTGACTATTTTACCTTTGTTTGCCATTTACGTGATCTATTGATGAAGATTTATAAGGCAGTATACCATATACTTTTTGTATAACATGAAAAATCTGGTTGTTAGATGTATTCAAATGTACTATATCTAATTTATAATTAAAAAAAATAATAATATATTATCGTAATTAAAATATTCACCTAATCTTAGATGGATTGACCTTTAGTGATTGTCTTTGACTTAATTACTTTATAATTGGTTTGTCAATCTTTTAGATTTGTCTTTGCCGACATGTGCAGATTTAGTACAACAGTATCAAGGTGTAAACATTTCAATTAAGATAAATGTCAAAATATAACAATCAAAATTAAATACCTACAGCTTTGTATACGATTAGTCGTCTCATTTCATGAGGCCATCCATAATGGCACGTATACATTTGCGAACCTGAACGCGAACCGAGCCACGAATTACGGGAAAAGAACGAAGCAACTGCAAGCGGCGTTTCGCGCCCTTTGCGGTTGTTTGTTCCTTTCCCATAAGTTGAGGTTCAGTTCGTCAGTTCGGCTCGCGTATGTATACGTAGCATAAGATTTCACAAAACATCGTAGACTTTGGAATGGTTTGAAAGGGATTAGTACTTGCAAATCTGAGCTTCATTTATATTTTTCAGATAAATGTTCGACCTCAATTAGGTTGGTTTAACCGTCGTGGGTCAACCGTTGAGTGTTGCGTACAGAAGACGCGATGGTTGGTTCAATTTCACCAGGTGCTCCTCCGGGGAACACACGCAGCATGCCTCTAGTAACATCGTTAATTAGACAAACGTGGGCAAAAAATTGCGTATGGAACGAAAAAATCATTAATATGATGCTACTAAAAGGATTTTTAAATGCTTTTACGATTTCATTCGTTGCATCCTTTTTAATACATTTGAACTGCTCCAATACCATCACAAGAGCTTCGTTTCTGGTATATCTATCAGTGTAAATATTGCTCGTAGCACCTTTATTTTAAAAAATCCGTCATCGTTGGTCATGCCTGTCATTTTATTTATTTTTGTTCGTTAAATGTACGATCACAAACAACTACGCACGCGTCGGCTCTATATGCAGACTGAATAAAGTTGGTGTCGAAGAACCACGCTGTTTGAGCGGTTGAATCAAATGTAACTTTATTTATTACTAAGATGGTCCAACTTGGTTGGGTGGTTGGATGCTCTCGCGGTACAACCGTTCAACTTGATAGCCCGCCCCCTTATTGCATACAACGCATCTCCGCAAGGTTCAACTTTACGTTCAACTCAACCAGATTTGTACAGCCAAATTAAGTCGTGTGTAGTGCCCATTACGTTCAACTAAATCAGAAATCAAACTCAACCAAATTGAACGGTCTGTAGCTCCCTTTTATGATGTGTATTTTTGGCATTTTTTTTATCTGTATCTTTTAGGGGTTTTGGGTGCTCCACTCTCAAGGCAATTTAGGTATGATTATTTGTTTTAGTTGGCAGGATATTTTTAAATAAAGCATTAAACCAGCTAAATCTACAAATCATTACAATCATAGATTGAAAATATTATAGATAGACTTGTGCACTTACCTATTTTATTTACGACTCTCTCCTGGACAGTTGTGGCGATACTCAGTAGCAGACCCCTGACGTGAAAATGATGACTTTGCTGTGGCTAACCTAACCTAACTATTAAACCTCTTGGGTTCTCTTTCCTTCGGAAGACATGGACCTCTCGAAATTACTTCCAGTGCATGGATGATATAAGTAAATATTGGTATGAATATATTCCAGTCTCTATCGCTGTGCGTATAATATCCCATCTACTAGTTTCCTGGCGGCACATCAGAATCTGTGCTGAACAGAGCGTCTCCCGATACTTTCGACTGACTGTACATGTATAACCTCAACGTGCCACTATAACCTCCACCAACTCTCCCCCGCCATACAAATAATAAGAACTTTCTTATAAAAATGTAAAAAAATTTCACATTTTTTTAACATTACCTGATTTTCCACGGGTATACAATTTCTGTCACCATTTACTTATTAAATTTGTAGATTTAATCATCTTTTTGCGTATCTTTCTCATCTGTATCATACGATTCGTGACGTGTTTTGATTTTACGTAACAAGCTTCAAAATTTATCAATGTGATTTTGAGGAGTTGTGCATTATCAATTCTGATACCAAATCATTGTTAGGCGGAGTGATCATAATAGTACTACGATAGCTAATCAATAGATAGAATAAACGTTTGTTATCTAACAATGTAATCGATTCAATCTGTATTCAGATTTGATAAATCTCATGTTTAGGTGTATTATTATGATATAGTTATAGTTATTGCCTAATCTTTACATGTCTCAACTGGCCAGAATCACGAAGTTTGGACTATTTAAAACTCTATCACATTCGATAGCCATCAAATTCACGATCGGCGTCTCGGATCAGCGCCATATATGATAGAAACAGAGGATATAGGTAGAGATGGCAAAATTTCGTTTTAACTAAAAACGCGAAAAAATATTTATGGTTCGAAAATAGGGCATTTATAAGTTTTCTTTGCGTTTCAAGGCATTTGAAAGTGTTTCCAGTGATTTCTATTTCGCGAATTAACGCGAAAAACGTGATTTTGGCCGTATTTCAGCTAAATTATTCTATTTAGCGAAATAGGCGCGAATTTCCCGAAAATACCGGGTAAGGCTGGCCGCATACATACGTTTTTCGTATTCGATTTCCGAATTCGTTTTCCGTATTCGGACATCCGAATGCACGGAATCAGTAGAAAATACATTAACTGCCGCACACGTTCGTTTTAGTTCCGAACGGAAAAAATTCCTTACGCACGTTCCGAATGCGAGCCGGCGCGTTCGGAGAAACCGAATGGAAAAAACCTAATGACGTCATGTGGAACGCAGCTATTGCATACAGTTTGTTTGTGCCGACGCAAACGTACGGAAATTTCCGTTCGTAATTCAGTGTTGCCAACGGATCTTGACCTAATATCGCCGTTTCTCATACATAAGGTAGCGTAAAGTAGCCGAATAGCCGGGGGGGGTGGCTAGAGAATTTCAAAAAGATAAAATTTGTCCCCAGAAAATAAAAAAAATTCATGGGGAGGGTGGCTAGAGAATTTCAAGAAAATATAAAATTTTACCCCAGAAAAAATAAATTTCATGGGGGGGGGGGGTGGCTAGAGAATTTCGGGACATGTTTAAAATTGATGTTTTTGAAGTAGCTTAATTGGCGACCAGTCGCCTTTTAGTTTTTTTCGGCGCCGATTCTCGCTCTGAGTAGCCTAAATGGCGATATATCGCCCTTGTTGGCAACACTGGTACTGACGTTTATACATTCCGAATGAAGAAAAACGAACGTTTGCGCTAGTCTCACGGAATTCCGAATACGGAATACGAATTCGGAAATCGAATACGGAAAACGTATGTATGCGGCCAGCCTTGACAGGCGTACGAGAATGAAGGAGCCCACTATTGAAACGTGCGCAATGCTATCATTCAATCAGTAAAGTGCCTTTTCCATTGTTTTTTGTATTTACCTTTATTTCAAATATGCCTACTTTATTTCATTTTTGGAAGCCTGTCCTACCTCTTTTTACAATTTTGTTACTATTTTATGTGTAAATATTTCATATTTTTAATTTATACTGTACGCTGAATTTAAACGCTTTCCGAGAATATAGCGTATTTCAGAAGTCAAAGAACCATACAAATTGGAGAAGCTGATACAGTAATATTTAGTCCAGTACAACTAAAGAAGAATTGAGAAAAATGCATAAGGAAGGTAGTTTCATGTGAATGTGCAGGGAAAAGTATTATGCCTACTTTATTTAATTTTTGGAAGCCTTTCCTACGATTTTTTATAATTTTGTTACTATTTTATGTGTAAATATTTAATATTTTTGTACTGTAGGCTAAAATTGGTTTTTGACATTACACAATTTGTGCGAAATAAATTACGCCTATTGATGTTAATCGCAATCTGCATTTGTTGTGTTTGTGTTCGACCCGTACTTAGAGTTTCCTTCCTTATTAATTTAATATTAAAATTAATTATTTATAATCTTTCACATGGAAATACTTGCAAATGAAGGTTAAACATATATTTTACCAAAAATACTTAAAATATGCGCTAAAAACATTAAAAAATACATTTTTTTCTATTTTGCTACAAAACGCTAAATTATGCCTCAAAATGCTATAAAATGCTAAATTTCCAATTGTTAATGCTAAAAAATCTGAAAATTAATGCTAAATTTTGCCATCTCTAGATATAGGCCACGAAGCATTTATTAGGATGAAACCGCGTGCACAAAAGCGTCGCCAATAGGGTCGGCCAAATAGGACCAAAGCGAAATCGGCGCTACACAAAAATACTAATCATCCGAATATCATTGATTACTTAGGCGTCTGCTGGTTTTGACAAGGGGTGCCAAAATTTTACTTGCCGGGGCACAAGGCAAGGCAAGGGTCCTGGGTTCGAGTCCTAGATGTGACCGTATCCTTTTCTGATTTTTCTATTTCAGATTTTCGTTTAGAAATCGCTAATATTGTCTTCAATAATTAAAATGATAATTCATCACATCTTTAAAAAGTTATATAAAGTCATGGAAAGTGATGAAACAGAAACTTTATTAACTGGGTTAAGTAGGTTAGGTTAAAAAAAAATTACCGTTTTTAATGACTTTATATCACTTTTTAAAAGTGTGTTGAATAGTCACTGTGTTGAGTTAGCATGGAACCGTTTTCACATATATTATAAAACAAAGACATGACTTTCATTGGTTCCGCAGCTTTGATTGTTTGTGCAGTTAGGTCGTAGCTCAACGACAGTCGGCACGCATTCATGGCTTGTCTCCCATTTTTTTCTGTTATCTGTGATCAGCGCCATTTGAAAATTTTCTAGACACCTCATCATATTTTGCACGCTAATTTTCTAAGGTTTTTTTACTTAGGAATTCACAAGAATATTTTTTTAATCCTTTTCGTCATCTGAGATCTCAGATTAGAGATAGATCCGGCGAGCCATTGCTCGGGGATTTACCACATATCGAGCCGAGCCGAGCCATCTGAGTTTCCCCACACGCTGTGGATTTTAGATAGAGCTTTCAATCCGGGATCTCGAGGTCCGGGAATCCCGGACTGTAATCTCGGTGCTGTCCCGTGATTACGGGATTTTGTCGGTTTCACGACCTTGCTTCAATCGAGGAAATATTTGATATTATATATTTCAGCATGACGTCTATTGCACAAGATTCTTGAGAAATTGGGATATAAGTCATAAAGATTTTGCGCTAGGTTATATATATTGAAATAACGAATTTATTGAAGTCTGAATAATATTCATTGTTAGCCTTGTGGCATCATTACCTGCACCGGGATTGTTTAGGCAGACGAGCTTTCATTCCATGCAATTAATTCTTCTGGCAGTTTTAGATGTTCCCTGCAAGAAATCTAAACCGAAATTCTTACCAGAAGATGAAAACAACATACCGTTGCTGACACATCGAAATCACTCGAAGAAAATATGTCTTTCTCTTGCCTGCACAAGAGAAAGCCATATTTTCTTCGACTCACTAATTCAGATTAGACATTGAAATTGTAGAGGAAGTTGATTAATCTTTCTCCGCAACAAAAGCTCGATGGAGCAATTCTTCGCGGACTTAATTATAATATTTTTTCAAAAATAAAAACAACCAAACATAAAATAACCTATCAATATTATAAAAGGATCTGGCAAATTTCGAATTTGTGTCGGAAAACGGCGACTAAAATAACATTATCACTAAATATTGGTACATTAAAAAGTTGTTTCTAATATATCACAAATTTGTAATGAAAAATACATCATTTGGTAGTTTATACTTATATTTTAGTAATTAACAACTTTATTTTAATTCTAATCAAGCATAGGGACATTCACAATGCTACGTATTCATACGCGAGCCGAACTGCCGAGCTGAACTTCAACTTATGGGAAAGGAACGAAGCAACCGCAAATAGCGCGAAACGCCGCTTGCCGTTGCTGCGTTCCTTTAAACATATGCTAGCAGCGTAATCCCGGTTCCCCCATCTCCCGCAAAACTAACGTCTCCAAATAATTAAATTAATATTTACCCAATAAAATTTAGCTCCATCATTATAAAGGTGCTAGAGCTTGTAAATCAAGCTAATTACTCTATTTGCCATGCTATCAAAGTCAAAGAAAAAAATCCCGGGATTGAAAGCCCTAGTTTTGGCTCGGCGCGGGGCGTTTGACTCGTTGGCCCTGCCATGTTTGTACAGCTTATCATAGCAGCGTAAACTGCAACGAAAAATCTTTGTACCAACATTAAAAAATCTAATAAAGCTTAAGACCGGGTGGACTTAGAAAGCTATGACTGTGTGGGTGCACCAGTGGAAGAGAATGGAAACCAAGGAGAGAAATGAGAGGCAGAAGTGGCTAGAAGATTAGTTAGAAGAGGACTGGAAGCGAATGGCGGACGGACCGCAGACGGTGGAGAACATCTGTTTAGGTCAAGGTCCCACCCTGTGAACTACATACACAGATATCATTTTAAATGTTTTTTTTTAGTTTATTAATACATAGGTATATTTAAAAATACTTTTGACTGAGGATTGAAACTTCCTCTCCAGGGACTCTGCTGTGAACTTTTAAAATGTCTTTCAATAATTAAAAAAAATAATTGTTCGACTGAGGAATGAACCATCCTCCCTAATTACTGGAGTCAGCAACGCTAACAACTGAGCCAAATCTCGATCGGATAGAACCGATATTGATTTTGCATATTGTAATGCATACCGTTATGTCATCCGATATGTCCGCGTGCGTATGCGTGATAACCACCAAAAGTTGAAGATTGTAATGTATTGTCTCGACAACAAGTCTATGTGCCGAGTTTCAGTCGGATATTATGTCGGGAAGAGGGTTCATTTACACTTAAAAGATTTGCATTAAAAAAAAATCAAAAAGACGTATTTAAAAAGTACATGTTTACTGGGTTGCGTATGGTTAGTTTTGAGTGTGTGATATAGAATAGTTGGTTTGATCGTGTGTTTCGTACTGGACAGTGGAAATGATATTTATCAGTCAGCAATGAGTTCATGCCGTGCTGCCTAAATGAATAGGTTTGAACAATTATTACTGTTGACCTAACCCGGTAGATACCATAGCTAGTATGCGCACACATGCTACGATTTCCCGCGATACGATTAACGAACGTAACCTTAGTTACTGAAACAAAAACTACGAAAACATTTTACTACACTTAAAAAAAATCTTCTTTGAAAAACTTTATTAGAATTTGATTTCCATGTAAAACCACCTATAAAGTTTGTGATATAACACTGTGTAGGTACAACAGGACAGCGAACAATCTTAAATATAAGTTTCTCTTTTTCTTTCTTCGCACTTTGAACCGATATATCAAAACACCTGGTAAGGTGAAGCCTTTTATAATACAAATGCAAATTATGACATAAATCAATCAATTAAACATTAATTAAGCTGCATCTTTTTATCAAAATAAACCAGAAACGATTGTAAAGAAATCACGCGTTAAATTTTGGCAATAATTGACAAATACGTACCAGATAGCAATGTCAACAAAGATATAAAACATTGTATTAAAAAAATCAAGTCGAGATTTGGGATAAGTCACTAATGTTCAAAATATTATAAATCGACGATGGAAAGGCAAAAGGGGTAAGCGACTAGCAACAATAGTAAAAACATTTTTTTATTGTGATTTTTATTAAAGGTAAACCATATGTTTACAAAACAAGGTTTTATGCAAAACACAAAGGGTAGCAAATTAGTATAAGCAATACTTATTAGCCTGAAGAACAAATAATAATAAAAAATCTCGTCTTTCAATTCCCATCGGCGGCGGCATTTATTTTTTCTCGGAAGATTTTTTCAATTTATATTTGTATTTCAGACTAATAATTATTGCTTATAATATTTTGTCATTTTTTATTCTTATTAATTTTAAGTTATAGAACTCCATTTTTATTGTCATAAAGTTTAAGTTGTAGAACTCCATTTTTATTGTTATAAAGTTTAAGTTGTAGAACTCCATGTTTATTGTTATAAAGTTTAAGTTGTAGAACTCCATTTTTCTTGTTATAAAGTTTAAGTTGTAGAACTCCATTTTTATTGTTATAAAGTTTATGTTGTAGAACTCCATTTTTATTGTAATAAAGTTTAAGTTGTAGAACTCCATTTTTATTGTTATAAAGTTTAAGTTGTAGAACTCCATTTTTCTTTTATATAATTTATATTTCATGATTCTTCACCTTCCTGCCATCATAAGACTTTAGTTTTCTAAGTAATTAATATCTCTTTCAAATCATCGCATCGACAATTAAGCATAAAAATCAATATTTCAGATTTGTCAATAGTTCAGATCTCTGAGGTGCCAACTCACAATAGGCGCAGGTACCAATTTAATTGCATAATATTGTACCGAAAGGGCTAAGTGACAAATGACTGCTGAAGGGCTAAGTGACAAATCGTAATGCGAAAAAGTGAAAACAGTTTTCGCTCTAGGTCGAAAAATAGTTAAGTAGCAAATGGTTTTAACTATTATAGCATGGTTCGTCAAAATTAAATAACGTAGTGGCACATAACTCTCTTTGCTTTACGCTGTTCCTAAATAGTACAAAAAGTATAGTGGTTTTAATATTTTCAGAATAGAGAGAAAACAGAAAGAGCGGAGAAATGGGTTCGGATCGAAAATATTTTTTTTTTTTATACAAGTTTGTCCCCTTTTATCTTTCCAACCTTATTATATATAGTTATTATTGTAGATCAATCTCTGTGACGTCACAAATATCCTTGACGTAGTTGATATAAAAATATATCAAGTGAGCAAAGTGTGCAATGATAAATAATTTATTGTAAAAAACACCTGAGATTTGATAATTTTCATTGATTTGGCTAATAATAATAATAATTAGCAATCATCAATCACCAAATCAGTTCGTATTATTTTTAAAACAATTAAGGTTTTATCTCTAATTACAACACACATGGTACTGATGATGCAAATAATAGGGACAATTCTGTAAAAAAACAAAAATGCATGTTTTAACATTATTTGAATTTATAATATTATTCGACACCTTTGGCACATTGCGAATGATTTAAAAGACACTGTCATCGAGAAATCAGTGACTAAAAAATGTATTTTATTTCATTTTTATTTATTAGATATTAAAAAATACAATAACAGAATACTGAATCTTTGACTGTCCAACTGAGAAGGTTTCCCGTTTCAGGACAATCGAAATGGTTTAAGTCATATGAAGTAGGTAATGTAACACAGATAAATAACAACAAATTCAATCATTGCAGAATTTATTTTTTATATAATATTACATTCATAACATTGTGGAAATTACTTTCATGTTTACAATATAAGAGATAAGTTAGGTAAGCATTTTAATTTTTCATTGTTTCTAATTGAGTACAATACAAAATTGAACCAGTTCGTTATTTTACTATAGTTTTCAGAAACCAAAATTATCATAAAATGTTGATATCAGTAATATGAACTCGTTGATTTTTGTAAAAGTTGATGAAAACTTCGTAATATAAAAAAAATAGCGATGAATTACGTGCAACTTAATAATTATTGTAGCAAAATTTTGATTAATTACTAAGATACTTCTCAGCCGCGAGATTTATTTCAATTATTTTTAATCATTGATGAATTATAATCGTATTTTGGTAACTAGCAGAATAGGCCTCACATAGAGATGTAATTGATAGCCGAATCTCTAGGGGTTATAAAGTACCTGCCTGCCAAATCTTTCCTCATTATTCCGTTTGTTTCAAAGACAGAGCCATTTTGGGTCCTGATCGGAAAACTTTAGATTTCTAAAAAATTCTGATTGGTTTTACAATCATAAGTATAATCTAATTGTTTCGTAAAGACTGTGACAGAAGTAAAAATGGACCAATTCGACGATAAGGCCATCGAAAAGCTGATGTCTGGCATCGACCAGCATCTCGGCAGAAATGCTTTGAAAAATATGAAGAAATACGCGCACATGACTCACCAGGTAATTTACATTATTTTCACTTTTTTACATTTAACCATTTCTCAAAATGCAGTCACTTCAAGGGTGATCAAAAATATATGGTACACTACAAGTGATCAAACGAAATATTGAAAAGAAAACAAAAGGACAGAGTCCTCCATAGAAATGTTAAAATTTGGACTTGGTCATGGAGTGATGGTACGGAGAAAGGGAAGGTGATTTTAGTTTTCAGTGTGGTTAAAGTGAGAATATTTTAGAACAGATTTTAAATTGGTTGGATTTTATTTTTTCGATGCAGTTAAAGTTAACATATCTTATTGTAGTAACGTTTTTAAATTGGTTAGACAAGGCACGAATTTATTTTTCGATGTAATTAAAGTGAAAAGATTTTAGAATTGTTTTTAAAGTGGTTGAATGAAGTACGATTTTATTTTTCCATGCAGTTAAAGTGAATATATTTTAGAATAGTATTTAAATTGTTAGGATGAAGTACGTTTTTATTTTGTCAGTGTAGTTAAAGTGAACATCTTTTAGAATAGTTTTTATTTTATTTGTTGGATGAGGACGGACTAACGAGAGATGGATTATAAAGGGGGGAGGAGGATGATGGAACGAAGATATAGGCCTCCGTGGTTGAGAGGTAAGGCCCCAGGTTGTTGCTGTTTTAGAAACATGTAGATTTCTAATGCAATACCTTGTAGATACATTTGGATCATTTTGTACCAGTAGACACTTGCGCCGTTTCCGTTGTTTTAGAATCACATACGGACTTACGTTCATACTATGTAGAATGCCTTGCAAATATATTATGCCAGCAATTGAGTTATTTTTTTTTAAAGAAAGACAACGTTCCTGGGTTATGAATAACCTGACAATATATTAAAATCTCCTACTACCACCACAGTAAGCGGGAAATTTTGCTTGTGTTGTGATGGAAGACTTAGCCAGCCGAGCAAAACACACTACGCCTGGGTGGGACCCAAACGCGATGCCAACTTAGCCACTTAGAATTGCACAATAAATGTATTTTTCGGTGAAACGTATGCTATGCTAGCTTCTAAATCGTGGCCAGTAGTTAAATGAGTGTTTCCTCTCCGCAGATCAACGTGACGTCTGGCCGTATTGAGACCAACCGGTCCATGAGGTTGCGGACCATCCGCGCTGCTCAGGAAATGAAGTCCAGGGGCATCGGTCTGAGCGATGTGGTGATGATTTGTGGAGTGAATCACGACGATATCGCCGTGCCCATCATTGGCTGCCTGTTCCTCGGCGCACCCGTCATGGCACTGTCCAACGACATGACCTATGGTAAGTCAGCAACTGGTTTTAACTGCAGAGGTGCTACAACAAATAACATTTCGTTTAGTCGACAGGACTATCTTAAGCCTTGAGGGGGCCCCTCGGCACACTGAGTTTGGGGCCGCTTCAATGAAAAAATTCTCCAGAATATCGTCTCGGCTCCTGTACTATGTTTGGGATCCTTTTTTAAAGCCAAAAACATCCGGGAAAACAACATAAACACAGTTGCTGTTTTAGAAACATCGGGTCGGGGGCCCTAGGATCTAGCCCTTATGGTAAAGACGGAACTGTTCATCCACACACTCTTCATGCATCCTCCAAGTTCCTAAATTATCCCATTTGCACACCAGTGTATTCATTATACTGAGCACAGATTTTTTCTTCTTGACTCAGTTCCTCATTGCTGAGGATCGTGGCCCTCACCCAATTTCCAATTTCCATTGTGGACAAGGGAATTTGTCCTCCTCTTCGCGGTTCTGCGTTGCTTGGAGAGCCAAGGACACTGACGTACAGGACGCTAGTGATACTTGGTCACTCCAGCGCATTGGTGACCCTCCTCTGTTTCTCCTGCCAAACACTTTGCCATTGGCCATGAGTTTCTTCAGATTGGATTCCTCAGTATCGCTAGCAAGGTATCCAGAGAATATTAGACAGACGATAGTCCATTACCTATTGGTTATTATTGGTTGCTTTTAGAATTCGACTTAATTATTTACTCGTTCTCGAGTGAGGATACAATTACAAGGTGATGTATGTATCCCACAATGCCCAGTATTCAATATTCCTGAAATTCATTAAAATTCCTTTCTGAATATTTATTCAAGTTTGTTGATGGCGAAGCTTTTTCTTTTCCTGTCTTTTTGCTTGATTGGAATTAAAATAAAATGGCTAATTGGTGTATTAAAATATAAGCGTAAACTACCAAATAGTTTATTTTTAAATATAAATTTATAACGCATATTTGATAAACAACTTTTTGAGAAACAAGAAATATATTTTTTAAAACCATTTTACGACCGTTTCTAGGCTCGACTGTTTCTAGGCTCTGTTTGTCAAGTTTTATGCCTATTATATTTGTGGTGATATTGACTCATTAAAATATACACATTATTAGCTTGTGTATTCTTCAGAAACAGCAAAAACCCTCAGATCAGAAAGCTGAGCTTTGTGAAATTTTCCCATTCCTGTTTCAAATAATTCCAAAATCAACTCATCTTATTTCAACTGACAACATTATTCACAAGGATGGTAATTTCGTTACATTTATAGCATTGAAATATTAATTTAACTGCCAATTTTTTCCCATGATTACATCCATAAAATTTTTCGAAATGTATCTAAACTCGGCCGAAAAGGAAAATTAACTACATCTTTTAGTTAATCTACATTTCATTTATTTTTTTTTAATTCGATTATATTTTGTTTGCTTGAAGTGTTTCAACATGAATGTCTTCTAAGATGAATATCAAAATATTGTAAGCTTTTCCATTTTATTATAACTTATGTAAGTTTGAAGGTGACTTTGTTGATTTTAAAAGGCCTTTTCAGGGAAGATATTATCGTTATCTGATTCAATAAACTCAATCATTTGTTATGTTATCAATTATTATTTGTATTCACTTTGATTTAGCGTCCTTAGGAATAGTGCCAAATAATGAGATGTGACAAAGGTTAAAATATGTTTTAAATACTTGAAATTTAACATACATAACATTTTATTTTTCTTGCTGATAATGTAATAATTCCTATCGGAATGAAAATCTAATCAATATCTATTGTTTTGCTGAGCACCGCGTGTTATTTTTATAAAAACTTTCATCCAAAGATTCAAAATGAAGATTGATCTTTCGTAATTATGTGATAAGGATTTAGTGTAGGCATACACAGATATTCCAATAGATATTCAATAAATCAAAACAAATCAGAACTCTTATCATAATAATGTAGTATTCTTCGACGGATGGATTTTTTTTAGCATACTGATCCTCGGTATTCATACTGTCGATTTATATATAACGCTTACACAATATTTACCTGTTATCGAGGCCCTTGAAAAAGACAAACAAAATAAACATCATAATATTATGCATTTTATTTTGCGCAAGTATTATCGGTGGCTATCAGTATACTTAATATTATATTAATTCCGGTCAATCGGTTCACATTATTGCATTACTTTCGGCGCCACAGTGGACACTGTTATATTTTGATGAGTGGCGGCCCCTTCTTGGGTAATTTGGTCTTTGAAAAGTAAAACATTATGCAATCATGATTTAAGATTTTCACGGCCAAAAGTATTTTTGTTATTTGTTTTTGGGGTGTTATGCCGTGTTGCGCAAACTCCTTCTTTAGCCAACGTTTCGGACAGCATTGCAGTGTTCATCTTACTGGTGGCTTCAGACGGTTGGGAGCAGTTAGGACTCTTGATTTTTTTGAACGTGATTTTTTCGATCCGTTTCAGCAGTTAAAACATTTAAGAACATAGTTATAGAAGGAAGAATACCATCTAAAGGAGGATCTTAAACAATAAGGGTCCGACTTGATTCAGTGTCTTGGCCTGGTTTTAGATTGTTTTGGCTAGATACCGAATTAAACCTATCACTCTCGTGTAAATAAAATAGTAGTTAACTATTGTTTCATTTATATTGCATAAATAATTTGACGGCTATTAATATTATACCTCTAGTAAAAATAATGTTAGTACTTACGTTGAAACTTGAGCTCCGTAGCGGTAACCGCCATACCACAAATTCACAATAACGTGTCTTTCAGGATCTATTTAAAAATTAAACCATCTATATCATAGACTATCTAAGCGACCCTTTTGTATATTTTTTGCTGTATCGTAATAATAAATTAAACCAATTTATTTATAATTTGATTTCCAGGTGAGGTCAAGCACTTTGTCGAAATGGGAAAGCCAAAGATGCTATTTTGCGACCCCTGCGTGTCCGCTCTGTTCCACCAGGTGTTGGATGATGTGGGTTCGAACATCGATATCGTCGTTTTCGGCGAGACTACCAACGAAAGGTTCACTCCCTTCGCAGATTTCCAGAAGAAAACTGGAACAGAAGAGAGCTTCGAGTAAGTAAAAACATATATGGAAGACTTACAGAACTTATTTTCCTCAGGGCCTCCCTGTATGATTGTAAAAAATTACTTACATTAAAAAATACATAAATCGTTGTTCATGTGGATCACCACAAATATTAACAACGTCGTTGTTTGAGTAATTAAATTTAGACAAAGCAAACATATTTTTTAGAACCATATCCCATTCAGCAATATTTAATATATTTGTTAATTGATAAATAATTTAATTATTTTACACGTTACAGGGTGACAGATTTCGATCCAGCCACAACCACCTCTTTCATCGTATTCTCAAGTGGAACAACCTCTCTGCCCAAGGGAATCTGCTTGAGTCATAGAAACTTCACATCGCAATTGTATCTACCGTAAGTTTATTAAGATTATTATTGTGCAAAAGTACGAAAATGAAGGATTATGTCAATAATCTATTTAATCTGAATCTTGAAAGACTATTTACTTATAAAAATGTATTTTTTCAGTTAGAATATGTAGACAATGTATTTTTTTTATTTAGATGCTCATCTTGGAGAGCCTGTTAAATACACCTCAATCCAAACTCCAAAGTAAGAGAGACAATCTAAAATGCAAAGGTTGCTTTAATTCACTTGATAACCAATCATTCATTTGATAAAGAACACCTCTGCCATAAGTCACCCCAAGAGGTTCGCTACGTTTTATGGCTTAGCAGGGGTTCCCGGGTTCACGGGGTGAGGGTTGTCTACGTCTTGGCAGCGGTGGCATCTGCCCACACACTGCACCGCAGTGGGAGGGTTTGATTCATACGTCCGTCACTAGTCACACTGACCCCCAGATTCCTACCCACCCATAATACCTTTTCCTTTCCAGAACCTCCTCTCCTTCTTTCCCCAAAAAAAAAAACCTTCACGCAGCATCCTCAAAGATGACATAGTGTGAATGTAATTTTTTATTGGTTATTTCGTAATCTGGTACTTCCCAACCATCTTCTTCAATTTCTTTCCTTACCATCTCCAGCTTTACAACATTCCCCAAATTGAGACACCATTGTTAATAAATTTCTCATTTGTAACTACAGTGCAGCAAATAAGAAGAACCTGGATTACGAGGGAGGCGCCCAGTCCGTGACAGTGCTGATCTATTCCACCACATTCTGGTTCTCTGGTGTCCTGGCCCTCCTGATGGCCGCCGTCATGGGCTACGTCAAGCTCTATACCCCCAACGCCTTCACCCCCGAAATCACCTTTGAGGCTGTCAAGGAATACAAAGTGAGTAAACGATCTAATCTCGCGTCTACTTCAAACATACTTTCCTACTTGCATTATTACTATCTTATCATTATCTCCCGAATCAAAGTCAAACGTGTGGGCTACTACACTATGGTGGCACCCCTAGCATAAAGTATCAAATAACCAAAAGGTGATTTTCACCTACACATTATTTGATTACATTTCAAAGAATGCGTAATATTCTACATGTGGACTAATGGCCTAGATGGGTTTTTAAAACTCCGAGGTGAGTGTTACATTATGAAAAATTCGACAATCTTTCAGGGCGATCTTTTGGACTAAAAAGGACATGGTGAGCTGATTGTTTTAATTGAGTTGTTTCTTTCAATTTCTAGCCGCGAGTGATCCTGCTAACACCCACAGCAGTCATCTCCCTAATCAATCACCCAGGAATGGACAACTGCGACCTGTCCAGCGTGTTTGCTTTCATGTGCGCAGGTGCTGCTCTGGCCCCAGAGAAGATGGAGGAACTACAGGTAAATATTATGGCATCCCATCTGACCAAATGAATTTTAAAATATTTTCAAAATACAGGTGTCTTACAGTCGATACCATTACTAATTAATCCAATTCTTTCTTGCAGAAACGAGTTCCCAAGGGAAGTGTAATGAACATGTATGGAATGACAGAAAGCACAGGCTCCATGTGCTACTCTCCTAAATACAAGCGTAACTCTTGTGGAGTGATGGGTCCATGGTTGAAGTCAAAGGTAATATTAATTTTATTAACTATACCTACTATCTACATTGAAAAGACTAAGGATGGGTTATTTCATAGAATTGGAAAATCAACATTGAAATTTAAAGAATTGTTCAAATTCTCTGAAATAATCCGTCCTTAGTTTAAAGTTGAAGCTAACCTTATGATCGCTCTACTGGCTGGCACGTTCATGTTCATGACATGGTTACCAAAAGTTGCACTTTGTGTCCTGACATTTACAACTTTTGTACCGTATTGCGTTTTCTCATCCTCTTTTAAAAAACGCTGTACAAAAAACATAAAACTGAAAATGTAAAAACCTTATCAATCTTCCTTGTTCAAGAAGCAATTTATTGAAATGTATTCCTCACATCAATATAGATTTTCCTGATTGTGGGCACTGCGTGATTATTTATGTTTTCCTCCTATTTGTGTATTTGGTTATAATGTTTATTTGTTTTCAGATTGTTGACCCCGTCACCCTCAAGGAAATGCCCACCAATGAGGTTGGAGAGCTATGGATCAAGTCAGACTACACCCTGTTCAAGGTACATTTTGTAAAAACAGTACATCTACCAATTTGTGTTGTATTGTATATGCATTTGCGAAAAATCATAAAAGATACAAACGAATATTTACCTATGTATTCCGTCATAAATAATTTATACTTTCGCAAAATTTTAAAGCTGTGGCTTGTAGATTTTACAGCGCTTGTAATAAAACACTCGCATCTAATTATTATTACAAAATTATTTTAGTTTAGAGTTCCTTCGAACTAATTTAATTATTCTCAGACGGAAAACGAACAGAACTTCTGAAAAGTTGATCTGATGATCAATTAGTTGAAAGGAGACGATAAGAAAGATTCCGCTTGTGAAAGATGTATACCCTTTAAACAGTAAAATTCATAAAAGAGTTCACTAGGTACTTACTGAATGTATTCAATGTATTATTCAAATCGATCAATATGAACAACTCCTTTTTGTATTATTCTGAGCTTTTGTACTTTCTGAGCTAATTGACTGGGCGTAGCTAAGTTCTAAGTTAACTCATTTCGTCTGTCTGTAAATTTGTTTATGTGTTCTGTGTCCGGTTAACCTTCTCAAGATGGTAGCCGTGTTTGATAGTACCTTTATATTCCGCCAGATGAAATCAGAATAATCAACATTATGCGAAGTCTACTGTTCAGAGAACTACTCGTAAATGGTACTTACCTATAACAAGCAATATTTTTTGTTTTGTTTTTCAGGGCTACTACAACAACCCCGAAGAGACTGCCGCGGCCTTCGGTGGAGACGGCTGGTTCCGTACCGGAGACTTGATGAAGGTCGATGAAGAAGGATTCTTCTTCATTGTCGACAGGTTGAAGGAGATCTTCAAGTGGCGCAATCACCACGTGAGTATTCGTAACTTTCTTACTTCCCTGTTGATGTCTAAACAACAAACATCCAGAAAGCACAAATTTAGTTAATTCATCCAAACAGTCTTACACTCCATACCAATAATATGTTTAGATCGTATCTCTAGGGTTTTCCGATAAGAGGTGTTATGTGTATTTAATTCCGGCCATAAAATGTTTTTTAATGGCCGGAATTGGATTGTATTGATCTGGACAACGTTTACTTTCAACAAGACGGCGCTACGTGCCACACAAGCAACGAAACCATTGATCTTTTACGGGAAAAGTTTCCGGACCGTGTTATCTCTCGAAGAGGTGATCACAATTGGCCACCGAGATCTTGTGATTTAACACCACAGCCCAGCGTCGATTCAAGACCTCAAAGATGGAATTCGTGAGGCTATCGAGGACATAAGGCAGCCACTTTGCGATTTGGTTATGGAAAATTTTATGAAAAGGATATGGTCCTGTAGGCGTGGTCGTGGTGGTCATTTGACTGATGTTATTTTTCACTATTAACGGTATACCTTCTTCTTTATAATGAAATAAACATTCGATCATTTATATTAAAAAATGGCATCTTTCTTTGAATATCAAAATAACACCTCTGATTGGAAAACCCTATATTTAGGCCTTTATCTGATTTTGAAAAATGGTGAATCTACATCACATTTTGTGGCTTTCGTCTTCAAGTAAATAGAGTCCGAAGTTTATTTTGATTTTTAAATTTTTGTTTAATTTTTAGGTCAAATTAGAGGTTGACCCCTCCAGCGTTTCATATATGACCGGACGTCTATATTTTATAACAGTATTTTTAGAATTTTTTCTATCATGCGGAAAAACGTTATTTTTTAACGTTAAAAAGAGAAATAATAATTCTTTCCAGTTTGCCTCTTATACTGGATGCCATTAATAAAATCCTAAAAATAGCGAAAATGAATAATTCATATTTCGCGTCGCTATCGTAACAATCGGTTTAACTTAAATTATTTCTTATTTTTTATTATATAAAGGAGACAAAAGTGAAGATACAGTTCTTAAAAATTCCCCAAACAAAACGAATCTGTTTTCGAAATATCAAGTTCTGTCATTTTTTCTTCGATTGGAATAAAAAAATATGACTAGCGTTTTTGACAACAATTTGATATTAAATTTTATTATTCAGAAATAGTATTGTTTATTTTAAATCCGTATACCGGAAGGGTAATTGTATATTGTTTCTAAAGCAGTATATTTTTAAAGGAAAACACTAAAAATAGATGTATATAGAGCATTTGAAATGCACAGAAAATATCGCAAACTGAACAAAAGTGTTGAAAGTACTGAATTTTTTTTAACACTACATTTGCCGAACAAAAAGAAAATTTTTTAAAAAAGACGTAAAATGTAGATTCACCAGCTTCTCACTTGTAATACAAGTTTCTGGACACGATTTATAGGCTGGTTTTTAGTCTTTATGGACGTCGATGATTACATCCGGTTCTAATACATCTCGTTCAAAAACAAGAGACCTTTCCTTGCTCGTCTGGAATGAATGAGACGTGGGTCTGCGTACCTTCTTTTGTTTGCGGTCTAGCTATAATTTGCAATGCTTCATTCCAGATTGCTCCCGCAGAGCTGGAGAAGGAAATTGCCAAGGTGCCCGGAGTGGAGCAGTGCTGCGTGGTGGGCAAGCCTCACCCCGAGGAAGGTGACCTCGCCCTGGCCTTTGTGGAGAAACAGCCCGGAGCCATTGTGACGGCACAGCAAGTCAAGGACATCGTCGCAGGTAATTCAACTAATCAAATTACAGAATTCAAAATACAGCACACGCTCTCCCAAAACTACTTTAGTTCATTTTATCCATCTAACATAGGGCCGATATTTCAGTATTATTTAGTAATAGTATAATGATTCCTAGCGAATTCTCTCTAGCGAACCTGAAATTGTGAACTTCAGTATCAATAATGGCCATCTCCAAAAAAGTACTTTTTGATGAAAAAAGTGAATATTTCAATAGAGAATAAGTTACCGGTGATGGTTGAAAATGTGATTTTTTGGATTTGTCCAATTTTGAATAATAATACATATGGGAGTGAAGTCATGGTGATGGACACCATAAATAAATTACTGGCTAGATCGATATCTTCGGGCTTTTTGTATGAAAAAAATGGTCCTAAAAACATAGATATGCCAATATATAGACAGTACAATTCTCATTCGGAGCCTACTTATTATACTATACACCAATGAAAAATTCTGAAGTTTATTCCATAGACTTTCAGAGTTTTTCATTGGTGGATATAGTTATATAGCATAGGCAACCATATGACGTCACAACATTCACGGTTCCAATTTTCGATCGGAGTTCCCCCTTGATCATATGGACAGTATGGACACTGCAAGGCTATTTTAAAAGTAGTACCAAGAAGGAGATAGCAATAAAATATAAGCAAAAACTAACCATTTAAGTAGGTACCTACTTAAAGATAATAGTTTGGCTCTAATAATCTCTAATAATATATGACGTATTTCCGTTATTGTCACGTGTAAATTTATCTTACTAATAATAATTGGGCGTACATGTACGTGAATTAAACAAATTATCCCCCTTTTCCTTTACTACGAATGAACGAACTTAATAAGTAAATTTATTTAACTTTCAGCAAATCTTTCCGTAACCAAGCAGTTGAGAGGAGGAGTCATATTCGTGGACAAGCTGCCCCTCACCCACTCAGGAAAGATCGACAGGAAAGCTGTTAATAATTGGAAGAACTCCTTCGTCCCCGAATAACTTCATCTGCTTAAATAATGTACATTCAAACTACCACCTATTAAATTGTGTATTTGATTTTTCCAAAAACATAACTTAACATTAATATTAAATTATTTCATTTGGTTAGTAAAAATGTATGACGTATGACCTGATATATTCGTACGAATTCAAAATAACAGATGCTGTTAAGTTTTTTTTCATGTTGTAAGCGCTTATAACCTGACAAAAAAATACTTATATAATATATACATATATATATTAATTTAATTATATATTTCATTAAACTACGTATTGTTATGTATTTTATTTTGGTTGGTTTTTCTGCCATTTGAACCCAATCTTGCTCGATTTTTATTGTATAAATATTTTATTCATAAGAATTAGTCATTTAATGTATTTTTAGCAAAAAATATTAAAAAATATATTTTTACAATCTGTTTGTTTATTTTATCCCAAAAAATATCAAAACAAAATCCGAGTGTTTAATAAGAACTTTTGGTTACTTCGATACACGTAATAATTACATGAACAAACTATTAAAATGGTTTGAATGATTTTATATGTACTATTGTGAATGCTGTATTACAATATTTATAAATGGTAAATACAAGACAGTAAAACAGAACAGACAGAGACAATAAGAAACGATTATATTACCTATTAAATAAATAAATTGATGAGTTATTGTGTACTTCCCTCAATATTTTTTCTTCTGTGTGGATAATAAGGAACCCCAGTGAAAAATATTACGGATTATAAAACATATATTCGTATAGATCCCAAACTGTGTCTCCCAAAAGTCTCCCAAACTGTGTGCTGTAAAAGTCTCAGGAAGAAAGCCGCGAAGGAAGAACATTCAAAACTGTTCATTTTATAATTCTTCATTTAAAAATATATATTTTAAATAAATTCAACAAATAAATTATTGTCACGTTCGTACATAGTGGTCAACGCGACACAGTGATGCTGGTATATATACCGCATATACGCGAGTGTGAGTAAGTGAGCATGAACACCCGCTCCGTGGAGCACTCCTGCAGGCGATGCACTACGTCGTGTAATATTTTAAATTGAGCCGCTATCAATAACAACCCTCACGTAGATGGCGATAAGGTTTAAATTCCCGCTTAACACCATCCGCCTGTTTTGATTTTTGCAAGAAAAAAACATGGCCAAAAAGTGCCTTTTATTTTATTTTGTGGATGTTCAGGCATAAATATTTAAATTTTTTCCAATCATTTTATAAATAACTAAATTTGCCACATTCAATAAAATCACAACCGAAAATCGGTTCGTAAGTGAGAGATTTTGAACTTTAAAGCAGTTTTTATAGGCCTTATACATTATTTTTTTCTGGGCTTATAAAAAGACTTATCTAAAAAATACTCGATTATTTCAAAGGCCAAGATGTATTCTACTCGCAGTATTTAATTAAAGCATCTGAAACATTTCTAGGAGACCAAATTTTCAAACCAAAAACACATGATTTTGCATTACTACGTATGGCATCGCCTTAAAATACAACCCTGTGCACAAAGCCAGTTATGGTTGTCAGTATTTTGGATATCGCTTTGGAGTCAATATCTTCGATTAGCTACAAAAGTAATTAATAATCTGTTGCCGTTTGATTGTCGTACCTTTGCGAATTTGGTTTTCAGCGCTCGTGGAAATGAAATCCAAAAACGAGAGCGGTTACAGATGGTAGACGAGTTTCGTGTTTGTATATTTAATTTCGAGCCGTGTTGTACAGAATTATTTAAAAAAATCATTTGCCTCCGTCTCACTAATAAAATTATTACCACCTTGAAGGGTTCATGTGGGGAATTTGATATCTTCATCTCTTGCGGGTATTTTATAGAAATAATAATAATAATAATAATAATAATTGTTTATTCCAGAATGACATAAATCAATGCATATATGACATAAATCAATCAATTAAACGATAGTTAAGCTGCATCTGTTTATCAAAATAAACCAGAAACAATAGTAAAGAAATCACGCGTTAAATTTTGGCAATAATTTACAAACAATGTACGGCGTAAGTACCAGATATCGGTGTCAACAAAGATATGAAAGATTGTTTAAAATAAATCAAGTCAAGATTTAAGATAAGTAACTAATTATAAATCGGCGATGGAAAGGTAAAAGGGGTAAGCGACACTAGCTTTAAGATAGAGAGCAATAACATTTTTTTTATTGTTATAATGTTAAAGTTGTCGTACTCCATTTTTCTTTTATATAATTTATGTTTCATAATTCTTCGCTAACATACAAAACTATTTTTTTAAACCATTTGCACTTTTCTTCACTGAACATTAGCTATACCCCGCCACGAGTTGCTGTGGCTGAGTATGCTTTTGCATATAGAGAAACAATAGCGCGTTTTGCTTTTACGTCCAACAGATGGGGCTGTTCTTTAAAACGCATGTTTTTACCTGTCCGTGAAGAACTGAAGAACTTTCGGAAAATTTAAGATTTTGAGCAAACGAACATTTAATTTTTTATTTAAATAGAAGATTAATAGTCGATTACAATTATTTATGACTTCGTTTACACAAATTCTTCCTGTTTTAAAAATTTTCTCTTCAACTACACAAATTCTCCATATTTAGTATGTTTTGTTATAGTTACTCATACCTACACTATTAGTAAGGATTAAGAACAATCATTTTTATCCCAGACGAAAATACCAAGACATTTTAAGGACATGTAATAAATAGGTGCGTAGGAAATTACAAAGACATTTTAAGGACATAATAGGTAATAAATAGGTACGTACGAAATTACCAAAACATTTTAAGGTCATATGTAATAGGTATGTTCAAAATTACCAAGATGTTTTAAGGACATGGGTATTTACCAACAAATTTTAAGGACATAAGTAATAAGGTTGGTACATTAAATATTTATAATTTAATATTTAGAACCTTATAACTTTTAGTAAAATGTGCTGTGAAAGTCCAAACAAATAAAACAGTTTATTTACAAGTTCTGATGTTTAATTATTATTGTGACAGCTGTTTCGCCTTCCCAAGACATCATCAAACTGTTTGATATTTGATGAGTAATAATAATGTAATAATTAATGATTTTGAGGGTTTGATAACGCAGAACACAGCAGAACTTGTTTATAAATAAACAGTTTTTTTATAATGTATTAAATTATACCATTATTAAATATATAAAAGAAAAACTCGATTTTTTGTTGATAATCCTGTTGTTAAAATTTTTTGGTAATTATTTCGCATATTTGAAGTGCCAACTCACAATGGGTGTAGGTATAATTTAATTGCATAATATCATACTGAAAATGCTAAATGACAAATGAGTGATGAAAGGATAAGTGACAATTAATTAATCGTAATGCAAAAAACTGAACATAGTTTTAGCTCTAGATCGAAAATAGTTAAGTAGCAAATGGTATTTTAACTATTATATGGTATGGTTCGTCAACATTAAATAAGGTAGTGGCACATGACTCTCTTTGCGTGACACTGTTTTTCCCAAAGATATTAGAAGAACGAGATATGCTATGTTGGCCGCCGGACCGTAGCCGGAGTACTACCTAATTAGGGTACTTTGAACGGTAGCGGGACGTGTACGCACAGAAATCTGTTCTATGTATTAGTGCGGATACCTTAGCGATGCCTTAGCGTAAGCGAAGGTGTGCAGTAGTATTGGTGAACAAAACCGGCGACACTCGGCAAAACAATTCCACTCAGTACGAACTGCGCATAGCACATCACGTTCTTCTAATATCTTTGGTTTTTCCTAACTAGTGCAAAAAGTATTGTGGTTTTAAAACTTTCAGAATAGAGAGAAAACAGTTAGAAAGGGCGGAGAAATGGGTTCGGATCGAAAATAAATTAAAAAACGTTACGTTGTCGTTTGTCCCCTTTTATTTTTCCATCATGATACATATATATGTTAGATCAATCTCTGTGACGTCACAAATATCATTGCCATTGTTAGTGAGACGTCAAGAGAGCAAAGTGTGCAATGATAAATAATTTATTGTAAAAAACACTTGAGATTTGATACTGTTCATTGATTTGCCCAGTAATAATAATTAGCAATCATCAATCACTAAATCAGTGCGTACTTTTTTTAAACCAATTAAAGCTTTATTTCTCATCAAAACACACGTGGTACTGATGATTCAAAAAAGGGGAAAATTCTGTAAAAAACAAAAATATATATGTTTTAACATTATTGGAATTTATAATATTATTCGACACCTTTGGCACATTGCGAAGGATTTAAAATACATTGTCACCAAGACATCGGTGACATTAAAAAAATGTATTTTAAAACGGCTAAAAAAATGATTTTAAGGGAAGGATAATTTTTTTTTGAATGGTGGAAATCTGAATAAGAATGAATATGAAGACATTGGAAGCCACAAACGGTACAAAATCGAACACATTTTACTGTAGTTTTCAGAAACCAAAATCTTTATAAACTGTTGATATCGCTAATAACAGCCCCTTGATTTTTTGTAAAAGTTTTAATCAGATTTGATTACAACTTCGTAAGGTGAAAAATGAGCGATGAATTACGGGAACTGAGTAATGATTACATCTAAATTTTGATTAATGGATTAAAGAACAAAAAAGATAATTTTACCAAAATTCTATAACATAAAAGAATAAAACATATACACGCAACACAAAAAAATATATAAAACACGCAACACGCACAAACACATAAATCATTATAAATTCCGATTTACATTCTCTTTTAATATTTTTCTTTTAGTGTGATAATTATATTTTAATTTTTAATCTTTATTTTTAGTTTAAATTTATCTTTATTTTAATGTTGTTTTTCTTTTTTTTTAAATGTAAAAATTCTTATATTATAAAATGGGGGCCTCAGCACGGGTAAACAACCCAGTGAGGCCAACATTACTGAATTAGAATATGAAATATTGTAAAATAATGTATCAACAATAAAAAATTAAAAAAATTGATTAGTAAGATTTATTTCAATTATTTTTAATAATTAATGAATTATAATCGTATTTTGGTAACTAGCAGAATAGGCCTCACGTAGATGTAATTGATAACCGAAACTCTAGGGGTTATAAACTACCTGACTGCCAAATCTTTCCTCATTATTTCGTTTGTTTCAAAGACAGAGCCGTTTTGGGTCCTGATAAGAAAACATTAGATTTCTAAAAAATTCTGATTGGTTTTACAATCATAAGTATAATCTAATTGTTTCGTAAAGACAGTGATAGAAGTAAACATGGACCAGTTCGACGATAAGGCCATCGAAAAGCTGATGTCTGGCATCGACCAGCATCTCGGCAGAAATGCTTTAAAAAATATGAAGAAATACGCGCACATGACTCACCAGGTACCCTAAATGTAGTACCATCAAGGGTGACCAAAATATATGTTTAATACTACGAGCGATCAATCACCCACCGCCAATAGCTTCCATAGTTGCGCACAGGGGTTCCAAAGTCGTTCAAAGATAAATTATTATGTAATGTATTTTGTAATTGCGCCAACTTTTGAAATCACTTAAAACTATAATTACCAATAAGAGATGGATAGTCTCCATGTGTAGTGTGATTAACAAAAGTCGCCATGCATTTAACTGCCATATGTAGAAAGGGTGGTCGAGCAGATATGTCCACCAACGGTTCTTTGACATAGGCTAATAAGCTTTCCACTCGAAGAACGATTCACAACATCGATGCACTGAAAATGCCGATAATTCTCAACCTGTGATATTACTGATTTGATAAATGAAATCATTAAAAATATATATTATACAGGTTTTAAGGGGGTAAAGTGCGTTTACTACACGATAGTGCAAGTAAAAAAAAATAATAACGTTTTACAAAATTCCAATGTTTTAAGGTAATTTTTAGATTGAAAAATTGAATTGTTTGTACTGGAAAATAATGAGGAAATAAACATTGGAATTTCGAATTTAAACTATCTTTTTTACTAACTTACTTACCTCCCGAAGTAAGTACACTTTACCCCCGAACACCCTGTATTAAAGTGTAACGTAGTTTTTTATACATATTCATTTTATAAAAGTGTATATATATACTTTTATAAAATTGAATATATATAAATGCCTTTATAAAATGATAATAATTTTTTTTTCATCTTGATATACAATAAAATATTTTTCCATAGAAGAATATTTATTTTTCCTTTAGCTTATTAAATTATTTACCTGAAATCTACCTTAAAACGTCGGAATTTCTAAAATGTTACATTATCTTTTTTACTTGTAAACACCGCTTGCAGTTGCTTCGTCCCTTTTCCGTAATTCGTGGCTCGGTTCGCGTTTCGGTTCAGAAATGTATACACACCATTAAAAGGACAGAGTGCTCCTCAGAAATGTTAAAATTTGGACCTGGTTATGTGGTGATGGTGCGGAGAAAGGGAAGGTCATTTTATTTTTCAGTGTAGTTAAAGTGAAAATATTTTAGAATAGTTTTTAAATCGGTTGGATGAGGTACGATTTTATTTTTCAATGCAGTTAAAGTTAACATATCTTGTAGTAGTAACTTTTTAAATTAGTTAGACAAGGTACGATTTTATTTTTCCGTGTAGTTAAAGTGAAAAGATTTTAGAATAGTTTTTAAATTGGTTGGATGAGGTACGATTTTATTTTTCAGAGGCATTTAAAGTAAACATATATTACTTTAGTAAAGTTCTTAAATTGGTTGGGCGAGGTTGATTTTATTTTTCCGTGTAGTTAAAGTGAATGTATTTTAGAATCGTTTTTAAATTGGTTGGATAAAGTACGATTTTATTTTTCAGTGTAGAAGTAAACATATTTATTTTCGTAAAAGCTTTTAAATTGGTAAACGAGGTACGATTTTATTATTTCGTGCAGTTAAAAGTGAATATTTTTTAGAATAATATATAAATTGTTTGGATTAGGTACGTTTTTTTTTAATTTTTCAGTGTAGTTAAAGTGAACATTCATTAAAATAGTTTTTTTTCAATTTGTTGGATGAGGGCGGACTAACGAGAGATGGAATATACATGTAGGGGGGGAGGCTGATAGAACGAAGAACAGGCTATATCTATCAACTCTAGATATGGCGTGTCTTACAAATTGAGTCGAATAATTCAGCTCACTCTGATTCTGTCGCCCCGCTTCGAAAGCACCAATATCTTGAGAGTCAAATTTGGTCCTTGCAGACTAACAAAACGTTAAAAGTAAAGCTTCGTATAATCTTTTGACAGCGAAATAATGCACTTTCTTTTTGATAAATGTTTTCGTAATCCAACTTTTGCAACCAATACTTCTAGTTTCGGTGTCGTTTTTAAGATCCACACAAAAAGTGTCTTGTACTAGATTTGTTAGTCGATAAGAACAGGTCTTAATAGAAAGTATTGTGTTTCGAGTAAAAGAAGAATGTAAAAAAATTGACGGCCTCCGTGGTTGAGAGGTAAGGCCACCCCAGGTTGTTGCTGTTTTAGAAACATGTACATTTCTAATTCAATACCTTTTACATTATAATGTATCATTTTGTACCGGTAGACACTTGGGCCGTTTCTGTTGTTTTAGAATCACATGACGTACGTTCATACTAAAATGCCTAGTATCATCAATACTATGGGATCATTATTTTATGCCAGAAGATACGTTGATACTGCATTTGAGTTATTGTTCAGAATTTTGCACAGTAAATGTAATTTCTGGTCGGGCGTGCAGTATTGCTATGCGTAGCCATTATTTAAATTAGTGTTTCCTCTCTGCAGATCAACGTGACGTCTGGCCGTACTGAGACCAACCGGTCCATGAGGTTGCGGACCATCCGCGCTGCTCAGGAAATGAAGTCCAGGGGCATCGGTCTGAGCGATGTGGTGATGATTTGCGGAGTGAATCACGACGATATCGCCGTGCCCATCATTGGCTGCCTGTTCCTCGGCGCACCCGTCATGGCACTGTCCAACGACATGACCTATGGTAAGTCAGCAACTGGTTTTAACTGAAGAGTTGCCGCAACAAATAACATTTGGGTTCATCGATCGGACTATCTTAAGCCTTGAGGGGGCCCCTCGGCACACTGAGTTTGGAGGCCGCTTCAATGCAAAAATTCTCCAGAATATCGTCTCGGCTCCTGTACTGAGTTTGGGACCTTTTTGGGGGTTTTTCTGAGTTGGGGACCGGGAAATCAACAAAAATACAGTTCTGGGGCCTCCTCAGGTCGGAGACACTAGGCTCGTACCCCACAGGCCCTTGTGGTAAAGAAGGAACTGTTCATCCACGCACTCTTCATGCGTCCTCCAAGTTCCTAAATGATCCCATTTGCACACCAGTGTATTTATTATACTGAGCACCGATTATTTCTTCTTGAGTCAGTTCCTCGTTGCTGAGGATCGTGACCCTCACCCAATTTCCATGGTGGAAAAGTATAAATATAAGTATAAATATAACTCCTAAATATAAGCGCAACTCTTGTGGAGTGATGGGTCCCTGGTTAAAGTCAAAGGTAATATTCATCTTCATCAACATCAGTATAGACAGTTTAAAATTGAAAATTGACGCAAACCTTATGACTGCAGATGTATTGTCAGACTTGATCTAACTGGCACAACTGACTGGCTTATTAATGTTCTTGATATGGTTACCAAAAGTTGCAAATTGTGTCCTGGCTCTCAAAAAGATTTCTTGTTTTCTGTCAGCCCACTCCTTGGACATTTTTTTTTTTTTTTGACAACATAAAAACTTTTATTATTTTAACATCAAATACAGTAGTAGTATATTATATCTTAACAAATTGTAAACAATTCAACTAAAGTTGCCTCGTTTAATACTAGAATGGACTAAATCTCGCGGCCAAATTGAATGAGCATTAGAAAATGATTGTTTTTTTTAATCTGGCAGTAACTGTTCATTCTATTTTAGCACTGCCGTCTCTATTATTAGAGATGGCAGTGATTTTAGTATTGTTTTTTGTAAGGTGGCAACATTACAAATGAAACCATAGAACATTAAAAATATCAGATAAAATTATGGGTTTTTAAAATGCAAACTAGAATAATTTACATGTACAGGCTCTTACTTAAATTGAGGTGACACCAAATATCGAGCCCTAACAAATGTGGCAACATTATGGTTGAAAGCACAGAAAAATTTCCCTATGAAATTCAAATAATTAATTTAAGGATAAGTTAAGATTTTCATGGTTGTTATTATACCATATTGCGTTTCCTCATCCTTTAAAAAAAACACAAAACTGAAAATGTAAAAAGTACTAAAACTTTGGCCCAAAACTTATCTTATCTTCATTGTTGAAGAGACAATTTATTGCAATGTATTCCTCGCGTCAATATAGATTGTTCCTGATTGTGGGCACTGCGAGATTATCGCGGTTAAAAGTTCTTCTCTTATTTTTGTGTTTATTTGTTTTCAGATTGTTGACCCCGTCACCCTCAAGGAAATGCCCACCAATGAGGTTGGAGAACTGTGGATCAAATCAGACTACACCCTGTTCAAGGTACATTTTGTAAAAACAGTACATCCAACAATTTGTTGTGGTATTGCAAAAAAAACTAAAAGATATGACCGAAATACCTATGTGTTCTATTGTCATAACCAACCTATACTTCCACACATAGATTCATTCCATTACAGCACTTAAAACACTCGCAGACCAATGATATACTTACTTAATAATTATTTTAGTTTAAAGTTTCTTCAAACTAATCAAATTATCCCTCTCGGGCAGAAAGCGAACAGAACTTCTGAAACGTTGATCTGATCATCAATTACATATTAGTTGAAAGGAGATAGTAGGTACTTAGGAAAGATTCTATTTATAGCACAGATTATATAATATTTTATATGACAAGTTTATCCTTACACGCTCCAAACAGAAAAGTTAATTTGCTACTGAATGTATGTATTCAATATATATTATTCAAAGCGATCAATTTGAACAACTCTTTTTTAATTGTCTATTACTAGCTAAGCTAATTGACTGATCGTAGCCAAGTTCTAATTTAACTCGACTACTTTGCATTTTGTCTGTCTGTAAATTTGTTTGTGTGTTCTGTGTCTTGTCAATCCTATCACAATGGAAGCCGTGTTTGATAGCATATTTTTATTCCGCCAGAGCGCATGAGAATTGCGATCAGTCAAATCAGAATAATCCCAACGTGAACTGGCATCTTTGCGCAAAGTCTATTGTTCACCGAACTTCTAGTGCATACTGCATAGTACTTACCAATAATAAGCAGCATTTATTTTGTTGTTTTTCAGGGCTACTGCAACAACCCCAAAGCAAAGAGACCTCCGAGGCCTTTGGTGGAGACGGCTGGTTCCGCACCGGAGACTTGATGAAGGTCGATGAAGGATTCTTTTTTATCGTTGACAGGTTAAAGGAAATGTTCAAGTGGTGCAATCATCAAGTGAGTATTTATACTTTTCTTACTTACCTTTTGATGCCTAAACAACAAACATCTAGAATCTAGAAACAAATTTAATTTATTTACAGTTACATATTTCATCCAAACGCTAACCTTTCACACCACACCAATAATATGTTAAGATGGTATCTATTTACGTCTTTATCTGATTTTGCTGGCATTTTGAATCCCAAGTTTAAAGTTTTATTATAACATGGTATCCGGAAACTCGTAGTACAAACGGAAAACTGGTGAATCTACATCACATGTGGAGTTTATTTTATTGTATATACTACTTTTATTGGTTAGAGCTTTTCGAGTAAATCGAGTTCGAAGTTGGAATTTTTTAGCTCAAATTTGAAAAAAATGTTCGCTATTGGTTAAGGCCCCGTAGTAAGTGTTCAAAGACGGTTTGAAAGTTAGATATGTAAATATGAATATTAGAGGGAGCGTGCTAATATTAAAAAAAGATAATAATTAAGCGAAAATGGTGAAATGAAGATGAAAAAATTTAATAAAACACGACTCGTTTGAAATAAATCAAAAACCTCTAAACAAATGCTTTAGTTGCATTTAAAGATACACAGTGAATTTTTTCATGTCTATAACATATTAAATAACAAAACAAAACGTGTTTGTAATAATTTTCGGAGCATACTTTGCGATTTTTTTTATCGACGGAAATTCATATAATTAATGTGATATGGGTGAAAAACTTTCGGAGATTTAAGATTTTAAACGAACAAAAAATTACATTTTTATTTATATTATACTTTCCAGGAATGTAATCTACGAGTACAAATCATTCTTACATACGCAATACTTAGACCGATGGGGGGTGGTTTGAACCCCCCCCCCATCTTATATACGTCCTTGGCAAGAGACATGCATCCGCGCATCTTCTTTTGCTTGCGGTCTAGCTATAATTTGAAACCCTGCATTCCAGATTGCCCCCGCAGAGTTGGAAAAGGAAATTGCCAAAGTGCCCGGAGTGGAGCAGTGCTGCGTGGTGGGCAAGCCTCACCCCGAGGAAGGTAACCTTGCCCTGGCCTTTGTGGAGAAACAGCCCGGAACCATGGTCACCGCACAGCAAGTCAAGGATATTGTCGCAGGTACCTACTTCAATTAATCAAATTACAGAATTCAAACTCCAGGACACACTCTCCCAAAACTACTTTGATTAAACGCAAAAAAGATTGTTTTAAGTGTTTCACTTGCAAATTTGGTAAAATAAAAATGATCAAGTTCCTCCTATCCATAGCGTCGATATTTCAGTATGGTTTAGTTATGGTATAGTTGTCAGGGTTTCTAGCGATATCCCTAATAGCGAGTTTAAAAGGAACTGAAATTGTAACAATTTAAAAAAAATCTAACTAAGTACTTTTTGATGGCAATAAAATGATATTTTATAGTATATTTTTAAATATCATCGTACATTTAAAAAAAACTCAGTTACTACTACTAATTAGTTTCGATTTAATTTGGTCAGTTTTGAACGTAACGAATCGTAAATATTTCAATAAAGATTAAATATGATTTTTTGGATTTGACCAATTATGAAATGTTATTTATATTTTATAATATACATATATGGTTTGTCAAGTCGTGTTGATGGACACTGCAAGGATGTGCACTTACGTAGGTACTTAAAAATAACCAGTCAAGTTGATAATCTCGAACCATAATTATACTATGCATCTCCGATCTCCATTATTGTCGCATGATGGCGTTAATAAATAAATAATTCTTTCTTTTCGAATAAATTTATTTAATTAATAGTTGGATGTATATGTATATAAATTTGTCAAATTCTGCACCCCTTTCCCTTTACCAAGAACGAACATAATAAGTAAATTTATTTAATTTTCAGCAAATCTTTCCGCAACCAAACAGCTGAGAGGAGGAGTCGTATTTGTGAACAAGCTGCCCCTCACCCACTCAGGAAAGATTGACAGGAAAGAGGTTAACAATTGGAAGAAATCCTTCGTCCCTGAATAACTTCATCTATTAATAGTGTTGTTATAAACCTGACAAAAAAGTACTTTCTACTGTGTTGTAAACTATGTATTATTGTATATTTTCTACCATTTTATCCCAATTTTGATCGATTTTTATTATATCAATGTGTAAGAATTAGTAATTTAGTGTATTTTTAGCAAAAAATATTAAAAATATATATTTTTATAATCTGTTTATTATTTTACACCCAAAACCAAATCCGAATGTATAATAAGAACCTTTGGTTAAGTTTTGTCACAATTCGGCAAATATATGATACATCAAAATAATAATATCGGCAAATATTCCAAAATTTAGATAAGTTGTCATTTATTTTGAGGAGACCATTACCTACACAATTGATTTTTTGACAAAAAAAATCTAATGATGTTTACTCAGGATCAGGAATGACGTCCAAACACAATATTTTTTTAATATATAAATTTACGTAAGAGAAAAATCATGCAGGTAGGTAGGTGCCGGGTTTCGAGTGCTCGGAGCCAAAGCACTTGCCGGATGTGCCACAGACACCATCGCAATTTTAAATAGTTAATTTAAAATATTTTTGTTTCGCGGACTTCTTAAATGTGTTTTCTGTATCAATTCTACATTATTTGTTGGTGACGTCGTAATTAAAATATCGAAGCAAAACAGCTACTTACAAAACGTCTACTTTCAACCGCAGGGAACTAAAAATCGCAGGCGACTTGAAACATATATTCACACGTTTTGATTCGGCGGGAAAATCGAAAGAGGGCTCATTCTTAAACAACAAAAGTAGACGGGCTTTCAACATTCATCGCTCTATTTTCAACTAAAAACTTGATCAACTCTGTTGAAAGGCTATTCACACTTGTCGATTAGCTTCAAGTGTCATTCAACACAGACTTGATCAACTAAAATCGCCCCGTGTGAATGGGTATTTACTTTCAAGTGTCATTCAACACAGAGTTGATCATGTTATAACTCTACTTAAGGGAAGTTAATAATTATTACTATTCAAGTAAAAGAAAAAGGAGGAACGAGTAAAAAAAAGAGAAGTTACTTAGTTACAAAACACTCTTAAAATTTATTTAAAACAAAAATGTATAAAGAAGGGTTAATCTTAATCTAGGCTTAATAATAGTCTTACATTATAATTCTTATCTGGAACCGCGGATCTCCTCGTTCGCACTTATCACCGACATCACACAAGCGGCAACTTGGGTTGGATCCGAAGGGCGGAATTAGTTCAGCCTGGGCCAAGGCTCTGAAGGGCGGAGTCGGCAGGCAGCGACTCCTGAGAGGCGAGAGCGTCCTGGTAGGAAGATCCAAGGGGAGACAGTCATCATCTTGCCTCCCATTGGGGCGGCCGCCGAGGCGCCTCCGCCCAGGAGGCTGCCCTCTCGGCGGTCACGATCTCGCCTAGTTCTCGACAGTTCCCATTTCCGCACTCGACAGTCATCATCTTGGGAGTCATCATCCTGCTCTCCCCCTTGGAGCGGCGCCGAGGCAGCTGCCGACCAGGGAACTGCCCTAGCAGAAGTTACCGTCTCGCCTCCGCCGAGAAACTTCCTGCTCTCCCCCTTTGGAGTGGCACCGAAGCTCTTCCGACCAGGGAGCTGCCCTAGCAGAAGTTACCGTCTCGCCTCCGCCGAGAAACTTCCTGCTCTCCCCCTTGGAGCGGCGCTGAGGATATCCCTACGAGGAAGCTGCCCTCTCAGGAGTCGCTCCAAGAGGGAGAGCAGAATGATGACTCCCAAGATGATGACTGTCGAGTGCGGAATGGGAACTGTCGAGTGCTGACTGGGAACTGTTAACTGTTGAGGCGAGATGAGAACTGCCAAGAGGGCAGCTTCCTCAGCGACCACCCCAAGGGGGGGGGGGGCGAGATGATCACTCTCCAGTGCCAAAAAATCAACTGTCTGACTGGGGACTGTTGGTTGCGGAATCTGTTGAGCTGCGCAATCCGGCAACCGTAGCGCGCCTGTCGTGGGGTGCTGGAACTAAAGTGGTTCCGCTTTACACCACTTCGGTACGTTGTTTGAGTCCGTGGCGCTGGCATCGACATTCTCACCGCTAGAGTTACTATTATTTTAAAAGATGTTAAAATTTGTACAAAAGACCTTCAAACAATTACAATATAGCCTAGCCTTGGGCGAAGGTTTTTATTGCCGGGTCGCTGGTTTAACAATACACCCATTTCGGATTACGACTTGATGGGTGTATTTCCAAGTTGGCTTTCTAATTTTTTATTGCGGGACCGGTGAAACTATTCACTAAATACTTAAAGTCTAATAATTCGAACTGCCGCCTCCATCTGCGTGTAAAATTACAGAGACAGATGCGGAAGCACGTGTTCGCTTTGGTCTTTCTGTGAATTCAAGTCATGTATATACCTAGGGACATATCAATCAACTAAAATCGCTCTGTGTGAATATCTGCAAGTAAACAATAAACATCATTGCCAGTATGAAAACACTGGTTTAGTCCATTTTTGGCAAATGTAGTACTTACCTACCAAAATGTTGGCATACCAATTTACCATGCTTTGTCTATGTGTTTTGTATGTGGAAAGTAGCGATGGGCACAATCGACTATTTACTCGATCTTTTAACCATCGAAATATTTCGATTCATTGTCATGGATAAATCTATTTTCTCAAAAAGCATCACACAGTCCGAGACAATCGTTTTGAAACGTCATCGAATAAGGAATCGATTTTGTCAAAAATCATTCGAAACCACGTAATTGGTTAGAATTGATCGACCCACCCCCCAAAACAAAAAACGCTCCCTCTATCCGCAGCTACTGTTCCCGCTGAACACCGAGCGATTAAATTGATTCTTTGATTTTCCTATTAAAATATTTCGATCATGTAAATGTTTCGATCTTGCCCATCACTAGATTACATATCGATATCGTGAAAATTTCTATGGAAAATGGATGATGTCATCATCTGTCACTCGCGTCACTCAAATGTCAGATTGCAAAACAATATACTACGGGTGTTTACTAACGTTATTTTGCGCAGAAAGGTTTGATTTACAATAATTTCAAAGAAATCTGTATTTCCAACAGTGATAAAGTAATAGCATACATAAATGTCTTGTAACGGGTGTGCTAAAAAATTCACTCTTTTTAAAAGCGAGGTAATTTTATTTTTATGTTGTGAAATTGAACCTATTATATAGTTTTGAACCTAAATAAAGTAATGATTTCATTCGCAGCGTGGTTGCCCTGGCTGTGGATTCGGTTATTGCAGCAAATGCTTGGAACATTCAACTTTTGTGAAAAAATTCAATAAAGTAACAAAGGTTTGTTATTTTATGTACTGGGTATCGGTACTTATTATATACCTTATTTTATTTTATGTAACACAAAGTCTGGCAATAATGTTGCAAACGGAACAAGTACAATAATGACCGAATTTTGCACTATAAACTACACTCACTGACGGTCAGACGTAAACTCTCTGACGTACTGCTTCTACACAAAATTATACATGCATCAGTTGATACACCAAACATTTTATCCCAAATTAACATCAATATATATATTTTTTTTATATTAACTCCACTCATGAGGCCCTGAAGAAAATAATTTCCCTCAGGGCGTATGTCATCTTTGGGGATGCTGTGTGGAGGGTCTTTTTGTGGAGAGGAAGGAATGAACATGGGTCTTGAAGAGTCCCATGTTGTAGGAGGGAGGAAACACGGAGGCCGGCAGCTCGTTCCACAGCCGAGCTGTTGAACTTAAGAACGAATCGTAGAAGCGACCCGTTCTCATGTGACAAATGTCAACCGTGTACAATTGTTGGGCGCGCGTTTGGCGTGTATCCCGACTACGCACCGGTGCCGAAGGGATCAATGACGCTAGTTCCTCAGAGCATCATATACCATCAAGAAAATCAACAAGAAGGATGAAAGACATTTTCTATATTATAGCCTACCACACAAATACAGGATATTTTTCCCCTGTACCGCGAACATTAAGAAATTATAACATTATACATGGCTCTAATAATGAAATAGACATTTTTAATGACCAATTTAAACACTTCAAAAAAAATGTATTACCTTTAATCATATTAAGCTGATATTGTGATGAAACCCTTTATTTAAAGAGAAGTAACATTGTACCTACATAATCAGTGTCTCACCAGTACAGGGGTGACAATAACAAATCGTTTATGAACATATTTGTATTTACCTTTTACCCATTCTTATTTGTTATTTACTTCTGCATATTTAGCTTATTCATTTTGTTACTATTTTTGTTATTATCATTTTCTTATTATTATGTATTTAAACATCCATGTATGTAAATTTTTGGGCACCATGCCTGTTTTATGTACTTAAATAAAAATAAATAAATAAATAAATACTGAATCAGTAGATGACGATGAGCTTCATATGTTTCTAGCATTTGATATTTATTTATTTATTTTATTGATACATGATTTTAGAGTACATGTGGTTTTTTGTGATATTTCACCCTCCATGCTAGGGATGACCCTGTGTTATGGCGGGTGAATTTTACAGTTTACGGATATTAATGAATTCAGCTTTCTTTTTATAATGTAACCTTGTAAATTCTCACCAGGTAAATAAATATGCATAAGACAACAACGTGGTAATCTTTTAGGATCGCTTATATATATATATAATATACTAATATATTTTTTTAAATAACATTTTAATTCAACTTTATTACTAAAAAAGCCAACTATTTACATCCGGGGGAATGGAAAACTGCATTAAAGTTCCATTTTTGTCCGTCAAAGATACAAAATTTAATGAAATTTGACAGATCGGCCATGCTTTTTATTGACTTATTCATATTGAGTATGGCCAATGATTTTAAAAGTTTACCAACAACGTTTCCTTTTTATTGACTTATTCATATTGAGTATGGCCAATGATTTTAAAAGTTTACCAACAACGTTTCCTTTTTATTGACTTATTCATATTGAGTATGGCCAATGATTTTAAAAGTTTACTAACAACGTTTCCTTTTTATTGACTTATTCATATTGAGTATGGCCAATGATTTTAAAAGTTTACCAGCAACGTTTCCTACATTCATACTAATCTTAGACTCGTAATAAATAGCGTATTTCAATAAATTATGCATTAAGTAAGACTATAATGATTTTAATGCTTCCAGGTCTGTTACAAGTGTAAAATGGCAGACGAGAAAGGAAACGAAGCCGTACCTTCAGAGATTGAACCTCCAAAAGCATACTTGCGGTAATAATAATTATTATTTCCTTGTAAAAATTGAATCAATACGGATAATATAATATAAATGTATTATTTTTATGATTGAATCCTTTCCTCTAGACATGATATCCCTTCCCTTTCCACAAAACCAAATCCTCCTCAACATTTCGAAGACCCGGCCATAGCATTTTTCATCAGGTATAATATATTAAAAGTTATTATCCCATCCCTGTAACTCTCCATAGTGGTGTGCACGGAGTTTTTAATCAGGACTAGCTTTTTGCCCGTTGCAGGCAACTAATGGGTAAAAATGTGGTGCGTGGTGTAGTATTTGAATGTAGATGAGGCGAGGGTGTGGGACTACAAAATTTTATAAAAAGAAATGAATATTTTGAGAAAAAAAGAGCCAAGGAGCTTACTGATCATTTTTTTCACCTAGCTGTTCGGGTTGTGTAGGTCGAGACGCGTAATTTGATACCCATATCGTATGTACGGTTTTTGTCACCGACATTCTTCAAAAGTTGTTATTTTGGAAAAAGAATTGCTCAATTAACACGCAAAATTTAAAAACTTTTAAAAATGTAATATGTATTTTGGCATTTAAATGAAACTATGAGTGTGTGACCACAAATATATTAAAATATATGTATAGATAGAAAGAAATGGATATTTTGAGAAAAAAAAGTGCCAAGGAGCTTACTGATCATTTATTCACCGAGCCATTCGGATTCCGTAATTCGAGACGCGTAATTTGATACCCATATCGTATGCACGGTTTTGTCACCGACATTCTACAAAAGTTGTTATTTTGGAAAAAGAATTGCTCAATTAACACGCAAAATTTAAAAACTTTTTAAAATGTAATATGTATTTTGGCATATAAATGAAACTATGAGTGTGTGACCACAAATATATTAAAATATATGTATGGATAGAAAGAAATGGATATTTTGAGAAAAAAAGTGCCAAGGAGCTTTCTGATCATTTTTTCACTGAGCCATTCGGATTTTGTAAGTCGAGACACGTAATTTGATACCCATATCGTATGTACGGTTTTTGTCACCGACATTCTTCAAAAGTCCCAGCGAGTTTTATTTTGGAAAAAAACATTGCTCTATAAAGACGCAATATGTAAAAACTCTTATTGGAAAATTTTTTATTTTTAAATTTAAAATCCATACGTTATAAAACAACACTACGGACCTAACCTAGAAAACGGGCTAAAACACGCTCTCAGTACCTGCCTACCTAGGACCTCTACCCGGTACCATCTGTGTAGGTACCTGCACCACCACCACCACTACCACTACCACTACCACTACCATTGCCACTACCACTACCAATACCACTACCACTACCAATACCACTACCACTACCATTGCCACTACCACTACCACTTCCACTACCACTACTACTACTACTACCACTACTACTACCACTACTACTACTACTACTACTTCTACTACTTCTACTACTTGGTACAATTTATCAATTTGCGTGACGCTATTGATGTTGTTTTTCACCACGGGGCGACGGTATCCGTGCCAAATTATTGATCCTTTTTCTTTTAAATTTTAAATCCATACGTTATAACCTAGAAAACGGGCTTAAACACGCTCTCAGTACCTGCCTATCTAGGACCTCTACCCGGTACCATCTGTGTAGGTACCTGCACCTACTTTAAAAAAAAATACCGAAAAAATATTTACATAACGGAATTAGGTACCTACTCGTTAAAAAATAAAGAGATGAAAACTTTAAATATGAATGGCTCCCAGGCTAACCTCATCCAATTTCTGCGCTCCTGGTACAAAATATAAATTTGCGAGACGCTATTGATGTAGTTTTTCACTATGGGGCGACGGTACCCGTGCCAAATTATTTTTACCAAACTTAATTTTATTTCGTTCAAAATTTTTTGATTTAAAAAAAATTTACTGCCAAAGTAGGTACCTACACAGATTTTATCGTTTCTTTGAATTCACAACATTTCGCTGCTAGTCTATGATCGGCTATTATTTCTGATTGGCCAAAAGCCCGACTGTTTCAAAATGGCATTTTTCGGTTCAAATTGCAAATGTCAAAACTTAGCCGCTTATTGTGAGACATTTTGAACCGAGCGCCATTTGTAGGACTGCCGATAAACGTTCCTAAACCTTCGGAGGATGAATTTTTTCGAAAACTTTAACCGTAGCCTCCATATTTTCGACGGAATTCAATCATCAGTTTGACCGTGTAGATTTTATAAATAAATCGTACCACGTAGTTTCGTGGTGACCACGTGACTATTTTTTTTCCAATGATACCATTATGCAAAGAAAAACATTTCCACATAAATTAAACCACTTTTCCTGAAACATGGGAAATTTCAAAATATCTTTCGTGAAATTTAAAAAAAAAATCAACGATACCTGATTAATTCAGACCCGACGCTCGATCAAAATCAATCGTGTTTTTAATTTACGATCGAGTAATGCGAAAAACGCAAAATTTTCAAGAGACAGGCGCACGAAAAAAGAATTGAATCATTTCGCGTTCGGGGTGCGTTCGATATTGAATAAAAATATAAACTGTGAAGGAGAAAAAGTTTTACAGATCATCCCGATCTATGAAAACGAAACATTGCGAAAATGCACCAAAATTTGGCCGTTTCAGTGTGGCAACACTCGTGATTTCTGGCAGGGAAACGTCGATTCCCAATCGAGAAGCTCTGACAATAAAACGGCCGCAATCAACTTTTTGCCAGAGTGGGGCCGTCCTGGCGGCAGAAGAGTGAACTGCGGTACTTTAGTATGGCGCGCCTCGAGCGCTTCCAATTTCCGCCGCCAGAGTTCCTCTAATTTTTGCCGACATCTCCCCCCGTACGAATCCGGTCGAGTTTACCCAAAATTAGGCTGACTCGTGTTTTAGGTTTTTGCACGCCGAATTGAACCCCGGGTTCTGCGCCGACAGAGAGGCGTCTCGGTCGCTTTTCGCCTGAAGACCGAAACAAATGAAAGGCAACTTTTTTTCTGGCACGCCAAAACGAACCTCGAGTCGTATCGAATTGAGGGGGAGAGCGGTCGCTCTTCGCCTAATTGGCCCCACGCAAAAAAAAAACAAAGAAACTGAGTATTAATATATGTATAGACAGAAGGCAGCAATATAATTGATTTTTTTTTTAAACTCACCAGCCACACTTTCACACACAAATTCACAAGTTATCGCTAAGAATGGCCAAGTTGCTGGTCAAATATTGTAATAACTGCTTGATTTGTGCATAAAAGCCAATATTACTGAATTATTATGAAAAAAAGCTAATATAATATTATCATTTTTTCATTAGAATTGTACTAATTAATTCTACATATCGACGCCGGAAAGGCAAAAGGCGTAAGCGACAATTTAGTGAAAATGGAGTTAATCATACAGTTTTGATTAGAATTTTTTTATCTAATCAAAACTGTATATTTAAGTCATTTTTTACTAAATTTTCGCTTACACCTTTTGCCTTTCCGGCGTGAATATGACAGTGGTATTTAATTTGTACCCAAAGCCACAACCTTTTTCGCCACTAACTAACACGCGTACACACACATGTACATTAAAAAACTATTACATTGGCTAAAGCCTTTGATTCAATCTGCCACAAAACACTTTTTAAAAAATTAGAAAATATGGGTATCAAAGAAAAAGAACTCCAACTATTGAAAAGTTACATGAGCGACAGAACACAGCAAGTCAAAATTAATAACTATACTAGCAAACCACTGCCGATTACACACGGAGTTCCACAAGGAAGCATACTTGGGCCCGTTCTTTTCACAATTTACATAAATGAACTTTGCAACATGGAAATAGATGGAGAAATAATTAGTTACGCAGACGACACAGTTTTACTATTTACATCTAAGGATTGGAATAATGTATATAACATAGCGAATCTAGGAATCACGCAAGTGAAAAAATGGTTGGACTCAAATACACTTACACTAAACATGTCGAAAACAAAATTCACAACGTACAGCATAACTAACACAGGACAGCCAAAAAACAATACAAACACCATAAAAATACACGAATGCATAAACACCAACATCTGCGATTGCCCCCCTCTAGAAAAAACAGAACAAATTAAGTATCTAGGAATCGTAATTGACCATAATCTTAGATGGACACATCACATCAAACAAATCACAAATATGCTCCTCAGAACAATACACATTTTCCTAAATATAAGAAACATATATAAAATAAAACAATTGAAAACAATATATTTTGCACTATGCCAATCAATAATAGAATATGGAATAATTGCTTGGGGAGGAGCAACAAACGCAGCTATCACTCATATAGAAATCGCACAGAAAACGATATTAAAGGTAATACTCAAAAAACATAAACTAACTGACACAGACCAATATTTAAAAGCTGTGACGTACTTAATATACGCCAAATATATGTTAAAACACTACTAAACTACATTTTCGACCAAAAAAACAAACCCCAACAAACACAAAATATCACTAATAGACCGGTCAGACAAGCGTACAAAGAAAACATAAAAACTTCGACGGTAAACACTACCTTTGGACAAAGACACCATATATACCACGCTATTAAAGCATTCAACAGTCTTCCACTTGAAACAAAAATTGAGGAAAATAAAAATAAATTCAAACACAAAATAAAAAAAATGGATTAAAGAACAAAAAAGACAATATTACCAAAATTCTATAACATAAAAGAATAAAACATATACACGCAACACAAAAAATATATAAAACACGCAACACGCACAAACACATAAATCATTATAAATGCCGATTTCCATTCTCTTTTAATATTTTTCTTTTAGTGTGATAATTATATTTTAATTTTTAATCTTTATTTTTAGTTTAAATTTATCTTTATTTTAATGTTGTTTTTCTTTTTTTTTAAATGCATAAATTCTTATATTATAAAATGGGGGCCTCAGCACGGGTAAACAACCCAGTGAGGCCAACATTACTGAATTAAAATATGAAATATTGTAAAATAATGTTTCAACAATAAAAAAAAAATATATATATATATGTAGAATACAGTCAGCTCTTGAATATGAAATATATACATCATGCGTATATGTCATTTTGCGTACTTGGTTTCTGTCTTTGTCACCCTATAGTAGTGCGGTCGGAGCATCGCGCGGCGCTGCGATTCGCATTGTATTTTGAATGTATCGATTGATTTCTTGCAATCATTTTATAAATTTTAGTATTATTTATATGTGAGTAAGGTATGGTAGACAGTACTTATGTGCTTAAATGCCATTAATAAAATCCTAAAAATAGCCAAAATGAATAATTCATATTCGTGCTGCTATTGTAACAATCGGTTTAACTTTAAAAATATTTTCTTGTATGATCGAGAAAAAAGTGACCTTACAGTTTTCTTACAAATTCCTTAAACAAAACTAATGTGTTTTTGAAATATCGAGTTACCTCATTTTTTCTATGATTGGAGAAAAAAATTAAGTAAAAATGTGCTTAGCTTTTTTGACAACTATTTTCACTTTTGATATTAAAATTTTATTATTTAGAAATAGTAGTGTTTTTTTTAGATGCATGCATTGGAAAGATAATTTTATTTAGTTTCTAAAACGGTTTTTGTTTTTACGGAAAATAAAAAAATAAGATCTGTATAGCACATTTGAAATACTGTGTTGAATACAATAATACAAATGTGTTGAAAGTACTGAAGGGTTATTTACTAAGGTAAATCATTAATATACTTCATTAATATTGGATAAGGGGGATAAGTCACGCACCTAACCAGAAACTCCAAACATGTACATATATTAATACGAAGTTTAATAAAAAATAACAAATTTAATCGAACCAACCTCGGTTTAGATCGCCTTTGTGGTACTAATTTTACCAGATTAGAACAAAAGAGATCAGCGCTATAGAAATAATCCGATCTATATTGTTATTTTACTAACATGTCACAAGCGGCTATAATACTACTAACGCGAATGCCCGTGCGCCCAATACATAACTGACCTACATCGATTTGGTCTAAAACAAACATCCAATTATTCACATCCTAAAATACGTCCCCGCGATTATGATTCCAATGCGCATGCGCTGATTCGAGAAATCCCTAGAAACGTATTCAGTATGAATAAAAAATACAAATAACAATGAAGAAAGTGCGTTGATATCCCCAGACAGTGCAGAACGCTGTGCGCACAGCCTATAACAGCTTGAGCTCGCTTGCATTCAGCCAAATTGCAGTGCATTATTATGCAACAAGGAAGTAAGCGGAGCGATCGCATGTTTGTTTGTAGAAACTTGTGTGTTTCTGAAATATGTAGTGGGTCTGTCCCCACTATTCCCCTGAAAAGAACCGCCACTGCACCCTTGATTGACTATAAAATAAATCTACAAATCTTTGACGTTGATGATGACAAATTTTATCCACCCAGCCAAATTTTTTTAATTATTTAGGTACATTTTCCTTACCTAGCTGGGCACATTTTCCACAGACCTTTATATTATCCGTAGATATAACTGGGTTATTTATGTCCAGTATTTGATTTTGTAATACACCTAAGCAATACTGTATTGTACAGAGCTATTTGATCCAATGTATAAATAAAACCTTCTTTTTCATTCAGACGGTTGGAAAGCCTCGAGAATCCCTCACGTCCACCCATAACTGTTTACCAGACCAACGACAGGCTGCAGCGCCTGAAGAAGGGACTATCGCAGGAGGATTATCAGATCGCAGAACGCCTGGAGAAGCTCCGCGAAGACAGGAAGAAGGGTCCGCTTCCATCGGATAATGAAATCAAGGAGAGACTTGCCAAATTGAGAGGCGAACCTATTGAAATCAGTTCTAAAGTAAGATGAATCATAAAAAAACCTTCTTGTGTATTCATTGTAATCAAAATCATATGTATTTTTTTGCTTTCCTAATAATAAATCTGTGAAAAAAATAAGAACATAATGTGTTTTTATATGTAGCTTAATAAACTGAAAAGAAAAGTATTTCTGCAAATTAGCCGTGAATGCGTTACTCACTGCTACTAAATATTAGCCTTGAATGCGTTAGTCACTGCAACTAAATATTTAGGTACAGATAACGTTTTTGAAATACAAAAAAATGTCAACAGTATTATTTATCTGTGATTACCAGTGGCGTGCATTGCTCCAAGACCAAGGGGATAATATACATATATATACATATTTGTATAACATTGAATATGTTGGTAGCCTTGAAAAAGGCAATTTTTTTATTATTATCTTCTATTGATAATTGTGCTTAGATTGACAAATACAAATAAAAGTTGGTTTCCTATATTTATAACATTCTAATTATATTGTTTTTTTTTTATTCTTTTTTAAACTCATGCCTTACTTCATAAAAAGTTACAGTCATTTTTCTAAGATAGGCACAGCTTTTTAGTCTTTATGGGTCTGGGTTTACTAGTGATAAGAAGAGATAAAATCGCTGTTTTGAATTTACATAGACAATATTGCTATAAGTGTTTTCAAAATTTAGCAGCTGAAACTTTAGATTGAAAAGTTGTTTTGATAGATTGTTTAATGTGTGACATTTTTAGTCCAATTTGCCGGCAGCTGACACCAGGACGGACCAGCAGAAGTGTGACGATCTTCTCAGCCAGTACATGGATGAGACAACCATAGAGGAGGGGAGGAGCAACATAGACAAGGAGATACAGGAGCGGATCAATGTCCTGAAGGGCATTCCCGCCAACGCATCAAATATTCCACAAATGTCCACAGAAAATTTGTCAGATGAACAAATGGCAGAACGTCTTTTGAGCCAGGTAAAACCAGGGAAGAACGTAGATTAAAATACATGCCAAAAGGCAAAATCACAGTCATTACTATAAATGTTTAATATTCCAACAATCTGGTTCCTACCTAAATTGCCCTTTCCCTTGTTTTCGTTCCATTTTCTTAAGGTCTTACTTTCGAAAAAAGCAAGCAAGATGATTTTGAAAATAGAAGCCCAAAGCAAGTGTCATTTGTTTTTTTAATGTTAATTTCGTCATTGTTGCATATAGTTGCATATAGTTGCATATTTGTTGCCCTCCCAATAATTATTGTAAAAACTAAACTACTGTAAAATTTAAAAATACATATCAGCCCCAATCACCATACATTGAATAAATATTAAACTATTGTTGTGTTTGATACAAAAACTGTTCATGTTGTGAAACAATAACTATTTGTGATACAAAAACCGTTCGTGTTGTGAAACAATACTAGATGTACATCTATAAACTATAGTCCATCATCAGAACTTCCAATTGAAGCATCAACATTCACAAAGTAAAGACCTCCTTTCCTCTCCTATTTTTCCTTGTGATAAACACGATTGTTTGATCGTATTTTCTCATTAAAAATTACAGTCCAGTAATTAACAGGAGCACCAATCGATCGGTACGCAAAAAACCAGTTTGTTTCGAAAATGTAGAAAATTAAAAGGAACAAAATTTTTTCATAACTACGGCAACACCAATATAAAAATACACTTTTATATAGATTCTAATGTGAGGTTATGTTATTCCGAATTTGACAAATTGACAATGGACAGGAAAAATGGCATAACTCAAATTTTCTTAATGTTTTTATTGCTAGTGTCCTGTACTGCTTGCTTTTCTCACTGTAATGGATTTAACTTCTATTACTTCCAGATACTATCAAAGATGAGTGACGACGAGCTATCCGACCAAGGATCCGAAAAGTCCGCCGAAGAAATGTCTGAAAAATCTTCTGACGAAGCCATGTCAGAAGATTCCACCGCGGACGAAGATTCTTTGGGAAACAAAAAAAAGACGAAGAAATGAGTCTTTTATCCCATACAAATCATTCATGATGTTGTATTTATTTATCATAGTTTATTTTCACAGCTAAATAATATTATTCACTCTTTTTATTAAGAATTCATTCATACCATTTTATTAATCACTTCTGTCAGCCTTGATACATGCATTGTATCAATTGTGGGTCACAAGTTGGGAACGAATATTAATTCATAATAAGCATTACAAAAAAAATGGAAATATGCCGAATAAAAATCAAGAATAATATATTTATTTAGTTGAAAAAGTATATCTGTTTAGCAAAATGGTATATCTAGGGTGTAATGATATACCATTTTGGGTTGCTTTTGTTGTCTTAAAAGAAGATGTCTTTGCCTGTTGTTAATTTATTCACAAAGTATTCTTTTTAGGGTGAATTGCCCAATACAAAAAAAAGAGTGGATTCACTTTTATGCCGAAAACGTCCGCTTCGTATCAACTGACGTGACTGGAAAGTATTGGAACGCAAACACACATATCCAATAACTTTTTTCCGTCATCAGTTTGCGCAAAATATTCTCCTATTTTAGAAACAATAGACATATGGCCTATTAGAAATTAGAAATAGCCTATTAAAAATATCCGTTCCCTAGTGATTCCTCCAATCTGCATAAATTAAAAAATATATATATATAGCTAGCGGTTTGATAAATAATTATTATCGATTACATCCTTTATAACAAGGGTTCCCAACTTTTTTGAGGTTGTAAAATTTTTATGGGGATCGACTTCTAATAAGACTTCCAAGAATCTTACAAGAATTTTTGCTGTAACTTTTTTTTATCGATGGTTCTAAATTAAAAATATGGATATAATAATTTTTTTAAATTCACAATCGTAATTATTGGGATCGACCAAATAATTCTCCACGGTCGACTGGTTGGGAACCCTTACTTTAAAACAACCCTTCTATAGTTCCCTAAATAAATTGTTGAATTGGGAATGAACATACTTACAGAAAAAAATTAACCGTTGCACTTCAAGTAGGTTAGAAGACAGGTAAACGTCCACTCAACTACTTAGAGCTTGTGATAAATATCTTATTAAACCGTCCATTCACTTAATTTTGTGTGCAGATTTAAAATTGGCTTCAATATTCACATGCAGATTTCATATTAATGTTATAAACACAAAGTTAAAGTTTTTATACAAATTAATTATAATATAAAGTTTGCACATTATTAATAAAGAAGTTATAGTACAGGTAAATCATTTTAAAGAGACCCTTCCTTGTGTAGGTACTGGATGGATAAAAAATTATTAAATTTCAAATTAAACATAATCAACACTTAGTTTTAACCACTTGTATTGTTTAAGAATAAACCAACGTGTTTTGTAAGCAATGCTTACTTCTTCAGGGTTTGCTTAACCCCTCAGGCTAATTTGTTCGCTTTTGGGAATGGCTCACACATTCTCGTGAAAATCGTTGTCTCCCTTACTGTCATGGTTAGAAATGTGATCTAAACAGTGTTAGAAAGAGAAAACACCATGCTTTATATTCAAATTTAGAAGTTAACCGCAGAGAATTCAATTGTACACTTATATGAAACCAAAAGTTCAGACTGCAATTTGATAAAAATTTGTGAAAAAAAAACTTTAAATATTTTTATATAAAACAAAAAAAAATGAGACTTCTGTAATTTTTGTAATACATTTTTCTAATAAAATGTGTGTTTTTCGTTATCAGTAATTTTAGTTCGGTTTTTAGATGAAAAAACGTAAAGTGAGCTATTTTTAACACTTTTTATGTTTTCATTAAAAATTTAAATATTTCAAAATTATATGTTTATTTCTAATAATAAAATTTGAAATTGTATTTCATCGCATTATTGATAGTATGTATTTAAATTCTTCTTAGAATGATTATTTTTTATAAAAATGGTGCCACTAAATAAGTTTGCTGTGTTTGGAATTTGGTTTATGTCAAGAAGCTGAAGATTGCAGCAAAAAAACATTGTCGAATTGAATCACGCGTCTAAATTTAATTCGAATTGATATACATTGCCACGCACTCATTACCTTTAGGCCTGTGTGGGGTAAAAGGGGACTGCGTGTAGGTGTTCCAAAGTAGGTGTAGGTGTTGGTTGAAAAAAACTTTTTTGAAATTTTCAATACTGTTGTGTGCAAATAGAACAAATGTGTTATCTTTAAAATTATTTGCCTGTACGTTGAAGTTAATTCGCAGTTTAATTGTACATTTGAATTGAGCTTAAATGTATGCATTGTGATATAAAGTTTTTGAAAAAAATAGACGTAATAGATGAGTGTAATTTTTCACTCGTAAGGTAGGTGTTTTTTTTTAAATTTTATTTGTATTATAGAACACATTTTAACAAGTAACCGAAGAAATAAAACTCATTGTTAAGGGTAGTTTGAGGAAGATTTGAATAATATTTCAGGGGTGGGAGGAATGAGGTAGCTAGCCACGGGGAAGCCCAAAACATTACTGCCGACTGTGCAAGCTAAGAAATAAATTCTATAGATTGTACACTACGGTGACGGAAATTACCAAAATATATATTTTTTCTATTGGTTCGGTATTTTTTGGTGAATATAATAGATTTATCACCACAAAATCAATAATGGTTAAAATTGACATTTTCCCACACATTACGCCATAAAGCCGACGTCCTAATAAATTCCATACATTCTCCTACAAAAATTCTCCCCCAATTTACGATATTTTAATATTTTGGCCTTTACAAAAGCGAGTCGTAAACAAAGGGAAGTCATTCTTTCTCACTCAGTTTATATAGAACCATAAAATGAAGAACACTAAAAGTGCAAAAAATTTGAATGGAAACAAATGTCGACACTGGCTTAGTACCTTTTGGTTCTAGACCATTTAGCATGCACTCTGTCACTCTTACACTTGCCTGACATCTATATCGCCATCCTTTTTTAATTTCATAATTATGTTGAAACATAGTTTTGTATTGGAAATTTAAGACCCGATTGGCCAGACCAGGCCAGACTTGGATTAGGAAATATACCCACATGGCATTCCTTGTGTTCTTCTTTATTCTATGTATAGAACAGTAACGTGAGAGAAAGAGACAAAGATAGAGCAGCACCATTCTGGGTATCAGGTTGTTTATGAACAATTATTTTATAATAAATACAATTGGTTCAAATTTGGTCAAAGTTCAAATGTTAAGTTTTCATTAATCAACCAATCAATTTATTTTTTTGACTGCGCATAGCGAAGTCCTGTTTTAACTCTACCGTTTTGCATTTCATCCATCTGTAAATTTGTTTGTACTTTCCGTTTCTGGTTCAAGATGGTGGTCATTTCAATAGTTCAGTAAAGATTGTTTTTTCAAATGTCAAATCGTTGTGTTTATTTGGACTTTCTTATTTGCGTTTTTTTATAATATTTTTTTTAATGGAGGTATTTTATTTAGGTTAACTCCAACAATTGTGCCTACTTCATAATGCATATTAAGTAACCTACCTTACACTACAATATTGCAAACAATAAAAATCATTATGTTGCCAACATTATTTATTTTGTGCACCCCGATTCCTGCTTGTTCCTGGTGGTTACGGATATTTCATAAAAAGGGACAGTGCTATATGGGCTGCATGACAATGACAGCTGTCAAAATTGGGCCCAAACTGAACGAAAGTCGGTATCAAAAATAGTACCTGAAAAAGTCCTATTTTCTGTACAGAATACTTATGCAAAGTCGGAAAAAAAACTTTTCATGTCTCATAGGGACACGATTCTGGTAAAAGTGGTCTCAATAATATTTTACATCGATTGTAGGTCTTTTGCTCGGCGACTGGCAACAGTGGATGTCGTAAAAAAATCAACTTAGATTATTGATGTATCATATTTAGATGGGAGATCAAGTAAAAAAAACAGTTTCCAATTTTGTCCGTCCAATTAGTTTGATTTAGCTATTAGCGCTCTTAACGCAGACAACCGAAAACTACAAATTCCGGCCGCATCGATAATTGCGAGTGGAACATGTTTCGGCGAGACATTAATATGCAATGTCACTACCAATTGTATAGCTCTATGACTTAGATATGCAATGTGCATAACAACGTAACGACTAACCGCTAGTATGACCTTTTTTTCTGATGTGCCTACACATTTGTGTAACTTTTTGCAGCAAAAACGGACAACCTCTCTCCTTGACATTCACTCACTGACTGACAAGAAGCTTTTTATATTTAAAACTAGCTGAAGTTCCGGGCGTTGCCCGGTCTTTACACAGAGTTTTTAGAAAACAGACGTAGACAGTGACCTTCGTCTTGTTTATAATGTGCAGATGTATAACTCAGCGCCTTATAGGCAAGTTAATTTTGTACCACTTTGATCATGCGTAATCCAATACGTTCGGAATGGATTTGTTAAGGAATACTAATTTACAATTTAGCGCTAAAACACTCACACTTTGGCACTCGTGCACGGTGGATTTAAACAGTTTTGCAATATTTTCAGCGATGAATTGCTTGTCCTATACTCTCGAGATGAGTTTGCAAACATTGACGGAGCAGTCTCATTTATCGAATTATTTTACAAATGTAACTGAGTAAAGCGAATGAATCGCGATACCCTCGTTAATTAATTATACCTATATTCCATACTATGTACATTTTAAAAGTGAAATGTACTGCCGGCAATTTCAGTCACAAGGCGCCTCTGCTATTCACAAATTTTTTTCTCTCTCCTGTCTGTCCTCTCGGCCCAATATTTGTGCACTACATCTAAGTCAATGTTTCGTTTGGATGAAATGTATGACTTTAATCGTATCATTCTAAATGATCAACGTTAATCAAAAAATGAAAATGCCAATAAAATAATACAAAGGCTTCGAAGAAGGAATAATTCATAAAATATTTGTTTGAAATATGTAACCCTGGAAACCCTTTTTAAAATATTGGTTACTTTTATGTATACTTACGCAAAACAAAAATCTGGTGACACTTTCCTTTCATCGAGATGTGTGTGGAAGATGTAAATATGTGTGTGCACAATTTTTAACAGATGTGCTGCCGCATCACACACACCATAGAGGTAACCTTGCATACAACTGCCTTTAAAGTAAATTTAATTAAAATACATTGTTTATGACTTAGATATTTTATTACATGATAAATAAAACATTTACGTCTTTTTCTTCGTCTGTTTCTCTTTCAAAGCGAGACTGTACATATCTGGAATAAGTTTAACTAACTCGTCCTCAGGCACATCAAAGTCCCGGTCGGCCCAATATTCCTTCAGCCTCCTCAAGACATCTCCGTACAACTGCTTCACTGCGACTCCATTGTCTGTCAAAGTCCTGCCCGTAATACAAAACTTAGGAACCTCCCAGTTTTTGAATTGTTCCATCAGATCTAACTGATTGGTATATTTCAATAGTTCTATGATGTATTCTCTGGTGACATGAGGCTTTAGAAATGTATTTAGCATCATCTTTTGATATTGTCTGAAAGTAATTTTGAGAATTAATACGTTGAAAAAAATCATTTTCAAGTCCATACCTTTACAGAATAGCAATTTTAATATGTATACATCAGTGGAGTGGTCTATGAGTTTTCAGTGAGATAAAGTGGTAAGATTTAATAATGTGACATTATTGAAGTTTTGAACATGAAAAAAATTTAATTTTGAAAAAACATATATTTTTAGCTACAAAATCATCACTAATGTTATATTCTTCAATCTTACCACATTAACTCGCTAAAAGTCTAGAACCGCCCGTGATATACAAACATATTGGCTTAATTTCTTTCAAAAATTTTAGGTTAGGTTATATGTATATATATTTTTAACTAACTAACTAACCATCGAGTTGTTTCACCGCAGGAGTAGACAGAGAGGATAGACTGTCACACAACTCTGTCGCACAGTATACTCCACGTTTCATTTATTATTCATTAAGTATTATTTAGTATTCATGTATCGTCTCACACACTCTTCTGTGATTCTGACTCTTTACATTACCCGACTCAGGTATTTGATTCACTTGATTGTGCCATGTATTCCTCGGGCATCCCCCACTACCATTCACTTTTGTGCCATACATTCTCCTTTCTTCATTCATCCCCTCAACACGCCCAAACCATCTAAGCATCCCTTTATTAAGCTTATGCATTACATTTGCATCAGTCTGGCATTCTTTCCAAATCTCCACATGTTTAACACGGTTTTAGCGCACATGCCTCAGGGATCTCTTGATGAATAATAAGCTATATTATAAATTACTCACAATAAGGGTTTAGAGCTGTGCTTCTCATCCCTATGCTGCATGATGAAGTAAGCGAGGTCCCTGTCATAGGAGGACATCTTCAGGCGGCCTTGCAGCTGATTGACATCATCCATGTCCGACAGAAGCGAGGAGAGGAGCGTCACTGGCTGAAGTTTTACTCCCTGCTGCTTGCTAATCTCCCAGACTCGCTCCAGCTCTGACATGTTGGGGTGGTGGGGGAGTCCTAATGATTATAGGATGACCTCAGATTGATTAAACTTCACGTGACTATAGATAAAAAAAAAATTATGAATACAATTTAAAATAAAATCCTTCTTGAAAGCTCTGGTAAACGAGTAATTTATGTATTGTCTATTCTGGTAGATGCATTGTCCTGTCTTGACGGTGAGTTCGCTCGGCTACCATCCATTTCATTCTCGTTCTGTTACATACATATACGTGTATCTCTGTTCGTCACCTTCCGGCTAACAAAACTGTCATAATTTCAAACTAAATATTAATAAATAATTTTGCAATTATGCTTCTAAGTTTATGTGTAATTTGGTGGAGTTACAGCAGGAGATTGTTTTTTTCTTTTGTGAATTTGACTTATACATTATGACAATCTGGACAAGACACGGCACTATTGACATCCAACACCTTGACTGGCAAAACTATTGACGGCCAATACAATTAGACAGAAAATTGGCAATAACATGCAATTTATTACCCGAACTTTGAAGATATGTGACCGCAGAGAAATAATTAGTTAAAATTAAAATACTTTTTGAAGAATGGCAATACTAGGTCTAATGCAATGAAACTGTCTTGCAATGTTTTCAAGAGATAGAAGAAGAAATGCTTGTATATGGGAAACCCCAAATATCAATGTAGGTTCAAACGAGATTGTTTTTTAAATTTCACTTCTCAAGGGACAGAAAAACGGGAACATGTAAATACATCACTTAACCCGTAAGCTGCTTAATTAATTTCGTCAAACTATTACAGCCGTACTGGGTTAGTTTCCAGAATAATGTATTGATCAAAAACTTGTGTTTTAATCTAATTTTGGTGAGGAAAATCCTGAAAGTCATCCTATATTCTAGCATGGATGTTTAAAAAAACACCAATAGATCCACAAATGTATTTAGTTTTCCCACAATATACTAACAAAAATAATGTTGCGATCGGCAGACTAAGGTTTATAAACAAGAATGTTTGCTGAAGTAGTATAGAAGTTGGACTAACCAGTGTACTGTCCAACTCCGACATGCAGCATTGTCTTTAAAAGATCCCCTGCGAAATTTCCCTCCAGGGTCTTCTTCAGTTCCATCCAAAGTCTCTCCCCGGAGATCCTCTCCAGGCCAGACACATTTTGATTGAGGATTTCGAGGGTTCCATCGTCATGATTGTCAGGCTTCTCGGCAATACGACCATAAAATCTGAAGCCAACCAAACATTTTTTGACTAAACCAAAGAAATTTTAATATACAGTACTTTCATTAATCTACCACCCCGAAAACCAGGCAAGTGTCCAATTAGTGAATGCGGCGGATTACATTGCATACATACAAAATAATATGCTCAAAATTAAAAAAGCTTTTATTGTGAAATTTGGACTTGTACTGGTTTGAATTAAGGTGCTATATTTACGCTTGCGAGAAAACTCCGTTTAGTAAACAATTTTTTTTTTTAAATCTAGCAGAATGAAACGAACAGAAACACATGTGACAGTTGTTAGAATACACAGAGCAATTACCGAAATGTCCTATAACAATAATGAACCCTGGTGACTGGTAAAATGGTCAGCTCTAAGAAGCTAGAGGGCGGTATAGTAACTGAGTGTGTAAAAGTAAGATAACCCAACCCGTCGGTCTACAAAGTTTGGCGTTCGAGTCTAGTAACACGCAGTGGCGGCGCTCGTCACTGCTGGGTGTTCTAGAGTGCTAATATTACAAAAAATGGTGTTATTAGATTGATTAGATTTTCAGGAAATTTCAGTTTGGCCGTGCACCACACGGATTTTTTGAAAATCATACAAAAAATCGAATTTTCGAAAAAATAAAAACTAGTTTTCAGCTACAACATCAATACTGCCATTTTTTGTAATATAGCACTATAGAACACCCAAAAGTCACGAGTCGCCACTGGTAACACGGCAGACTACATGCCAATTATAGAGCTTGATTTTGTGCTTTCAACAAGTCATAATTATGAAATGCAGTTCTCTTATACCGTCGTTGAGAAAGTGGTGGGGCCCCTCCAATAGTCAAAATAATGGCAGTAATAATACAGTACTTGCCAATAATTGGGTGGCGGATTACTGAGAAAGAAAGAAGTTGGGAACCCCTGGTCTAGTACATAATAAAATTAATTGAATTCAGTCATTTTTACCAATTTCCGTAAAATATCAGTTTTTTTTACTATACGTTTTCTTCTAGCTATTAAATTGAATGATTTTATGCACATAACTTGCATAGTCAGTAAGCTATAATAGTTGTCTATTAATCTATTCAATTTTTATCTAGGCAATAAGGCTAGCGACAGGCACCGCAATTAGCTTGTGCAAATGGACATAGGGGCATTTGGCTACCTACTCACTGATATGTTAAATTAATCCCTTGCACAACAAACAACCGCAGAGACTTTTTGGGAGATATATCCCCAGCCTGACACGGTCTCATAAAAGTTATGCTATCTCATTTTGTATTATGGTGAGAAATATGATTTAAACAATGTTAGAAATAGAGAATACCTCGCTTTCAGTTGCATTCAAAAATTTACCTAAGCGCTCCAGAAAAATTTAAGTGTAAAGTGAACATTACAATTTTCACAATGAAAACCATCGGTAAGCGACTTTATCTTTGTTTGTTCCCAAAAATTTTATAATTTTAATTGCGTATGATATACTAAAATCTGACAGAGTTATTCATCTGCATTCAAGACCAGTATTTTATTTTGAGATATGTTCAAAAACAGCAAATTTATCTGGAATCAAATAAATTAAATGCGAAAGTTATTTTCTGCGGAATCTGTATTCTGATAGTTCTTCTAAGGGAAGTACATTGCAAAATGCTTTAGGGGTTAAGACATGCAATAAATAAATAATAACTACCTGAAATATCTCATTATTCTCAGAAAATCTTCCTTTATTCTCACATCTGCATCTCCAACAAACACCAATCTCTTTGCAAACAGATCTTCGTAGCCAAAGAAGTAATCGTATACAGAACCATCGAATCCTAGAAAAATGTACTTATGTTAATCAATAATTTAATAATCAAAAGGCAAATGCATAATAATATTTGATAATGTACTCATTGATTAAATATCGAAGAAAGCAATCACTTTATTAACCGGTAAGCTGCTCAATTAGTTTTATTAACCGGTAAGCTGCTCAATTAATCCCACCACAATATTACATACCGTAGGGTGGAATATTTTTTTAAACAACATGATTGTCAAAAAAATGTGTTTGACCTATTTATTGTTTAGGAATCTCCTGAAAGTCATTCGGATAATAAAGTGGTTAAAAACAAAGTAACTTTTCATTTAATCTTTGGAACACCAGACCCAGAGGAAAATCAAAAATGAACTGTAAAGTGTTTCAAGCACGAGCGATTCTATTAAAAAAAATTATGCTTTTTCTCATGGCATACAGTTTAAATCGCATATCAAAAAATTCAAGCTAGGGCGAAATTCCAATGCCAGCAGCGCATAAACGGTTTGTCGGCGGGAAAAAATTCTTGTCACTGGTGCACGATCGGTTTTCCCGAGGTTAATAATTAAATATTTGTTATTTTGTGTTACTTATCGATGCCTGTAATCCATTATGAGAGAGAGCTAGCTCTTTCGCTCTTTTCATTTACGTTTCGCGCGTATTTATTCCCTATATTTGCCCCTTTTCTTGACTTGCCACACTTTCTCTCTCTACTGGCAACACTGTAGTGACGCGCTAAAATTGCTACAGCTACTAACTAATAAAGGAAAGGTAAAATTATTTTATTTTATTTACATGTTTATGTACCTAAACTCCCTAGATTAAAAAAAATCCTATTGTGGGTAATTTACACCGGTTCTAAAAGCACACTACCAAGATCCTACATAGTCAATACTGTTTTCACAGTTTTTTTTCAGGATTTTGTTATAACAGACAATAAAGCTTAATGATAATAGCCATTTTTATTAGAATCCTAGATTTAACTCACCCCAGCATGCGCTACCAAAATAATACAGTATACACCATAACTTGTTGCCATTTATTAACACAATGGTTTATTCGGTGGAAAGTATTCCCCATGCAAAAACAGAATTAGGTGTATTTATAATCTATAGTGTTACCTAGAAACATAGAGTTGATGGTTAAATCTCTTCTATTGGCATCCAGTTTCCAATCCGTGGTGTAGTGGACCTCGGCATGGCGTCCGTCCGTGACGAGGTCTATCCTCAGTGTTGTCACTTCAAAGTTTTCCTTATCGTTTATTCGCGGGGTGATAGTTCCATGTTTCTCTCCATTTGTGTTTATCATCCTAACTTCCTCCTTTGTGAAAATCTCTTTCATTTCCTGCGGGGTTGCCGTGGTGGCAAAATCCAAATCCTTGGGCTCTAAACCCATTAAAAGATCTCTGAAATTAATATAATATAATATTCAATGGCCACAGTAAAGTGATTTAAAAATGGACACGATTTGTAATAAATTAAGGTATAATTTCCATTACTTCTAAATATTGCCAAATTACTGAAATAATACTTTGTTTCAACTTAATTAGAACAAGAAAAAAGTATTTACTTAGGGGAAGATGGAAAAACATGCAAAAAATATGATAGTAGGTTCGTAGAGTGGGTTATTTAAATAATTTGTGCATATTTAGAGATTGAAGCAGAGCCTTTCGGCAAACGTCACATCGGTGACCGGATAACTCAATAAAATTACAATTCAACACACATTTACAAAGTGATATAAAGTCACGAAAAGTGGTAAAACAAAACTAGATTAAGTAGGTTAGGTTTGTATGTCAGTTTTTTTTCATAGCTTTTAATCACTTTTTAAAGGTGTGTTGAATTGTCATTGTGTCGAGTTATCATGGAATCGTATCTTTTACCATCTCCCCTGTCATAAATAGTAATTAAATTGAAACAAAGTGTTATTTAAATAATTTGTACAAATCATAAAAAATTTATTAAAGCAGATATGGTGTACGAATAATTGTCCCTGTATTCCCGCGTATAGATCCCCCGGAGGATCCTGCAGTGTAAGGGTTTTCACATTGGAAGTCCCTTTTTACTAGGGTTCCCTGGAGGCCCCACGAGGGAAGAGTCCACCGAGATGGCCTCAGCTCTCCTCTCCACTCCCTCTAAGTTTGTTAAAAGCCCTTAGTTTTTTGTTTGAATGATCTATTTTTGGTCCCACGAGTATCTAGGGAAATAAAAGTTCCACACCAGCAGAGCCCCGAGTGCTGGGTTAAGGTCTAAATAATCCGAGGTGCGACCCTGTATCTCTGAGGCACCGTTCATGACACTGTTCCTCGGAGTCATTCATCCTGAGCATGGTAGCTCACGCCCTGGCTTGGGATGGCCATTGCAGGTTGTTTCCACTCACTGAGCGATGGGTTCGCCACACTCACTATGCTATATGTATTAAGAAATAAGTGGAGTATGTAAATTTAACCTTAATTAATTATTTATTTTCGTTACTAACCTCACAGCTCCTCCAGCTATCCTAATTTCAAAGCCATACTTGTCAAACAATTTTTTCAAATCTTCTACTTCCTGTGAAAATATAGATTTGAATTCTGGACTGTCGAGTTTCGAAACCACTGGGTTTTCTCTGGATTTTAAATGAACGTCCATTTTTGAACGAAGGAACTTCGAATTTAATGATGAATATTGTTTCTAAAAATAATTATTTGCATGAATTATAAAATGCGTGTTAAAAATTGAAATTAATAATGGTGTTGAGTAAATAATATAACTTACGAAATTATTGATTCTCTTAGCAAGACTGAATAAAATTTGTGATTTGTTAACGAAATGCATAACCATAATATTATTATTTTCAAATTGTTAACGAATATGAAACCGACGTTTTACCAACTTACACTTGGTAAAACAAAAAACCTCAACTTTGTCTCACTGTCCTTATTTATAATATGATGAGAATTTATTAATAATAACAGTTTCGTGGCTCCTCGTGAGACTTCATTTCATATTTTTGACGTTTATTACAAATATTACACGATAACATAACTTACGTTTATGACAGTTGTTTTAATCTATGGACTAATAAGTTCTTACTTTCATTTCATTTCAACGACAATATTCTAATGTTTATTTTAGCCATAAAAATACTATACCATATAAAAGTTACTGCATCTATGGATGAAATCAAAATGACAAATTTTGACAGATTAGTCATGACGATTTTATAGCTGTTAATATACATATTTCCATTAATGAATGTCGGGTGATAACAGTGATTCAGAATCTGCTACGGAATCTACAGCATTAATGGACGGACATGTGGGGGAATCGCGGCCGGACCGGGAGATCGCTGAAAGGAATGCCCGCAAACGCCGCCTCCGTTCTGACGCCCCGACCAATTCATACGGGGTGAGAAAAATTCCAATATTTACCTTGCCAAACCCAGAAACCGTAAAACAATTACCTAAACTTCTTGTGTAACATACAATTACTAGTAGTATCTGCGCAATGTGTGTGCGCCACAGTACACTTCTAATCTTATGAACTTGCTTTTGTTTTGACATTCGATTTGTTTGTATTTATTTTAGACTGATGATGCGGCGGTACCTGACGTGACGGTGGCTCGGCCCTCTGGTGATTGGGTGGAGCGTCCACCGCCCTCCAACGCCCAGAGGGAAGTTACATCTGAGGAGCAAGAGGAAGAACTGAAATACGGAGCCAAACATGTCATCAAACTGTTTGTGCCAGTATCTCTATGCATGCTGGTAGTTGTTGCTACAATTAGTTCTGTTACGTTTTATACAACCAAAGATATATATTTGTAAGTACCTATTTGCCAAGACTACTCTATATATATTTTTTTAAATTGTTACCAGTTTTGTATTCTTGGTAAAATTGTCGAATTCCGCTGCATGCAAAGACTTTTTTAAAAAAAAGAACACTTGATTTTCACTTAAAATATCTAATGGAGACAACTATTATATAAGTTGGGGGTTTATGTAAAATTGCACAATTAGGTTTTTTTTGGTTATTTTAATAATTAATGTGTATTTCCTAACCTACAAACTTAACTGATTGAGAAAAAATGGAACTTTCATGCATCTTTTACCATCTCCCATCACATAATTAGTCATCTTATAGAAATCAAGTTGAAACCATGTGCTATTTATATATATTTTTGCGTATTAAGCGTACAGCGGAATTCAACAAGATTAATGTATTATTTTTACCCTTGGAATGCCAGGCTAAAATGCAATGCGCCAGCTGACACTATTTACGTAATAAATGCTTTTGTAAAATGATGTTTTTGTACCAGATACTTCAGATTTATAGATTTGTTTATATATTTATAAAAATTGCATATCCTAACCTATTGTTTCTCCAGGGTAGCTACTTATATGTTACTTAGAATAATAGTGGCGTTACTCCAGTTATGTAAGTTTAGAGAAAAACAGCATTTTTGTAAAATGCTTCCGAATCAAGTAAAAACCATTAATATAATGTGCAATTGTTTATTTAAAATACAACTCTGTTACGATTTTAAGGAACAAAAACTGAATCAATTTGAATACAAAAAATAAATACAGTCGAACTTGGTAATGACGAGCTCGAGGGAACTGACTAAATTTGCTCATTGAAGCCGTTAATTGTTATATCCAAAATAGTTATTTTTAAAATTCGTATGTACCTACCTACCTGCTTTTACTATCAATATATTCGCAAAAATTCAGTAACTAACCACCACGCCGTTTCTCCGCAGGGGAAGGCAAAGAGGACGGACCGCCAAATAACTCGGTTTTAACACACACTTACATCTTCTTACTCATACATAACTCTTCTATTATTCTGACTCTTGACATGGCCCGACTCAAGTATCTGATTCACTTAATCGTGCCATGTCTTCCTCAGGCGTCCTCGATTTTTGCTACCATTCGCAATAGAGCTATATATTCGCCTTTCTTCGCTCATTCACTCTACATGCCCGAACAATCTAAGCGTCCCTTTCTTAATCTTACTCCTTACCCTTACATCAGCCTTGCACTCTTTGCGGATCTCCACATTTCTCACACGATCATACATTTAGTATGTTTTCAAAATATGAGTAGGTATTACTTATTAAAAAATACACTGTTATTACTCAAATTTATTATCAATGATTGTTTTAAAGATTTCGCTTTCATGCTTCTCAATTTCCTCTTCAAAACAATCAACGCATTATTACTATCATCTTCTGGTTCAAGGCTTCCAAGAAAAATATCACTAAATTGTTATCACAACCTTGTGTGTACTGAACCTACCGCTTGTAAAATCTCACTTGTCATAAATAACTAGCTTGCGGGATTGTTTTAATCGGTTATAAAATCACAAACCAGTAATGCACAACCCGCCGCGCCATTCTTGCGGCCCACATGTCAATTCCATAGGGCCCACCACTTAGTTACACCACTATTATGCGAAGTAACACATATATTCAGAGAATGTTATAAAAATATATTATGTGAGTTTTATTATATTTTCTTAATTAATCTTTATTCACAATAAAAATAAGTCTTATGAGGCTGTACTGTAAATAAATACAGCAGTTTAAATTTAAATGATGACATGTGGCATTATGGATAAAATAAATATGTTTGAAAGTGACGAAACGACAAGTTAGCATAATATTAAGATACTTTATTTCATCGCCAAGGGAAAAAAATATAGTTTAGTATGCTAGAAACATTTTTTAAGGTTCAAAATGCAGTGAGTTCCTAGCATGAACACTACAGATAGGCTGGCATTCCAAGAGTTAACCGTGATAAGAAATTCTATATATTGCTTTGTTTACTTCAGAATATCCCTACATCTTGAACACATCGGTAAAGATTTTCCTAGATGATGACGAAACATAAATTTTCATAGAAATAACTAAATTGATATGTTAATCACACTATAAATTGTTCAATGCGCCTACATATACACACAAACACACGCACACACCTATATACTACACACGTTGCCTGGTAATTAAGGAATATACATACCTATTTATTTTTTGGAATAACTTAATGAGTAAAACCTCAAATTGTAATATGTAATTATTGAAGACAATACTAGTGATTATTAAATGAAAATTTGACTCAGAAAAATATTCCAAAACATATATTACTCATACATCAAAAAAAATATTACTCATTAAATTATTCCAAAATATAAATATTCATCCTAGACTTGCAGAATAGTCAATAGATGTCGCACATTAAAATAAAAAATAGATTATTTTTATCCAAGACACTGTCTAGATTGCATTTAGTTCGAGTTGAATCTTGCGATCATTCATAGAGATAGCAGCCAAAAAATGAAGATAATGTTGGTAGTTCTTATTCGAAATATGATACAGTTAAATATGACTAAAGGAGATAGGGTCCCATTAGCTCAGTTAGTAGGGCGGCGTCCCGGCCAGTCCTAGATGTGACCGTATCTTTTTCTGTTTAAAAGTTTCGTTTAACTCTTTGCACGCGGCCGTATCAACTGTTGTTACAGCAAAAAGTCTATACTCACACGCGGCTGTATCAACAGTTGATACGAAAACTTTGACGGCCGATATTCCAGCGCTCTTTCGTCATAAATGTATTTCTTGCTCACTTGGACATTCGTAGAACTATCACGATGCTGACATCTACAAGAATTTCTCAAAAATAAAATTGTATTTCATAAAAAAAGATCGATAATCAAGTGCGCCTCTTCGCGCCTTTTAGTCCTTTAGTTTACATTTTTGTCAACGGATGGCGTTAGTACTAGTATGTCATTCATAACTTTTCATAACTAAAAATGATAAGTGATCATGGTGTTCCACTTGTGTCTATCGACGCAGTGGCCTAAGTACACACACGCCGAGTGAATGGCGGGACCACATTCAAAAGATACGGTACGTCTTTGTATGAAATTTTATGTTTTTGTTTTTATAAACATCTAAGAGTGTTGACACACGAGGATTTGTTTTCATATTGTGGAGAATAATCTGTTCTGTCTATATAGTCCAATAAATCATGCCAGAATGCTATAATTTAACATTTAATTGCGTGCATAGGTATTTGAAAATATGTACCGCGTACGGGTATAGATAAAACGGAGCAAATTAACGCGTTCAAAAGGTTAAGGATCGCTAATATTGTCTTCAATAATTAAATATACATACCACTTACCAGACATTACAAGGAAACATATCATAGGTACCAAACATGAAATATCTAATTTTAATATTTTTTCATCACTGTAACTCATGTACTGTTTGTTTCTATAATATTAAATAAATAAAAAAATAATCTCTTGTTTTACAGTGCAATATAACAAAAAATATTTGTATGATTCCAGAGTATATACGCCTTTCCATGAAGAGAGTCCAGACACTAGCACCAAGGTGTGGAATGCCGTAGCCAACTCCATGATCCTTTTAGCAGTTATAATTGTGATGACAATATTGTTGATATTGCTTTACAAATACAACTGTTATAAGGTGGTCCACGGCTGGCTCATCCTCTCCTCGCTGATGTTGCTCTTTATATTTTCATACCTGTATTTGGAGTGAGTAGTGTTTTATTTATGGCTATAATGTATATGATCTAGAGCAGTGGTCCCCAACCTCTTTACCGCTGCGGACCGGTCAACGTATAATAATTTTTGGTTTTTAAATTTAATTTTTAATGACCGCCTTTGGTGTCAAGGAGTGACCAATTTGACAAAAAAGACATGTTTGAGCTCTTGCGCCGCGGCCCTTACCATTTGATCTACGTCCCGAAACAGGGCCGCGGACTATGGGTTGGGGACCACTGATCTAGAGTACTTACCCTTTTTCAGTAAAGCCAGTCTCTTTTTAACCTTTACCTACCCGAAGGTTAAAAGCATGTCACCATATTACCTGAAGAGGGATTATTTGCGTCCCGTGGAATATTCCTTTTACCCTTTCCAGTAATACTTAGATATTACTACCTACCGTACCGGACATCTTCACTCAGCAGTCAAATCATAAGTAATGTAAGACGATAAAAGCAATAGTGAAAAAATCAAGCTTAACACAAATACGATTATTGTAGCCTTTTCCCGTAAAATGCACCTTTTTCGCAGCTTGTAAGCTGCAAGGATTTTTCAAAAATTAATTGCTTTTGAGGGAAGAATAATTTGGTCAGAATTTGATAGGTAGATCTAAAAAAATAGTAACAATATAATTTTTTTTGTTAATTCAGATCGATTATTACCTAAACTATTTGTGTGTGATGTAAAAAATAACTTAGATGTTACACAAAACCCTAGATTGGTGGAAGTCTATTACCCCCTCTGTAGCTCGGGTTAAGATATTACCCCAAAATACATTCGGGGGGGGGGGTAATTTCATCAGAATTGGGTAGATATTATTTAATATCTTAAAAAATAGAAACAGGTTTTTTTTAAGTCTCGTTTGGGGGAAGTGTATTGTTATTGTATAAGTGCGGGAGGGTTAAATGGGGGTAAGAAGATATTTTTGCATATGTAAAAAAAGTTCCTGCTTCTTTTTTCTGAAATAATAAGGAACTCGAGTTCATTTGAAAGAAGAAAAAAAAAATTAAAATTGACCTTCAACTTTTATAAATGTATTGTTGATATTGCTTTTCAAATACAACTGTTATAAGGTGGTCCACGGCTGGCTCATCCTCTCCGCGCTGATGTTGCTCTTTATATTTTCATATAATATATACATTTATATATAACCGCAGACATTGATATATATACATATATAAATATAAAAAATGATATATATACATATATAAAAGGCAAAAAAAAATTATAAATGTATAAATATAACCGCAGACATTGATATATATATAAATATAGCTTAAAAAGGGGCAAAAAAAATGTTTCCACCTCCTCCCTTCATTAGCACATCATACCCCAGCTGGGGTGAAATAGATACCTGTCTCTGGCCAGCGAAACTCTTGTATGGTATGATAACATGAAACATTTTTGGTTTGCTATTATTTGTTGTGATAATGAATGTATATTTTATTGTTGTTATGATATTTGTATACAATAAACAACCTGACTAGCAAATCCCTATTTATCCTTGATAACATATGTCCACAGTCTCGAGTTAAAAATGCATTTCCTGGGAGAATAGTTATAATACTCTCTGTAAATAGAAAATTAATATATGTACATCACTTGAAAGAGAGCCATGAGTCCAAAGAAAATTAACATATGTATATCACTTGAAAGAGAGCCATGGTCCAAAGAAAATTAACATATGTATATCACTTGAAAGAGAGCCATGAATCCAAAGAAAATTAACATATGTATACATATCACTTGAAAGAGAGCCATGAGTCCAACGAAAAACACAATCACAAAATAAGCATTTTGGCATCATTATATTACAATATTACACAAGTGAATTTGTGAAACTCGGTCTGGAAATTTCTGTTGCCTTTGAGACAAATTCGATAAACCATTTGAACACTTTGAATTTAAAAATAATATGCATTTCGTGCTAGACATCTAAATAATTTTACCTACACTATTATTTTGAAATTTAACGAAAAATAAATTATTTGTTTACATTCAATGGTATTCTGCAACTGTCTTGAAAATTCAAAAGTAGAAAATTCCAGAGCGCGTTTTGCAACTCCACAACTCATATGACCGAAGACCGCAGACATTTTTTACAATCCAATTATTGTATTTTTATCTAGATGTTGTCTTTTATTTGTTAGCGTATGTTATTTTAGTCTCAATGTTTAAACTGTATCTGTAAACCTTACATGAAATACAATAAATCAATAAACAAATAATTGTAACCTTTCAGGGTAGTGTTAAAAGCCTACAACGTTCCTATGGACTACATCACCCTGGCACTGGGAATGTGGAACTTTGGCGTGATGGGAATGATCTGCATCCACTGGAAGGGGCCCCTGCGCCTGCAGCAGGCCTACCTGATCTTTGTGGCCGCTCTCATGGCGCTAGTCTTCATCAAGTACCTTCCCGAGTGGACCACATGGGTGGTGCTGGCTGTTATCTCCGTGTGGGGTTAGTCATTCAAAGATAGTCTGTTAAAAATAAGAGAAATATCTATACATGTTAATTTGGAATTTATGTTTTATACTATCACATGTCGGCGTCACCACTTTAGGGATTTATAGTGTGTGTATAGAGCTTATCGAGATTAAACCCTCGAATCATTACTTTTTTTTTTGTATAACTTTTTTGACTTTTGTAGCGCTAAGGCTCACCCTAATTTAGAAGGTGGTTTTTTTTATTGGTGTATTTAGGGGTCCCTGACGAAGATTGGAATCAGAGGATTATTATCAAAAACAGTAAAAATCCAGAAAAGAAACTTTCAACAGGTCTATTGCAAAACTACATATTTGCACATCCGACATTGTTCTCCGGGACCGTCGATCTGTACGATAAAATGTATAGTGTAAAACGTTCATACGAACACGATTCCGGTGAAGGTGGATTCTATAATATTTTACACCACTGGTTATAGATTGTCGGTCGGCGATACGGTGGATGTCGTAAAAAAAATCAACTTGCATGTTCAATGATGCGTAATATCATAATGTCTAACTGTTAGTATGATCTTTTTTCTAATGTGCCAACATGTTTGCGTAAAGTTTTTTGTGGCAAAAATCGACATCCTCCCGGCTCGACATTCGCTCACTTACTGGAAATTTTTTGCGAGCTTTTTATATTTTAAAATGCTGTTTTTATTTATTTAAGGAATGTTTAAGTGCCTTTTAACCCTTAGCACTTAAGTGCCGCAGCTATGGCGGCAAAAAAAAATAACTCTTATTTCTCAATATTTTTAATATATTGGTTTTTTTATTTTTCAATACAATTTAACCAGAATAATACTACTACAATTAAATAGTAATAAGTTACGGAATTCTATTTTACCAATACAAATTAAATATTTTTTTATATTTATAAATTGAATTACAATTCAAATGATTTATTTTCTTAAAAAATGATTTGAGTTGGCGATATGCACATTAGAGGTGGGTCCTGTGAGTACTTTTCGTTACTGGGTACAGTGAGGACAGGTACAAAAAAATACCGGCCACAAAATACTCACAAGTATTTTATACCTATCTGTGGACTGGGGACAGAAAGTAATAAATACTCAGTCCCAGTATAAAATACTTATGAGTATTTTGGAGATTTGTCACAAGTACAAAGTACCGCATGAAAATACCCGGTACGTTTACTGGATACGATAAATATGCCTCTCCTCTAATTTCTAATATTACAGTAATGAGATGCTAATTTCATATTATTATTCTGCGGGTAATTTAAAAATGTCGCTAGAAGAAAGGTATTTTTCGCTCGAATAATCGCGTAGACCACAAGGTTCTCCTCGGCCGAATTTCAGCCGAACGACATATTCGTAAACAGGGAATTTTTATCTAAATTCTGACATCGATTTCATTCCTGTGGCCGATGAGATATTTTGCCGCATCTGGAGGATACCATCAATGTCATTTGTTAGGTACTTCTCCCCACACAAAAGTTGGCCGAACGATTTTTTTTTTCATAACAAATTTGCAATCAACTTTTGCCGTTAGTTTTGGTAATGTGGCACGTCGGATATTTTCATCCCAAAAATGACACCGGAAGTCGTCGCTTTCCAGGACTCCTCCCGGGCCGAAATCTGGATGAATGCGTTTTTTTAACTAATCTTATTTGGGGTTAAAGCCCAGTACTAATTTGGTTCATGTGGCCTATGGGATGGGATTTTTACGGTCATCGCTTGGACTAATAGGTATTAGCTCAATAATCTTTATAAATAGTATAAAACCAAGTAACTATCCGCGTCTGTCTGTTTGTGCGCTTAGTTCTTCTAAACTATGCAACAGAGTTTGATAGGACTTTCACTATCATTTAGAGAATTTCTTCCGGAAGGTTTATATATAATACATGGATATTATATTTATTAAAAGTAGAGAAAATTTGAGTAACGCCGGGTACACGTCAACTAGTAATACAGTAGAACCCCGTTAATTCGAACCCCGATAATTCGAAAAAACGCGTAATTCGAAATTTTCGTCAAAAAAATTTCCGCTGAAAAATTTTTTCATACAAAATTTTTTTTAATTCGAAATTCGTTAATTCGTAATTCGAAATTTATTTTTGTCCGCGCACGAAAATTTGTTCGTGTAATTCGAAAAAAATTGATTTTTGCGAAAATAAATCATAATATTTCGTAAATCTGAATCTAAAAGACAGCCGTGGCGGTAAAACGCCGAAAAATGTGTTTTTACGTGGTTATACATCGTCCTAATTAGTATTATTATTTTGTAAATCTGAATCGATTTACACTGGAATGTCGTACTTTTTCAAATTTATTTCGAATATCCGAGTTTGAAGGGCCGAGAAAATACGTTTTACGAGGATATATGTCGTAGTTTTACGAGTTTACACCAAATATCTGAATTTAAAGGGTCGGCCGCGACGAATCTCGGCCGCGAAATTTCGATTTACGCGTAAATGTATCGTATATTTACGAATTTATTTCGAATATTTGAATTTAAATGGCCCGCTGCGACGGAAATCGGCCGCGAAATCTCGATTTACGCGTAAATATATCGTATTTTTACGAATTTATTTCGAGTATCTGAATTTTAAAGGGCCCGCCGCGACGGAAATCGGACGCGAAATTTCAATTTACGCGTAAATATATCGTATTTTTACTAACTTTACTTCGAATATCCGAGTTAAAAAATACGGCTCGACGGAAATCGGCCGAAAAATTTCGATTCACTCCGAAATATGATTTATTTTTACAAATTTACTTCAAATATCTGAACTTAAAAGGCCGGCCGCGACGAAAAACTGCCGATAAAATTCGATTTACGCGGAAATATATCATATTTTTAAGAATTTACATCAAATATCTGAATATAAAGGGTCGCCCGCGACGGAAATCGGCCGCGCATTCTCGATTTACACGGAAATATATCGTATTTTTGCGAATTTATTTCGAATATCTGAATTTAAAGAGCCGGCCGCGACGGAATATGTTCGCGAATTCTCGTTTTACGAGGAAATGTATCGTATTTTTTCGAATTTAAATTCGGATATTTGAAATAAAGGGCCGGCCGCGACGAAAATTACCGCGAAATCTCGATTTACGCGGAAATATATCGTATTTTTACGAATATCTCAATTTAAAGGGTAGGCCGCGACCGAAATCGGCAGCAAAATCTCGATTTACGCGTAAATATATAGCATTTTTACGAATTTATTGCGAATATCTGAATTTAAAGGGCCCGCCGCTACGGTAATCGGCCGCGAAAATAAAGAAATAATTGGTATTAATACGAATTTACAACTAAAATTCCACCCAGATTTGAAGAGGCGGCCGAGAAAATCGATTTTCGGCGTATTTTTTTTTTATAAAATTTCGAATTACGTGGGAATTCGTTAATTCGAAATTTGATTTTTGATGTCCCTTGGATTTCGAATTAACGAGGTTCTACTGTAACAATAAATTAACATCAAGATAAACAACACATGAGTAAGCAAACAAGGTGTGGCCCGTCCAAGTGGGGAGTCGCAAATGCTATTGTTTTTCATAGACACGTCCAGGACTGTTTTCCGATGGTGACGCTGGTGAATTGCAAGTTGTTAGTTGTTAGTCAATCGGTTTAATTGTTGGCAGATGAATCATCTAAATGCGGTAAAGATCGATGATTAATTTTATTCATTCACTTCATTCATTTAAGATGTCCAGCTCAACCCATTGGGCGCATTATGCACCAGTTTTCTAAAATTAGGTGATTTTAGAAACACCCTAATATTATAGAACTTCCTTTTTCTTCTGGGGCTAGTAAAATAAGATTGTTAATACTAACGTTAGTTGTAAGTTTCTACATATGTAAATATGTATGTCATTAAGATAATAGTTATAGGCCTTGTCGTAAGTCACTAGATATAAGTCTTAGATGTAAGTCAGTAGTTCTAGTATTAATTATTTAATAAATATAATTTTAAAGCACCCTTGAGGTGATTTTTCACAAAAACGGCGCTACATAAATTAGCCAATTTTTATTTTTTTTTTATCTTTTCCGATTTTATGTCCGGGTTAAATCTTCCCCATAGGAAAAACTAAACCCTTCCACTCACTTTTCCACAAATGATCATCTAGTCCAGGGGTGTCCAAACTAGATGGGACCCAGGGCCAATAAAAAAGACTAAATACATTGGTGGGCCGCAAAATATTTATAAAAATAAAATACTGGTAATAATACGTAATATCGTTATTTTATTATCTACTTTTTCATTAATTTGTCTTTTACAATTCTGTCAACATCAACCTCAATACTAGTGGTAGCTAGGCGCAGTGCATGTTTAAGTGAAGTATCTGTCAATGAAGACCTGTATTTCGATTTAATAAACTTCATTGTTGAATATGCACTTTCACAAAGGTAGGTACTGCCCATCATCGAGCCCATTTTTTGCCCGAAATTCGTCAGTTTCGGGAAACGTTCAGCGAGGAGCTTAAAAAAATCAATTCCTGTTTCTGTTCTGCCCTTGTAAAAGGGGTCTGATTGCAGATCACACAGTTCCAATTGATAATCAATCTTCACACTCGCAACTGCGATCGTTAATGGATGAGTAAAGAGAGCTATATCACTCTCAATTTTTTTTAAATCTGCAAAACGCCGCTCAAATTCGACGATTATTTCGTCCATGTATTTGAGGTGGTCCAAAAAATTACATTCTTCAAAATTTTTCATCTCTAAATAATGTTCTTTACAACTTGAAAAAAAAGAAAAATCATTTTGTTGTAGAGACGTTTTGAACAATTTCAGTTTACTTCTGAATCCATTCACATTTCCGTACATGTTGGCTATATTGAGGTTTTTACCTTGCAATTTTAAATTTAATTCATTCAAGTGTTGCGTCATATCAGTTAAAAACGCAAGATCAGCCAGAAACTGAGGATCTCGCATTTTATCTTGTAGTTCAGAAGTGTCAGATGATATCTCATTTTTTAGAAATAAAGGTATTTCTTTTCTTAAGGCGAAAAAGCGTTGCAAGCACTGGCCAGCACTTAGCCATCTGATTTCCGAATGCAATAGTAAATCTCCATAGTTTGCATCGATTTCACTTAAAAAGTCTCTAAATTTTCTATATGTCAATGCCCTGTTTCCACCTCTAATCAAATTGGTTATCCTTATAACAACTTTCATAGCATTTATTTGACGCAAAGATTTTCCACACAAGGCTTCCTGATGTATAATACAATGCAACAACGGGCAATCAATGCCATTTTGTGTTAGAAGTCCCGCGAATCCTGTCACTGTCCCGGTCATAGCTTTTGCCCCATCGGTCACAATACAAGAACACTTACGAAATCCTCCATATTCTACTATAGTTTTGTTAACCGCTTCAAATATATCACTGCCTTTAGTTGTTCCATGAAATGGTATTAAATCCAGCATTTCTTCCGTGATTGTAAAATCTTTGGAAATGCAACGTATAAAGATTATTAATTGACTGACATCGGTCTGGTCGGTACTTTCATCCAAACATATTGAATAGTATTCGCAATCTACAAAGTAATCACATATTTTTTTTGTAATATAATTACCCATGTCCTCTATTCGTCGCGCCACCGTTTGATGAGATAATGCAACAGATTCAAACTTTTCCGCTAATTTCGGCTGCATAAAGCGTTTAGCCATTTCAACTGCGCATTTTTTTATTAAAACTCCATCACTAAATGGTTTTTTTGCTCTGGCTAATTGTAATGAAACTTCATATGAGGCAGCCAAGCTTTGTTAATTCTCAGTACTTACTTTTGAAAACATACTTGTTTGCTGTATTAGTTTTTTTTTGTACTCAGCCACCATAACTTTTCTTGCTTCACCGACATGTTTTTTATACTTTTCTTCATGTAAAGAAGTATAGTGTCGCTTAACATTATATTCTTTACTTACAGATAAAACTAGCATACAAATCAAACACTGAATTTTATTGTTATTGTTGGAGATAAAGTAGTCTAACTCCCATTTCGCATTGAATGTACGATTTTCTTCACTTAACTTCCTCTTCTTTGTAGACATGATGAAAAGTTCAATATACTCAAACACAAAGCGAACAACGTAATACCAAACTTTAAAATAATGTAAAAGTCTTTAATAACCTGAGAGTAACCTTGCGCAATCAAAACTTTCATTGCGTTGAATGACAAGTGACAAACAAATGCCCAATGAACGATGCGCGGTAGGTACCTATTTTGAGTTCGGGGAATTCCCCGAATTCTCGAGTCAATAGTGATGTGAGCGACGTGATCGAACATACCCAAAACGTTTGAATTTCGTTGCGAGAAAAATAGTTTGCTCATTAATGTATTTAAAACTTCGAACAAAGAAGATAATTAACTAAAATCTGAATAATAATTGCTTTCATACAAAATGTGACAAGAAATAAATAAAGTAACTAAGTTAAAGCAATTATTAATTAAAATAAATATAGTTTAAAAAAACTAAAAAACACGCTTTTAAATAATATCGAACTAAAAACTTCAAAATAATTTTTAAAATAAGCTTAAAGCAATAATGAATGAAAAATGATAGTATTATTGTTAAAAAGCGTGGGCGCTTTGTGCCATATTTTTCGTATATCGTGCGCCCGACGCTTTTTCACAATAATACTATCATTTTTCATTCATTATTGCTTTAAGCTTATTTTAAAAATTATTTTGAAGTTTTTAGTTCGATATTATTTAAAAGCGTGTTTTTTAGTTTTTTTAAACAATATTTATTTTTCACTTTTTAGTTTCGTATGCTACAAAAGCGTGTTTTTTTAGTTTCTTTAAACTATATTTATTTAATGGTAGTTTCTTTATTACCGACTATGGTTCTAACAGGTAACTTTTATTCCGGAGAGGGAGCCTGAGAAACGGCTACCACTAGGGCCGAGGAAGGCAGCAGGAGAGTTACATACAAGCAAGCAAACAAGCAAGCAAGCAAGCAAACAAACATACAAGTGAAGTTAATATAAAAGCGTGTTAATAAAGTATTATTATATGCAGTGGGTACACCTACAGACCTCTTTGTAGTCGGTGTAACCGAACCGGACTTTATTTTGAAGTCGGTTAAAAAAAGGTTCAATGGGCCGCAATAATCTAAACCGCGGGCCGTGGTTTGGACAGCCCTGATCTAGTCAATCAACATTATGCAAGTGTATTATATAAGCAAAATAAATACAAAACAATACATGAACAACATGTCAACTCACCAGAGATCAAATGGGAAAATAATTCACCGACTCCAGATATTTTCATATCAGAGGGTTCGGCTCGGTATTATTGAAATCTATTATTATTATTATTAGGTCTTTTTATCTGTGACCAGCAGTTGCTGCTTTGTAATGTGTTAAAAACCAAGAATTTATTAATAATGCATTATCTGTTTTAATATGTGTGCCATCTACTTACTTTAGAATATCTTCTCCCCACAGATCTGGTGGCTGTACTCACTCCCAATGGTCCACTGAGAATCTTAGTGGAAACAGCCCAATCCAGAAACGAGCAAATTTTCCCTGCACTTATCTATTCTTGTAAGTCATATACATTAATACTTTACGTTTTACTTAATTACAACAATAGAAATACATAATTTATGAGCTAATTTAAGACCCAGATGTTTGATTGAACTCCCCCTCATTTGACTATCACAATTAGGCATTCAGTGCGATGTTGGTTTTTTTTCAGTGCTCTTAAATTTTTTATAGAGAGAAGTTAGTCACAGTCAAAGTGTGCAGCAGAGTGGTTACACTCTTATTAATCATTTTAAACCAATATTTAATTTAATATCTTGGCAATGACGTCTGTCAGTGACCGAACGGCACCCAGGATTCAGATCAAAATTGCGCTGATTGTGTAGGTCATCATCTTCATCCAGAAAAAATACGTAAAGAAATAATATAAAATACTAACACAAATGTAAATATAGAACCATGCATAGTGAATTTCCGACCTTTCTGATTTCTTGTGAGATGTACGGGTTAAGTGAGAGAATCACTTGGTCGGTATTGCACAAAAGTAATACATAATTATAATTCTGATGTTTTATTTGTTTCCAGCCACATTTATGTACAGCTACATGGCGGCGCCGACTTCTCCCCAGTCCGAAGGTAGGGCCCCCCCACAACCTTTATCTCAACCCCCCTCTTCCAGAGGCCATAGACAACACACTACTTCTTCTCCATCTGGCCTCCATAGCCATAGACAACACCCCCAAGAACAAGCTACAGAAGAAATACCCCTTGCTCGCCTCCGCCCGCATGGTACGCCTTACCCCCATTTCATTTCTCAGCACTAACACATTCAACCCATTAATCATTAATACACACACTTTAAATAGCACGGCGGGTGAAATAATACAAAAAAATTGTATTTACTGTACAATTTTTTTTGTGCATAAAATACAAATAAAAAATATTTTAAAATAATGGAGGATAGTCGAAAATAACTGTGCAACATCGAACGCCACTTTGGTTTGGTTTAATTTCGACATTTTCTATGCAGCACTTATCGATTCTAAATTTCAATAGATTGTTTCTTACAAACCTTTTTTTATAGATATCTTTACGGAGCCACTAAAAAAAACAATATTGGAACAGTTATTATTAAATGTGTTTACAATAAAAGATTCAAAACTCACATTAATGTGGCAATTATATTTCAATAGATCCAAATATTTTTTATCTGTAACTATGTACATATCGGTTTAGTGTAATTATTTTATATTAAAAAATGTACATGTTTAACATGATAACGTAAAATATACATTTTATGGAACCTCTCTCATACTACATACTCATTCATTAACTTCCCAAAAGATAAACAATTTCATTTTCTTCTCCTTTTCTTTTAATTCTCTTTAGACTCTTCTTTGTCCCCTTACAATATTTTCTTTATATTCAAATGCATACATATTACCTTGTAGTGTACATTATTCAACTATGCAAAGTATTTTTACTGTTTTATGATATTTACACACCTGTTTAGAAGTGACATGCAGAAACATTTTTCTTGATTTTGCAATTTACCAGATTACAAAGTTCTGCTGATATTTTGTGGTCGTAGTGTTCACAATCGGTACTTTTACTACCCGTCGGGAATCGTTACTTTCACATAAAATAGTTGTTACTTGATACTTGAAATACTTTGGTTACATCGCTATCGTGTAGTGGGTCTGGGTACCTACCACTTGAATACAACTCGTTACTGAATGCTTTGGTTACTTTGATTACATTTGACTACTTTCGTTTCCGGCTACCGACGGATACTTTTACAAATCGTTACTGGTTAAATTTTGATGTTTGTTTATTTCGTTAGCATGTACTAGGTACTTCGGTTATGAATTATTAGTATTCTACGTATAATATTGGTTAGGTATTTATAGGTACTTCGAAATATTTTGTGTTTATATGACAGATAACAGACGATTATGTATTCCATTACCATTGAACTTTATACAAATAAATTGTGCCGGAGAAGTTGTAGTACAGGGAATATATTAATAATCATATTTACAATAATATAGTATGTGTACATTAGCCTGGGCCGCCACTGTATGGCGAAAAAAAATTGACTTATTTCAATAAGCGCTACCGATAAAAAGTTGTCTTAGGTCTTTATTGTTAATAAAAAATAAAAAAATTCATTGAATGTTATCATTTTTAGGTTCCATTTTGCGATCGAAAATTGATTAAAATACATTTTTTGTGAATTATTCCCAAGTGATAAGGTAATGAAAGAGTTATAATTACAATTTTCACAATAATTTATTTAGAATTAAATGCTGTTTCAACATTAAGAATTTAACTCATAAATATTACAGATATCGTATAGAAATAAACGTAATCAATTATTCCGGTATAAAATCACGCTTAGTTTCAATTTTTGGCATATTATTTCTGGAGATTATGGTGGTAGTAATAAGGCCTTCCCTGTTCTTCTTGCCACACACTTTCGAAGATGCTTCAATTACAACCTTCACACAGCGTTCTACCGATTGTGGGTGACAGGGGAATCTCTCAAATTTTATGAAAATGGAACTGATTTCTGAAGTTAGGTTAACCTGTCAACAGTGGGGCAGATTTCGGAAACAGCGCGAAAATTACCTTGATGAGTTTTTTCTCAAATTTCGGAAAAAAAACTAAGTATTTGCTTTTTTTTCGATTGTTTTCTGTTTACCAGATAATGTAGCTAATTATTCATATATAGTTCATGATTATATCGTAAGACGTTTTCCCAGAATAGCTAACTTTATCTGAAAAATTAATAAAAAATTCCCCCGTTCGGGAAACAATTGTCAAAAAAATTATGTATATGAATATAAACGGATTTTATTATTTTCACACAAACCTGAATAAATAGCCTATATGAAAAAAAACAAATCAAAGGTGTTTTCAAAGAAATAATGGCATTTACGTTGTTTTGAAAATGTAAAATATTTTAGGCTTTTCAAAAAAAAATGTCAAGCCAAGCGTGCACTTTAGAATTTTTTTGTGTCGTATTGTATAAAGTTATGAAAGCAATTCTTTCAGTTTTTGGTAGTTCATACTATTGTTGTTACTAATAATATATTTTTATACTAGAAGCCTGTAAATAAATAATGCTAAAAATATATTTATGCACTAAGATGTAAATTTTCTAACATTTTTCCTGTCACTTTACCAACCTGATTTTTGACACAATTATATTGCGAAATATTGTAAAAATTACATCAAAATAAACTAGATAGAATTACCTTTCTAATGGTACCTCACACCTATTATTTCGATAATGAATTTATATCCAAAACAATGCTAATATGTAGAATATTTACCTCAGACAGTTGATCAACTCGAAGTATATTTCAATCTATAGAATTCCAAAATGGCCGCCATTCTTGTGTACGTATTCTAATCGAAATACAGAGTGGTTCAAAGAATCATGATTCAATGAGAATAAAAATAAATTTTAGTGATATTTTTTTTCATAATATTTATTTCAATTTTATATAACATAAAATGCATTTTTTCAATTTCAAGTACTGGGTGGTTCAATAAAAATAAAAGTCGGAGATTTATGTTTCATCATATTTATTTCATTTTATATTATATGAAACACGTGTTTTTCAAACTTTGGTCCAGAAGCCAGGCTCTCGACTACGAAAAATATTATTTTACATATACATATTTATTATGATAATATGTCAATTTTTAGACATTGTTTCTATCCTCCTAAAAAGTGGAAGATACAATGAATGGACATGAAATATTAACCAATGCACTTGCGTTTCAATTCAATACACAAATACCCATACAAAAAATAACAACCAAGCAACAAATAACATCCACGCAACAAATAAGAAACATCACAAATAACAAACACACAATGTACAAAAAACAACCACAAATACCAACATCCAAGAAAAAAATAAAAACACCAATGCAGCAAATAACAAACACCGTAAATAACAAACACCATAAATAACAAACACCATAAATAACAAACACCATAAATAACAACACCTTGCAACAATTAACACACTCCCTGAACTGTAATTATGGGACTGCCACTATTAGGTATAATGAATTTCCTCGTCATGGCAATTTTTATATTTTTGAATGAAAACAGAAAGAAAAAAAAAATCTAAAAAAAAAAGTAAAAAAATAGTCTAAACAAAAGAGAAAAAATATAATCTAAATGGAAAAAAAGCGATTTTAGCAAGTAATGAAAAAAAATTATAAATCTGCAACTTTATGATACACCACAAAACACGCCATGCAAAGGAAAACTTTGCACTTTACGCAATAGGAATCGACCTTTTTGTTTATCTTACGCCTTGTACAAAGTACGCACCTTTTGCGTATTTTGCGATTCCTATTGTCCGTTTCTGTGGTTTCAACTAGGTAATGTGAAAAATTTATTTCCTCTAATCTGATGTGCGCGGGAAGAATATGACTGTCGTTAGAAGAAATCGGTCTGGGTGCTGTCACAAAGGGAGAGTGTCGCGCTATAAGCTCAAATGCCAATTGCTTCCTGAATGTACGGTGAAAAATGGGCACAGCGTCTTGTTGAAGTTGCCTGTAGATCACCAAACTATTCAGGATGCTGACATTGAGCAGGCGACGAAATACCTTAATGTACCATTTGTGACCTCGCGTTCTCTCCATGCGGTAAGTGGACAACAGCGAATCTTTGGTATCCACTCCACCCATGAAGGAATTGTACCTGACCACAGATCGAGGCATTTGGTATCTCTCTAACCCTCTTTGACCCATGACCGTTTCGGTGTTGTGGAAGGTAGACACCATGGTGACAATTTTAATATCATGGAATGATATTAAATAGCAACGACTGAAAAGTCACCACAGTGTCTACCGACAATCGTATGCCGTGGCACACTCTTCTTCATGGCTTTAATAACCTGAGGTACCATCTTTCGGCGGCGATTAAGGGTACCGACAACATCGGTATTCCTTTGTTTCAGGTACCTAGTCAATGGCATGCTATTATAAAAATTGTCCATGTAAAGGCAGTACCCTTTGTCAAAGAACCCCTCCATGAGTTTAAGTACAACTTTAGAAGTTTTACTCGAAAACCCAAGGTGTTTCTCTTCGACTTCTGTACCCTTTCCCGTGTACATTATAAAGCGGTACAAGTAGCCTGTTGTTGATTCGCACAGCTCATAGGTTTTAATGCCGAACCGAGCCGCCTTAGTGCGGATGCACTGCTTGAAACCTAGGCGACCCTTCCAGAGCAACAGGGACTCGTCTATGCTAATGTCTTCACGAGGAGTGTACAGACTGGAAAACTTTTCATTCATTATGTCCAATAGTGGTTTAACTTTTGCAAGCTTTTCTTGGGAACCGACATTAGAAGTATTATTGTCACTAAAGTGGAGGAACTGCATTATCAGACAAAACCTATCATAAGACATTAGAGTCCTAAATTTAGGCATCTCTAAGTAAATATCTTTTGTCCAGTATTCTGGTAAGGCAGCTCTGTAACAAATGGACATTATTATAAATATTGCGAACAACAAATACAGTTCAGGGACCGTCACATCTCGCCACTCCCTCAGCCTGGAATGGGCGGCCATGTGCAATACCCCATCTGCGGTAGTTATCTCGTCCAGTGCGCTCCATGCATGCCTATTCGTTTCCTTTACAATATAGGACATTGTTTCCAAGTCCCATATTTTGGAGAAAACATCATAGGCAGATGCAGCGACTGTCGGAGGGAACACTTCTGTTGATGGGCCAGGCTGAAGGACGGTAAAATTTTCCCGCTGACCCGTGAACGAGGAGAAGTCTTCAGACCAGGTGAAGGACTGCTCCTCGGGGTTTTCCTCCTCCTCCCCCAACAGCTCCAACTCTTCCTCAGGCACATCTGTTTCAATCCCCAGGGGCGGGATATATTCGGGATCACCACCGCAATCAGGATTTACGTCGACATCATCTTCGCTATCGAAGCCGATAAATTCGAAGATGATATTGTCGACTACCTATATATAGAAAGAAAAAATATATATTCAGCTATGCGAAATTATTTTATTTTCATTAAAAACCGCGCTTGAGGAAGAAAAATACAAAAATTGCACTGTAAAAGTGAGCCAAGTCTTATTATAATTACCTGAGTCGTTGGAGCTGTAGAGGTTGAAGGGGTTGGATCATCCGAGGGCTCCTCCAAGTCTAGCCTCCTCCTTTTTATTGGCTGACCAGGAACCTAAAACAATAAACATTTATTGTTACACTAATGTCTTTCAATTCTGGAAAAGATGAAGCACACAATCAACCTAATATAACTACTACTAATACACAACATACCGTGATTGCGATAGGCGCTGCCTCTTCGGTGCTTCTGCCGCCTCTTCTGTCGGCTCCAGGAACCTGAAAAAATAAACATTTATTGTTACACTAATGTCTTTCAATTCTGGAAAAAATTAAGCAAACAACCAACCTAATATAACTACTACTAATACACAAATAATAACAATAAAAAACATACCATCGTTCCGTCCGGGACTGCCTCTCCGTCCGGCGCTGCCTCTCCGTCCGGCGCTGCCTCACCAGTCCTTCTACCGCGTACCTCTCCAGTATTAGTCTCCATTCTATAATAATAGGAACAATCAGACATATACTAGTATTTATAAATTTTGTATATACAGGGTGTCCGGAAACTCGTAGTACAAGCGGGAAACTGGTGAATCTACATCACATTTGGAGTCGATTTTGTAGTATATTTTTTTTTATTTGAGCTTTCGTTATCGAGTAAATCAAGTTAGAAGTTCATTTTTTTTTTTTTTTTTTTTTTTTTTTTTAATCAAATTCTTATAAATTATTACTGAAGATCAAAGTACCCAACTAATTAAAACTATTTGAACGTAAAACAAATGAAGAAACTCGGATTTGAAGCATTATTTTGAAATCACCCTTCATTTAATCCGGTGTAATCATAAAATATTTCTGCTCTGCAGGGTTAAAACATCTGTTGTTCAACCCTAAACACCAGAAAAAACTTTAACCCAAAAATAGCCGAAAAATATTTTTTTTGGTTTTTTTTTTTTTTTGTGAAAATGCTCAAATCAAAAAACTTTATGTTTTTTTGGGTTCCCCATGTGGTGTAAATTCTCCAGTTTCCCGCTTGTACTACGAGTTTCCGGACACCGTGTATAATAATAAACAAAAAATATTTTTTCTTATTATTTTTTGGGACACCCTATACAACTGCTCTAATTTTGTGATATTTATTACTATTTTTCATAATAAATAATAAATACCAATAAAAATATTTCCGTAAACAATAGTTTACATTTTCTTGGACCCCCTTGTACAATTTACGCGAATTGCTTGATAAAACACAACTTTTAAAATCTGCCGCTAGGAGTTAAAAAGTGGCGCTGCCGGTTGAAACACTAACACATGGAAAGTAATCTCGATGTATTTGTGTGAAACGGTAGAGATGCACAACTTATTTTTTTTAAATATTTTCACTAAATATCGACTATATAACGGCTTTGTTACATAATCTCAATTGTTTTCCCTGCATAATGACATTCGAATAACTCAAAATAACATAATGATCACGTAAATATTCCCAGCTAAATATGAAATATTTACGCGCAGCTATTTTTTTGACACATGACATGACATATCATTTTTTTTTTAAATAATCACGTAGTATTGACAAAAAGAGGGCTTCGATATATAATAACAATTGTTTTTTCCATACAATGATACACGAATAACTCCAAATAATGTAATATATCATGTACATAACTCCATCCAAAAAGTAAAAATTGTTCCTGCAAAATTTTTGCGAACTTTTACGTCATCTTTTATAAATTTACAATATCAAAAATGATTTATATTTATCAAAACACATTACTTCGTCAATGAACTATGTATAAAAACACAATTACTTACGTTTATTTGTTGAATTAATTGATTAATCCGGTTTTCAGCTAACGCTCACTCAGAAACCGACCGTTAGAAACAAGCTCATAAAAAAAGCGACGCCAATTTACCATAGATAATTTATATTTACACGTACAGAGCTCCTAGCCTCATGAAACAAAAAGCATATGCTAGTCCGTACTTGGCGCAAGCGATTCTGACCTTTTACTTTACACAAATTCTTTATACATAAGGGTTAAAATCGCATTTAAAAAAAAAAAAACCCGCCGGATTTCAAAAAAGGCCGCCGGCGGTCGAGCCACAGTTGACTGGTTAAGATCCTCCAGGTCTTGTTTTGTTACACCTTCTAAAATGGGAGGATATGTGATCAGCGTATCTTGCCAAGATATCATATCAATATAGCATTGTGTATTAGAATTCATTGTTGGTTCTTTAAATGTTCGGAGCTCTGTCCGGGAAAACTCTCTGGCTTTCAACAAACGTCTTATCCCAGTTCTTTCATCGGTTATCATTGATAAGAGTAAATTTTCCGAATGAGCGTAGTAAGCATTTCGCTGTATTACGGGATAAATGATGGCTTTTAATTCGTCCGGAAGCGAATAATTTATCATATTATAAATATGCCTCGCACCATCTTTGCACGACCCATGTAGTTTTATATCAAACCACATGGGAACATGATAAATGATAAATGTGGTTAATATGACCAGATTTTCTGATGGCGTTGCGCATCCAATATACAATCGTAGGATACGACTCGCTGTAGTAAGCCATCGTGCATGTGACATCACTCCTGGGTTTCTTCTGGCAATATCAGGATGACAACGTCCGCTGGAAACTGTTTTGAAAATATCGAGCAAGTATTTTTGATCGGTGCTTAAATCAGCATGCAGGACATCGGTCGAGTACTCCACATCAATATTTAAAAAAGATTGAACCGGCAAATTATGAAGAGCCGAACCTACGGGGCCGTAAAAAGCACGAGGACCAGTAGTTGTGCCATCTAACTTAATAATCAAATGGCGTAGAAGCAGCTCGTTGCAATGAAAAAGACAGATCAGCCACTGTACTGGACGATTTAAGTGTCTCTCCATCGTTCGAATCACACCACCAGTTGTTCCCGTGTTAACATTTGTACCATCACAACCAATTGGTTTTAAATAGTCAAGTGAAATGTTTTGACAAGCAAAGTATTCTATAATTGCTTTGGTTATATTCGGCAGTGCCTGACCTAGGGGTAATATGGGTCAAGAAATGAGATCCTGGTTCCACGATTAACGATACGTGTTTTTCTGTCCTATTTTATGTTAACCAAAGTCTTGTCCTTTCGACCATCAAATAATAATCCACTTACTTTATCCCAAGTCTTTGATTTCATGAGTATAGATCTGGTACGCAGACGTGCGCGACGCAGTCTATTTTTATCTATGACTTTATTAGTAATATCCTGCGTTATTATGTTGCAATCATTTAAGACGGCAGAAGCGATTACTGCACCAGCTCGATCCGATATCCTGAACCTGTCACAGATCTTGGAGAGAACTGTAAAAGATGGAGATTTGCTGGTCGTCGGAAAAGCAGTGGTATTAGTCTTAAGTAGCCTACTTGATTTTGCGATCGGAGAAGATGATTTTGATGTTGAAGTTGAAGATAATGATACAGTGTCTACAAATTCTTTTTCTTCACACACCTTGTCTTTTATTTTAGTGAGATCTTTTCTCTTTCTCTTCATAGATTTTTCCATTTGTTTCGTAGTCGGTGTATCAACACTGCCGATGAACATTTTTCTCTCACCTCTTTGGTCTTCCAAAAACTGTTTTTCTTTAAGGGAAACTTTCCTTGCTTTCGAACAAGTACAATAATTGTCTTTACATTTACAAGAACAAATATCGAACAGTTTCCTTAAATTGAGATACTTTTTTTTTGAAACAAACTATATTTCTTTTGTTCTTTTCTGTCTTCACCAGGAATTTATTCTTAAGATGATAAACCTTAATAATTTTCGCAATTCTTTCTTTCGAAATAGTTGGCAAAGAAGCTTTTTCCCATATTTCTAAAATACTTGAAATTACTTTCAAAACAATATCACGTAACGGAGGGTCTTTGGGGCCATGGATCGATTTCCACTCCGATCGCTCCCACTCACAACACTTCAATACGTCTTCGTACGTGGGCAACACATTGTCTTTAAGCACCTTAAAAGTACCAAAAATAGGGCACGTGGTAACTTCCTAATATTAATTTTGCTCATTTTTACACTGTTACCAAAAAAATACGCGTGACCTCTCCCTTCGAAAACAGTTGGTCGACAAAGGCCTAGGGAAAATACAGAACGGCGAGTAAAGCGTGCTTTTTTGTGTCGTATTACTACAAAAATAATAGTTTCTAGTTATATACAGTAAAGCTTCATACTTTATTAAAGAAGATTTCATAAATTCGCATTATTAAACTGATCCAGAATACTTTATAATGAGACTGAAAAAACTCATTTTTAGCCTATTTTCTCCAACTTTAAAGGCAAAGTGGAGCCTTAAGATATTTTTTGTTTTTTTTTTTAAGTATGTTATTTTGATGTTTTAGATACAAAGACAACTTTTTGTAAGTAGCGTCAAATGGAATTCTGAAGAAAAAAAAATCGGCCCACACTAGTGTACATGTACATCTGTCTTCAATGGTGGCTGGATAACGTAGTACTGATTTACACTTGCATTCATTAGGCACATTTTCATATTAATGTTATTTTTATTGAAAACAAATGGCCCCAAATAATTTCGATAACTTCATTCACAAAATCTTCTTCTTTTCAGTTCTTTGTTTCACGTCACATTTAAGTATGATAGACATACAGTAGATCCCCGATAATTCGAAAAAATGCGTAATTTGAAATTTTCGCCAAAAAATATCTGGGGAAAAAAAAAAATTCACAAAATATTTTTTTAATTCGTCTTTCGTAATTAGAAATTTTATTTTTGTCCGCGTTCGAAAATTTGTTTATGTAATTGAAAAAATTCGATTTATCGAAAAAAATCATAAAATTTCTTAAATCTGAATCTAAAAGACAGCCCTGATGGTAAAACGCTGAAAAATGTATTTTTATGTAATTATACATCGTCCTAATTAGTATTATTATTTTGTAAATCTCAATCTATTTACACTGGATATCGTATTTTTTCAAATTTATTTAGAATATCTGAGTTTGAAGGGCCGAGAAAATTCTTTATACGCGGAAATATGTTAATATTTACACCAAATATCTGAATTTAAAGGGCCGGCCGCGATGGTAATCGGCAATATCGAAATATATACTACGTCGTCGTTGTATTACGTCGAATATTCAAATTTAACCCTTTTAGTGCCATAAATATTTTGTAAAAATATGCTGAAAATGCCAGTAAAAAATTGCATTATCATAGATAATTTATATAAAAAAAGATAAACACTCGCCATTTCTGTTACAATACACTAATTTTCATAATTTTTTTTACATTCTTTTCAGAAGGTTTCAAATTATGATAATAAAAGCACAGAAATTGAATACTAAATATTTATTGACAAGAAAATTACAGTAAATATATGGAAAAGGTACACGATTTATTTACAGAAGATACATACATTTATTTAAGAATGTTTTCTTACACTTAACACTGTGCAGTCCTTCATAACTGGCTTGATTTTCTCTGTCTCATAATATCCGAATTTTTATTCCAGTAAGAAGAAATAGTAGGCCTTCTTGTGATACCCATTTCCAGGATTACTGCCACAAATGCTTCCATCTCTGTTATTGTGCAAGGCTTCCAAAATTTTGCACACGATTGAGGTTTCAAATTTGAATCCGATTCAAAAAATTGCAAAGCATACTGATTATTTTCGAAAATCATTTTTCTATACAAAGACTGTAAAAATAAATTGAAAATCTCCAAGGGGGCTGCGTTGCCTCGAGGAGCATGCTTGGGTCCACATACTTCGAGAAACGCATACTGAGTTTGTTTTGCAAATGTAGTATTTGGCTGTAGTTCCAAGAATTGCGTATTTGATTGTGCCACATTTTAGGTCATCCTCACTATCGTTGCTGTCACTAATAACACGCAACCTCCGATAGACAGGACCACAATATCACTTCCGCTATCGCTCTCATAATCACTAACACAGTTTTCAAATTGTTCTGTCATTTCAACATCTATATCTTTGTTTTTTCTGTGAATTTTCACTCGTGTTCGACATTCTGAAATCAAAATTAGGAATATAAAAATAATAATAATGGTGTTTATAGTAAAAGGTGTGATGGAAAAATGAATAAAAATATGAACGCGGGAACACGATCGTCAGTGACAAAAGTGAACTAACGAGCGCTATCACGACGCTGGCATTTTTCGCACACATACCTATGAACGCCACGGCGGAAACGAGCGCTATCACGACGCTGGAATTTTTCGCAAACATACCTATGAACGCCAAGGCGCTTTTCGTCACTGTAAGGGTTAAATGGCCGGCAACAACGGTAATTGGTCGCGAAAATTTGTGATGGGGCTGCCGAGGAACTCCATTTTCGGCATCTTTTTTTTTTTCAAAAATTTAAAATACGTGGGAATTCGTTAATTCGAAATTTGATTTTTGATATCCCGTTGATTTCGAATTGACTAGGTTCTACTGTATTAGGCATTGTATCACATGCAATATTATTACATACTTATTATAAACAAAAACATTGTTTTATTTATTTAACCATTGGAACTTTTAAAATCCCTCTCACAATACATTACCAGACTATTTTATATTGATTATCAATTAATATCAACAACATTATTTCTCATCTCGTGATGAAAATTGAATTTATTGCTAAGTCGAAATATTTTATCTTCTGTCAAAATATGGCCTGAAGAGAAGCCAGACCAACTGATTATCGGGCCTATTATAGAAAAGCACAGAAAAATCTATAAAAATAATCTGACGAGGTAATTCGATTTCAGGCATTTTTTCTACTGTAAACACCTAATTATTTTTGTTTCTGGCAGTACCGTTCCTTGAATTGCCGACTCTAACGCCTCCAACAACACAAATAGTAATCATGTATCGATACAAAAGTAATCATTTCGAACATAGCGGATACCGACGCAGCGCGTGGCACAAATAATAACCAAATATTCGTATCTACAAAAGTAATCATATCAAAAGTAACAACTTCTTTAGGTTTTGAATACAGTAGAAGCTCGTTAATTCGAAATCCACGGGACATCATAAATCAAATTTCGAATTAACGAATTCCCACGTAATTATATAAAAAAAAAAAAATTACATCGAAAATCGAGTTTCTCGGCCACCCCTTCAAATCCGGGTAGTATCTTAGCAGTAAATTCGCGTTAATACAAATTATTCCTTTAAATTTCCTATTTCTGGCCGGTCTTTTAAATTCAAATATTCTAAATAAATTCGTAAAAATGCGATATATTTACGCGTAAATCGAGATTACGCAGTCGATTTCGGTCACAGCCTACCCTTTATTGATATATTCGTAAAAATAGATATATTTCCGCATCGAGATTTCGCGAAATCGGTCGCGGCCATCCTTTTATTTCGAATATCTGAATTTAAATTCGTAAAAATACGATATATTTCCGCATAAATCGAGATTTTGCGGCCGATTTCCATCGCTGCGGGCCCTTTGTAATTTAGATATTGGAAAAAAATACAATATATTTACGCGTAAAAGAGATTTCGCCGCCGATTTCCGTCGCGGCGGGCCATTTGAAATTCAAATATTCGAAATAAATTCGTAAAAATGCGAAATATTTACGCGTAAACCGATTACCGAAATTTGCGGCAAAAATAATTCAGATATTTCCGCGTAAAACGTATTTTCTCGGCCCTTCAAACTCGGATATTCGAAATAAATTGGAAAAAATATGACATTCCAGTGTAAAGCAATTCAGATTTACGAAATTATAATACTAATTAGGACGATGTATATCGGCGTTTTAACGCCACGGCTGTCTTAGATTCAGATTTACGAAATTTTATGATTTATTTTATCAAAAAAATAATATTTTCGAATTACTCGAACAAAGTTTCGTGCGCGGACAAAAATAAATTTCTAATTACGAATTAACGAATTTCGAATTAAAAAATCATTTTGAAAGAAAAAAAATTTCTGTGGATATTTTTTCGGCAAAAATTTCGAATTACGCGTATTTTAGAATTATTGTTAATTAGTTGTTAATTTGATTACATTATGAGTAACAATTACTTTAGTAACAAATGATTTATTTTAATGCATCTCTATTTTGGGATTAGGTTCACGAAGCTGAAGCTTAAATTTCATGAATGAATGACCAGAATAAAAAATGCCAAATGAGCAACTTCCATAAATACCAAAATCTTGTATTAATTATTATTATAATATTTGAAAATATTCACTCCTATTCGCTTGCTTCCACTTCCAAGCATGCTCGACTCCTATTTATAAACATGTAGATATTTATAATATACAGAATGCAAGTATCTAAATAATAGCATGCAATAAAATCCTCTTAACATCAGCAAACCAAGGATTATGGGATGTACTTAATTTGTAAGGCTTGATTTAAAACTTTCTTTTTATAGAGTTTGTAGGCTTTCGCTTTGAAGAAGAGACAATGTACAGTATCATCGGTAACCTATAATAGTTGCTGCATGTAACCTATAAAAACTGTTGTATTATTGATAGGTATAAGCTAATATATACTGAATGTGTCGCATTGAAATAAACATAATGTCTCAATGATTTAAACAGTGACGACGTATAAAAACTGATTCAAGGTGATTAAAACAAACTAATCATATTTTATTAAAAAACTCTCTAAATGAAAATAATTTTTAACTTGTACGATTCAGTAAATCATAAAATTGAGTTATTTCCATAGAAAGGAGAAACAACGGAGATGGCCAAGAATCTTTGTTAGTATGAATCCGTGTTCACAAAAGTGTCTCCAATATCATTCACTCATACTACTGCAAATCGCGTCTACGCACCGCGACGCCTCACCTTTGTTTCTACCTACACACCACTCGCATAATTTTCAGTTGTACAGTTTGGTGGTAGCTCTGTGACAGTTGGCACTCTTCCATGCCTTGTAATTTTGAATCTGTATCTTGATAAATCACTTCTCTAGATTCCAATGATGCTGGTTTCGACAGTAATTGGACTGAACGCTCTGACGAAAGGACGGAAAGGAGGCGCAGGGACATGCGGGTAGAGCAGGATGGCTCGGGGGCCCCCAGAACCACCGCAGTGCCCCGCAGGACGACGGAGCCCCAGCCTCAGCAAGTCATGCAAGAAGAAGAACGTAAGTAATTTGGGATATTTTTAATGTACCGAACCACTGAGCAGATAATCCTAGAGCAATAATTGAAAATATTTGACAAATATCACCAGAAGTAGGAAAGTTGAGCTGTTGCAAGTTTCAGACACACGGACGCCCACACCCGCCCACGTCACACTTCTGTCAGTTTATATCTTCAGTGTTCCTACCTTTGCCACCGTTTCGTGTACCTTCAATACAAATGCACCACCCCAACCAGGAGCACTCTTGTCCCGGTGCGAACAGTACACCGGGGGGCACTGATTTGTTAGGACTTGGAACACATGCTCTTAGGACAGGAAGGGTATTGGAGTTCAATCGACCATGGCAACCAAGACATGGTATTATTTTATAATATGAAAATCACTATGTCATATACACGTTCAAGAAACCCCATCAAATTTGATTACTGTATCAAAAAAGATATATTATCACCAGTAAAATCCATCAAGCACCTAAGGGTAGTCCTTGATCCTAAACTTATGTTTTCTGACCATATATTGCAGTTGATCATCATGCTACAAGCGTCTAGGGTTTGTAATAAGATTTTGCAAACAGTTTTCCAATCCCTAAGCAATGATGGCTATCTATAATTGCATTATAAGGTCTAAGTTTGATACACCTCAGCTGTATGGGTCCCATACCAGCAAAAATACATTGTGAAATTAGAACAGATTCAAAAAAGTTCCTTAGGTACCTGTATATAAGAATGCACGGAGAGTACCCGCTATTCATGCATCACGAAGATTTGCTTGCTGAAACGTGATACCGAAGTCTCCTATATATGTATTGCGTACAGAAATGCTTCTATTGGAAGGGTGGTGAACCTTAAGATGTAAATATGCAATTCCAAAACCTAAATTGTATATACAAAAGTTTCAATAATAAAAAAAGAAAAATTGACAAGATTCTTTCTCCTAAATAGATATATATACGCTGTTATGCGGCGCCATCCTGTGCTCGACATAACTTTATTTTTTATTGCTATTAAAGTTATTGTATCATTCTGCTGTCCCAGACAGCGAGAGCTTGGGACATAATTATGATAACATTTTTTTACCACTGTGTATTAGCACAATGCACAATCAAACCAATCAAATTGTAAAGGTTTCACTACAACTCGTCTTTTAACACGTTTTCAAAGACATTAGGCCAGAGGAGCCACAGTTAGAAAAATAAATTCACGGACCATTGCAATACGTCATGTCAGAACATTATGAACAGGAATTACATAATAATTAATTTGGATTCTGTTGCTTTCAGGTGGTGTCAAACTGGGTTTGGGAGATTTCATTTTCTACAGCGTATTAGTGGGAAAGGCATCATCGTATGGAGATTGGAACACCACACTGGCCTGTTTTGTGGCCATATTGATTGTAAGTCTCATATTTTGGCACAAGTAAATATATCGTTACCTTACTGGTTTCAATAAGTATGATTGAGGAAAGTAAACAAATTTGAAAGTTCATTCTCTTACGGATAGAAGTATTCAGAAAGGAAATTATATTGTATAATTTTTGTGGTTTTCCCCAGGGTTTGTGCATCACCCTACTGCTGCTGGCGATCATGAAAAAGGCGCTCCCCGCCCTCCCTATCTCAATCACCTTTGGCCTCATCTTCTACTTTGGCACCAGAGCCGTGGTGGCGCCGTTCTGTGACGCCCTCGCCAAGGAGCAGGTCTTTATTTAGCACCGCAGTGCTGCCAGTGGCCAGTCCCCACTCCCTTTGGTTCCGGTCCGCGAATCGCCACCGTGCTGCGATAGTTATCCGACTATAATTATTTACAGCAAAACATTTTAGATATTTTTACGCAGTTGCTGCACAGTCTGTTAAATAATGACTCGTTTACACGCTAGTGAGACACTCGGTGAGAATATCTGTAACACCAACTAAAATGTTTGTGATAATTTCTAATACCATTTAATTGTAGAATATTACGTTTGTTTTACATAATATATGAAACATTTAATGCATTACTGTACTTATTAGTATTACATCTACCAAGGCCAGACTATGTGTACAATGCAATGTTGTACATCAACTGAACGGAGCTCACACTTCAATAAGCAAGCAGCTAATTTAATAATTTAAGAAACTAACAATACAAATTTTAAAGCTACAAAGCATTGGTAACATAGAATAAAGAAGAATACAAGAAATATGATGTAGGTGTGTTTCATCGTCATTAAGAAATTTTTATTTGGATCAAATGCAGTGGCGATCTGTCAGGCAGTGAAAGAGAGACAAAGCGCATGCTAAATGGACTAAAACCAAATGGTAAACCTAAGTCAATGGCGTTATTGGTTCCATTCAAATATACATGGAAGGCATTTCTAGATCACTGATTGATAACATACATCACACTTGACATAAAGAAGATTCAATCGAACGTAAACTCCTCATTCATATGTTATTAATATGCATAACGTTGGGAGCATCTGAATTTTGCGTAATACATAATACCAAGTTTACTACTGTGGTAGATGTGACGATAATAAGGACCTAAACTACTGTTGCTTGATGTATGTAATTCATTTTTCGTTAGTATTTTTTAATGGTGTTCTTTATATTTCGGGGAGGCATCATATTTCGCCAAATTATTAAGAAAATTGTCCAAATTCTCATAACTTAGCCGAGGGTTGCCAGCAATAATTAATCGTTTTGTTAAGAATAATTCTGTCTGAGTGTTGTAATTTTGGTGTTTTCACTGCTTTTGAATTTATCAACTGAATTCCTAGATAACCTGTGATGCTTTCAGACTTTTTATAATTATCTATATGTAAAAACTACTTTTTCACCACCTAAAGGCCTGCTCAAATATAAGCGATATTCACTGCTGCTGTGGATAGCGAAAAACATCAAGCAGGATTCCGGCGGGTATTTGTACTTTCATGGCTAGCGTGAAACTAGAACCCCGCCGATTCCGCCAATCTTTTCGCTTGTTTTGCGAAACAGGCGCTATTGCTATCCATTTCAATAATAAGATGCTTTTTTCATGGTCACACTTTTGGTCACGCTTGATAACAGTGTGCGTATTAATTCACGGACGGCACAAACGTAACTGACTAGACAGGCGAAAAGCAACAACATCTCGCTACCCATCGCAGAAGCCAAATCTGCCTACTTTTGAACAGTTAGAATACCGCGTACCACTCGGTTTTCGCTACATACAATGTCAGCGAATCGCCTATATTTGAATAGGTCTTATCTCTGCATGACACTAATTTTCCCCCAAAAGTGCAATTTTTTAAACGTAAGTAATGTTAGTATCGTGGTATAAAAGTTTAAACATTCCAATATTATTGTTGATAGTGATAAAAATTATAAAGACTTTTTATAAAAAAAATTCAAACCCAAAAATAATGTGTAAATAGTTAATACTTAGCTGTTTGCATTTTTATACACATTTGCTAACATAGATACAGAATAATATCCTTTTTATTTTAAAGCTAGATTGAATAGTCATGATAAATTTTTGGGTTATTGTGCCATGTTGTGCCTAAAATCTCCTCCTTTGGCTAAAGGAGGAAGCACAACAACAGCATAATAACCCAAAAATTAATCACTATAATACCTTTTGGCCGTGAAAATATCAAATCATATCTAGATCGAATAGTTAACTTTCTTTCATACTGTGGCAATAATTATTGACCCTCTTTACAATGATAATGATAATGTCATTCAATCAGGGGGGTATAACTCCGATCGAAAATTGGAACCGAAATATTGCCATGTCATGTGATTGCCTAACTATATCCACCAATGAAAAACTATGTAAGTCTATGGAATAAACTTTCAGAGTTTTTCATTGGTGTATGGTATAATAAGTAGGCTCCAAATGAGAATTAAACTGTCTATATATTGGCATATCTATGCTTTTTAGGACCAATTTGTTTCATACAAAAAGCCCGAAGATATCGATCTGGTGAGAGTGGTTTATTTATGCATTAAATTCTCAACTTGTTACATGTCAGTTAGCTTTATATTATCTAACAGTCCATGAGGGAAGGGTCCAACTTATTTCTTGTAATTTTTTTATGTATTGGAAAAAATCAAGAAAGCAAATTATTATTCCTTATTCATTATTAAAAAAAAAAACTTTTGTTTCACTGTTAAATAAATCATCACTGACTTAAATATGGTTCTTTCCTGGCAGATGTATGTAAAATTACTAATTGAAATTATTTAGCTTGTAATAAAATAATGCGTAAATAACTTTGTTGGGTATTTTTTTTGTATACGTATATTAATACATACCTTTTTTTATCCTTTTTAGTTTTGCATGTTTACAAAACACCGTTATTTTCCTACAGATAATATTTCTGCTTTTCTATGACTTATGTTTAATAAGGAATTAGAGTCCATTTAAAAAAAAAAATTATCAATATCCATATATATATATTTTTTAAATTTTTTTATTTATTGTTTTTGTGTTTAATTCGTAGAACTCCATTTAATTTTTTTATAAATTTAATTTAGATTAAATTTGATAATATTATTATTAAGTTCTGCAAGTGTTTTAGTTTTTTATTATTGTGACAGCTGTTTCGGCTTACAAGGCCATTTTCAAACTGTGGTTATTCCACATTGAGACGACGTATTTATATTATTTCAAATGTAAATTTTGAAGGTGTATACATTGATTTATTACTGGTTAAACCGATGACATGATCTATTGTTGGTTAAACCAGTCTATGTTTTCCCCTCAGTAAATGGTAATGAGTTCTTAATTATTTACTAATGACTTTATTGCTATGAATTATTTGGGTGCATTATACTGCTTGGGTTTTGTGAAAATACTGAGAAGTGGTGAGTAAATTATTTTCCGTACTTTATTAATTAGTGTTAAATTTGGGTCATTCGTTCGTTTATTGATTTTCTAACTATCGGTTGATATCTTTACTAATTGGGCCAACACCGTTAATAATAAAATCTGCTTCACAGTTGAACATGAGATTGAAGGTAAAATAAACTTTTTAGATCTGACAATTGGTAAAAGTAATAATAAACATACCTTTGAAATATTTAGAAAACCAACTTTTACAGATACAACAATAAATTCAAATTCAAATCATCCTTGGTCCCATAAATTATCAGCTTACCATTCAATGGTACATAGACTAATTAACATTCCCTTAGACAATAAAGCTTATGTAAAAGAAAAGGAAACGATAAAAACGATCGCGATTAATAACGGCTATGAGGCAAATAACATTGAAAAAATAATAAAAAATAAGAAATATAAAAATAAAATCAATTTAATATATCCGGTAAATAACAAAAATATATAAAAATTTGCATGTCTCGAATTCCTCGGCCCAATATCTGAAAAAATTGCAAAAGAAATTAAAAAATGTGGTTTAAATATAGCTTTTTGAACAAACAATAATTTAGGAACAAGCCTTAAAAACTCTAAAAGTAAAATCCCTATACTCAATAACAGTGGCATATATGAATTAAAATGTGACCACGCCGATTGTAACGCCACTTACATCGGACAAACGGGGAGGGCATTCTCAACTAGATTCAAAGAACATATACGATGTTATAATAATAAAAACACATCCTCAAAATTCGCAGAACATCTCTTGGTGAATAATCATACCCCACTTAACAACAAGGGTCCTAAACCATTGCATATAGAAAAAAAGGGCATTAGATTAAATTTACTTGAACAATTAGAAATCAATAAACGAAGGAATGACCCAAATTTAACACTAATTAATAAAGTACGGAAAATAATTTACTCACCACTTCTCAGTATTTTCACAAAACCCAAGCAGTATAATGCACCCAAATAATTCATAGCAATAAAGTCATTAGTAAATAATTAAGAACTCATTACCATTTACTGAGGGGAAAACATAGACTGGTTTAACCAACAATAGATCATGTCATCGGTTTAACCAGTAATAAATCAATGTATACACCTTCAAAATTTACATTTGAAATAATATAAATACGTCGTCTCAATGTGGAATAACCACAGTTTGAAAATGGCCTTGTAAGCCGAAACAGCTGTCACAATAATAAAAAACTAAAACACTTGCAGAACTTAATAATAATATTATCAAATTTAATCTAAATTAAATTTATAAAAAAAAAAAATAAAAAAAAATATCAATATCCACATTCAAACTTAAATACCAGTTTTTTTTATTAAGTTCGTTTTAATAGTTAAATTAGTTCTCCAATTTTGAATATTTTTAAACCCGCCAAAACGACTGCAATCTGATCGGTAAGATGCGGGGGAGTGTGTGACGTCATCTATGCTCTGAACGATATCCGTCCGGGAGGGCATTTTGTTTGGAGTTTTTTTTTTCTTGCAGTACTGAGTTCCAGGAATTTTTTTATCAATGTTTATATTTGAATCCCGTCAAAACATCGTCAGACACATGATTCACCAGTTTTCCGCTTTTACTACGAGTTTCTGGACACCGTATATAGATAAAATATTGAACTGTATTAAATAATCTATTCTCTTTATTTTCATGTTCTATGACATGTTTCATCTCCATAAAAGATTTCTTTATATTAGTACAATCACCCTTTGTAGAAAGTAAGTTGTAATTTTGGGTGTGCCTACCTTTAACATGAGACAATTAAAAGATTCACCAACATCATAAATACAAAATAGTATGTTTTTGTGGAATTTATGTTCTCCGATATTATTTTAATTCCATTACTGATTGAGAATCAGATTTGTATATTTTTTTATTATTTTGCAGAACAAAAATACAAACTAAAACCCCATCAAAATCTTTTATTACTGATTTAGTTTACTTTTTTATGTGAATACCTACTGCACAAAAATCCCAACTTCCCAGAACCAGGGGGACTATGGCAATTCCAATTGGGATATGTTGTGAGGCTTAAGGAAGTGAGTGAGGGGAAGAAGGTTGGGAAGTACCTGGCTATTCAGATCTGGTCACAAAATACACAACTTTTCGATTCTGAATGGTAGTCTTTCATCAGGGCTGAGAATATCTATCTTTGTAGTCATCCGATAATAGTGTTTGTAACACCACGGAAGGACAATTATTATCCATTTTGGTAAATACATATTACGAGGCTCAAGGAAGTGGAGAAGGAGAAGAGAAAGGTTGGGTTCGGTTATAAATTGTATTTATATTTCATAATATTTTGTTTATTAATATTTCATAATATCGAAAGAGCCATTCATATAAGATTCATCAGATAATCAACATCTTGCTTTGAACCCACCGACAAAGTTATTTTATGGCGGTAGATACACTATATATGTATTGAACTGTTAGGCCCATCGCACATGGGGATATTCATAAGTGACACAAGTTTTGTATGCGTCATTCGTGGGTTTCTGCCATACTATTTGCTATGGTTTGATTACGGGTTTGACGTCAGTCGGACGCTACGCGAGTCGCATACGCATCTCTGTATCAAAATGTCATTCAAACAAAATTTCAATGTAGGTGGAAAAATACCTAAGGATTCTAGAACCCAAAATATTTGTTTAGATCGTTTTTATGCTTATAATAAAGGTAAAGAAGAAATTGTCTTCATCACTTAAGAGTTACTTGACATTGTATTAAGTCCAAGGCTGTACATAAAAAAAAAATCACATACTATATTATAAGTACGTCTCTGTGTGTGATGGACCTAATACATTAAATAAATCAAAAATTGGTTGTATTCTGTCGCTACATAGTTACGTAATAGGCTTTTTTTTACTGATGCTTATAATTATAATTTTAATGGGAAACCTAAACAAGCATTACTACTTTCCAGGTCGTACCTACCTAGAAACTCTGTTATTGCCCACGCACTGAACAGAAAATCGCTAGAAGTGTGATCTATATCGATATCAACTGATGTCACCAATTTAGATGAGACCTTTCGACTTCTTTTTTGGTATGAGATAAAATTTACTTTTCCGTGCACGAAGACACCCACAGCCATGAAACTAAAAAGCCCTGGACAGAGCATTAGTACTATTTTGTATGAACGGCATTGAAACCAAATCTAGGGAGAGGAGAAATTGTCCGGCAGCCATCTTATATGACAAACTTTTGAAATGATTGAATAATGAAGTATTTTATTGTTGTGTTGTTAATGCAGTTATAGCGGCTTATGATTTTTTTGGGTATTTGTTGAGACAAGAAAATTTAAGCAGGTTTTGGCATTTTTCATACATTTTCGCTCCCGTAGCGGGGTGCTACTTCAAATTATTTATCGAATAGCTCCGTCCAGGGCTTTTTAGGTTCATGCCCGCAGCGCACTTCTATCAGGTATCTCTTCCGTGATGATTAATGCCCATCTATGTATGTAATAATATTTGTGGTGAACTATAGTTCAAGTACAATGGTTTTCGACTTCGGTCTCTGTTTTTCAAAAGTTAGGTTAGTTTTAGGTATCGGTGTCCTTCCTATGTACATATTGTAGGGCGACCCGTAGTAAACGTGACCATTGTATATTTGTACGTCGCCTACTGCTGTGAGGGTCCCATCCGTATTGTGCCAAGACTCAACTACGTTTCCGTCCCAATCCACTATAAGGATGGTCACTCGTTTGGGTGCGAATCCCGACACTGTCTCGAAATGACCGATCTGGAAACAAACAAATTTATTATATTTATATGTTTTACCAAGCTTACATACACAGTCATAAAATCTGTATGATGAACGAGAGAATACATTCCAGGGTCACGATCAATAATAATACACAGCACATAATTCTATCCAATAACTAAGACTAAAAGGTGTCCATTCTTCATGAATTTCTTCAATAATTTCTCAAATAATTAGTAGTATATCCTTATACAATTTAATATACGTACCACAAAGTAAATCATAACATTTTGTTGTCGCTAACTCAAAATACATAGTTAAGGCGATGCACTACGTAGTAATGCAAAATCATGTGTTTTTGGTTTGAAAATTTGGTCGACTAGAAATGTTTCAGATGCTTTAATTAAATACTGCGAGTAGAATACATCTTGGCCTTTGAAATAATCGAGTATTTTTTAGATAAGTCTTTTTATAAGCCCAGAAAAAAATAATGTATAAGGCCTATGAAAATTGCTTTAAAGTTCAAAATCTCCTACTTACGAACCCATTTTCGGTTATGATTTGATTGTATAATGTGGAAAATTAAGTTATTTATAAAATGATCAAAAAAAAATTAAATATTTCAAAATAAAATAAAAAGCCCTTTTTGGCCATGTTTTTTTCTTGCATAAATCAAAACAGGCGGATGGTGTTAAGCGGGAATTTAAACCTTATCGCCATCTACGTAAGGGTTGTTATTGATAGCGGCTCAATTAAAAATATTACACGACGTAGTGCATCGCCTTAATGTACCTATTACCAGAAGCGGCCCGTGACTGAAATTGCCAGCCGTGCATTTCACTTTTACAATGTACCTACTGTAACATAGGATGAATGAATGAATGGATGGATGGGGATACCTAACTTATATTTGTAAGCTATTTGATTAGATAATACTGCTAAGTCAGCATTCCCAAAATCATCTCGAGAGTAAAGGACACGCAATTCATCGTTGAAAATAAAGCAAAACTGTATGAATTCACCGTGCACTAGTGAATGTCGTAGCACTAACATTGTACATGTTTTTGTAAGCGAATACATTCCAGACGCATTGGATTACGCATGATCAAAGTGATGCAAAATTCACTCGCCGTCAAGGCTCTTCGATAAAGCACGAGGTGAATTATATATCTGCACTGCTCTAACATGTGATTTGACGTTAAGAGTGTAATCTGTCTCGCTCATGTCACCGTTTTGACTAGGTTGGGCTGTCTCGCTACCGCCCGATGCTGTTTCAGTAGTATGGTAAAACATGGTTCTGTGCATATCGGGATATGTACGACCCGCTTGCTCTTGCGCAAGAGTCTTGTACGAGAAGATAGCTCTAATAATGACCTGGCGGGAATTACGACTGGAGCGTACTTTCGTACATTGATAACTCAACAGAAACTAACAGTGTCTGTACCTTTGGAAAATAAAAACATTTTTGCCCGATTCAAGAATTTTTTTATTAGCTATCGACTATTCGACACCTCGTACTCAAAAAGAAAATCCCACGCTAACCTGACTAGTTTTTTTTTTTTTAAATGTTGTGTAGTTATTAAAATGGTACCTATAACATTTGCTATGTTTTACTTTAGAAAAAAATATAGATGGAAAAATAGTAATATGATATTCCGGTCCATCATTGACCTATCAGCCCTTTGAAAGATAACGTTGACTTTTGGGACACCCTGTTTATAAATTTAAGTAGCACTACCTAGTTTCTTAGCATTATCTTACTTATTCAATAACTTCATTACAATTTTAAAAATTATTATATCATACTCACTTTGTGTATAATTTTTTCAAACATCTCTGTCGGGAAGTACCTGTTGAGAAATTTGAAGACATTCTCAGCATATGCCAAGGTGTGCACAATGGCTCTGCGCACGAGTGTGTAAGATGATATGCGCTGAAAGAAAACAGGTTGTGAGGCATCTCGAGCGTGGACAAGGGCAACCGTGATGTAATTTCCATGCACTTTCAGCCTGTCGGGAAAACCTGAAACAAATTACAAAATAACAACTCAGATACAATATTTATGCATAAATATAAAACAATTTCTTTATAAACCCTAATTTTAACAGGTGAAGTCAACATTAGTGCAGTTTGACAATAAATTTGATTGTAAAAGTAGTGTATCTAAAAAATTTTCAAAACTGGCAACACCGAATAAAGCCGATTTTAAAATAAATGAGGAACTGCAGTCCATTTAAAAAAAAAATTGTCAATAATAACCTTCCAACTTAAATACCTGTACATTTTTTATTATTATTACAGTTAGTTTTAAAGTTCCTTTGAACCGTCTTGGTGTTGTCATTTCAAGCAATTTATATTATTGTAACACCTGCATTTTTTTCTACATTTAATTGTCAGACTACATCCTACTCAAATAGTAAAGATAAGTGCCTAAGCAGATACAATGGACAATAATTCAATAAAAAGTAGGTAAGTAGGTACCTACTTCAAAGTAAATTATTCAACCCTCAGCAAAGGTTCTCACATCTACCACTCTTCACTAATATATTAAATTATTTAGAATGCAACTTTATCGAGCATTTATAAGGCTGCAAAATGTTAATTATTTATTCATTACAATGCTCACTTTGGTAGGTACCTGCACGTTTGCTTTACAAGGTGACCATATATATTTTTATGATATCATATTTCGCTCTTTATAAAAAATGCATACATTACATCATTCTTATGAACAGATTGGATTACGATTTTTTTGCACTTGTTCTGGTCAAGGAACAGTTAAGAACCTTTGTGTTGTTTTTATTTTATCAGTTCAGATTTATAATTGAAACATAAAATATGAATACAATGAAGGTTGTCTATTGTATATGTATATACCTATACATGGTGTCCGGAAACTCGTAGTACAAGCCGGAAACTGGAGAATGTATACCACACGGGGAACCCAAATAAAGATAAAGTTTTTTGATTTGAGCATTTTTATAAAAAAAAAAAAAAAACAAAAAAATATATTTTTCGGCTATTTCAGGGTTCAAATTTTTTCGTCATTATTTGTTTTACTTTTAAATTTTTAAATAGTTTTAATTAGTTGGGTACTTTGATCTTCAGTAATAATTTATAAGAATTTGATCAAAAAAAAAATCAACTTCTGACTCGATTTACTCGAAAACGAAAGCTCAAATCAAAAAAAATTATACTACAAAATCGACTCCAAATGTGATGCAGATTCACCAATTTCCCGCTTGTACTACGAGTTTCCGGACACCATGTATAAATATTAAATGTGACGATTATTATCAAAATTGTACAAATCCAAAAAAATCTCCTTTTTAACTAACAATGCCAATTTATTCTATATTGATATATCTACCACACATTTTTATCAAAACTAGCCAAATAAAATCTAAACCTATTAAAATTAATTTTTTTCAGTATGTGACCATGTCAAAAATAGTAAAATCCACGCTATATTTACTATCATCAAATCCTTCGTAGCCAACCAGGGCGCTAGAAAGATATCACGTGGGTGAATCGTTAGTATCATATTCCATGGTGGCTGCTGTTGTAATTTGCCGTTGTTGTGAACATTATTATTGTTTTAATTGTGTATTTCAAAGTATAAGTGGAATAAACTAAGTGGAGCCGAAAATATATCAAATTAAAATAATGGTCACATCCAAAATTAAAATATTGATATCTATATAATTAATAAACTGACGTGGAAAATGTTAACAAGTAGTATTAATTGAATAACTATATTCTACAAGCGAAATGAATAATTTCCTCAACACAGGCTAGCCTAGTGGGGCGGTATTTGAGAAACCTCAACTAACTGTAGTTTTATCTTCTTTTTTACCTTCATCATATTATTTTTGTATCTTTCTGTTAATTTTAAAACCTTAAAAAAAGTTACAAATCAATGTACAATATACATCATAATATGCATTTATAGTTGTAATGTGCAAACTTTCTTAAATAAAGATATATATTATTATATTATAGATAATTCAGTTTTTTGCCAACATTTCAAAAAGTACTTTTTTGGAGGTGACCAAAATGTCTTGATTTTAAAATATTGCACAATTTTTTTAATAAGTGAAAAGTTACCTGGAATCCTGTCCAGAAAAACCTCAGTCACCCCTTTTTTGGGTCCAGAGATATAGTGGCGCAGCAGTCGGCTAGTGATCATCTCCGACACCACCACAAAGTCTTCGTTGGGAGACAACACTATTCCGTTGGGGAAATATAATTCATCCGCCAGAACGTAGCTCTGATTCTTTTCAGCGTCATATTTGAATAGCCTGTAAAAAACTTTAAAGTTAAAATAGGGCGTTCTTCAAAAATATTTATACCTATTTGTACGAAACAATATACCGTCCGTACAATAACTGTAGATACGAAGGTAGCTGGGTACACTTTTCAGCGTTTTCAGTCTTGGTAGATGTTGTGGAGCTTTTGTGGTGGAGTTTAATGCCAGGATCAGAGAGGAATTTATTCCAGATCTGGACTGACGAAAAGAATTTATTACTGGCAAAAAACTGAATTTACTACTGAATAAAACACTTGAAAATATTTCTTGAAACTTTGGAGACTTTGGAGATGGTTCTTCAGGAGAGAGGATTCTCTTTCAGAGGTAGTTGTTGAACTGACTTTGTATGGAATTCGGTTCTCTATTTATAGAACGTTTTCAAATCGGGCCCTCTCGGGGGAGGTTTCACCCTTTTAGTGAGGGGTGAGTTGGTTAGGTATTTTTCCTCTTCGCAATTAATTTGTTAGGAGGAAAGTTATATTTTAATATGATACCTTTAACCGAGTCAGTTCAGTCTACCCAAACCATCTCCTCCAGTCTCGTTTATTTATTTTATAATAAATTATACAAAGTTTCATATTGGGGTTGAAGTAAAATATCTTTGGTTTGAACATTTCCCAAAGAGTAAAAAACATATTTAGGTACAATTCTTTAAGTTATTATGTTAGCATATAATCATTTCTTGATGTTGATATTTATCCTGTGGTCGTATCTTCTGATATTTTCCTGTAAATTGAGTCTGATGTCATCACAGGTGGTCGCATCAAATTTCGTTATCAATGTTTGATAAGAACTTCAATGGAGTATGCTGAGCTGTGATTGGTTGAAAACTCGGTGGCCATCATGGAATTCCTTCCGGGTAGTATGGAGGGGGGGTCACGTAAATACTGGGTCGCGTCCTTAGCGGAGTTCATTCCGTGGGTTGGTGGCTCCGAGTGAGGTGATGGATGGTTATTTTCAGATGTGTTTCAGGTTCTGCTGTTATATTTCTATGTAATTATCTTGATTAATCACATATAGCACATAATTTGATTGAGTAATTATGATTTGAAGATTTCCAATTGTGTCGGCGACACGGTATCGAGCGGTTTCGGGGTTTGAGTGTTCTTGTAATTTTTACGTAAATATGAATTCCTCTGAAAGATTCTGGAGGTCTGGATACGTATGATACACCTATTAGTATATTTAGTGGTGCGCTCTCAGTTCGTGATCCTTAATGTTATTAACACATTTTTGGCGGGTATTTATTACTGGCTTTAATTAGTTTTAAATCGCTATATCTTTGAAAATATTTTATTAAAAATTTCTACGTAGTAATCCAAGCTGTAACCAGCTAACTAAAAGTACCAAACGAAAATCGAATATTATTTGAAATGCAACACAATTAACCTTGTAATATGTTTATTACGGTTGGTCTATCGGTATTTGCCCATACCTGCTTTCTTTAAATATGCCCGATATCTCTCGATCGCTTGCACGTAGGAGTTGAGTAGCACTTTAGAGACTAGGAATGCAGAAAAATGTCACAATTACTGAAATTATTTTTTAGAAAATGGTCACACACAAATGGAGTGATAATTTCTCAGTAATGGAAAGAAAACTCTCAAACAGGGAGATCTTTCCGCAGAGTCAATAAGTTTTGATTACTCGAGATTTAAAAGCACAACCTGATGAAGTTGTCCACATGAACCAGGCGTTTTTCAAGGATTATTTCATTAAACGATTTTTGATTTATGATTCGATCAGACCGGTCCGTTCAGTGGGTGATAATATGATTGTAGATATCAGGGTTCTGAGATACAATGCTAACGGAACTATAGATTATAAGATAGCATAGAATATAAATATTAAACTCTACCGACGTGCAAGAGTCTCGCCAACTATCGGGACATTCACATAAATCCGTTACACAATTTCCGACTTAAAATCACCGAAACAAAGTTCAACCATTTGCAGGAACTAAAATCTGTAATTCGAGCAGAATATCACAATTTTTACGACAGTTTACCTCGTCAAGAATAAGTAAAAAAAATTGTGATTTTCACAATTTTTTTTCTCAGATATCTGCTATCACACTGGGTATAGAAAAACGTGTGTTCAAACAGGTAAATAAAAATTAAACGCCTGTGTGAAAAAAAAAAAATTTTCATTTACGCTTAAGTAGCAAATCTCGTTTGATTCCAAAAATATTTTGCTGCTTCAGAATCGCGTAAATGTTATATCTTGCATAATTGTGTAATGCGAATGTCGCAGAAGTCGGGGACGCCTGAGGAAGACATTGCACCTTTTATTTTATGTGTCTTATTGTACTTCATGTTTCATGTAGATTTATTTGTAATATCTTTTTCTTGCATGATAAAAATAATCTATTTGGTATAAATTTTGCACATTTAGTCACTTCTGTCACGATTGTGTATTGAACATGATTAAGGCGATGCACTACGTCGTATAATATTTTTAATTGAGCCGCTATCAATAACAACCCTTACGTAGATGGCGATAAGGTTTAAATTCCCGCTTAACACCATCCGCCTGTTTTGATTTTTGCAAGAAAAAAACATGGCCAAAAAGTGCCTTTTATTTTATTTTGATGATGTTCAGGTATAAATATTTAATTTTTTTCCGATCATTTTATAAATAACTTAATTTCCCATATTATACAATAAAATCATAACCGAAAATAGGTTCGTAAGTAGGAGATTTTGAACTTTAAAGCAGTTTTCATAGGCCTATACACTATTTTTTTCTGGGCTATAAGTCTTTTTATAAAAAAGACTTATCTAAAAAATACTCGATTATTTCAAATGCAAAGATGTATTCTTCTCGCAGTATTTAATTAAAGCATCTGAAACATTTCTAGGCGACCAAATTTTCAAACCAAAAACACATGATTTTGCATTACTACGTATGGCATCGCCTTAAAAAAGAGAAGCTTAGATGTTTTGAGCATTTAGAGAAGAAAGCAGTGTTAGGAATATTTGACGCACAAGGAAGGGATAAGGGAGGAAGAAATGGTACAATCACCAAAATCAAATACCTAGTTTGGGTCAGGTCTTTTAAGAGTAAGTACTTATACATATTTGAGAAGATGAGTGTGTTCGAGGAGAAAGTTATTTGGCATTTCAACCACTATCCTTACCCATGTGGGGAAATGGTGTAGTAGTTAATTAGTCTGCAACGATTTTAAATCTTTGATAGCAATGCGCTCCAAAGTTTGCTCACTAACCATTCAGATAATTAGCAGCTAATATATTTATATTTACTTGACCCCAGCTGTTAAATGAAATGAAACGCAAACTAAAGGTGACTTGATACAAAAGTAGTACAGAGAATATAGATATTAGTATTTACCTTCCACTTCCGTCCATAAACATAGCAAACACCCCATTTTGTATATCAACATCAGCGGACGAATCCGTCCAGTAAACATCACCACTTGTGCTCACAGCGAGGCTGTTGAATATCTTAGGAACACGGCCATCTATAGAAACGTTGTGAGGAACCAATACTTGTCTGCTTCCTGTTTTCACATTGAACTGCCATATTCCATAGTACGCATCCGCCACGAAAAGATTTTCAAAGTTATCCGTTGCCAATCCAAATGGCCGGCCACATTTTGATTCCTGCCACTGTCCATCTAAAAAAACAAAAAGGTAAGTAACTTGAAACTACCTGAATCTGTAGCTCTGTGGTGCAAAGCGTCAGTTTCGTGCCCAGACATTGTAATAACCTGCTAGATAAGTTCTCCACCATTACACAAGCTATAATATCAGCTTCTTATGATGGGAGTAGGTAGTAGAATTCAATTTTTTTTTACGTTAACTCGGCATAAGAGGCCCTGAAAAATATAATTTCCCCCAAAAAAGTATGAGTAATGGGTAGGTATCTTGGGGTCAGTGAGTCAAGGAGTGACATATGAATCCATCCCTCTCACTGCAGTGGGAGTGACATATGAATCCATCTCTCCCACTGCAGTGCGAGGCAATATTTGTTTATTTATTAAGTGGACCTTTGCATTAATTAGCACAGAAAAATCACAAAAAGGAAACATGTTATATATTACTAAAACTAGCTCAAATTATTTTAATTGATAGATTTTGCTTACCACAATCAACTCCAAACTTCGTAACTGGCTGTATATCTTTATCAATTATTCTAACAACGTCACCTCCGTGAATTCCTGTATACAAAATATTGTTTAAAACCACCAATGTTTCTGGTCCTTTCAATAACCCTAAATGCAGTTGTTCCGCATTATTAATCAAAGAGTTCTCTGCATACGGTCCAACAAGTTCTTCAGAAGTGGAGATTCTGAAATAAATTAATTTAATCAAATACCTACTCATGAGTTTTAATCAGACATTGCATGCAATTTAAAATCAATATTTTGAACAGTATGTTTTTTGTACTTACTCATATGAAGTGTAATTTCCGTTTGGATGCAGTTGTGGTAGAATAAATAGCATTAAGCTGCACAGCATGAATTGAAACAGTTGATTATGCCAAAATGGGAATTCCATTGCTACTTAAACAATCCCAGACTGGGATGTCGGTGCTGAGCAGGTATATCAACAACTGAGCAGAACTCAAAGGAACTCGTATTTCTACTGAGAGTCATCTACTCTGGTATGATATTATATGACATTGTACATATTTATGTGCACATTCTACTTTGTATATTTACCTGACTACATTTTCACAGATCAAATTTCAGACCGACTTCCACTACAACCACTACAACTGCATACTGAGTACCTACTCAAATCACTGCTTTCTGATTGGTTGTTTATAGGTATTGGTTTGAGAGCTGGCATTTTTTAGGCAGAAAGAAAACAGTGTAATTTTTTAAGTTATTGATTTTCAATAAAGCTTATGTTGACGACCTCCGCAGCAGAATGTAAGATCATTGGCATAGTTCTGGGTGGGTGGGTGTTCAAAATCTGGCAAATTTTGAATCTGTCAAGGGTTGAAAATAGTCATGGAATTTTTTAAATTAAAAAAAACAAGGGATTATAAAAAAGATAGCAGTGATATAACATATTTTCAGTATCGACCTGGTGACCGATTACAATCTAAGTTCTAGGTAGAAACGGAACTTGACATTCCCTTCTCATTCTTCTAACTTCTTTCGGATCCACACATAAATTTTGGATTTGAATCTCGTTATGGGGAACACACCATGAATCTATTTTGTCACGCTTCGGCACTACAATGACTAGTTTTAACACAAAAAAATAATAGATAAATGCAACAGCATATACTAACTTTTACTACATGTGAACTTGGAATGTTGGAATGATTCGAAACATCATTCGTTCATTTTGACATTTCGGTTTTTAAAAATGTTACGAAAATGTCCTCGGCCATCACTACTAGAGAGCATAGATTCTTCTTTTTTTTTCTTCTTCTTCTTCCTAGCACTATCCCTAGAGAGCATAGATATTTGACATATTATTCGTAACGCTGTTTTTCTATGACATCTATTGTCACTTTGACATTCCTGTGACAGTCGTTTGTTGATAATTAAAAAGTATTCGTTACAAACTAGCTATCGATAATTTATAGACCAGTTTTGAATGTAAATATGGCATTTTCCGGTGGGTATGATTGGGATCAGCATAATCGCCAGGCAGTTCTCCAGGGGCAACAAGCCCTGGAAAGGACTTCGCAGAGTCTAGCTAGATCTCATGTCATCGCCATTGAAACGGAACAAGTTGGAACTGAGGTATATTTTATTTTATTTAGGTGTATAAAACAAGCATTAGGCCCAAAACTTACATTCATTAATGTTCGGAGTAATAATTAGGTATTATTTATTATTATATATTAAACAATAGACAACAAAGTAAATGACAAACAAGATGGGTAAAAGGTAGAATACATGTACCTACATAAAAAAAAAATTATTCGCACCTGTGCACTGATTTGGTACCTAACCTCTTTCCGCATGAAGTTAGATAAATAATTACCTTCCCTCGAAGGTAATTATTTATCTAACTGCCGCACTTTTAGGCAAGGATTATGAAAATTACAATTCATTTCAACAATAAGTACAAGAAACAACTATAGTGGAACTTGGTTATAACGATCTCGGCAATAGCGAGTTCACGGCTATAATGAGCAATTACAAAACAATATTTTAACTCAGCCTTATCTTCATATAAATGTTGACTGTTATAACGAGGTTGATTAACTGATATACCGAAAAAATAATTTTGTCAACACAATTTCTGAATACATGAATGGGTCGTTGGGTCTGAAAAAATAGTTGGGAATTGTTCAAGAATTTCCTATCCTGTTGGGGACGGATTCATTTTTTTATAGCACTACCTGTGTAAGATTGTCGGCTATGTGAACCACTGCTATCCATCGGGCACAATGTAAAATTGTCACAAAATCTGTGAAAGTCATGCGAAATCTGAGCTTCGCAAATTTGTTTCCTTTTGACGTCTTCTTTTATATTACAACTCATTTTTGTTTTAAATTTGAATTTTGTTTTAAAAACCAATATGTTTATGATTATTGATATTACCTAGTTACGAGTATCTAAATCCCTGCATGGGGTAAATTTATTACCGCGATGCACAACTTTTTCAGCAGAGGGGCTACGACAAGCGGATTTTTTTTTCTTTTCGTTGAGGGGGAGGGGGTTGACAGTGAAAGTCAAGATTTAAGGTTTCTGTTGATTTTTTTAAATTTAGTGTTATGCAAACCGGTTCTTCAAATTTGGTTCCATTTAGGAAATGCAGCTTAAATAAACCAAAACTCTATAAAAAAATGTTCTCAGTCAAAATTCTCAAAAATTACCCAAAAAATTTAGATTTTTCTATATAGCCAAGTGGGCAATATGAAATTGACATGCGGGCCACAAGAATGGGGCAGATTGTAGATCACTGGTTTGTGACAAGTAAAATTTTACAGCCGAAAACCAAAACAATCCCGCAAGCTAGTTATTTATGACAAGTGCGATTTTACAAGCGGTAGGTACAGTACGCACAAAGTAGTGTAGATTATATTTTTATAGAAGAGGAAATTGAGAAGCATGAAAGCGAAATCTTTAAAACAATCATTGGTAATAAATTTGAGTAATAAAAGTGTATTTACCTACTCGTATTTTGAAAATTTAACGTACTTTTGTGAATATATTGATAGTAGAAGCAGGTAGGTTAGGTACATACGACTTTTAAAAAATCTATTTTTTTATTTATTCTTAAATAAATTAGTATTACAAAGTATACATTGTCCTCCACGCTAGGAGTTCACCTGTGTTGTGGAGGACTTGGAGGATTTTGGATATAACGATTAACGGCTATAAGGAACAAATTTAGTCGGTCCTCTCGTCCTCGTTGTAACCACGTTTGACTGTATTTACCATTCCCATATAGTTTCTTAGCTTGGATTAATTAACCCATTGGCATCCGAATTGTTTGGCTAAAAAATTGTCCTTCACATCCGAATTAATTTTGTACCAAAAGTTTTAAGTGCAGTGGTGTACTAAATCTTACATAACTTTTAAACTAAACATGCAAACGAAACAATCTTTTTTTAATTTACTTGTACATTGAATCAAGGTATGCAAAAAATTTATGCATTGCTTAAAAAAAAAAATTAATATGATTAAACGAGGATATGAAAATTTTTTTTTTTCAAAAACCATTTTTTTTTATAATTGGATTAAGAAAAGTTGTACATTAATCATACTTATTACCATAATATATATTTTTTGCCATTTGGGCTCTTGTTAGCAGCCCACCATGCGTTTTACGAACAAGCTTGTCAATTCCCGAACCACACGCCATTTTGAAAAAATTCAATGAAGCTGAAATATAACAAAATTTCAATCGTAAATATCAGGAAAAAATTGTACAAACGGAGTCCTGCCAATTACTACGAAATAAATGCTTAATTATCTACAGAGCGATTGGCATTTAAAATTTTGAACACAGATGTCAATAATGTATCCCTTTTTCGTTTTTAAGCCGACAGACATCAGACCCGCCGGGACGGCGTCGTTTGATTTTAAGACACATCGCCGTACATACGCCGGGACGGCGTCGTTTGAGGCCAATGGGTTAAGTAATTTATGAGTATTTAGATTGAAACGAAACTTTCGAAAATGTCAAATCCATACTAAAAAAATCCATAATGGCGGAAAAGGAATGTTTTGTACTTTGATTAAAAATGGAATTAATGCATCTTTTACCATCTCTCCCAATGTGAATATTTTTTTCTTATAGTAATTATGTTGAAACGAAATCTAATTCCCATAATCTGTGCTTAATAAAAGTGAGGCGGTTAGGTACATATTTACAGTTTCAATCGGTTTCAGTTATTCAAGCCAAATTGTCAAAAATTATCAAGCGAAAAAATTTATAATCGTACCAAAACAATCCACTCGTTTGCTATTTTGTGCATTAAGCCTATAAACACATCAGCTATTTCAGAATAAATAACTATTATATTTATTTTAACCTGTGGAACACCAGACCCTTTTTGAGGTAAATCAATAATGGAATCAAAAATGAACTCTAAAATGTTTCAAGTGCAAGCGATTCTGTTAAAAAAATTTATGCAATTTCTCATGGCATATAGGTTTAAATCGCGTATCAAAAAATTACAGTATCAGTAAACAAGTGAAGAGCAGCATCCAAAGTGTGTATGGAGGGACCGCGCCTGATATGAACGCACTTTTCATATATAGAATTAAAATATTTTTTTGCTAAAATATATTGTAGGGATGTAAATACTTTTTGCTCGTCTTGATTTAACATTCTATTTTTAAAAATTCTCGCTCCTAAACTTTGCACTCACAAAGAAAATCATGTTGTTTATTCGTATTTCTTATTCTTAGGTTATGGGTGAACTGAGTGAGCAGAGGGAGTCACTCCTTCGCAGCAAAAATAGGCTGGAGAATATGGACGAGGGCCTGTCCAAGTCAGGGCGGATAATCAAGGCAATGGGACGCCACGTCTTCTACAACAAACTTATCCTCATCCTCATCATAGTCCTGGAAGTTGGGATCCTAGCTGCCGTGGTTTTTATCAGATTCTTCCATAAAAGCAGCAAATAAGACTTCGAGGTTGGGGTGTAACATTGTCATAAATACAGTACTATAACTTTTCAAAATCGGAATGATGACATTTGACATGGAATTTTAAAGAGACAAGCTAGAATAATATTACAATACATTATTTCCTTGCCAAGCGAATAAAATATATTTTAGTATGATAGAAGCATTTTTTAAGGTTCAAAATACCATAAAATCGAGGCAAGTGCGGTGAGCCACTAGCAAATCCACGGTGGATTTTCTAGGGGTTACCTTTCAAATGTTAAAAATAAATAAAATGAAGCTGATTGGTCATGTTATGACAATGTTAAATTTGAATTTCTGCGAAACATCTTAATTAAAATTATTTTAGTAGAAAGCATTAATTTTAGTCCATCAATGTACATAATTTTATTATTATTAAATAATAGTGTAGGTGTCTAATTTTGCCATCAACTTTGAATGAATGTATGATTCTTATCGAATCCATAACATGGTTGCCAATGATTACAAAAAAGTTGAATACATTATGTAATACTTTTTTTAAATAAGGCATTTTGGTTGGGATTATAAAAAAAAAAAGTGAATTATTTCGTTCTCTCCTACGTAAATTATCATGATCAACAATCAGATCTTTTCAAGTTGCAATAATAAGCGTAAGAGGGGTGGATTTACAAAAAAAAAATTGAACTACAGTGAAACTCTCTTGTAAGGTTTTTCAAAGATTGAAAAAAAACTTCTTATGAGCAGGACCTCAGGATAGGAAGGATGGACGACTGGAGGCGAGTGGCGAGGGACCGCAGCCAGCGGAGGAGGCCAAATCCCACCCTGGGATGTAACACTGTGATGATGATGTGGGAAAATATTATATGTACATGTTTTGTGGAATAAATTGAACCGTTTTAAAATCTGTCCATAAGGAACCGAAAAAGAACTTTATAAATGGGTTTCACTGTATAAATGTCTACAAGACAACTGTTTTGCGAACGCCTGTATTAATTATATAAATATATTTTTGTAACAACGTCATTTTTTCGCGAACAACCAAAGTCAGTCGTATATGAAGTATGTATTAAATATTAACTTAGAATTTTGTAAATTAATTCAAATAAAAAATAAAACCATTTCAAAATAATATGTTCATTTTAATAATAAAAAAAATCATTCATAATGTCATGCTTTTAAAAAATCAAGCATTAGTGTACGGGTATAAGCATAGCTTATAAAATTAAATTAAGTAGGCATTATGTATGTCACAAATAATATTTAATTGTCATTTGAGTTATATGGCAAAAGCAAAGACAGTTCTTCTTAAAAACTAAGTACACATTTTTCCTTTGCTGATTTATTATTTAAAGTACCAGTTCTTTTTTACAAAGATATCCTTCTAAAAATCATGCAAACTGGTGTTTATATAAAACATAAAAGTGCTGTTCCAAAGTGATGTCTGAATCGACTATAGCTGCGCGGCTGTAATGTTGCGTGAATACTAACTCCTCTTTAGGTAAATGAATGGAATCCTTTCCAATGGAGTGTCAATGGTCGACAAAGACTCCAGTGAGACGACTCTACTGCTTCTCGAGCAGTCTAGCTGCATCAGTCGTCATAAACTTAATATTTCACAGTAAAATATTTTTTGAATGAATAACAGAACAGCAATAATTTTTGTCGACATACTTGAATATTTGGCGGTTTAATTAATTTATTTCAAACTTGCTGGCTCCGGTTATCTATATTCCTAAATTATTTTAAATCTTTTGTTAGAACATTATTTGCATCTTAAATGCCTACAGTCTAACTTGTAGAATTGTGTTTATTCAATAAGGCCTTTATGCACATTAGCCATTAACACTGTATAAATACAGGATGTCCGGGGATAAAGTGCACTAACTTCGGGCAGTGATTTTGCATGATAGTACAAGTAAAAAAGACAAATGACATTCAAACTTTTAGGGGTAATTTTCAGGTAAAAATGTAAAATTGGTCCGCAGTGTCCGACTGGCATTATTATTTTGTGTTGTTGGTAAATCTAACTTACCGCGCCCAAACTCTGCCGTCCCGTCAGTCTATTTAATTGCCGCGCTTCCTGTCAATAACTTTTATTTTATTCGCATAGGATCTGATAATTTAATGTATCTAGCAGTGTTCAACTTTCAAAACTTGATTGTTTTAATCAGAACTTGTTAATGTTGTGTTTGGTTAATGATGCAAATACACATGGAAAGTGAACATTTTGAAAATTCGTTAAATTAGTCAAAAGCAAAAATAAAAATGTTCATTTGTTAAAAATCTTAAATCTCCGAAAGTTCTTCACCGATTTGTTTTGAAATTTTGACACAACATTGCATTCAAAGACATCCGTGTTTTTATATACCTATATTATATGAATTTAACCTGTGACAGATAAAAACATGCCTTTTTTAAAAAGCAGCGCCATCTGTTTTTTTTTTTTTTATGAGACACCTCACAAGAGTGTCCCTGCCTGTGCAGTGTACAGACAGGGGAACTATGTCACCACCCGGTTGGGCGGCGTTGTGAGGCGGAATAAGGTAGGGGCTGTAGGAAGGGATTTGTTAATGCGGGCCTTGAAGAGGCTCGGATTATAGGAGGGAGGAAAAACAGATGCCGGTAGCTCGTTCCACATACGAGCCGACTTACACAAAAACGAGTCGTAAAAACGGCCCGTTCTCATGAAGCCAACGTCAACCGTGAACGGGTGTTCAGTTCGTGTCCGTCGAGTTTCGGGCACGTGCACCGGTGCATCAGGAATCAATGCTGCTAGCTCCTTGGAGCAGGCTCCATTGAAATACCTGTAAAACAGACACAGCATGCCTACATTGCGCCTATGCATTAGAGAAGGCAATCGGTCTGTTAACAACGGATTGTCAATCAGACGGATCGCTCTCCTTTGCACAGATTCAAGCAGGTTTATTAAGTATTTTGGGGCACCAGCCCAAAGGTGGCTCCCAAATTCAATAGTTGGGCGGACTTGAGACTTGTACAGGGTCAGCAGCTGGTCACTGTTGAAGAATCTCCTAGCCCTGTACAAGACGCCCAACTTTTTGGAGGCCTGATTTACTCGGGCTTCTATGGATCCCTGATACTTTTTTTGTTGTTGGAAAAACATGCTTTTTAGAAAAACAACGACATCTGTTGGATGTAAAAGCAACATGCACTATTGTTTCTCTATCTGCACAGACAGACTGAGACACAGCGACGGGTGGCGGGGTATAGCTAGTAGTTAAATAATTTTATCTTTCTAAGTGTGTAACTACATTTTGCTAATTTTAGTAGTTTCTTTTTTGAATTTGGTTTAAAACATACGATATTGTAGCATAATTGTAAACGTCATTCTCCTGACCTAATGTTATTGTTTACATGCTGTTTCAATGGATACGGGCTAATTACAACGTTGCCACCTCGTTCTCGGCAAGCTCACAGCGAATTTATCGGGTAAGTTTATACCTCGAACTAAGGATTTTTAGTAGGTATGTATATTTACTAGGAAAAAGTTATTCTATCGTTTTTACTCCTACCATCATGTAGAATCACCTCCCGAAGTTAGTGAACTTTACCCCCAGACACCCTGTATATAAGAAAATATTAACACAAGCTACATAATTATGTGAATACAATATTTTATTGTGAGAACAAATGTATAAATGTAGACTACGTAGTAATACTACCTAACTCTTCCTCAAGAAGATATGATAACCACAACCATGTATACTCCATGGTGTTCATTTAGCGACTGAAAATCGTACAAAGTCGTTCAAGAGTCTCGAATCGTTCGGCTCTGACCGCTCTGTTAAAGCCGTGCTGCTATTGTTGTTTCAGTCGTCGCATAGGAACAGTACCTTTTACATCACTATTTCGTATATATTGTTAGTTTGCTGCAATAACGACATAAAAAATATACATACCTGACTTATTTGGTCAAAACTAACCATTTCCACTTGCACTTTTTACTGATAGAACAGCATACCTTAACCATTAAAAGTTGCCGTGAGACAGCAGTAAGTGTCAATATTGCTTCTCGATATTATTAGAATAATTTAAAATGTTCAAACTCGCTTCCTGAAAAATTGCTAATTTTGAATTGTGTCATCATTGCAGCTAACAAGCGAAATGTAGTCATAATTTTAAAACATTCAACTTTAAATTACAAAAAAAAAATTTTACTTCTTGCTTTTTTTCAAGAATTTTGTAAGGTTAAACAGTGAACTATATGTTCACACAAGATAAATGCAACAAACAGGACTTGTGAACATGTTCTTATGTGTTGTATTAACAAACATCTTAAGCTGCCAGTACACGTTGGGCCAATGTGCCGGGCAAGAAATAGAACACTGTTTACACGTTAGGGAGCGTATTGGGCCAATTCTGCATTGGCCATTTGATCAAGATGGGTATAGAAACTACTGCAGCCGCGGAAATTTATTTGTACAGCATATTTAATTATTATCTCAATGTGCACCAAAGAAGAGTTACAAAAAAAATGGCACAAAAGAAGGTCGATGCTGACTATGATGACTGTGACGGATCAGGCCAATGTGTGAACGCTTTTGAGGGGTTAGCGCCGAGATCCTTTGATGTGTGCATGAAAAACTGACAATAATCGATTGGTCGGCCAATCACCAAGTGCTATCTTATTCTTTATATCTACCTGAATACGTTTGGCCAGAGCATTGGCCCAATATGTACTGGCAACTTTACATTTGCCGTAATACATTGGTTGTGACAATACTGATTATGTATTACTTGAGGGTTAATAAACCAAAATGATTATCTTTGACACATATATTGCTTAAAATGATAAAAAAAATATACTCTCTTCAATCGTTTCAGATAAAACAATCTGTAATTTCTGTACAATACTTATACAGAGTTAAGCAGTATGTCTTTTACGCTTACCGCCTTCACAACTTAATGGGCTGTCATTATTATATGTTTGTAAAAAATATTATATTTCACAATAAGTAAATAATATTATTCCCCATTTAAAAAATGAACATGGAAAATATTTTGTTTTAAAAAAAATAATAATAAATGTAATATTGCAGATTGTTTTACACAACAATAAATTAAAAATAATATCATATACTTGAGATATCACCATTTGACACAAGCGGTCTGGTAAATAAATGAGACAATTTTTATTTACATTTGATCACATAAATTTGTATAACCGTCTCATAGCATTTAAACAGCCCGAAGACAAAATATTTATAGAATTTTTTAATAAAATATACAAGTAAAATCAATTCAGACCTAAAATTTTGGCATTTGCAGTAATGCAAATCTGTAATTTTTTTTATAAAAAATGCAAAATTTTGGCCTTTTCACAATACTTGCGATTTTTAGGTTAATAATGCCAATTTGATGTGATTTTCTGGTAGGCGTGTAAAAAAGAAAGCAATATTAAAAGATCTTAATATTTCTTTGTCTATGGTTTTGACAAGCTTGAAATACTAACTTAAATAGAATGCAGCAAACTTCATGTCGAAAGCGCAGCGAACTATTATTCTATTTTGATTTTTTTTTAAAAACATCATGTCACTTTTTTGCTCAAAAATACCAAAAAGGAATCATAACACAATTTTTGTTGAAAAAAAACAAAACTTTTACTAAAATGCGACATTCGTATAAAATAAAGCAACATTCATAAAAAATAATGCGACATTCGTAAAAATATTGCAATATTTGTAAAAAATAATACCACTTTTCACAAAAAATAATGCGAAATTCTCAGGTCCTTAGAAATGAATAAGGTATAAAATGTTGATACGAAATTACAAATAATTGAAAGAAAGGTAAAATAAAAACTTGATGTATATAACTATTTTCGTGACGTTTAAACAAGCGTCAGCAATAAAAATAAACACAAACCACCTTATAAACGCGGTATAAATACTATGTGATGCGTAAGGTCGGAATAGTGAAAAACTTGATTCTTTACCACATCATAACAATAGTTAAGCCGGGTTTAAGGCCGGCTAACTGAAGTTGGCCGGCTTACTGGCTTAACTTAAGTTGAAGTGGCGCAAAGAATCTAATAAGTAAGACGGATAATGTACAAACTAACATTAACGTAACTTATAAAATTACATTTAAGAATAAAAATGCACGCATATCAGTATGGAAAAGAATTCAGGTAGAACGGCCGAGTCTCAGCACGTTGAGGATGACCTCGTCCACAGTCTGGGTGTCGAATAGGGCCTTCATGGGGTCATCGTCTATGACCACGGTCAGCAAGAGTTTGGCGTTCTCACGAAGTCGTTCGGAGCGTCCCGTTATTTCAGGAGGCGCTGTTGTGTGCCCGCATTTGATGATCAGGCCCTCCAGCACCTAACAAGATTATGAAACATTACTATGAATAGATAATAAATATTTCAAAGTAGCTGACGTGTATGAATGGTTTGGAGAAAGTTTTGAGGTTGTGTACCTAAAAACTGGGTGCATTTTTTAGGTGGACATAAAAAAAATTACTTTCAAAGTATTTTTTTCATTCAACATGCCATGTCTTCCTCGGGCATCTCCGTCTTTATCTGCCATTTGCCTCTGCGTCATTTTTCCTTACCCCCTTCTTCGTTTATCACATCACGTTCATTTTTCCACAGTATTTAATTCATTTGATCGCGCCATGACTTCCTCGGGCATCCCCGACTTTTTCTACCATTCACTTCAAGTAATATCATGAAATCTACACTGTTACTGTTAAAAAAACTTTAATCAAAAATTATCTTTAATTTGACTACTTATCTCAATTCCAGAGATAATGCTTTAACCTTTTGAACGCGTTAATTTCCTCCATTTTATCTATACTCGTACGCGGTACATATTTTCAAATACCTATGCACGCAATTAAATGTCATATTATAGCATTCTGGCATGATTTATTGGACTATATAGACAGAACAGATTATTCTCCACAATAAGAAAACAAATCCTCGTGGGTCAACACTCTTAGATGTTTATAAAAACAAAAACATCAAATTTCATACAAAGACGTACCGTATCTTTTGAATGTGGTCCCGCCATTCACTCGGCGTGTGTGTACTTAGGCCACTACGTTGATAGACACAAGTGGGACACCATGATCACTTATCATTTTTAGTTATGAAAAGTTGTGAATGACATACTAGTACTAACGAGAATCCGTTGACAAAAATGTAAACTAAAGGACTAAAAGGCGCGAAGAGGCGCACTTGATTATCGATCTTTTTTTATGAATTACAATTTTATTTTTGAGAAATTCTTGTAGATGTCAGCATCGTGATAGTTCTACGAATGTCCAAGTGAGCAAGAAATACATTTATGACGAAAGAGCGCTGGAATATCGGCCGTTAAAGTTTCCGTATCAACTGTTGATACGGTCGCGTGCAAAGAGTTAAGACTCCCTTGGGCGTCCCCGACATTGTCTACCATTTTACTACTGTTCACCAAATTGTTGCTATTATAAAACTACATTAAATCGACTTTATTAAACTCCATATCTCATTCCAATGCAGAGATAATGCGTCTTCCTTGGGTGTCCCCGATTTCTTTAACCATTCAAACCACAGAGATAATGCGTCTTCCTTGGGTGTCCCCGATTTCTTTAACCATTCAAACCACAGAGATAATGCGTCTTCCTTGGGTGTCCCCGATTTCTTTAATCATTCAAACCACAGAGATAATGCGTCTTCCTTGGGTGTCCCCGATTTCTTTAACCATTCAAACCACAGAGATAATGCGTCTTCCTTGGGTGTCCCCGATTTCTTTAACCATTCAAACCACAGAGATAATGCGTCTTCCTTGGGTGTTCCCGATTTCTTTAACCATTCAAACCACAGAGATAATGCGTCTTCCTTGGGTGTTCCCGATTTCTTTAACCATTCAAACCACAGAGATAATGCATCTTCCTTGGGTGTCCCCGACTTCTTTAACTATTCAAACCACTCTCTAAACCTAAACGAACTTTGAAATTATTAACGAAATCAGTCCAGTAATATATGAGGGACACATACGGACATCGCCTTTTATTTACATAGATTTGCATTGTCACCAGAGATGTGCAAAATGGGTACCCAAAACCATTTGAAATGCAAAATGGAAATGGATCAAAACTTTTCCATTTGAAAATGCAAAATGGTTTTTAGAAAAGCATTTCAAATGCAAAATGCAAAATACCTCTTTTCAAAATGCATTGAAAATGCAAAATGGTTTCTCAGGTCAAACAATCAAAATAATTATAGAATTTTTAAACAATTTTGTCATTTAATAATGGACCTCAATGTAGAACAAACATATTACATGATGGTAAATCCAAAAACACCACGACTACAGATTATGAAACCACAAAAAACTTGCGCGGGACTAATGTTGCCAACGTAAAAACATAGAAACTGCTATCTAACATTTAATATTACAGCGTCATGGCCCCATGTTCAGTATTTGAATCAGTATTTTTTGTAATGGTATCACTCAATTGCCAGGGCTCCTACCAGGGAGCAACTTGACAAATGGAAATTATCTCTCATAGCGAGGTTGAGGACCGACTGATATTTGGGGCTTATGAAAAAAAGATGTATGGAGATAATAGGAAGAATGTTGCAAAAAAGCATTTAAAATGCAAAATGGAAAATACCCATTTTGCATTTCCATTTGAAATAAAGCACATCTCTGGTTGTCACTGTAAGTTATGTACTACCGTGGCTATTCTAAGATTTCAACTTTTGTGTTTGAGTGGAAGATATCATCAGTATCACCCTGATGATTAATTCGATTGAAACGTTTCTTGAAATGGATCAATAGCTTAAGCCGTATTTGGTGTCCAGATCTGAATAAGCCAGGTACTTCCTTACATTCCCTTTCCCCTCCTCACTGCCTTCGACCTCACACACACTCCATTGGGGATGCCATAGTTCCACTGGCTCCAGCTGGTGGAGCAGTTCAATAGTTGGGACTTATGGGCGATATTCACATCAACGTGTTTAGATTCAGATTTAGTTCACATAACACACAGAAACGATTGAAGGAATGAATATATAAATTTAAACCAGGAGTAGGTGAACACTGAACAGTAAACAGTGATTTTGTACTTACATCATCAACTGTTTGTTTGCCCAAGTTGAAGGTTTCAAAGTTGTCTTTATCAATGAGCAGATCCAGTAGTTCCTCAATGCTGTAGGCCAGGTTATCATCCGACAGTGGGAGGTCCACTATTTCCACCTGGAAATTTTCATCATAATTAATACAAGAATAAACTTAGCCATCTCCATCATAAATCCTTTTTTATTATTTGAGAGTTTAATTTAACCATTGAGATCATAATATTATATTATGGAGGTATTCCACCATCGTTCTGATAGCTTATCCATGGGATACTATTCTAAGGTATTTACTATTCGGTACTTGAACCTATGAATAGTGGTTATATATGTGATAAGTTAGCCAAGTTATTGCGAGTATTTATTTAATATATGCTATCCTATGGGTAAGCTATCAAGAGGATGGTGAAATACCCCTTATGCTATTTAATAGGTGTGATACCTTACTTTAAAAATCTTATTTGAACTGAATATTATTAAATAAAACAACAAAAGCAGTGATAAACATAAAAAAAAACTAAGTACAAACGATTTTATATTTTAAAAAAAACCTTGATGGCCACATTTGATTTGTAGCATTATAAAAAAAAACTGTCAAAATTAAGTCTACATTCATCACAAAACTGTCAAAATAAAGAATATATTCACTAAAAAACTGTAATAATAGATAATATATTCACTAGAAAACTGTGATAAATAAAGAATACATTCATTACAAATCCGTAGTAAATAAAGAATTTATTCAGTACAAAACTGTAATAATGGCTACATTTTCATTAATAATTATAAAACCAATAAAAATATTTTTTTTGGAAGAATCGGTGATCTACCACTTCAACTGCAATATGGCACTTTAACCATTAACCGGGTAAGGAGAAATATCTCCCAAATTACATTTTGCAATTTTTACAAAGCAGAGGCTGCGGGATACCCCCTTTACTTAAAAGCCGCTACAAGCACATTTATTATGCGCGAATAAAACATGCGGCTTTATACTACGTAAATATGTAGAAAATTTAACATATAAGTGAACCAAAAAATAGTTTCAGCCATTATCTTACTGATATCTGGCGATCACCAGTTAACATATTCTTATTTGTTTACACAAAACAGTTGAAGTCGATAATGGTGTAACAGTATGGTAGTGTGTATGAGGTGATGGCATGAGTTTTTGTTATGCCTCACTGTTTATAATATTATAGTCCTATCCTGCATCTTATTGTTTATTTATGTTTTTCAACATAATTCAGAGTAATAAGGAATTTTGCTTTTTTTAAGAAGCTGAAGAATGAAACAAAAGAAATAAAAATTGAATCGCAAGTCTAAATTTAACTCCTCATGCCCCAGCCATATTCTGTCAGACGGTCGGAGTATTTCCATTTTACAATAAAATCCATAAATATATCTGAAAACTAAAAACTGTTTTAGAAAGGTGATGAAATACGCTCTCATATTTTATTACAAATATATATATTTTTTGAAATATTAAAATTTTTACTGCAAAAAAATGGCTTACTTTACGTTTTTTCTAACTAAAATTACTGATAGCGAAAAAATATACAAAAACATACTTATTTTATTAGATGAATGTATTACAAACGTTAGAGTCGCCTCTCTTTGTTGTCATTTCATATTAAAACAATTAATAAAAAATTCACAATGTCTTAAAAGTTTTTTCAAATTGCTTTTGGTATATTTGATTTCATGAAGGTGCACATTTTAATTCTTCTGTGGTTAACTTCTATATTTGAATATAAAGTGTGGTGTTTTCTCTTTCTAACACTGTTTAGATCATATTTCTTTCCACAACAGTAAGGAAGTTACAACGGTTTCTGTGAGACCATATGCGTTGTTCCTAAAATCCAACAAATTAAATAATAAAAATAAATAAAAAAAAAAAAATTAAATTCATGAATATACAACACAACAATTTTAACATCATTACAGCGGCGAGTAGCAGGCGTCCCCGGTGCGGGCCAAAACTGTTGGTAAATTTTGCCAACATTCGCGGCCTGCACACTAATTTAAATTCCGTCCATCACCATCTTTTGTCCCAACGTCCCAACCTTCTTTTCCTATCCGAAACTCAGATAGCCGAGCCGCCAGACTCCTCCTATCTGGACTGCCCGGGCTTTACCCTCGCAAGCAAATTCCGACTGAAAGGAGGAGTCTGCCTCTATAGTCGAGCTGACGTCAACTGTGTGCGACTATTGAGTCTGGAAAACTCCAGATTCGACGTAATGTGGGTGCGCGTCAATCTTGCCAGTACGGCAAGATTCTACGCATGTCTATACCGCTCACCGAACCATAGCGAATCAGACACTTCCGAGCTCTTCAAACATTTGAGCGATACTATTGATGATCTCTTGCCCCGCTACCCTTCGGCCGAGTTTGTTGTTCTGGGGGACTTCAACGTTCATAACGAACCATGGTTGAAGTTCTCAGGCCCAACGGACTCGGCTGGCCGACAGGCGGAATCCTTTGCCATTTGCTACGGATTAGAGCAATTGGTTCAGGAGCCTACAAGGGTTCCTGATGTCCAGACTCACCGCTCCAATCTGTTAGACCTATTCTTAACTACTGTGCCACACGGTTATAAGATTGACGTCACAGCGCCTCTGGGATCATCTGACCACTGCCTAGTGACGACATCAATCCCCGTTAGCCTCAGACCAACCAATGAGAGGCTGAGGAGAAAAGTGTGGCACTATAGGTCAGCAGATTGGTTCGGTATGCGGGCCCATTTCAATGCTTTTCCGTGGTCAGCTGTTTGTTTTCGGACTTCGGACCCTTCAAGATGTGCCCAGGAGATTGGTGAAGTCATCAAATCGGCGATGGATGGCTTCATACAATCGACTACTAAAGAAACTGGCGTGGGCTCAAAGCCGTGGTTCAGTCGACAATGCTCCGAAGCAGTTCGACGAAAAAACGCGGCTTACCGAGCCTACAACACATCTCGAACGCCCGAAAGCAGATCAGCATACAACAAATCGGCAAAGGAATGCAAGAGAATCATCAATAGATCAAAATTCGAACACGACCTGCAGATCAGCAAAAAGCTGGCTGCCTGCCCGCATGGCAGCAGAGCATTCTGGTCGCTTGCGGGCTCAATAGGTCGAAATTTTTGCAAACCCAGTTTGCCACCTCTTACCAGACCTGACGGCTCACTAGCAAACACCGCCACCGAAAAGGCAAACCTTTTAGGGAAAATGTTTGCGGAAAACTCGACCCTCGACGACGGGGGTGCTGTTCCGCCGTCGGTTCCTCACTGCGGCTTCTTTATGAAAAAGCTGAGGATCCGGCATCGGGATGTACTCCACGTCATACGGGGGCTCGATGTTAACAAAGCTAGTGGACCTGATGGAATACCTGCCCTGGTATTGCAGAAGTGTGCTGCGGAAATAGTTCCAGTTTTGACAAAGCTCTTCAAAATGTCCCTGAAGTGTGGCATTGTGCCCTCTGGTTGGAAAAAAGCGGTAATTCACCCTATTCCCAAGAAAGGTGACCGCTCCAACCCGGCCAACTACCGCCCCATAGCGATCACATCAGTTCTGTCCAAAGTGATGGAACGTGTGATCAACGACAAACTGCTCACATACCTCGAGAAGAACAAAATTATCAACGACCGTCAATACGGATTCCGGCGGAACCGCTCGTGCGGTGATCTTCTCGCGTATGTGACGCATGTTTGGGGGCGGTGCCTGGAACGTCACGGTGAGACCCAAACGGTCGCACTAGACATATCCAAGGCCTTTGACCGGGTCTGGCACCGAGGACTTGTCAACAAATTGCATTCTTACGGACTTCCCGCATCCCTGTGTACGTGGATTGCTGACTTTTTAAGGGATAGGTCGATTCAGGCGGTTGCTGACGGTTTCACCTCTTCCTCGCACTCCATAAATGCTGGCGTCCCACAGGGATCGGTTCTGTCTCCGACTTTGTTTTTGTTGCACATCAATGACCTTTTGACATGTGCACCGATTCATTGTTACGCGGATGACAGTACAGTTCATGATAGCTTTTTGTTTGACAAGCCCCCAAAGGGCACACAAACTCCAACGGCTCGGAGGGCTTTGAAGCAGAGAATGGACGGTTATCTCGAGAGTATTTCCTCCTGGGGTAAAAATAATCTCGTCGAATTTAATGTTTCAAAGACCCAATCCTGTCTGATTACGTCTAAAAGGGATCCAAATGATAATCTAGTCTCCTTCAACGGAAGCAATCTTCCGAACAGGCCTTCCATTGATATGCTTGGTGTAACTATAAGTGACCAGCTCAGGTACGGGGGCTCCATCGAAGCCAGAGTAAAGTTGGCCTCTCAGAAGCTGGGCGTACTGTACAGGGCCCGCAGATACTTTAATAGTACACAACTGCTCACCCTGTACAAATCGCAAGTGCGCCCTACTGTCGAATTTGGCAGCCATCTCTGGTCTGGAGCCCCAAAATACCTGAAAAAAACCCTTGACTCTGTGCAGAAACGGGCGGTCCGTTTGATAGATTCCCCAATCTTAACAAACGGACTGCAATCTTTAGAGCACAGGCGTCAGGTAGGTATGCTGTCCTTGTTCTATCGGTATTACAATGGAAGATGCTCTGAGGAACTAGCGTCATTGATCCCTTCGGCACCGGTGCGTAGTCGGGATACACGCCAAACGCGCGCCCAACATTTGTACACAGTTGACACTTGTCACATGAGAACGGGTCGCTTCTACGATTCGTTCTTAAGTTCAACAGCTCGGCTGTGGAACGAACTGCCGGCCTCTGTGTTTCCTCCCTCCTACAACATGGGACTCTTCAAGACCCATGTTCACTCCTTCCTCTCCACAAAAAGACCCTCCACACAGCATCCCCAAAGATGACATAGGCCCTGAGGGAAATTATTTTCTTCAGGGCCTCCTGTGTGGAGTAAATATAAAAAAAAAAAAAAAAAAAAAAAAAAAAAATTAGCCTGAAGGGTAAAATAGAATTGATAAACGTCGCTACACACGCTTTCGGCATTTGAGGTAAGAGGAGACTACGGGCTACTATTGGTGTGCACAAATATATTCAAGCGAGTCCTCCATAAAATTATTTTTCATGTACCTGTCAAGAATTGAGGGAGTTGAACTTTGAATACAAATTATTAGTTTGCAGCAAACAACACATCTAAACGGAAAAAATGATTAAATCTCGTAGAAAATAAACTCACTTCAATATCCTCAGAAGCTGCGGCAATTATCATCAAGGCTTCTCGAGCTATTTCAGAGTCTTCGTCATAAGTGCGGCGTATCGATCCCTTTCCCTTCTTCGCCCCGTTTCTTAGGGAAGCCTTGTGTGAGACAATCTGGGGGGAATGGTACGGGTCAGTTTAATACAATGGTGAATATGTGAAGAAAACCACTCTAGCGATGGAGTTTTCTTGGTTTTCGATTAGGCCATTCGATTTGATTAATATCATATCTCCAAATATTAATATGGAAACATATGAACTGGTGACTGAGATTTAAAGTTAATGAATCCATCTAGATTTTCACCGTTAATTCCACATTTTTTGCTTTTATAAAGAATCATTAAAATTTATAATTCATTAAAATCACCCACCTAAATTTGGGTAGCTATCTTTTGAGTGGATAATACAAAGATTATTTTTAAAAAGAAAATAATATGTTAACAGGATTGAGTACTGTTTATAGTAATTATGTTCCTCACCTCATCCTCTGCAATCTGCATCAGTATCTCTTCTGTAATATCTGAGGAGTTTTTCCGTTTGGCTTTAGTTAAAACCGGCTGGTTTGTTTCAGCACCTTTGCCACGACTTCTCTTGAGTTTGGATTTCATCAGTTCAAGCTAATTAAAATCACAGAATTTTTAAAGGTTAGAGGAACAATATATGCTTCATAAAACTTACATTTTAAACTTATTACAAATTCATAATATGTATGTCTTTTTAAATTCATAGTAGGTGGTTGGTTACTTTTTTGCAAATTACCTAAAACAAAATGCAATGGTAAGCATCAGATAAGAAAAAACAAATAATTTTTTATTTTATTTTTTTGGAATAACATGAGCTAATGGGACAGTATCTCCTTCGGTCATATTTAACACTTCGAATAAGAACTACATTGTCTTCATTTTTCTCACCGCACATTTTTATTGGCAGCTATCTTTATGTATGATCGCAAGATTCAACCTGAACTAAATGCAATCCACACAGTGTCTTTAGATAAATATATCTTATTTTAATTTTAATGTGCGACATCTATTGACTTTTTCTGCAAGTCTGGGATGAATATTTTATTTTTTGGAATAACTTAATCGGTAAAACCTCAAATTTTAATATTTAATTATTGAAGACGATATTAGCAAATCCCAAACGAAAATTTTGAAACAGAAAAAGATAAAGTCACATCTAGGATTTTTCTGTTTCAAAATTTTCATTTAAGAATCGTTGATTTCGTCTTCAATAATTAAAAAAACACAAATAAAGTCAGTATCAAAAACAAATATAATGAGTTTCCATCCATTAAATGAATCATAAGAAATTCACTTTTTTGTCACTCAACATCTGGCGTGTTAAAAAATTCCTGTTGTGAAAAAGTGGTAAAATTACTTTTTGTTAAATATAACTTACTTTTTCAAATTATGAATATTGAAAGTAAAAAATGTACATTCATATATAAATACGTACATATTACACACTTTTTTCAACGAAAATTTTTAAAGACTTTCTATTCTAACAGTCTTTGTTGAATTTCTAATACTAATTTATTACACATTTACTTCCGCATCTGCAAAAAAAAATCTCTTTCCATTATAAAATTTCTGGTACATCTGAATCAAGGAGTTGCAAAACTTGTTCTGGAAATTTTGGAAATCTCAAGATAGTCTGAAAGATGTAGAATAAGATGAATGAAAATCATTTTAGAATCAAGGGTTGGTTTAAGAAAAGGATTAGCACCTTAGCCTTCCTGCCTGCCATGAGTGCCTCCTTGTACTTGTCCTTATGGCGAGAACGCAGGTGTCGCAGGAGGCAGTCGAAACGGATGAAGGCGCTCACACACAGCGGGCAGGAGCGCGTGTTCTCCTTGCGGTGCGTGACTGTGTGCGTAGTGAGCAGGGCACGCGTCTTAAAAGACTTTTCGCATAGGTTACATGAGTACGCTGCAAACAAATAATATACAGTATTGTATCAACATGTAACTAGCCGTCGGAAATAACACCTAGATGCCTGTAACGCCCAAAGCTATTGACAAAAATGTGTGTCAATAGTTAGATATAAAAATGATAGTATCAGTAACTACGTTAAGATGTAAACTACTTACGTTTTTCTTCAGAGTGTGTGATCATGTGCCTGGCCAAATCTTTCTTCATGAAAAACTTGTCGCAGCCGGACACTGTGCACTTCACCTTCCTCGCCCCTTCATGCTCAAAGTTCTCATGAGTCTTCAGTCTGCACAAATAACAAACATTTTCATCAAGTCCTCCATCATTGAGCAAGTAGTAGAAGATTTTTAAATACTATTTCTAAAAAAAAATGTACAAAACCCTACTCACTTGAGTTTGCGGTTGAACTTCATATCGCAGTACTTGCACTTGAAGCCGTAGTCGCCCGTGTGGTAGAACATGTGCGCGCGCAGCTGCGTGCACTGGATGAAGGACTTGCCGCACACGTCGCAAGTGTAAGGCTTCTCCTCCAGGTGCACCAGTAGGTGGCGGTTCAGGGTTTCCTTGAATGTGAAGTGGCGATTGCACTGCGGACGGGAACGCAATTCATGACTATATTTATCAATTACAATTACATCCAAATGGGCTTTCAAATATATTTACAATAGGATACATAGTACAGGGTGACCAGGGGGTAAAGTGCACAAATTATTCTACATGATAGTACAAGTAAAAAAACAACTTTTTTCGAAATTTCAACATTTTAAGGTAGTTTTCAGGTACAAGTTAAATTGATTGTATGGAAAAAATAATATCCTTATTCGGAAAAAAACAACAGAATTTTGAAAATAGTTATTTATCTTTTTTACTTCTACCATCATGTAGAATCACCTCCCGAATTTTGTACATTTTACCCCTGGACACATATATTACGCAGCCACTACTGATCACAGACAAAACACCCAACATTACACAAGCAATACAAACTACTTACTATCAGAAAACTGTCCCAGACGCATCTATCATAAACAAAGGCATTCGGGACTCTCCACTTAGACAGACCACATCTCTTCACCTTGTTTGTTATACTGATATAGCTTGAGAATTATGAATAGGAATTATATTTCCAAGAAGATGTTAAAAACATTTCTGGAAAATCGATATAATGTGGATGAAGTGGATGCATTTAAAAAAAAAAAGTTCGTTCGTTAGGTCCTATTATTGTTGTCTGCACAATATTGTCAATCTCTAGTTGGTGTTTGCATTTGCAGCTTTTTCTATCTGGAAACTTCAAGTCAGCTTAACTAATGTAACAAATTTCTTCTTTCGGCAAAGTACACAATGACATTAATACAACAAATTAATTACAAACATAAATAATAAATTTTACCTTAACAAGTCCTCTTTGGAGTGAACACTGTTCCACAAGCTGGGTATAAAACAAGTCAAGATCAATAGTTAGTCATATGTTATGAATATGTACATCAGTGATGCACAACCGGCCTGCGGGGCTTTACGTGTGCCCCACTTGGGTAATTAAAATTAATGTGAAGAACGTTAAATAATAGTAAACTCTAAAGTGAGTTCAGAACATAGACTTTATTGTAGCAAAAGTTAAAATAACGATTATCAATAAACAGTTAATTCTCATAAACAATATAACTATAGTCGCGGGAAAGACGACACGGCGAATTATCTCCGACTGTATTCGGAGCACAAAATAGGTACTCTTTAACCTCGCTGAAAGGGAAGACACATCTCGCTAACAGTATCAGTTGTTGAGCCTAGGGCTTGATCTGAAAATCTGCTCGTTCAAGGCCGTGCTTCTGCTTATGTAGGCCATCCATGGTACATCTTTCGTGGAGCCGGCTAATGATTGGTTGGTTTATAATTTGCGTAACCAGTAGGAGATCTACAATATCCTGCGTTCGTAGATAGGGATGCCGTAATAGGTGTCAGCGAGAATGTATTTGGGGTGCGCGGTTTCGTCCCGTTACATAAATAAAAATCAACGAAATCAATTCATCGGTTTGACTTTGGACAGAGAAAATTTTTCGTCTGCAGCACTTTTTCTCTGATATTTTGAATTGGTTTCATTTAGTAGATATACAACCAAATAATGTTGTTTCTAAAAAGATAGACTTAATGGAAGTGAGGTTTGATATTTCTTATTTAATAGCAATCATTCAGATTTCCGGGTTCTATGATCAAAATATTTAACGGTTTCCGTTCTGTTTTACAAAATACGAAAGGTTTCACGACAAACATGTCCATCTCCGATATTTTGAATTAGAATATGGTCGAAAAAATAGAGGGCTGTTAACCTAAAAAAATCAATGTTTTTCTTTAAGGGCCAGTTGTTTCACAGAACTCAAAAGAACTTCGATATTAAGTTTTGTGGCGCGCGGCATTTCGACCGACGCACGGATCCGAATACTTTCTCCCTCACACGCATAGCGCCGTCTCGCGCGGCCACTCACAGCCCATTCCCCGTACAGGAAGACACCCCATTGGCCGATCTACCCCCACCCCTCCGTCAGCGGCCGGTACTGCACTGCCCAAAGAGTATATAACGCCGTGCATGCCTATTTTGAAGGCAGAGTATCCAGTCTCCTGGTTAACTAAGCAACAGAATCCTAGTGGTCATTGCCCAGTTAAACACTCCCCAGTACCAAGTCGAGAGAACCCTCCGGGTCCTCCTTGGGAATTCAAGTAACAGCTCCCTCGGGGACATTACTTGTCGGGAGAATCTCCACCCAACTAAGAGACCCCCGGGTCCTCTGTTGTGGCTATTACGCTGTGTTTAAGTACTATTGAGAACGTTAAGTGATCATTGTTTTTTACTATAAGCTGTGAACCCTGTATGTAAGATAAATAAACTGACCGACGATAAAAAGCTATTTTCTTACAAACACCCTGACACAGTTTGAAATTTAATGAATTGTTCAAGTTCTGTAAAACAACTGACCCAAGTATTAAGGAAATCTATGCGGGGAAAAAAAACTTTTTTTTTTTTTTTTTATATTAACTCCACACAGGAGGCCCTGAAGAAAATAATTTCCCTCAGGGCCTATGTCATCTTTGGGGATGCTGTGTGGAGGGTCTTTTTGTGGAGAGGAAGGAGTGAACATGGGTCTTGAAGAGTCCCATGTTGTAGGAGGGAGGAAACACAGAGGCCGGCAGTTCGTTCCACAGCCGAGCTGTTGAACTTAAGAACGAATCGTAGAAGCGACCCGTTCTCATGTGACAAATGTCAACCGTGTACAAATGTTGGGCGCGCGTTTGGCGTGTATCCCGACTATGCACCGGTGCCGAAGGGATCAATGACGCTAGTTCCTCAGAGCATCTTCCATTGTAATACCGATAGGACAAGGACAGCATACCTACCTGACGCCTGTGCTCTAAAGATTGCAGTCCGCTTGTTAAGATTGGGGAATCTATCAAACGGACCGCCCGTTTTTGCACAGAGTCAAGGGTTTTTTTCAGGTATTTAGGGGCTCCGGACCAGAGATGGCTACCAAATTCGAGAGTAGGGCGCACTTGCGATTTGTACAGGGTCAGCAGTTGTGTACTATTAAAGTATCTGCAGGCCCTGTACAGTACGCCCAGCTTCTGAGAGGCCAGCTTTACTCTGGCTTCAATGGAGCCCCCGTACCTGAGCTGGTCACTTATAGTTACACCAAGCATATCAATGGAAGGCCTGTTCGGAAGATTGCTTCCGTTGAAGGAGACTAGATTGTCATTTGGATCCCTTTTAGACGTAATCAGACAGGATTGGGTCTTTGAAACATTAAATTCGACGAGATTATTTTTACCCCAGGAGGAAATACTCTCGAGATAACCGTCCATTCTCTGCTTCAAAGCCCTCCGAGCCGTTGGAGTTTGTGTGCCCTTTGGGGGCTTGTCAAACAAAAAGCTATCATGAACTGTACTGTCATCCGCGTAACAATGAATTGGTGCACATGTCAAAAGGTCATTGATGTGCAACAAAAACAAAGTCGGAGACAGAACCGATCCCTGTGGGACGCCAGCATTTATGGAGTGTAAGGAAGAGGTGAAACCGTCAGCAACCGCCTGAATCGACCTATCCCTTAAAAAGTCAGCAATCCACGTACACAGGGATGCGGGAAGTCCGTAAGAAGGCAATTTGTTGACAAGTCCTCGGTGCCAGACCCGGTCAAAGGCCTTGGATATGTCTAGTGCAAGCGTTTGGGTCTCACCGTGACGTTCCAGGCACCGCCCCCAAACATGCGTCACATACGCGAAAAGATCACCGCACGAGCGGTTCCGCCGGAATCCGTATTGACGGTCGTTGATAATTTTGTTCTTCTCGAGGTATGTGAGCAGTTTGTCGTTGATCACACGTTCCATCACTTTGGACAGAACTGATGTGATCGCTATGTATATATAGCCAAAAAGCGTGTGTGTAACGGACGTACTGCTCTGGGATCGGACGCGATCGCCCATGTTAAGATCGACCATTATCTACATCATCTATCTATTAACCACTCAGAACATTAGAACGTCAAAAGACGTAAATATGATAATAGCGGTCAAGACATTAGAACGTCTTTTCACGTAAACGCGCGAGATTTTACAAAAATCGATTTATTTCCATCACTAGTATACGGATTGCCATGATTTAAAAAACAGAGTATCGATAATGAATAACACTACGCGTCTGTATTCAAGAATATCTATGGAACGTAGAGTTGCATTATCTAAGCCGATTGTATCTGTCATCTTGTTCGTTCATAATTTATTGCGTTTTTAAATAATTTATAAAAAATATTTTAGTTTGAACGGTTAATATTTTGAGGTGACTAATAGTTTTTAATTATATTTCTTCAATATATAAAGTGTTATTTCTTTATGATACTCAGAAAAAAGTACATTTTTCAAGGCTTTGAAATAATTGTAAGCGATTTTGACATATTTTTGAAGTTTCCATAAAATGTATATTTAGAAACGCAAATATTTACGTATTACAACACAATACGATAGTGAATTTTATAATCTTTCCAAAACATTTTTTAGAATGAGGCTACGTTTCCCAAAACGTGAGTTATGAAGCTTTTAGCAAAACTCGTAAATAACACAAAAATTATCACGTTTTGACAGTTCGCAAAGGGACACATAGTAGATTAAAGTGTTTGTCTGAGAGGTTAAATATACTGCTAATTAAATATACTGCCGAAATATAAAATGTAAATGTATGTAAAATTATGTGAAATTGTAATGTAAAACCTAAGAAATTGTTATAATAAATGAAACATCGGAGCTTGGCTAGAGGAATACGAGCAGAGAAATACATAGCGAGAGAGCTGGGGATAAAATCATGTCATCATAACATTTTAATTCGGGCACGGTTATGAGAATCGTGCCAATACGAGAGGGAACGTTCGGCCCCGGCCCGAAGCAAAGGGCCGTGCGCCGTCATGGCGTGCGAGGTGATTTAGAACGTTCCACAGGCGCGATTCTGAGGATCGTGCCTGAACAAGGAAAGGCCGTGGTCACGTTCGACCACCGGCCCGAAATTACCGGCCGAGAGGCGGTAACCAGACCGGCGGCGCGCCGCGATAGCGTCACAAACACGGCCTTCGATTCCAGGAATCAAAGAGAAAGCGGGCCCGTGTAAGCGTCGCGCGGCCGCCGGCGGCCTATAAAACAGGCAACAGTCCCTTGGAAAGGCAGATAGCCAGCAACACTCACCAGCTCTACAACTCTCTCTCTGCTCTGCCTTCTACCTCGCTCCGACTTCTGCTTCTACTCGCCTTCTTTTCTTCTGCCCCTCGCCTCACCCCGGACTACGGACCTCCCTGCCTCTACGGACCCGACCCGGACTCTACGACAAGCACGAGAAAACAGCATTCGGACCAGCTACAACGGCTACAGAGACGCCCCGCTCTACCCCTCCACGCCACTGAAGGACGACGCCTTCCGCCTCCACAGATTGGGATCACCGGCCCATTTACAGTCTTGTGTGTCACACGATTACGTCTGATACAGTGTGCGTGTATTTTGTGAAGTTTAGGCACAATATTAAAAATGTTTTATGATCCTACTGTATAAGGCTGGCCGCATACATACGTTTTTCGTATTCGATTTCCGAATTAGTTTTCCGTATTCGGACATCCGAATGCACGGAATCAGTAGAAAATACATTAACTGCCGCACACGTTCGTTTTAGTTCCGAACGGAACAAATTCCTTACGCACGTTCCGAATGCGAGCCGGCGCGTTCGGAGAAACCGGATGGAAAAAACCTAATGACGTCATGTGGAACGCAGCTATTGCATACAGTTTGTTTGTGCCGACGCAAACGCACGGAAATTTCCGTTCGTAATACAGTGTTGCCAACGGATCTTGACCTAATATCGCCGTTTCTCATACATAAGGTAGCGTAAAGTAGCCGAATTTGCTGTTAGGTGGGACATGTTTAAATTTTCGTGGGGGGGGGGTGGCTAGAGAATTTCAAAAAAATAAAATTTGTCCCCAGAAAATAAAAAAAAATCATGGGGAGGGTGGCTAGAGAATTTCAAGAAAATATAAAATTTGTCCCCAGAAAAATAAATTTCATGGAGGGGGGGGGGGTGGCTAGACAATTTCAGGACATGTTTAAAATTGATTTTTTTGAAGTAGCTTAATTGGCGACCAGTCGCCTTTTAGATTTTTTCGGCGCCGATTCTCGCTCTGAGTAGCCTAAATGGCGATATATCGCCCTTGTTGGCAACACTGGTTCTGACGTTTATACATTCCGAATGAAGAAAAACGAACGTTTGCGCTAGTCTCACGGAATTCCGAATACGGAAAACGAATTCGTAAATCGAATACGGAAAACGTATGTATGCGGCCAGCCATAAAGAACTTAATTTGCTTCATTATCAATAAAACCACACATGAAAAAGGGTTTTTAAGTAAGAGATTTTACACTTCAAGGCCTGATAGTTTATTTTATTACTCTAGGCTTAAAAAATTCTTGATTAAAGCAAAGGCCAAGATGTGTTCTACTCGCAGAATTTAATTAAATCATCTATTATAATTGTAGGCAATCAAACTTCCAAACCAAAAGCATATCGCACTAAGTGGAAAAAGGAGACGTTTGGTTGATTGTTTGTTTGCAATTACCTCGTTACATTTGTAAGGCTTTTCCCCGGTGTGGCAGCGTTCATGCTTGTCTAGGGCTCCTTTCGACTTGAAGGCTTTCTTGCAATGCTTGCACGGGAAGGGCGTTTCACCTGAGTACAGAACATTATAAATATTTTATTTTTTTATAAGACAGACAAGACTTTTAACAGCTCCGGCTCCCAGACAGACTATCAAATTTATTCACTATTTGGAATATTGTTGTGAAATATTTCCATCCTCGTTCAATATTAAACTCTATGCGCTGGTGGTAGATGCATTATCCAGTGGCACGTATAGGTAAAAATTATTGCATTCCGTTGAACTGTGCATTTTTTAAATTATTATAATTTATTGTTGAATGTTAGGTTATTGTTGCATTTGATCTGAACATAAATAATATTTGATTGATTTAATTTGGACTTTAACCAAGATTAAATTAATTGCTATTAATTAACTAACCATCACGCCGTTTCCGCAGGGGTAGGCAGAGAGGACAGACCGCCAAACAACTCGGTCTTGGCACACACTTTTTGCCTCATTCAAATTCATACATACTCTTCTATTATTCTGACTTTTGACATGGCCCGACTCGAGTATCTAATTCGCTTGATCGTGCCATGTCTTCCTCGGGCGTCCCCGACTTCTGCTACTATTCGCGTTTGCATCATATATCCTCCTTTATTCGCTCATTCGCTCTACATACCCAAACCATCTAAGCGTCCCTTTCTTAATCTTACTCATTACGCTTACATCAGCCTCGCACTCTTTGCGGATCTCCAAATTTCTCACACGATCATACATGTTCAATTGATTATAGTTGAATAATTCTAAGATAGTCCTTTACCTCGGTAGAAACATAATAAACTAATTAATGAACTCATTACGTGTGAAGGTAAACTGTAATGCTGCTGTTGTACAGAACGCACTGCGGCAGCTGACTGAATCGAGCTTTCTTTCCATATTATGTATTTGAAAAACAAATCTACTTTTGGGGGGGCATTAAGCACTAATTAAATAATTACCTGTGTGAGTGCGCATATGAATGGCCACCATTGCTTTCCCTTTGAAATCCTTTTTACAGATATCACATTTGTAGATTTTCTTAGAAATCCCCTTCCCAATGTGTATTCGCAGGTGATCTCTGAGATTGTCCTTGCGGGAGAACTCAACACCGCAAACCTACAAAAATAAAAAAGTTAAAAAAAATTCAAGTTTTTACGGATATTTAAAAAAGACCTTTGTTACCACTCCTGGCTAGACAAAATAACACCCAATAACTTACAATACGCTACCGGAAATCGTCCCAGGTGCTGTTATCCAAAAACAATGGTATTCACGACTCTTAACTCAGACGAGCTGCATATTTTCACCTTGTTTGCTTATATTATATTTTGTATCCAATGTATCAATTATAAATTTATTTTGATCTTATTTGCACTTTATAATATATCGCCTTCTAAATCAGGCTAATTATTCCTCACAATAGCAGCGCAGACAACAAAATCTATTTTATTTACATTAGTTTTCCACATTTAAAAGAATACATACTTCATATTTGCACCTCCTTTCATATGGGAAAATATTCTCAACTAGCTAAAGTTCCCGGGGTTGCCTGGGCTGTAGGCAGAGTTTTTCGAAATCAGAAGTAAACAGTAAATTTTCTCTTATTTTGAATATCAATTGTGCAAAATTTCGTCAAGAGGTAAGAAAATTGTGCTTTAAAAAAAAAAAAACAGGAAAAGATTCGTATAGACAGTGACCTTCCATTTATTTTGAAGGTCAAGTGTGCAAAATTTCATCAATCTTTGAATAAAAATGTAGATTTGTAAAGCCACTCTGCAGAATTTCACTCAGAAATTCTTCTTTATATATGTAGATGGATTCTGCCCTGATGAGAGGTCACCATTCGAGAAAGGAAAATATTCTAGAAATGGCTTTAGCAATGTTTTCTTATCAGATTTGAATAACCAGGTACTTCAGATTTGGAAATAATGCAAGGCCGATGTAAACATAATGAATAAGATTAAGGAAGAGATGCTAAGATGGTTAGGACATGTGGAGCGAATGAACAAATAAAGGAGTGTAAGGCAAATGTATGACGATGAGGAAGACTTGGCACAATCAAGTTAATCAAATACTTCATGAGGGTCATGTTAAAAGTCAGAATAAATGAAAATAATGTATAAGACGATGTATGATTCTGAATGAAGCAATGAGTGCATGCAAAGACAGAGTTGTGTGCCGGTCTAGCCTCTCTACCTACCCTGATGGATAGTCAGGCACTTCCCAACGTTTCACTCCCCCCAGTTAATCCAGTCTCGTAACATTCCAAAAAAATGGAAATGCCACAGTTCCACTGGATACGGGCAGTTGTAACTCTTGTGTTGTATCACATAAAGAAAAGAATCAATAACCTGGCATGGCAGGATAGGTTTCTTCCTACCGTCGCAGCCTGTTTGCTCCAAGTGTCTCCGGAGGTTATACATTTTAGAGAATGTATTCTTGCAAAATTTACACGAGAGCTTTTTGCCATCACTGTTATGGATTTGCATATGATCTGTGTAAACTCCTTCATCTGCACAAGACGCCTTGCACAATCTACATTGAACGGCCCCTTTCTTGCTGGAGTGGTATTCATTCATATGGGCCTCGAGGGAGGCCTTTATTTTGTAAATCTTCTTACATGCATCACACTTAAAAGGGGCCTGAAATTAAAAAACCAAAACATATTAAACTTGGTAGTTATTAAGTAGACAAGTATATTATTAGTACATACTAATATTCGTATTGCTATTGGTTACCCATGCAATTTGACTTTCATAGTTCCACTTTTAAAAATGGATATGATCTATTTCATAGAATCTATGAAATAGATCGTATCCATGAATAGAATCTATGAAATAGATCAGTGAGAACAGGCTTTATATACCATAGAACGCCCAATAGAAATAGAAACCCGATGATGAATCAACTTCAACATTCCTTCTATTCTGTATAGAATAGAGCAGGTGTGAACAAAATAGAATAGTGCAAGTGTGAACGTGCAAACAGTGAGGGCGTCTCCTTCAACGAATTTTCAATTGGCAGTGGCAAGCACCTATTTTCGTCTCTTTTCCTCTCCTCTTCTTCATCTAAAGTCTATGGCTATTGCCAACATTACCAATTCTGTATTATTAAATAGAGTCATAGCAACTAATACAATAGACAATCGCGAAAATAGCATCACCGTACATGTACACAGTATGGATGGAATCACTGACAAGTGTGAATTGGATGCACTGTGGTATCACTGAAGGACAGACTGTGACAAACTGTGCCGTCACGGGTATGCGTAAATTGATCTTTATAGAGCTAATGGAACGGCAGTCTGAGATTAGGTCTACTGGACTACATTTCAGGCATATGATTGTAATAAAATTATTTTTAATTGTATTATATTATGGATTCATACTTTGTGGGCAGTGGCTATGTTTTCTCCGCAGGAACCGCTTAAATCCGGGGTCTTCGCAGCTAAACTAACTTCTTCTTCTTCAGAGCTATTAGGATCAGATGAATTTTCTCCCAATTCAAACAGTCTATCAGACTTATTTCTATTATTATAGGACAAATCATAATTCAAACTGCTTTCTTTATCAGACACGGGTTTGATAAGTAAGTTTAAATTTTGAGATTTTAAATCATTATGATTATCCAGCACATTGCTTAAAATTTTTTTCCTTCCATTGGAAATCCCGTGCTTTCTTTTTCCATTTAATAAGTTTATATTATTAGTTCTTTCATTGGATAAGATTGGCTTATTCTTTCTTCTTCCGTCTGACAATGTGGTGATAATTTTCCTTCGACCATTTAGTATTTTCCGGTTTATAGAAGAGGTATCAATACAAAATTTGATATGTCTAATGAGTCCCAACTTTGTGTTGTATTTCTTGTTACATTTATCACAGATATATTCAATGGCCACCTTTTCAACTACTAGTTTTTCAACAGGTTTCTTTTGGGACTTACGATTTTTAATTACAACTAGAGCATCATTTTTTGCAAGCCCATTTGCTGGTCGCAAGATCAGCCTGGGAGATTTCCTTACTTTTCCCATATTGTTTATGTATGTGATTACTGAGAGCGCATTTTAAAATACCCTTGAACACGCACTTAGAATGCTTTTGTTACCTCTGTTATAAAAATAGTAACTCAGTTCACCTGTTGCTTTGTTGTTATTTACAAAAGTGACAGCTAGCCAATGACATTACAAAGCAGCTAGCTGAGTTTCCGCCGAAATAAAAGACGATGCCTATGTTTCGCAACTTCAAATATTGTCATCGGTGTTTTAAAATTATTATTTTTTTTTTGTTTTCAAGGTAAAATAGAGCGGGGTATTGTTATTACGGGAGCACGGCAAATGTTTTATTGTATCGCAACTAACAAATTTAAACGAACGGTTGTCGGCGTCCAAAAACTTCAAAATATCCTCCCACTATCACGAAACACGAAATGTCATAACACAAATGATATTGTAAACATCAAACACATCCGCATGTAAACCCTGATATCTACCAAAAAGAACCTATTCATAAATTAACCACTCACAGCCTATCCAATATCCAACATATTATTCTAATGACGGCGGCGATCATAGATATACCACGGCATAAATAAAGCAATCACACAGCCTCTCTCGTGTACCTAAAAAGCCCCGGACGGAGAAATTCGAGAACAATTAGAAGCCGCAGGGTGAGGGGAAAGATCGGAAAGATGTATTGAAAATGTCAAAACCTACCTAAATTTTATAATGACGTATCCCATTCCTTGTCTCATCAAATACCCCAAAAAGTCAAGGCCGTTATAAGTGCATTAACAATATAAAAATAAAATTATAATAGTTCATTGTACACCACTTTTCATACAAATCAGTTCAAAAGTTAGTCATACAAGATGGCTGCCAGACAATTTCCCCTCACCATCGGTTTGGTTTCAATGCCATTCATGCAAAATCGCATTAATTCTCTGTCCATGGCTTTTTAGGTTCATGGCCGCCATAATGGGCGCCATAAATAAAGATGGGCGCTCTAGACCAGAAATGCTCTAGACTAGTCTAAACCATAGATTTACCATTCATCATGCCATCATGGCCCTAAAAAGCCTAAAGGGCTTGTTAGGTCCATGATTCACATATCTCCGGTGGGCCAGTCAAAAAAACCATAAGGTCCATGGGGCTAGTGGACAACATACCCAGCCATAAATATACCCAGCGACCCGCGGTCATTAATAAATTATCAATTGCTTGACATCGTCAGAATAATAAAGACATATTTCAAACGCAATTTCACCCAAATACCATTTTAGAAAATCGAAATAACGGAAGAATACGACAAAAAACATTTTTTCAAAACCATTTTTTATTGCAAAGAGCACCAAATCAATGATATCAAAAATGTTTCGCCTCTTTTATTAGTTTTATATTACTTACAAATTACTGCTATCTGGTCTCGTAAAAATCGTAATAATATGCGCAGCAACCTCCTAATATAAAAAAATGTGATTGCTCGAAAAATTACTGACAAAACGAAAAAAAATCAGGTATGTGATGCTACAATAAGAATTAAAAAATAAATCTCTTTTTACGGTTTCATTCGTTGTATCCTTTTCAATACATTTGAACCTAAATATCCGTGGACAGAGCATCTGATCAATGCGATTTTGTATGAATGGCCAAACCTAGTGGGAGGGGAAATTGCCTGGCAGTCATCTTGTATGAAAACTTTTGAATGATTTGTATCATAAATAAACCACTATAATTTTTTTTGCAAAGTGGTGCGTGGTGGTGCGTAATAAAATGTAAAATATTATTCGTAGGCTTTTTAGGTATCTTTTATGTATTATTTATGGGTATATAATTTCGTACTAATTCGATCATTCGTATTAGAGGTGGGTCCTATGAGTACTTTTCGTTACTGGGTACAATAAGTACAGGTGCAAAGAAATACCTGGTAAAAATATCGGTTACAAAATACTCAAAAGTATTTAATACCGACCTGAGGATTGATTCAGAATAAGTAATTTCTAAACTGCACTCCCATAAATTCTACCCACATATTCCCCCAAATTTTCTACGTAAACTTGATTCCCCATTAATATTCGAAATACATGGTGGAGGGGGTTGTTAGAGAAAATTTCTGTGAAACATAATTCCCCACGAAAAGTTTCTAGTCTATGCTTCCCCACATAATATTTAAATCCATGGGGGTGGGGGAGTAGCCCAGTCAATGAAGGTTTTGTGTCGGAACTAATTCCCCGGAAGCCGAATTTTTCACAGATGTTAGAAGACCTTTAGACATGTATTTTTACAAAAGTCCCCGACTTTCCCCCTTGTGCTTCCTTCCCCACCCCCTCTTGAATATATTTTTCAAAGCCTTTCGGAATACGCTAATATCTCCTTAATCGTTTTATAAAATCAGATTATTTATTTTTTGTTTAGTTTTAAATTAGTTATTCTAAAAAATTGTATTCTTTCATTTTTGCGAGAAAAGCTATACAATCTCTACAATTTATTAATAAAGGAAAAATATCAGTTTTTAAAATAGTATTTCAGAATATATTTGCACATAACTTTTTTCTGAGCCTGTTAACGAAAAAAAATAAATCAACAAAACTTGTAGACAATATTTTTAACTATAAAATAATGTATATAATAATGGGTTTTAATTTATAACAAAGCACGTAGGCTGTTAACAAGGAGCACGGCGCGCGGCGGTTCGAACGCGCAGTGGTTCGCGGCGCAGCGAGAAATTACAAAAACATAAGGAAAGTAATGATTAATTCATGTGTTTTTTTTTTATTTAACAAATTCGTCTAACGTTGAAGAGTTTTATTGTTATTTACCAGTTTTAGTTCGGAGGGGAGGGGGTAATATAAATATTTTCCCCTGCCCAATGAAGCGCTTTCATTATCCACCAACCTCCGTGCCTCGATCTGGCTAAACAGTCATATTATGTTGTATGATTGTTTGTTACTTATTATTTAAATAAAGGTATGTAGGAAATGTATGGGAATCAGTTTATGCGTCCTCAACAGTAACCCACATGCTCAATGGACATGAATATTCTCGGGCAAACAGAGCCTACACTTTAACAGCAGCGTATCTTGTCCACGTAATGAGAAAAGAATACCGAGATATTGATGGGAAATTAAGACAAATAGAAAATATGTATCAAGATTTAGTTACGTGGAAAAAAGATATTGAGGAGGTTAATAATGATGACAATCTAAAATAGACGATTCCATATACTGAAGCAAGTGAAGACAGGGTTAAGGAATCATCGAGTAGGACTGCCAAGTTGTGGCTTTACCTTCTACATTGCATCGACCTCATGCTTAGATTTATATTTGCAGAGAAGTCTGGGAATCGGAAAATGCACCTAAATACTATTGTTGATATGCTTCTATTTTTCCAACCGGCAGGACATTTACCATACGCAAAATCAGCACATATGTACTTTCAAAGTATGCTGCAACTCGAATCAAGAATAACTAAAGAAGAATATAAACTATTCACTGAAAATGGGTACTTTTCAATAAGAAGAAGCGACAGATATTGGTCCGGTACGTGGATGGACATGATCATCGAGCAGTGTCTCATGCGACCAATGAAGTCAGTAGCAGGTTTGACACTTGGGTGCGGAATCACTGATAGCGCTTTGTCAAAGTGGAAACTTGGAACCACTTACTACGTGAAAGTGCAACAGAGCATTGAAAAATTCATCCGTATAGAATTTAATTTTACTGAACAGCATGTTGAGCTGCGCGAATCACGGAAGAAAAGGGATGAGCTAGATATAGGAAAATATACATCATGGCTAAGACAGCACAGCCCGTTCGCCAAGCTCTCAGGGGAGCTGGTGTCTTTATCTTCAGGGTTTATTTCATATAATAGTGTCAATTGTGATAACGCTTATGAGGTGGGCCTGGCAGCTATGCAAAAAATGAAAGGATTTAATTTTGGAGATATACAAATAAAAAGGAAAGACATGGTGACTACCCAGCAAGATTCAAATCCGCAACTGTTAGGACGAGACAAGTTTCAGTAAACCCCCAGCAGCTATTTAACAGAATACTGTGCATTAGTGATAGTCCTAGCAAGCTTTAGACCTACTTAGGATATGAATTGGCTTCAAGACCCCTTCTATTTTTGAAGAAGTCTCCCTTGGAAAGGAACAAAATCATGTATGGCGAAAGTATTTAGCGAAAGTATTCATGACGAAGTTGATTTGGAAAATGCTGCAATAGTCATCGATGGGGGATACCTCCTACACTCTGTTGTTTGGCAAACTTAAACTACTTACGGAGACATCATTAAATCATACTCACGTTTCGTCCATACTAAATTTGGCAAACATTCTCTTGTCGTTTTCAATGGATACCCTGAAGAGCCAACTGTAAAATATGAAGAACCAAGACAAAGGTCGGCTAACAACTCATCGTGCGATATTGAATTAAACTTCACTACACGTTGTTTGACTAAGAAGGAAGCTTTCTTATCTAATATGAAAAAAAACAAAAATAATGATTGAAGCACTGTGTCATGAATTTAATGAATCTGGTTTGAAAACAGTCACGGCCGCAAGTGATGCCGATATTGACATTGTACTAACCGGCATCGAACAACTCAACATCTTCTCAAAAGTGATTGTTGTTGGCACGGATAGTGATCTTTTGGTATTACTTGTAAGTCTTGCTCCTGAAGGAAAATCTATTTTTTTCTGTAAAGATGTTGGTGGAAAAGAACCTTCAAGAACTTTCTACATCATAGAGAAACCTATAATATTACATAAAGATATTCGAAAACATATGCTATTTACCCATGCTATTACGGGCTGTGATACGACCCCATCTTTATATGGGTTAGGAAAGATAAAAGCTGTTGACATGATGAAAAACAATCCCGAAGCAAAACGCGCAGCTGAGGCATTTCTGGAAAAAGATGCAACTGAAGAGAACTTGTTGCAAAATGGAGAAAAATTTGCTCTCGCCATGTATGGTCTTGGTAGCTACTCTAATTGAAACGAAGCTCGATACTATAAGTTTACCAGACTAACGAAAAAATCATCTTTTAAATCTAAATTTGACTTGGAAAAACTACCACCGACTTCAGAATCGTGTCATCAACATTTGTTGCAAGTACAGTTTTGGTTAGGAAACAAACTAAACCCTATAAACTGGAGATGGAGGTATGAAAATGTAAATGAAAATGGTGGAAAGAAGAAATTTTTGAAACCATTTGCTCCTGATGACCTTCTTTCTCTGGTGTCCTGTTCCTGCAAGTACGGATGTCAAAATTACTGTGGCTGCAGAAAATCTGGATTTACCTGCTCTGCCATGTGCTATAACCGTAACGGATTATCATGTCTGAACACACCCCAGTATGACGAATAAATGGAAGACTCTCTTGACTAGAAAATTATTTGAATATTTGCCTAATTTTGTCATAGATAATATTGGTAAGTATATAATATAATTTAGAAACCGTTTTGTCATTATAATATTTTTTGAGGTATATTTTTGAAAGTAAACCATTTTAGATATATGCACTATTTTAAGTGATTTGTTGTTTCGGTATTTTATTGTTGATAGGTGCACATAATAAAACAAGTGAGAATTTCCACAAAAGATTTTTAGAACTTCGCCATAACATAAGGTCTGCAATATTTTAATGTTGTGAAAGGTTAGTCCCACGCTGTTGTAGGTATTTTTGGCTTATTTCACATAACTTTATTTAAATAATATGTTACAAACAATCATACAACATAATATTACTGTTTAGCCAGACCGGGGCACGGCGGTTGGTGGATAATAAAAGCGCTTCATTGGGCAGGGGAAAATATTTATGTTACCCCCCTCCCCTCCGAACTAAAACTGGTAAATAACAATAAAACTCTTCAACATTAGACGAATTTGTTATAAAAAAAAACACATGAATTAATCATTACTTTCCTTAGGTTTTTGTAATTTCTCGCTGCGCCGCGAACCGCTGCGCGTTCGAGCCGCCGCGCGCCGTGCTCCTTATTAACAGCCTACGTGCCTTATTATAAATTAAAACCCATCATTATATACATTATTTTATAGCTAAAAATATTGTCTACAAGTTTTGTTGATTTATTTTTTTTCGTTAACAGGTTCAGAAAAAAGTTATGTGCAAATATATTCTGAAATACTATTTTAAAAACTGATATTTTTCCTTTACTAATAAATTGTAGAGATTGTATAGCTTTTCTCGCAAAAATGAAAGAATACATTTTTTTAGAATAACTAATTTAAAACTAAACAAAAAATAAATAATCTGATTTTATAAATCGATTAAGGAGATATTAGCGTATTCCGAAAGGCTTTGAAAAATATATTCAAGAGGGGGTGGGGAAGGAAGCACAAGGGGGAAAGTCGGGGACTTTTGTAAAAATACATGTCTAAAGGTCTTCTAACATCTGTGAAAAATTCAGCTTCCGGGGAATTAGTTCCGACATTGGGTCTTTTTTTCCCTTCATTGACTGGGCTAGAGGTTGTTAGAGAATTTCTGTGATCCGTAATTCCCCAAACAAATTTTTCAAATGTCTACTTCCCCACAACAATACAAATCCATGGGGGGGGGTGGCTACGGAATTCCCTGTCAAAAAATTCCCCACATTTTTCTGGTCAAAAGAAAATAATACCGATCAAAAATACCTATTAAAAATACCCATAAAAAAAACCTATTAAAAATACTCATCAAAAATACCCATCAAAGATACTCATCAAAAATTCCTAGTAAAAATACCCATCTAAAATACCTGGTAAAAGTACCTTTTAAAAATATTAATTTAGTTCCAGTATAAAATACTTGTAAGGAACCAGGTATTTTGGAAGAGGGCGATTCTCGTTCTACTTAACGACACTAAAATCGTCCTTACATTCAAATTAACGATTTTTCTCGGTTTATTCGTATGAAGCGATTCCGGTTCTCTCGATGACAGATGGAATCCTTAGATTTTCGATTGCGCGCCAAAACTTTTAGCCTTACGCGAAGGGTACCTCTAGACCTGTCTTTCGGCGGCGGAACGCTAGCGTTCGCGGAGAATTTGCTTCATTTAATTGTGACGTTTTGACAATTAGCAATATTTGCGTAGTTTTAACAAGAGAAAACTTAATATTATCGTAAGTATTGACTGTAAACATGATTAGTGACTTGTTTGTGGCACAATAATGCTATTAAATGAATTGAATAAGGTAATTGCGATGTTTGTAAAGTACGTAACATGTCGAAAGCCAGATAAGTGATTTAATTTACAATAAACTACACATACCATTGAGGATTTCTACATAAATAATAATAAGTTTCAGATAAAATGGCTGCAGAATGGCTGGCGCTCGAAATTGTGGGTTCTGAAGTTAACCACAACGAAATAAGAATCCCTTTCATTCTTAAATCAACTTGGGTGACAGTTAGCGCCATTCGGCAGCGTTAGTTTGACAGCAAACGTCACTTTAGAAGTGGTGAATCTGTAACAAAGTCATTACTATCCAGCGAGGTAAGTACCTTTTCACAAAACGTAAATCTTCGATAAATGGCTTATTTATGTTATTCATAAATACAATAAGCAGTTATTAACATGCATTATAATACAAAGTATTTGTTTTTTTAAGTTTTAGTTAGAAACCTTGCGTCACTTAATTATATTTCACCAATTTGTGTTTTCAATAATCTCTTAACAATTTCGTAGATGCTCTTAACCACGCTTCTTTAGGATTTTTTACTAGGTCTCTCCAAAATCGAACTTGTAAGGCTATCAGAAGAACGAGAATCGCTTAATAGTTAAGAAAAGATGTTACAAGCGACGGACAGCTATCTTTCGCAAACGATAGCAGTCGTTGACGAATGCTGTCATTTAGCTTAAGGCTAAAAGAACGAGAATCGCCCTCCAGATATTTTGGAGATTTGATTTGTCACAAGTACAAAGTATCGCATGAAAATGCCCGGTACTTTTACTGGGTACGATAAATACGCCTCACCGCCCTCACCTCTAATTCGTTTTTCTATGGTATTAGCGGATCGCTGTCAAATCGTCGATTTTCGTCGGCGTTTACCATTTATATTTCTGTACAAATTAGATATATGGCCGTAATTAAACATTTAATCCGTAAAAAAAAGCTACTTACCGTTAAAGCTATTTGACTGCCAAAATCAATTAGCTATGAGCGAAGGCAGCGAAGAGGTAAGTAAACTGAATTAATTGTTGGTTATGTTTTCATACAAGAAGACAGCAACAGTAATTTTGATAACGAAAGCTCGCTAAACTTGTAAATTAGTAAAGTTGTCGAATTATGCCTCACGCAAAAGCTCTTCAAAAAAACAACACTTGATTTTAACTTAATTACTAATGGAAATAATGTAAACATGCACAAAATAAGTTCTTAGGTTGTTAGTTTGGGTTATTTGAATGATTTATTATTTCCCAACCTTCTAAATTAACTTTAATTGAGAATAAATGAAACTTTAATGCATCTTGTACCATCTACCCCAACATAAAATTGTTGTTTCTTGTAGTAATTGACACATTTTGGCCGGGGTATTTTTTGCACTAGCGCTACCCCGACTCCGGGCGAAAATAATGGTCCTGCGCGAATTTCTTTAATTTGTTTTAAATATTTTAATAAAAATTTCTATGTAGTAACTCAGCATACCCAAGCTATTAAAGTGCTAAACGAAAATCGAATATTATTTGAAATGCAACTCAATTAACCATGTAAAATGTTTATTACGGTCTGCCTATCAGTATTTGCTCACACCGACTTTCTTTAAATACGCCCGACATCCCTCGCTCGCTCGCACATAGGAGTTGAGTGGGTGCGGAACAGAGAAAGGGATTCGAATCGGGTTTCACAGTCATAAAAACTCTGATTCCAGGAATTGAATTATTTCAATAACATATAATATACTATTCTTTTGTTGAAATACCGATGTAAACGAAAGGCACGAAAATAAATATAAAAAACAGACCCGCATTACTATTCGATAATTATGTACATATAGTTGGGACCTCTATGAAGAGATTGGTATATAATATTAACTACCTTTCCCGGCCGAAGTGTGTTAAGTCGAAACCAAGTGCTATTTATAAATTTTTGCAATTCGACGATGGAATGGAAAATGGAATTCGACAAGTTTACCTGTAAATTTGTTACATTAAATTGGTGAACGATGTACACATCATTTCCTCTTTCTCAGAATGCATAATATGAGTTTTAGAATTGATCCTCTCCGCTCATTCTCTTCAACTGAATTTGTGTGACAGCACACATAAAATAGATCTTCCAAAAGCTTCAATGTTCTTGTAAGGAAAGTTTATCTCGTTCAAGGATGGGATGGCGGTGAGGATAGCGCAGCAACAAGCCATGATCGAACAGCAGAGGCAGGACGACCTCTTGCGTCGTCAGCGATCTGCCATGCAAGAGTTGTCCAATGACTCCATGACCGACCATGAGGTGGAGATGCAGCGTCAGATGCTCTCTGTGATGCCCGGACCTCACCCTCCAGGCTTCGGCGGGCCCGGCTTCTCCAACAAAGGCGCACCTCCCCCCAACCCCGACATGCCGCACATGATGGGCAACGCCCCGCCACCCGGAGTGATACAGTCCTCGAGGCCTCCGGGAGTACCTCCTCCCTCTAACTTCGGTTCCGGACCACCAAACCAAGGCGATTCCAGCCCCATGCAGGGGCACATGATGGGACAGTTGGGACCAGGATCGATGGGAATGGGACCAAATAATGGTCCCTCTGGTGGTCCCCCAATGGGACCTCCGGGGATGGGCTCTAACTCTGGACCTATGGGGCCTCCTGGAATGGGACCACCAGGGATGGGTCCGCCTGGAATGGGTCCTCCTGGAATGGGACCACCTGGGATGGGACCACCTGGAATGGGTCCTCCAGGGATGGGTCCTCCTGGTATGGGTCCTCCTGGAATGGGTCCACCCGGCATGGGACCCCCTGGAATGGGACCTTCTGGAATGGGTCCTCCTGGTATGGGTCCTCCTGGTATGGGTCCTAACACCGGACCAATGGGTCCGCCTGGTATGGGTCCATCTGGTCAAATGGGTCCTTCAGGCCACAATTCGGGTCCGATGGGTCCTCCTGGCCAAATGGGACCACCTGGTCAGATGGGTCCGCCAGGTCATGGTCAGATGGGACCTCCTGGTGGAATGGGCCCAGGTCCTCCGGGGCAGATGGGCTCCAACCAAGGTCACATGGGTCACGGCTCCATGGGTCACGGGCCTCCGGGCATGGGGCCGCCTCCCCTGATGGGAAGAGGGCCAGGCATGGGTCACCCCCCGGGCATGGGTCCCCCTCCCCCGTGGGGTGGTCCTATGGATCGAAGTCTTCAGGAAGACATGCAGCCAAAGAACCCGAGACAGCAGAATACCAGCAACTTGCCGTCGCTGCTCTCCCTCAAAGTGGAAAAGCCTGAGGAACTCAAGAACAAGAAGCCTTCTGATGTAGTACTCCCCAAGGCTTTGGAGGAAGCTCTTGCCTTCAAGGATCAGAGAGCGGCAGCTGTGGGATCCCACGAGGACAGCGAACCTGGTCAGTATACTTACATGGTCTAAAGGTAGATAGAGTGGTGTCCAGATTTGTGTGCAGTATTCTATGCGATGGTGGATGTTGACAAAACTGTAGTGGTACGCCACTACTTGACTCGAACGTTATTCTAGAAGTTTCCAAACAAGCTTCTTGGATTTTCTTTTATTTTTTTGATATTTGTTTCTGTAGCAACTGGAATGTTCGAGAATGTTTTATTTTCCACCTAGATAAGCGTCAACGTGAACGAAATGGTCAGTACAGTACCAGCAACCGCGACATCGCATCGCATGCCTTAATACCCTTATTTTAATAAATAACGGGTTTTTTTAACACATTATTTATGTAATAAAAAACCGTTTTACACATTATTAAATATTTTTAATTATATTTAAAATTTAGCATTTCAAGCTTTCGATTGTGTTTCATGTTTTTTTTATTGGGTTGGCAGCAAAAAACCTGCAGACAGGTTTTTAACTGCTAGTTATTTATTATATTTTCTGACTTTATGTCCGGGTTAAATCTTCCCCATAGGAAAAACTAAACCCTTCCACACACTTTTCCACAAATAATCATCTAGAGATTCTAGTCAATCCACATTATGCAAGTGCATTATACAGGGTGTCCGGAAACTCGTAGTACAAGCGGGAAACTGGTGAATCTACATCACATTTGGAGTCGATTTTGTAGTATATTTTTTTTTGATTTGAGCTTTCGTTATCGAGTAAATCGAGTTAGAAGTTCATTTTTTTTTTTTTTTTTTTTTTTAATCAAATTCTTATAAATTATTACTGAAGATCAAAGTACCCAACTAATTAAAACTATTTGAAAGTAAAACAAATGAAGAAACTCGGATTTGAAGAATTATTTTGAAATCACCCTTCATTTAATCCGGTGTAATCATAAAATATTTCTGCTCTGCAGGGTTAAAACATCTGTTGTTCAACCCTAAACACCAGAAAAAACTTTAACCCAAAAATAGCCGAAAAATATTTTTTTTTGGTTTTTTTTTTTTTTGTGAAAAAGCTCAAATCAAAAAACTTTATGTTTTTTTGGGTTCCCCATGTGGTGTAGATTCTCCAGTTTCCCCCTTGTACTACGAGTTTCCGGACACCGTGTATAAGCAAAATAAATACAAAACAATACAAGAACAACACGTCAACTCACCAGAGATCAAATGGGAAAATAATTCACCGACTCCAGATATTTTCATATCAGAGGGTTCGGCTCGGTAGAACTCCTAACACGGCCTTTAAATCCTACTGATCCCTCAACATAAATATTTTAAAAATCTTTCGTAACCCTACATGTATTTAAAATGACTGATTTTTGCATTTTTATATATAAATTTTTTGATAGATATAATACGCCTAAATTTTTAATGAGAGAGCTAGTTATAATGCCAGTAACAATTTCATGTAAAACTATATCGGGTCTATTATAACTAATCGAAAAAAAAAAAAAAAAAAAAAAACATAAATCGCTTTTTATTATTACATCGCTGACCATTGCAACAAGTATCAAAGTGAGTCTGTTATGGAAGCTTGTCCAGTAATGAACTAAGTGATCCCTCATTGCCATAATATTGATTCTCACTAAAATGTGCAGTTAAAAATAAGATAAGTCAGATTACTTCCCAATTCCACTATTCACCAAGCTATTCCCATAGTGGTGTCACTTAAAAAAAAAACATAAAATGACTACGGTCCACCAAATGTATAAAATACAAATTAATTCGCAGACAAAATATAGCAACTACAGTGGATGTACGCTGTGTGAAAGAATAATTATAAAGGCATGTAAAACATTCAATAATTGTTATTTTGTAGTTAGTTGTAATATTTTGTCATCTAATTGTTGTTATTTAGTGATCCGGGAACCAACGCCCCCACCAGCACCGGTGATCAGCTCGGAGTACGGGGCCGAAGGGGAAGAGGATGATGAAGGGGACTCCGATGATGAAGGCCCCGAGGCCCCCCCGCCTCCTTCCATATCCAAACAGGAGGTAATCCTTGTTTTTGTTTATTATTAGAGAAAAAGGACCAAAACTATTGAACATCTATTATATGAAGCCACAAACTCTAAAGTATTTTGAATTTATAAGTGTCGGTAATAAAAAGTCCGACATTATATCTACGGTAATAATAATGACCTTAAGATCCCCGGCTATCAATGCAGAGGTTTCAAATAAATTTTATTTACTAAGAATGGGTTGTTTCATAGAATTTGAACAATTTATCAAATTTCAACATTTCTATTCAAGTTCTGTTATTATACCATTATAGGCCAGTTACTTTACAGAACTTTCACAGAACTTGAAAATTAACTTTGCAATTTGAAGAATTGTTCAAATTCTCTGAAACAAACTTGTCCTTAATGTGTTATTTCACATTTAATTCATATGAAATAACATGGTACATTTGCCTCCCATTCCCGAGTGATAGATACTCTTAGTATCACCCAAGTGAAAAACAAACATTCAGGATGGCTTCAGCCATGTTTGGTGACCAGATTTGAACAGCCAGCCAGGTACTTCCCAACCTTCCTCCTCTCCATTTCCTTCAGTCCCACAACATTCCACATTTGGGATGCCAATTTTATAGTCCCACTGAGTCCAAACAGTTGGGAATCTTAATCTTATTATTAAAAAATTACTAAAAATTATATTTTTTACAAATGCAGCCTGGAATATTATTTACATGGTATTGTTTTATTTATCTTAGGGCATGGGCAGAGCTAATAAGAACAAGCGTAAGAAGAAGAGGAAGAAGATTGCCAAGGCAAATCGATTGGAGTCTAAGAAAGAAGAACAGATCAAAAAAATTGAGGAACTGAAGGAGAAAGAAAAGAACCAGAAAAATAAGGAAAAGGAAAAGATTGCAGATGTCGATGTTGAGTTAGTAAATACTCTTTTTTATACCTTATATAAATATATATCATCACTATGGAGCGAAAAGTCCTAACTAACATTTTTGGTAAAAATTAGTTAGATTTTTCAAAGTACTTAGTTTTGAACCCCGCTTCTGTGGATAAAGTTGAAAACTGCGTGAAAAATACCTAAATTGATTTATTTCATGGGTAGTCACTAACAGCACAGAATCAGATTTTTTAAATATCAAAACCAAACCTAGATATATTGCACACAATCTATACACTTCGTATTCAAATATATTATTGGACCTTTATATTATAAGATAATGTAACAGTTTTTAACGCATATATATATATTTTTTATATTAACTCCACACAGGAGGCCCTGAAGAAAATAATTTCCCTCAGGGCCTATGTCATCTTTGGGGATGCTGTGTGGAGGGTCTTTTTGTGGAGAGGAAGGAGTGAACATGGGTCTTGAAGAGTCCCATGTTGTAGGAGGGAGGAAACACAGAGGCCGGCAGTTCGTTTAAGAACGAATCGTAGAAGCGACCCGTTCTCATGTGACAAATGTCAACCGTGTACAAATGTTGGGCGCGCGTTTGGCGTGTGTCCCGACTATGCACCGGTGCGGAAGGGATCAATGACGCTAGTTCCTCAGAGCATCTTCCATTGTAATACCGATAGAACAAGGACAGCATACCTACCTGACGCCTGTGCTCTAAAGATTGCAGTCCGTTTGTTAAGATTGGGGAATCTATCAAACGGACCGCCCGTTTCTGCACAGAGTCAAGAGATGGTTGCCAAATTCGACAGTAGGGCGCACTTGCGATTTGTACAGGGTCAGCAGTTGTGTACTATTAAAGTATCTGCGGGCCCTGTACAGTACGCCCAGCTTCTGAGAGGCCAACTTTACTCTGGCTTCGATGGAGCCCCCGTACCTGATCTGGTCACTTATAGTTACACCAAGCATATCAATGGAAGGCCTGTTCGGAAGATTGCTTCCGTTGAAGGAGACTAGATTATCATTTGGATCCCTTTTAGACGTAATCAGACAGGATTGGGTCTTTGAAACATTAAATTCGACGAGATTATTTTTACCCCAGGAGGAAATACTCTCGAGATAACCGTCCATTCTCTGCTTCAAAGCCCTCCGAGCCGTTGGAGTTTGTGTGCCCTTTGGGGGCTTGTCAAACAAAAAGCTATCATGAACTGTACTGTCATCCGCGTAACAATGAATCGGTGCACATGTCAAAAGGTCATTGATGTGCAACAAAAACAAAGTCGGAGACAGAACCGATCCCTGTGGGACGCCAGCATTTATAGAGTGCGAGGAAGAGGTGAAACCGTCAGCAACCGCCTGAATCGACCTATCCCATAAAAAGTCAGCAATCCACGTACACAGGGATGCGGGTAGTCCGTAAGAAGGCAATTTGTTGACAAGTCCTCGGTGCCAGACCCGGTCAAAGGCCTTGGATATGTCTAGTGCGACCGTTTGGGTCTCACCGTGACGTTCCAGGCACCGCCCCCAAACATGCGTCACATACGCGAGAAGATCACCGCACAAGCGGTTCCGCCGGAATCCGTATTGACGGTCGTTGATAATTTTGTTCTTCTCGAGGTATGTGAGCAGTTTGTCGTTGATCACACGTTCCATCACTTTAGACAGAACTGATGTGATCGCTATGGGGCGGTAGTTGGCCGGGTTGGAGCGGTCACCCTTCTTGGGAATAGGGTGAATGACCGCTTTTTACCAACCAGAGGGCACAGTGCCACACTTCAGGGACATTTTGAAGAGCTTTGTCAAAACTGGAATTATTTCCGCAGCACACCTCTGCAATACCAGGGCAGGTATTCCATCAGGTCCACTAGCTTTGTTAACATCGAGCCCCCGTATAACGTGGAGTACATCCTGATGCCGGATCCTCAGCTTTTTCATATAGAAGCCGCAGTGAGGAACCGACGGCGGAACAGCACCTCCATCATCGAGGGTCGAGTTTTCCGCAAATATTTTCCTTAATAGGTTAGCCTTTTTGGTGGCGGTGTTTGCTAGTGAGCCGTCAGTTCTGGTAAGAGGTGGCAAACTGGGTTTACAAAAATTCCGACCTATTGAGCCCGCAAGCGACCAGAATGCTTTGCTGCCATGCGGGCAGGCAGCCAGCTTTTTGCTGATCTGCAGGTCGTGTTCGAATTTTGACCTATTAATGATTCTCTTGCATTCCTTTGCCGATTTGTTGTATGCTGATGTGCTTTCGGGCGTTCGAGATGTGTTGTAGGCTCGGTAAGCCGCGTTTTTTCGTCGAACTGCTTCGGAGCATTGTCGATTGTACCACGGCTTTGAACCCACACCAGTTTCTTTAGTAGTCGATTGTATGAAGCCATCCATCGCCGATTTGATGACTTCACCAATCTCCTGGGCACATCTTGAAGGGTCCGAAGTCCGAAAACAAACAGCTGACCACGGAAAAGCGTTGAAATGGGCCCGCATACCGAACCAATCTGCTGATCTATAGTGCCACACTTTTCTCCTCAGCCTCTCATTGGTTGGTCTGAGGTTAACGGGGATTGATGTCGTCACTAGGCAGTGGTTGGATGATCCCAGAGGCTCTGTGACGTCAATCTTATAACAGTGTGGCACAGTAGTTAAGAATAGGTCTAACAGATTGGAGCGGTGAGTCTGGACATCAGGAACCCTTCTAGGCTCCTGAACCAGTTGCTCTAATCCTTAGCAAATGGCAAAGGATTCCGCCTGTCGGCCAGCCGAGTCCGTTGGGCCTGAGAACTTCAACCATGGTTCGTTATGAACATTGAAGTCCCCCAGAACAATAAACTCGGCCGAAGGGTAGCGGGGCAAGAGATCATCAATAGTATCGCTCAAATGTTTGAAGAGTTCGGAAGTGTCTGATTCGCTATGGTTCGGTGAGCGGTATAGACATGCGTAGAATCTTGCCGTACTGGCAAGATTGACGCGCACCCACATTACGTCGAATCTGGAGTTTTCCAGACTCAATAGTCGTACACAGTTGACGTCAGCTCGACTATAGAGGCAGACTCCTCCTTTGAGTCGGAACTTGCTTGCAAGGGTAAAGCCCGGGCAGTCCAGATAGGAGGAGTCTGGTGGCTCGGCTATCTGAGTTTCGGATAGGAAAAGAAGGTTGGGACGTTGGGACAAAAGATGGTGATATATATTACCAAACAACTTAATTCAACATATCCAATATACAGGGTGTCCGGAAACTCGTAGTACAAGCGGGAAACTGGTGAATCTACATCACATTTGGAGTCGATTTTGTAGTATATTTTTTTTTGATTTGAGCTTTCGTTATCGAGTAAATCGAGTTAGAAGTTCATTTTTTTTTTTTTTTTTTTTTTTTAATCAAATTCTTATAAATTATTACTGAAGATCAAAGTACCCAACTAATTAAAACTATTTGAAAGTAAAACAAATGAAGAAACTCGGATTTTAAGCATTATTTTGAAATCACCTTTCATTTAATCCGGTGTAATCATAAAATATTTCTGCTCTGCAGGGTTAAAACATCTGTTGTTCAACCCTAAACACCAGAAAAAACTTTAACCCAAAAATAGCCGAAAAATATTTTTTTTTGGTTTTTTTTTTTTTTTTTTGTGAAAATGCTCAAATCAAAAAACTTTATGTTTTTTTGGGTTCCCCATGTGGTGTAGATTCTCCAGTTTCCCGCTTGTACTACGAGTTTCCGGACACCGTGTATAAACTGAATCCTATAATTTCTATACCCGCTATATCCGATTTTTTGACAAAATGATCTGAGTATGACATCTTGTTCACATTTTTACGAGCAACAAGAGGAAGCCTAAAATTGAGTTTCAAAACCCTCCTTATCGCGACCAAAAACCATGTTAAAACTGCGAGTGAGAAACCAAATCCGCTATATCATACAGAAAGTTACTATCAAAACCCTCTATATCGGATTCAACGAATCACAAGCAGTTATTTTGCCAAAATACAATATGGCCGCTGCTCTGACGCCACGCTCGTGTGTCAAAATGATCTACGCGTGAGTTTCTAAACCCGCCATGTCGGCTCTATTGACTTTCAAAATCACGAAGTGAGTATCAAAATCCGCTATATCCATTTTATTTATCGAAATTACTTATTATTGCTAGACATATATAGAAAAATAAATGCTTTTCGAAATTTTATTACTCCAATTCATTATATACAAAATTTTAATGCATTTACTTATGTACGCTAGAGATGTGACAGTTTTTTGCGGTTTTCTCCAAATCAATGAAAGTTGATATAGCGGGTATAGAAATTACACGACTCAACTGACTAATTACCTTTAGTTTTCTTATGCCCTCGCTTATGCCGAGTTCACACGAGGACAACAACCCAGCTCCTATTCAATTTTCCTAATAACTTACTTGTTTTTTTGCGAAAAGATGTTTTTTTTGTAAATTGTACCGTCTTACCAGATAATGTGTTAATATATTTATAAAAATAGCTACAAGTTATTTATTTATTACAAAATAATAAATTACAAAATAATTAGTTATATGTAATGTATTATTCCCAGTGAGTTTACAAAACTCATTTCGGGAAAGACAACATTATATTAAAGACAAGACAACATAGATACATCAAAATAAATAAATGCAGAAGTTATTTTGGAGTTCCAAAGAAAGAATGTATCAGTCATTAATAAAACTGCTGAGGAAATAGCTTTTAAGAGCTTTGGCCAATGTTTTTTTGTTCATTGCCGGAAGTTTTAGATTACTAGGTAATGCGTTATATTGCTTATGTGCAATGTATTGTAAGGAGTTAATTCCAAATTTAGTTGTGTAAGTAGATGACGATAAGTGTATTTGATTTTGTGATGGTGTTTTGTGATGGTGTATGTCGGAATTAAAGACTGGTTTACTCTATTAAATATTTATAACTCCAGGATAAGTTGGCGAATAGGTTAATCAACAGCCACAGACTAAACAGAGATACTGACACAAATCAACCTATTTGTGCTGGAGTCTCACACTCGGGGTCTTTAAAGCTGATTGAGTGGAGTTGATGTACGAAGAGCTACAAACGCCTATGCAAAGAGCCGCGGTCTGCCAACCCCTGAAGAACCTCCAAGTTGTTTGCCACATGGCATAGTAATGCACAATATGCTATCATAGTAAATGATTTTTACATATATTCTTTCAGGTACATTCAAGAGAATCTTCAGTTCCACGAGATGGAGCCAATGTACCGCCAGTTCCACAGGATATTCGAGGTGTTCAAGATATCGGAGGAGAAGACGGAGCTCGAGGAGCTGGCGGTGCCGAGCCGTCCGGTGCCCACGGCCCGCAAGGCCGAGAAGGTCCAGGACCAGTTTGAAGTGGACGAGGAAACTGAAGAGGTAGGCAATTCGAATCCCTCACTCAACTCAATCATTAACCCATTCCACCTTAGAGGCCACAATAGGCCACTTGCATAACATTTTTTTTGATTCTGTCAAAAATTCAAAGACATTCTGTATTTTTTTTTTAAATTGTATTTTTGAAACCATGGTGATTTTCTGAAAGTTTCAATCAAAAATCAAAATCAATCCAAAAAAACGGGCAGTTATTTTTATATACATGGTGTCCGGAAACTCGTAGTACAAGCGGGAAACTGGTGAATCTACATCACATTTGGAGTCGATTTTGTAGTATAATTTTTTTTGATTTGAGCTTTCGTTTTCGAGTAAATTGAGTCAGAAGTTGATTTTTTTTTTGATCAAATTCTTATAAATTATTACTGAAGATCAAAGTACCCAACTAATTAAAACTATTTAAAAATTTAAAAGTAAAACAAATAATGACGAAAAAATTTGAACCCTGAAATAGCCGAAAAATATATTTTTTTGGTTTTTTTTTTTTTTATAAAAATGCTCAAATCAAAAAACTTTATGTTTATTTGGGTTCCCCGTGTGGTATACATTCTCCAGTTTCCGGCTTGTACTACGAGTTTCCGGACACCATGTATAGGTATATATAAGTTATTTGAAAAAAAAAATGGAAGTCGCTAAGTCATGAGCCAAAGAAACTTACAAACTTCAAGTCATAATATCTGTCAAAATCCTGACAGGGAGCGAACTCTGTGTTGTGTTTAAATATAGATTCATTGACTACTAGGGTCAGGTAGTTTCTTTGTGCAAAAATACTTCTGCTGTAATACTGAGAAATATAATATATATATATATTTCTCTGAGTTATACTGAGAAATATAACTGTCAGAAGGTTTATGGCTATGCAAAGATTGTCATCATAAATGAATCTATTCTCAAACTGACCCAAACCAATTTCAACCGATTTTCAAATCTTAATATTACTTTATAATTTCAAAGTAAAACAACTGCAGGCGTGCAGTTTCACACAGATGTAAAAAATGATGTCAAATGCAAAACTTCAAAGTCAAACATTATTTTTTTTTTTTTTTACATAATTACCTAGAGTTAATACAGTGTCAATGTAATGTTTAAATAAATACAAATTCAAAAAAGTTGTGGCACTCGCAAAAAAATTAATTATTCTAATCTCTATAGCGAACAATTTTCATAACATGGTACATCTTCCAACTTTCTTTCTTATACAACTAATAATAATAATATTTGGCTAATTTATATAGCGCCCTTTTCGTATAGAATCACCTCAAGGGCGCTGTACAAATATATTAACTTTGTAAAAAATAATTATCATTACATCCTTAAATGGTGGTCATTTTTCACATTTAGAAACTTATTTGTATGGCATATTATATGTAGGTGAGAGATCTTTGAGATTATAACAGTTAACCAATGTGCATTTTGATATTGCAGAAAAAGGCCAACGACGAAAAGGAGCGGCTGTCCAAGCGTAAGCTGAAGAAGCTGTCACGCCTGTCGGTGGCGGAGCTGAAGCAGCTGGTGGTGCGGCCCGACGTGGTAGAGATGTACGACGTGACAGCCAGGGATCCCCGCCTGCTGGTGCAGCTCAAGGCACACCGCAACACGGTGCAGGTGCCCCGCCACTGGTGCTACAAGCGGAAGGTAACGCTTCTGCAACGCAGGCCATCCTAACTGTACATTTTCTGTCAATCATCACATGTGAAATTCTATCTTTTTGTCACATCATGACAAAATCGTCTCTATCACATCGTCTAGAAGTGGGAACTTCAGATCACATATTTTTGGTTGTCCATCACTTAACAAATATTCTGTCTTCTATCGAGCCTTATCTAAAGTTGCCTCTCCTCCATTCAACATCTCATCTCTTCTAAGTCTGAATTCAACTTTAACAAATATTCTGTCTTCTATCGAGCCTTATCTAAAGTTGCCTCTCCTCCATTCAACATCTCATCTCTTCTAAGTCTGAATTCAACTCCAATCTTTCATATACTTTTGAAATTTGTCATTTTAAACAAAATTATTATTTTTGTTTTTTATTATATAATAATTAAACAGTTTACAATGTATAATAATATTTGCTAACAATAATGATATATAAAAATTAGTTTTCACAATTTTTTTGATGTTTCTCTTTTATGGAAGCAGACGCTTGTGTTTAAAAGAGATGTTGAATATTGAGATGAACATTATTTATGTAAGTATTCTTATTAATAATTTAAGGAGTTAAGAATATTAAAAATATAAGTGTATATCAACATTGTACAATTTAACGATTTATAACGTTACATTATTTAATTGACGAATTTCGTTATTTTAATACATAAATTCACCTTCCCTCTCTCCATAATTTGAAATGATGGCCTAGTACACACTTGAAGGGTGATAGCCAGAAATAATTGGAAAAAAACCTATCTTTGAACAGAGAGAACATTATTAAAATAGTGATAAATTGATTGGCAGCTATTTTTTGTTGTTTTATAAAGTTGGAAATTAAATATGTTGATGATAAGATAAAATTCCCGGAGATCTGCTACAAATTGGTTTTTCAATACTCCCACACGGAACATTATCGCCAACCAATGTTGCCGTATCAAGGATTGATATGACCTCGTCTTATGATTGCAGGCAAAAGGTTAAAACAGCAAAGCTTCATTGACGATTTTCAAATATGTTTGTATAGTAATATTTATCTATGTATTTTAGTATCTGCAAGGTAAGCGCGGTATAGAGAAGCCCCCATTCGACCTGCCCGAATTCATCAAGAAGACGGGCATCATGGAGATGCGAGCCTCGCTACAGGACAAGGAGGAAGCCAAGACCCTGAAGGCCAAGATGAGGGAGCGCGCGAGACCGAAGCTCGGGAAGATTGATATTGATTACCAGAAGTTGCACGATGCCTTCTTCAAGTAAGTGTGATGGTTATAGCTAGACCACAAGTGTGCAGATGCGAGTCTCATGTCATGCGCAGAAAGGACATCGTTTATCAGTAGATCGCTTGCGTTCATTGGTGGTTGTCAAGCCTCACAAGCCTCCCATAACGCGCTTAATTCCCAACTAAGGAATGGTCTTTAGTTTTTGTTGCAACTCCCGGTGTCTGATTGTTCTTCAATAAAAGAACTCCAGGATCAACAAAATACTGTGGACTTATTTGTTATAGTTATAATCGGAGCTTGGACAGCTGTCCAGTGACCAGTGTCCTAAATTTGCAGGTGATAGAAATAATTCTGAGCTCTCGACCTTGAATAGCAATGGTATTTATAAACCTAAAAATCTCTGTATTATCGACAGTTCAACATTACCGCTACAAGTGTCATCTGTGTTCTAACTATAATCTGAGATATCACAGTTAACTACGAGTCAGTTTCTTCCATCTGAGTAGACTGACGCTGTAGAAATGTGATGCATGTGTAAACCATGCTGATCTAAGGGCAAGTTGGTTCGCAGAATTTGAACACTTTATCAAATTTCACAGTTAATTATAACACAATAACAGTTAAGTGCTGTTATTGTGTTATGGGTCATTTGTTACACCAGAACAGAAATAATAGAAATAACGACAGTTATTTCGCCTTCTAAAGGCGAAATAGCTATCACGCATAGAATTTGTTTATAAATATTTTTTTTTTATAAATTGAATAATAATATTATTTGATGTATAGAAAAGAAAAAATTAAAATGGACTTCTACAAATTAAACTTGATAACAATAAAAAAAAATGTATTGAAAAAAGACACTTGGATGGTTTGGGCAAGTAGAGTGGATGAATGCAGAAACGAAGTGTGAGGTGAATATATGACGTGAAAGTAAAGGATAGAAGAAGTCGAAGATTCCTGAGAAAGACGAGTCGGATCAGAATAACAAGAGTGTATATGAGACGATGTATGATTTTAAAAGGAAGTTGGTGCCAAGGTAGAGTTGTTTGGTGTCCATCCTTTCTGCCTACCCCTGTTAGTTACTTATTTATTAAGTCACCTGACATAGTTTCTATTATTATTTTTCAGATGGCAGACCAAACCACGCATGACAATCCACGGAGACTTGTATTATGAAGGCAAAGAATTTGAAACAAGATTGAGAGAGAAAAAACCGGGAGATCTCAGCGAAGAGCTTAGGACCGCCCTCGGTATGCCTGTTGGACCAAATAGTCACAAGGTGAGCATTTCTTGTCTATTAATCCCTAATCGTACTCAAGCAAGGTAAGAAGCACTACAATTGTACATTCATTTTGCCTTCGGCCTTTACCTTTGCCCTGCTAACTAACTAGTACAACTAAAGATAAAAATATAAATGTCACTTTATCAAGTATGGTATTATTGTCTATGTGTTGGCTTTCACGAAAATATCTCTTTATTTATTGAAGGATCTCCTCTTGTTGCAAACTTGATCCCCTTTGCTCTCTGATCACGGCTTGCTCAAGATGTAAAAAGCCTCGGGGCACATATTTGGAAGGCTTCTATAGGGTTGTCTTAAAGGGGTCTGCCCACATAACTGGAGCATACAATGACCGTGCTATGACCTAGCTACGAAGGTACGAAACAACTGCAAACCGTGGCTGGTAATTCCCGGCTCGGTTATAGCATGGTCATGGTATGCTCCGGTTATGTGGGCAGACTCCTTTAGTCAAACAGCTGATGTACCGACAGCAAGTTCTTCAAGTAGGAGTTTTTCAAATATTATCAGGTTATTCATAATTCGGGAATATGTAGGTATTGCTTTAATACATATTCATATTTTTCCCAGGTGCCCCCACCTTGGCTCATAGCGCAGCAGCGATACGGCCCCCCGCCCTCATATCCCAACCTGAAGATAGCGGGACTCAACGCCCCCATCCCTGACGGTTGCGCCTTCGGCTACCATGCCGGGGGCTGGGGCAAACCCCCCGTGGACGAGCACGGGAAGCCCCTGTACGGAGATGTGTTTGGTCATACACAGAATGCTCAGGATGTAAGTGTTTTATTTTACGGTAAATTAAAAAAACTTGGTATTGTCATATATATTCATGCAAGAGAACTGACATGTCATACTGCGCTCACTTTTTGACATCATTAATGATCAGCATAAACTGGTAAATCATTTACAATACATCCACCATTTGGTGGTGGCAACATCAGGCCTTATTTCTTCAAAAAAGACAGCCGAGCTCGCTTTACAGTCAATGGAGATTTTTACCAGACCACGATTAATGATTTTAAAATATGGATGACATTGATCCAGAAAAGTTGCAGTTAAAACATCATTAGACATCTCTCAATAATTATCACTGACACTGTTATTCGTGACATACGGCCAGTAATGCATGAAAAAGTGGCCCGAAACTGGATGTTCAAGAACAGCTGTGGGGGCCACAAGCTACAAATCATTTTGAAATCTGAATACTTAACCATGTTGATACATCATCAATATAATAATTAGTGCTATTTTTACAATTTTTAAAAGCACCTTTTAATAAAAAAGAGAGATCATAATATTGTACACTTACAATGTCAGTCTTGGGCGCAATATTTTTAAACATTAACATAAGCCAATTCTTTGCCTATTGATATATTTCGAGATATAATCCGTCTCGTGTCTTTTTGCATTTAAAAAAGGATAACATTTTAGGATGTGGAAGAACCGGAGGTGGATAGAACAATGTGGGGAGAGCTGGAATCTGAATCTGAGGGAGAATCATCAGAAGAGGAATCAGATGGGGAGGAGGGGGCGGCAGAGAACAGCGAGGCGCTCGCCAGCGGTCTGGTGACTCCGGGCGAGGGGCTCGCCACTCCCTCTGGAATGTCCTCTGTACCTCAAGGCCTCGAAACTCCCGAAACTATAGAGCTGAGGAAGAAGAAGATTGAGAACGACATTGAAGGGTTAGTATTTTGTATTTATTCCTTCTCCAAATTGTAAAAGCAAAGCAAAACATAAGCCCCTCGACTCACTAGGGCAGTCCCGTGTCTAGCTGAGCAGCTTTTAATTCCTAGTATAATTTACTTAAGAAAAATTTGTCAGCCTTCAAGAATGCAAAAATATCTTTCAAATGTTTAAATCTGGGGCTTAATGCTGGAGAAGTGCCTATGTCAAATTTGTTAATCGCCCAAGAATGAAGACTTTATTTACATATTTCTTTGCATAAAAAGTACTGAAACAATATTTTGACTTTTACATTAGATAGGTCACAATTTCATCAATCTAGAGCACCTAACATAGGTATTCATAGCATTCAAATATGGGACTGCTTTCTGGTACTTAAATCAAATTATCAAAAACTCACATGACTGACACTTCTAGCATAAACCTCCAGAAAAATATGAACTTTAAAAAATCAACCCAAGTTCTTTGACTATAATACATACATCTATTTTAAATTTTTGACCTAGTTGGGCCGGAAAGTAGTTAATTTCAAAGAAAAAATAAAATTGATTTGAGGATTGAACCTTCTTCCCCAGGGACTGGAGTCAACCGCCGCCAAAATCAATTGCCACCAAAAGTTGATAGAATGCTTTGTCATCGACAACAAATCTGTTTCAGCTCGATTGGACGTCGGGATGTGGGTTAGTTTCCACTTCCAAGATTTGCATTCATTCACAAAAACAAAAATGAAATCAAATAGATGTAAAATAACTAAAACTGTAAGGACTTATCTGAATAAGTTGCAATGTTTACATTTTTAAATGTAGTCAATTTGTCTCGACGCCATCTAGTGAGAGAGTTAGCACTTACAATGCCTTTCTCATATAAAATAAAGTTGGTTGTTTTCAAGTGAAAAAAAAAAATGTAACAAGCAGTAATTGTTGAATGAAACACTAGTATATATTGAATTATTTCGCGGATAAGAGATAAGCCGCCATAGCTCAGTGGTCAGAGCTGTCGACCGGAAAGCGAAAGGACAGGGATTCAAGTCCCGTTGGCGTCGTGTATCTTTTATCAGGAGATTTTTCAATGTGGATGAGTGTTTCAGGCGAATAATTATTGCTTGTAAAATAAATTTTAATTGGGGTAAAAGAATCGGAGAGCAAAGGAGAGGTCTGAAAAATAAGTTAGTAAAAATAATTAGATTCTCAAGCGCTGGTTCAGCGTTGGCATAGTTTAGCCAGCCTTAAGCCCGGTTCAACCATGCCTGCGCCGTGGTAATAAATCAGGTTTTTCACTATTCTGACCTTAAGCGCGGCACGATATTTACCCTGCATTTGTAAGTAAGACGATAGGTGATCCGTGAGTCATGTTGACCTTAACCCGTAGAAGCCGCCAAGAATATTCAACAAATAAAAATACATTTTTGTTAAGGCCAACATGAAGACAATACCAAACTTGATAGTGACATTTTGATTTTTTATGTTTAACAAACCCAGTAGAAGTAATATCCAAAGGCAAAATAAATGTATAAGATCGACACTGCGGTTGCAGTGTTTCTAGACGTGCATGGGCATAATTATTCAACACTGCAATTGCACGGCTCCGGCTTCTAAGGGTTAATCAAATTTTGTGTGTGTTTACAGAGGGGAGACGCCGGTGCTGTACCAGGTGTTGGCGGAGAAGCGCGGGGTGACGGCTGGCATGATGGCCTCCACACACGTCTACGACATGACGGGGGCTGGAGGGGCGCAACCACCCACTGTTATTGGTAAATATTATATTATAATGTTTCCTTTGCCGTCTACATAAAACCATAAAACGAATGCATCAATAATTGATCTCCCGGGGCAGTCTTTTGGTAAATATGTATATAGATATACGGGACATGGTTAATAGGCACATTTTATTTTAACAACACTTTGTATCAGTTAGATATAACATATAACAATGAGAAACAACTATCTCAGTAAATGGAAAACAATGCATTTACCCAGTATTTTTAATTTATAACTTTATAACCATTTACATATAACTCTTTCTGTCAATTCAAATTAATTTGTGACAAGTAGTCTAGGGTATCTTTTTAGTATAATAATAAACACAATACAGGAAGTGTTGAATAAATCAAAACAATAGAAATAAATAAAATAAAGAAGATTTGAATCAATGCATTATGTTACATCTAGTAATTTTAAATAATTTGTTGAATGGCTAACTATATACTTAGAAAAATAATGCGAATACATACTGCACTTGAAATATCATGCATTCTCAACGTGGTATTTTCAGTTTTTTTTTATTGTCTGAAAAAATTACAATAATGATTTTATTTTTATGTTAATGAATAAATTTTACATAACCATTTTTGATTTGCCACCAAAACAATATTGACGCTGCAAAGTGTAAATGCCTAAGGTGCCATTGAACAGTAAGGTGCTTTAGCCATTTATCCTATCCAGCTTTGATATGTTCATTTTTGTTAGAGACTATAGCGTTGTTGACGTCACATCAGGTGAAGTTCCCGATGACAGCTGTCATTGTAAAGTTTTTTGTAATGCGTAGTATTCACTTGTAACTAGTGTTCAAAATTTTGCATGTGGCTCCATCTGTGTAAAACCTACAGTAGTAATATTTACACAGCAGATAAAGAAATGATTGGAGATAGAGACAAAAAGGCGATGGGAGCAAAAACAGTTTGTGCGCGTTTCCAGGTGTTTGGTTTTCGATTTAATTAATATCACACCTCCAAATATTAATACGGAAACATGTGAACTGCTTAGGCCCTTCATACACAGAGATACTTACAAGATATGTGACTGACGCACGAATCTTATGACCAGCAATGAAGACAATAATATTGCTCTTTTACAAGCATAAAAAACAAAACAAAATTCTAAAAGAAGATTTTGGGTTCACCCATGTAAGGAAATAAATCTTAATTGTAGGGAACTCGCTGCCAAGTAATTACATGAGAATGATGTCAAATTGACGTTTTTTTCCAACCTCAATTCACATCTTCTCCGCTAAATCCTTTCTAACGTATTCCGGTTAATTATAGTTATATAAACATGGATATTTTCCCACCTCCAGAACAAATTTAACTGTCAATCATGTTGAGACGTCATTTCTGTCAAACGAGTAGTAGAGTCAAACCATTAGTCGACGCGACGCATCATATACCAACACTAGTAAAATAGTATAGCTGGCGGATATTCACAAGCGGTTCACGTGCACAAAACTCGAGTCGTTTGTAAGTATCTCCGTGTATGGAGATACTTACAAGCCTTACTGCGTATTAAAGCCAATATTTTATACAATTCATAAAAATTATTATTATTATTATTATTATGTAATGAGCAGGCAGCATTCTGCTGATGCGCTCAAATCCGGTTTCACAACAAGTTTGACAGCAATTGAGTGTTTTAAGTTTGAACTAAGTCCTTTCTTCTCTCCAAATGTGAATCCAATAGAGCTTTGAAATGATTTATATTTGTTGCATCGATGACATGTTGTGGGAGTTTGTTCCAAGCATCCACTACTCTATTTGCAAGGAAGTGTTTTCTAGGATTAGATGCAAAAGGCGTTTTGGTGATTTTTTTTGAGTGTCCACGGAGATTTATATTTTTATTAGTAGTGAAGATTTCTTGGATGCTAGGGCAACTGTAATGTCCAGATAAAATTTTGAAAGTCTCGATCAAGTCACCCCTTTCTCTTCTTTCTTGTAAGCTTGGTAATCTCAATTCCTTGAGTCTATCTTCGTATCGTAGATCTTTCAGAGCTCTTGGTATTTTAGTGAAACGTCTCTGTACTCTCTCTAACAGATTTATATCCTTTGTGAAGTAAGGACTCCATATTTGGAAAGCATATTCCAGGAGAGGTCGCACATATGTTTTATATATTTTTAACATCATGTCCGGTGTTAGGTCAAGGAAGGTTTTCCTGATTAGATATGTTAGTGAATTTGCTCTTTTCACAATTCCAGCGATATGTGGTTCCCATTTCAAGTCCTGTGATATGGTAACTCCTAAGTCTTGTTGTAATGTCACTGCTTTTAGAGGTGTTCCATTAAGTTTGTAGGCAAGTGTAGGGTTAGTTTTTCCAACATGTAGGACAGTGCATTTTTCGACATTGAGTTTAAGAAGCCAATCATTTGTCCATTGATATATTTCGTTTAAATCGTTTTGCAGTTGGTTGTGATGAGTGTGTGGGTTTGCAAAGAATTTTGTGTCATCTGCAAAGCAGCTGGAGTCTGATTTTATTATAGTATGCAGGTCCGTGATGTACAAAATAAACAGAACTGGACCGAGAACTGATCCTTGAGGGACACCACTGGTCACATTTCGCTCAGATGACAGTTGGTTGCCAATTCGAACTTGTAATTTTCTCTCAGTGAGGAAGGATTTGATCCATTCGAGAAGTCGTCCTCTTATGCCTAGGAATTTAAGTTTAGCCAACAGTCTATTGGTTGGAACAGTATCGAAGGCTTTCTCGAAGTCGAGATAAATTACGTCAGTGGGAATCCGTTTGTCCCACTCGTTTGTCCAGTAATCTATGTTAAGAATGAGATTGGTAATCGTGGATCTTTTTGGCACAAATCCATGCTGTTTGTTTGAGATCATGTCAAGTTTGATCAGGAATGAGCGTATCTCGTCCACTATTATTCTTTCCATGGTTTTGCAGATAATACTAGTCAAGCTTATAGGTCTGTAATTTGCTGGTTTGAGTTTATCACCTTTTTTGTAGATGGGTGTAATTATAGCTCTCTTCCAATCTTTAGGGAGTTTCCCATCTAAAAAGGATTGTTGCATAACCAGAGCTATGGGATGACTGAGAGTTGCTGCACACTTTTTGAGAACAATAGCAGGAATATTATCAGGGCCAGTAGCGCTATCTTCTCGCAACCCCTTCAAAATATTCTCAACTGCTGATGGAGTGAATTCTATTTCGCATAGTGAACTATCTACATACACATCTTGACTAATAGTTGGTATACTGGTGTCTGGTTCATTGACATAGGTTTTTTCAAATTGTGTTGCAAGGATGTTCGCTATGTCTATCTCGCTGGTAACTGTTTCGTTAGAGAAGTTATATAGTATGGTTGGAGTAGACACTTTCGAGGCAATCTGTTTCCTTATATAACTGTAAAATGGTTTCTGTCCGCTGTCAATCAATTTTTGCTCAAACTTTTTTCTGGTATTTCTTAGTTGCGATAAAAGGTAGTTATTTTTCAGTTTATATCCTCTGTAATACTCATTTTCAATCTCATTTACATTCCCCAGGTGTTTTCTGGATAATCTATAACCATCCCAGGCTTTCTTTTTCTCTTTAATCAATGCTAGTATGTGTTTGTCGATCCAAGGTTTGTTCTTATTGTGGTTTTTATTGCCTTTGAATAGTGGTATTTTTGACACAATCTTCTCTTCAAACATGTTCGTAAAAAAGTTCCACTTTTCTTCAGTTGTAGTGGTTTCCATGAGAGACCACATTATATCATGAGTGCTTAAGGTTTCATTTATTTTATCATAATCTGCTATGTGATAGTTGGGTCTCGGCTTCTTGCCTCTCGGGCCGGAGGATCCGTTGTTATGGCTGGTACTTACTTGTAGAGTTGACAACAAACATATATGGTCACTTTTGCCTATAGGTGCTAGATATTTTATATCAGTAATGAGATGTTCATCATTGCACAGGACTAAGTCCAATAGAGATGGGGTATTGTTGTCCCTGTATCTTGTAGGTTTATCTACCAATTGCCAATAGTTACTGTTCAAGTACATATCCTCAAATAAGGCCTCGGGGCTGTTTGAATTACGCACTTCTGTAATGGGCCATACCAATTTGGAATAATTGAAGTCTCCAAGGATTATTACGTTTGACACGTCAGCTATTATTTTTAATTGGTGTAATAGTTTTTGGTGGTTTTCGTACGATGCATTTGGTGGGCAGTAGACACCAGCTAGGATAGTTTTGAGATTGTCTATTTGCATGTCAATGAATAATGCGTCAATTTGTGGGTAATTACTAGAACTGTTTTCCAGGGCTTTGTTCACCTGGGCTGAGATTGTCAGGCCTATGGTCCTTTTCTTTACATATATTGCTACACCACCTCCTCGTTTTTCAATTCGACGGTCTTTGCGGAAGAGTGTGTAATCCGGAAGATCCACTAACGTATCTGGTATTTCTGCCTTTAGCCACGTTTCTGTCACTATTAGTACTGTTGGTTTTATAAGGTTTATTTGTGCAAGAACAAGATCAAATTTCCGTGTGAGAGAGCATAGGTTCGTATACAGTATTGAGATATTGACTATGTAATTATTTACATGTTTTTTGGAATTTTTATAATTTTAGGGCATCCTTTGATTGTCAATTCCTTCTCCCCCTTTTCTGTTCTTTGATGCAGCTCATTCCAATCAATTAAATGCTGCCGTTGCATAGGAGTTTGATCCGATTTGATTGAGTTTGGTTTTTTTAGTTTATTTTAATTTTTGAGAATGGCCAAAGCTTCACCCCGTGTTTGGAAGATTATTTTTATCGGGCGAGGGAATTTTTTTTCTGCAGAAGGTTTTCCAAGACGGAGCACTTTTATGTTATTTTGACTTGTGCTGGTGATGCTTCCTATAACTTTCCAGCATTCGTCGGTGTCTCGTAATTTGCGTTGTTCGGGATCTGGTAAGTCACACTCAGGGATATCAAACATAATTATGTTTTTTGCTCGGGATTGCCGATCGCTAAGTTCACTAATCATGTCTTCTGTGCATCGCATTTGTTGCTGTTTTTTGCAGGCGTTGACTTCTTCTTGGAGGTCCCGAATTAGTTTGTGTAGTACAGGTATTTGTTGAAGGCCACTCTCACATTCAGGACACAAGAATTTCATTCTGCGGTTTTTGAGCTCTAGGCATCTGGTTTCCGTTGCGGATAAGCCCGAACATTTAATGCAAACATTTCAATTGCATCCATCACACGTGACTCCCACTCCTGGCTTGGCAACATCCCCATTACAGTTGAAACAATTCATGTTTTATATGTTGTTAACTGACACAGTTTTGGATAGGTAGTTTGTATGGGTGATTTTGTTTTTTGCTTTGTTGACACTGGGACACTAAAAACTGAGATATTAACACTTTATTTTACTAAAGTTAGCACTTTTTGTTAATATTATGTGACATTTTAGTGTTCAGATATACTGTAAGATTGTTTATTTTTATTATTTAGACTGGAGAAGAATTGTTGACGTTTGCACTGTCAAAGAGTATTGTTGTAATAAAATAAAATCACTTACGTAAATTTGGGTATCCATCGCTCAAGTGGTTATTGCATCTCCTCAATTATGAATGAAAATTACACATTTTTAGTATGATAATCACACCATCAGAAAAATAAAATTTGTATGAGGTAAGCCTCACAACATTCCATGTTCCCACTGGCTCCAGGCAGTGCAGAACCATCGTGCAGTATTCATATTTTTAAAAAATCCATTTGGATCGCAACTTAATAACCGTCCAATGATTCCAGCGGCCCGCCGAGGCCAGGCTGGCGGCCCGGTGGCGGAACGGGGTGGGGCTGTGGAGCTTGCCTTGGATCCCTCGGAGCTGGAGCTAGATGCGGAGGCGATGGCGGCACGCTACGAGCAGCAGCTGCGTGCCCAGCAACACCAGCCCGCCAAGGAGGATCTCTCAGACATGCTAGCCGAGCACGTCGCCAGGCAAAAGGTATTTTTTTTTAAATTGATGATTAAAACGTTTTTTGATGACCAAATATGGTGAAATTCACTTAAGTTTGGTTTTTTTTCGGTACCTTGAGGGCTGAATTTGAAAAATGTCGTAACCTACATGCATATAAGGATTTCCTACATAATAAGTTTTTCAGTCCCTCGGAAAACTTCTTAAGAGAGTTTCACTGTACTCCAATTTGTGAAATGGCAAATCATCATTATATCGGCAGTATTTCTGCTTGCTCGATTCCTTTTTTTAAAATGGGCGTACAGACAGTACAATACTAATTAGTTACCCTGCTTTTTAAAACGGTGCATTTTTAGGGCCCTAGTTTACCAGGACATTGTGGTGGCACTACTAAACTAAATGTATAGCTATGGAGGGTCCTTCACCAGGTGTCCACTTGGTGGCGCCATCAACATTAATGTGTGACTTTATAAGTTATTGGTTGCTTCCATCAGACATGAATCACCCCTTTCAACTCTCGACTAGATAGCACGTCTGTGAAAATGTTGTTCTATGTTGGAATTGCTGACAATTCTGTGGGCCACTCTGGTGTCGTTTGGTAGCCTATAGACGACACTATGGTTACGCAACTGGTTGCGCCTCCACGGTGTCTCGGAGAAGTAGGGCCATTGTTAAAATTATATTGTTTTTTTTTTTGTTGGAAAATGTTAAAGTACAGTAAAACTTCCTAAAAAAAAAAAAGATTTTCCAAAGGACATTGAGGCTGCAAAGAGTGTGACACGTATGGTAATATATATTATATCTATATAGATGAATGAATGAAGAGCTGTAGTGCAACGCTGACAGTCAAGCAGCGTGCTAGTTACCACGCGCCATGTATGATGAGGAACACCGGTTCAGCTCATCAGCGCTATGCCATCTGTACAAGAGCGTGTCCTTCTCGAGTAATTTATACAAAAATCTGGATGCTACTTAAAATGTTGGCTTGAGGAGGCATTGTTTTCAGTCTTTGATGAATACAATATTAACCTTTCCGGGAGTAAGTTAACGCAAGTAAGCTAATGGTCAGCGACCGACAGTATACAACTGACCTACGTGTCATACTATTTCCACCCTAATGGGTTTATTTGGACCATTTTAAGGGACGGAACAAAAAACTTTATATCTTTTTAACCTCTTAAGGACCACGCCCGAGTATACTCAGGCGGCTATTATGTGCCAGAATTCGCATGCCCGAGATAACTCGGGCAAACATTACCTTACATAAAAAAAGGTGTTTTTTTTTTCATTTTTAATTGATTACTGAAGGGGTTAAGTAGGCTTTACTGCAATATGTATTTGTTTATTCTACACTTGCATAAAATGTACTACTTTTATGAAATCTTTTCTTAACTAAATTGTTAATTGTTTTTATTTTCAGAGCAAACGCAAAAGGCAGCAGACCACAGATTCCAAACAGGCAAAGAAATACAAAGAATTCAAATTTTAAAATCACTTTAGAAATCATTTTCATCTTACAACTTGGAAAAGAATTCTCCCAATAGACTATGGATTATGATAAAGATTGTAAGAACTTTACAAAACAATGATAATGATGTGTGTGGAAACTATAGACTATAATATTTAAAAAAATATTTTGTGTCTGCTTTCTGAGGAATAAAAAGTCATTATGTGGTTGAAATGTTTTAATTCAATTATTTAGTGGTATTTTTTAAAGAAAACAATAAAAAATAATGATAAAACAAAATTTTGTTTAGTCTCTTGAAGGTTGATTTGTAACTAGAAAGATATAAATAAATCAATTAACCGAATTTGTGATGTGTCTTCACCCAAAAAAAAAACATCACTAATAAATGTTAATTCATTTGTAATATAGAAATGTACATCTCTTAACAATTTATTTGGTAGTTACTAACAATAGCTTAGTACACAATATGTACTAGAGAAAATCACACATTCTTCCATTGATATAGAGATAAGACAAGATTATCCTTTGCAAATTACCTACAAAACTTACCACATCTTGCAATAAAAATGGTCAATTGGACACTGCACTGTTCTGAGAACTAACTGAAGAGCCAAGAATAGTGCTGAGGAAAAATGGAACCTAAATATTCAAAGGGGTTATCCATTATATTACAATCGACATCATCAGCAGGAGCTAAAATGCTGTGCATGCCTCACGAAAAAGAAAGCAAAATATTTATTTATTTACATATCAGAATTACCATACCTCTATGGACTGTAGCCCCCATGTCATCAGCATTTAAAATAACTAAGGCCTAGTTGTTTCGCAGAAATTCACATGTGACAGAGTGGCTATTTAAGCAACCCGTCCTAACTGTTTTGTCGCATTTTGCAAAATGTCCAATATTGCATAGCAGTATTAAAAAAATAATAATAAAGGAGTTGCTTTTGGTTTCTTGGTAAAGTTTGCAATTTTAATATTGTTCACTCTAAATCAATTTATACATCACACAGTCAGAAGTCAAGCATACTGTTACAAAAGGTAAATTAAATAAGATCTGCAACGTTCATGGGCATCTCGTCAATCTGCGTGGAATAGTACTGCTCAATGTCTCGCAGGATTCTGATGTCGTCGGACTTGACAAAGTTGATGGCGACACCCTTGCGACCAAAGCGGCCCGAGCGACCGATCCTGTGGATGTACAGCTCACGGTTGTTGGGCAGGTCGTAGTTGATGACGAGTGAGACTTGCTGCACATCAATGCCTCGGGCCCACACGTCGGTGGTGATGAGGACGCGGCTGGAAAATACAAATAATTTATAGATTAGTTTATAGTTTAAGTTTTCACTTTAAGTGAAAATGGATTTCTATAGTTTAAAAGCCCATAAGACATAAAAATGCATGGGGTTGTCGCCTGTCAAGAGTTAATATCTTGCACCGATAAGTCAACGGGCCGAACACACAATGAAAAATTAGAGGGAACATCGGTTACAACTCATCCTGGGCTCCAAGTCAGTATTAAAACTCAAAAAGATAAGTGGCTGTGAATTTGAAAAAGTTTAAAATGAAATTACAAAAATCACCTAAAGTCATTACGACCAGCGTTCAGTCGGAATGGTGGTCGCCTATCACCAGGGCGATAATGAGAGTTCCTTTCACTCTGGAATGTGCTGCAAATATTACATTACAATGAATTAATTGACTACGAACCTCTGTCCCGAGCGGAACTCCTTCATGATGTTGTCTCTCTCTTTCTGCGGCATGTCTCCGTGCATGGAGCTGACTGTGAAGTTGGCCTCGCGCATCTTCTCCGTCAGCCAGTCCACCTTGCGCTTGGTGTTGCAGAAGATGACCGCCTGTGTGATGGTCAGCGTGTCGTATAGGTCGCACAGGGTGTCAAACTTCCACTCTTCGCGCTCTACTGCCACGAAGAACTGTTTGATCCCTTCCAGGGTCAGCTCATCACTGGAATAGACAAATTTTTATCAAAACATTTTCAATCAGGAGAGACATAATGCAGACATTCGATATACTATAGACCAGTGCTCCGCAACCGGTGTGCCGTGGCACACTGGTGTGCGGTGAGCCGGACACAGGTGTGCCGCGGTCAAATTCAATGTATTTGACATTTTACAATATTTCATTATGTATTTAATACACAATGACGAAATATTTTTCATAATATTGTCTATTTTTCATTGTCTGCAAATACTGTTAAAAGACGTATTCACAATATATTAGAAACACTGATTAGAAAACTGTTATTGGCTGAAAAATTTGCGCTTCAGATCAACGAAACAACCGATATTAAAAATAAAGCATAGTTGATAGCTATTGTACTTTTCGTTGACGAGGACTTTATTAAAGAACATTATTTATTTTGTAAGGAGGTTCCAGAGCGACCTACTGGTGAAGAATTTTTCCAAGTAACCGATGATTTCTTCAAAATATACAATATTAAATGGAGCGATTGCATTGCTGTTTGCACAGATGGCACTGTGGCAATGACGGGTAGTAAATAGGGTTTTGTCTCTTGTGTAAAACAAAAAAATCCAAAGTTACAATTTACAAACTGCTGCATACATCGAGAAGCATCGATGGTCAAAAATTTACCGGAGGAACTTTTGAACACGATGAATGAATGCATTAAAATCGTAAACATAATTGTAACATCACTATTGGTGTCGCACATCACTAGTGCTAGAGGTGATTGTAACACATTGTATTGTCGTCTGTGGTCACGCTAACAAGCTCTCTGTATAACCGTCACAAGAATAAAAGTCTATCTCATAAAATACAATCAGTGTTTTAATATAAAGTCATCCACATTAAATAGAATAAAACATGGTGTCAGAAGTGCGATCTCAATAATAATATAATAATACTGGAAGTTGGATGTTAATAACATAAATTGAAAAATATTAAGTATAATTTAAAATGGCGAAGGACGCGCAAAAGTCACACATACAACATGATTTTCATGCCCTGTCAAATCTGCAAGTGTTGTCAAATAATATGAATAATGATTCAAAATGGAAAAATTGGTGGCAAGACTATGAAATATACCTGGTAGCGTCAGGTTTGGAAGAAGCTACAGAACAAAGAAAAATCGCAATTCTGCTTCATTCAATTGGCTCCAAAGGTATGGAAATTTTCAAATCATTTAACATGAATATGGAATCAAGCACGCTACGACAAGTCAAGAAAAAGTTTGATGAATATTTTGCACCTCACAAAAACTTAACAATGATAAGAAATTCATTTTTTACACGAAAACAAAATAATTCAGAAGACATCAATAATTTTCTATTGGACTTGGAAAATTTAAGTTTGGATTGTGAATTTGGAAATTTAAGAGAATCTCTGGTAAGAGACATATTTATTGCAAATATGTGTGCAAATTTAAATCATATCCGTCAACGCTTATTACAAGATTCTACATTGTCATTACAAAAAACGATTGAAATTGCAAAAACCATCTTATTGTCACAAAGCAATGCAGAGAAAATTAACCAACAAACACACACAGAAAATATTCTTCAAATCAGTCATAATAAAAATACTTCAAGACAGTCGAGAGCATCATGTCAGTCAAGTCTAAGAGGGTCAACTTCAAGAAGATCAAGTCAGTTTGGATCTTCAAGTCGTCATGGGTCACCATCATCATCATCACAGCCAAGGTCAAGTGGTCATATCAATCCATGTGGAAGATGTGGTCAGCATCATCGCTACAAGTGCCCAGCAGTCAATGTCAAATGCAGGTCATGTAATTCTTTTGGTCATTTTGCTAAATATTGTTTTAAAAATAATTGTCACAATAAAGTCAGAAATTTAAACTTAGAGTCATCAAAACCCAATGATGACAGTGCTAATTTCACTGAGGGTCATTTTATTGCAACAATCAGAAATATTAATAATAACAATTATTCAAGTCAAGCATGGCACATAGATATAATAATTAATAATAAAACATTAGACTGTATCTTGGATACAGGAGCTGATATAAATGTAATGTCATTGACAAACTTTAAAAAGTTAAATTTATGTAATACAATTTTACAAAAAGTTTTTACAAAAGTGTCAGGATTTGGAGGTAATAAAATACCTATTATTGGTCATTGTGATATTGTATGTCAAATCAATGGAAATGTCATAAGTAAAATAATATTTTTTGTCACAAATATAGAATGTCAATCAGTCTTAGGTCTTCCAACTATTCAGAAATTTGGAATTATAAAAAGAATATTTAATGTTCAATATGATCATAACACCTTATTTACTGAATATAATGACATATTTCAGGGTCTCGGATGTTTACCACCTGTCGTTCATCTCAAACTTCGTCAAGATGCCGTTCCGTGCGTTGATCCTCCGAGGAAAGTCCCATTTGCCTTACAAAACAGACTTCGTGAGGAATTAGATCGCATGGACAAGATGAAGGTCATTGAAAAGGTTACTAAACCTACTTCTTGGGTAAATTCTGTTGTCATAACTGTCAAGGAGTCAGGTAAATTGAGAATTTGTCTTGATCCTAGAAAATTAAATAACTGCATAATGAGAGAATATTTTCCATTAAAAAACATCGATGAAATTAGATCAAAACTTATAGGTGCTGCATATTTTTCACATCTAGATGCTTATTCTGGATTTTGGTCATTGAAGTTAGATGAAGAAAGTAGTGATTTATGTACTTTTCAAACTCCATTTGGAAGGTACAGGTATTTAAGACTACCGTTTGGAATAAACGCAGCAACGGAAATTTTTTATAGGATTATGGTAGATTTGTTTGGAGATCTGGAAGGTATATTAATTTTTGTCGACGATTTTTTAATTTATGGAGAAACTGAAGAAATTCATAATTTTAGGTTAAGAAAAGTCTTGGAAAGGGCTAGAGAAGTCAACTTAAAATTAAATAAGTCGAAATGTAAATTTTTAGTCAAGGAAGTATGTTTCCTAGGTTATATTTTTAGTAAGGAAGGAGTAAAAGTTGACAAAGAGAAAGTCAAAGCTATTTTAGAGTTGCCGTCTCCTAAAAATGTCAAAGATTTACAAAGATTTTTAGGAATGGTAAATTATTTGGGTCCATTCATTGAAAACTTATCAAATAAGTCACAAATTTTGAGAAATTTATTAAAAAATAATGTTATATGGTCATGGGATGAAAATTGTGAAAAATGTTTTAAAACTTTGAAAGAGGCTATTTCAAATGCAACAGTTTTAAGTCATTATGATCCAAAAATACCACTAACTTTATCAGTCGATGCATCAAAATCAGCTATAGGAGCAGTTATTATGCAAAATAACCGTCCAATTGCATTTAGTTCAAAAACAATGACACAGTCGCAGGAAAATTATGCTCAAATTGAAAAAGAATTATTTGCCATACAATTTGGTTGTAATAAGTTTCATCAGTATATTTATGGTAACAAAGTGACAGTACAAACTGATCACAAACCTTTAGTCTATTTATTTAAAAAACCTTTACATGATGTACCAGCTAGATTGCAACGTATGATGTTAGCTCTTCAATCTTATGATTTAAATGTTATACATGTCCCAGGTAAAGAAATGTATATATCAGATACTTTATCTAGAGCAGCTTTAAAAGATCATTATATACCCGATTATGAGTCTGATCTACATTGTCATGTAAATTCAATATATATGAACTTAGCTATTAGTGAAGAATATCGTAAAAAATTGAGTAATGCTACTGCTTTGGATGAAACTATGCAAATATTAAAAAAATATTATTATGAAGGTTGGCCGAATAGCAAAGATAAAGTTCATTACACTTTAAAATGTTATTATAATATTCAAGACGAAATTCATGTCATTAATGAGTTAATATTTAAGGGTAATAAATTGCTAGTACCTCAAACTATGAGAAAAGAAATGTTAAACAAAATACATGAAGGACATCAAGGAATAAACAAATGTTTAAGATTAGCTAGAGATACTTTATATTGGCCTAGTATCACTTTAGATATAAAAAATTTAATCAAGAGCCCTAAACTCGCGAATCTTTGGAATCTATCCCGAGGCAAAGTTTTGGCTAGATTGTTTGAGCTTCGTCAAGAGGTGTGTGAGTTTCTTTTAAATCAAAATATGCCCAAACTGTATCAGCACCTCGATGATAATTACTGGATAGCCAAACTTGCATACATGGCTGATATATTCGAGTATTTGAATGAACTTAATAACGAACTTTGGCAGAAAGAGTTGCAAAAAGGATGTTTGGAAATGTACCAAAGGATCAAACATATTACAGTTAAAAACAAACAATTAACTGTGGATCTGGCCCAACAACATTTAAGTATGCTTCAGCAGAAATTCGGTCAATATTTTTATTCCATTAATATGGAACAATACCATTGGATTCGAAATCCTTTTGCAACCAATGCAATAAATTCTACGGAAGCACTGCCTCTGCAAATTCGAGTGGAATTTACAGATTTAAATAATGACATGACATTAAAACTTCACTTCTCCGAAGATCCATTAGATGTTTTCTGGATTTGCGTTAAAAAAGATTATCCTCACATTTCCGTCAAAGCATTCTTAACACTACTTCCATTTTCAACGACATATTTATGTGAGCAAAGTTTTTCAACGCTTGTATTAATTAAAAATGATAGGCGGTCATGCTTGAAAGGTCTTGACCAAGAACTTCGGGTTGCGCTGTCAAAAATCGAGCCGAATATAAAACTCTTGTGTTCATTGAAACAAGCGCAGATTAATTTAACAATTAATCGCTCATTAATTTATTATTATTTTATAATAATTATTAAGATTGCGTAAAAATAAATATGTTATAGTTTTTATTTTTATTTTTTTTATAGTGAATACCTCACAAGAGTCCCAACTGCTCCCGTCTGGAGCCAGTGAGACTATGGCATCCCCAATTGGGGGATGTTGTGAGGCTGAAGGTAAGTGGGGAAGGGAAAGAGGAAGGTGGGGAAGTACCTGGCTATTCAGATCTAGTCACTAAACACGGCTAAAGCCATTTGGAGCAACGTTTCAATTCTGAATGGTGGTCTTACACCAGGGCGATACTGGTAGTATCTTCCACTCTGGAACGTGCCGCAAATATACTATATATTATTTTAATTAATTAATTGTGAAATAACACAAATTAATCAAATAAAATTTATTTGCGCACGCCGGGTTCGAACCCTCGACCTTCGGAATGGCAGTCCAATGCGTTACCACTGGACTATGCCGGCCGTCAAATATGTATGTATGTATGCTTTTCAAATAAAAAACAAGAAATTATTGTAAAATTTGTGTATCAATTTAATATCTATATATTTTAGCTTTTGGTGTGCCGCGGAATTCTAGGACGAAATTTGGTGTGTCGTAGGTGAGGAAAGGTTGCGGAGCACTGCTATAGACTACGCATGGCATGATACATATTATCATATGGGAAAATAATTCTTTTATGTTTTACACCCAACCATTTTTTTTAAAATAAATATTACGCAAGTGTCCCCCAACTGCCTGGGGTCAGTGAGCCCATGAAATTACCACTTTGAATATTTTATGAGACTGAGAAGATGAAGGAGGTGTTGAGAGGAAGGTGAGATGGGGAAGAGGAATAAAAGGGGGAGTACTTGACTATTCATATCTGGTCACCAAACACGGCTTAAGCCATTTCAAGCTTCGGCCGAAGTACGCGGGTTCAGATCCCATGCACAAGTAAATTTTATTTGATTAATTTGTGTTATTTCACAATTTATTCATTCAAAATAATATATAGTATACTTGCGGCACTTTCCAGAGTGGAAGATACTCTCAGTTCTGCCCTGGTGTAAGACCATCATTCAGAATTTAAACGTTGCTTGAAATGGCTTTAGCCGTGTTTGGTGACCAGATATGAATAGTCAAGTACTCCCCCTTTATTTTATTCCTCTTCCTTATCTCCTTCCCCTCCCCACAACCTTCAGCCTCACAACACACCCCAATTGGGGATGCCAGTCTCACTGGCTCCAGATGGTTGGGAGCAGTTGGGTATTTTGTGCGGTACTCATGTAAAAAATATATATACACGGTGTCCGGAAACTCGTAGTACAAGCGGGAAACTGGAGAATCTACACCACATGGGGAACCCAAATAAACATAAAGTTTTTTGATTTGAGCATTTTCAAAAAAAAAACAAAAAAAAATATTTTTCGGCTATTTTAGGGTTTAAGTTTTTTCTGGTGTTTAGGGTTGAACAACAGATGTTTTAACCCTGCAGAGCAGAAATATTTTATGATTACACCGGATTAAATGAAGGGTGATTTCAAAATAATGCTTCAAATCCGAGTTTCTTCATTTGTTTTACTTTCAAATAGTTTTAATTAGTTGGGTACTTTGATCTTCAGTAATAATTTATAAGAATTTGATAAAAAAAAAAAAAAAAAAATCAAATTCTAACTCGATTTACTCGATAACGAAAGCTCAAATCAAAAAAAAATATACTACAAAATCGACTCCAAATGTGATGTAGATTCACCAGTTTCCCGCTTGTACTACGAGTTTCCGGACACCCTGTATATATATTTAAAAAAATGTTTTAATTCTGAATGGTGAAATTTGACATGGGCAACACTGAGAGTATCTACCACCCTGATTATCTATAACTTTGGAATGTGCTGCAAATATACTAAATATTAATTAAATGTGAAATAAAATTTATGCACATCTGCCTTCTCACGCGTCGGCTCTGGATCTGTGGTCGAGGATCTTAGCTGCTCGGCCATGGACGACGAATAAACACTGCCCAAATGACAAAAATCTTATTGTTTAGGACAAAAAATTTTGAGGGGTACCAACTTTTCGTTGCACATCAAAACATTTTGTGATTGGAAGTATGGAGATGAGATGAGTATGGGAGATAGGCATATTTGCCGCTGTGCACTGAATATCTAGTGGTGGTATTATGAACTAAGTATGCAAACATAATAATAAGGGGAATTTGCTTATCTATCGAATTTCATAAAAAAGTGATTTTTAGAGGTGGTATTGCTTCTTCGTCGACGATATGTGTAATAAACAAGGTTACAAGCTAATTTCAGTCCTTCTGCTGAAGTCCTCCACCATTGTACAATAAGGAATTCTGGTCAATCTGCCAAAACAATTTAAATTTGACAGAGTACGCCGGGTACGCGTGACATCATAAGTACCTTGTTTTTGTTGGTTAACAATAAGGACAATCCAACTCGGTTCAGTGTGAAATCAACAAATCACAATTTGAATATTTAACACGATTTCGAAAAAACTAATTCCTTTGAAATAATCTGTATACCGCAGTGGTAACCCGTGCATTAGAAGTTTTTTTTTAATTTTCAGATTATTCGTAACCCGCAAATATTTGTTTTTTTGTAACCTGATCTACACAACTTGAATTATATGCTCCATCGGTGGTTATCCCCGTACATGTGATCCACGAGGTTCCACTCAAACAGACTTTGTGTCAAAACGTACACCACGTGATGGTGTAGATTGCGTCAAAGGGCCGGCATTGTAAAGGTTAAGTAAATAAAAAAGACCCCTCACCGCTTGACCAATATCCGGATGGGGTCCGTCATGAACTTAGAGGTCATCTCAAGAATCTCGTGCGGCAGGGTGGCGGAGATGAGTACCACCTGTGTTGCAGGCGGCAAGTAGCGGTACACATCATAGATCTGCTCCTTAAAGCCCTTGTTTAGCATCTCATCCGCCTCGTCCAATACCAGCATCTTAATGGAGCGGGTTCGCAACACGCGGCGTCTTATCATGTCTGAAAAAAATTATGCTTACTATCAGTATAATGTCCTTGTTTCTTTGATGATTGTGTCTTAATGCATTTAGTATAATTGAGTCGCGGAGTTGAAAAACCAGGTCTGGAAACTTCTGCTTATTTAGAGACAGTTGCATAAACTTAAATATAATAATGTTTTTCGTTAAATATAAAAAGAATAATGTGTAATTTATGATTAGACATTAAGCATAACATGTTTATTCATTTTACATTTAGGGTGATCCAAGCAATTTTATGGGACTATATATCTCGGAATTAATAAAAATTTCCAGAGTTGGTTTTTCAACTCCGCAACTCAATTTCTATTTTACATACTTTTGTCAGAAATTTAGGGTGTATTTAATGTGCAAAATGAGGCTAGGTGCACTAGGCAGCCAACATGACCTTCAAATTTGTATGAAAATGTATTCTAGCCAACGCACCAGGCAGCCAAAGATTGCTAGCTGTGGGAGCAAGTCGATACACGGCAATTTTGCAAGCAGCTGTGGCTGCGGGCAACTAGTACGACTAGCTAAATGTATATGGTTGCCTCCGTCCTAACGTACTAGGCACAAGGCAGCCAGGCCAGCCGAACTGGTGATATTGGCTGCTACACTGCCAAGATTTGGAGAAGCCAAAACTTGCGCACCTAACCTAATACTAAAGCCTCGGTTACATGGGCTATTTCATTGCAGCTACTTGAATAGTGACTACAAAATCGCTTTGTGTAACAAGGTACTCGATGGAAGTGACTCAATAAGCAGCTATTAAAGGCAGTGGTTAAGATGTTCTAGTTACCAAAAATACGAAAATTTGGAGGTCACGTAACCTAGTTGCCGCTACCGAGTGCTACTGCAGCCTCATCTGACAACTCAAGTTGTTATCAGTGTAGACTGTAGGACATTTCACTCGCAACTCGCAGTTTTAGTAGCTCGGTGTGACTAGTGGCAATCACTCGTCACAGCAATGTGACAGCGACAAAATTTCCCTATGTGACCCAGGTTTTAGCTTAATAACACCCACAAATTTATGATTAACAAGACAAAAAAACATGTTCAGATGTCATATAATTCTGCATCGTCTTAATAGCCAAAGAAATTAAGATGCATTTATAATGAATTGAGGCCAGTAGAGAAAGTAGGACTAGAAATACCATGTAGGTTGTGAAATGAAAAATTGATTTGGAGAATTGTAATTTGATTTGTAAAATATTACAAAAAGTTTACCGAACACTCTTCCTGGAGTTCCTGATACCACATGCTGTCCATAATCCAGTTTTCTGATATCTTCACCGAGATTGGTTCCACCAATACAGGCATGACATTGAACATTCATGAAGTCTCCCAGGGCTAGGATTACCTTCTGAATCTGTGTAGCGAGTTCCCTGGTAGGGGAGAGGCACAGTACTTGGGTTTCGCGAACTGTCGTATCCAGTGATTGAAGGATGGATATGGAGAATGTTGCTGTTTTACCGGTACCAGACTGTGCCTGGGCAATGACATCTCTGCCCTTTACAATTGGCTGAATACTTCTCTGTTGGATAGCCGAGGGCTTTTCAAAACCTAAAATATGAAAACAAAACGCATTAGAAAATATACACCAAAAACATAACCTCTAAATATGTCAAAACCAAAACATAATCGTCGTTGGTGCGGGATCCAAGTAAACCGTCAAGAGGAATTATAATAAATTGCATGACTTATTATATTGGGATTATGGTAAATAACAGAAAACTAACCGTAAGCATAAATCCCGCGTAGAAGCTCCTCTCGGAGGCCCATCGTATCGAAGGTGGAGATAACTTCGACATCTTCACTCGTGTCGAACTCTACGTTGGATAGATCTTCCGTGGGCAGGGTTCTTTTAAAAGAAACCTCCGACATATTTAGATACTGTTGACAATCCTATTATAATAAAATACAAACAACCTCAAGCACAAACGAATTCTAAAAGCGAGATGGCCGCCACAACACGTATTTGGCAACTAGGCGATTGCTCGAGGGCCGGTGGAATAGTGCTGCCAGCAGTAAAAATACGGTTAGTCAAATACTGTAAAATTGTCGGCCAATCAACGAGCGGAGAAATAAAACTTTGAAAAGAACGAACCCATTTGAACGAACCAAAATGGATGCTGGGTGTGAATGAACTAGTGGAAAACGAACAAGTAAATGTCGAGTTGTGTCGTGGGTTCGATTTGTGTCGAAGAATCCGGCGTCGGAATTTCTTAATCGTCGGTGTCGTGGGTGGAATAAAATGTGTAGAATAGAAGACATTTGATTGCTAAAGTTATATATTATCGAAATCAGTTTCAAAGAATACCTTAAATATGTTTGATTCCGCGTAAAGTCTAGCTGTTTTTCGCAGGTGGTAAGCAGAGGATGAAAATTTTGAAGTTTTGTAGGAGTTTATTTCAACAATTTCAGCCGTTCCTCAATATATAATAGTTTCGAAACGCCGACTTCACAATGAAGAATTGTGACAGTTTTAAAACTGCAACATGCTGACGACCCTAGGTTTGTCAGAGATGAAATGCATATACAGGAAAGAAACAACACAACTCTGACAACATGTACAAAAATGACAGAGGAAGTGGACAGAAGACATGGCATGAATGGCAACAGCAGTAGCAAGGGAAACTCGGATGATAATTCCGTAAACAGTTCCGCACCACCGAATTCCGCGACCTCCGCCGGAGGAAGACTCAAGTTCTTCAAAGGTAACTTGTTATTTACTGTATATGTCGTTAGTCGTTGCTCGTTACTCTCACCCGCGCAATTTCTGTAATGAGTAGAAAGTCTGTTTTCATGCTCTGATAAGCGTACATGTACAGTGAACAGTGGTATAATGTGTGTGTTGGAATTACAGATGGAAAATTCATCTTGGAGCTGGCTCGGGCTCGTGAGGGGGAGCGGGTGGGCTGGGTGTCAGTGCCGCGCAAGACCTTCTGGCCGCCCACGCCCTCGGGGGCTCCGCCCGCCCCTGCCACCCCCTCCACCCCCTCTACCCACTCCACCCTGTCTGCCTTGTCCACCCTGTCTGCGCGACAGGAGAGGGCCACTTCCCTCAGCGGTAAGATATCCCTTGCCTCCCTACAACAAACAATAAAATAAATACTCACACACTAGGGTGTCCTTATTGGCCGGTAATGATACTAATTAAAATTACTGAGCGACAATTTTATGAAATAACAAGGGATTCCAACAGAGAAACAGAAGCCAGATTTACCTGGAAAAGATACGTTTGATTCATATTGATTTTTGTGTTGTTAATGTGATATTGTATCCTTGTCTGTCTAATTGCAATCCGTGGCAGTGTTTATGACAGTCGATTATAATTGTTTTACTTCTGACAAGACAATAATGAGTAAAAGTTCCAATAGTAGATGCTCGTTTCTCTGTGAAAGTCTCTCGGAGATTAACAAATATTTCGTTTTGATCTGTACTTTATTTGACCAATTTTGGGAGAACCTTTGATCAGGAAAATAAATTGTGATATTCTATAGAGTAGTTTAAGAGGTTACCCATAGATTACACACAGCTGTCGATAATGCAGGGATTGAGTCTATAATAAATTGCAACCTTAAGGTCGAGGAATAATTCCTACCTCCTGCTAAATAAGCCATTAGAGCTCATTGTGTCTATAACAAAAGTCCAAAGTGTTCTGTTGATCCCAGAGTTTTATTTAAAGAGGTGTAAGACAAACCCGGAGTTACAACAGAAATCTTAGGTACTAAACCACAAAAATACAGAAAGAATTAGTGTCACATGTTGGAGTGGAAAGTAAAACAGGAAGAAAAGATAGATAAAGATTTTGGGGAGAAAGCGGAACAATTTACCATGAACGTTTTAAGAATGGGACCATATAAATGATATGTAAACTAATTGGTGATTGATCATGCTGTAATTAATATTTAGCCACTCGAGCAATGGGGTATTTACAAAATAAATGCCTAGAACGATAAAGTTATGGCTTCGGCCTGGCTCGTTCAAAAAATCATACCTCCGAATATTAATATGGGAACATATAAACTGCTTACTATGGTTTAAAGCCAACGAATCCACCTAAATTTAATTGTTTATCCTATATTTGTAGGTTTTATAATTGAGCTGGTTGCGGGAATTTAGAAATAAATTCTAAAAAATCGTCTACATAAATTTGGCAGTCATCGCCTAGAATTGTTGTCATGATTCGCCCCTCCCCTTTATGTTTATATCTAGTATACACACCCTCCTTTCTATCTTAAATTAAATATTCACATTGGTTCATCAACATTATTGGTAAAAGTTAAAGCGTGTATAGTTTACCGCTATGAAGTGTGCATTGCCAGGTAACTAAAATTACTTACAGTGAAAAAATATATAAACACACATGCATTTTATTAGACAAATGTATTAACTTTTCTGTCACCTCACTTTTTGTCTTTTCATATAAAAATAATGAATAAAAAATTCACAAAGTTTCATAATTTGATTTCGTGTTTGCAACCTTTGGTTTCATAAAGTTGCACATTTTAATTCTTCTGTGGTTAACTTGTACATTTAAATATAAAGCATGGTGTTTTTTTCTCTTTCTAACATCATATTTAGATCATATTTGTCACCATGACAGTAAGGGAGTCATTAACGGTGTCTACGAGACGACCACATGAAGGGTTAAAACATTAACCAATCATGCCGTTTCTCACGGGGGTTTACAGGGACGATGGTCCGCCACGAAACGATGTTTGCTTCATTCACATTTCACATCATACATCATTGAGATGTGCCATGTCTTCCCCTAACACACAGTTTTAGACCAATATTTGACTGTTGTAGTCAACTATGTATGCTATACAAGTATTAAGCTTGTATGTGGTTCACATTTCAACTCATTTTTGTTGTGGCTGAGTCAGGTAATGTCTTTTCACTACAGAACTCAAGGGATACATAGTATGTATTATGGTCTGTAATGTGTGGAACTTTATCCTCTCTTTATACATCCCACAGTGCATATTTCTCAATAAACGCTTATCTTTAATTCAATTCTATGAATGATAATGGTTTTCTATAATTTGTCTTCAATTTTTAAATACGTCTATTTGAATTTCACTTTTGTTTTGGGGAATGAATGAATGCCAATCTTGGAAGCGTAAATTAACCCACTTCTCGACATCTGATTGAGCTGAAACTCGGCAGATAAACTCATTGTCAATGACAATGCGTTCCATCAACTTTGGTGGCAGTAAAGTACACACACGCGGACATATAAGCATTTCTCTGAAATTGGATGACATTACAGCCATTAATATACAAAATAAATGTCGGTCCCACCCGATTGGCTTTTGGCGAGGGTATTCGTGCGGTTTACTCCAGTCCCTCAGAAGAAAGGTACAATCCTCAATCAAACCAATCTTTTTACTTTTTTTAAGTTTTAAAATAGATGCATTGTAGTTAAAAAAAAAAAATTTACTGGTTGATTTTTTAAAGGCTTGTTTCAAAGATGAACGAATTGAACTCTATAAAACACCCAGTTCATTTATTTTTATTATCATTATTAGTATTAGTTAATGAGCAAGCGGCATTCTGTTGATGCCCTCATGTCTAATTTCATGTCAATCCTTTCTTCTCTCCAAATGAGAATCCAATCGAGTTTTAAATTGATTTAAATTTTTGTAGCGTCAAGGACATGTGTTCCATGCTTCCACTATTTTGTTTGCAAGAAAGTGTTTCCTAGAATTAGATGCAAAAGGTATGTCCAGATAAAAGTCTCAATCAAGTTACCCTTTTCTCTTCTTTCTTAATTCCTTGTGTCTATCTTCATAATGCTGGACTCTCAAAGCTCTTAGTATTTTTGTGAAATGTCTCTGTACCCTCTTTGAGATCTTATCCTTTCCAGGAGAGGTTGCACATGTCATATCAGGTTCTTAATCAAGGAAGGCTTTCCCAATTAAGTATGTTATTTAATTTGCTTTTTTAACCATCCCAGCGGTTCCCGTTTCAAGTCTTGTAATATGGTAACCCCTACGTCTTGTTGTAATGTCACTGTTTTTAGCGGTGTTCCATTAAGTTTGTATGCAGGCTTGGTGTTAGATTTTCCATTATGTAGATACAGTGCATTTTTCAACATTGAGTTTTAGAAGCCAATCCTTTGTCTGTTAATATATTTCATTTAAGTCGTTTTGCAGTTGGTCATGATGTACATATGGATTTACAAGAATTTTGTATCATCTGCGAAACAGCTGGAGTCTGATTTTATTACAGTATGCAGATCTGTGATGTACAAAATAAACAGAATTGGACCTAAAACTGATCCTTGAGCGACAAAACTGGTCACGTTTTGCTCAGTTTTTCTCATTTTCTCTCAGTGAGGAAGGATTTAATTGATTTATGTCGTTCTCTTATGCCTAGAAATTTAAGTTTAGCCAACAGCCTATATGATTTGAACAGCATCGAAAGCTTTCTCAAAGTCGTGATATAATATTATGTCAGTAGGAATCCGCCTGCTCCACTTGTTTATCCATTAATTTATGTTAATAATAAGATTGGTAATTGTGGATCTTTTCAGTACAAATCCATGTCATCTGTTTGAGATTGTCTTTACTATAAATTCTCATTCTCGTTTACTATAAATATGTAAAAAAAATTTAAAAAGACAATGGGAATGCTACGAATAACCTGACAATATTTTAAAAAGTCTTACTACTGCCATTAAAAGCGGAAGATGTTGTTAGTGCATTGATGGAGGACTTAGCTAGCACATCATTTGAATGCATGACGCCTTGGTTACGCAAGTAACTTTTGGTGACTACCGCCATACACCTGCGTGAAGTTCATACGCAGGCACACATTGCTGAAATTCGGTAACTTGTCAGTAATTTCAGTCATGTCAGTCTCCCGTGACCAGCTAGTCGAGGTTGTTCGCACTCACGTCGTCAAGACTTTAAACATGGCGTCACTTGTGTCAGATATTTTGTAAAAATGCTAGGAACAAAACAGTCGAAAAAGAATAACAGGATATAAAACTGACCGCTACAGAAACTATTTTGTTGTGAGTGAGGTTATGGATGTGTTCTAGTTTTAACATTTCCAGAATTCAACAAGATTGCTGGCAACGCGGGTCTCATGATTTCAGTAGACACGTGTGAGCGACAAGTTATTTGCAAAGTGAGTACACAGCATGAGTATTGGATACTTGCTGGTTCCTGTGTAATAATTGATGATATTAATTTTAATATTTAATGTGCCATAATTTAAAGCACATTAAATACCTGCAGTGTGCGCCATTTTCATTAGTAGCCTAATTAATTGTGTCCAATTTTATTGTAATTATTGCTTCTCTTGTATTATTGTGCAATTGCACACCGTGACTCACTGGTTCCAAGTTCTCTGGTCCCATTTTCAACATTTTTGCAGCCTTAACTAGTTTTGTTATTTTCAGTATTTGCTCAATATACATATGTGCCTCCATTATGACTAATTATTATTGTTATTTTGAATGAATGAGTTATTGAATTAAAATAGATTTATTGTTTATTTAAATTTATACCTTTCCTATATTTAGTTCAAAAGTCAGCACACATTTTTTCTATATTCTTTTATAACGAATATCGTAGTTCTTAATTTCACCGAAGTTGTTGGAATTTACATTCAGACATTTTATAAACCCAGTGGAGAAATTATACATATCTTGTATGATCCGCTTCGAGTCCTGATCCTCTGATGGAGAGATATTCTATTTGAGAAAGTATTTTATGTTTATCTTTGAGCAGTGTTCCTGTAGTTCCACAGTGAGTGTGGCCATGCTGGAAACTGATTTCTCTTTTGTTTTTCAAGAGGCTGGAAAAACAAAACTCAATAAGTGTGAAAAGTTGTTAGTTGGGAACCATATGTGCAGGTTTTACTGTATCCCTGATTATAATTTTAGTTTATCTTCAGCTTTGATTCTAGTACTCTTTTATTAATCTTTTCTAAAGCAAAAAGGACTGATCATTTAAATATAATTTTCAGTGTCTGATGACAACAGTTCGGTGCAGTCGTCTCCGTGGCAGCGCGACCATTGCTGGAAGCAGGCTACTCCACGGCGGGGACTCTCGCGGGAGCTGTGCCTGCTGTACCTGCGGCCCTCCTGTCTGTCTTCACGCCTGCTGCAGTGCCCCGCCGCCCGCCTCAAGCGGCGCCGGCCCCTCGACCCCACCCCCGTTCCTCCTCTGCCCCCGCAGCCCAGTAACGGATCTCCCTCTCTGCCCACCTCCGCCTCCCCGAACCCCGCTGACGCTCCATTCAGGGGGACGGACAAACCGACGGCTCAGGGCAAATTTAAGTTTTTCAGAAATAAGAGTGACAATGCGATAGAACCCGTCGCTCTGAGAGTATACAAGAAAACTGCAAAGAAGGCAAAGCGACGAGAGATGAAGGCAATCATAGATTCACTCAAGGAAAGATTGCCCCAGTTCACTCCGGTGAATGCTAAAATATCAGCCCTGAACTGCAAGCAGGAACACTCGATGGTCTCTCCTCGGAAACGAATTTTGCGGGAACTGGAGAGGGTCAGCCTGGAGGACCAGGCCAACAAGAGAAGCCGCGCGCGTCACACCCCGCCCGCTCCTGCGCCGCAGCCCGGTCCCTCCTGTGCCCCCGACCCCCCCAAGCTGTACAACGGCTCCTCTCACTCCCGCCCGCACCAGCCCTCCAAGCCCGTCAGCAGCTACAGCATCCACTCCATCCTCAGCATGTCAGAGGACAGCGCCTCCGGCGGATCTCCCGACGGGCATTCCAAGAAGCCCCACTCCTACTCCAATGTGAAGACGGAGTCTCCGGTCAGCGCCCACTCTCCGGACTCTCACTCGGTGAAGAAGCCCCATGCATATGCGTGCGCTAAGTTGGACTCTCCCGTAAGTGTGCACTCGCCCGACCCCAGTCCCAGCCCGGAGCACTACCGGCGGGCGGCGGGGGATTGGGGCCGCTCGCCGCCGCCTGTGCGCCCCTTCATGCCCCCGCGTGCCCCTGAACTGGCGGACTACTACTACGGGGAGGGCTACAGCCTGTACCCGGGGGCCTACTTGGCGCCCAGCCCCTACCTGGGCAGCTACCCGGGCTACGTACAGGCGCGGGCGCCCCCTGTGTGGCTGCAGTACCCGCCCCAGTTGCCTCCCGGGCCCTGGCCCCCACTGCTCTCTGATCACACACCCAGGGAGGACACATCAGGTTAATATTACCCTGCCATTATTATCAATGTACTGCAAAATGGCAGACAAAAATGTGCCACACTAAATAAAGTATTTGTAGAATGAAAAAGGCCATTTGTACAGAGAGATAGTAGCATACAATGAGTATCCACCATACTCTTTTGCTAGAGTTTGTACATAATGCTATGCGTCAACTACGGCCCTTCGTGCACAGAGATTCTTACAAGCAACGTGACTGTGTTTGATAGCCTTCCGATAATCTACCCTTTAATGCTGGATTCCGTACACGGCCCTACCCGAATTATACTGAACTTGATCGTCTTTTCTAGTGCAACCGTGGAATTAATACGACGTCAAGCAACGAAGACAATTATATTGTTCTTTATATGTACAAGCATAAAAAGCAATCTAAAAGAAGATTGGGTTGACCCATACAATGAAATAAATGTTAATTATAGGGCATCCGTCACTGCAAGGAACTGCACGAGATTGATGTCAAATTGACTTTCTTTCCAACCTCAATCAAAGCCTTCTTCCCTAAATCCTTTCCAACGATTTCCGATAAATTATAAATATATAAATGTGGATATTTTCCTAACGAATTTAACATTTAAATCATGTTATGACCTCATTTCAGTCAAACGAGTAGTAGATGCGAATGCAACTCGTGTAGCGTGCTACCAGCATTGTTAGTAGCGTGCAACTGATGTCAAATCCATAGTCGACGCGTCATATACGAAAACTCGCAAAATAGAATGGTAGCACGTGCACAAAACTCAAGTCGCTTGTGAGTATCTCCGTATACAAATGGCCTTAATGCTCATATTTATTATAGAGAAAATTAATATTGTGTTAAATGTAAGAATGATGTAAGCCTTTAAGCATTTAAATGTTATCAAGCTCGATGCGTACAGTTAGTTGCCATGTGTTGAATATTCCCTGCATGAAAAGAATAACATTTCTCCGTAAAGGTTTGTTTAGCCTCGTATTATTATTTAGTAATGATTGTTTTGTCTGTTTGTTTCAGATTTACCGTTAAACTTGTCGAAACACTAACACAAGTGCAATGTGGTCCGTGCGGAGAGTCGAGCGTTCGCTGTCGGGTCGGCTCCTATGGACTCCAAACTACATTCTACATAGTACTGGCGCAGTTACTAACCTTATTCCAAATAGCCTTATTTGAGAATTAGACTGATAAAGTATTTAACAGAACACAAAGACACTATCATATATAATACTATCTTAGAGTCACGTGTTTTACATAACGCGCAAATCTATGGGGCATTCTGTCTACCATCCTAAAAGAACTATATAAATATATATTTTTATATAAAGTATATAATATGTATTACAATTTTTGAGAAAGAAGATGTTTGAAGCTCAAATGAAAATAACACTTTGGCTATAAATTACCTGAGTAATTTATTTTAATTTAATTTAATTCTCGGACTGACTTAATGGTATTCTATTATTATTTTTTTATAATAATGTGATATCGTAAAATTCTTCAATTAATAATTATTATTATTAGTTAGATTTGTGAAACAAATGTTTAATTCTGGGCGTTGAACAAATTTTATACAATGTGTAGTTGATAATGTTATTCAGTACTCTCTCAGTAATCCGCTTGATTATCCGACAACTACTATAATTCCATGTTATTTTTACCAGTTGAAAGCACAAAATCAAGCTCTGTGATTCGCCGGTAATTGTATGTCAAATTCAGTTGTCCGCCACGTGCCTAAGCTCGAGCGCCGAGCTTTGCACACTGACGAATTGGGTTATCTTACTCCTGGTCACATTGGTTAGTCCTCTTGAATATTCTAGGAACTGTCGCATGTGTTTCTGTTAGTTTTTTTCGGCCATGTTTTATGTTTGAATAAGTTTACCAAATGGAGTCTTTTCGCAAGCGTGAACATCACACCTTAACCCCTCAGGCATATTCTGTCAGAAGGTTGGAGTATTTCCGCTTTGCAAATAAATGTAAAATTTTATTATTAGAAATGAACATATAATTTGTGAAATATTAAAATTTTGAATACAAACAAACAAAAAATTAAAATTACCGATAATGAAACAAAAATACACATTTTATTGGATAAATGTATTACGAATGTTATTGTAAGCCTCACCTTTTTTGTCGTTTCATATAAAAAAAATTAAAATTAAAAATTGCGGTGGGAACTTTTGGATTTATAAAGATGTACGTTTGAATTAATTTGTTGTTAACTTGTAGATTTGAATATAAAGCATGGGGTTTTCTCTATCTACCACCGTTTAGATCATGTTTCTCACCATGACAGTATACCATATGAGCTGTTCCCAAAAACGAACAAATTAGCCTGAGAGATTAATGTTTAAACCAAAAAATGGAAATAAATCTGCCGCTTTCCGTGGATTAGTGAGAGAGTACTGTGTTTGAATGAAAAAATACTTCTTTCTCAAAGCGATGAAACTTGAAGTATTGACCGGGGGGCAGGGAAGCTCTCCATATGTATTTTTACGGTTGAAAGTGCCAGCGATGTGTATCTTGAATTAATCTGTAGAATAATGCATTCTCCAAGCGTTCGGCAGAAGAAATATCAAATAGTTTTAACCTGTTCGCCGCCATATATTATGGTTTACGAATAATCCACCCCTTAAGTTAAATGTGGATAAGAAATTTTTCTACTTATTTGCTTCATGTCTCCAGAGCATGGTGTTTTAATAAATAGGCAGCCTTTACACAATGATTTACGAGCAAATTAAAGGAAACACGACCCATCTGCTCGACTGCACTACAAAGAACAGCCTCTCTTGTATTATCCACTGTCTTGACGTTGGGGCAGCAGTTGGCTATGAACAGCTGTGGATTAAAAACTAAAATAAATTTTAAAAAATTTACTTTGTTTTAAACCACTTTATTTGAGTTATATAGGTCGACCGGTTTCGGTACTCGACCTTCTTCAGGACAATTGGAAGGTTGAGTGCAACCGAAACTGGTCAACCTATATAAATCAAATAAAGTGGTTTAATACAAAGTAAATTTATATTTATTTACATAATGTCAAGCCTCAAAGTGTTTGCTTTCTTCGATAATTTGAAAAAGAATAGTCTACTTTGTTTTGACACCTCTATTTATTTATATTTTGGATGCCTACCGTAAGATTAAATACAAGATTTTATATTATTGCCAGATTTATAGACATGAAGCTAATAAGAACCGAAATTTACTGTACAAATATTTATGTACACTACTTTCAAAAGATGTTTGTACGTATTAGCGTCACTTTCTTCTGCTGAATGACGGAATAATGAAACCCAAATAACATTCCATCTCCGTGTTGAATTGATCTCAGTGTCTTTGGGAACTCCCGGCCCGCCCCGTGAGGAGAGGTGTGGAAGTGATTGTGTGAGGTTCCCCAAACGTACTAACTCCCGACAAACCACGTGGCCACTGTCCACTGACCTATCGTGAGCCGTGCCTTCAGAGAGTAAAATAATTTAATGTGAAATACATATTTTACTATGAATATATTGTACAGTTATTATATAGAATGTTATCCGCATTAAGCCTCTTTGGAGAACTGTTCTTATCAGACATGTATTGAATGATATTTTTAAAAAGTGTAAAACGATATAAGTGTAAAGTGTTTTATACGGAATATAATATTATGTAATAGTATTTTTAAGCTTGCAATTTCTTCATTGTAAAGATATTTTTATAACATTTTCAAAATTGATAATCATTACTATCGCAGCTTGACATCTATTTTCTTATGAATATTTATATACTCGGTATAAACTTACTGTAGCAATAGAAGCAATTGCCGGAGTAATACCGTGTAATTACCAAAAAGTAAACGTATTTCAGAATATCTGATGGTCCCATTGTTGGATAGAACTAGTACCTCCCGGCATTTTAAAGGCAGTTCAAATGATAGCAGTGCCTTTCTACCAACAATAGTTATCAATTAATATAGACCAAGTTGCTTTCAAACTCGCAATAAATATATTTTTTATATAAATGGGTATTGATGTATTGATATTAGGGATAGCTGACCCGGTTATGATCAGATATGGAAATAAAGAGACGGGACAGTTCGACAGTCGATAATCTCATAAAAGCCTTTTGGAGAATGTAATATACACTATTAATATAATATATTATTATTATTGTACAGAAAAGAACACAAATGAAGATAGTATATAGACATATTTTAAATATTAGAAATAAATTGGGGACCATGCAGTTTCTTCAGGGTTGACATTTGCGTCTCAGAACACTTCCCTTTATATTTATGCAGAAGCTATTTTGCCAGGCGAGCGTGCCAAAGCAATGGCAATGGTTGGTTTGTAAATAATCCGCAACATGAGTATGTATTGGGTGGGTTGGTTTAATAAAGATGGCGCGCTGACTGTGTGTGTATGTATGTTATGTAAATAGTCATATTAGAGTTGCTAGATTAAGCCGCACATGTATTCCCATTGGTAAAGTCGCGGAGTGGCTTCCAATAGTCGAAGAGAACCACCACTCTAGTGACTGCATTAGCAAGCAAGCATTGTACAGTATTTTTTAACCTAACGCTGTTTAAGGTATCTCTACCGCCCCGCTCTCTGTGGTCCCGAAGGTGTGCCGTGCGTCGCGCACTACGCACCGTTCCCCCCACCTACACATTGTTCCCGCAAGATGCCTTAGACACCCAAGGACTATTCCTATATGAATTTAAAGTATTTTATATCCGGGATAGGTTTCCGAGATCTTGAGATTAATGTCTAGATGATAGTTAACGCGAATCTACGCAGGTTCGTATCGTATCCTACGTGAGAAAATGTTATCGGTACGGGACTGAGTTTATATTCTTCATATCATCGTTATTTGTATCAATGTAACCATTTGGATAATCATACAATTGATTTCATAGATGTCTCGATTGCTTCTCTGTAAAATGTGCCATTTACCTTCTACTCTACTCGTAGCTCTTTATCTGTTTTGCCGCATCAGACAATACATACATATTACTATTACTGGCACTGTTCACTTATTTATTGTGATATGACTGAAATTGCTGCCCGAGCCTGTACACTGTTCATTCTGTTTGGCATTCGACATGACAGCCCATGAATCAGGTGTCTTCCTACAACTACCTATGAAGATGATCTATGATTGAAAATTTATTGATAATTAAGGTATAGCTATTTACTCGAATAAATGAAATTTTCTACAAGACATTTATTTTATTTAAAGCCTGCCAAACAAAACACACAAAGAGAACGGAACTCACAAAAGGTAATACAAAGTTTAAATAACACATCTTTGGTTCTCAAAGTCTGCGTAAGATTAAAGTGTGAAGAAATGCTGGCACTGTACGATCGTCCAACTCTGAACCGAATTCTGAGTAGGATGGTTGGATGATGGTACAGTGCCAGTATTAGGGAGTCCAACAAGGAACTGGATATTTCAGAGTCGGAGCAACAAGTGTAACATATCCACATTGGGCCAGGAAAAGGCCCATTGAGTTTTTCAATGGAGAACATTCATCATTGGATGGGCTCAAATTGCGGAAAATCTCATCTGGTTGGCTGAGGGTTGGAGTCTGGCAGAGTTTTGAATCCTGAAGGAATTCTATGACAAAATATCTAAGAAGTTGTGTTATTTCTTGATCAATTGTCAAACTAGACCTTTGACCTACTGCTATTTTGATTAATTTGAAACCTAATGTAAAACATTTAGGACGGGTTGTTACACAGAATTTGAAAAATTCATCAAATTTCAACGTTAATTTTCAAGTTCTGTTATATCAATATGGGCTAGTTGCTTAACAGAACTGAAATAATAACAGAACTTGAAAATTAACTTTAAAAATTGATGAATTTTTCAAATTCTGTGAAACAACCCGTCCTTATAGTTTCTCAACACGGAATTCTGGTAAGTTGGGTGTGGGATGATATTGGAATATGATGAACATTCCTGTGTTACTAATAACCTGAAAATGTTTGAAAAACTCCTACTAACATAATTATAAGCAGAAAATGGTGCTTGTGCCAATGATAAAGGACTTAGCTAGCAGAGAAAATGAACCCTCGTCCCCTTCTTTGGAATCCGACACATTTGTCCATTCGGCTACTACATTTAAAAACTGGTAAGTATGTAATAATTGCAACCTTCTCAGAGGCCAGACCAGTTGCGGCTCGTGACTATCGAATATGATAGATGAAAATTTTAAAAATTCGAGGTTATTGATGTTGTTTAGTCCAAAACGATTTCTTTTTTTTTTGAAAATTCATTTCTTGAATGAAGATTTTCAGGAAATTTCGGTTTGGCCGTGCGCCGCACGGATTTACTGAAAATCTTCATACAAAAATCGGAATTTTCGATAAAAAAAGAAGACATTTTCGGCTACAACAGCATCAATAATGCTATTTTTTATAATATTAATCCGTTATTAATTTTAGTACACCCAAAAGTCACGAGCCGCCACTGGTTGCAACCATTTACTAAGTATTTCAATGATTGCAACACTAAAGTGCATATTTATTAGTGCAGTTATGCTATTATGCTGCTTGAATACTTCTTTGGTTTTAACTTTGGTTAGAATCGAGCCAATTGCCAATGCGAGCGTATAGAAAGGGTAAACCAGACAAAATACCTAGGGGTCATTATTGATTCACACTTACGCTGGACTGACCACATAACTTTCATTACTAATAAACTAAAAAGAGTCATGCACCTAATAAAGTCAATCAAAAACATTTTCCCACATTCAATACTTAGATCTATATATTTCGCACTCTGTCAATCGATTGTTACATATGGCATACTGGCTTGGGGAAGCGCTACAAACACTGCAATCGACCCAATACAAAAAATTCAAAAGGCAATAATTAAAATCATCTTGCAAGTACCATTCCACACAAATTCAAGCGAAATTTTCAAAACATTAGACGTCATGTCAATAAGACAACTTTATGCCAAATCTGCACTACTAAATTTCCTCCAACAGAAACTACACATTCCAATACCACCTCAAACAACAATAAAAACAAGGTCGACAACAAACAATACCCTGAACATACCGATAACATACACCACACACGGACAAAGACACTTCCAGTATTACGCTACAAAACTTTTTAATTGTATGCCCACCACTCTGAAACTACTACTAATGGGAAATACATACACAAACATTCACAAAAAACTGATCACAGCCTGGATCAAAAAACAAGATATCCATTTTATACAAAACTTTATAACACCAAACCAAACATAATCATGGATGAATGTGTATGTATGTATGTATACATGTGTTTACTTATATGTGTGTATGCATTCATATATGTGTATTTATGTATGTATGTATATACATGGGTGTATGTATATATGTGCACATAAATAAATATTTTTTTCCTTTTTCTTTAAATAAAAATGTACAATAACCATTAAAAAAAAAAAAAAAAAAAATAAAATCCTAACTTACACTTTTATACAGGGTGTCCGGAAACTCGTAGTACAAGCGGGAAACTGGTGAATCTACATCACATTTGGAGTCGATTTTGTAGTATATTTTTTTTTGATTTGAGCTTTCGTTATCGAGTAAATCGAGTTAGAAGTTCATTTTTTTTTTTTTTTTTATTTTTTTTTTAAATCAAATTCTTATAAATTATTACTGAAGATCAAAGTACCCAACTAATTAAAACTATTTGAAAGTAAAACAAATGAAGAAACTCGGATTTTAAGCATTATTTTGAAATCACCCTTCATTTAATCCGGTGTAATCATAAAATATTTCTGCTCTGCAGGGTTAAAACATCTGTTGTTCAACCCTAAACACCAGAAAAAACTTTAACCCTAAAATAGCCGAAAAATATTTTTTTTTGGTTTTTTTTTTTTTTGTGAAAATGCTCAAATCAAAAAACTTTATGTTTTTTTGGGTTCCCCATGTGGTGTAGATTCTCCAGTTTCCCGCTTGTACTACGAGTTTCCGGACACCGTGTATAAGAAAATTTAACCAATACACATAAATACATGTACCATATAATCATAACCACGTAAACACCTCAGCACAGGTTCTCCCAGTGAGGTGTTCACGAAACATATAACATTACCCACCACAGTGTCACCTACTCAAACCTACCTCACACCCAGCATAAAAAATAAAATAAAAATAAATAAAAAAAACACCACATTAACAACAGTTCTAAATTTATGTATTATATACAAATGTAAATATTTGTAATGTATGTAGACACTGTAATGTATGTATAGAAATAAATAAAATAAAAAAAATCAAAAATTGTAAAAAAAATGTGCGTGATTTTTGGTATATATGCAGCCAGTTCTTGCCAAAGCGCATTCTGGGCATCCAATTTAGGCCACTTTTTCAAGCACTGCTGGGCCGTATGTCTTGAATAATGTTGGCGTCAATAATAATAATAAACAGATAACTTGTATAGCGCCATTTTTGTGAAAAATCACCTCAAGGTGTACAATTTATTACGAATTCCTAGTCCTATCTAATTTTATTATTGACAAACAGATTCAGAAAAACATACAAATTATTTACAAACAGATACTGAAAAGTAAGCCGGAGCCATTCTGTCAATTGATTTAAATACCATCCAGCAGGGCTGTAACTGGATTCTTTCAGGACATTTGAGTCGGTAAAGGTTTTTTAGATGCTCTGAAATGTCGTAATATTTAGATACGCCGGAGATAAGTCTTGCTGCAACGTTGGAAACGGATTGCAATTTGTTAATTTGATATCTGGGGAGACTTGCATCTATTGCATTGCAATAATCTAGACATGAAACAACATACAAATTGACCGACAATTTAGTCAACCTCTGTTGGCAGGTTTCTCCTCACTGCTTTAATTTGCCTTAATTGTAAGAACCCCGTTCTTATAGTTCTTTTCACTTGAGCTTTAAGGGAAAAATCAGCATCCAGATTGATATATGTATATATTTTGATAAATGTTTTTGGAGTCACTTCCTGAAATGGTTATTAGGGAGTTATCAATGTTATGCTAATGTCTGCTTGTGGCCGTCCAGAGAAACTCAGTCTTTGACGGATTCAGCTTCAATCTGTTTGAGGTCATCTAGCGAGTAATTGCTTCTAGACACTCAGTTATGCGAGTTTTCAGACTGTCTATTTCTTCTGGTAAGCGGTGAAAATAAACTTGCTGGTCATCAGCATAACAGTGGGATAGAAGACCAAATGTTTCAATTATTTTAGTGACATTATTTGTGAAGAGGATGAAGAGTAGTGGGCCCAGAACGGAGCCCTGGGGGTACTCCAGATGAAAGGGTTGCATAATTTAATTGTTTTTGGCCAACCTTCACGCCACCGTTTAAACCGTTTATTACTTTGATAAGAAAATCATGTAAAAAGCGGCACTCATGTCTAAGACTGAAAGGAGTGCCAGTTTACCCGGCTCGGTAAAGGTAGGGTTATATTCGATAAAATGGTTCCATGATATTTCATCAAAATGAAAATACAACACGCCTTTAAAAAGATATGGAGTCATTAAAAGTGATGAAACAAAAACTAGGTTTAATAGTTACCTATGTAACCTATTCAACCTAGTTTTTGTTAGACATTTATAAAAATAGTACATAGTCTAAGCAGTTTAATCATAAGTAGTTTCCATAAATAGCTAGTTACATTCAGAGAAATGATTTTTTAGTATTATATATAATAAATAACATAGCATTTATATAGCGCAATTTAGTGTCGTTTCACTCCAAGCGCGCTTTACTTTAACAAACTTAAAAACGGTAATTTAGTAATAGTGGTCATGTTCTTAAAATTATTCCTATGTGTGCCTTACCCAATACAGATCTAAGAATATAACACTAAATATACAGTTTATACAAAGCGATGACAAAAAAAAGAATAACAATAACAGCAGGACAGGACAAAACAAGAACATTAAAACTAAAACATAATATAGAACAGGAGGCAGTTTGTGCCCAGAAATGAGAATATTCTGAGCAGACATTCAAGAAGTTAAGATTTATGAATGGTAAGATTTTTTAAATAATTTTGTTTTTAAAGCCCATTTAAACTCAGCCAAATGCTGGAGATTAGTAATAGCTGAGTGAACTTTATTCTAAATAAGCGGGCCTGTTACACAAAAAGAGCGATCATAGAAAACGGCTCGAATTGACCTAGAAAGTTCGATTAGACGATTCAGCTGTCTATCGCTTAAGTTTTGTCGGAAACATAGTTACTATATATATAGGCAGGCTTTGAAATGAAATGAAGGTCATTAAGCAGATCTTAAACTCTATTCTTTCAGGGCATCGAAGCCAGTGAAGGCGATCCCTTAGAAGTGGGGTTATACAACAATACTTAGATTATCCAAAAATCATTCTAGCTGCAGCATTAAAAACTGACTGGATTCTATTGATTTTTTTCTTGAGGAAGGCCGGCATATGCACTATTGCAATAGTCTATACGTGAGACGACAAACGATTTTTTATTTTATTTGGTACAATATTTAACATTTTATAGTAGAATCCAGTAATGTTGGCCTCACTAGTGGCTTACCCGTGCTGAGGCCTATGTTATAGGCCTATATTTATGAGTGACTTTGCTCCATCAGAGGGAAGGCATCTCCTGATTGATTTTATCTGCCATAGACGGAAAAAGCCAGAACTCACAGCTTTTGAAATTTGCGATTCAAGAGAAAGACATAGTGAAACCCAAAAATTTTATTTCTGCATAAGGGATTATGTCTGTATCCTGAATTCGGATTGGACAGTAGTCAAGGAGGACTTGCCTTCCAGGGGAAGCTGTTCAAATAAATTCTGTCTTTGTCGGATTAAGTTTAAGTTTATTGACAGACATCTAACTTGAGACTGCGTTAATGAAGCTAACCACCTCGTTTTTAAGGACGTCTTTTTCATCCGGAGAACAAAACTTGAAAATCAAACGCGCACTCCAGTTTATATATCGTAACACCTAACGTCGACAAATAAACGCTTACTCTACCTGGCGAAGAAGACGGCTACGGAAAAAAAGCTAGCTTACGTATGGGTTAAAGCGGGAAGGGTCTACGTACGCCAAACATCAGAATCGCGAGCTATACACATTACATCTGAAAATATTCTTCTCACACTATTACTCACCAATACAAGCATACACATAATATTTTACTCAAACACCACACACACATCTGTACATTTACAAATCTTATCATTGTGGATATACTTGCATTATATGGCTACTCCATCTAAAATTGCGACAGAGATAATAGAACGCAATATTCATCCTCTAAAATGGCCTCAACACTGAATATTGATTTTGAAATATCATGTAATGTAGAACACACTTTCAACAATACTACAGATTTTAAAGCAATCGTCGCCGAAAATAACTCCCTAAACATAATTTCTCAAAATATTAGAAGCATTCAAAAAAACTTTGACAATTTGCAGTATTTTTACAAGACCTTAACACTCATTTCGATATTATCATTTTAAGCGAATGTTGGATAGACGAAACTTTCACTGACATTAACATATTAGGATATACGACTTTCCACACAACTACTAAACTTAACCAAAATGATGGGATCGTTATCTTTATTAAGGACTCGCTGAACTCTTCTCTATCGGAAATAAAATTAACAGAAGCAAATTGCGTCAAAATATCTCTAGGATCAGATTTATCTATTTTGGCTATTTATAGGCCCCCATGCTACAAAAATATATCACCTTTCCTAAACTCTTTACAACAACTCATGGAAAACAATAAAAATACTCAACAACTCATCTTAGCAGGAGACATAAATATAAACCTTCTTAACTGTAAACCCAAAACTAACGAATATCTAAGTCTACTAGCTCACTATGGCCTTCAGTCAACTATAAATTCTTCGACAAGAACCTCACTAGAGTCAAAATCCTGTATTGATCATATTTATGTTAAAACAAAAAATAAAACCATCTCATCCACTATTCATTCCACCGTTACCGACCATTTCACCACCACACTTGGTATGCGATTGAAAAATGAAATAAAACGTAAAATATATACAAATATGTCACAGCATATCATAGATTTCAAAGCACTTAGCTCTGATATAAGTCACGAATCTTGGATTACAACTCTAAAAGAAACGGATCCAAATAAAGCGCTAAATGAATTTCTATTAACCCTAAATACGTTTACCACTAAACACACTATAATAAAAACACGTAAAAACACTACTCACAAAACACTTCAAATTAAACCATGGATTACAGCAGGGCTAGTAAAAAGTATACACAAACGGAATATAATGCATGCAAGAGTAAACAAAAACCCAATGGACAGTAAACTAAAACACAATTATTTATTATACAGAAACCTATGTAATAGACTAGTAAAGCAGGCGAAACATGAGTTCTACAGGAAAGAAATAGATAATGCCGGAGGAGACACAAAAAAGATATGGAGAGTTATCAAAGATGCCGCTTATTCAAAACCTAAGAACAGTACTTCTATTAATAAATTGTTAGTCGATGGGGAAATCTGTTTAACACAAAACGAACCCAAAAAAATTGCAAATCACATTAATTATCATTTTTCCAACGTTGGCTTAGATTTAGCGGAAAAAATACTTACAAAGAACCACACGACAGAAGAGCTACTTGTCAAAGAAAGTTCCTCCTTGCGACCAAATCATTCCTTTAACATTTATAAAATAAATAAAAAAGAACTTAACGAACTCATTCTTTCTCTCAACACTCATTGTGCACCTGGTCCGGACAACATATCTAACCAAATCCTGATTAATTTACGAGAATATATCGGTATACCTCTCCTACATATATTTAATCAAAGTTTCTTCCAATGTGTTGTACCTGACAAACTTAAAATTGCCAGTATTACCCCGATCCATAAATCTGGAGACAAAACGTTAATATCCAACTACAGACCTATTTCACTACTTAACTCTCTATCAAAACTCCTAGAAAAAGCAATGAAAAAAAGACTGCTATCCTACCTCGATAAACACAACTTACTATCAAGTCATCAATTCGGTTTTCGGGCAAAAATGGGCACAGAACAGACAATTTCTGAATTAACCAACTTCATTGTAAAACATGTAGATAAGGGATCTAAAGTAATTGGAGTTTTTCTAGATCTGGCTAAAGCCTTTGACACCATCTCTCATGATATGCTATACGAAAACTTAAAAATATTGGCATCAATGGAAAACCGCTCAAATGGTTCATCAGTTATACAAAAAATAGGAAACAAATAGTTGAACTTAATAAATGCTTGAGTGACACAGCAGAAATAAAGTACGGAGTCCCTCAGGGTAGTGTCTTAGGCCCTATTCTTTTTCTTATCTATATTAATGGTCTCACTGATATTAAAATTCCAACACTCTGCTATAATGTGATCAGCTACGCAGATGATACTGTACTTCTTTTTAAAGAGCAATCTTGGGAAAAGGCATTTAAGAGCGCCGAATTTGGTATGAGGGAGATAAAAAAATGGCTCGACAAAAATCTTCTTACCTTAAACACCTCGAAAACCAAATTTCTAACATTCAGTAAAACAAATATTGGGCAACCAAAAACCGTCCCGCTTTTACACCTGTATCCATGTACTACATCACAAACCAAAAACTGCGACTGCGAAAAAATTTAACATTCGGATAATATTAAGTATCTTGGTTTAACAGTGGATTGCAAACTAAAATGGGAACTTCACATAATTTCACTTGCAATGAGAATCCGGAAACAAATATACATTTTTAAAACGATTAGAAACATTATGTCACTTAAACTACTAAAAAATGTCTACTTTTCCCTTTGTCAAAGCATTTTAATTTATGGTATATCGGCATGGGGTGGTTCCGCAGACACATACATCAAGCTACTTAATACAGCTCATAAAGCACTTATTAGAACTATGTTCAAAAAACCATATCTTTATCCCACTGAAAATCTTTTAATTAAAAATAAAATACTTGATATCAGGAAGCTATTCATAAAAAAAATTATCCATACAAATTGCATAAAATCGTCACCTTCACACATATCTCACTCCCAGAACACTAGAGCTAAATCTAACAATCATTTACAAGTGCGAATAATTAAATCCACTCTTGCTAAAAAACATGAATCTTACCTCGCACCTTCCATATTCAATATTTTCTTAAAAGAAACACAACATACAACTCAAATAAACAGAAAATGTACATATAAATACTTTAATACGTGGCTAATGAACAAAAAAAGAAATTGCATTAACAAGTTACTCGCAAACCTTCCATGCTAATTTTTATATGACATATTAAAATGTTCAATTACTCTTACATATGAATGTAATAATTTATATTTAGATTATTTTATCTAGGTAATCTTTTATTTTTAATTACGTTTCTTTTTCCTGTATTTTGTATTTTTATTTATTTACTTTGTATTTTTATTTATTTACTTTGTATTTTTATTCACTTTTATTATTATTGATATATGTAATAGTAGATACTGCTACCCGGCTCAGAACAGAAATTGTCTAGTGAGTCGGGTAGCGCACATAATTTGTAAACAAATATTGATGTCAATAAACGCCCGGGTTACCGGCAAAAAAAAAAAAAAAAAAAAAAAAAAAAAAAAAAAAAAAAAAAAAAAAAAAAAAAAAAAAAAAAAAAAAAAAAAAAAAACGATCATCTGCGTAGCCTTGTGATCTAAATTCGATGTGAGTTTCAGGTGATGTACGTTTATTGAATTTACCCGTCCAGACAGGTACATGTCCATTGGAGTACATCACCTCGAACGCCGAATTCTGTTTCAAGTACATTTATTAAAATACTATGATCTACTTTGTCAAATGCCACACTCATGTCAAGAACAGATATCAAACCCAACTTACCTGCTTCCATCCCGATGATCAAGTCTGAAATTACCAACAAAAGAACAGTTTCCGTTGAATGAAACCGTCGATAAGCAGATTGATTTTTGGCAAACAGACCAGCGGAGTTCAAGTACCTCTCCAATTGTTTGGCAACGATTTTTTCAAGCAGTTTTGATAGGAAGTGTAGGTTGGATATCGGCCTGTAATTATCTGTATTGTCAATATCAAGATTTTGTTTTTTTAGTTTCGGTGTAATAATTGATTTTTTAAGTGTTCCCGTTACAAGTGAATTTATTTATATCCAGGCCAGGTATGGGGTCTTGAGCGCATTGCTTGTTTGGGCAAGACTTCACAGCACTTATGATATCTTCTTCCGTTACTGCTGCAAAAGTAGTGAATTTACCTGAGAGTGGACTTGGTGCTGCGACAAAAGGCAATCCTACCCAACTGAGGGCCCGAATTTTTTCAACTTTGCTTCTAAAATATGTCACGAGACTATCTGCTTTAAGAGAGGAGAACCTTGATGTTGCTCTCTCCAGACAAAGTCTTTATATTTTGCCACAGTTTTCGAGGGTCTTTTTCTGACTCATACCAAAAGTTAGATTTTTTCTGTGTTACTTCTTCCTTGTAAGCATTTTGCTTCGCAATCCAAAGTTGCCGATTGCTGAAAGTCGGGTTTCGTCTGTTTCCTCTCAAATTTCTGCATTTCCCTTTTCTTCTTGAGACATTCAGCATCGAATCGTTTGCGGCAAATTCGAATGCAGCAGACCTTCTCTGTGAATGGCGCATTTTTGTAATGCCAGTAGCGCAAGGTTTTCAGTCCTTTGCAAAATGCCTCGAAGTCGAATTCTTTGACCCTTTACTTGCGATAAAGGGTTAAAGAATCATTCCAAATTTGGGACATAAGACTTTTATCATAAAATGCTATTTATTTAGTTCATCTATGTATTTTATTTTCAGTCAATTCCTTACTGTAAGCGCTGGATTATCATAAATTCCAGTGCTGTTACTTACAAGCTTTTAACTACAGTCGCATCAGTAAGCACGTAAATTCAACCATTTTTCAAGTGAGTGTGGTTAGAATTGTGATTTTTTTAAAAATATTATAATATTGTATTGTTTCATTCAATAGTAAAATTCTGATTTTTCTGAAAAATTTTTTATTTCATTTACGAAACTTTATTCTGAATTTGGAACACAGTGGTAATAATGTCTTTTTCAATAATCCAAATTTGGAACATAATGCATTATTGGGTGTATGATGGTCATATTTGGAACTCCATGAAGTGAGTGAACTGTTTTAATCCAGATGGAACAGCAACTCGACTTTGTACCGTGGCCGCAATACCAGATGGCAAGGAGGATGAACATATTTCTGGCTATGGTGCTCTTCTGTGCTTTAAGCCTAAGACAGATTACACTATACGCATCAACACTTGTTTGGGAGTGGCGTATGCAGATTATATGTTGAGGTGATACACTACACTATAATCTTCCTCAGGAGAAGCGGTCAGATTAATTTGGGAACTGCCGCAGAATATAATTTCTTTGAATGGGATCTGTCACATTGACAGATGCGTTGTTCGGGCATATAACCGATGGTTATTTTCAATAAATTATTCCCTACCTTCCCGTCCTTGTAACCTTGTCTCCAGTTCAATTTGGTAGGCGGGAATGGGTACCGCCGCCCTGGGAACCATTTATTGGATGACCAACACCTCTGCCACAGGTCACCCCAAGTGGTTCGCTACGTTTGGTGACTTAGCAGGGGTGCCCGGGTTCATGGGTTAAGGTTTGCCCGGGTCTTGGTGGCGGGTGCGTCGGCCCACCTTCTGCGTGGCGGGCCGGTTGGGAGATGCTGGTTGAGGGAGACCCTTTTCAACCGGTTACCGCTGTCCGGGCCGCTCCATAGTACAGGGGCCAGACCCTCAGGCTCACGACTAAGGGTGGGCTGCCCCATCAGCGAGTGAAAAAACCCCGCCACTGCTGTTGTGTCGGTTCGTGACCGGAGGGGACCCAGCAGCAGCGTTTGGGGCGCATTGGATGCCCTCTCCAGCCGGACTCTCCCAGCCTATCGCCTAGCACCGCAGTGGGTGGGCTGGAACCAAACGCTCATCACTCCTGGACAGCCTGAACCCCAGATTCCTACCCACCCCTCATACCTTTCATTTCCAGACCTTCCTTTCACCTCATACCCTAACAAAAAAAAAAAATTAAAAAAAAAAAAAAAAACCTAAAATCATGAATATACCAAATAAATTTAACATCAATACAGCGGCGAGTAGCAGGCGTCCCCGGTGCGGGCCAAAACTGTTGGTAAATTTTGCCAACATTCGCGGCCTGCACACAAATTTAAACTCTGTTCATCACCATCTTTTGTCCCAACCTTCTTTTCCTATCCGAAACTCAGATAGCCGAGCCGCCAGACTCCTCCTATCTGGACTGCCCGGGCTTTACCCTCGCAAGCAAGTTCCGACTCAAAGGAGGAGTCTGCCTCTATAGTCGAGCTGACGTCAACTGTGTACGACTATTGAGTCTGGAAAACTCCAGATTCGACGTAATGTGGGTGCGCGTCAATCTTGCCAGTACGGCAAGATTCTACGCATGTTTATACCGCTCACCGAACCATAGCGAATCAGACACTTCCGAACTCTTCAAACATTTGAGCGATACTATTGATGATCTCTTGCCCCGCTACCCTTCGGCCGAGTTTATTGTTCTGGGGGACTTCAATGTTCATAATGAACCATGGTTGAAGTTTTCAGGCCCAACGGACTCGGCTGGCCGACAGGCGGAATCCTTTGCCATTTGCTACGGATTAGAGCAATTGGTTCAGGAGCCTACAAGGGTTCCTGATGTCCAGACTCACCGCTCCAATCTGTTAGACCTATTCTTAACTACTGTGCCACACGGTTATAAGATTGACGTCACAGCGCCTCTGGGATCATCCGACCACTGCCTAGTGACGACATCAATCCCCGTTAACCTCAGACCAACCAATGAGAGGCTGAGGAGAAAAGTGTGGCACTATAGGTCAGCAGATTGGTTCGGTATGCGGGCCCATTTCAACGCTTTTCCGTGGTCAGCTGTTTGTTTTCGGACTTCGGATCCTTCAAGATGTGCCCAGGAGATTGGTGAAGTCATCAAATTGGCGATGGATGGCTTCATACAATCGACTACTAAAGAAACTGGTGTGGGCTCAAAGCCGTGGTTCAGTCGACAATGCTCCGAAGCAGTTCGACGAAAAAACGCGGCTTACCGAGCTTACAACACATCTCGAACGTCCGAAAGCAGATCAGCATACAACAAATCGGCAAAGGAATGCAAGAGAATCATTAATAGGTCAAAATTCGAACACGACCTGCAGATCAGCAAAAAGCTGGCTGCCTGCCCGCATGGCAGCAGAGCATTCTGGTCGCTTGCGGGCTCAATAGGTCGGAATTTTTGCAAACCCAGTTTGCCACCTCTTACCAGACCTGACGGCTCACTAGCAAACACCGCCACCGAAAAGGCTAACCTATTAGGGAAAATGTTTGCGGAAAACTCGACCCTCGACGACGGAGGTGCTGTTCCGCCGTCGGTTCCTCACTGCGGCTTCTATATGAAAAAGCTGAGGATCCGGCATCGGGATGTACTCCACGTCATACGGGGGCTCGATGTTAACAAAGCTAGTGGACCTGATGGAATACCTGCCCTGGTATTGCAGAGGTGTGCTGCGGAAATAGTTCCAGTTTTGACAAAGCTCTTCAAAATGTCCCTGAAGTGTGGCACTGTGCCCTCTGGTTGGAAAAAAGCGGTCATTCACCCTATTCCCAAGAAAGGTGACCGCTCCAACCCGGCCAACTACCGCCCCATAGCGATCACATCAGTTCTGTCCAAAGTGATGGAACGTGTGATCAACGACAAACTGCTCACATACCTCGAGAAGAACAAAATTATCAACGACCGTCAATACGGATTCCGGCGGAACGGCTCGTGCGGTGATCTTCTCGCGTATGTGACGCATGTTTGGGGGCGGGGCCTGGAACGTCACGGTGAGACCCAAACGGTCTCACTAGACATATCCAAGGCCTTTGACCGGGTCTGGCACCGAGGACTTGTCAAAAAATTGCATTCTTACGGACTTCCCGCATGCCTGTGTACGTGGATTGCTGACTTTTTAAGGGATAGGTCGATTCAGGCGGTTGCTGACGGTTTCACCTCTTCCTCGCACTCCATAAATGCTGGCGTCCCACAGGGATCGGTTCTGTCTCCGACTTTGTTTTTGTTGCACATCAATGACCTTTTGACATGTGCACCGATTCATTGTTACGCGGATGACAGTACAGTTCATGATAGCTTTTTGTTTGACAAGCCCCCAAAGGGCACACAAACTCTTTGTGAAACGGCTTTGAAGCAGAGAATGGACGGTTATCTCGAGAGTATTTCCTCCTGGGGTAAAAATAATCTCGTCGAATTTAATGTTTCAAAGACCCAATCCTGTCTGATTACGTCTAAAAGGGATCCAAATGATAATCTAGTCTCCTTCAACGGAAGCAATCTTCCGAACAGGCCTTCCATTGATATGCTTGGTATAACTATAAGTGACCAGCTCAGGTACGGGGGCTCCATCGAAGCCAGAGTAAAGTTGGCCTCTCAGAAGCTGGGCGTACTGTACAGGGCCCGCAGATACTTTAATAATACACAACTGCTGACCCTGTACAAATCGCAAGTGCGCCCTACTGTCGAATTTGGCAGCCGGGTTTCTCTGGTCCGGAGCCCCTAAATACCTGAAAAAAACCCTAGACTCTGTGCAAAAACGGGCGGTCCGTTTGATAGATTCCCCAATCTTAACAAACGGACTGCAATCTTTAGAGCACAGGCGTCAGGTAGGTATGCTGTCCTTGTTCTATCGGTATTATAATGGAAGATGCTCTGAGGAACTAGCGTCATTGATCCCTTCGGCACCGGTGCGTAGTCGGGATACACGCCAAACGCGTGCCCAACATTTGTACACAGTTGACCCTTGTCACATGAGAATGGGTCGCTTCTACGATTCGTTCTTAAGTTCAACAGCTCGGCTGTGGAATGAACTGCCGGCCTCTGTGTTTCCTCCCTCCTACAACATGGGACTCTTCAAGACCCATGTTCACTCCTTCCTCTCCACAAAAAGACCCTCCACACAGCATCCCCAAATATGACATAGGCCCTGAGGGAAATTATTTTCTTCAGGGCCTCCTGTGTGGAGTTAATATAAAAAAAAAAAAAAAAAAAAAGTTAAGAATTTTTCCTCATAAAACATATTAATGTAACTTAAAATCAGTCAAGTATATACAATGGGGTGTCCCAAAAAAATTAAAGTTGTTATTTTTCAACGCATACCCTCTAATTTTGTTTCAATAATGACAAAACAATTATATAAAATTTTTCGTTCACTTGGGACCACTGTAACCCGTGCCGACTTGCATCGAAACATTTTAACACTTGTACATTAAGACGCCCGCGAGCAAACGCGTTGATGAGCTTGTAGTGAGTTGCGTTTTTGTTAGTAAACGAATATCACTAAGTCAGGCAAGATGTCGTTAGATTTACGCAATTCTAAAAAGAGTATATTTTTAATAGGAGTCGTAAAACACCAAATATCGGGTTCTAAACTGCCATCTATTGAACAAGTTCTTGAAGTTTCGTTCTACAATATCCGGGAAGCGAATTTAACTGTCAATCAAAGTACTAATCTTACTATTCGCGAGTGTGTTATCTATCTATATTATACTGAGAGTATCTTCCCAGAGTGGAAGATACTCTCAGTATCGCCCTGGAGTAAGACCACCATTCAGAATTGAAACGTTGCTTGAAATGGCTTTAGCCGTGTTTGGTGACCAGATCTGAATAGCCAGGTACTTCCCCACCTTCCTCTTCCCCATCTCCCTCCCCTCCCCAATATACCCTCAGCCTCACAACATACCCCAATTGGGGATGCCATAGTCTCATGGCTCCAGACGGGAGCAGTTGGGACTCTTGTGCGGTATTACTGTAAAAAAAAAAATATATATCTGTTTGTGTACATTGCACACGCCGATGCTCTTGAATTAATAAAAATAAATGAAGATAGAATCTTCTTGCAGCGGCAAAGAGAGCCAGGTCGTCCTGGCTACTAAGAAATGACAAATAAAATGGTTGACAAAAAAATGACAGATAAAGAGGAGAGAGCCCGCCTTAGAACAATTGAGGAAGAAAAGCGGCGTACTAAATTTTTATCTGTGCCAACTCCTTCAACATCGTCTTACGAACCGTTACAAAACGACTCATCTTCTGATTCTAACGAAGACACAAATTTAGAAGATTTTCCAAAACCGCTACAGAAAACTCAAACTGAAACCATTAAAACGTCGATGCGAAAAGACTTTTAATTACTAAAGCAAACAAAACTATTTTTCTAAAGTACCACACTACATGGCCATTAAAGTATATAACAACCTTCCACGTAGCATCAAACAAATAACCGACATACTTAAATTTAAATCAACACTAAAAACATTTCTTTTAAACAAATGTCACTACACCTTAAATGAATACCTTACATAAATTAAATACCTCTGTTTTTTATTTTTTATTTACATGCATTTGTTAACATGTAATTGTTGGGTTATGTAATATAATGTGTATTTGTTGGGTTAGCTGTAAGAAATAGGATGTAACCTATAAGCTATACCCTTTGTACTCTTTTTGTGCAATAAATATTTTTTGAATTTTACTCCAAAGTTAGTCGCAGCGCTAGTCAGGTGCCAGTTAAGTATGAGAGATTCTGTTTTCATTCTTGAAGCTACTATTGAGGCGCTTGGATATAATATTGATCAATTTCCAATAAGTAAGTCTTCAATTCAAAGAATTCGATAGTGATACTACAGCTTCAAATACAGGGTCGCTTCAATGGTGCTTGTGTGCTTCTTGAACAAAAACCTAATTGAGAAATGTTTATTTTTGCTTGCCGCCATCATGTGTATGAGTTGGTATTAAAAGCTGTGTTTGAAGTAAAAATCAGTCAAGTGACTACAAGCCCTGACATCCCACTCTTCAAAAGGTTTCGAGATAACTGGAAAAATGTTGATCCCGATAAAATTCAGTGCTACAGAGAAAATCTCACATTGCACCTAACCACTTCCGAAATCGTTGATTTGCTTGACTTTTACCGTACTGCACTGACAACAAAAATACTTGGAGATGACTATCGAGAGTTGTTAGAGCTTTGTGTGATATTTTTAGGAGGAGATACAGCGAGAAAATTTAAGATTCGGCCTCCAGGTGCTCGATGAATGGCAAGGGCGCTTTATTCGTTGAAAATATCATTACTTAAAATTACCGGTAAGGATAAGGCGGCACTTTTAGACGTTTGCCTGTTCATAGTAACATCCTATGTCAAGTTGCCAGGACTCATTCTTTTTGAAATCGATGAAGGCTTACGAAAAAATTGATGAAAACATCTCAATGGCAGCTTTACAGAAGTTCAGTAAGAGTTTATGGTATTTGACTGATGAAGTATCTATTTTATTGCTGTTTGACGACGCTGTGGATCAAACAACTAAAATAAAAATGCTCGAAAATATCAAAAAAAAATAATTTATCAACCCATGACAAACATTACATCCCATCGAAGGAAGATATTGATGGTAAATTGTATGGTAAGTTTAATAAGTTGTTACATTTATGTTTTGTATTAAGGTTTTTGTTCAGATCATAATTTAGTGAATTTTGTTTCAGAGAAAAATATTTACGACTTCATTTCAGTCAAAAGCAAGTCTTTGTTTGATCGTCTGAAAATAGATGCCAGTTTCCTTAACGAATGCCCTACGATTTGGTCAAATAATTCTTCGTATCAAGAAGCCAGAAAGAAGGTGTTGTCGCTGAGGGTAAAGAATGATACAGCTGAAAGAGCTGTTAAGTTAATGCAAGATCTTTATGGCTTAATCACGGTCAAAGAAGAACAAAAACAATTTTTGTTACGATGCGTTCAGGAACACCGGAAGATTTATCCTGACTGTAAAAAACCAACTTTGAAGAGAAAATGTAATCAATAAACAATTTTTAAATATAAAATACTACATAATAGAACATTTGTGCGTTTTTCAATTTTATTTATCCGACAAAAATGAATGTTTAAAATCCTTCCATATTAACTCTGTACCATATGTTTGGCATCAAGTCGACACGGGTTGTTGGTGTTTAATCAAAATGATATTTATTATATGAGTTATTGGGATCAAATGGAATAAAATAAGAAGGTATGCATATTTAAATTCATGAAAAAAAAGTTCTTCCTTATGTCCTGGGACACCCTAATATACAACCATCGGATGGTATTACTAATAAGGCCAAATAAGCCGCAGTACTACTTAGTTAGACACATGAAAGGGGATTGTTATTTTTTTTATATTGTAGGTACTAGTAGTACATTTTACTTACAATATTTTATTTCCTACTTCTCTTGATTCTATATATTTATTTTTATTTTTATAGTGAATACCTCACAAGAGTCCCAACTGCTCCCGTCTGGAGCCAGTGAGACTATGGCATCCCCAATTGGGGGAAGTTGTGAGGCTGAAGGTAAGTGGGGAAGGGAAAGAGGAAGGTGGGGAAGTACCTGGCTATTCAGATCTAGTCACTAAACACGGCTAAAGCCATTTGGAGCAACGTTTCAATTCTGAATGGTGGTCTTACACCAGGGCGATACTGCTAGTATCTTCCACTCTGGAACGTGCCGCAAATATACTATATATTATTTTAATTAATTAATTGTGAAATAACACAAATTAATCAAATAAAATTTATTTGCGCCCGCCGGGTTCGAACCCGCGACCTTCGGAATGGCAGTCCAATGCGTTACCACCGGCCGTCAAATATCTACAATAATATAATGTACACTCCTCTTCTAACCACAAGCTAATGCTTCTATGGAAGAGTAGTATTAAATATTGTCATTGTAAATTGTAAACCTTATTACTTATTTGTACTTTTTCCTTTTAAATTAAAAAAAAACATTTATAAAAAAGGTCAAACTAAATACTTTACCAAAATAGTAGGTTCTGCAAATAAGTCTTACTTTTTAAGGCAATGCACTAAGTGTAATATTTTAAATCGAGCCGCTATCAATGACACCCCTTACGTAGATGGCGATAAGGTTTAAATTCCCGCTTAACACCATCCGCCTGTTTTGATTTATACAAGAAAAAAACATGGCCAAAAAGTGCCTTTTATTTTATTTTGTGGATGTTCAGGCATAAATATTTAAATTTTTTCCCATCATCTTATAAATAACTTAATTTGCCACATTATACAATAAAATGATAACCGGAAATGGGTTCGTAAGTAGGAGATTTTGAACTTTAAAGCAGTTTTCATAGGCCTTATACATTATTTTTTTCTGGGCTTATAAAAAGACTTATCTAAAAAATACTCGATTATTTCAAAGGCCAAGATGTATTCTACTCGCAGTATTTAATTAAAGCATCTGAAACATTTCTAGGCGACCAAATTTTCAAACCAAAAACACATGATTTTGCATTACTACGTAGTGCATCGCCTTAAGTAAATTGTTTGCTTTACATAATATTTACGATACACGATGAATGCACGTTTGTATTTTAATGTACAATTACCGAGACATTTTGACATATACAACCACTTAATAAATATTAAGATGTTTCGTATTACAACTGTTTTTCTTCCTTTATTTTTTCCCAATATTTTTTTTACACATATTTAAAATTAAAATATTACAAAGTATAAAATGTTTAAAAAAAGTAAGAGGGAAACCACAAAGGCACTGCCTGTAGTGGGTAGTAAAAAAAAATTACTAATAAAATAAGAATTAAAAATCTTTTTTGACAAAATAAAATAGAATATCGAGCAAGTTAATGTAAATATTAATGTTACGGTAAAGTAATATTATTAATAAGTGATACATAGTGTGTTTAAAATGTTTATTTTGATATTATGTTTATCTTATTATTTCTTTTGCTCCTTGGTGTGGTTGGTGTGCCGTAACTGCATAGTGTGACAAATTTGGGCATAGTGTATTTTGTTCACCATAATGGAAGTAGTGACAATTATAGAACAAAACATTTTTGATAAATATTTTGGAATTCTTTAAAAAAATTAATTTTTAATATAATTTAAATTTTTACATGATATCAAATATATATTTTCTCTATAGATTTAAAAATCCATGTGGTAAAGGGTTAAGGCTGGTTACGCTGGTGAGCAAGAGATTAATAAATAGATAAAAGGCGGAACCTTGACAATTTATTCTAGACGTTGAAGAGTTTTACGTTTTACCTGACTTACAGTGGTCGACGAGAAGATAATAAGAATCTAGCACGGTGGTGTGTACAGACAGGAATTAATTTAGAATGAGGCTGACAAGTGAATATAATCTTTTTACATCTGCAGCTGAAAGGGAAACAACGAAAAATGAAACAAAGTAGTTTTATTGTTTGAATTTGTGCTTTATTTATGAAAAAAATGTAAATTATCCTACAACGAATCTCCGATTTTAATTAAAATTACATATCAGTATGTACCGAGACAAGCGGGGCCCCCGCTCCCCGCTCCTGGGGCCCCCGGCAAACCGTTAGCTTCAGTCGCACACACGCCACTCGTATTATCTACAGATTTTCTTCAGGATTGTATTATGAAAATACCATTTGTGTTTACTTTAAATTTTTGAATAAAATTTACATTAAAAATTTACATACAATAATTCAAAGTAAAAAATAATTAAATAACCATTCGGAGGAGTCGTGATGTTGCGTAAAACTGATTCAACAATTATGTAACAAATATAATTCACAATCAGAATGGAAAGGTCCAAGTTCCAATTTATAAGACATGAAAACACAAAAAGTGGAACATAGACATTGTACATAATTTCCTTCCGCGAGGAAAGTGATGTAGATTCCCTCACCGACTCCGGGAATCTTTAGCGAGCGCGGAGCTGATGCTCGCTTTGCGGATGAGACATTATTACCAACACTAAATTACATCACTATATCAAAAACCTTGAATAACTTAAAAATATAATTCGCTTAGTAAAAATCCTAACCTGCGCAGTCAGCGGTATTATCTCTCGTCCAATGTACAAATCACAAGTATTTATTCCAATAATAAACCCATATTAAAAACACCACACAGTTAGTTTGTTCATTCACGGTTCACGGATGGAACGTGGCAACTTGACACTTGACACAACCCGGGCTATTATTCTTGTCTGTTTAGGAAACAAAGATACAGTCATGGAGACTATCCGAGCAGGGCCTCCATGGTGTACGGGTGTGGGTGGGGGTGTGGGGGGGGTCAGTCCAGGATGACCACCTGCAGGGGCGCGGGGGCGGGCGCGGGGGGCGCTGCGGCCTGTGCGACCGCCCCCGCGCCCGGCCCCGACAGCCCCTTGCCGCCCAGGGAGCGCCAGGGTTTGCGCGCTGCTCGCCGCAGCTCCACCACCGTCAGCGTCCGCCGCCTCACCCTGCAACAGTTGCATTACTAGTTAGACACGCAACACACAACTTGTGCTAATCTATATCATGCAATATATCATGTGGAGGAACCAACTTGGCTTGGTCTGTGACGCGGAAGTACAGGTCATCGGGGGCATCCATCCAACTGATGACGTGTCTCCGGCCTCTAGCCCCTCCTGGCTTACCGTTAACCTGCAACAAACAAACCAATTAGAATCTTTCACATGAATAGACAAATGACAGAAGGACATCCAAAATAACTGAAATGATCTGATGCACTGATTGGACACTCATCTAGCAGTCTACAGTTTGAGCTTCAATACCCAACTGGTACTGACTTCAAACATAACAAGTCATGGCCGGTGAAAGGGATTATACTTAAACCGTAATACTAAATCTTAAGGGTAATACAGGGTGTTCGGGGGTAAAGTGCAGTAGCTTCAGGGGATAGTACAATTAAAAAAGATAAATAACTTTTTTCGAAATACGTACCGAGGTTTTAAGGTAGTTTTTATATTAAAAAAAAAAGTTGAATTGTTCATATGGGAAAATAAATATTCTGCTATGGAAAAATAAACATTTGAATTTTGAAAAAGTTAATTTTCTTTTTTACTTCTACTATCATGTAGAATCACCTCCCAAAGTTAGCACACTTTACCCTGGACACCCCGTGTACATTTTCTACAGTGTGTCTGTATGCTTACAGCATCATTCATTAATTATTTCTCCACGGGGACTGGCAGAAAGGGTGGAATGCAGACCGCCTCTGTATCAATAATAATAATAATATAGTTGGCTATTTGCAGATTAGAGTATTTTATTTTATGAAAGTTATGCTTTAGGAGTATAGGTAGAAACAAAGATGGGGCACCGCTCTGTGTTGATGCGATTTATTTATTAATAATTAATTAAAAATGATGTGCACCGAGAATATTCCCCGCCGTTAATATAAATTCCCTAAAATCAGGATTTTTTTTTTTTACTAAGAAAGTAATTCAAAATGAAATTGTTTATATTTTGATAAAAATGCATCATATTTAATGAATTAATAACAATAAAATTAGTTTTTAGATAATTTAAAATGAGCTTCAAAGTCACACGAGACACAATTCATAATTAGAATGGCAGTGCTGCAGTACTGTTGCGCCAGTCATTGTATGTGATATCACACGCTTATCGGCCGGCCGCAAATATCAACATTTCGGCGCTCTTCGGTATTTTCCAAAAATTCTAAAAGTTGTCCTCAGCACATTCCAATCAAAGATATATTTAAAGATCTTAATTTAAATTCGAATGTAGGAGACAAACTCATAGATTGTTAGTCAGGGATTTCACAATTTGGATGAAAATTCCTGTGATATTCCCGGGTGGTCCCTTTTTTGTATTTTATATGATGGTGATACTGACGTGTGTGAATATGTGTTTGGGCAGGGGCTGTCCGGTGGCCTGGGCGCGGGCGCACATGGCGGCGTACTGCTCGGCTGAGGGGCGCTGCATGGGCTGCGGGTGCTTGTTGGGCCGCTTGGCCGGCGGTGGCGCGCACCGCGATGCCTCCGCTCCCCCGCCGCCCCCCCCACCACCCGTGGCGGCCAGCCCGCCTCCCTCTACTGCGCCCCCTGCAAAGGAACAAGTTCCAGTTAGACACGTTAGGTTAATGGTCAGCCAATAGTCATTTCTTCCAAAAGAATACCACTTGAAAACTTTCACTTTATCTTTTGAAAAAGCAGAGCTCAAATCTAGAGGGGCTTTTGACATAAATTTCTCTTAGGTTTAATTAACATCAAATTGACGTTTTTAGATTTTCATTAAGTTGTGATTAGCTGTCATCTTGTTGTGCTCGTCAGCTGGTCACAATTTGATAAAAATCAACAAACGGTTGAAAAACTGCGGTTTTTTTTTTACTGTTCAAATGTAAAAAAAAAACAAAATGGCGCCGATTGTAGATTTGATGAAATTTGAAACAACCCATTCAAAATAGTAGACAAATGAACTAATCAATCTTTTTGCAGACTACAATGACATAACAACTACACAATAATATTGTATTTCTGTTTAGGTTCGAAGGGCTTTAGAAAAAAGTTATGAAATATTTTGAAATTAATAAATTTTTGAGTTGAAGTTTTGAATCAATGAAAAACCATTATTAATAAAACATGAGAAAAAAATCTCACTTTGTCACTCACCGTCATCCCAATCCAAGTCAGAGTAGAAGCCAACAGACGCAAACAAACAAACTATTAGTCCACCATCCGGCACAAAGGAATATCCACACCGTACCAAATATTGGACAATTTCATTTCTAAGTGGATATTTCTTTGCCGCAGATGGATTATTAAGATTTTTGGTTTTAAATTTACATTTGATGTTGACAATCAATCACTTATTATATTATTATAGAAACAATAAAGAATCACCACAAAACATTACATGCTATTAATATACAGTTCAAATTTCTTGTAACAACTGGGACTTTTGTGTATTTCTCTGTAAAGTAAATGGCAGATTATTAACCATTTTAAAAGTAATGTATTTTTAATTCCAGTTGCTTTATTGGGAAAGTACATTCAGGGAAGAGAATAATAATATACAATGATACATGTGTCAACCGAGTGAAGGGCTAATAGTATACAATAGATTAGTGAGATTCATTTTATTGAAGGGAAATATTGTGAATAAGATTATTGTACAACTCTAAGGACGGGTTGTTTCGGAGAATTTGAACAATTCATCAAATTTCAACGTTCATTTTCAAGTTCTGTTTTTATTTCAGTTTTGTCAAGCAACTAGCCTACAATGATATAATAACAGAACTTGAGTAGGACTTTCACAGAACCCGAAAATGAATGTTGAAATTTGATGAATTGTTCAAATTCTCCGAAACAACCCGTCCTAAGAAAAAGAAAGTGCACTAGATGGGTTAATGTTTTGAAATTGAAGATATTTAGTAATAAGAGTCGGTTGTCACTGCCAATCTGTCACCCGCATACCAGCACCACTTTCCTGTAGAAAAATACCCGAGGACCGAGAACCTTTGGCTCTTTGCTAAAAATATAATACCGTAGAACCCTGTTAATTCGAAATCTGAGAGACATCAAAATAATTAATTCAATTAAAAATTTTAAGAAAAAAAAAATTTAGGCCGACCTTTCAAATTCACATAGTTATTAAAAATAAATGAAATTTTTTTAATTTGCTTTGTATGAAAATCGAATTTTCGTGGCAGATTACTGGCACGGGCGGATTTACAAAATCGTTATATGAATTAGGACGATGTTTAACCATGTAAATCGACATTTTACCGACACTGCTGCAATTCAGATAATTTATATTCGCACAATTCCAATTTTTTTTAATTACTCATAAAAGTTTTTGTAAATGGACCAACATAAATTTCGAATTATTGGGGTTTGAATTAACGGGATTCTTCTGTTATACATTTATATATTATTCTAAACATTATTATTTATTGAAGTAGGCAGATACGAGTTTACGCAGCGAAGGATTTGCATTGACATTGTTCTCAATTCCTACCCCAAAGGTATTAAGTAAATTGTAGGACAGAAGGGACACGGGAATAGAAGGGTTAAAGGAACCAATAAATTGGGATTATCTCAAGATTTTGAAAATGGGCATCAAACCAGGGAGTGCTGCCTGCAGATTTGAGTGTAAATGTTTGTATTGCACTGCAGCATTTGTTCAAATTTTATTATTACGTTCATCCGGCCAGGCAGGTGGCAGTCATGCCTTTCCACCATACCAGAGTAGAGAACAAAAAATCTTGTTGTTAGTTGGACAGACTCTCGACAGATACACGGATAGAAATGCGTTTCAGCAGTAAGGTCAGTTTGTATTATGTTTCTGATCAGTGGGTAGAGTAGGAAGTAATTGGTCTAGAAGTATATTAGTGAAGAGGGTGGGGATGTGGGTGGACTTACTGTCGACACCGTTGAGGTCGTCGTAGCGCCGCTTGAGCGCCGGCGAGGGGGAGATGCCCGGGACCGGCCGGGTGCCCTCCGCTTCCACCTTGTTGGGAATGCGCTCGTAGATTAGGCTGCCATCTAGGGGAATTACACACAAACAAATACTGTGAGACAAGATGGAATACATTATTTGAGTCGTATAGTTCCTATCTACGATAAGTCCACTTTTCTCCAAAAATGAACTAATGATGCAGTTTTACTCTAGCGGCTCTTTAGCACACTAATCAAATATCGATGAGTTCAAAACGGCCGTAAAAACCTACGAAAAGTGGATTTAAAAATCGCAATGAGTTCCAAACAACGATAAATCCACGGAGCAGTATGTTCCAAAAGCCGATAAGTCCACCGCTCGTGCAGGCAGCCAATGAGCGAGAAAGATTTCGTCCAGGCAGCCAATGGGGGGGAAGCATTTCTCAAATTCTAACATGGCCGCTGAAGCAGTTGTTTTGTAAAAGTGTCTGCCTTTTTATACGTTTTTACAGCTAAATAATGTCCGATCTAACCACAAATGTTGTTCAAGTGGCGGGTAATACATCTAGAAAGAGAGTTATCATCAAGGAATCTTGCAAAAAACACGTGGATAGCCGTAATAGGTCCTTAAAAATCTCCTATTTTGAGTGGAATCATTCATTGAGAGTCGGCCATTACTGGGTGATCTCAAAACTTCGCTCAGTTGTTTTTAATAATTTTAAAGTTTGTATTTATTGTTTTCAAGTTTAATTTTTATTACAGTTTTCTTATTATTATTTCTAATAATAAGTAAGGTACACAATACTATTAACAAATTAAAAAAGTTTTTTTTTATTTTATTTATTTATTTCTTGTAATAAGTAAGGTACATAATATTATGGGCCAATTAACAAAAGTTTTTTAATAAAAATAATACACTTGTTTTTGTTTAAACCACGAGTTTTTATTAAGAATTAATAATTGAAAATCCTCGATTTTTGTATAAAATATCTGTTTTTGAATTTATTGAGATGAATACAAAAAAAAATAATTATCAAAAAAAAATTATCATCATAAAATTGCTACATTTCTTTCATCATTTTAATAATATATATTGTTCTATAATTTAGTTTATTCGCACAATAGCTTTTGAATTTATTGTGATAAATACAGAAAAATTGTAATCACAAAATATCTGCATTTCCTTTTATATAATATTTTTGTGTTTTGTTCTATAATTTAGTTGATTAGCACAATAGTTTTTGAATATTTTGTGATAAATACAGAAAAATTGTAATCATAAAATATCCGCATTTACTTTTTATAATAATATTATGTTTCATTCAATAAATTGGTTTTGTTTAATTCTTAAATATTGCAATGAATATTTACTTTTGTTTAGAGTACAAAAAATATTTTGTTTATTTTTTTAGGAAAACAATAAAAAAAATATTTTTAGGTTTTTTTTTTGTAAACACATTCTAATCCATCGTATTTTTTTGTAAAAAATTTCGAAAAAAAAAATTTCGTAAGTACATTTGTATTTTATTTAATTTTTCTTCTATGCACTTTTCTTAATATTTTTTTGGGAAATGTGTAATAAATTTCCTAACTTTTATTAAAAAAAAAATAAAACATTAAATATTTTCTTTTCATTTAAATCATTTTTTTGTTGGCCCTATACTTGTCATTCACATTTCAACGGTGTTGAGAAACAAACACCGATAAGTACAGGCTGGTGAGTTCATATATACGATTAATTTGACAGTTACTTTCAAATGCCGATAAGTCCATCATTATTTACGTAATTACTCCTAAACTATTATGAAATTAATGGTTTTATCTTATTATTTACATCCGTAGTTTGACAACAAAGCCCACCTAATAAATAATTCTCTAGTTTTTATTTAAAAAACCCTGTAATTAAAAAATATTAATTTGCCAACATTTCACGAAAGTGGACTTATCGTAGATAGAAACTATACGACTCATTTGTAAAAATATTTACATTTGTGCTCAGTAATTTAATAATCGGTTAGATCAGTGCGTCTCCAATCAACATGGCAAGTTCGTAAATTATCCATACTTTGGGAAAACTCCAATTTTTCTTTTTATGTTATAGGCTTCTTGCAACGGGCTTGAGATGGGTGGCTTCTTGCTCCTGTCTGTCTTCATGCTATGGTTACCAAGATATGGTTAACATAGTAATAAGACAGTTAGGGAAACCCACCACTTTCCCAAAACATTTTAAAGACCAGTTGGGTCTTCTATAAGACAGGCAGAAAGTATTAAAGATGGTGGGAAGAGGAGAAGATACTTCTGGTTAACGAGTTCACTACCAACCGGACAGTGAAGACTTGGAAAACTCCCATATGTAAATTTGGATAGATCGGTCACCCATGTTCAAAAAGCTATAACTTTAAAACCAGAGTAGGTAGTTGCCGGAAGAACACTTCCATTTAGCAATTAAATTTATGTTGACGCACAAGGCCAATAAGGAATTCCAGGTAATTTAAAAAATACATTTATGAATGTTCACCTTCTAACGTAAATACCAGAAATTAAATTTTATATTCAAATGTCAATTTCATAGCAAAAATAATTTTCAAAGTTTGCATTTTTCAAAGCCTGCCAAAACCATCAAGATCTGGCGGGGTACGCATGACACCATTTGTGAGTTCAGTGTGAGTCTACGCAGCAATTATTTTGGCACAAAATTTTCGCATTTTTAATGCACGCGGCCGGCCGACCTGTGAGGCAGCAGTGTAAGTTTGTCAGAACACAGCGCATTTAAGTCTCTTACAGTTTTAATCCTTTTTAATTGATGATTTATTAATTATACATAATAAAACTTATATATTCAGCGTAATATAATCTATATATATATTTTTTTTTAAGCCATAATATTTTTCACTTAAATTCCTTATTAGCAGGTGTGGAGTTTCTCGAAAAACGACAGGGTCACGGGAAAGTGGGTTATCAGGGTAGAAAGGCCTTCTTCCTTTCACCACAACCGCTACGTCGGGGGTAGCGCAGTTGAAAACTAAGGAAGACATTAAATAAATAAATAACTACTGGTATAGGGATATAGAATGATCTCACCTGCTGCCTTGGGCGGCTTGGGGAAGGACATCTTGAGGGGCTGTGGCATGCGGTCCTTGGGTGTGAGGCGCAGCCAGGCGTGCTGGGGCGCCCCGGGAACGTGCTGCACCGTGGGGCCGGCGAGGCGCTCTGCCACACGCGCTACCTTCCCCCGCGCACGCTCGCCTCGTCCCGCCGCCAGCGTGGCCAGCTCCGAGGGGCACATGCCCGCCATGCCTACGCTGCCTGCAATACGGAAATACATTCATCAACATATATAGATTAGTATAATTAGATTAATAGAAAACACGCTGACAAAATATGTACCAACAAAGTACCCATCACGCTGTTTCAGGATGGACCAAAACAACAACTCTGTCTTTAGATCTGGTCACTAAACAGTTCATTTTAAGCAATTTAAGCCGTTTCAAGCAACGTTTCGACGCAGAATGGAGGTCTTTCACTGGGGTAATACAGAAAACGTCTCCATGCTGGTTTTATACCATTTAACATTTACGATAAAACACATTTTGAACTAACTAATCATCACGCCATTTCCCACATGGCACACACTCCTCGCTCCATTCAAATTCATAACATCGTTTCATACATTCTCTTCTGTTATTATCCTGACATGAGTCTACTAAAATATTTGATCTGAGATGCCTTCCTCGAGATTCTTTGACTTCTACTACTGTCGCGTCACATATTCTTACTTGCACTACTTTCCTTGTTAATCTGCTATACACGTCCAAACCAACTAAGCGTCCCTTTCTTAATCTTGTTCATTGCCTATTCATTGTATTCTTTTCGGATTTACACATTTGTAATGACAATTAATAATACTAATGACAATGGTTGCTTTATTGTGATTGTCAATACTAAAACAGGGTTTTCCAATAAGAGGTGTTATTTTGAATAGCCCGCTATTTCGGTAGATGTTACTTTTGAAGCTGTCATTTTTTGACATTTGACAAGTAGAAACTATGCCATTAATAAAAATGGAACGATACACGCTTCAACAACGCATTGAAATTATTAAAATTCACTTGAGTGAATCAAATGCAAATCATCTTGAGTGATGAGGCCCATTTCCACCTCGGTGGCTTCGTCAACAAGCAAAATTGTCGCATCTGGGGCTCGGAAAACCCAAGAGTTATTGTTGAAAAGCCTCTCTATTCTCAACGTGTGTATGTTTGGTGCGGTTTATGGTTCGGCGGAGTCATTGGACCTTACTTTTTCGAAAATGAGGCTGGAGCAACAGTTACGGTGAATGGATCGCTACCGAGAGATGATTAATGATTTTTTATGGCCGGAATTGGATGGTATTGATCTGGACAATGTTTACTTTCAACAAGACTGCGCTACGTGCCACACAAGCAACGAAACCATTGATCTTCCACGATTGAATATCAAAATAACACCTCTTATTGGAAAACCCTGTATTATGAAAAGATACGAGATTATTTAGAGGTTGCAACAATGGTGTTGGATAAGTAAGGTGGGGCCATTCCATTAGGGTAAAACAATGAACACAAACACAACAATGTTAACCGGTGATAAAACCTAAAGCAGCGATAAGAGCCAACAATGGAATTAACTTATGAAATTGCCAACGAGCATTGTAACTTTACATGCAAAATGGCATTTATTCATTTTTAGAAAGTCAACTGTTGAATATAAACGTTGGAAATAACTCGAATGTCGCAGCGTTGACACAAATAAAATTGTTTTAATGAAATATCCCCTCAAGGGCACTGTTGAGCCGAATTTACATTACAAAACTAGTATCGCAAAATTATTTTCGCGTGTTAACGTGTTTTATCATCCATGCCTTAGTTTTATGAAACCAAATTATTTACGGTCCCCAAGCAGTATTTTGGCAATGCTAGTGTCATGCAACTCAGTTCATCATGTAAAATGTGATGAAACTCGTGTTACGAAAACGCTTCTGCTGAGTAGATGCATTTTATCATGCATAGCAAAAGGCTGATGGCAGTGGGGGTTCTTCCCTTGGGTCAATTGGTGTTTGACCACCCAAAATTATAAGACAACAATAATAATAATAAATTATGTGCATCAAAACAACTGGTCTTATTCTTAATTTATTTGAAATGTACCGCGAAACAGCAGAGCTGCGAGTGACATCTATTGTCTCTAATAGAAGCTTTCATTCTCATGTTTCAGTTTATTATATTAATATAATATGTATTTAGAGTCGCGGACTTACAAATTGATACAGATAATAATGTATGGACATTTTTGAATTGGGGATGCCATAGTCTCATTGGCTCCAGACGGTTGGGACTCTTGTGCGGTATTCACATTAAAAAGAAAAAATACACATTGGGTGTGATGTACTCACAATCGTGCTTGACTTGGTTGATATTGACGGGCGTGAAGGGAGCGCGCGCGATGCGGCGTGGACGGCGCAGGGCGCGACTGAGGCGGCGCGCCAGCCTAGTGAGCGGCGAGGTGCGCAGGTAGAAGGCGGCGCGTGTCTTCATCACAGGGCGCGGCGAGCCCGAGCGGAGCGACGTGCCGTGAACACCAGCCACATGGCGTGCCAGCTGTGCCTTCAGCTTGAACTCCTAGAAAGAAAACATAATATATACAGACCGCCATGCGCAAAAAGGGTTTGATTTGTTAGTAGTTTACTAGCGTTCGTTGGTCACTCGCCTCCTTCATTCCAGACAAAACTAGGGAATGGACATACAAACTACAGAACACATGGTAGAAGAATTTCCCCTACGACAAAACTGTGCTGAACCAATTGGCTCCCGATACTATCGAATGACTGAATAACATCAGCATTCCACTTTGACCTCCATCAACTCTCCTCCACCACAAAAAGGAGAAGAATTAAAATGCTAACAGAGTATATTCTCGATCGCTCGTTCCCTGAATATATGTTTTCCCGCATTTGTCATTTATTCCGAAGTTCATAATTAATTTTCATAAAAAATACATTGCATTGATTGTTCCAAACCATATTTCGTAGCTAAATGCTTGGTTCCAATAAATGGTACTCTTAAACGAGCGGAAAATTCAAAATTTTTGATATTAGTAATTAGTTGTCGTTGCGGCGTCAAACACGGCGGTGCACGCGAGGGATCTTTTTAGTGTACGAAAAACCTTCAAAAACTAGAAAACACATTGACCTTGAAGGGCGAATCCTGCCACAGTGGTAAAGGGTCGAAAGAGAGGATCTAAGTGTTGTTTTGCATCAACAGTGATTGAACTGACATATGCAAGGCCCTCACACATTGGCAAATCGCTGAAGCCTTTCTAGTATTTTGAAAACTTTACCCGTAAAATATTACGTAAACAAAAAAGACATGGATGACTACAAAGATTTTTAATTTGTTTTTGTGCAGCAATGGGAGCAAAACAATATTTTTTATTATTATTTGTAGATAACTATGCAGTTCACCTAAGTGACATAACATTTGTATGAATATAGCATTTTTCTATATTCCCGAATTCATTGTTTTTTTTTTCCCTTCAAAAAAAAAAGGTCCCTTCAAAAACGATAGATAGAGGTTTCGTTGCATTTTATAATTTTAATTATTTTCCAGCTGCTAAGATACGTTAAGTAGCTTGTCGGTGGAAGTATATAGAAAAATAATAATAATGGGTTACAAAAAGTTAGTACACAAATGAGACAAATATATATTTTGTAAGTCAATAATATAATAGTAAAAATTACAAAATCGACATATACAAAGAAATTACTTCCCAAAAACCTTGTTTTAAACATTGGCATAATAATAACAGTCATTGCATGAAGGTGGATTCTGTTCTCTGGCGATTACTTAACATAACTTAACTAAAATAGGAATGAAGAAAATAATGGCTATAATAAAATGTCACCTAAAACATGGGTTTTATCCACTCGAGCGATAGTTAAAAAAAACTCCATTATATTTACACGCGTTACAGTTTGGGATTTGGCCACGCTTATTCCAAAAACCATACCTCCGAATATTAATTTGGAAATATATAAGCTGCTTTTGTCATTTAAAGCAAATTAATCCACCTATGATTCACAGTTTATTCAATATTTTAAGGTTTTACAAAACAAATATCGTTAAATTTATTAAAATGTGAATTCTGTATGTTCTGTATGTACCATAAATTGCCGTACCTTGTTTTATTTGGGGCAATATTGAATATTATTGTTTTTGTATGTTGTCTATGGTCTACTGGAAATGTAATTTTTAACGTGTAAGCAGATATTCAATTCTTAGAAATCAATTTAAAATGGCGTCTACACGGTACAAAACATTGACATCTTTTGGTGTTCTATAGAAGCTTAATCAAGCTAGCGACTAAACATATTAGCGGATTGTGGAAGTTTTCAATAAATAAAGACAACTTTATTTAAAATAATAAGCATATTGATTAGAATCTTGTTTTTAATGAGAATTTTCTAAAATAATAACATGAAAATAACCAATAAAACTAAAATCCATACCAGCAATTAATCTAAGCTCTAGTTAAAAAAATAATTTTTTACCTCAAGTGAGATCCTGCGATATTTTTTAAAAAAGCGTGTTTCTTCGAAATAATCACAAACATGGCAAAAATACATGAATTTTGTTTGACCATTTTCTCTTGCAATGAGAGAAAAAACTGGTGGAAACACTTTCTTAGAATTCGACATTGTCGGAATCTGACTCTAAGATATAGATCACAAAGGACTTTTAAACTTTCGAGATTTTAAAATGAGAACTAGCGTAAATTCTCAACAACACTATATAATTTAATACAGGGAAGGATATACAGCTGCACTGTACGACGTTAGAACGCAAATGACTCCAATGCACCCTTCCAATACGCAGTAGAAAATACATAATCTTAATGAGTCAGTCTGCCATACTTAGGTTACCTACAAATAACTCTAGATAGCTTAGAACAATGGGAATCATTATTATTATTTAAGAAACTGTTGCCAGCACATATATTTCACATTGGTTTATGCACGGACATCGCGTCAGCCTTGCGTGTGTATTGGACATGGTGTCAGATTATGGTATTGTCAGATATGTGGCTGAATCATATTACAGAAACTAAACGCTCTCCATTGTATGCACATGTGTATATACAATGTAACTAACTAAGGTTTTATGATCTCACCCCACAGATGCTTTAAAATAAAGTTTCTTTAAATTTAAAACTAATAATTCTACAATCATATCTCTAAAAGCTTTGCTGTATTCTTATAACTTGAGCATTTGCCTATTAAATCAGTAAATTCAAGGCTTTCTTCAAAGCTTTAGGATATTATGCTATTGCAATATAATAATACAATGAATCACCGTTATCATGAATTTTAAATAGGCTTTTAAAGAAAACATTAAACCATTTTCAGCTCGCTGTCATTCCACCATTAGGTAGGTCACTGTAATATTAATTTATCTCTCAAGAATTAGACAAGAAACCAAATTGTTTGAATGGTTTTTTTTTTTGTGCGGTGGTTTCGGCCAGAACGCACAGCGCTTCGCTTTCCACACTCCGCTTGCGTATTTTACTGCCCAAATTGATTTCCCCCATCTCGCGAGTAGTTCCCACGACCTTAAAGCAATCTATGATTGCGTTTTGACTGGTCAACACTCAGCTGCCCCATTAAATTATATTATATTTTTCAATATCAAAGAAGAGGGTTGAAACTGGGGCAAAGCCAGTAGTAACTACTAGAAGTGGCGGTTCTTCCCTTAGGTCAATTGGTGTTTATCAAAACAACTGGTCTTATTCTTAATTTATTTGAAATGTACAGCGAAACAGCTGCAAGCAGCGGCGGCGAGTGACGAGCAGTGACATCTGTTGTCTCTAATAGAAGCTTTCATTCGCAAGTCCACACGATTCACTGGGTCAATTTAAAGAATGTCCCTTTTGGCATCTTCTGTTCCTATGCACGCCATAGAATAAAAGAGATGGCAATATGTCTTTCGTCGAAGTAAAAATTAGGTAACGAAGAAATCTTGGAACGCTTAGGTCATGGACGTGAGGGAGACAGTACGATGAATATTATGTTTGAAAGAGATGGTGACATAAACATATGTCGGTTTTTCATTTTACACTCTTGTCGTGTGTGCCACATTGGTTGTTTTTTAATTGCTTCGCACCTATCTTTGGATACTGTAGAAGGGCGTTTCAAACTCTTATTGCGTTCACAACTATGTTACTATAACTAATGTTGTGCACAACTACATAAAAAATAATTTGCCATAAGTACATGGATTGTGTAGTTATTTCCAATTTACTATATTAACCTAACACCTATTTAGAGTCACAGACTTACAAATTGATATAGATAATAATGTATGGGCATTTTTCACAATAACAAATAAAGATTATAGTCACACTTTTTTTTCAAATAATCTACCACGCCTGGATCCCTAGAGCCGCCTATGACTACTAGTGAGCTATAGAAATGTTTACCAAGAGAAGTAACCTTTGTGCACTGAATCTCCAACACGTAATGGCAACCTAACCTTCGGCGCTTAGACATGAAGCAAGTGTACTGAAAAAACATAAAAAACCAGTTATCTGCGAGTGAAGTCTTATTGCTAAACTACTCCATGCACAGCTAAGTAGGAACATGTTCAGGTTATTTTATTTACTGTTGTAGGGCATAGCATTTCGGAATATCTCCTGCCAAACCAAGCAGCTTCTGTTGTATATTATTTCCATTGCAAAATGTGTAATACGATTTTAAGGGCCTTTTTCAACAAGTTTCCGATGCTCGACGATTCAAATATCTTGGCAACTGCTGCCATACATCTGTTCGAAGGTCCGTACACAAGCACACATTGCTGACATTATGTAAACTCATCGGTGACGTCAGTCATCCGTGACCAGCCGGGAGAGGCTGTCGCCACTCACATCGTCGAGACTTCAAATACGGCATCACTTGTGTAAGACAAAACAGTCAACAAACAATGACAGGATATAAAAATGTAGCTATAGAACTATTTCAGAAACAATGGCAAGTTGTTTGTGATGTGAGTACACAACATGAGTATCAGACACTTGCGTATGCCTGTGGAAAAATGGTCTAATTGATGTAGTTACATTTTTTTAACATAAATAATTGAGATTTTTAAAAAATATGTTGTTTTGACTCTTGCAGACTTGTGGAGATGAGTTCTGTGTTCATTTAATCTTACCTGATTTGGAGTAACTGTAAGCAATTACATTTAAAAAATTCTCTTAACATTTAATAAAAACGGATAGTGATTTCAACACCTTCTGCCTACCTTGTTTTCTTCTTCAAAGCATGCAATTCAATATACTGGCTCTGATGCAGTGATAACATTTTTATTTTACAATTATACCTTCTTTAGATTTCTACTTCCAACCTGCCTTTAACATTAACATTTTTACAGCGTTCCAGCAGTCAAGGTGAAGAGAAGACAATAATTCCCAACAAAGATGAAGAATCAAAAGAAAATAGATGGATGTTTGGAGCGTTTTAATTTAAAATGCATTATACAAAACAGTATTATTTAATTTCACACACTTATCTATTTTTTAAATTTATTCATTCTCTAAAGTACATAAACACAATAAAAACACAAGCCACTCATTTCACAAAATAAAAACCTGAATGACCCAGTAGCAGCAGAGTCAGATATTAGTTAAGTTATTATTATAATTGATGGCGAGTTAAAGCGCCCTGGAGACAATCAATATCAAAAGTTATGTCAATTCATGCCATTGATGTGATTTACAATTGCTAATTGATTGTTCACCAAGGCGAATGAAGCGACTGACAATTATTGGTACTACATTGATGGAGGGAATGATGTATATTATGATTGAGCGCATAGACAAGCGTCATTGACGCTACGCGATTGACGATGGTTTGTTCAATTACTCTATCTACCGAGCCCTTTGGAATTCAATTTCATTGCAGAACGAGATTTGTTTTACTTATTATTCTGGACAATCGCATTATATTGTGATTGTCCAAAAATGTTGAAAGTAAGTTACACTTAAGGTATTGTTTCCGCAGACGTCAACAAAGCAACTGGGGTGAAAATATTGACAGGTTTATTGAAGTTCCATCAATCGCACGTCAATGCACATTGTCCATTGACATTGATAGTCTCCGGACCCCTTAACCCTTAGAAGACGGCTAATATTTTGTAAATGCCTCAAAGTCTAATATAATATTGAAAATAACATTTGAAATAATTGACAGGCATCTACAATGTCAACGGTTTACTTAGGAATTTTCTAGAACAATATTGAAATACGTTCAAAACATCTAAAACCTAGCTCTATACACTTCACATTGCAGTGCACCTGAAAGTAGTCATGAATTCACTGAACTGCTATTGTAGGTGGTCGTATCCTAATAGCCCAGCTACACTACTCGCGAAGTTGATCGAAGTTGACCGAATACGATAGTGTGGGCACGAACTTCACTTCGCTTCGACTTCTGATTGTTGTCGGTAAATGCGCCCGAGTCAAAGGACTCGAAGCGTCCCGAAGTTCGAACACATAAATAAACCAATCACGACTGAGTTGGACTGAGTTACTCGCGAAGTTGCACGAGTGTGTGGGCACGCACTTCGAACTTCGGCTAACTTCGTCGAGGACTTCGTCGAAGCGTCGAAGCGAGTAGTGTAGCGGCCGCTTAAGGGTTAAGCTTAAGGCAGCAACAAAGCTGCTGAGGTGAACAGAAGAGAGGTGAACAGACAATAAGTGAATATGTTTGTTATATTTTAAGCAGTTTATTTGTAAATGTCTATAGGAACAGAAAATTTGATCAGAGACTTAATATAAATAAATGAAATAACCAGAAAATAGCTACCAAACCTCACTCACTCCCTCAGGAAACACAGCATGATAATATAATAAACAATATAATATAATAAACACAGCTGGTTTATGTTAAGTTTATGTTGGTTGACAAGCTAAAATAAGAAGTTATCTTCGTTCACTGATCTCAACTGTATCATATTCAATAGAACAGGTAATTTAATAAAGGGGATTCCACAGCGTCGGGCTTCTTCTTTAGATTTTTAAGCTGTTCTGCAAGAATTCAAGGTATAATTTTGATTTCTTTTGGGAACAGCTCATAGAAATCGATGTATAATCTCCAATATTGTCATGGATACAAAATATAACAAAGACGGTGTTAAAAAGAGAAAACACCAAACTTTATATTCAAATCTAGAAGTTAACCACAGAAAAATAATAATTTACACCTTTATTAGAGCAAAGGTTTGGACGGCAATTTGAGAATTTTTTTTTGAAATTTTGTAAATTTTTTTATTAATTATTTATTATGAAACTAAAAAAAGAGGTGATGATGTTTATGTTTATAATACATTTGCTAATAAAATGTGTTTTTTTTTGGAATTTTGAAATTTTGAAATTTGAAATTTTGTAATTTGAAATTTTGTAAATTTTTTTATTAATTATTTATTATGAAACTAAAAAAAGAGGTGATGATGTTTATGTTTATAATACATTTGCTAATAAAATGTGTTTTTTTTGGTTATTTTATATTATTTTAGTTCAGTGTTTAGATGAAAAAACACAGGTGAGCCATATTTAAAACTTTTTACGTTTACATTAAAAAGAGTATTTCAAAAACAGTTTTTAGTTTTTGGATACATTCGGGAATATTCCATTTGGTTTTTATTGGGAAGCGGAAATACTCTGACCTTCTGACAGAATATGCCAGAAGCCCGAGGGTTTATCTAAGATATGAATGAATATTATGTAAGCAGAAATGAAAGGGAGGACTCATTCGCACTCATTCTTATTTTCATTTATACAATCAATCCACAATCCGTAAATTAATCCTCAGATTTGCTGGATATTTAGAAGATCCTTTATGATGAACAGAATTCCAACTGTCTGGAGCCAGAGGGACTATGGCATCCCATATTTGGGTATGTTGAGACCGAAGGGAATGGGGAAGGGAAGGAGATGGACAAGAGGAAGGTTGGGCAGTACCTACCTGGCAATTCAGATCTGGTCACCAAACACGACCATAGTTGTCTTTCACCAGGGCAATACTGAGAGTATCTATCACCGATTTCACTGAGCGAGCATGCTTGCGTTTCCATCACCATTAACCATCACTAATGAATGTTTGTTTGGAATGTGCGTGTTTACCTTGCCGCAATTGGCTATGGAGCAGCGGTGGGGGCGGTGCGAGAAAGCCGAGTGCGCCCCGGGGGGGCCCTGCGGCTCCTCGCCGTCACTGCTGCGCCCGGCCGACAGGGGTCCCCGTGCGCGCACCGCGCCGGCGCCCGCACTGCCCGGGCCCGCGCTTGTCAGCGAAACGGCTTCTGGCTCTCCTTCACATACGCCGCCTGCCACCTGTTGCGTAAAAATTAAAGTATAAGTCACGTTTTTATAAAATAAATCAACCATCCATCCATCGTCGGATGAAGATCTTGTCAAGCTTGTTTTACTATCTTCAGATTTGTGCGACAATCACAACAATTTTTTTTCATGACTAGATAGGGAATTGAAACTCAGACAGCTCTTTCTTACTCTTGATGCCACAGAATTATTTTATCAAATCTGCTGTATTGGACCTAGGGATACATGCGGTCTTGCTTGCTTCTTTAGTGGGGATGATTCATTTGCGGTATTGAATTTAACCGAGTGCAAACAGTTGTGCGCCAATCAATGCAGCTTGAGCCTTTCAGCTGAAAGCAATGACATTATAAATTTATAGACAGGTTATTGACTAACAAAATGTGTCCAGTAACAAACGCACATACATTTTCAGAAAATTCCATCGGTAGTGAAGACAAAGATAAACAATGAAAGAATATGTATGTATGAAAAAACAGATTTACGACCAGGCAGCGTTTACATACTTAGTTGCGTACTTTACTATATTCTACATCACGGGAGCGATTGAGATTACACTACGCTTACTTGTTTAAACTAAAATGAATACGGAACGCTGTTTAAGACGACCTACTGCTAGAGGGTTGACTTTCTTATACTTGTGAGTTGCTACGTTTGCCATCTAACTTTCTCCAATGACACTTGAAATCAATCGGGGAATTTGCGTGTACATACATTTACACACAAAATGTTAATGCTTGGCTCCGACTAGTGTTTGCCGTGTAAGGGTACGTACACATTTACGAACCGAAGCGCGAACCGTACCACGAATTACGGGAAAGGAACGAATCAACTGCAAGCGGCGTTTCACGCCATTTGCGGTTGCTTCGTTTCTTTCCCATTAGTTGAGTTTCAGTTCGGCAGTTCTGCTTGCGGATGTATAAGTAGCATATAGAAACAGTTTCTCATCACATACAGGAGTGTATTTTGCCACTTATTTATGCTATCTGGTTAGAGATTATACCACACGTAATGTGGCAATTTGATACTAAATTGAAAGGACGGCAATTACCAATCTTTTGATTGCCATTTTGAGTATCTATATGTTTGTAATGGCTATAATGTCTTAGAGCATCAAAAAACTTATTTTTAAATTATTGTCTCAACATTTTTTTAAATCTCTATGCATAAAATTATTTTGTTTCCTTACATTCTTTGGGCAGGAAAGGTAGTTCTACCCGTTTGGTCGATTGATGCTTAACGGTGGGAAGGGTAGTTCTACCTTTTGCGCCGGCCTCATTTCAATGGCAGAAAAGACGGAATTATTCAATGTTTTTATATGAATATTATATACCAATCTCTTTGTAAAGGTCCCAACTATATGTACATAATTATCGAATAGTAATGTGTCTTCTTTTTATATTTATCTTCGTGCCTTACATTTACATCGGTATTTCAAAAAAAGGATAGTATATTATTTGTTATTGTAATAATTCAATTCCTGGAATGAGAGTTTTTATGACCGTGAAACCTGATTTGAATTTCTATATCTGTTCCGCACCCACTCAACTCCTATGTGCAAGCGAAAGCGAGCAAGAGATGTCGGGCGTATTTAAAAAATAAGCCGATATAGGCAAATACGGATAGGCGAACTGTAATAAACATATCACAAGGTTAATCGAGTTGCATTTCAAATAATAAAAGACTTTCGTTTAGTACTTTTATAGCTTAAGTATGAGTTGCTAGGTAGAAATTTGTATTTTGTGTTCCTTATCGATGCCTGGAATCCATTATGAGAGAGAGCTTGCTCTTTCGCCCTTTTATTTACGTTTCGCGCGTGTTTATTCCCTATATTTGCCCTTTTTCTCCACTTGCCACACTTTCTCTCCCTACTGGCAACACTGTAGTGACGCGCATTTCAGGTCACGTGATGTTTTTGTTCATATGACGCCGTTTTTTCGCGCCTTAAGTACGTTTCGTGTTTGCACTGTGCTTAAAAACCAACTTTAAGTGAAAAAATCATAGTTTATTCCCTAGCCCTTATAAATATACTGTCTACGAGAAATTAACTCATAGTTTTATCGTGTTTATCAGTGTTTTGTCGTCTTTTAATTGTGATTGTTGCGCAAATGAGTGACATCGAAAATAATGACGCTGCGTCGGTCGGCAACAGCGACCAAACGCAAGATTCCCGAAAGCGCCGACGCGAGGATTCGGACTCCGATTCCTCGTCCAGTCAGAGGGGTTACAGACACCTGGACACGCGAGTTGAACGACTGACGCAACATGTGTCCGCTCTGACGGACGCCCTAATGGGCAGTCGCGTAGTTCTCGAGGAATTTCCGGAGAGAGAAGACCCCGCTGAAGGTACACGGCGGGAAGCATCGGGGTTCATAGAACTACCCGCCAGCCTAGCCGCCCAGAAGAACATTCTGGAGTTCGGAAACCCGAGCACCGTGGTGAAAGAGGCACCGATCCCGAAAGCGGACGCGAGAAGAGTGGGAGTTATTTCGGCTCTTCAACATTTTAACTCGGAGGAATGGTCGCGGGTTCGCTACGCCGAAACCCAAAAGGCTTACACCGCCACGCCTGCCTTCGTAGAGCTGGAGGTGAATGAAGAGCTGAAGAGGCTCGACAAGAACAGCTCTTTTGCACCGGCCCTGGATCGTTCCCTGGGAGCTCTCTCGAATGCCATCTTATCACAAACGGAGGCAGTAAAAGGGAATATGCAGACGCTGGTAAACTGGGCAGCCGATCCCGGCACCTGCTTGACCCCTTCGACCCTGTTCGAGAAAATCCAGGAGATGTTCGCCAAGGAATCCCCATACAGTAGGATCACGGACGACGTCCTACAAATTGTATGTGGAAGGCGAACTGAGTGTCTCCAAAGTAGGCGAAAGGCCCTGTTGGAGGGAATAACAGACCCCTTTACCAGGGAAGGCCTCGCCAGGATCCCACCGAGCTCCAGTCACCTCTTTAATAAAGAGGAACTTGCGGCCTATATCTTGGCAAACGGGGGACGAGATAAGGTTGTCAGTGTCGCACCTTCGTCCTATACCCCCCGTCAACCACAACCCTCTACCTCACAAATGGCAAGGCCGGTGAGGGAAGCTCCACCCTCACTCCCTAGAAAGCCCTTTCGACCCGCTCCTAGGCCAGAGAAAGATAGGACACATCGCCAGCCCACCAAGAAGCAAGAGCCCTCTCGCAAGGCGACTAGCGATCGGGGTAGGAGGCGATGGAGGTGACTGGAGGCCAGAGCCCTTCTGGGGAGGACGCCTGAAGGCATATCGGGAGGTGTGGAGGGAGTTGGGGGCGTCACCACTAATCCTGAACATCCTGGAAGGAGCAAGGATTCACTTTGTGTCCAAACCTCCTCTGGCTCTCCTGTCGGCCGAGCTCAGGCAGAAATTCAGGACAAAGTCGTCTCCAGACATGACCGCGCACATCGAAATGATGAAAGCGTCAAAGATTCTGGAGGCTGCAGACGACTCCCCGAGCTTCCTGTCAGGTATGTTCCTTACCTCCAAATCAGACCACACCTTCAGACCCATCTTCAACTTGAAGGCCTTGAACGTCTTCATAGATTCAAAGCCCTTCAAACTTTTCAGCCATTTTCGGGTTCCGGAATTCCTCCAACCCGACGATTGGATGATAAAAGTAGACCTCTCCCAGGCTTATTTCCACGTGCCTATCGCGAGATCACACCGGAAATTCCTGCGCCTCGTCTACAACGGAGAACTCCTTCAGATGACGTGTTTGCCCTTCGGCCTGTCATCAGCGCCAAGGATCTTCTCGCTGCTCTCAAACTGGGTAGCGGAGCTGCTAAGAAGGAAGGGACTGAGGACAGTAGTCTACCTAGACGACTTCTTAGTAGCAAACCAGTGCAGAAAACACCTGGCCCGCCAAGTTGTTACTATAGTGCACACACTTCAACAACTAGGTTGGTGCCTAAACCTGGAGAAATGCATCCTGACGCCCACGCAAAAGTTGGAGTTCCTGGGCATAACATGGGACACGAGAGCAGACCAAAAGTCTCTCTCCGACCGCAAGTGCTCTGGTCTACGCCAAGCCTTACAGGTTCCCTTGGAAGTCGGCAGTTGCTCTCCCAGGCAGGCTCTAGGTCTCCTGGGAAGACTCAACTTTGCAAATTTCGTGATCCCTCGTGGTCGCTTGCATTGCCGCAGACTGCAGAGGTTCAGCCGCCACATACAGCATCTGAAACCGTCTCGGCCGGTTGCCCTGTCCACCTCAGCACTGCAGGACATACAGTGGTGGCTAGGGGCCATCGGAAGGACGAGCCCAATTCAACCCCTCCCATTCCATCACTTCCTGACGACAGATGCAGCGGACACAGGATGGGGAGGACAACTAGACGACACCACAGTTGCGGGTCATTGGACGGGAGAGCAGGCACTATGGCACTCAAACCGGAAGGAAGCATACGCCGTGTTAGCGGTCATCAAAGACCAAGCTCATCTCCTGGCAGGGACAAATGTCTTACTACAGACGGACAACAAGACAGTCGTTGCTTACGTCAACAAGGAGGGGGGCACAAAATCCCTTGCCCTTCTAGAAACAACGCGGGAGTTACTAGACTTCGTAGACCAGATGGAGATATCTCTGACAGCCCAATACATTCCAGGAAGATACAACGGAATTGCGGACCGTCTCTCTCGGGGCGCACAGCTCCCAGAGTGGCACCTACTAAGTCCGGTGACGAAAAAGATATTTGGAAAATGGGGTTGCCCTCAAATAGACTTGTTCGCTTCAGCCACGGCTCACGTGGTACCAACCTACGTATCCAGAGACTCAAGCGACTGCTCAGCTTGCTTTCCCAAAGCGCTCAGTCGACCTTGGGACTACAATCTAGCATGGGTATTCCCTCCGCCAAATCTCGTTCCGAGAGTGCTCGCACACTTAAATCAGGCAAGGGGCATGTTTCTGCTAGTCGTCCCAAAATGGGAGAGGACCTTCTGGAGAAGCGACCTAAAACAGCGAACAGACGAACCCCCAATGCGCCTGCAAAGTCTAGAAGGAGTCCTAATAGACACGTCTTGGCGTCAGGCAGGAGAGTTCATGATTTAACTCTCCTAAGAGTTACCCCAGACCATTTTATCGACAAGAGGAATACGATCACCTTGTGGCCAGTTTTCGGAGCAAAGACCGATTCAGCCAAGCACAAACATTCAGGCTGGAAATTGACGGGTTCAGAAAAAGACAACATCAACCCACTTAAATGGTTGAGGAAAGTTGTTGCTCTCTCTAAAGCCAGAAGAGGCCCGCTACTAAAGGACCTGTTTGTGACCACATCAGGAGAGGCAAAACCTGCAACGCAGACAATAATAGGGGGGTGGATTAAATCAGTCCTCAGAGAAGCAGGAGTCCACGCAACCCCAGGAAGTGTACGCTCGGCTGTAGCCTCTCTAAACTGGTTGGAAGACTATCCTATAGAGGAGATACTCACAAGAGGGAATTGGAAATCTGAGCACACCTTCCGGAAATTCTACCGAAGGGAGGTCGCTCGCTCGGGTAGCGAACACCTCCAGTGCTCAATGGCTCCATTCTTTACTCCAGTTTAAATAGCATCACATATAACGCAAGTTTCAGATCACCAGGTGAGAGCAGACACATCTCATAATGGATTCCAGGCATCGATAAGGAACACAAAATAAAATAATTTTACCTACCAATAAAATTTATATTTTGTTTCCATCGATGCCTGGAATCCAGGTAATCCCTACCTGGTGCATTACGAGTCATATGAACAAAAACATCACGTGACCTGAAATGCGCGTCACTACAGTGTTGCCAGTAGGGAGAGAAAGTGTGGCAAGTGGAGAAAAAGGGCAAATATAGGGAATAAACACGCGCGAAACGTAAATAAAAGGGCGAAAGAGCAAGCTCTCTCTCATAATGGATTCCAGGCATCGATGGAAACAAAATATAAATTTTATTGGTAGGTAAAATTATTTTATTATTTTCGAAGATATAGTGATTAAAACAAATTAAAGAAATTCTCGCCGGACCTTTTTTTTTGCCCAGAGACAGCGTAAAAAATACCCGCCAGAAATGTGTTTTACTTGTAAATTATTGCATACTTTTATTAATCTCATTGCTTTAAAAATGTAGATTCATAAGTTAAGATTTTTTTATAGAAATAAATAAATATACTTACCAAATAAAAACATTAAATTTCTACAATTTCATTCCAAGTAAAGGAGTGCATTTTTAATGTAGTAAACTTGAGTCACGTCGAGGTTGTTGTGAATTTTACATTAAAAAAGAAATAGTTCTTACTTTGAAACCGCCATATTTTTTCCAGTACTGCCAACATGAGGAACATAGTCTACTTTGGAGTTGTGAGGGACCCCACGCATACCATTGAGAAGATGATGTCGCTAAATATAAAAATTCATAATTATTTTTAAGACAAATATTCAATATGCAGTAAAAAATATTCAATCTCCCCGAAAGTACACTGATAAATTCAGTTAGCAAGTTCAGAGGGGTTAATTAATACCAATAATTTGTGAGCACCGTGTACCTATACATGATTTGTGAGCACCGTGTACCTATACATGATTTGTGAGCACCGTATGCCTATACATGATTTGTGAGCACCGTATGCCTATAATAATAATAATAAGTGTTTTATTATCTTTTTTTTGTAACAAATAGATATAATGATATCCTCACTGGGATCTCCCGTACTGAGGATTTCATTTACATATTATGTATAATTTAATTATAAGAAAATTAATATTACAACAAAATTATATATGAATTTAATTATGAACATATATCATGTAGTATAAATTTTTTTATTTTTTTTAAATAATTTTGAAATAAGTAAGATAGTGTTTTTTGGTATACATAGTTCAGTTGATTCTGTTTTAGTCTGTGTTTGACATCAGTATATTTTCTATTTCAGACCTCCCTATATTAAGTATCCAGCTTTTTATTTGAGATTTAAATGTTAAAATGTTGAGGTTTTTGAGTGATTTGTGAGCACCGTGACTATACATGATTTGTGAGCACCGTATGCCTATACATAATTTGTTAGCACCGTATGCCTACACATGATATTAAAATATGCAATTGGATCATAGCGCTTTTTTAAAGATACACTCTTTTACCTTTGAACCATGTTATTGTTATAATTAAATATTTTATTAGAGCGCTTTCCATTTTTATTATTATTTATCAGACTACATACTATGCTTTTGATCAGTATATATCTGGGTGCATTCTTCTGATGCGAAAAATTAAATATATTACAGGAGAGTCAAAAAACCAATTTTAAACGGGACAATGAAGGTGGACCCTCCAAATAATAATATTTATTTATAATAATAATAATCATTAATGTACACAATAAATAAAAAGAAATCAAAGCCTCCCTGCATTTTCTGGCTTAAAAATGCGCTTTTTCACTCTCCCATAAGATTTAAATTTTTTCACACTGAATGTATTACGCGCCCAATGACGATAAGTACATAATTTTATTTAAAAAATATGACACATTTAAATGTCAAGGAAAATAAATAGAACCCCATTTCCATTTCACGATTTGAGGATGATAATATTATGTTTTATGTGGTAATTTAAAAAAATAATATTAAATTGTTTACCTTGGCACGAACTGCAGATCTCTCCGGATGTGAGGTTCACCGCTGAGCCATTTGTACCGCCGTTCATCACATTATTAGCCTTATTATTATTTATTATCGCTGGGTTGGGTTTATTACTGTAAAAAAATAATTTCACCTTGAAATACAAACACAGAAAAACAAATAGAATTTATAAGAAGTTTTGACTCTTCAACTGATGAACTACTAAATGTTCCAAATAAAATGAAACATAACCGCAAATGCACTGATCTCTTTTTGATTTTATAAGTTTCACGTCTATCAACTGTGATTTGAGATTTACATGGCCAAAAGTATTATAGTTATTTATTTTTGGGGTATTATGCCGTGTTGCGCTACCTCTTTCTTTAGCCAACGTTTCCGTAGCAAACGTTGATAGCATCACAGTGTCCAGGATGGGTTTTGGGTATTCCCCAAAAATAAATTGCTTTAATCATAATACCTATGTATGCAAACAGAAACTAGCCTAACCTAGTTATTAATAATTGATTTTTGATCCTAAAATGTTTTCACAATCAAAGGTTGCAAAAATCTATTTCATTTGAATTTTAAATAAATAGAGAATTGGGGCCAATGCAACATTTTTCCTTCAGATTTGCCTATAAGGGAAATTACAATACGTTAAACACAAATTTATATAAATATTATTTTGAATTTTAACTCTCAACTTTTGGAGAATAAAAGTAATTGGGTAATTTTCAAGGGCAAAAAATAAATTTTAAGAATTTAATGAATTCATAGAAGTTGTGCCAGAGCCACACGAGGCTGTTAAAAAAGGTGTTAGTAATATAAGTATGAAACGACCACAAACACTCACTAGTTGGGAATGTAGACCTGCTTCAGCTTAGACTCAGCTTCCACCGCCTTCACCCTCTTCTGCTGGACGTACCGGTCTGTTGTTTTCCACATGTAGTAGTACTCCACTATATTCTTCAGTGTCTTCCACGGCAACTAGAAATGTTACCCAAAGATTGTTAAAAATATATAAAATCAAACAAAAAGTTCGATCTGGATCAAAACAAAAGGTACACAATTTTTCAATGACACCAAACCATATGCCTGCTCTCAACACAGTAGCGAAACAGGCACAGTATAAATAAACAAAATAAAACATAAAGCAATACCATTTAATTAACATAATATGATTGTGCGTAATCTGTAATATTACATATTATTCGACATTCATAATGTTTATTCTTCTTTGTACGGTTGGAAAAATTGAAAATGGCTATTCAGGTTTGCTGAGGTTCATTCAATGGAATCTGGCTTTGCATGGAATCTCCGCAGGAAACTAAAAGTTTGAACAGTCTCCAATATTGCAGTGTGTGAGTTGGGTCAGCGTTCAAATCTATTTTAGCAAATTTAGAAATAATTGCGATATCTGTCTATCATTGGTATGCAAAATGGGATGAGTCAGCGGCAGCCGGCTGGCTCGGCCTCAACACTTCGAGGAGTACAAAATGACAACACGCCTGTTTGACCCACAGACAGTTTGTTTAGCGTCTTTGAGGTGATTTTCCCACTAATACAGTGACAAAAATAGTAATTATTTACTAACTATTTTGGGGAGTGGGTGTTTATATAGAGAATAGAAATATGTGGTAGCACGAATTCCAGACACAACATACAAAACAAGCCATTAACCATTTTTTTGGAATAAACAACTTGGAATAAATATGGATAGTTAGGATGAAGGCGAATTCTCCAATCAATGTTTTTTTTACTGTCATATTTATTACTACTGTTATTATTACTGTCTGTATCTATGTTTTCTCCAGAAAAAAAATAAAAAATGCATAAATCTGCTTCAAATATAATTTTAACAAATAAAATACCCACCTGCAACAGAAAAAAATGTTGTGCTGTAAGCAGTGATAATTACGACAGCTTATTATAAATAAGTTTTTAAACTGACACTGCCCTATAAAAATATTCAGGTTTATTTGAGGGTACTCCATTCGTTTGACATATGGAATTTCTACCTGTGCTTCTAACACCCTCATTTATACACTTTTGCTTTGCAGTGGGAATCAAACATGCAATCGCCTGCCATTATGCTACAGAGGCCAACAGTACATGGCCTTTCGACAAGACCATTTATGAAATTGGACACCGAGTCAGTACTTTCTCTGAGAAATGTTACGGAAGTAAAATAGTGAGGTAAAGAGAGCACTCACAAAGTCTGTCCGTATGTCGTTGAAGTCCTTGCCGTACTTGTCCAGCGCCTCCTCGAAGAGGTTGGCCTCCGAGGCACTCCACTCCTCCATCTCGTCGCGGCACAGCACCGGGCCCGAGGGCGGCACCAGCGACGACAGGGCCGCCTCCAGGCAGTACTCGTGCCGGTGCAGGGTGTCCATGGCGTGGAACTGGAAAATGATATGAATAATAAATTATTAAATTCGCAACTATAATTTTTATTTAATAGCAATAATAAACCTCAGTGGGTATTAATTCTACCTGTAGTGTGGCGACCATTTTAGATTTTTAAGTAGTGTAATAATGAATAAATAATTTTACATACATACATTACAAACAGAATATTGATTGAACATGTAGAAGAATCTTGAGTAGAAGACCAAGATCAATCATCAATGTGTGAAATATCCACTTAACTATTAAACAATAAATATTGCTCCATATTTTAATTGTAATCATTTTTTGGTAATTTTTCTTCATTCCGTGCATTTTTTATTTAGTTATTGAGCATTTTTCGACCACCTGTATTGTGATGGCCGATTTTCAATAAGAAAAAAGTGTTGAAATTAGTAATGCGCACAAGTCGGGAAATTATTTATTTTATAAAGAAAGTTATTGTGAACGAGGATGTCTTTTTAATGTAAATGTATTATATTTAAATAGTTAATAACAGTAAAATTAGTTTTTCGATATCTTCCAATTCAAGTCCTAGTCCAATTATTTCCAATTTCCCAAATAAGGCCTAAATCCTGTATCTAAATTTTGCTAATAAACAATTAGTTAATGTTAATTAAGGACGGGTTGTTTCGGAGAATTTGAACAATTCATCAAATTTCAACGTTCATTTTCGGGTTCTGTGAAAGACTTATTCAAGTTCTGTTTTTATATCATTGTAGGCTAGTTGCTTGAAAAAACTGAAATAAAAACAGAACTTGAAAAAATCTTTCACAGAACTTGAAAATGAACGTTGAAATTTGATGAATTGTTCAGATTCTCCGAAACAACCCGTCCTAAGTGTTAATCTCAAGTGACTTACCAGCTAAGTATGGTACTGTATATTATCTCCATGGAATAACACAAATGTATTATATATTTGTACAGCCCCCTTGAGGTGATTTTGCACAAAACAGCGCTACAGAAATCATCCAAATATTATTATTATTATCTTAAAAAATCCCAAAGTTATGAGGATTCAAAGTGAACTGGGGTAAAATTGTATACACAATTCATACTTCGAATGGCTTCGCTGCGGTACTCCTGCGCCATTCATTGTACGTACTTTGACATCATACGACCACCATAACACGGGCATGTGCCTAGCATGGTGGTCGAAAAATTCCTCAATGCATGTAACTAATAATTTTATAGAATAAAGAAACTTTAAAAAAAATACACTTGTCCGCCAGTCGCAAATATCAACATTTTTACGACTCATATCTTCGGTACTGTTTGGTATTTTCGATTTAGGAGACAACCGCATTCACCATTTTGATGAAAATTCCCGTAATTTTCCACATTTCGGGAATATACCATTTAAATAAATTCCTGGTATTTTACTTAATTCACTTATTGAAATTCAGGTGAAGCATGGTAGTTACTCCAATTGTTCTGGTGAACTGGGCTCCTTCACTCCTCATGGTCTTGCGTAGCTAGGAAAGCCGCGGACACCGTCATTCAGGAATCAAAACTAGCTAACTAACCATCATGCGATTTTCCTGCAGGGGTAGGCAGAAAGAGTGGACAGCCAAACAACTCAGCATTGGCACACATATTGCTCATGGCTTTATTCACATTCATAAATTGTCTTTTACATACCCTTCTATAATTCTAACTCATGACATTCTCCTTACACTCCTTTCTTCGTTCATTTGCTCTACATTCCTAAACCATCAAAGCGTCCGTTTCTCAATCTTACGCTTACATCAGCCTTTCATTCTACGATCTTCAAACAGTAATACATTATAATTTTTTTGTTCAATTACTAAATTATATTTTTCACTTTTTAAGAATATGAAATATATATATAAAAGAAATGTAGAATATTTTTTAGTTCCCCGCAAGAGGAAATCCCGTGCTGAGAGGAACTAGGGGATTTTTACGACTTATAATGGGGACCTTTAATAAGTTCTTTATGATGCTTTGATGAGTGCCCATGATGAGTTATAATATTTAGTTGTTTATTTCATCCTTCTTCTTTATGTATGCAGTACTGACCAGGGTGATGTCTCTGCTGGCCGCGGCGGCGGACATGTGCAGGGAGGGCTGCTTAACGCTGCTGCTGCAGTCGAGGGCACGTGCAAAAGTGCCCACGGAGCGGGACACCACCAGGAACTGGTCGATCTGCCGGTCCGTCAGACCATGCTCCGGGGTCCACACCACTGTCTCCAGGTCTTCCAGTCTTCGCGGGTCTTCTTCACCTGGAACATTCATCATTCAAAGGTCATTTAAAAACATATTTGATAAATATAAAATAACATAATAATATTGTCAGTATTGATCGAAAAACAGTTAAACAGTCCACTATTTTCCCATGTGTTTATTAACCCTTTGCAACTGGAAATTTCCGAATTGTGATGGGCTACACTAGTAACGCTCTTAATTATGATCCCATAGGGCTGAGTGACCTACTAGTTAAAACATGCGCGTGTGAAAACAGATTTATTTTAAATGGGTTAGTATGGGGATGACATTAACTTCTCAGACTAATTTGTTCGTTTTTTTTTTTAACAAACAGCTATTCTATAAATCGTTGCATCTCCCTTACAGTTGTAGAAACATGAAGTAAACGGCGTTAGAAAGAAAAAAATACTGAGATTTCCATTCAAACATAGAAGTTAACCACGGAATAGTTAAAATGCACACCTCCATGAAACCAATCGCAATTTAAAATAAAAATTATGAAATTTTTTACTAATTATTTTTATATTAACGATAAAAAAGTGAGGTGGCAGAAATGGTTATAATACATTTTTCTAATTCAACACCTTTGTTTTTTTTTTTTGTTATCAGTAATTTTAGTTCAGTGTTGAGACGAAAAAACGTAAGGTGAGCTTTTTAAAACTTTTTACATTTGATTTAGATTTTTTTAATATTTATAGAATTGTGTGAAGGCATATTTCATCACCTTTCAAAAACAGTTATTAGTTTTCGGATACATTCAGAAATATCCCATTTATTTGAATTTCATCCAGATTCAGAAATACACAAAAATTCACTGCCTTTTTGACAGCATCTTTAAGAAATGTAACGGTCAATATGCTAGAAGAGTTAAAAGGTCATTATTGCAATTCAGATTTGAACTCAGCCGATCTTCAGCTGTAACCACTTAATTATCGCAGAAACTTAAAATTATATTTTTTAATGTATCATTTAATTACTTGAGCGAGGTGATTTTAACTCTAGTTTTGTGGAAGATATTTCCGCTTTATTGCAAAGTTGATTACAATTTTTCTGATTTATTTATAATAAAAATAATAATTTTTAAAACACGATTTTGATGCGTGTAGTGCTCAACGATATCAAAAATTGGAACAATAATATTAATAATCAAATCAATTTCAACAACCACCTACATAAACCAAATATTGAGGGTGTCGCTAGTCTGGTGGGTAGAAAGCTTGACTAGCAGTCAGGCGGATAGAGTTCGATACTCACAGCGGGTACCGACTTACTACCTTTTCGAAACAAATTATGTTTAGTGAAAAGGATATCTAAGGATTTTTTTTTCCAGACAAGTGATGTGATTGCCTTGTTTATGTCAATATGAGAGCAGACGAGATGAAATATTGAATTCAGTAGCCTCATCTCCAAGCCAAGTGGTATTGTGATTGGGAGACGATAGAGAATAAGTTATTGGAAAAAAAATCAACTCACCTTCTTTTAAAAAAGTTGTCATTTCAGTCTGATATCTGCTGCCCACTCTGATTTCACCCTTATCTGCTAATAAAGTCTTTTGGGTAGGGTCAAATACTAAGCAGTAGAAAAATGTGTCCTGCAAAAAGAAAATAAAAAAAACATCGATATTTTTAGATAATAAAAAATAATGTTAAAAATTATCGTCCGATTTCAAAACTAACAATATTCAGTAAGTTAATGGAAAAAATTGTTTACCAATACCTAAGTCCACAACTCAATCACATCATAACAACAAAACAACATGGTTTTACAAAAGGCAGAAATGTGGAAAGTAATCTCGTTCTTCTTACCGAATTCATTGTTGGTCACATGGACAATCGCACTCAAGTAGATATCATTTATACAGACTTTGCCAAAGCATTTGATAAAATTAATCAAAAATTACTACTAAGAAAACTTTGGGCATTAGGTATACGTGGTAATTTATTTCGTTGGGTTACATCTTATATACTTAACAGATCACAGGCAGTAGCAATAAAGGGCTTTGTATCAGACTTCAATCAAATTTCCTCAGGGATCCAACAGGGTTCACATCTCGGACCATTATTTTTCATTTTATATATTAATGATTTGGTCAATGTTGTAAAAAACTCTGAAATAGAATTATTTGCTGATGATGCTAAGCTATACAAGCCAATAAAAAGTCTAAACGATTGTATTAGTTTACAACATGATTTAAACAATGTAGCTACCTATTGCCAACAAAATCAATTATTTCTAAATGTTTCAAAATGTCATCACATTGTCTTTTCCAGAAATATCAACATTGCAACAGTCTCAAATATTCGTGATCTTGGAATAACTCTTGATAATAAACTTCAATATAACCTTCATATACAACAAATCACAAATAAGGCTGCTAAAATGTTAGGTTTCATCATTAGAAACACAAAACTTTTTAATAACATCAATATCATTAAGCAACTCTACTTTGCCTACGTACGAAGTCATCTGGAGTTTGCATCAATTGTTTGGTCTCCATTCTATAAAATCCACATAAACAAAATCGAAGCAATTCAAAACAAATTCCTAAAATATCTCTGTTACAGGTCATTTGTAAGATTTAATAATTATGCAGAGGCAGCTTCGTACTTTAAAATTGATTCATTAAGTGTACGAAGGCATCATGCAGATGCTTATTCCTATATAAATTAATTAATAATAATATTCAATGCCCAGAGTTGCTAAATAATATTAAATTTAATGTGCCTGCACGTTTAACACGGTCTTCTATCCTGTTTAAAATCAATCAAAGCAAAACGAACTGTAGACAAAATTCTTGCCTGAACAGAATATGTAATAATTACAATAACATATTATTCAATATCGACATCTTCAATTGCGAATTTACTAAATATAAAATGACCTTAACCGGTCAGCAACGTAAGCAGATATACACGATAAAATAACGATAGCAGTCAAGTACAATAAGCGTGTTTACACGTCAACGCGTGTGTTTCCACAAAAATCGTCATAACTCCGTTATTCTTCTAGTGACATCCCTAAAACAAAAAGTAGAATATTCGTATTGAATGAAGCTTCACATCTCTATTCAAAGTTATCCATAGAAACCCGTAAAAAGACCTACTCAGTGGAAGCAAATTTTACCCGCCAAATCGTAAAACGACGCCAAGAAAGCCGTTTGACGTGCCGACCCGCCTCCCAGTTTTAATTATTTTTTTAAAAATATATTTTGTATGAAATGGTCAAAAAGTGAAGTGACAGAATTGTTTATTGTACATTTGTACGATGAAATAAGTGTTTTTTTTTACATTACCCGTGATTTTAGTATCGTTTTTACATAAAACATTACAGGTGAGTCATTTTTACAATTTTTTCATGTTTCCATTCTAAATTTAAATATTTACAAATGTTAATATTTATTTATGATACAACAATTTGAAAGCCTATTTTGTAACCTTTCTAAAACAGTTTTTACTATTCGGCTCCGTTCAGTAATGTTTCATTTATAGAGCTTTGATTGTGAGGCGGTAATAACACAACGTTTTCGTGAAATTGACATTTCGGTAAAGACATTTTAGCTTCAAGTTCGCGAAAAGTCGGAGGGGTTAAAAGAGTATTTCACTGATGTTTCTTGAATTGATGTTTCTGATGTTTATGTTTCTAGTATTTATATATTTATAATCCTGTTATGGTATGATTTATATGCACAACATTGTCTTCTTATGGTTATGGTTATGGTTATGATATGATTTATATGCACAATATTGTTTGTATTCTTATGGTTACCAATGTATCGATAATCTTTTATTTTATATAAATTTTAGTTTTTTTTTTTTTTTTCCCCTTTATTTTTGTTGTATTATTTTGTTCTATTATTTTATACAATTCTTTTATTTTATATAATTATAACTTCACATTTCTCATAAATTTAATTATTTCTTCTAATGCTGTCTTACGTAAAAAGTCACAAGGAGGAAATCCGTAATTGGTTTTATTTTGGCTATTTTACTTATGTACAATCTGTAAAAATGTAAACTGTTGATTTCCCAAAAAATGAATAAATAAATAAATAAATAAATAATACAATAAGGCGAGTGCAAGGTGCATTGAAAAATTATATCCAGGCATTGAAAATAATACTAGATAAAATATAATAAAATAATAAGGAGCAAGACGGGTTGCCCTCCAGTTGGCAGAAGAGAAAAGAGAAATGTTTGATTTTGATTTTTCGAAATTTAAAAAGAAATGTAGTATTTTTTTATCTGAATTCAATGTCATTCAACGGCAGTAATTTTATTGGTGCTGTGGAATGGAAACAAATCCTACATTTAAAACAGTTTCACTGCTCATCTCACATTCTCACAGTTTATGTAATATTGCTTTAAAATAGTTTTTTGCATCTTCAGTAAAGTGAGCAATTAAACGCTTTATTCCTTCAAGCATTATCTCCGAATTAATTATCTAGAATGCACATATTCCTAAGAGAGACAGCTTATATAACAATACTCGGTAATTTTAGTGGTCATTTTGTGAAATATCATGGCAAGGGCGCTTTCGATTGCTAAAACAATGGAGTTCAGATTGACCTACAGAAAGAAGCTTGCTGAAACCACGGTCATAAAATGTTAATCAGAATCAAACTTCTCAGAATAGACCACAGAAGAAATGAAGAATGGTAACATTTGAAGATAGATAAGAATGAACGAAGGTGAAAATGATGATGAAGAGCAAGTCACAGTAGCTCGTTTAATATGTGGTGCCACACCAAACAATGCCATATCACAACTCTTGTATGTAATTGTCTAAATAGGCTTCACAGAAAGATTCTTAGCATGGAGGGTGAAATATCACAAAAAACCACATGTACTCTCTAAATCATGTGTCAATAAAATAAATAAATTTGTCTTATGGTGTATAAGACACTGAATATGCTGGCACCTCTGGCTGATGATGTGAAGGACAAACTTACTCAGAAGTAACTTAGTCTCAGGTCGGTCAAGTCTGATGCGTTCAACAGACTTGTTGAACCCTTTCATACAAATGTTGGGAAATTTGGAGGCAAAGCTTTCAACGTACTGGGTCCACGTTCTTTGAATAATTTCCTAACATTTATGTCAGGCACATATTAGCAACTCATGTTGTGGCGACAGTTAAGCTTTGCCTTAAACCCAAATGGATTTTGAAATAGTCCCCCCACTCTTACTAATTGTAATAAAATACAAAAGATCAGAAACTAGTTTTTAAAATTAAAAGAACCTACTTTGTTTAACTTCTCAAGCACCAAAAGTACCTATTGGATACATAAATTTGTATTTGTTGAGCGCTGGGTTATCCGTATGGTAATCTGACATTAATTCATAGTGTTATTGGGATTTTAACCCTCGTCACACAACGGAGGTATCGTTCCAAAGGTTAGAGCTAATTTTATCACAAAACGGTAATTTATTAAGTTGAACATATATAATACAACTCACGTCTTTGTTCAGATAGCTGAGCAGCGACTCGGTCTCGTTGAGCAGCGTGACGGAGCACTTGCCGCGGATGTGCGTGGCGGGCAGGGTTTCTACGTGGCGGGACAGGAACAGCTCGCGGTGCTTCATCTGGTGGCGCTGGCGGGACTGCGGTCCGTCGGGCACCCCCGTCGCGCCGCCAGGGCCACCGGGGCCTCCGAGGCCGCCTACTAACATTGCGGCTTCTTGCTCCTCCTCCATGGCGGCTGGAATTCAATAAACAAATGTAAACTTTAGGATTAGGATTTCGTTATTTTAAAATCAAATTAATCATTTAAAAAAATACAATATTTAGCACATCTGTCGGTGGACCACAGCTCGCAGGCTGTAGTTGCCTGTTTCCATAAGCGTTTGTGGCTCAGAGTTTAGGCTCAGCGCTCGTGTATCAGAGCCATATACTTTTTGTATATAGCCATATACTTTCTGTATATGGCTCTGATACATTTGTTATCCTGTTTCTTCTCAAGAGAAAGTCAGCCAGTAGTATAGGCACATTTGCTGGCAACACTGAAGATAAAAACTGATACATAGTTGTAAATACCGAAATTCTTTCTTCGAAAAGATAATGAATTTCATTAGCCCCTCTGCTTGGTCTAGAAGAGGAAAGTTTGTATGTAAATTGGTGACAACTTTTTTCTTTATGGCTACATATCTTCTGGGGAATATCTGTTCAATGGGTGGCACTTGTGGAACCATTATAAGTGACCACATTTCTCAAAATTGTCCAAAACCACCACCATTTTGAAAAGTTGAAAATTTAACACACTGGCTAAATAATGAAAAAATTCAAAATAAACAAATTTTCCGGAAACGAATTAAGAATATTTTTAGTTATTGTAAATATGTATAATAATAATATTTGGATGATTTGTATGGCTCCATTTTTGTGCAACCTCAAGGGCGCAAAACAACATATATTATATATTCTACAATGATCTATCTTATCACTAACTATAGACTCTCATCCATCACAACAGTTTGCATCCACCGATTCATCGATCACTAATACAAAACTATATGTAAAATGCATTTGATTAATGAACATGATGCTAGAATGTACATATATTATTATTATTTATATTTTGTACAAACAGATAATATACAGGACCCTTACCTGAGATTAATACTGTTTATTGTTTATTAGAGAAATTTAGATACTGTTCGCATGCAGATGACATATGCACGAACATGTAATTGGAAATGCCATTATTAATTCTAACTATACAATTGTAAATTTTCTCCAAAATGCCCTGGAAAGAATCTCAGACTTGTGATGTCACGAAAGAAACCATTCATCTGTTCTGAATGCAATTACTAAATGTTATTCAAATTGACCATGGTAATTAATTACATCTTTACGATTCTTTCAAGGATAAAGAAACCATCCTGTCACTTCGAATGCAATCAACATTGTAAGAATATTATGTACTAAATACACAATTTGGCTGTCCTGAAACGGGAATCCTTCCCAGTTGGACAGACAAAGGTTCATTTTGTTTTGTATTGTTTGTAATTTATATATATACATATAAAAATAAAATAAAATAATTCCGGTATTTATTTTAATAATATGTATTTTACTTATAATATGTATCTTATGTGTGTTTAGGAGAGGAAAAGCAAATTTTATATTTGGCAGTACAACAGTACAGGAGTATGTTTGGCAGTACAACTGCATGTTTGGGAGTACAACAGTACAGGAGTATGTTTGGCAGTACAACAGCATGTTTGGCAGTACAACAGTACAGGAGTATGTTTGGCAGTACAACAGCATGTTTGGCAGTACAACAGTACAGGAGTATGTTTGGCAGTACAACAGCGTGTTTGGCAGTACAACAGTACAGGAGTATGTTTGGCAGTACAACAGCATGTTTGGCAGTACAACAGTACAGGAGTATGTTTGGCAGTACAACAGCATGTTTGGCAGTACAACAGTACAAGAGTATGTCTTCCTCCTAGTAAAAGGGAATGTGGAAATTGTTAGTTTTGATCAAATAAGTCTATGATTGATTTATGTCGTTATTGCAGAAAACAAGAGAAAAAATAATAATAATTTGAATAGTAAATCAATAATTATATTATAATAATAAAAGCTTTTCTAATAGCTGAAGAACCCACCCCCACCCAGTAATGATAAAAAGAGTAAAAGTGGATTAGACTGATAATTTGTGTATTTTAACTAAATGGTAAAATATTGGAAATAGTCTATTCAGGTCCAATAATTAAATAGATAATCATGGCCTAATTATTCACTCAAAACTTGGATTTTACAAGTTATTATAAATATAATAGGTGCTACCGATAGGTAGTTAATGCTATATAATTTATTTATTTCACATATACGGCACAACATGTGCCATTCACATACTAATTTAACAGAGAATAGTACAGCAACATAAGGAATGCAACAATATAAATGTAAGTATAATGGTATAATCAGTAAATAGTAAGTAAGGTTAAAAGTATGAAAAAAACAAAGAGATATAAATATAATATAAGTAGCAATCTGTAGTATAGTAATTAGTCAAAGTAAGAAATTATATGTAATAATATACAATAAAGTAGTATAAGGAAGAATGAAGTGCTTATAAAATGTCTAAAAGGCATTAAGAGTTTGTAAAAAATAAAATAAAAGATATTAGAAAGGTATATACTATAATAAACAATATAGATATTTTAAATGTTTAATAATGGGTTTTTTCACAAACTAGGAATACCGTTAAAAATGTGTGGAAGATATTTAAAATTTATTTTTCTGATTCTGATCATTGCACTAAAAATGGTAATTTTCATATTGTCATCCATAATTATAGAAAAATTACAATGTCGTTATGAGATAACCGCCAATGTTCGGTAAGACGGCATGACGTCAACGCCGCCAAATTCACGAATAAAAACGAACATAGCGGCAAATCGAAAATGGCACATCAACATAAAAATAAATACCTTGATTACCGTAATTTTAAATTTAATTTTTTTTGAGAATAAAAAAACTGAAAATACCCCATTCATTTCATTGATAATGGAGAATGGAAAGATAACATACATATGAATGCATTATCGAAACTATTTACATTTACAAAGTAGGGATGGATATAACCGTATTTTCAAATCGAAACATTTAAAAAGTCGAATAGTGTTAATCACCTAATTGTCAATTATTATAAAATTAATAAAATTTGGCAGGTGTCTTTATTATTATTCACGTAATTTGACATTATAAATGCACAATACTTAGAACTCTAGTCATTGACATCAAAATTGCTACAAAAATCAACCTAGAAATACAGGTCAACTCACCAAGGAAAAAGTGTTTGTCTATAAACTTCAGAAATCATGGATCGCTATACTCCTCAAGAATGTGGAATAATTGTTATCATTTTTATTAAACCAAAAATTCCGAGAAATACGTGTGTGTGCGCGTGAGTCTATCTGCCGAGTTTCAGCTAGATCGGATGTCGGGAAGTGGGTTAATTTCCACTTCCAAGATTCCATTTCATTCATCAAAAAAAACAAATAAAAAAATGATCGAACAGATGTATTTAAACAAAATGATAATATTGGGCAGAAATGTCAGGCGACTGAAAATCCGCGCTTCCGAGGTGCTACAGGGCGAATCACAATGAAACAGTAATAACGCCGACCACAATGCTAATTATTGCAGAGCTGGCGCTAGAAGACGGCGAAGAGCGAACGCCGGCCGTTGACACCGCGGCTGATGGCAGTTACTATCCCGCTGCTGGCCCTCACGTAAATGCTTGTTGGCCACGTGGACCATCCTGCCTTCTGGGGTCTGCTGGAAGGGAGGAGGGGTAACGGGCTGGGAGGGGTCAGTCTCTTCCGTGAGACATTATCAGAAGCGAATAAATCAATGTGTCCGAAATTGAATGCGTCCACTTTGATCCGCGTACGAGAACAAATAAAATCATTTTATAATAGCAATAATTTCACAGTGATTGGTTTCACGTTTACCTAGATGTCGGACGATTTGATATGGGTGAACTAATTTATTCAGTAGCAGCCGGTGTGGATTTTTTATTCATACAAATCTACAGTTTTAGTTATTACTGTCTACATCTGATTTCGAAAAACTTTGTGTAAAGCTCGAGCAACGCCGGGAACTGCAGCTAGTTGGAGTAAATGCCCAAGAAATGTTACATTTGATAATAATAATTATTACACCCAAGTAATGGAAACGACAACAAAGAGAGAAAGCAAATAAAACAAGATAGTGATATTTATGTTTAACGCAACACACCTGCCGACGTAGATATATAAAATGACGTAGGTTGAATGTTGTGTGACATGTCCCTGACATCTGCCCTGATGAACACTGCAACATTGTCCGAAAAGTTGGCTTACAATACAACACAGACACAGTACAGCATGAAACACAACACAACACCAAAACTCAACCAATATAAATACTATAGTGTATCGATAGTAATACTATAATAATAATAATACTTGGATGACTTGTATAGCGCCGTTTTTGTGCAAAAACACCTCAAGGGCGCTGAAAACACCTCAAGGGCGCTGCCGCTGCTATAGTAATATTTATATCGAAATACAGGGTGTTCCAATAAGAGGTGATATTTTGAATAGCCCGCTATTTCGGTAGATGTTACTTTTGAAGCTGTCATTTTTTGACATTTGACAAGTAGAAACTACGCCATTAATAAAAATGGAACGATACACGCTTCAACAACGCATTGAAATTATTAAAATTCACCTGAGTGAATCAAATGCAAATCATCTTGAGTGATGAGGCCCATTTCCACCTCGGTGGCTTCGTCAACAAGCAAAATTGTCGCATCTGGGGCTCGGAAAACCCAAGAGTTATTGTTGAAAAGCCTCAGTTGAAGGAGCAACAGTTACGGTGAATGGGTTGCGCTATCGAGAGATGATTAATGATTTTTTATGGCCGGAATTGGATGGTATTGATCTGGACAACGTTTACTTTCAACAAGACGGCGCAACGTGCCAACAAGCAACAAAACCATTGATCTTTTACGATTGAATATCAAAATAACACCTCTTATTGGAAAACCCTGTACTATAGTATATCGAACAATAAGTTCGTGAGAATCATAATTAAAAAAAAAAATAAACAGGAAGAAATCATTCTAATGAAATCATTCTAATGAAATCATTCTAATGACGTCTAATGAATTCAACCGAATTCTGTTTTAATATTTAAACACCGATTCCGTTTTAATATTTGCTCCCCATATTACAAAGGCGAGTTATGCGAGACCGTGCAGTGTTTGAAGTAGTGTAGAGAAATAAGGCATTTCTAAATGTACGCTAATGTAGGCTCAGAAATTTCAGCAGTTCGGAATAAACGAATTTAGGTTGTAATGTTGACTATACAAACAATATAAATAACACTGCCCAAAAACATTAACGAATAAACATAGCTGACTATTGTTAGATCAAACATGTTTCTCTACCCACTGGGTAATTTAATTAGTTCATTAAACATGTTATAATCTTCTTTTTTAATATATAATGTTGATTGTCCGTTTGTGGCGGGTGGACGGCGAAAAACCGGATGTATAAAGCCCGGACATCGCCGGGGATTTCGTCTAGTATTATTGATTTGTATCTTTGCTCTATAATTTCAAATAACAAAAAAAAAACAAAATTTGTAAAACTCTATACACAAATGTTCAATTTATAAACAACTATCTGACGTGTACCGGCTTTGCGCGGGGTTGTAAATGATTTTGAGTAAAGTTTTGAGGTTATGAATTTTATGATAAACATTGACTTTTCTCTACCTTCTATAAATATAATATGCATGTAAACCTTTCGGAAGAAATTCTCTAGATGATGGTGAAAAATATCAAAAGTCGTTGCTCGGTTTAGAAGAACTAAGCGCACAAACAGACAGACGCGAATAACGACTTTATTTTATACTATTTACAGATTAGAGAAGAGACTAACTAAAGTCCCCGGCGTTACCCGGGCACTACGTAGAGTTTTTCGAAATCTGATGTAGACAGTGACCATCCTCTTGTCTTGAAGGTCGAGTGTGAAAAATTTCATTAAAAAATCCTCAAAATAAAACTGTAGATTTGTATAAAAATCAAATCCACGTCGCCCGCCCGCTACAAACACTTTTCATCATAAAAATAGAAGATTTTAATCGTTAAGCAGAATTCATTGGGCGAGATAAAAAGGTATCCAAGAATCTTTTCTGACCAAGTGTTGCCATTGGTAACAAATACCACATTTATTAGTAAAAAAAGAAACTGCGTGTTTTTTTTACTACTAATTTGAACAGGACCTTGTAATATTAAAGTAAAAAAAGAATAATAACATGGAAAAAGGGAACTATAATATAACATTCGATAAAAGGGCATGACGAAAACAATAAGGAAAGACTCATTAAGAGTTAAAATGGTTCGGAAAGTGAATAATGATTCCCTTTTGCATATGTGCCCGCGGCGTCACGCTCGAGAGGGCAGGTCTTCCGTTAGATGAGGAGGGAGGGATGTGGCACGCGTCGGGACATTATACGGCGGTGCCCGTTGGTTTCGGTTTCTTCCGTAGAGTTAAGTACCTACTTGCTCCGAATTAAAATATATCTAAGTAGGACTGCTACATTTGAACCGCTTTTCTACACATTTAAAATTTCGAAGAAATGAAAAAGTTTCGTAAAAATTAAATTATTGATTACAAATAATAATTTCGCTGGAGCGTACTCTGTGTAACTTTGGTTCAATGACCCCCAGAACTGGGATTTGTTTTGATTTTCAAAATTGGAACTGATTGTGGAAACGTTCAGAGGAGCTATGACTACTATTTTTAAATTTTTGACAGATGTCCTACCAACGGTGTTCATACGTAAGGTAAATTTCTGAACGTCTTTTGAAAGGCAATGATCATTAGGCAAATAATTTTTTTAAACACTTTCACAAATCCTACAATTATAATTTCCGTTGTTTTTTCACAGGTTTGTAATTTTATAATAAACTAGGTGAATTCCCCGGCGTTGCCCGGGCTTTGCACAGAGTTTTTTAGAAATTTAGTATAGACAGTGACCTTCCTCTTGTTTTGAATGAAAAGTGTGCACAATTTCACAAGTCTCGGAATAAAACTGTAGATCTGTATACAAATCAAATCCAGGCCGCCCGCTCGCCTTCAGCCACAGACACTATTATTTATACAGGATGTTCGGGGGTAAAGTGCGCTAACTTCGGGGGGGGAGGGAGAACTTATTTCGAAATTCCAATGGCGCACTTTACCACCGGACACCCTTTATAAACAAATTTAAGAAAATATTCTGTCGGCTTGTCTAGAACCCAACAACACACGAGGGTTGATGCTTAATAATTATATTTCTTTTTGAAAGAAAAATAAATGATTTGTGGTGACGCGAATTTGAGATTTTGAAAGGCGTGAAAATAATTTACAAACTATACGTTTCCTGAATGGTATACCTACAAACCTGTAAGATAAGCGACAGTATAAACAACCAAGATAAATATATGTATTTAAAAATACAGGGATATCTTTTTCAGGATTGTGTTCAAGTTAAGGATTATTAAAATAAAAAAAATGTGGGTTAAATTTTTTACAAAAATTATGTTACGTGTTGGCAAATAGTGAATTAGCGCCGCAGGGAAACATTTTTATTTACCCTGTCAATAAAACAGTTGTTCCACGTCAATAATGTGTATTTAACGGGCCTTCAAACTAGCGACCAAATTCAAGTAAAAATGAGTCGTCGACTTTAAAAATAAATTATATTTTTCGCTGAATATCAAAAGAATAATGTTGATATTTACCGTAAATGGTACATTAATTTTGTATACAAAGTATCAAAACAGCTTTTAGTGACATAGAAATTAGAAATCATCTACAGATTTCCGAAAAATTCCAGTGCGGGTTTTGCAAGTCGACGACTCAAATATTCACCGGTTCTGATTTATAGCTTAAATCTTCGATTGAATCAAACATTTAATTGAATTTGATCGTTAGTTACGAGGGTAGTAAATGCCACGGCGCACAGTGGGCTGAAAATCGCCTTTCATAGACATAGAGACTTGAATTTTCAAGGGTATTTTTTTTTTGCTAGAAATGGATTCTGCTGATCATTACTATGCTATAAAATTTCGTTGGAAGCAATTGCGTGTACAAATGAAGGAGTTGTCATTTTTTTAAGAAAAAATTGTATGGCACTGACATTAAAAATGAGGCTATCTCTGGAATCACAAGGTTGGCCATTCTATCCTTACACACAGATATACTACTATTTATTTGTATTTTTTTGACATACTTCGTATCGTGGCGCAACTTGCGATTTTTTTTTAAATCCTCAAAGTTGAAAAAAACACTTTTTAATGTTGATGATTCATTTTAATGCTTAAATGCTTTACGACTACCTGCGTTGTATAAGAATCGTTATGGCAGCATCACCAGTTTCTCGAGCTACGAGCCGTCCTTCAGCGAAGGTAAAAAAAGGCGCAACAGGTGTCATTTCAGGTTTTGTAGAAAGGAAAAGCAACATTAACTAAAGGAATAGACTAACAAAAGGGTGTAAATCGTTCACTTCGTCTTTGCCAAGAAAAAAAGGAAATTGCAAAAAAATCTATGTTAGGTGGTGAATACAACTGGGAAAACAATCGGTCTAATAGAAAAAAAAACTTTTCGAAATACGAAGACTGCCGTGTATTTTATAGTAACTGCTTGAATCCATCGATATCGACTGCCTGTAGCAGTTCGTGTATATCCATACTAAGATCATCACTGATGGCCCTTGAATGGAGGGAAATACGTTTTTCATGTCGGGTTAAAATATAATAACAGCCTAAAATAAGATATGAAAAGCCTTTTGTAACAAGGGAATATAGGAACAATGTTGATTACCACCAGGATAGTAGTTTTTTTTCGCGTCATTTTAATTGGGAAAATAATTGGAACAAAGCATGTGAATATTTTAATTCATGGAAAATTAATAAAACTATTAATGTGCATGTACAGTTAGGTCCCGATTATCCGACCTACACGGAAGAACAGAAGGGGATCGGTTAATCGAGAGTAACGGATAATCCGGAACTAGTTACGAAAATTCTACCGGGTAAAAGAACCATTGATATCGAATATAGAGATTTTGATACCGAACAAAGAGCCATTGATACCGAATACAACCATTGATACGGAATACAACCATTGATTCGGAATATACAAAAAGATTCTGACTTTCCTAGCCGAGCTATCCATAGCGGGATTTTTCTTATTTAAAAAAAAACATAAAACAAAAAGTTATGAAAAATATTTAAAAAAAAAAATTTAATGTACCTCTATTGTAATGGAAAAAAATGATTTCTATCCTACTTTTCTTTCATGATATTTTAAAGAAAGTTCCCAAAATTGTAAAATAAATTAATTACTACTGATAATTTTTTATTTATTTTTATTATGGCGACTATTTAAACATTGTACATACAAAATATGATAGTGAATAAATGTATAGTAAATTGTATTTTTTAGTCCTCCTCACTAGTATGACATTTGCTGAGACAGACTAAAGGTATTCATTTCTGTTTTATGTCTATGTCGTTTTTAATGTTTTTTTTCATTAATCTCTTTCAGCCAGATTTTTATTCTTGATTTCAAATTTTCTATTTGCTTTATATCAGGGGGAAGGATGTTGTGGAGTTTTGTCGCAAAATAAATGTAGTTTCTTTGTCCGAATGTGGTTTTATGACCTGGAATATTTAGAAGTCATTTGGAATAAAACTTTCACCAAATGAATGATCCAATAATAACAACTTTATGAAATGAATGTCCGGAAACTCGTAGTACAAACAAAAAACTTGTCAACATTGGAGTAGATTATTGAACGTTTTTGATTCGAGTTTTCGTTTTCGCGTAAATAGAGTCGGAAAATGGAATTTTGAAATAAAATAACTTAAAAAAAAACGATTGCTAGGGGGTTGATATCTCTGTTTAATATCTTTTAAAATGCGTCGAAGAATAATCCTGGTTCCAAAAGATTTTATAATGCCGAAAAAAATATACATATATCTAGATAAACAAAAAAAGTTTTTGGTTTCTCTGTGATGTAGATTCACCAGTTTACCGCTTGAACTTCGAGTTTTCGGACTTCAACATTTACACGGAGAAAAATGAGTACGGCTAACAAAATACTGTTAAAAATGTGACCGCATGCCCACATCTTAATAAAATATTATTATTCATTATTATTATTATCAGTCATTCCTTGTCCTAATAAATATAATGGACGAGATGCGAAAATATTATATAATTTTAAGAACTCTTGTTCCGGACTTCCTTATAACATATTCATACTTTACTGAGTTTGTCAATTCATTCGTAATAGGCCTGCAGTCCCATTTTTAACATAAAAACGAAAAATTTGACCAGATTTTTAATAAAATAACAATATTTTAATTATAATTTTTATATCAGTCAGTTTCCTTCGTTTATTTATGTTCTTTGGGACTTTTAGATAATAATATTAATAGGAACGGCTGGGACCAAAATACCCAACCAAAGTGAATAAGTTATTTTTCTAATCAGTACATTATACAGGGTGTATCGGCACGTACCCGACAAACTTTAACCAGCTATTCCTTAGCACATTTGGAGTCAAAAATGTTATGGGCACTTTGCTGTCCGGTAACATTTTTTTTTTAATAAAAAAATTATTATTCATATTTTCACCACATGTCACCAATGTTTTATCCTTTGTCAAAGTTTGAAAACCCATCTGGCAATATTTTGTTCGAGTTTCGTTGAATAATGTACGTACGTACCTACGTTGGCGCGCTTTTACAATCACAACGAAATGGCACGGCACCATTGGTCTCATTTTTAACTATTATTATTTAGTGTGTACGAAAGAGCGAGGACACTTTTTGACACACTTGCTAATAACAGCTGCTGAACACGAGATACAATGCAAATGACAGTGACGGAGTGTGGATTTTTTATTTATTTTTTGTTATTAATGGAAAAAAAATGTTACCGGACAGCAAAGCGCCCATAACATTTTTTACTCCAAATGTGCTGAGGAATAGCTGGATAAAGTTTGTCGGGTACTTGCCGATACACCCTGTATATTTGTGTTGTCAAATCTAAATTAGTATATTACATAAAAACGGAATATGAATCAGACTGTATAACTTGGAGGCGCTAGAGTTACGGAAAGCCAAAAACATTAACAGCGAAGTCATCAACAACAACATCAACCTACATAAAAGACCTATACTTAGCGTGTTCCCTGTCGATAAAGTGCACTCTCTTCCATATCCTACCCATACTTATACTACGTCCCCCACTGGAGCTCAGCCCTATTTTTTGCAACCCTATGCGAAAGCTTAATATATTGGTAACACATGATACTTGCAGATTTTAGTAGAGCATTGTACTGCCCTGAAGAAGCAACGGTTGTAGCGAAACCCGGTCGGCATATAAAAATGTTGTTTACATTTATTATTATTTAAATTTAAAAACACAACTTCACATTTACAACAGGAGCTTGTTAGCAATCAGAGAAGCGACGGGCAGACTACTTATTTAGTTAACACTTTGAGCCTTACTAATAAACGTGTTTTAAATTTTACACAACTGATAAACAACCATTAATGTGGGGTAAATAGTTGTTTATCAGTTATGGAGAATTTAAAACACGTTTATTAGTAAGAAGGTTAATGTACAATTACTAAGTTCATTGTCTCAAAACACAAAATTTCATTCCTCTCTCAATCATTGTGTTTACGTAGATACTGTTCTCGTTTTGTAAAACGAAGGCTTTGGGTAAAATGAATAATAAAATGTCAAGGCACGCGCGAATTTGAAATGGTGAATGTGACACGTTTTCGTTGCGTAAAGTGAGGGGTGGTGTACACGTGGCATCATCTGCGTAGTTACCTTCGCGCTCAAATGGATGCTGACGAGATTTAAGCTCATTGTTATTTTATATAAGGTTTTAGTTATTTGCTACACAGATTTTGGTTATATTGTCAAGCACCCAAGTGATGGTTTTACTAAAGGGGGCGGAGTAAAGCAAAATTAAATGAAAACTTTATCATGATTTTCCTTTGCACTTAATTACCAGATAACAGATACCAAAAAATGGACATATAAATTTGTCAAAATAAATAATTAATCAATTTAATTAATTATTAACACTCTTTTTAGGGGGCTTTTATATGGGAATAGTAAATAGGACAGTTTTTTCTTTCTTTTATACATAACTGAACTGCCCCAGCAATAATCTTTTGTAGTGATAAATTAAAGATGTTCACTGGCATAATTATTTCCATTCATTAATATATTAGTATAATTCTGGGAAATGTACCTGCATTCTACAATAAGTTAATTACTTCAATTAACTAGTCTACTTAAATGGGGTATTTTCAAGTTTTTTTTTCTAGAAAATATTACGATAATTAATGAATATACATACTACAGAATGGTTTGTATAGATGCAGAATCCTGGCTGTGCCAATCAAACTAGACACTCGTATAAAAAGAAGACGAAAACTGACCTTTTTAATTTAGATATCTAACTCGTCATGTCTAGTGTCGGGTAGGACACAACATCAGAATGAATTTGTATGAAATACTTCAAATACAGAAACGAGGTGAGGTGTGAAATAACCAAAACGGAGTTAAAATCTTGTAGCTAGAGAATTTCAGAGTTAAAATTACCTCAGAATAATTTAGAATCTGCTATAACACAAACACCTCAAAACGTGTATTAATACAAAAAACTATTGTAGTAATAAATCACCTCTAGGGCGCTGTACAAATAATACATTTCTACAAATGTGCGTATCTTTTTATTCTAATTTATTTATATTTTGTACAGGCAGATAATACATAGTACCATACTTACCTCGTACGTCACTTGAGATTAACACTGTTTTGCGAAGTGACAGTAATTTGACTGAATACTTAAAAAAAATATCTCTTGTTTTCTTTAATAGGCCACTTCCATATAATTTTTTTCTGTTTAGACATTAATTCTAAGTCGTTCTGCGTTTTTTCAATCGTAATTTTGAAAACATGAAGATTTTTTGAAAATTTCAATTTGGTGAAATCAGACCATTATCACTTTTTTAAAACCGGAAAGACAGGACACAATTGGTCCGAAAATATTTTTTATTCAATAGCCAAAAATCATTTTTAAAAAAAGGTATCGAACAAGGTGCCAATTCGTGGGAATATCCCCAGATTGCGAAGAATTTTGTGGATGTGGGGAAAATGCGAGGATTCTATAATATGAGAACTGACGTAACTAATAGCGATTACAATAGCACTTCCTGGTTATCCAACCATATTGCAAAATAATGTTTACAATTACAAGTAAGAATAAACTATAATTTGCTATAGGTATAACTTGGTTTCCTTCCGCAGGAAATTTTCGAATAAATTTAATTGTTTTAAGAATGAAGGAAAAATAAAACCCTAAAATGCTAATAAGAAATAAATCTTAACTTACGTAGAATTTTGTTTAATTGGAACTTGTAGGGAATTCGCAGTGTGGGTATATTGGAACATGTGATATGGCAACCCTGGTTATAATATTTGTCAAATTTCTATGATTTTCTACGGCTTATAATAATGTGCCTTCAAATAATAAAGAAGGTTAGGAAATACGCACAAATCATTAAAATAACCCAAACCAAACCCTAAAAACCTATTTTGTGCATATTTACTTAAACCCTCGACTTAAATAGTTGTCTCCATTCGATAATTAAGTTGAAATCAAGTGTTGTTTTTTTAAAGAGCGGAATTCGACAAGTATATCAAATATTTAATCGGGCGAAATACATTGGATGCCGTATTATCAACATGTAATTAATTACAACTACTTTCATATACATGGTTAAAAAAACCTAACGGGCGTTCATAAATTACTATCTTTTTGTAATGCAAGTCATGTAATGCCAAATATATTTACGTCGATGTCAAAAGCAACGGAATACCGTGTTGCTATATTTAAAAAAATAATCAGTGTGGAATTTTATAAAAAAATATATCGAAGACGGATCATTTTTAAGAGGAAGTTACAAGCCAAAAATGTGTGTATTCTAGGTATACCTTATATCGCAGATAATAGGCATTAAAATCGCTTGACAAACGGAGTCTAGAAACGTTCGATTTCAATCAAAAAAGTGTTTTAAAAAAATTTATTTTGGAAATAATTTTATAAGAAAGCAAAAAAGTTAATCAAGTGAAACTGTCACAGATAATCTTAGCTATAATACTGTATTTTTTTAAGTTGTTTCCTTTATGCGTTCATACATTTCTATTGAAAAAATATTTTTTTTAGTAGTTTGCATTTATATTTTTTATTGAGTATTTTTTTATTATATTTGTATTCTACTCAAGCGAAGCGATAGGAAAACCTTCAATTTATCTAATGCATATTTTTTGGTATTCATAATGTACACCAATTCGTTATAAAGATTAGTCAATATAGTGATTTGGCATTAAGCTTCGCCTTAAGTAGTGACGTCACAAGGCAATATAATGTATGTTTTAATTATACAAAATGAAAACAAACACTTAGTTTTAAACCACTTTATTTTGATGTATATTCGTCGACCGGTTTCGATTGGACTCAATCTTCATCAGGACAATAAAAAATAATACTAAATTATAATACAGAGCAAGGTATAAGGTAAACATGAAAGAAAGAGAAAATATGTAGTAGAGAGAGAGAACATCAGAGACTGGTTGGTGGAGGGGTAGGGGGAGGGGTTGGGGAGGACCAAAGGAAGGGTGGGGGTTACGGGTTAGGTTGGAGCAAGGAAACAACTTTAAAATCGGGCCGTTAGTTAGTTCTATCTGTTTATTTAAAATTTGGGAATTATTTTTAGTTGATTTAGAAATTTCCAAAGCTTCTAAATTATTCAGGCGTATTCCTATTTTATTTTTATGAATTATTTGGACTCCCGTATTTTTATTAAATGTGTGGTTAGTATTGATTAAATGTTCGGCAAATTCTGAGAAACCTGTGTGTGTTAAGCACCTGATATGTTCTTTAACTCTAATGTTTTAATTTATTATTAACAAAAACTGTAAATTTCTAACGATCAAATTAATAACATTTTCGTAATCTTAGTAGGAACGTCTATCCACGTGGTCTTTTTCAAGTCATTATAAAATGCGTGCAAAAAAAATATTTCCAACTATTTTTTAAGACAAATATTTTAGACTGAACAAGTAAATATGAATATATATTAAAAAAAAATCTTGTACGAACTCTTTATAATCTCGATTAATATATTAATTCAAATAAAATCTTATGAAGCATAATCATTGATGTATACGTCTTTAATATATATATATATATATACATCCTATTGTATTGAATGGTCACAGTCACCCACCAATATTATAACAAGCAAGTTACGACCTACGTTTCATTGAAATGCTTCGTGGGAATGGGTCTCATGTAGTGCATCTTGCACGAGATACTAAACACTAGTCATGTCACCATAACACTTTTGACTTTTGATTTATTTATTTTACAGAGTTCCTAAACAATGAGTTTACTGACTCTAACATAATTATAATTGATTATCTTTAGATGCTTTACTGTTATTTTTATTATTAAGGTGGTGTTGAAAAAGAGCTTAAAAACTATACTGCAGCTGAAGGCAGGTTATTATTCCTTACGGAGGACTATCTTTGGTTTTTTAAATTTGAATTTATCGTTTTCGCTATATTTGCAAAGTGAATTTATTGTTGGATTAGTGTGGCTGGAAAGGCCGGCATAAAATTTTGTTGCTTGGGAAACAATCAAGTCCTTTATCAACGGAATGTTGGTGTCATTATGGATAGAAGAAATTCTAATCCATTTAGGTGCATTTAAAGCAAGTCTAATGGCTTTATTTTGAAATAGTTGAATCTTTTGTATTAGACTTGGAGCGGCGTGCCCCCAAATGGGGCATCCGTAAGTGAAACCTGGTCTTATTGTTGTTTTGTAAAGAAGTAATTTATTATCCGTTGATAAACGACTTTTCTTTCCCATCATTGGATAAAGTGATGCTAGACATTTATTTGCTGCTGTTATTTTTCCAGTTATATGTTTCTTCCAGGTGAGCTTGGAGTCAAGCGTTACACCTAGGTATTTAATTGACTTTTCCCATGGAACCTTTTCCCCAAACAGTTTTATGAATGGGGGCCGTTTCGGCCGTGTCTTTGAGAAAACGGTCGCGGCGCTTTTAGTAGGGTTTATTGAAATTCTCCACTTTTTGCACCACTCTTCAGTTAGAGTGGCCTGTCTCTGAACACGCTTTGTGGCGATGCTCTCGACTGTTGAACTAGACATGATGTTAGTGTCATCCGCAAATTGAGTGATTTTAACATTATGGTCAATGGGTTTAGGAATGTCACTAGAGTAGATGTTATACAGGGATGGAGAGAGTTGACTGCCTTGAGGGACCCCAGCTGATAAGGGGCGGGTTGTGGAGAAGACGTTTTCTGACTTGACTTTAAAGCATCTATCTCTCAGGTAGCTAGCTATTGATTGCGTAAGTCTCAAAGGATACCCGAGAGCGTTCATTTTATATAAAAGGCCGTTGTGCCAGACTTTATCGAAGGCTTTACTTACGTCGAGTGAGAGGATTACTGTTTTTTTCCTAGTATTAAATCCCTCCGTGATGTGTTCCACAACACGCAGGAGTTGGTGAGAGGTGGAATGACCTGCTCTGAAACCATGTTGAAAGTCTGGCAAGAATTTACTGTCCTGAGTGAATGAGTTTAATCTTGATAGTATAACTTTTTCCAGGATTTTACCTAGGCAAGGAAGGAGGCTAATAGGCCGATGATTCTCCGTTAATAGTGGGTCCTTGCCTGGTTTGGGAATTAAAATTACGTCAGCTTCTTTAAAATCCTTTGGAAAGCAACGTAATCTCAGCGACGCGTTGCAGATGGCTGTAATAGCGCAGATGCCTTTCTTTGGCAGATATTTTAAGATTTTATTTGAGATGCCGTCAGGACCGGCTGCTTTTTTTTTCTTTAATTTTTTAATTATGTTGTTTATTTCCTTAGGAGTTGCGAACCTGATTGGAGGGTCTTCAGGATCTAGACTTAAGATTGATTCTACTTTTGAATCCACCTTTGCTACGAAGGCTGGGTCGTCGAAGTCTGTATTGGGAGAGAATTGACTTTGAAGGCTATCTGCGAAGGCTTCAGCCTTGTCTGCAGCGGAGTATACTAATCCGTTGGGGCCTTTAATCGGAGAGATTTTAGTTTTTGGGCGTCTGAGTGCTTTAGAGAGCTTCCAGTAAGCTCCTCTATCGTCTTCGAGAGTTGAAATGAAGTCGTGCCATCGCTCGTTGCGGAATTTGCTGAGGGCCTCACGTACTTCTCTATTGAGTCTATTAAAATGATGCTTTACTATTGGATTGCAAGATATCTGCCACTCTTTCCTAACAAGATTTTTTTCCCTAATAAGATCTTTGATCTCTTCGGGTATTCCATGACGTGTGGTGACGGTAGGAATCTCAACGGACGCCTCGTTGATGCACGATTTTAATGTTTGAATTAAGACGGAGGTAGCAGCGTTAAGAGTGGCTTCGTCGGGAATTGATGTGGGAATTGTTATGTTTTTATTCATTATTTCGTTAAGTTTATTCCATTTAATTTTAGTGCGTAGAGGATTATCGGGGACCAGAGGGTTAGAGCCTCCTGTTAGAGAGAGGAGAACTGGATCGTGGTCAGATGAAAGTTCGTTAAGTACTCGGAGGGAGTGTAGGTGGCTGGTATTTTTAAGAATGACGATGTCAATCACGTCCGGATTACCGGCATGGTGATGAATCGTCGGTCTATCTGGAGCATCGACTACGATAGGATGGGTACTCGCGTAATTTGCGAGTATGTTACCTTTGGTGTTATTTTTTAGGCTGTGCCACGATCCGTGCTTTGCGTTCATGTCCCCAGCTATTATAGTGGGGACATTTTCAGACAAGAGATTGTCTAATTCTGCTGGAATTTCATGTCACCATCTTAGGACCGATCATTTTTATGTTTGCCGAGGAGTCACTTACGGAGAGACAATTTTCTGGATCCAGAATCTTGTATACTAACCTTCTTATCTATATGAGACAAGGGATAAGAAGATGACTAGATATTATATTAACGTTTATAATTATACGTAACGCACGTACCCGAAGGTGCGGGAGATACTTGGCGGGCGGCGGGGCCCAGTCTGCGCGGGCCAGACGACACGGCGCCGGGTCTGGTGTTAAACACAAAACCAACCATTCAACAATGGCTGCTTTTGGAATTCTAACGAAATCATAAAGATAATCTAACAATCTAATTAATTAAACATATCCACTAATTTCGATTGTGAAATTTTCCTGCGTAATGACAATTTGCTTTGAAATGTTCACATTTGGAATTAATGGTTAAGTGAATTCAGGTAAGCGAGAAAGTAGGTACCTGCCTATAAGCAGAAAATAATTTTATGTTTATTTGATTATAATCCTATATTTCAAATGTATATTTTTTTGTTTTCATTTTTGAAGGATGATTTTTCAAGATTACTAACGGTGTTTATTCGAAAGGTAAATTTCTGACGTCTGTCTAGGTTGTAAACAAAGAAATATAATTAAATTATGTATAAACTGTAAAGCGCCCCTGAGGTGATATCTCACAAAAGCGGCTCTATACAAATCATCCAATAAATAAAATAAAAATAAAGAAAACTAGAAATACTTGTTTTTGAAAGGCGTGTTGCTCAGGTAAGATACTTTCAACTGCACAAATACTACAATAATAATAATATCCCGTGATTTTTCAGGGGTCTGCGCTAGTACAAAGATAAATAATAAATATTATATTACGTATCATCGATTAATGTTAATCACATGTCTCTGTATGTGAAGCAGATAAACAGTTCGAATGTTTAAATAAAGGGAAATTTGTAAATTCGTTTTATTCAGTCTGGTATTTCTCGATTGTTCGATTATAGTGTAACATGTATCGATTATTTTAACGCAGCGTCGTTTCTATCTGGAGTATGTAGGTTTAAAGTAAGATTGAAAATATTGACTTTGCCCTTAGCGTGGCCGGGAGGTATGAGGAATTGTTAAATTTGATAGGCTTTAAAAAAGTGGTATCTATTACAGTTATAAATAAACAAGATAACATTAACTGTTTGCTATTAGACAGCGTGCAGCAAACTCGTGTTATAATAACCATAATATCTTTTGTATGGTAGCAGTCGTCAGGGTTTCGTTTGGAATTATTACATTGCTTCGATAGTATCAGGGTTGATCCTTCGATTAGCTTGTTGCGATGCTCATTTGTAAATTGTACAAGGTTGATAGTTTTCTCGATATGAATTTTAAAAAAATGATTGTGAATATCGCATTGAAATCAAGCTCACGCCTTAAATAGGCTTGCGGGAGATCAGTCATGGTTCGGCCGGCCATAGGGCAACTAATTAAAGGAGAGTGGACTCCCCCTCCCACCCACCCCCACCCAAGCACAACCCCTCCCCCACCCCACCCCCCGGTTCTATGACGCGGGGGGAGGAGATGGGGAGGGGGTATGGTTTTTCTACTCGGGCATCCTTTGCCTGCTTATTGATCCAGTCAAATGTGAGGGGGAAGGTTGTGGGGGCGCGTGGGTGGCGGCACGGGTGGGGAGGCGTCCAAATAAATCTGTCCGCCGCGACACCCGTACCACCTCTGCAGCCCCCCCCCCTCCCCTTCATCAACCCCACCCCCACCCGCCCGCCCCGGCACCCGGGGAGGTGCCCCCGCCCCAGCATCGCGAGATGAAAACACAGGAAATGGATACGCGGAGATGATAACGCCGGCGTCACCGCTAACCCTCTCGCGCACCACCCACCCCCCATCAAGTATTGCGCATTCTTTTACTTGGGATTTTCAATTAAAATGGCGCAATAGAAGATAGGTACCCGCCAGATACTAACTATCTAAGAAAATCTATCCACAGAACGAATTTAAATTGAATAGAAAAACTCCCAAGACAAAAAACGAACAACACCGCGGGTGGGAGTGGGACCATTCCCAGCGGGAAATGGAAAATGGAGGTACATATTATTATTACGTAACATTGGAAATTTCGTACAGATACCGACATCCTGGTACTTTTAAACTGGACAGGAGAACACACCTACCATGATTATACTTACACCCTTTTCTTTGAGTTTCCTAATCTTGTTACCACTAAATAACAAAAAAAAAAGTAAAATCAGCATCGACAACATTGGCTGAAATAACAACATTTTAATGGACCGAATAGAACAAAAGGATATCATCAACATAGGAATTCCCTGATGATACCAGACCTGGAAAATCGTCGTTTTTTACGGTGTGTGGCCTACCTTACTTTGCACACATTACCGAATATTCCAAAGAAATCCGATCAGGTAATGACAATAAACACGCTGATCAGTATTATTTATGAAAAAGTAAGCAATCACACCACAAAATGCTACACACGTACGTCATTAAGTGTTTTTAGACGAAATGGAATAAAAGCAGCATACGCCACACAGCGGAATATCAATAATATGACGTAACTGCTAGTCTTTTACGTTTCGTTTTGAAAGTAGCGTCATTTATATGCAAAGGAGAATACATAAAGGAGGGTGGCGAGATTAGTAAAGTTGGGGGGGACGTGTAGTTGAAATAAACAAGTAAGGGAAGCTGCCTAAGCCGCGGTGCTGAGCCGTCCGAGCGGATTAGATGACGTTAGGTGTACCTATAATAATTTCTGGAAATGTGCTGATCTCGACGTATTTATAAGTTTCGCATACTGAAGCTGTGAACCCATTTTGGAAGGTTCGTTAACCTTCATCACCAAAACAAGTGCATAATCTATGCAGTGGTGTAGCCGGATATTACCGGACCCCGACGGATTTACGCGACAATTAAAAATGACTGCGAAGAGCAAAACGGTTGTCAAAAGAAAGAATATAAATCAATTTAATACACCCATTTCTTCTTCACGCAATTTACAAAGCCCGATAGGTGGTTTTTTCTAATAACGCAAATGAATTAAGAATTATTTCTTCAATTTATCCAGCATATCAGGATGCAGAGAAACTTGAAGAATCAAGTCACAGTCCTTTGAGAACTTGTAAGAGTTTGAAGACGGGGACTTCAGCTAGTATTTATAAAGAAAACATATTATTATAATAAGGAACTTAAGCGAAAACTGTTATGGCCCAAAATAAGTTTTTTTTACATTGGCTCCACACGGAAAGGAGGCCACGAGGAAAATAATTTCCCTTAATTTAACTGAAAATAAATAGAAATACATAAATGAAATAAATAAATCTTAGGCCATCAGTCAAATTTATTAGTCAATTTAAATGACAATATTAATACAGGAATTAAATCGCAAAGTTTACAAGATTTGGAAGAGAATTGTAGCGAAAATCGATACATCCGACCATTTGTCGCTGTCACGTATCTAACCAATAACATGGGACTCTATATTATAACACTCGTTACCATTACACGGAGCACCCACGATGGGCTTCGTTAGCTAATAAAAATAGGTAAATGAATTAATTTTTTTTAACCAAATTAACACATTGAATGTAAGTAAGTATAAAGATGGTGTTTGAAAGAGAGATTACGAAAACACTGTGTACTATATAGTTGTCGATGATGGGTGCTTGGGCAGGTGGATGAGTTTTTGTATTTGGTAAGTATGTTTACAAGAGATGGAAAGGCTTGAAAGAAGGGTAAATGCAGCTCCATTGATGGAGGACTGAACGCGCGGTTGGCGCTAATAAAAAAAATGACCAAAGAAGCTAGCTGTCCACAATACAATATCTTGATGTATGGCAGTGAGGCATGTAATCGGCAGAGGAAGGATGAAAATAAACTGAATGCTGTAGAAATGAGATCCCTGAGGCGTATGTGTGATAAAACCATATAAGACTGTGTGACAAATGTGGAGATTCACAAATAATACGAGGCTGATGTAAGCGTAATAAGCAAGATTAAGAAAGGGACGCTTGGGCGTGAATGAAGAAAGAAGTGTGAAAACATATGACGTGGATGGTGGAAGTCGGCGTCGCCCGAGGAAGACATGGCACGATCTAATGAATCAAATAATCAATCAAGAGTTAAACTAAAAGAAGGGTATATGTGTGGCGATGTACGAATTTGAACAAAGCAAAAGAGGGCGCGCTAATACCGAGTCGTTTGGCGGTCCATCCTCTCTGCCAACCCCTGCGGGGAAACGGCGTGATGGTTAATTAGTTAACACATTTATAACTGAAGGAGAGTGGGAATGATGTAATTTAGCGTCTGGGTAACCTAATACAAAAATAAGGTAACAAGGACTGGTAAACGGTGGAACCGCACAAGAGTCCCAACTCCTCCCAACTCTCTGGAGTCAGTAACACTATGGCAGCCCCTATTGAGGTATGTTGTGAAGCTGAATGTAGCGGGGAGTGAAAGGAGATGGGGAAGAGGAAGGTGGGCAAGTACCTGGATATTCAGATCTGGTCACTGAATACGGCCAAAGTCATTTCAAGCAACGTTTCAATTCTGAATGGTGGTTTTGATACTGAGAGAATCTTCCACCCTGGAACGTACCGCAAGCATACTATATATTATTTTTAATCAGTAATTTGTGCAAAGATGTAAGGATAGCGTAACTGTCAATATATCAGAGGCCTGAGGGGTTACCAGCCAAGCCAGTTGGGAAAATATTTAATGTTTTCAAAATCTCCTTCTATATTGAAACATTATTTAATGCTTCCGAGTGTAATCTCGTTATTGTTGGCTAAACCAAATAATGGTCAGGAGTACATTAAAATCTTGTAAATTATACAAATATCGGGTATTTTTGGAATGTACACATTAACAAAATAAATAATTTGATAGATTAGTGGGAATCGACTGGTGACTGTTAAATAAGTTTTCTAGCCATAAGACTTGCTGGTTTATTATTTTTTTAAAACAGCTAAAATCTAAAAATATAAATAATTAACAAGGTTAAACAACAAAACTACAAAACGTAGTAGTTAAAATCTTACATCATAGAAATGTGTTAAAAATTACTATAATACCCACACAAAGGCTTTTGTCATTGTGGGATATTTTTTGTTTACACATATTTTTTATATGTCTTTGTATTTTTTACATATTTTCATTTTAGTACCATGTATTTTATAACTGTTCCAAATAACAAAAAAAAATAGTAAAAAAAAAGTTAATACTAAGTTAGTAAATGAATTACTGTGTATAGATTACTATAAATAAACTTGGTAGATAGCTGCCTCAACACAGGCTAAGCCTAGTGAGGCGGGCTATGATAAACCTTAACACATAACTACATTAACATTTCTATTATTTACATTTATTTTACCTACTGTTTATATATTAATTTCCATTGATAAAATTATATACTCTTCTAATTTATAAACCAATGTACACAAAACAGTCTTACATGTATTTCTATAGTTATAGTTTGAAAATTTGTCACAATAAAGATATTTATTATTATTATTAAAGGTGTATTTAAAAAAAATTCCTATGAACACCACAGGGTGCTCTGCAAATATATTGGCTGCAATAACGACACAAATCAAATATAACAATATCCATATTTGACTTATTTAGCCAAAATTAACCATTTCCATGTGTACTTATTATTGGTAGAACTATATACCAGAATTACCAAAAGGTGCCGCGAGACAGCAGAAGGTCCAGACCAGATAATTGTTTCGCAGAAATTCAGATGTAACGTTGTCATCAAATGGCCATAACCTGTCATTCTCAGTCCCGTTAAACGCCTATTCTAGATGTGTTTCAGTTTTCTATCAAATTGTAATAAGCTGACAATCTTGAAGATGATAGTTGTCCTCTTCTACTAATCAAAATTTGTTCAAAATCTGAAACGGACATAGAATCGGCATATGACGGGAACCTATCAACTGTCAAAAAATAAAATGGCGCTGAGTGGCCATTCGATGACTTTGACACACATGAATTTCTGTGAAACAGCTGGACCTCCGCGCCATTGCCTCACGATATTATTACAATACCTAAAAAAAAAATCGATTCCTAAAAAATTTTTAGAAAAAGTTTTGGTCCAACCGAAAAAGTGTTACACTCTTGCTTAATCTGAAACTATGGCAGATACATAAAACATAGCAAAGTTAATATGTATCCACAAAATTACATAGAAATTGGAAGGTGGGTCCACCATATCCACAGCAGGCGTAGACGCGACATTCCTGGATCGATCGTCTGTGAGGATATTTATAAATGAATTCAACGCAAATTACTGGCGACCATTATAATATCCAGGGGGAGGTGGACGGTAGGGATGAGGGGAGGAACGCGAAAACTATGGGGCGGGGGTTGCGCACCCACGGCGGCCGAATCAATTAGTCGATTACGAAAAACTTTACAAAAAAAACTCCAAGCATAACATACAATTTACCAGATTTGCAAGGAATCGAATTGCTAATCCAATTAAAAATCGATAGTTTGTCACGTGAAGCGGTTATTTGCGAAGACTAGCCTTTACGTAATAAAATACATATGGTTCTAGTTAAGCAACCTACTTGATTTGTGATATTATTTGGACTAAAAATGCACATGAAATTTTGCTCTCCGGTGCGATTTTTGATGTTTTTTGTTAAACTAAAAAAGTTTTTTTTTTTAAATCAGCAGGTATCAGTTAATAGTCGGATGAGGGGTAGGGAGGTTACTCGGCCAGCGACCAGTGACAATGTGTGGAATAATTTAATGTTAAAAAACAGAAAAAGTCACCGGAGACCATAAATTCAAATTAATTTTTTACTCCAAATAACGTCAGAAATCACTGGTTAGGAAAGTTAGTCAGGTTCGTCCCATGATGATATTTTGGACAGCGCCGTTTTCGTGAAAAATCACCTCACATGCGTAATATTTTCTAACTCGGTTAATTTTCGGTGCTTCAACTAAAGATGTGCTGGGAATTGACATTTATACTCAAATTTACAGCATGTCTAGTATGGACGAAATAAACTAATCAGTAATCTAATCACATGTGATTAGATTACCGATTAATATAATTATGTATAGATAATATGCGATGTTTTGTTGAGCAAAACGTTATTAAAAAAGCAGACTTAAAACAAGGAATAGAGGGGAGGGTTTTCTATATCTATTCAAATAGTTATATTTATCTGCATATTCGAATCAAGGGAATAATATTTTCATCTGTGATGTTGAGATTGATTTTGCAGAACGATGATAGGTAGAATTTTCTACTCCATGCAAGTGGCCAGTAATCATATTATAAACGGGGATTCAATTTATATAATTTTCTATCAAATTATAACATAGATGGCGTACGCCTCTCAAACGTGGTTAATCTAAAAAAACTAGGTATAATGGTGTAATTTTGATTAGATACATTTAAAAATAGGTCGGCTGATAAGTGAATACCTACCTATAACACGGTAAAATGTAAAATCAAACAAGTAAACAAGCAATACTGTAATACCACCACCATACAATAAGACCAACATTCAGAATCGAAACGTTGCTTGAATTACTTAACCCTTAAAGCCTCGGAAGGACATTACTAGCCACAAACGTCATATTTCATTAGAGGACAGATGTGACCGGGGCGTCAATATATTATTAAAGTATTTTGATCTTTTTTCTATAATGCGTAGATATGTGATCTGATCGTCATTGGAAAGATAAACAGTCATTCTTCTAAGTTTGTCTTAAATATGTATACATTATTACATGGATAAAATTGGAAGTGTACGATTACATATTGGCAGGATTTTTTCACTGACAGCTGAAAGTTAAAAAAATATTTCAATTTTTTTAATTGTATAAACGGCATAAAACGTGAAACAGTTTTCTTATTAATTTCCTACACAAAAATAATGTGTTTTCTAAATACCGAATTCTTTCGAAATTATAAACGTTTCGAGTCAAAATGACCCGATAAGTAATGTTAAATATTTCTAAAATATTTTTTAGAAATATTATTCTTTATTTCTAAAACAAACATACCTCGGGAGTGTTCTGAAATTCGATGAAATTTCAGCGTGCCGTTGTGACTTGTAGGTAAATATATTTTAAGAACTGAAGGGTTAAGTATGGTGAACAAATCTGAATACTATTAACCCAACTTTCCTCGACCCCAATTCCTTCCCATCAACCTAAAAAGCACTGGAAAGGCATTCATTCGTTTTTGTATTGAAAATAATCGCATTACATACTACACTATTTAATCAAAATAATCGACATGTTTCGAAACCAATGGTTTCTTCGTCAAGATAAATGTATAATGGAAATTAATAAATATGAGAATAGACAAACAAGTATAGACAAATAACTAAATGTAGATAAAATATTATAATGAGCGGTGGTGATGAATTAGTTATTATTATTTAAACAATCATACAATATAAGTAAAATTATCATAAAATTTGTGATTATTGCATTAATGTTATAACGATGGCTTAAAGATAAAATAATGTATTTTCATAATACATTATATTGAGAAAACTGAGTTTGAAGATTTGCAAACCTGAAAACCTTAGTTTTTAGTTACATATTACAGTTTCGTAATACTGTATGTAAATACAATATTTTGGCATCGACTTTCGTTTAGCATAAATATAAATTTAATTGTTAAGGAGATACAATATCTATTCACAATATATTTAAGGCGCGGTAGGTTTACTAGATGCAATATTTGAACCAATAGAAATTTAGGCTATCTTTGGTACATTTCAGTACATTATACCCATCTCCGACCAAATTTGGAAATACAATATTTTAACTGTAAGCTTTCTTTATCAAACACTTTTATAAATTAACAAAACAGAATCATACTTTTCAATGCATTTAACGGCTTATGATTGATTTCGGGATAGGATAGGGAATGATATTTGATGGGATAGGGAATGGGACAAAGATATTAGAAGAACGAGATATGCTATGTTGGCCGCCGGACCGTAGCCGGAGTACTAGCTAATTAGGGTACTTTGAACGGTATCGGGACGTGTACGCACAGAAATCTGTTCTATGTATTAGTGCGGATACCTTAGCGATGCCTTAGCGTAAGCGAAGGTGTGCAGTAGTATTGGTGAACAAAACCGGCGACACTCGGCAAAACAATTCCACTCAGTACGAACTGCGCATAGCACATCTCGTTCTTCTAATATCTTTGGAATGGGACATGTCACAATAAAATGAATTAATAAGGTAGGTAAAGACTATTTTTATACGTAGTTTCAAATTGTTCTCAAATAGCCTCTGTTTAGGGCTTTAAAGTTCATGTTCCCTCCAGCCTTACAACATAGTTACATAGCGCCCTTGAGGTGATTTTGCACAAAAACGGCGCTATACAATTCATCCAATTATTATTATTATTATACTCAAATTGGGGATGCCATAGTTCCACTGGCTCCGGACAGTGGGGAGCTGACTCTTGTGCGGTATTTACATATACATACATAACGGATTTAAAGATGCCAACACAAACAGCAATTGGAATTTCGAATGTAGTTTATGTAAGGAAATGAATATTGCCCGCCCTTTCTTTATAAAAAAATAAGAGCAATCTTCAGACAGAAAGAATGGGTGCTACCCCTGCCCTAGGGGAAGAGCGGGTGGTTGGGTATCCAAACCAATGCTGGGGGGGACCAGGAAGGACCGGCGGTGTACGGAGGCTAAGAGGGGGCGGTTCTGGGTTGGGCGGAGGGGGAGGCGTGTGGGGGTTTGGGAGGTTTTGAACCGTACCACCCCCCGAGTCAGCCGAATGTCGGTTTCGTATGTTTCGCACATATTCCTAAAATTGAACTGTACCCGTATTTCGTGCTTCCCCGTCCTCTCATCAGGCAAGGGTGATTGTAGAAGCAACCCCGCGCGTATACCTACCTATAGATGGAATGATATACTATCGGGCGATAAAGACAAAAGGGCGCAAGTGAATAATAATACTGAATAAATGGCGCTAATCAGAAAAACGAAGAAATTAAATCAATAAATAAATAAAATTATGAATGTTCTGGACTCATTTTTGATTCGGAACATGTGTGTATTACTTGCTTGAAAACTTTTTGGTTTTGGACACAGAGGTCGGGGGTTCGCAAACCAACGTAAAATTTAAATTAATTTACATAAGCTATTTCATACACACATAAGTGTGTACTTACGTATGTCAATTTGGTACATACGTTATTTCACACAGAGAGGGTGTTAAGAGACGTTCATGACTTAGGGGGTATTTCACAACTCTATTGATAGCCTATCCATGGAATAGTGGCAATATATCGGATAAGTTAGTTGAGATTTCTACCAATCGCGAGTATTTATTTATAATAATTAAAATAAAATCACTTGGTTTGAATACAATTTATTGTGTACATCTTTAATATATAAAACCAAGCGGTTTCGATTCAACCTGAATCTTCCACCAGAGTTATATAAAAATATATTAAATTAATTGCAGTGTTACAGTGTATTTATAGAAGAGGGAGAGAGAACAACAACTTAGGTTGGTAGAGGGGGGTGGAGGTAAGAGAGAGGGGAGGGTAAAAATAGGCGTAGGGAAGGGGAATATGTTTAAAATGGGGCTATTTGACAATTCTAATTATTTATTTAACAAATTCTTTTTATTATTTTCATATTATTATGTTACAAATTCTGATAACCCTACACTTTTAAGACACTTTAAAGACAAGGGTTGTTTCACAGCATTTTCAATTCATCAAATTGCAGCGTTAATTTTCATGTTGTGCGAAAGTCCTATTCTGTTGTTATATCATTATGGGCAAGTTGCTTCACAGAACTGAAATAATAACAGAACTTGAACAGAACATTCATAGAGCGTGATAATTAACTTTTAAATTTGATGAATTGTCCAAATTTTGTGTAACAACCCGTCCTAAGTATTAAATCACCCTCGTTTAAACATTTTTCGCAGTTTTACCTATGTAAAATGCTGGGCAATTATTACAACTAAGCTTGTAGATGCCCTAACCCTGATGAAGGTTCAGGTTGAATCGAAACCGGTTGGTTGTATAAATTAAAGATATATGCAATAAAGTTAGAGAGAGTACGAAAACAGTGTGCAATATAGTTGTGAATGAGGAATACTTGGAGCAGGTGGATGAGTTTGTGTATTTTGGAAGTATGTTTACGAGAGATGGGAAGGCTGACAGAGATATTGAAAGAAGGGTAAATGTAGGTAACTCCATTAATGGAGGACTGAACGCAGTTGGCGCTAACAAAAATTGTCCAAAGAAGCGAAGTTAGCAGTCCACAATGGAGTGCTGGTACGTACCCTAATGTATGGAAGTGAGGCATGGAACTGGCAAAGAAAGGATGAAAGTAGATTGAATGCTGTTGAAATGAGATCCCTGAGGCTTATGTGTGGTAAAACCATGTATGATGGTGTGAGGAATGTGGAGATCCGCAAAGAGTGCAAGGCTGATGTAAGCGTAATGAGTAAGATTAAGAAAGGAACGCTTAGATGGTTTGGGCATGTAGAGCGAATGAGCGAAGAAATGAGTGTAAGGAGGATATATGATGCGAATGGTAGCAGAAGTCGGGGACGCCCGAGGAAGACATGGCACGATCAAGTGAATCAGATATTCGAGTCGGGCCATGTCAAGAGTTAGAATAATAGAAGAGTATGTATGAGACTATGTATGATACAATAAGTGTGTGCCAAGACCGAGTTGTTTGGCGGTCCGTCCTCTCTGCCTACCCCTTCAGAACGGCGTGGTGGTTATTAATTAGTTTTAGTTAAGTTATTTTATTCTAATTATTACAATTATGTATATCTGAAAATTGTTTGTGAGTATTTACATAGTGAAAGTTTATTGATATACGTTATCTTATGGATAAGCCATCAAGAGGATGGTGAAATACCTATATATAGTTAGCAGTACTGAAAAAATGAAATTTTGGTTTTCGAAAATTTTTTTTCAAGGAAAAACATAAATAAGCCAGTGGATCGGGTGGAACTCGGCTGAATGACCAGTAATGATGACATGAGACTGATATTTAGTTGGTTGTTTAAAAAAAAAACTGGAAAAAAGAAACAGTAAAAAAAAAACACCGGGACCAACATTTTTACACCCAAATAATGTCAGGAATCACTGGTTAAAGATAGTTAGGTACGTCGCTTAACAAACTCTATAGAACTTCGTTCAAACGTGGAAGATACCTACTTTCAATATAGAATTGTGGTAACATACCATAATTCAGAATAAAAACGTTACTATAAATGGCTTCTAATATGTTTAGATACCAGTTCTGAATAATTCGGTACATACTTCTATAAATAACAACTATAAATAAATAAATAACAAATGTAGATCCTAGGAAATAAATTGTACAGCGCCCTTGAGGTGATTTTTCACAAAAACGGCGCTCTACAAATTATCCAATTATTATTATTATTATTAACATCCAACCTTTCTCCTCATTTTCTAACATTCAACAATTCTTCTTCCAAACCTTATTTTAAACTCAGTCCAGGAACTATTTATTGGATAACCAACACCTCTGCCATAAGTCACCCCAAGTGGTTCGCTACGTTTGGTGATTTAGCAGGGGTTCCCGGGTTCATCGGGTGTGTTCGGGATGGCAGGAGCCACCAGATGCGTGCAAGATCGAAAAGAGACTGGTTTGGGGAGACCCATCGCTTTACGCCGCATTGGGAGGGATACATTCATTTGTCCGTCACTCCTGGACACACTGATTCACTAGATTTCCACCCAACCCTCATACCTTTTACATTCTCAGAACTTCCTCTCCTTCCTTTCCTTAAAAAGAACCTCCACAGAGCAAAAATGAATAGGGTTGCTATAGTTCCACTGGCTCAGGGCATTTGGAACCCTTGCGCGGTATTACATAAAAAAAAATGTAATCAACATACGCGATGACGGCTTATCGATGTCCCAATGATGTCAGTGTGAGTGGATCAAATAGGGACGAGATAAGGTAACCTTTCAACGAAGGCTTCAACAAATTGTGATGAGTAAGATCCTGTTCCAAAATAGTGCCAGTTATGGATATTGGAAGATTTATCCCCTCAACGAAATGAAATTCAAGGAACATTTTTTTTTAATGAGAATTGTCTTAAAAAGGGAGCACACCCACTTGATTATGATCCCAGCTTTATTTTAGGGAGCACGGATTGGTTAAGGCGATGCCATACGTAGTAATGCAAAATCATGTGGTTTTGGTTTGAAAATTTGGTCACCTAGAAATGTTTCAGAGGCTTTAATTAAATACTGGGAGTAGAATACATCTTGGCCTCTGAAATAATCGAGTATTTTTTAGATAAGTCTTTTTATAAGCCAAGAAAAAATAATTTATAAGGCCTATAAAACTGCTTTAAAGTTCTAAATCTCCTACTTACGAACCCATTTTCGGTTATGATTTTATTGTATAATGTGGCAAATTAAGTTATTTATAAAATGATCGAAAAAAAAAATTATGCCTGAACATCCACAAAATAAAATAAAAGGCACTTTTTGGCCGTGTTTTTCTCTTGCATAAATCAAAACAGGCGGATGGTGTTAAGCGGGAATTTAAACCTTATCGCCATCTACGTAAGGGTTGTTATTGATAGCGGCTCAATTTAAAATATTACACGACGTAGTGCCTCGCCTTAATACGTTATAGGGATAAAAAATTCACAGTGTATCTTTAAATGCAACTAAACTTAGGCGGCCAAAGGAGGAACTGACGAATGAAAGAACTATTTTAGAAATCTATCAATTTTTCGTATCCACAATTTATATCAGCGAGGCCAATGAATGCTAAGTTAACGTTTCTAGCTGCAAAAAATATTGAAATTGTACAAGCGGCTGATAGATCTTTAATATTATACTGTCATTATTAACGAACCTAACCTAACTATGCCACCCAGCATTGCCAAAAATGTTAAAAAAAATGGAAACTATGATTCTTTTGAGGCGTTTTATTTATTTTTTAATCTTTATTTAAAAATCCGCGTAGAATTATGGTGATTATTTTATGGGGTTATTATGCCGTGCTGCATTATTAAGCGCGACAGCTCTTTCTTTGGTTAAATGAAGGAGGAAGCGCTACACGGAAAAATAAAAATTAATCACGCAAATACTTTTGGCCGTAAAACTTTCAAATTATATTTATTTATTTATTTTATGTCTATTCTTGAATACACATTTTACAAATGATTACGGTGGTTTATATTGTAGTACAGAGAAAAAAATACAGAAAAAAGGTATAAAAAATAAAGAACATAGGTTGATATAGGTAAAACTGTGTGTGGGTGATATTGTATGTTACGTGAACACCTCACTAGGAGAACCTGTGCTGAGGTTTTAACGTGTTTGTGATTAAGTGTGATAGGTATTTATGTGTTGTAGTCATAGACGGTTGTAGTAGAAAGTTTTTTTTTAATTTTTTTTTTTCACAGATATATTTAAACATGAAAACACACATTTATATGTGAGTGTATGTATTTTTGGATAATTCTTGAAGAACGTGTATAATATTTAATTTTACTTATATGTCCGCGTACTATGATTAAAATAAAGCTGCGAGCTGAAAAACCAGTGCATAATTCAAGATGCCAGAGCTCACGAGAATTTTAGCAGCTTCAGAGGAGACTTTTTGATTTTTACAACTGACGTAAACGCAACAATTTATCAACAATTCTCATCTATAAATAGTATAAAATAAAGTCGCTATCCGCGTCTAGTTGTTTGTGCGCTTAGTTCTTCTAAACTACGCAATGGATTTTGACAGGGTTTTCACTATCATTTAGAGAATTTCTTCTGAAAGGTTAATATGATATTATATTTATAGAAAGTAGAGAAAAGTCGATGTTTTGTAATCAAATCGTAAAAAAAATATTTTAGGGCGCATACATTGATAACGCTGGCTAAACTGTATGAGGTACATCAAAAAATTATACAACGGAATTGTATAACTTAAAAAGGCCTGCAGAGAAGTCCGCGATGGTGTATGTCTATCTCCTAAGGGAATAACCACCAGCAACGCCGGGCACACGTCAGCTAGTAATATATATATAATATGTAGCGCAATGATTGTCGCAAGTTCATTGTATTCGTGGCATTCTCTCGGTCACTCCGAGGAGGAAATGATTCGGCGGGAGACCTCCCGGACAGAACTACACCTCTCCCACCCACAGCACAGACTTATAGACTAGACACGTGTGCCTAAATATTATTAAACATTCAATTATTGAAACTAAACTACAATCCTGATGGATTAATACTTACGGAGAAAAATGATCGCGCTGAAAAAGTTATAGCATGCCAATTTCTCAGTAAAATATTATTATACATTTAGAATATATTTTATTTTTATTTTATTTTATTTATTTAAACGCCCATAGGGCTTTTACCTATAATAATGTACATCTTTATTTTTTAGTTATACAGATTACATATAAAAAATTAAAAAAAAAAAAAATCAGTGTTAACAAAATACAGGTTACATAAAAAAATATAAGAGTTGACAAAATATGTTACATAAAATATAAGAATTTTAAAAATATAGGTATGGATAGAGTAAGTGAGACGAAAAATATAAAATCTGCCAAAACCCACAAAATCAACCATAATGATAATAAGAAAATATAACAATAGTTTACAAATTAGGTAAAAATAGTTCGCACATACTCCGTTTAAAGTTGGCCAAGTTCAAATTATTGTCAAATACATTTATATTATTTAAGTATTTGTTACCAAGACTGTGTAAACGTTGTATTGGTGAGTGAAAACTATAGTTGGAATGAGATGTATGTATGTAAAATGTTGATATTTGCCTAGTTGTTCGTGTAGGTATGTGTAGATTTATTAAATGCAGGAGTTCACAACAATCGAATTTAGAGTTCAATAATTTTAATAAAAAGGTTAGGTCGTTTATTTTTCTTCTGTTTTCTAATGTCGGAATATTTAAATGATTCAATAATGACTGGTAATTTATGTGTTCTAAAGGGATGTTAAGTTTAAAATTGACGAAGCGTAGAAATTTTCTTTGAATTCTTTCAACATTATGAATATGTACATTGTAGAAGGGCGACCAAACTATGGAGTTATGTTCTATCAGGCTTCTAACAAGGGATATGTACAATAGTTTTATGATTTGTAAAGATTCAAAGTTTTTAATTGTTCTTAATATAAAACCTAATGTTTTCATACCCTTATTCACAGTTTGTTGAATGTGGGCCGTAAAGTCTAGTTTCTCATCCATTATTATGCCAAGATCTCGCATTTCCTTTACTCTTTCTAAATTTGTTTTATTTATTGAATAGCCAAAAAATTGTGATGTTTTTTTTCTGGAAAAGGTCAAAATTTTGCATTTTTCTACATTTAAATATAAATTGTTTTGTGAACACCAGTTATTTAGCATGTCTATATTAGATTGAAGAACTTGACAGTCATGTAAGGAGGTTATTTCTTTATATAATTTAATATCGTCGGCGAATAGCAGTACATTGACATTTTTAAAGCAGTTGACTATGTCATTTATAAAAACAATAAATAAAATTGGGCCAAGATGACTACCTTGCGGTACGCCACTAGTGGCCAAAAATGGTTTAGATAAAAAAGATTTTATTTTAACAAGTAAAGTTCTACCAGATATGTAGCTACTTAACCAGCTTAACATATTTGCTCTGATTCCTATAGCATGAAGTTTTTGGATCAGTACTTTGTGAGACACTTTATCAAAGGCTTTCGAAAAATCAGTATATATACAGTCAACTTGTTTATTTTTAGAAAAATACTCCAATATATAGTTTTGAAACAGTAGTAAATTTGTTGTAGTTGATCTACCTCTAATGAAGCCATGTTGTTTGTCATTTATTAACTTTGTTAGTGTGGGATATATTTCTTCCAAAACTAAAGATTCAAAGATTTTGGGTAATACAGATTGTATGCATATTGGTCGATAGTTTGAAATGTCAGTCTCGTCACCTTTTTTAAATATTGGAATAATATAGCTGGATTTCCAGTAGACGGGAAAATATCCAGAGGATAGTAGGTGGTTAAATAAAATGGTTAGTGGTTTAGACAATACGGAGGAGCACTGTTTTAGGAAAATTGGCGGGATGGTGTCCGGGCCTGCAGACTTGTTTATGTCTAAGGAACTTAATTTTTTTTTGCAAGATTCTTCGGTGATGTAGCAGTCTGTTAAATGTGTGGTTTTTTTGAATGTGTATAAAGGAATATTTTCTTCTAGTGTTTCATCATCATAAATATTTTTAAAGAAATCAGAAAAAAGATTTACAATGTCTTGCGTATTGTTGGCGTATTTGTCGTCCATGTGCATTTCTGGAGGATAGTCTGTGCTGTCGTTGTTTATTTTTTTAATAAATTTCCAGAGATTGTTCGAGTTTAAGGCTGTGTTCTCGATAGAATTTATATATGTTTTATAACAGATTTTAGAGAGATCTTTGCATTTTTTCCTACTTTCACTGAAATTTGTATAGTCGATTTTCCTCAGAGTTTTTTTGAATTTTTTATGAAGTATTTTTTTTTTGTTGTAGTGAGGCTATTAGTTCTGATGAGAAGTAAGTTGGATATGTATGTTTTTTAGGAGTAAATAGTGGTACATATGATTTGATAGTGGTGGAGAATATATTTTTTTATTTTTATTTTTTTTTATTTATTTAAACGCCCATAGGGCTTTTACCTATAATAATGTACATCTTTATTTTTTAGTTATACTGATTACATATAAAAATTTTTAAAAAAAAATCAGTGTTAACAAAATACAGGTTACATAAAAAAAATATCAGAGTTGACAAAATATGTTACATAAAATATAAGAATTTTAAAAATATAGGTATGGATAGAGTAAGTGAGACGAAAAATATAAAATCTGCCAAAACCAACAAAATCAACCATAATGATAATAAGAAAATATAACAATAGTTTACAAATTAGGTAAAAATAGTTCGCACATACTCCGTTTAAAGTTGGCCAAGTTCAAATTATTGTCAAATACATTTATATTATTTAAGTATTTGTTACCAAGACTGTGTAAACGTTGTATTGGGGAGTGAAAACTATAGTTGGAATGAGATGTATGTATGTAAAATGTTGATATTTGCCTAGTTGTTCGTGTAGGTATGTGTAGATTTATTAAATGCAGGAGTTCACAACAATCGAATTTAGAGTTCAATAATTTTAATAAAAAGGTTAGGTCGTTTATTTTTCTTCTGTTTTCTAATGTCGGAATATTTAAATGATTCAATAATGACTGGTAATTTATGTGTTCTAAAGGGATATTAAGTTTAAAATTGACGAAGCGTAGAAATTTTCTTTGAATTCTTTCAACATTATGAATATGTACATTGTAGAAGGGCGACCAAACTATGGAGTTATGTTCTATCAGGCTTCTAACAAGGGATATGTACAATAGTTTTATGATTTGTAAAGATTCAAAGTTTTTAATTGTTCTTAATATAAAACCTAATGTTTTCATACCCTTATTCACAGTTTGTTGAATGTGGGCCGTAAAGTCTAGTTTCTCATCCATTATTATGCCAAGATCTCGCATTTCCTTTACTCTTTCTAAATTTGTTTTATTTATTAAATAGCCAAAAAATTGTGATGTTTTTTTTCTGGAAAAGGTCAAAATTTTGCATTTTTCTACATTTAAATATAAATTGTTATTTAGCATGTCTATATTAGATTGAAGAACTTGACAGTCGTTTAAGGAGGTTATTTCTTTATATAATTTAATATCGTCGGCGAATAGCAGTACATTGACATTTTTAAAGCAGTTGACTATGTAATTTATAAAAACAATAAATAAAATTGGGCCAAGATGACTACCTTGCGGTACGCCACTAGTGGCCAAAAATGGTTTAGATAAAAAAGATTTTATTTTAACAAGTAAAGTTCTACCAGATATGTATCTACTTAACCAGCTTAACATATTTGCTCTGATTCCTATAGCATGAAGTTTTTGGATCAGTACTTTGTGAGACACTTTATCAAAGGCTTTCGAAAAATCAGTATATATACAGTCAACTTGTTTATTTTTAGAAAAATACTCCAATATATAGTTTTGAAACAGTAGTAAATTTGTTGTAGTTGATCTACCTCTAATGAAGCCATGTTGTTTGTCATTTATTAACTTTGTTAGTGTGGGATATATTTCTTCCAAAACTAAAGATTCAAAGATTTTGGGTAATACAGATTGTATGCATATTGGTCGATAGTTTGAAATGTCAGTCTCGTCACCTTTTTTAAATATTGGAATAATATAGCTGGATTTCCAGTAGACGGGAAAATATCCAGAGGATAGTAGGTGGTTAAATAAAATGGTTAGTGGTTTAGACAATACGGAGGAGCACTGTTTTAGGAAAATTGGCGGGATGGTGTCCGGGCCTGCAGACTTGTTTATGTCTAAGGAACTTAATTTTTTTTTGCAAGATTCTTCGGTGATGTAGCAGTCTGTTAAATGTGTGGTTTTTTTGAATGTGTATGAAGGAATATTTTCTTCTAGTGTTTCATCATCATAAATATTTTTAAAGAAATCAGAAAAAAGATTTACAATGTCTTGCGTATTGTTGGCGTATTTGTCGGCCATGTGCATTTCTGGAGGATAGTCTGTGCTATCGTTGTTTATTTTTTTAATAAATTTCCAGAGATTGTTCGAGTTTAAGGCTGTGTTCTCGATAGAATTTATATATGTTTTATAACAGATTTTAGAGAGATCTTTGCATTTTTTCCTACTTTCACTGAAATTTGTATAGTCGATTTTCCTCAGAGTTTTTTTGAATTTTTTATGAAGTATTTTTTTGTTGTTGTAGTGAGGCTATTAGTTCTGATGAGAAGTAAGTTGGATATGTATGTTTTTTAGGAGTAAATAGTGGTACATATGATTTGATAGTGGTGGAGAATATTGAATATAGATTTTCTAAGGAATCGTCAGTATTAACGTCAGACAAAAAAGACCAGTCAACATGCGAAAGATGAGAATTTATAGATTCAAAATCTGCTTTTTTGTAGTTGAGAGTTTTTTCAACGGGTTTCGGCTCGACGCCAAATATATGTATTTAACTTAATATAAAGAGGGGGGTGATGATTATCAACAGGTAACAGAGGATCATTACATTTCTCAATGAACAATTTAGGATAATTTGATATTGCTAGATCTAGTAAGCGATCATTTATGTTGTATATAAAGTTATGTTGTAAAAGATTTAAAAAATTTGTCATATCTAATATCTCACGTGCACGATCATTTTGACTTTCATTAACAATGAAACCACTATCACTTGTTTTCCATTTTAGGTTAGGGAGGTTGTAATCCCCGAGAATAATAATTTTAGAGTTAGGGTATTTGTAGAGTAGATTTTCAACGTCTTCGCTGTGGCTTCGATAGTTTCCGGCATCAGATAGTGGTGGTGTGTATAAAGTTGCAATTATTATCTTTTCTACAGTGGTATCAATTTGTACAAATAGTTGTTCGAGTGTATTATTTTTTGTTTTGAGTTTTCTTGACATCAATTTCTTCTTTATTGCAATTAGTACTCCGCCTCCCCTTGTTTTGGAACTGGATTTAGAGTTTCTATCGCAGCGAAAAATTTTGTAGTTGTTAAGTCCGAGTTCTGTGGATTTTATTTCCGGGTCGAGCCAAGTTTCTGTCAGCACATATACGTCGTAATGGTGTAGCGATATTGTAGAACGTAGTTCATTTAATTTGGTGCGTAGTCCCCGCGCGTTCTGGTAGTATATCTTGAGTTTGCATCGTTTTTTGGCGGTGTTTGCACTATTTTAGGGTTTCCGTTTACATATTTTATAGTAATATCATTTTCGCCATTTGACTTTCGTTTTTCCAGTTCTTCTCTTAGATTTTTTAGATGTTTTTGTTGAAAAATTGTAGCATCGGGGTATATCCTTGTGTTGTTTTTTAAAAGATGACATTTACTTAGTAATGTTCTGGATGTTGTGGAGTTATTGAATTCTATTTTAAGGGACCTTGGTTTTTCAACACTTGGTTTTCCAATGCGGTAAACGCGTAGCATATCATGGTTTGCGGTATCATCGAGAGCAGAGATTAAAACCGTTACCTTGTTTTTGTCATCTATTAATTTGTTGGCCGCAGTCGTTTCAGTGCTTTCGGGTATATTACAAAGAATGATGTTTTTAGCTCTTTCGCTACGCTCATTAATTTCAGAAATTACCTCGCAAATGTCGAGGTTGATTTGTGGGGCTGGGATATTTATTCCGATTTCCTTATAAGCCCGTAATTCACCCTCTAGACTAGCAGTTTTATTAGACACCGTTTGCGCCAATCTACCAATAGCTATTAAGAAATGACTTGTAATTGGGGTTAGTTTTGTTATTTGGTCTTTCGTGAACTTATTTGCTGGATCCGTTAAACAGGTATTAAATGCAGCCACAGCATTTTCTACATTTGTTATCAATGCTTCGACAACCATTATGGTAAAAATTGGATTGCAAGTAGAAAAAGGTTATTATTTTTATTTAATTATTTAACTGCAATGGTTTCACTCCCCTGAAAGTTGGTTTACTCCGAGTACCTATGTAATATTTCTATGAGTACTTATGTAGGCAATACACTGCGAGACAGTAAGTTTGACAAGGCAGGTAGCAATAATAATCTTCCAGATATTCGCACTGAGTCACTTTTAGTTATTATTTTGTTTTCACTTTTGACACTTTAAAATCACTTTTTTAAAAGATGTAAGACCAGTTACACTTGTGGGCAATTGAAGCCACGTTTTAATATACTTTTCGCTGCTTTTGAGTATAGAAATTCACTGGTTTTCTATTAATTTGTATAGAGCGAATATTTGATGTGCTCACCGTGTCACTGTTGTTGTATGTAATACATCGATAATAATATATCGAGAACACGTTTTCTTAATTCTAATAAATTTAATGACGGAATGCGACAATATCAGTATTTGTATGAAAAAGTGTTCCGCCGTCCTCATAAAACATTAGCTTTTAACTGATACTGTGTCAGGAACTCTGTCAATTCATTAGTTAAAGGTCTGGAGTCCCGTTTTTAACAGGAAAACGTATAATTTGGCCAGATTTTTAATAAATTAACAGTATTTTATATCAGTAAGTTTTCTCCGTGCGATAAGCAGATTGTAAATGCAACATTTGAAGATGCGACTGATAATTGTGAGATTCGGTCATTTTTATGATATTCGGCCTCTGACAGATTCAGACATAATTTTTGTGCGATGCCGAATAGAAAAAAAACTACACACAATAATATATCCCAAAAAAACTTGTACAATTTAATTGAAAAATAAATTAAAATATGAATTGAAGTTTAACGTTACGAATAACCCGACATAAGTGGAAATGGCTGCTTGTGCTATGATGGAAACTTAGCTAGCAGAGGATTGAACTCGATTACAAACCGGAATGATGTGATATTAAGTAGTAGCCGATACGTTAGACCAAGGCTGCCCAACCTTTTTAACAGTTGGGCGAAATCGACGATTTTGAATCACTGGCGGGCCACTGAGTTAGCACTTTTCCCCATTTTTCGAATTCCATGGGGGGGGGGGTGGCTACAAGATTCCATTTCGGACGCAAAAAATATTATATCAAAAACCGGTGTATTTTTGTTTAAAAAGTAAGTTCAACAGGTTAGATTTTTTCGTCGCTGATTCTCGTTCTGAGTAGCCTAAATAGCGATAAATCGCCTTCGTTGGCAACACTGGTGACCACGCGCAAGCTGCATTGTTTGTTTTACCGCGGACCCGCGACACTTTTTCAAATTGGCGGATTGGCGGGTTTTTTGAAAATGGTTCACGCGGGCCACTTATAATTCGTTCGCGGGCCACATTGTGTCCCGCGGGCCTTAGGTTGGGCAGCCTTGCGTTAGACTTATTGCCTGATACTATAACCACTTCACAGCCGATGTACTAAAAAATCACCAGTTAAGATTTGTTCACATTGATCAGACCATTACTCTACGACATCGATAAACTTTGAGAGCATCAAAACACGAAACGAATAAAAATATTGTGATATATGTATTAGGAAAATCAACCAGTGAAAAAACGGAGTTGTTTTATTACGACATATTTTTAAATAGTTGTATTTAAAGATATATACTTTTTTGGTTTGACTTGAGGATTGAAAATTTCTCCCCAGGGACTCATAACTGAACTTTTAAAACACTTTATAATTTTTTTTTTGGTTTGACTAAGGATTGAACGTTCCTCCCAAAGGACTGGATAAACAACTAAAGCAAACTCTAAATTGTATTTTATAGAGATTTATTTAGTATATTAACTGCTGTAATTTTTTATGTCATCCAATTTCAGAGAAATGCTCGAGTGTCACATAAAGTTGATAGAATGCATTGTCATCGACAACGAGTCTATCTGCCTAGTTTTAGCTCGATCGGATGTCGGGAAGTGGGTTAACTTGTATTTCCAAGATTCCACTTCATTCATTAATTTATTTATTTACTCATCCAAGAAAACGAATGGAAAATTCAAATAGATGTATTTAAAAAGCCCAGACTTCTGTTTCATCTGAGGTGACTTGGTAATTACCTAACGGTCTCATTCTCATCTCATTTTCTTCCACTCCGTTCAGCGTAACAACATACCTCAATTTTCGCAAACATACAATTGGAGATGCCACAATCCCACTTAATACAAGGAGTTCCCGTGTGGCGGCATTTACATAAAAATTCAAAATAAATCTGAACATGTTCCTGTTGCCAACCTAACAACTAACACCATTGATGTACTTAATATAACAAAAAACAACAATTTTATTCGTAATGCTGCAATCCCTAAGCCTAGGCACGCGTCTCCGGCTTAGCTTACTTCTCTAGCAATACCAAGCGCGGGGGGTGCCGGGTGGTAGGTCACAGAGAGGGGGTGTGGACTCACCTATAGCGGGGTCGAGGACGGCTTGTGCTGCTTGCTCCTCTCCGACGGGTGTTTTAAGCCACATCTTTTTCAGCTTCATGGCCACGGGGGAGTCTTCTGATTGGGCCACTGCAAACAATTACAATTATTAATATTACACCTTTTTATTTTGTTTTATTTTTAATGAACATTTTATACATTATTTATTGATAATTATTTCGCTACCGGTATCGATACATTCGTATCATTAACATGCATTTTTAAAACTAACATAAAAAGTATAAAAATTATTAGATATTGCTAAGGAGTGGAGAGTTGAAGGGGGAGAGCGGGAGGAGACAAATAAGGAAACACAATTAACAAAGCAATAATTGCTGATTTTTTTCATTGTACTTCATTTAATTTCATCTCAGTTTTATTATATTAATTTATATTATCTTTTCGTTGAATATTATTAAATTGAAAATTAAGAGGCCCCGTTATAAAATATTGTTTAAAAATATATGTCAAGTTATTTTATTTCAAGTTGTTTTTTTGTAAGTGGCGGACAATTTAAAATACTTATTTTTTTCTTTATTAAAGCTACCGCCTGTTTCCAACAAACGATTGGTAAACTCAAAAAATTGTTATTCCAAACATAGTTCGTGTTCGCCGATCCTGATTTAAAAAAAATATTTAAATATAAAAACTAAGTAACAACTGTGAGTAAGAAAATAAAATGTCTAGAAATTGTGACATGGTTAATGCAGAAGAAATACAAATGATACAATATTATTATTTAAAAAGAAAGGCAAACATTCCCAGGCACCGAACAACCTTACAACATTTCATTTCCTCCTGATACCATGTTTAAAGGCGTAAAATATTTGCTTGTGCAAAGATGGATGAAGTGGCTGGCATAGAATTGAACCCGTGACGCCTGGGAGGAGCCAGACACTTTGGCCACTCGGCTACAAGAGTCTGAATGGAGAGGTCGAAGGGTCTTCCAGATTCGGCCCACCACGCACGACTTGTATTGAACACAACGCCAGTATTCGTGTGTTAACCGTTGAGATAAGTAAGATAAAAGAGTACCATTAGAAATAGACGCCAATGATTCGTTTCTCATTTAATTTGGCTAATCAATGCCCAAATAAAAATAAAATCACCTGGATGAATTATTGATCAATTATACCATTCGAATAAATTAATCAACCTTAGTCGGACATCGTGGTATATACTTACAAACAACTGCTTCTGGACAAGAGTATTGTATGGCAAACCGCACTCAGCGGTGATTTTTAACGCACGTTGTTAATGTACCATGTTACGACTGTCAAATTCGTTTGTGTTGAGTGATTTTTCTACCTCGATTATAGTGAATTCCTTAGAATTCTTCCAAAAAGTCGTAACTTAAATTTTTGCAAATTTCTTAAAATTTTTGTTCTGCCTTCGGAATAATTCAATTTGTCGTTTTTGTGCATTATTAAATTATTGACAGGTGATGTGTTTAGTTTTGGTGTGGGACTAATGAAATTTTTATGACCTTTACCTTTTGGAACACCAGATCTTTTTTGATGGAAATAAAAAGTGAAATCAAAAACGAACTCTAAAGTATTTCATGCGCAAGCGATTCTGTCAATTTTAATGCACTTTCTCATGGCATACAGGTGTAAATCGCATATCAAAAAATTCCAGCTAGGGTGAAATTCCAATGACAGCAGCGCACGAACGGTTTGTCGGCGGGAAAAAATTCTTGTCACTGGTGCACGAACGGTTTTTCGGATGTTTGGGCAAGGGGATAAATATTTCCCATACGCATTTTTGTACGAAATATTATATGAAATTTCTATTATTTCAAAGAGTATATCCACATACATTGAATTACTTTATTAGTGCTAGATAGCTGGGGCATTTTTAAGGGTTAATAATCAAAACAGGATCGAATAGATTAATAATCAAAATATGTTTGAATAAATAATTAACAGGTAATACCTATTTAATTTGAAACCTTCAATTAATTATCACTACTGACAAAAAAATACAACAATTAATAATATCGTGAACTGAGAACATTGTTCCCCAAAATAATATTAAGGATAGTTATTAGTTATGTAACACGATCACTTAAATTAGTTCGTTATCCACCAAGTCCGGATCCAATTCAATTTTTGAAGTAGGTCAATTCTATTTGGAACATATTATTCTATAGGCGATATTCCCAATGTCGCCAGTACATTTTATTTCACGTCGAGTCGAAGGTAGTTCACTGAAAGTTAGCATGATTATCAAAGATACGCCAATCTATCTAGTTTAATGACCTCATGGAAATCGTTCATATCTTATTTAATTTATTTTATTATTTTCAGACTATTATCCAATAAAAACAAAACATATAACACGAACAGAGAAACAATAAAAATGACAGAAGAGAATGTTACCTTCAAACTACATAACAAATTGCACAAAAACATACACCAAGAAGATAATGTCTGAACAAGGTTTTGATGGAATGCATGATTTAAGCAATGTCTCAAGTTTTTTTTTAGTTCCATGGCAGACCTGATGATGGAATGGCAATGTACAAAAGTAGTAATATTAACAATTATAATTTTTTAATCCAAGGAACCAAATTTTCAATATAGTGCGTAATGAGTTTAAAAAAATATATTTTCACAATTTCTACTATTATATGTCTTGTCAAATGTCAGGTCGACATTGGTGCCTGTTCTAAGGAACTAAACGCTCCAGATATGCGTTATCAATTCATCGTTTCAAAAAACTACAATTTTAAAGCCGAAAACACACAGAAATAAATTAAAAAGGTACAAGTTATTAAAGGAAATTTTAAAAGACAAATTCCCAGTTTACGAATAAAACGATTTTTTTTAATTCTTGGCACTCCTATCTTTATAATTTAAAAACGATGTTTGTGGATGATGGAGTACTACCTACTTAGCGAGCAGATGAATGAACCCGTGTCACCTGGGTGGGAAATTAGTGCTTTAAATCACTCAACTGCAAAGTAGATAATATTTTAATAAATTATGCAAGCAAAGATGATTTTGTCAAATATAAATTTGGTTCACCGGTCGATAATATATATTGCCGGTGGGGGACACATAATATAGGTTCCATGGTAACTCAATACAGTGACTATTCAACACACCTTTAAAAAGTGATATAAAGTCATTAAAAACGATGATTTTTTTTTTTTAAATCTTTGGAAGAGTACCAGATACAAGATAAACGGATTAACTCAATTAGTCAAGCATTTACCTGAATAGAAATGGTAGGCATCTACTGGTAATCATGTCCTGGCAACATTCGAAGCTTTTTCTATTGGGAAATCGTTTGGCAAAATAATTTAGTTACGAGTGTTTGTAAAAAAAAAGATTACAGTGATTCTTCAGTTACAATTATTTTGAAAGAGATATATTCTGAAGTAAAGTTTTGCAAGTTACAGTTAGCTTGTTCTTGGATCGATGCTGCAAGTACTGGTGACGTCAGACCGACGAAACCTCGTAGAAAAACATCAATGCCGTGGCGTGGTATGAGCTCTCCAAATAATAAAAGGTTTTATTTTATAGTTCTTCGAGAAACTATTCTGGAATTTCCAGTCGAACTTGGGAGATATATTCGGAAAACAGCTCCCATTGAATACCAAATATGTTTTACAGAAAAGCAACGGTTTTCAATTTGGATCAACGGGGTTTTTGTAAAACAGAAATAACGTTTCTCAACAAAATCCATTTAAAATCATGAGAAGGCATAAAACATGAGATGACTTTCGCGAGGTTTCTGCTATATATAATACTGAAAGAAGAGAGGTAAGCATGAGCTATTAACGGGTGAAGATTTGAATCCTAGCAGCTACAGGCAAATCATTTTAAAGAGCGCACGTTTGAATGTATTACCGATAGTATTCAAACTGGTTCCAAGTTTGGAACATGGAAGTTCGGTCCCCTCTTACCCCACAGTAGTCCTACGATGCAGTACACCACCACATAACAAATATTCTCTTTACATTAATTTGCCTGTAGGTATCTATCTATTCACGCAATTAAAAACTACATCACACAATCAATGGGACAATTCCGAATAATAAGATCTCAAAATGCCATAAAATTTCGTTCAGAGGTGATAAGAAATAATTTATTTTATATCACAACACTGAAGAGCGCCCCATTTGTACAATGTAAAGACAGGGGAACTATACCACCACCCGGTTGGGCATGGTTGTGAGGCGGGTTGAGGTAGGGGTTTAAGAAGGGATTTATAATTAATTAATTAATATGTAGAACTTTCAATGAAAATATAGACACAGAAAATAAAAAAGGCACGGTCGCAACTGGGACATGAACCCAAAATCTTTAGTCCTGTCCAATCCCAGTCGCAGTCGTGCCTTTTCTGTCTTATTCTATTTCATATTTTCATCTAGAGTTGTTGTTATTCAGATCAATAATTAACTTATAAAAAAATTACTCAACATTATTTAATCCCAATCCCTAAGGAGGACCGCTCTGATCCATTCAATTACCGCACCATATCCATCACTTCCATACCCTCAAAGGTATTGAAAAGGGTGGTTAATAAAAAGTTGCTCACATACCTCGAGAACATCAACATCCTAAGAGATCGGCAATATGGATTTCGTCGAAACCGATTCGTGTGGCGATCTGGCGATATGTAACGCATATTTGGGGGCGGTACTTGAAACGTTTTGGAGAAACTCTGGAGGGACTGGTACGGGGCGCTTGTCGGAAAGTTACCATCGTATGGGATCTGTTCAATCCTTCATAGTTGGATTGCTGACTTTCTCAAAGGAAGAACATTTCAAACCGTAGTTGACGGCTCTTCTTTCTCTCCGCACCAAATCAATGCCGGGGTGCCAGAAGGATCCGTGCTGTCGCTGACGCTGTTCTTGTTTTACATCAACGATCTCGTTGAATGTGCACGAATTCATTGCTACGCAAGCACCGTTCACGAGGGTTATCTTTTTGACAAGCCCCCTTGTCTTGATATCCGTACAGCTCAGGACCACCACCTCGAGAAGGTTCGTGCCTGGGGTAAAGCCAACCTGGTCAATTTCGACGTCTCAAAAACCGAAGCGTGTGTGATTTCGGCAAAGTCGGAGATTAATGACTGTCTGGTGAAATTTGATGGAAGCACCCTCCCCAATAGACTCCATTAAAATGCTTGTAATAAGTATATCAGACCGGCTGAAGTATCGGGGCTCTATAGAAGCCCGAATAAATTGGCTTCCAAGAAACTGGGCTCCTTGTATAGGGTTAGCAGATTCTTCAATAGAACCAGCTGCTAACCCTATAACAAATCTCAAATACGCCCAACAATTGAATTTGGGAGCCACCTCTAGGCTGGAGTCCCACAATAATTGATAAACCTACTTGATTCTGTGTAAAGGAGCAACATACCGATTGCCATCTCGAAAGCCAGAAACAATGTGGGCATGCTGAGTTTGTTCTACAGGTATTTGAACCTGCTCTAAGGAGCTAGCAGCATTGATCCCCAGTTCACGCGCGTGAAACTTGGACGTAGGTACACGAGCGGAACACCGGTTCACAGTTAATGTAGGCTTCATGAGAACGGGCTGCTTCTTCGACTCGTTTTTGTGTAAGACGGCTCGTATGTGGAACGAGTTACCGGCATCTGTTTTTCATCCTTTAATAATCCGGGCCTCTTCAAGACCTGCATTAATAAATCCCTCCCTACAGTTCCTACCTTAACCCGTCTCACATCGCTTCCCAACCGGGTGGTGACATACAGGGTTTTCCAATAAGAGGTGTTATTTTGAATAGCCAGCTATTTCGGTAGATGTTACTTTTGAAGCTGTCATTTTTTAACATTTGACAAGTAGAAACTACGCCATTAATAAAAATGAAACAATACACGCTTCAACAACGCATTGAAATTATTAAAATTCACTTGAATCAAGTGCCTTGTGGGCATGTTTCGTGATCCAAATACAGGGTTTTCCAATAAGAGGTGTTATTTTGAATAGCCCGCTATTTCGGTAGATGTTACTTTTGAATCTTGTCATTATTTGACATTTGACAAGTAGAAACTACGCCATTAATAAAAATGAAACAATACACGCTTCAACAACGCATTGAAATTATTAAAATTCACTTGAGTGAATCAAGTGCCTTGTGGGCGTGTTTCGTGATCCAAATACAGGGTTTTCCAATAAGAGGTGTTATTTTGAATAGCCCGCTATTTCGGTAGATGTTACTTTTGAATCTTGTCATTATTTGACATTCGACAAGTAGAAACTACGCCATTAATAAAAATGGAACGATACACGCTTTAACAACACATTGACATTATTAAAATTCACTTGAGTGAATCAAATGCAAATCATCTTGAGTGATGAGGCCCATTTCCACCTCGAAGCCACGTCAACAAGCGAAATTGTCGTATCTGGGGCTCGGAAAACCCAAGAGTTATTGTTGAAAAGCCTCTCTATCCTCAACGTGTGACTGTTTGGTGGGGTTTATGGTCCGGCGGAGTCATTGGACTTTACTTTTTCGAAAATGAGGCTGGAGCAACAGTTACGGTGAATGGATTGCGCTATCGAGAGATGATTAATGATTTTTTATGGCCGGAATTGGATGGTATTGATCTGGACAACGTTTACTTTCAACAAGACGGCGCTACGTGCCACACAAGCAACGAAACCATTATCTTTTACGATTGAATATCAAAATAACACCTCTTATTGGAAAACCCTGTAGTTCTCCTGCCTTTACACTGTACAGTCAAAGGCGCTCTTGTGAGGGGTAACATAAAAAATACCTCTCAAACACGAAAAAGCGTAAAGATTCGTTCAGAAAGGGAATTTTTAGTTGATGCGTTTATTTCTCATCATCACAGACCGAGTATGCGATTAACGATTATATTTACTAATATTTATAATTTAAATTTTTAAGTGAATACAAAATATTGTGGAATCACCTGGTACTCGCTTTTTACGGGGCTTATGGCTCGTATGGATGGTCAACGCCGATCCTAATGCCAAAAAATTGGGCGTCTGATCTTTTTACTCCAGCTGTGATCGAGGCTTTATAACTAATATACTAGCGCCGACTTTGTGAAATATCAACCTAAGGGCGCTGTATATCATATAATGTATACATAAAAACATATAATTGGCAGATTTGCATGTGTTAACACCTAACGGCGTTTTTTAATTAATGAAATTTTGACACCTGTATTCAGTATTTTTGGGCGAATCACACCTTAGCTAAGATAGTTTTTACAATTAGAAACTAGAGATAAAGTAATTTTACAACAATATTTATATAAAAGCCACGTACTTTGAAAACATCCTCACACCCCGTTTTCCATCCGGCTCACAGCATCCCCCATTGGGAGTGCCATCCTCCCCCTAGCTGCGGAAAGTCATACTCTTTTACGGTGTCACATAAACATAAACTGACCTATTGGTGACGGTGATTGTATAAATATATAGATTAACTGGGTTCGAGATCACCTTTCCCGTCTCAATGTCAATGCGGGTGTGCTCAGTACTCAGAGCTCAGTATCCAGGACGTGCAAGAAGTCAGTCATTCGGCAGTGTCGGTGGCTGTATCGACCCGCATGTGTGGGATGGGGTGGGTGGATCTACCCCCCTCGGAGCTTTTCTCATTATGCGCGGACCTTTGAGGAGCCACCGTCGCGTAAATTTATAAATAATGCAACTGAAAAACAACCCTCCCACTTTCTCCTCTTTTTCTCTTTCTACCTCAAATACCCCTTTGCCCGGGAGTTTTAAAGTGAAACTATAAACAAACAGTTATAAGCCTAATTATTATGATCCGGCGATTATGTTCTTAGAATAAGTCTTCACCGTTATTGTTATGTAAAAGTCCCGCGTTCAAACAATACAATGCAGTGTGAAGTAGGTGTTAATCTTACTAACCATTGAGCCATTTACTCTCGGAGGATGGAATGCTATACAACTCAATTTTGGCATATATACCATATACTCCTTGATTTATTATCCACATTATTTGTAACTAAGTTCGACTCAATTACATATTTGATTCATACGATGTTTTACTGGGACGATCCTTACTCTTTCAATCCAATTGAGCGTTATCCACCGTTATCAACAAAGACGAGCTTTTACGAAAATGGGAGGTATACACAAAACACAATACACAATACGCAAATTACATTAAATTGACATATTATAAATGTTTTTTTTGCTTTTTATACATACAAAGTTGTACTTTTGACTACGCACATGAATGCTGTCTTATCCGGGTACCTTATGTAATATGGATCGACGAGATTAATGAACTTTAAGTAACATTGGAAACATAATGTCGTTCTCATACGAGAATCAATCACCGCCTTTCAAAATCAAATATTGTCAATTGTCTTCGCAATATATATTAAATTGCTGACAAATTAGAGAGAATTCAGAAATTCAATTGTCTTCGTAGTATTTTTTTTTGCTCACAAATTAGAGAAAAGTCAGATTTTTTTTTTCTTCTTTTTCTTTCGGACCAAGTCCAATTAATACATTACAAATTACACGAAGTTAATACAAGGAGAAATGTTATAATAAAAGATGCTATGGCAAAAACAATAACAGAGATAATGTCAAGTCTAGACAGGAACAAGGTTTTGATGGAGTTCACGACTTCAGCCACATCAATACAAAATATTACATTAATTGTAATCGTAATAATTTTTTTTGTTGAAATTTACCTTTCGAAAGAACTCCGTTAGTAAACATGAACAATCATCTGTCAAAAATTTAAACAAAATAAATAGACATTTCCAATATACAATTATAAATTAAAACATTTTTTCTGATTATAGATAGATACGGGTACGTACTTTATCTCTTGTCTGAATTCACACAATCATCAGTTCCAATTTTGAAAATTTCAAAGTAAATTTGAGTTCATTAAGCAGAAATATTTTTCCAATCACAAACAATCGAAATACGTTTGTTTAATTATAATCAACCTTTACCTACTGGCACAATAAACACATTTTCGCACATAAATGTGACGTAAATCATATTAGAATTAACATTCATATTATTACATTATAATCAACGGAAGACTAATTCAAAATACAGATTTTTTTATAGTAGGTACCTAACTAAGAATAAATGGTTAGAGGATTAAATCATTCGCGGATAATCCATAGTTTACGAGTCGCGTCTCGCCAAATGATTAAATCAGGTATAATGGAGCACTCACCGAATTACTAAGCTGATAAAAATAATGAATGACAAATAATAAGATATCTGAAGTAACCACACGAGGATAAGGCGTTTCAAAATTTATGGTATGGAATATACATATGTACACTATACAGAATGTATATTCCGATAACTTAATACCTAATCTGATCTGATAAAAAGTCTCCTATGGTGAGTTAACAGATTATTAACTTTTTTATTAAAGGTATGTTTACAAGACAAGGTTTTATGCAAAGCACAAATGGTAACAGATTATTAAAAGTAATAATTTTTTTTTCAATTTATATTTGTGTTTCGGGATAATAATTATTGCTTATAATAGATTATTAACTCCTCAGGCTAATTTTTTCGTTCTTTTTTTTTAACAAACAGCTAATACCCGTAGTCATTTTGTACGCTTTTAGGATCAGCTTATTATAGAAATAGTTGTCTCGAAAATGGTATATATTTTTACGTCATCTTAAAAAATAAATATGTAGTCTACATATGTAGAACATTTAAAATATCTTCGAAAAATTCCGTAATTCGATGAGAAATTATTATCATTTCAAGTTTATACAACAGATAAACAACCCTATTTGGCTGGATAAGCATGCATGCAAATATTTCATAATAATCACAATAGAAATATATGTACTTTAAGTCGTGTTAATTAGACCCGGTATGGTCCCAGCAATGTTCGGTCCATATGCTCGCTATGAACCACATCGGTGTCATTAATTGGTGATCAATCTAGAATATACAAAAGTCTGGTAAGGTATTATAAGAGGATTTTTTCAACGCCAGGACAGTTTGTTTGTTTTAAAAGTGGGGAACTTTATCAAAAAATCGATAAAACCCGCCCAAAACATTTGACGTTATGAAAGATCCGAATGTGTTCCGGACATCTTGGTAATGTATTCGAAATGTACTAAAAGTTTACCAGGAAACCTGTTAATTTATTCGTAAAAGGCCTGCAATCCCGTTTTTAATCGGATTAACAATAATTTGAAGAGATTCATAATAAATTAGCAATACTCATTTTTCTCCGTGCATACGTACACAATTGCAGAGTATTATGGTTAAGCTAGCACACGCTAGGCCTAAAATAACACTAAATTAATGATGTATCGATGAAGTATAGTATCCGGTTTCGCCTGAAGCCCCAGACACCTCGGATATTCTCCTCTGACCCCCGCCGTACGAAATAAGAAGAGTATCCAGAAATTCTGAGATTAAAAATAATGTGCATAATAATAGGCACAACTGAGTACCTAGTCATATTCCCCGACTGAACAAATACCCGAAAGTTATCCTAAATGAGGTTGGTTGTCTGCTAATTTATTTTTATTTTTATGAAAATGTTTTTTTTTTAATTTTAATATTTAAAAATGTTACATAATTTACAGAAAATTTATAAATCATTTAAAGTAATTTTATACATAAGATTTTTTATTTATTTATTTATCTATATAAAGTTTTTTTACAAGTGATTTTTCGATGCCTGTCTCACTAGGGTAAACCTGTGTCGAGACAGACATAGAGTACATCGATGTATATACATATAGTTAAGTGAATATCAATAAGGGTAAATACAGTATAAAAATAATACAAAATAATTTCAATACAATCAAAAGAACGGTTGGGTTAATCCTGTTAAGATTGTGTTCATTACAAATGTGGGAAAATATAAATAGATCATTTTAATTAAGTTTGAATTTGGTCTTATGTAAATAGTACTTGTTGTCTATGTGCAATTTGGTTTACATATGCTTGCAATAGTGGGACGCCCTGTGATTGCAATCCATTTCTTTATTTCGTATTTAAATTTTGTCATTGTTTCTAATTGTCTGATCGTAGTTGGTAGTGTATTGTATAGTTTGCAAGCTATGTTTTTAAAATGTCTTTGTCCGAATGAGGTTTTAGCAAAAGGAGTTTGAAGAAGTTCTTTGTTTTTGGCTCGGGTATTGTGAGTAGTTTGTGTTGGTTTGTATAGTGATTTATTGTTCTGGTGTAAGTTGACCAAGAGGGATCTTGCATACAGTTGTTTTATGTCCATAACATTGATAGTATTGAAGATCGTATCAGTGCTGGTAGAAAGAGGAACCTTAAGGATTATTTTAATGATTAATTTTTGTGCTTTTATAATGGGGTCGAGGGCACTAGAAGAAGCATTACCCCAAGCTAGAATTCCGTATTCTATGTGTGATTGGCAAAGTGAGTAATAGACTGATTTTAAAAGTTTAAGGTCAATAAAATTGCGTGTTTGTTTGAAAAAGTATATAGATTTGCGGATTTTATTCGTGGTGTTATGAATATGTTGTTTCCAATTAAGGTTTGTGTCAAAAGTTATACCTAAATATTTAATATTGTTTACTTGTTCTAAGCATGGGCAGTCACAATTCCGGTTAAGAGATGAATATTTGCATTTGTGTATTTTCAAAGTTAGACATAGGTTTGACTTTGGGATATTTATGAGACTGAATAGTGTGTATTTTGTTTTAGGTATATTAAGAGTTAGTGAATTAGAGTCGAGCCAATGTTTTACCTTTTGAATTCCTACTTCCGCTTTGGCGTATACGGTAGGCCAGTCTTTTGATTGAAATAGAAGGACTGTGTCATCGGCAAAACTGACAATAGTGGCATCGATATCTAGGTTACACAACTCATTTATATATATTAGGAAGAGCGTTGGACCTATAACACTGCCTTGGGGGACACCATAACTAATTAGGGACACCATAACTAATTAAGATGAATCACCAAAATAAAGCTAGACTTCTGTTTATGGAGATGTGTCATTTTGTGTTCGTTATTTTTTTATTTATATGTATTATATTCAGTTTATATTTTAAGTGTGTTTTTTTAACGCGAAGTTAAAAATCTTTGATGTTATTTATATTTCGGACACCTTCTGGAAACGAATTAAAAAAAATTACTCTAAGATATTCATAGTAAAATTGCCCAATTGGTTTTTTTACATTATAGAGTTGGGGGAATTGAAGTTTGTCGAAATTGTTTGTTGAATTGAGTAATATATCTATTGTTTCAAAATGGTCTAGTTTTTCAGAATATTATCTTTTTAAATTTGTAATGTTGCAAAGTAGATAACAGATAGAATAATGTATTTAGTTTTATGACTTTAAGTTCTTTAAACAGAAGTTCTGATGAATATTTCGTGCGTATAGTGTCAACACGAAAAACTATTTTTGCTGTCTTTATCAATAAAGACAGCAAAAATAGTTTTTCGCTGTCTCAAAAATGACGAAGTCATGAGGTGTAATCGTGTTTCGTGACGTCACACGAAACCAAACGGAGTATTAACAAACTATGAATATCGTTAAAAATGTGAGGAAGATTTAAATTTTATTTTTCTGATTCTTGTTATCGCACCAGAAATATGCAATTTTATTATTTTCATTCATAATAATCTACTTAAAAATGATCTAGTTCATTCCGAAACGGCTCCAACTGGCTACAACGTCATTATGACAGAAAACTCAAAGTCTGATTAAGCTATTGAGTCGTCAACTTACCAACGTCACCCGGTGTGACGTCAACGCCGCCGAATTTAAAAATAAAAAGGAACAAAATCCAAAATAACACATTTAAAATTATTATAGATAATTTATTCCTCGACATTAAAATACAGTCATTATCGTAATTTTTTTGAGAGTTAAATAAAAACAATGAAAATATCCTATTAAGTATAATTATTTATAATGAAGTGGCAGTGCTGCAGTACTGCCGTGCCAGTCATCAGGCTCTGCCACACGTACACTTCGGAGCGGCGGTACCACGCGCCACCCCAGGCCGCAGCGCAGTCCGTCGCGTCGTGAGACTTTTCTGCGCGGCCGCCAGGAACGGCGCGTTGTACCGCCGCTCCGAAGTGTACGTTTGGCAGACCCTAACGCATCTACCACGACGTCACACGCTTATCGACCGGCTACAAATATCAAGATTTCGACGGCTTACATCTCAGGTAATATTCGATATTTTCCAAAAATTCAAAAAGTTTTGTTCTGTACTCTAATCAATATGATACATTTGTAAATAACATTGACATCGTAGGAGATAACCTCATTGGTTATTTGACTAAGGCCCCGCAATATTTTGAGGATGAGGAAATTGGGGAAGTTACCTGGCAATTAAAGATCTGGTCACCAAGCAGGCAAAGGTAATTTCAAACAACATTTCGATTCTGAAAGGTGGTCTTTCGCTAGGGTGATACTGAAAATTGATAAATTATAAAGAGGAGTGCAATCGAATCTCGACTCCCACGCAGTGAATAAACGTCGACAAAATGTATTATTCCTCGATTTCCATGTGGATGTACCGAGTAATCTGTGATATAAGCCCGTGTCTATGTCTCGCTTTAAAAATAATTTGGCACGCGCCCAGAGCCGCTGGACCGGTAGTCAGGACACACAAAAGACTCGATTTACAAAGCAAATGTATTTATCCGATGCAACGCTAATCATAATCATTGACCAAGGTAGATTGAAAACACGTACCAAAATAGCGTCTTTCGCTACTCACACATCTTTACGTCTAAAACCGACAAGAAATTAATAATAATAATTTGATAATTTGTATAGCGCCGTTTTTATGAAAAATCATCTCACAGGCGCTGTATTAAAAAAAATGGTAAAGTTCTTTAGTTCTTGGACATGTCCAATGCAGTTAAAATAAAGCAACGTAAGTACACGGAGAAAACTTACTGATATGAAATATTGATAATTTATTAAAAATCTGGTCAAATTATTCGTTTTCCTGTTAAAAACGGGACTAGAGGCCTATAACGAATGAATTGACAAACTTCGTAACAAATTACATATCAGTTAAGCGTGAATATGTTATGAGGAAGTCGGAACACGTGTTCTTAAAAATAATAATACTTTCGCATCTCATCCATAATATTTATTCGGACAAGACCACCTGCGTGAACACGTGTTGAGATATATTCTGAATGAATAATATTTTATTATGAAATGGTCATGCAGTCACATTTTTAACAGTATTTTGATTTTTAAAAGTCGTATTCATTTTTCTCCGTGTAATGTACTATATTATGATTATACGTATCTTAATGAAGTTCTAAAGAATTAGTATGTAATTGGTCTAGCGTCTGCTCATCTACTGTGTTTCGGGCCGGATTTGGAGAGATTGGTTGAGGGTGGTCTACTTACCTCTCCAGCAGGACTCTCCCATCGCCTTGCACCGCACTCACTGGGAGGGATGAACTCAAACGTCCGTCACTCCTTGACATAGTGACCCCAGGTTCCTACCCACCCCTCATACCTTTTTCCTTCCCAGACCTTCCTCTTCTTCCTTTCCTTAAAAAAAGATTCCATCCAACATCTTCAAAGATCACACAGGCCCTAATGTAAAAAAAAAAAACATTGATAGGTAACTTAACCTTCTAAAGTTTTAAAGAAAAGTTGTTCCAATAATTTTTTTTATATAATAAGCAATTTAAGGCTTAAAGAATATTTTGTATGTAGGTAATTAATTATCAACATGAATGCACACTACATTTATTTAGATCACTTCAAGATTTTTTGACGTGATACCACAGTCTCAACAGTGTGGGGAAAGTCAGGCTATGGTATCCCCAATTAGGTGAAGGTGTAAAGGTGGAATTAGAACTGGGAGGGGATTGAGGAGGGGGAATGAGGGTTGGGAAGTGCTTGGCTATTCGCATTTGGTCAGCTAAAAAAAGCGTTGTAAAAGCAAAGTTATTGTAGCCCTTGGAGTCCTATCCTACCGCGACCTAGTACTACTTTATGTGCCCGCCGTATTCGCCCTATTGACACTATTTTCGTAATAACTACCGTCTCACCAGATAATGTGTTTATATTTGAAAAAATATATCTAATTTATATAAAAAACTTATATTAAACAAAAAAAAAATATATATATATATATTATTATTATTATATCACATTATGAATTATGAATCTAAGTAAGAATCGTGGCTCCCTTATCAGGCACAAGAGCTCCTCTTTTCTGATAAGGTATACATGACCAATTATGAACCTTAATATTATATTTTGCAAAATATGTATGTATTAATGTAACCCATATGATGTATATTAAAATAATAATAAAAAAAATCTATCCTGTGTAGTTTCCCCAGGATAGCTACTTATATTCAGATATTTTTATTTACAGATATTGATATTTTTATTTATATTATTATATTATATTTCCCAGCTAAAGGGGCTTTATTCACAATAAAAATAAGTCATATGAGGCTTTCCTGTAAATGAACACGGTACTACGACTTCTGAAAATCGGATTTATGACATTTGACACGGAATTTTTATAAAATAAATATATAGACGGCCTCCGTGGTCGAGGGGTAAGACTCTCGACTAGCAAGCTGGAGGTAGAGAGTTCAAATCCCGGCGTGCGCAAGTAAATTTTATTTGATTAATTTGTATTATTTCAAAAATTACTGATTTAAAATAATATATAGTATATTTGCGGCTCGATCCAGAATGGTAGATACTCTCAGTATCGCCCTGGTATAAGACCACTATTCAGAATTGAAACGTTGCTTGAAATGCCTTTGGCCGTGTTTGGTGACCAGATCTGAATAGCCAGGTACTTCCCCACCTTTCTCTTTTCCATCACCGTCAACCCCACAACATACTGTAGTTCCACTGGCTCCAGACGGTTGGGAGTAGTTGGTAATCTTATGCAGTTTCACATAAAAAAAATATATTTATATATAAATATACACGAAACGACAAGTAGAATAATTTTAAGCAACGATTCGATTTTGATTGGAAATTCGTTCGTTTTGAAAATGATTATAAAGTAAGGTAAGTCGATACTCAAAAGTTACATTATAATGAAAACCACACACAATTTTATAAACAGAGGAAAACAAATGTAGGTTAATGGTCAACATGAAAACGAAATGGTCTCGGAGTCCCCGAAATTAAATAATAATAATAATAATAATAATAGTACGTATACCTAGTCGCATACAGGCGGAAATGGTTGTTATTATTGGCTTCAGGTCGGGCTCATTAATGTGAGGAAGTTTGTCATCGATCTTCGTTCTCGATATTATTTATCGACGGAAAACACGCAATGCGCTTTCAATAAAACCACGGAGTATCGAAAAAGAGCTCGCTTGCCAGTTGCCAACATAGAAATGAATGCATTTAATTTGTAGTAATTAATGCGCGGATTCCGAAACGCAGACAAATTTATACACGGAGAAAAATGATCCTGTTAAAAAAGGAGAGCGTGCCAACTTCCTGATAAAATATTACTAATTCCGAATATATGGAGAACACGTATACTTTTCTTAATACATATCATTTCATGCGACAAAATCAGTATTTCTATGAATACGTGTTCCATTGTCGTCATAAAACATTCGATTTTGGTTAATACTTTGTTAGTAACTCTTTTAATGCATTCGTTATATGCCTGCAGTCCCATTTTTAACAGGAATAATTTGACCAGATATCTAATAAATGAACAGAATTTCATATAGGTAAGTTTCTCCGTGTTTATTAGTTTTATTCCGTTCTTTTATCATATAGATGGTTTGGGCATGTAGAGCGAATGAGCGAAGAAAGGAGTGTAAAGAGAATATATGATGCAAATGTGAATGGTGGCAGAAGTCGGGGACGTCCGAGGAAGACATGGCACGACCAAGTGGATCAGATACTTGAGTCCGGCCATGTCAAGAGTCAGAATAATAGAAGAGTATGTATGAGACGATGTATGAATTTGAATGAGGCAAGACCGAGTTGTTTGGCGGTCCGTCCTCTCTGCCTACCCCTACGAGAAACGGCGTGATGGCTAGTTAGTTTAGTTACCATGTTATGATTTTTGTATATTTACTACCGTTAGGACAAATCATGCAATTTTTTAAATTCAAATCCATTTCTAATGTTATGAGCAGGGTTACATTTTTTAATGGCAATTCAATGGAAATCCATAGAACGTAACTTTAACTTCTACTCCGTTACATCGGCAAAATTTTTGAATAAAAAAAAAAAACAACCTTGGTGACATAGTGAATATGAGAAATACCACCTGAAGAGGTCTCAAGAGAAGATGTAAATAATGTTAAACAATTTATATCACTGACATCATGCTCCTTTTAAAAAGTATTGTATACTGCCATGGTAAATGAAAACACAGTGTCTTCCTTGAGAGTCTCAACGAAGACACTGTGTTTTTAGTTACTGCGGCAGTATAGCAGATTCTTCAATAGTAACCAGCTGCCAACCCTATACAAATCTCAAGTACGCCAACAATTGAATTTGGGAGCCACCTCTGGGCTGCAGCCCCACAACACTAGATAAACCAACTTGATTCTGTGCAAAGTCTGACAATCCTTCGCTAACAGACCGATTGCCATCTCTAATGCACAGACCCAATGTGGGCATGCTGAGTATGTCATACAGGTATTTTAATGGAGCCTGCTCTAGGAGCTAGCAGCATACACGACCGGAACACCCGTTAACAGTTGATGTTAGCTTCATGAGAACGGGCCGCTCCTTAGACTTGTTTTTGTGCAAGACGGGTCGAATGTGGAACGAGTTACAGGCATCTGTTTTTCCTTCATATAATCCGGGCCTCTTCAAGACCCGTAATAAATCACTCCCCACAGCTCCTATCTTAACCCGCCTCACAACGATTCCCAACCGGGTGGCGACATAGTTCCCCTGCCTTTACAATGTATAGTCGGGCAGTGAGTGAATCCAAAAAAAAACCGTGTTGTTTGTCTGTTGTTGTATTTGAATAGTTTAAAGGGTGTTGAATTTTGGTTTTTACTTTATTAAAAAAATAACAAAGAAGGTAAACATTACCAAAATAAGTTAATTTTACAATACATAATAAATAATAATCTCAAGTGACCTACCAAGTAAGTATTGTACTGTATATTATCTCCATAAATAGTTAGTAATAACATAGATCACTGTAGAAATGAGCCCTTGAGGTGATTTTGCACAAAAACGGCGCTATACAAGTCATCCAATTATTATTATTATTTATTATTAAAAATTATGTACTTTAATTATTTTTAAATGTTAACATTTTTTGTCGTTTTCTCAATCTAATTTACACACATATGAAGTATGCACTTCGGGTAAATGTAAGGACGTGTTGGATCCATTCTTCTTCGCCACGGTATATTGACATAATCGACTTGTAGCGATAAGATAACAATATTTTTGTACATGACAAAATTATAATTTGTAGTCATTCCGCAATGCGAGAAACGAACAATCCCAAAAATATAACTGCAGTGGTGTTGGCCTGGCTACAGCCGAGTTGTGTGTGGGGTTGATGGGTGGGGGGGTGGCGACGGGAGAGGGGGGCTGTCGCACGGGAGCCAATCTCATGGCGGCCACCGAGCGGAGCCTTTTAAGGAATAAATAGTAATACCGGATCGCACAAAGGGAAGCGGCAGAAGAAATTAGGAAGCGCCCCCCCACCCATGCCCGCCCCTCGGCCGCCCGCAACAACCCGACTACTAAATGGGCAAAATACGCAAACCTCGGAAAGGTTACCATCCCTCCCTCGGGCGCCGTAGCCCCGCGGAGGACGGCAGTGGGTTGGTGGGTGTAGGGAGTACTGTACGTACACACAGGAGTATCTATTTACCGACGCCGCCGCGCTGTTGTGTGCGTGTAGACGGCAATAGGAATACGCGAGCACGCATACATGCACAAGTCGCGGCCAGAAAGTGTTGCGGTACCTAAACTCCGTGTGTTTTGTATGCGAATAAATGAGCGGGACAGGGAGGAACGGTGCCCATCCCGGCGGGTGTGTGTGAGGGGGATGAAATGAAATGAGCCCGGGGGGTGGTGGATGGGGTGGCACATCTTAACAAATCGATAGGATATGACTATTCTGTGAAGAGGGCGGGGCCGCTGACATCCGCCGGTCCAGGTGATCTGTGATCTGTCAACTTCCTCTGCCGGACGAGCCAACTGACTGAACGGGACCCCGGGGAAGTTATCACTCTACACACACTAACACCAAAAGATGATCGGCGTTAAATAACATTGTTTGATTAGATTAGCATGGTTTTCTAATCCAAGTGATAACAAAAGAAGAAGGATGAGTCAAAATTAGCTAACGAAATGAGCAAACACACTCAAGATGTAACAAAATGTGGATTTCCATTCGTAAATCAACACTGTCTCTTCTCGATTTCGCGGCTCCTTCTCTCTTCATTGTACACAATAATTTTCGCCAAATGTTTAAAGAATTAGAAAAAAAAAAACTTATTTACAAACAAAGGAAGATCACCACTGGGGGAAACATAAGAAAAAGCTTCATAGATATTATACTCCAACCACGACAAATTCACAGAACTACAATCGAGTGCAGGCAGACGAATAAATCCTGGCTTTTCCGATCGCAATTATTGACCAGCGGCCAAACCAAAAAGTCAACAAGCATTCGCATTGAAATATCTATTAATCTCCGCAGAACGGTCACCTATAACGCTGTCAACACTAATCAATTTATAATGTTTTGACGCGATCGGACTTACAAAATGTAATCTTCTTTGTATAAATAAAAAAAAATTGTGTTCGTTTGTTCAAAATCTTAAATTTCCGAAAGTTCTTCATCAATTGGTTTGAAATTTTGACACAACGTTGCATTCGAATAAGCGTGTGTTTTGTATACCTATAATATATAAATGTCACCTGTGACATGTAAAAGCAGCACGCGCTATTGTCTATCTATCTGCACAGACAGACTGAGCCACAACACCGCGTGGCGGGGTACAGCTAGTAACACAGCCTTCCAATAGAAAAATGCTATTTATCAGTTGGAAAGCAGTTAGGTGTGATAGGTACCTACATATCACCATGGCAAAAATTCGTAGGATTCTCGAATAATATATTGTAGCAGTAGGTTGGGTCTTTGTACCTTAGCAACGCCCGAAAATAATATGTAGGTACATGCACAGTATTATTCTGTCTATAAGAGTAAGATAAGAATATGTTTCGGAGAAATTTACGTTGCCTAAGATAAGGCAAACAAAGCATTGGTATTTTGATTTTATAAATATTGATGTGATCCAAATACTCCTACCTCAAAAGAACACAGAATTTGCAGACAAACATCCATAGTAATATGTATTATTAAGAATATAACTAATTTCTGTCGTTAAATGTAAAAACATTTTACATTACTTTGACGGCCAGGGTGGTCGAGGGGTAAGACTCACGACCAGCGAGCTGGAAGTCGCGGGTTCTAATACCGGGTTGTGAAATAAATTTTACTTGATTAATTTGTGTTATTTCACAATTTCCTCATTTAACGTAATATATAGTATATTTGCAGCGTGTTCCAAAGTGGATGATGGATGATACTTTCAGCATCGCACTCGAGTAAGCCACAATTCAGAATTAAAACATTGCTTGAAATGGTTTTGGCCATGTTTGGTGACCGGATCTGAAAAGCCAGGTACTTCCCACCTGCCTTTTCTCCTTCCCCCCCTACTACTTTCATCCTCAATTATCTCAATAGGAGATGACGTAGTCTCACATGGCTACAGATGGTTAGGAGCAGTTGGAACTCTTCGCATAAAAAGGGAAGAATACCAACTATTTATTATTACTGTGGATTATAGATGGCGGTTCCATTCATTCCCTGACATTCAAAAGTAACGAGAAATACAGGTAATATATATTTTAAAGTGAAACATTCCCGGGTTACGAATAACCTGACAATATTTGAAAATCTTATACTACTACTAGTGAGCGGAAAATGTTGCTTGTGTGACTTGTGTCGTGATGGCGGACTTAGTTGACTGACTAAAAACTGTCACCAAAAGAAGCATTGCTCTGATTTTTTGACCATTCTCGATCAATTTCTTATTCCTCTGTCTAGATTTTAACATTTGCCAAAAGATAGGTGTGCGTTAAAATCACTGGTTAAAATTCCCCAAAAAATAATACCGAATCAGGATGATTAGGTTATATAATATGTACCTACACTGGAAGCCCGGATGTGAGAGCATGTGAACGTGACGAAACCTAAAGGTACGAAAACACAGGACAAAATTTCCGCGAGCCGAGTCACGAATTACGGGAACGTAACCGAAAGCGGTGTTTCGCGCCGGTTGCTTCGTTCCTTTTCCGTGATTCGTGGCTCGACTCATGGAAATTGGTCCTGTTTATACATATCACAAGGGAATGTAACGAAAATACTCCGGATCTTAACAGGTGAAGATACCATAAAAGTTTAGATGTTTATCCTGAAGAAGAAACCATTGGTTACGAAACATGTAAATTATTTTGATTAAATAGTGATGTATTGTATATATACAAAGTGATTCATTTTAATCTGACCGTAGAAGATTTAGTACAAGATGCTGCTGAGGATTATGAGAAAATCGAAAAAATAATCGATAAAAAGATTTACCACGCTGGAACAATCGAAGCACAGGAAATCGCAAATTAAATATTTTATGAGATCAGAAAAATGAAAAGCGTGCATTTTTATTTACTTTATATTACAATCATACCCGGATATTTGATAGTAGGTGGTCCCTATCTATATAAGTCGCGGGAAATTGGCAGAATACACAATACAAATTACACAGAATACACAATACAAATTACACAAAATTTAACTTACAGGGGAGGTTGTTAGCTAACAAATTTCAAAGCGAAATATTGTAAGAGAATAATAAACACAGCGAATTTATACAATATTTCCAGCTTCTTTCACAGAAATCCTAGAAACATGTCGCAGATTACAAGTGGTAAAGCGATCGATAAAACCTTCGCACCTAAATTGGACCATCACGTAATGTAACCGGGCGGAGGGGATGCTGCGGGATGGGAGGGTGGGGGGAGGGTAAAAAGAAGGGGAATTGTAATTATTAAGATCTGTACAAAGTACGAACTAAAGGCGGCTGCCATATATTGCCAAAACAGGGGTTCATGGGCCGAAGGATTCTTGCCAATTCAGAGGGAAACAAAATGGCAAAGGGGATCATTTTGAATTAAAACTGGTAACTCTGGGAAAAATAAACTTTTTCGTTCGCTACGATTGTATGACGACCGTGCGAGCTATATGTATATTCCATTTATTTAAAGAAAGAAACATTCCAGGGTTACGAATAATCTGACGATATTTGAAAATCGCGGTGGAAATGTGGCTTGTGTCGTGATGGAGGACTTAACTCAACCCGTAACCATCCAAACCACCATTCACTCTATCGCGTTATTAGTTACGTAGGCGACGTTAAAAGAATGTCGATATTTTTGGCAATTTTCAAGCGAGACCATTAATTTGCACCGGAACTCTTAAAACGTAATATGAGCAAGGAAATAAATAAAAGAATCAAGGTGATTGATAAATGTTCCTACGATCTTCTAAAATAAACAGATATTCCTATCGAGAATAACTAAATTCGAATTAACAAAAAAATACACATCATTGCTGCTGAAGCAAGGGCTTAGAGAGTGGGCCGTCACAAAGAAGAGTGAAAGGGTATTCAAAATTAAAGGCACATCCTAGAAGATGTAAAAAAAATGGACAACAGGTATTTTTTGGAGCTTGGTATTTTGGTACTAGGTACTTCACAAACTCAAAGGCACCCAAGGACACGTACGCTGACTTTATTGACAGGCGAATCCTGGATACGCGCCTGGCAACAGGATTGGCTGGGAGACAATATGCCGATAGTAACAAACAAGTAGAACAAAATATATTGTACAACGATGTCTTCGAGACAAAATTAGTAAATACTTATTCAAATAAGATAAAATGTAGAAAGATAATACTAATTACATAATATCATAGAATGAAGAAGACAATTACAGGTGTCTTCCATATAAATTTAAATGGAAACTAATGTGCCACTGAGTTTGTACATTTTGGTTCTAGACCATTTAACACGCATGTCTCTCTTACTTGCCTGAAATTGTATATCGCCGTCCTATTTGAATTTTGTAATCATGGTGTCATGATTACAAAAAATAATCATGATCATCAATTTTATATGGGAATGTAGGCCTAACTTTGGCTTATACAGGGTTTTCCAATAAGAGGTGTTATTTTGATATTCAATCGTAAAAGATCAATGGTTTCGTTGCTTGCATGGCACGTAGCGCCGTCTTGTTGAAAGTAAACGTTGTCCAGATCAATACCATCCAATTCCGGCCATAAAAAAATCATTAATCATCTCTCGATAGCGCAATCCATTCACCGTAACTGTTGCTCCAGCCTCATTTTCGAAAAAGTAAGGTCCAATGACTCCGCCGGACCGTAAACCGCACCAAACAGTCATACGTTGAGAATAGAGAGGCTTTTCAACAATAACTCTTGGGTTTTCTTGAGCCCCAGATGCGACAATTTTGCTTGTTGACGAAGCCACCGAGGTGGAAATGGGCCTCATTACTCAAGATGATTTGCATTTGATTCACTCAAGTTAATTTAATAATGCCAATGCGTTGTTGAAGCGTGTATCGTTTCATTTTTATTAATGGCGTAGTTTCTACTTGTCAAATGTCAAATAATGACAAGATTCAAAAGTAACATCTACCGAAATAGCGGGCTATTCAAAATAACACCTCTTATTGGAAAACCCTGTATTTGGATCACGAAGCACGCCCACAAGGCACTTCTGGCATTATTCTTAATTCTATGCATAATATTATTACTTGACATACAACTAAACAACAAACCAGAGGTATACTATAGGTGCGTACATTACGAAAGGAATACGAATAGCAAATATTACACTACTATGATGCCCCAACCACTCGCACGATTTAGGGCATATTATACCAAGTTTGCAAAAACGTTTTGAGCGATCGCTTTCTGTAAAGTGTAATATAAAACAAAGTCGCTATCCGTCTGTCTGTTTTTTTTTTTTTTTTTTTTTTATAGTGAATACCTCACAAGAGTCCCAACTGCTCCCGTCTGGAGCCAGTGAGACTATGGCATCCCCAATTGGGGGATGTTGTGAGGCTGAAGGTAAGTGGGGAAGGGAAAGAGGAAGGTGGGGAAGTACCTGGCTATTCAGATCTAGTCACTAAACACGGCTAAAGCCATTTGGAGCAACGTTTCAATTCTGAATGGTGGTCTTACACCAGGGCGATACTGGTAGTATCTTCCACTCTGGAACGTGCCGCAAATATACTATATATTATTTTAATTAATTAATTGTGAAATAACACAAATTAATCAAATAAAATTTATTTGCGCACGCCGGGTTCGAACCCGCGACCTTCGGAATGGCAGTCCAATGCGTTACCACTGGACTATGCCGGTCCGTTTGCTTGTTATCGTTTAGAGAATTTCTTCCGAAAGGTTTATATGTATTCTTAATAAAGATTTATATATATATTCATAATAAAGGTTTATATATATTCTTAATAAAGGTTTATATATATTCTTAATAAAGGTTTATATATATTCTTAATAAAGGTTTATATATATTCATAATAAAGGTTTATATATATTCTTAATAAAGGTTTATATATATTCTTAATAAAGGTTTATATATATAAATATATATTATGTATGTATAAACTTTTATACATGCACATTATATTTGTAGAAAATAGAGAAAAGTCGATGTTTTGTAATCAAGTCGTAAGCAAATATTTTCGGGCGCTCACATTGCTAACGCTGGCTAAACCTTATGACATACATCAAAATAATGTTGTAGGAAATTGTATATCTTAAAAAGGCCTACAGAAAAGTCCATGATGGAATATCTCCTAATGATGACCCCCAGCAACTTCCGCTGTATAGGATAAAAAGTAAAATCTAGGTGGATTCATTGGCTTTAATTAAATAATATGGTAAATGTATATATGACACAAATCGCTCGAGCGGTTGCACAAACCCAAATAGAAATAAGTTTATACTAGATATAAAAATGTAATTTTATAACTAAGTAAAAACATACAAAAAAATTAAAAACACCAAAAATTAAATAGTACCTACATACTTATAAAACCACGTAAGAATTATTACTTTCACGCCATTTGCCGTGTTGCGCTTCCTTCTCATTTAGCCAACGTTTCGGATAGCGTTACATTTGATGATGGACACTGTAGCGCTACGTATACATACGCGAGCCGAACTGCCGAACTGAATCTCAACTTATGGGAAAGGGACGAAGCAACGGCAAATGGCGCGAAACGCCCCTCGGTTTGCGTTCAAGTTCGCAAATGTATACGTACCATAACACAGTGCGTGTGAATTATATCGGAAATTCATCCAGCAAGATTAAGATGGATAATGTACATAGTGGCTGTAATACAAGAGATTGCAATTGCAATGGACCGAGGACCGAAGCGGCACAAAGCAGAATGCGATGGCTACAAGGCTCAACTAGGAAAAATTGCTCGTCAAGATCTAAACGGATAGGAATAAGACTGCTCAATCCAAGTCGGGAATTTATTTCTTCAACCAACAAGTTAAAAAAGTTATTCTGAATGAGGTTTTCCTTTTTGATGAAAATGTATTCTTTATTTAAAAAAGTTAATAACGACAGAAAAATGGTTTTGAGCATTCAAAGCAAACTTGGCTAAAACGTATACAATCGTGTCTCGGGACGTCACACGAGACACAATTCAGTAAAATTAATTCATAATTCCAATAGCGGTACTGCAGTACTGATGAGCCAATCATTGTATGTACCTCGACCTCACATGTTTATCTTAATATATATTAATTTCAAAAAATCTACAAACTTCTGTCTTTAGCATGCTCTAGTTAAGGGCCCACTATTCGAATTTCATCCAATTTCCGACATATTTTCCTTAAAAGTTTGAAGTTTTTAAGCTCTTAAAAAAATATATGTTATTCTTTAAGATAGTATCTATTTGTTCCAAAAGCCGAAACGGTAATTATTTGAAATTCCCTCGATAGAAATAAATCGCAAAGTATGCTCCGAAAAATATTATTAACACGTTTATTTCTGTTATTTTACAAGTTATGTATATGTATGAAAAAAATCACAATGCTTCTTTTAATGCTACTCAATAGACCCCAAAAGTGATTTTTGCTATTTTTGAAATACGCCGTGATTTATTAAACATTTTCACAACAGTCGCTTACGTCTTATGATTCTAAGCATGATTATTGCAGCCCCTCTCACTTCCTCACGCGCGTACGCTATCTGCCTTTCAGTCACTGCTTAGAGAGCTTCGCGGACGGTCGTGTTGTTCTCCGTTTCGTGATTTCTACTAAATAATATTTATCGTAAATAATATTGTATTCCGAAAATGGGAAATAAGCGAAAAAGTGCTCGTATTTCTAAGAAAAGACTATTTCGTTCGAAACAAAAACGCATGGTGGACATTGTAAGGTAAGAAGAAAAATATAAATTTTGATTTGATGAATATATTATTATTTACTATTACGTAGGTAATAATTATTATAAAAATAAATTATTTATATATTGTGTAACAAAGGTGACAGGTATTGTTTTATTTTTCAGAATGCGTACTTTGGGAGATAAATCTATTGCCTATTTATAGATAATTTTAAGCGTATATCAGTTCATAAATATTGTTTTTTCAAAGATGGGAAATAAGCGAAAGACATCTCGTATTCCAAAGAAAACAATATATCTCCAAAGGGTTCAACGCATGATAGGTGAGAAGAAAAAAGTACAATATTTGATTTACAAGCTTATATTTATTATAAACATTTGTAATTCATATTTTTATTTATGTATTGTGTAGTAAAAAGTTATAAAAATTATTATTTTATTTTTTTCAGAATACGATAAACGATAATTTATTATAAAAATTAATTATTATTTTTATTTATGTATTGTGTAGTAAAAAGTTATAAAAATTATTATTTTATTTTTTTTCAGAATACGTACTTTGGGAAATAAAACTAATTCCAAAACATTAGAAATTACAGGGCAAGTTCTTATTAATTCTGCTCCTTAGAGTAATATTACTCTAAGATCTGCTCTAATGATTCACAATGCAACGATGTCCGAAATATAATATAATATGTAATAATAATATATTGGCCATCTGTTTCAAATAACAATACTCGAACGTGGAATCCAGAATAATAATGAACGTGCGACCGAAAGAAGCTATTGAAAGTTCTGAAACTGTGGGGAATATAATTTAATAAAATAAAATACTTTTTTGTTTTAAAACCACGATATTTATTAATTTAAGAACCGACCGGTTTCGCTTTACTTAAGCATCATCAGGGTACAAATTAATACTAAACAAGAAGTACATAATGTGTGCATATATAAAACAAAATATAGAGGGAGACAACATGATACAAATATAAGCAACACAAAGACGGTCATAAAATACATTAACATAAGTGCACAAGTAATGGAAAACCGCTAGATAATTATGTAGACTAATGGGTTATACGAATAAATCGGGAGAAACAAAACATCAACTGGCAAGGTGGTAAGGAGGTAAGGAGAACTGGGAATTTTTTATGGGTTTATTGGAAACAGACTTAATATTGGACTACTTGATATGTCTAATTGATTATTAAGGACGGGTTGTTTCGGAGAATCTGAACAATTCATCAAATTTCAACGTTCATATTCAAGTTCTGTGAAAGATTTTTTCAAGTTCTGTTTTTATTTCAGTTTTGTCAAGCAACTAGCCTACAATGATATAAAAACAGAACTTGAATAAGTCTTTCACAGAACCCGAAAATGAACGATGAAATTTGATGAATTGTTCAGATTCTCCGAAACAACCCGTCCTAAGTATCTGACTTTTGGTTTTTACAGCTTTTTTAATTTCTAGTGCCTCTAAATTGTTTAGTCTGTTACCATGCCCGTTTTTATGTAAGATGTTAGCACCGGTGCTATGACAGAATGTATGATCTTTATCGATCAAATGATTTGCGAATTCGGAAAAACCGTTATTATTGAGGTTTTATTGATGTTTTGTTTCTCCCGATTTATTCGTATAACCCATTAGTCTACATAAATCTAGCGGTTTTCCATTACTTGTGCACTTATGTTAATGTATTTTATGACCGTCTTTGTGTTGCTTATATTTGTATCATGTTGTCTCCCTCTATATTTTGTTTTATATATGCACACATTATGTACTTCTTGTTTAGTATTAATTTGTACCCTGATGATGCTTAAGTAAAGCGAAACCGGTCGGTTCTTAAATTAATAAATATCGTGGTTTTAAAACAAAAAAGTATTTTATTTTATTAAATATGTCAAACCACAAAGTGATTGCTTTCTACAATAATACAAGAATATAATTTAGTTCAGTGATGTTATTTTTTTATGTCGGAAGGAGGCCCTGAAGAAAATAATTTCTCTCAGAGCCTGTGTCATCTTTGAGAATGCTGTATAGAGGGTCTTTTTTGAGGAGGAGGGAGTGAACCTGTCCAAAGGCACGGAGGTAATAATAAAATAAGTTATTAAAGTTATTGTTTAATTTTAAATAATAAAATAATTTAAAATAATAAAATCATTTGAGCCCTTTACTGTTATTTAAAAGGTCACTTGAAGTGCAGTTATAATCAATGATTTTATTTTTTTCTAGCTTCCACGAATAAACTGAAAAGGCATTATCTAAGGATTATACTCTTAAGGAGAATATAGAAAATGTAGAAAGGTGAAACGGATTTAAGATTTTCGATGAAATTATTGTGTTGTGAAATATTTATTTTGTTATTTATTACTTTATTTTTTTTACAGTTTTACCGTACGCGGTCTTGTTGTAGAGTGGTATATCTAACTGTCATGGAAAGTTTTTTTCTGAGCTTTAAGAGAAAGGTTTCTTAAAGATACTGGAGTTATTCTAGGGCTATGTTAGATTTTTAACATCGATCACCGTAATGCTTGCCTTCCTGAATAAATCTAATTTTATTTAATCATTTACGGCCAAGATATTTTTGACAATGGTGTGTTTTTATCTTTCTGTATTCCAATCATTTAGCTTTGCTTCTAGGGTTGTGCCCCAGTATTGCTTTTTGGAGACTGTAAACGGATCTCTCGGCATTTAATGAAACTGCAGCAGAACAAAGGCTGTTGCTATATTGACGTTCATGGTATGTTTTGCTCAGATTGACGATAAGGTTTCCAGATCCGCATTTCGCTCGAAGCATGTTTAGGGTAATAAGTTTATAGTTTAGGGTTCTTTCACCGTATTTATGGGAACATTTCAGAACCACCAATCTTTCATTTTGAGTGAATCTTGTGTTTGTGATTAAATTATATTTGACAATTTAAACAAATAATATTTAGAGAAATTAAAAATAAAATTGAAAGTTCACTGAAAGCTTAAACTATTAAAAGTAGTAATTTCATAAAAATGTAAATAAATAGAGCCCCTTTCACATTTTAGAATGTAATTTTATGTTGCTTACATGTTTTATTACTCTTTATAATTATTGAATTGTTTAAATGAATAAATAAATAATTACAAAAAAGTCTTCTGATTTGTAAGTCCTCAGGAAGCACTAAGGATCTTTCTATCTATCTTTATAATATAATAAATTTGATGAGCATAAAAATGTAAACGTGTATATAATTTATATAAATGTACAAAAGTAGATATTACACGTGTATAAATATTATATTGCGCATATTATACAAGATGTCGGGGGTAAAGTGCACAAACTTCGGGAGGTGATTCTAATTGATAGTACAAGTAAAAAAGAAAAAAAACTTTTTTTGGAATTCCAACGTTTTAAGACAGTTTTCGAGTAAAAAAGTTTAATTTTTTGTATAGAAAAAAAAACAATTTCTTCTACGGAAAATAAATTTTTTGTGGAAAAAATTTGGAAATTCGAATAATTTCCATTTCTTTTTTACTTCTTCTAGCATTTAGAATAACCTCCTGAAGTTTGAGCACTTTACCCCCGGACACCCTATAAAGATAACCATATAAGAAAAACCTTATTGATGTAAAAATATATTTATTGATTTTATAAAAGTTATAAATTACTTTTATAAAAGTGATAATAGTATTTTAGTAAAGTAAAGTAATTTGTATACCTATACAAATAACTTTCGTAAATGTTTTTTGTAAAATTTAAAAAAAATATTAATTAATTAAATCCGTAATAAAACCCATATTTTGAGAACCATCTTCATTTCGACTTCGTTCCTTAGAGTAATAATATACTAGAGACCGCACTAATATTTGTACAAATCGTTGACATACTCGCAAAATAAAGCTCTCCCTTTCAGCTCGGTTCCATTAAGGTACAAAAAACAGAGACAAACAATTTCTGTTAAAAACATACTGTGTAAACGGTATGAAGCGACTTTTTGGAGCGGGCGAAGTTCACGCCAGTGTGATCTGTCAAACGTTCGGTGGCTCGAAAGTGCAAACATATTGATATTTTTACGTTAATTGAGCGAAATTTAAAAAAAAAACGCTATGGCTATATGTGCTATGTATGGGTGCTTCAACCGAAGCTCGAAAGGAACAAAAAAAAATCAGTTTTCACAGGTATTTATTAAAGAATTCATGTTTTTCACTGTATTCAATCTTTGATATCAAATATTTCATATGCTTAACTACAAAACCACAAGTAACTTCCACCATTATTTAAACAATCCTTGCAATATTTGTATCTATATAATAAACATCCGTTTTGTATGCGTTTTAATGCACTTTTAATATGTTTTACTAACAAGAAATCTTGGCTAAATTATAATAATGCAACTTACCTATTTCAGTCGGCATCTGAATGTATCTCTGTCTCTTTCTCTCTCATAATATGAACGCTAATTTGTTGGTAAATGGACAGAGACGGAATAATTTTTGTCTTTGTTTTTTTTTCGTTATAAAAAATTCAGGGCTGTGCTGAAATTGGTTTAGTATTAAATATTTAACTATTTACAGTTTTCCAAAGGATGAAAAAAGGCTAATGAAATGGATTCGTGCAACAAATAGGGAAAATTGGACTCCCAAATACCACAGTGCAATCTGTTCCGCACATTTTTTAAGTGAGCACTTAGACACAACGAAAACAAAGGTCCGTCTAACGGATTTCGCGGTGCCTCAATCTAATTTAAGAGTACCCTTGGTTACACAAAAGGTTTTTATGATTTTTTTTTCATCCGCTTTGACACCACCATAAAAAATATTTGGTAATGACTATTGACTAATAAACCACTAACTTACTATTAACTAATACAGAATAATATTTTCAGATTATACCAAACTCAAATGTGTCCTCCCCGCCTGTGTCAGAACAGGCGCTTACATTTAATGCAGGCATCAAAGATATTAGAAGAACGAGATGTGCTATGCGCAGTTCGTACTGAGTGGAATTGTATCGCCGAGTGTCGCCGGTTTTGTTCACCAATACTACTGCACACCTTCGCTTACGCTAAGGCATCGCTAAGGTATCCGCACTAATACATAGAACAGATTTCTGTGCGTACACGTCCCGATACCGTTCAAAGTACCCTAATTAGGTAGTACTCCGGCTACGGTCCGGCGGCCAACATAGCATATCTCGTTCTTCTAATATCTTTGGCAGGCATAGATGTTGTAAGTATGTTAACACCATACAAAATTTGGTGCAAAATTCACTTCTTACTATCATTTTTTATGCAATGACTTATTTTATAATTTTATGCACATGATAATAACTTTATAATTGTTCATATTTATAATGTAATATATTAAAATATATATACTAGAAATTGCATTTGATTATTTACGACTCACGACAAAATACCTAATTGTTTTAACTTTTGACAACCCTGCATCAGTTTGTAGACCATATGCCGTTTGGTCATCTTTGGTCCAAAACCACTTACAACATTTCGCATAGTACGGTCTCTTGTATATTATTACTCTAAGCTTCGTTCATTTGCTCGGTGGTAACTAAAAATGGGTCTGTTTTTCTAAAATTGCAATAGATGTCGGTAATTTAATTTCGTTATTTAAATTATTAAATAATCCCCAAAATTATTCCTAATACGAATTCAGACACCTCTGTCGGATTCTTTTAACACTAAATATTGTTTATTTTGTGGGTGTTGCCCAAATCTAAATTCTTTACGCGGAAATCGGGCCCTTAATAGGATAAATTGTAAATAAATCGAAATTTCGTTTAAGGATACAACCTTGTAATGTAATACAACAATATTTCCCGTTTCAGGAATTTTCCCGGAAATATAACAATAATAAATTCCCGGGAATATTCCCGTAAACTTGTCAAGTCGGTGGCCAAAGGTGTTTCTAAAGAATTAATAATCTTCTATCTCATAGATGGCGGTAATTTTGATTAGGTATATTAGGAAAAAACCCCTTTTGAATGGCGGAGGCCCTGCCAAAAGTTGGTAACTACATTTTTTGTTTTTTAATTTAATTTTGATTTTAATGTTAATGTATCATAATCTATGTCTGGAATAAGTTTGGGTCCCCTCTTAAAAACAGTTTTTTATAAAACTTTGTAATTTTTTTTTAAAATTATTATTTTTTTATAATTAAGAGGTAAGAAAAATATTGTACAGTCACTTACAAAAATAAGCATGTTTGTTCAAAAAACAACGCACCAATGATTTTTTTTAAAAATTAACATTGAAATTATTACCCAAAACCCTGACTTTAAAATGAAAATCAATCTTTAAAATTGAGTTTACCAAAAAACGTGTTTTTTGTTAGTTACCAACTTTTGGCAGTAGCCCCACAAAATAAGTACATACGCAATATGAATAAACAGTTCTGTCCGTATACAAACTCAATTCTTTCAAGAAAGGAATACAGAAACAATATTGTATCGGTGATTCAATCCAATATGCCTATCTTGAAATATTTGAGATTGTATACGGACAAAACTATTTATTTATTCATAATGCGTATGTAAAGAAATAATTCATCTAATATTTTAAAGCATCAAGTTTTTTTCCCTAAAATAATTAAATTAGCGCCATCTATGAAAAACCAGTAGTGATTCCTTTTAATACATTTGGAAGGGTGGTATTTTACAAATAAATAATTCAAGCAGAAAAAATACACTTTTACACTAAATACCTACAGCAATTTGTGGCCTACATAATAAAATAAAACTGAGATTTGTCGAGGGACCTATATTTTTTTATATATATTTTAACGAAAAATTGGGTTGATTATAAATAAAATTAAAATATTCGGAGGTCCACAGAATAGTAGGTATTTTATGGGTTATATATTATGGATGTCTATCAAATAAGATAAATGTAACATTCAAAACATAATTTGTACAATTTGTGGACAAGTTGGGTTTCTCAAATAAGTGATTCAGTTAATAGATAGGTCACTGGGGAAGATAATGCACTCTAGCAATAGTCAGGTGGGTTATTTTAAACCCAATCGCCACAAATTGGCAGCAAGAAAATAACACTTCGTAAATTAACGTATGATTATTAAGATTAATTAATCAGCTTATCGAAAATTTCATTCATTGTCGAGATAGCGACAACATAATATTACGTTAACAGTAATATTGACACAAACAATATTGCAATAGATGGGTCTGGGAAATTGAACAATTTTTTTTGATTTATTAGTGTACTTATCTGTAGTTGTGATTACTCTGTAAAATCTTCGCAATGCGAAACCAATCGTAGTTAAGGCGATGCACTACGTCGTGTAATATTTTAAATTGAGCCGCTATCAATAACAACCCTTACGTAGATGGCGATAAGGTTTAAATTCCCGCTTAACACCATCAGCATGTTTTGATTTATGCAAGAAAAAAACATGGCCAAAAAATGCCTTTTATTTTATTTTGTGGACGTTCAGGCATAAATATTTAATTTTTGTTCGATCATTTTATAAATAACTTAATTTGCCACATTATACAATAAAATCATAAACGAAAATGGATTCGTAAGTAGGAAATTTTGATCTTTAAAGCAGTTTTCATAGGCCTTATAAATTATTTTTTTCTGGGCTTATAAAAAGATTTATCTAAAAAATACTCGATTATTTCAAAGGCCAAAATGTATTATACTCGCAGTATTTAATTAAAGCATCTCAAACATTTCTAGGCGACCAAATTTTCAAACCAAAAACACACGATTTTGCATTACTACGTATGGCATCGCCTTAAATGTAATTTTAGATATTTGAACATCGATGGACTGTAGCTGTATAATACTATACCCATTTACACAGTTGGTCGCTACTGTTGACGTTTGTTCAATACGTTCACATATTCTTAAAGTGAGGAAAAAGTGACTGAAACTGACCTCACTTGGGGGATATAAAACTGGTAAAATATAGAATATATAGATACATGGCTAAAATGCAAAATACACATTTATATTAAACCTACAGGAAAGAACGGGCCTCGGTTGTTATCTGTCATAAATATTGAATATAAAATATAAAGCACAGCACGTGTACGTTTTTATTTCTGGACCATAAAAAATAATTGTGGGTTATACTGAAAGAGTAACTGTATAAAAATAAACGGACGCTTCCAAGAGGAGTTTAGATTATAGATAATATTAAAAGAGAGCCGAAGGGAGAAAAATTGGTAAAATCATTATACACACGGAGTCCCGAAACTCTTTGTAAAAATGGGAAACTAGTGAATCTATATCACATAGAAAGCCAAAAAAAAACTTTTTTTGTTGACTTTTTTCCAACTTTTGGGCAGGCTCTTTGCTTAAGACAGATTTTTAAGACACTAAAAGGCTGATATTAACACCCCAGCGACCGATTTTTTTTTTTCAAATTTTACCTAAAAGAAATTCCAACTTCGAAATCGTTTGCCTCGAAAGTTCAAATCAAAAATATTTATACCACAACTATGAGTTTTCTGACACCGTGTAGGTACTAGGAAAATATAAGGATATTCTAGTACCACGAAAAACTTTCAATTCAAAAAGGCGAAAACTGTATTCAAGACTTACAGAACATTAGTACTTACCAACCGACTTCACCAGTTTCGATAGGTACTACCTTTTCCCATGAAGATTTATTTTGTTATTATGTTATTTCCTATAGATACCAGCTTTTACTTTTTGTTCGAACAATACGTGGGTTCGATATGAAATCTTGGGTTATACTACGTGTACGGCCTTTTAGGAAAGGGAGTTATGAACCTGACCTGAGCTTTACAGAGACCCATAATGTGGAGGGTGGAAATTCCGAGACCGGCAAATTCATCCATTTAAAAACCGCACATATCAACTGAACAAATTAATTATGTTAATTTAATGAATTTACTTGACCTAACCGACTTATCTTGCAGACGAATGAGTGACTTGGTACTTTTATACATATATTAGATGCGCAACTGACTTCCCAAAACAAATAAAAACACTGTAACACGAGATTTGCAGAGCTGTCCAGAAAACAGTCCAAAGGCCATCCATATAAGCTTGGAAAAATAATCAATTAAGTTGATATTTTTACGAATGTATCCCGCTTTAAAATATAAATTTGAAAATTTCAAACATATTGTTTCACTAATACAATATTATAATCAATAAATCACTTTTATGTTGGTTTTTACCCTTTACTCAAGGCCCCGTAGTAATAGTTCAAAGATGGTTTGAAAGGGAGATATGTAAATACGAACATTAGAGAGAGCGCGCTTATATTAAAAAACGATATTAATTTAGCGAAAATTGTGAAAATATTTAATAAAACACGACTCGTTTGAAATAGAGCAAAAAAGTATCGACAAATGCTTTAGTTGTATTTAAAGATACACAATTTCATGCCCATAACATATTAAATAACAAAACAAAACCTGTTTTTAATAATTATTTTCGGAGCATACTTTATGATTTTTTTTCTATCGAGGGAATTTCATATAATTAACGTTTCGGCATAACAAATGTATAGACCAGGGCTTCCCAAACTTTTTTCAACTGCGACGCCCTTGGGAAGTTGCCATATTTTTGCGACGCCCCCCCCCCCCCGGTGACTAACAATCTAAGCCCCCGCCGCTCATTTGTACCAAGCGTAGTATTTTGAAGCCCCCCCCCCTGAACGGGTCACGTAGTATGGGTACGTTACGTAATAACAATTTGTCAGAAAAACTCCAAAGTATCTAAATTTTTTATTAGAAAATAAAGAACACAACATAAAAACAAAAATGGAAGCAAACAAAAAAGATAAAAAAGCATTTTTTTTCTTTGGTATTAATGAGAAGGATGTGCTTGCTTTTCTGAGCATAGTTTCTCAAAACGAGGTTGAAGTTTCGAAATCGCCACTCTCGTCTCTGCCTCTAAATTTATTTTTGATCTGTACTTATTCTTAATTACTGCAACTGCAGAGAAACCTGTCTCACACAAGTATGATGTCGCAAACGGTAATAAAACCCTTAACGCTGCAGTGCTGATAGAACGATATTCTCGCTATAAAGATTGTCTCACGACGCCCCTGGGATGATCCCGCGGCGCACCGGGGCGTCGCGACTCACAGTTAGGGAAGCCCTGGTATAGACATTATCTTAAATTTTTTTTTTTTTTTTGGAAATCAAAAACTAAAAACTTTGACCACCATAACACGGGCATGTGCCTAGCATGGTGGTCGAAAAATTCCTCAATGCATGTAACTAACAATTTTATTGAATAAAGAAACTTTAAAAAAAGAGTTAACGAGAAACTTGTTAGATATTATCTTAAAAAAATACTTTTTTTGGAACTCAAAAACTAAGAGTTAACGAGAAACTTGTTATAAATCGGTAGAAATTAGTTATGCCCCCGGCTTAACTTATAATTATTTTATCTCTTTTCATTGCATTTGTTATACGAGTGTTGATTGATTTTATTTTTATATTCTATTGTTGTTTTAGCGCCAATGGGGATAAATTTAATATAATTGCACACGTCTTTCACGTGGCTGGGAATAAAACTATATATTTTTTTATAATATTGTGTAAATATCCTAAGGTCTAAAATAAATAAATTGTTCCACAACCGGGATTTTGAACACGGAACGAGTCGTATAAGCGATCCATGCTTATGTGACGAATATGTGTCTAGGTGATGTCTAAAATAATTATGTAAATGGTTCTGATAAAAGAAAGATCAACGAAAATAAAAACACAAATGTTACATCACTACGAAAATAAGACATTTCATCACACGCGTAAAAAATAATTTGATTAATTATAATTTTTATCGGACAGAAAAATTTCGCCGATAAAATCACTGCTACAAAACCTAGCTTACTTTCGGAACACATCCTGATATAATATTATACGTATATAAGAAAAAATAGCTTTATAGCATTTCATTCATGTGTGATATCAATTTTCATCTCGATAAAAGCTTTTACAGAAATTTCAAGGAAGAGTCTTCAACCTATGCATCCTCACTGAGCTAACTCAAATAAATATGGGTTTGAAGAAAGAGAATCTTTTCCCAAAGACTTGAGTTATAACGAAGGTCCGAAGAACTGGGATATTCAAATGTTACAATGAAAGTAATACAAGTTAGAGAGAGAGCCATGGAGAGAGAGATTGTTTTCGTAAGCGAGAGACCGTGATGTTGGTATTTGTGGTATCTCTGGTGTAAATGGCTGAGATATAAGTGGAAAGAAACGATAATTGTTGAAGCCAAAACTTCATCAGCTGGTGACGACAGTGGGAATAACCGAGGAAAACTTCAAACAAGTTGGTATGAAGACATTAAATATATAGTTGTACACAGATGGTACAACGTGACAAAATACCAAAGTTTAGGAATGAGCGTAAGAAGGCTTAAAACCACGACGGTTAAAACCTAATAAGGGAGTCTCCTAATCTGATCTGAAATTGGTTGAAACCGTGTAGGTATAAAGTTTTCAGTTTTAAAAATATGCCCGCTGCATTATGTTATTAATATTTATAAAAAAACCCTTACTTACTAAGCTACAATGCTTCCTCGTTGTGGGAATCTAATTCGAGATAGATCCACCGAACTATCGTCTACCTACCGATACATAATAATGGTTTCACAACATGCTCTTATCAATATCATCGTTGAAAATCATTAAAAAACACGTGTAGTGTAACGTAATGCTCATTTCGGATACTTGATTAAAATCAAGTACATAATTATTAAGTCGCATAAAACAATATAAATTCACTGAAAAAAACATAATTTGTAATACACCACTTTTATTTTTGAATTAACAAAGAACGCCAACCGGGTTTCGCTTTTCCCAAGCTTCGTCAGGGCTAATTATTAACTGCGATATTTTATATCTCCATCACTCATTGTTTTCTTTACTTAAAATAATTATTGATAATTAGCCCTGACAAAGCTTGCTTATTCAAAAATAAAAGTGGCGTATTTAATATATAATGTCAAACCACAAAGTATTTCCTTCCTTTACCATTACAAATTAGAATTCAAAAAAATAATAATTTAATCGGGAAAGAAACTGATATTTTAAGAGCAGATACGTTTTTCCACGTTTCGCATTGCTCAAATACTTTCAAGGGTATATTAGTGAAAATATCTCAATTTATTGATCAATGTTCTTTACGACAGCTGCGAGAGATTTTAGCAAAACAAATCAAACGTAACAATCATCATCACAACAGATATTCATTTTGTAATCACGTTTTGAGCTGGGCGGAATGCGAATTGAAAATGCGTAGTCCGTAGTCCGCTACGCGACAAAGGCAGACAGTTACATCTTTACTGCCTTCGCCTTCTATACCAATTGCCATAAAATATAATCTCGTTTCCACGGATTGTTGTTTTCAACAGTTTATGTATTATTGCGGAGGGTGTTCCTCGTACTTGAAGGCGTTGGCGTGAATCACATCCTTGAGATTGATCTAAATTGATCACGAGGATTGCGTACATTGATTAGCTTTGACTATATATATATTTTCTTTTGCAAAACAAAACGTGTTACAATTAATTATTTCAATTGGTTAATTTAAAGGAGTCATTCCAGGTCCATTAGAATAATATTTTGTCGAGTTTAAGAATAGCCATGAAATGACGGCTGTTTGATTTCGTTATTATAATGATTTGGAAAACCCTTGGAAAATGGAAAAAAAAACTTTGTTTATTAAATATGTATTTATATATAACTGTAATGTTGTAATGTAAGGTTGTAATGTTGTTTTTTACTGTTTAATATATTTTCTTAATATTTGTCAAATTTTTATAGCGCCGTTTTCGTGAAAAAATCACCTCAAGGCCGCTGTGCAATACAGTAACTACTTTTAAATTAAAACTCTCATAACTCAAAATTTCTTAACACAATCATAATTATTTCTAATTTTATTTTTATTTATTTACACTGGGTTTTTACAGATTTTCTATCTTTTAAGTGAAAACAATCCAGTTATAAAAACTTAGTTAGTACTATTACAAAAATCTATTAAGACATAGGATTCATTAATTAGCATATAAATCTAAATAAAGATTCAAATACAAAATTATATAAAACCTCACTCAAATGACAAATAGTACAAAGAAAGGCAAGGGACACAAATAGAGTGGAAAGTAATACATTATATAATTAACGCCATATACACGGTGTCCGGAAACTCGTAGTACAAGCGGGAAACTGGTGAAATCTACATCACATTTGGAGTCGATTTTGTAGTATATTTTTTTTTATTTGAGCTTTCGTTTTCGAGTAAATCGAGTCAGAAGTTGATTTATTTGACCAAATTCTTATAAATTATTACTGAAAATCAAAGTACCCAACCAATTAAAACTATTTAAAAATAAAACATAGAAAGAAACCCAGATTTAAAGCATTATTTTGAAATCACCCTTCATTTAATCCGGTGTAAACATAAAATATTTCTGCTCTGCAGGGTTAAAACATCTCTTCTTCTAATATTCATACCTATCTCTGACATATTAGCAAAATATATCTTTCTCTAGTATGTTGGGTTCTACTAACATATGAAGGAAAGAGACGCACGATAGTGAACAGTATTCTAAGCAGATGTCCCATTTCTATTAAATCGTAGTAGGTCAGTGCTGATTTATGGGTCGCCGCAGGTGGCCGTATTTATGGGATTGTTTATACATTGTTTACATTGCATTTTGCTTTAAGAAGTTTTCTCGTTAATTTAAACATAGAAGCGAATTGTGGGCGAAATTTGTGTGTTTTAAAACGCGTTATTATTGTTTTGATATTGATACTTTAAGATTTATCATTGATGCCTTCGACGTGTTTGAAAACAGTTGTACGTTTTTAATGTTTTCATTTTGAGACTTATTATCGATGCCTTCGACGAGGTAAAAATTAACTCCGACATGATTCAAATAGTACAATAATCACTCATCAGACGGACCCAACTGTGCTTGGAAGTTAACGGTGAACATTTAAAGTAATTTTTGTGACGTGTTTGTGTTTTGAATTGGAGATCGGAACATCGCTACATATTGTGAGTACCTACCTATGCTAATAATAATTCCTATCCGTTGCGTCGGCGTCTCAGATCGAATGACGAAAAAATTTTAACCCTGAAATAGCCGAAAAATATTGGTTTTTCCTTTTTTTTTGTGAAATGCTCAAATCCAAAAACTTTATGTTTATTTGGGTTCCCCATGTGGTGTAGATTCTCCAGTTTCCCGCTTGTACTACGAGTTTCCGGACACCGTGTATATGTTTAGCAACAGCAGATAATTTTTTCTGAATTCGTATTTACTATCGACGAAAATGTCTACTTATACGTTATGAAAAAATAATATAAATCTTTAGATATTATTTTTTAGAATCAAATTTTTTAGAAACACTATGCATAATTTGTCAATTTTTGGTGTATTTAAAAGGGCATATTTCTGATTTTTTTCGCTCTTTAGTTATAATATTCCCAGCGAACCGGAAATTAGAAAATTTATGATAAAAAGTTGGATGGTTCTCACTCAACAGGTAATAATCCCTTGAAAAGTGATGGGTACTGACTGATGTAGCCAATTTACATACAAGTTCTTTCGACTCCGAGGCCCAGATATGCAAATAAAATATTTTGTTTGCTCAAAGAAGAATACAGATATTTGAAAATGTTTCAACAAAGGTAAGAAACCTTTAGCTTAGGTAGGTACTTTAGGCTACGAACTTCGCAGGCTGGTTCAAATTATACGAAAGATCCATAATATAACGTAATTATTTTTTTGATGGCACTCGGGTTAAAGCTACGCATTAATAATTGTATAAAACCTTTTAACTTTGTGGTTACACAAAATATAAAATTAATTTATCTCAACAATTTCCATGAATAATGTAAGAAATTGAGATAAATCAAACAAAGCCTTTCCTTTAGACATTCTATCAGAGAGACATCATCCCTGTTTAATTTCGGGTAGAATTTATGAGTGGAGAGAATAAGGCACCTTGGATTGACATGGAGTTAACCTTAGTCGGGCGAGCGTCGCCCTCCTCACCCCCTGAACCGCCCCGCCCGGCAACCAACCCGCAGTGTAGCCTTTTAAAACAGAACCGTCTTTTTCTCAAACCATTTCATGCCCAAAAATAACGTGAAAAAAACAAAGCTCCCATTTTGCTTTTTAAAACATACAAGGCTTATGGCGATATCCGTGCTGGAGCGGCTAAGATCTATGAGTATGAATTAAGAGGTATTGGGTTCGAAACCCAGCGTGCGCAAAAAATGTGTTATTTCAGATTTAATTGACTGAGCATAGTAAATTCCTGTTTTAACTCGAAAGTCTGAAAATTTGTTTGTTTTGTACTTTTTCCGGTTTAAGATGGTAGCCGTGTTGGATACTACCTTTTAACTCGCCAGAGTTCGTATGAGCGGGGTTCCTACTACGAGCTTCCAAATCAGAATAATCAATATTATTGTACATACCAACCCGAAGAAAGGTGACGTAACATTGGATATATTGTGTAATCCCTCATTTGAATTACATAAAACATATTGTTTATAATTAAGAAGGTGGGGATTTAAGTGCCTACTTACAAATCTGAGGAAATTTTGGTTAAATAAGAGATAATCAGAAAAATACTTTTTTGGACACTTTCTACTGTTCAAAATAACTATAAATATATGTAGTTATGCCGCAAATATAATATGTATATATATATACATTCAACGTTCCGGAGTGGTACATACTATCAGTGTCGCCCTGGTGAAAGATCACCATTAAAAATAAAACGTTGCAATCTGTATAGAAAGTTAGGTACTTCTCAACCTTTCTCTTTCACATCTCTTTCCCTTTAACCTCACAGCATACCCCAATAAATGGGGATGCTATAGTCCCACTGGCACCGAATAGCTTGGAGCTCTTGTGCGGTATTCGCATTGAAAAAGATTAAAACACTTTAGGGTCTACAGTGAGCCAAAACCAGATTAAAAAAATGTAAATCCGTTGTTACTGAAAATTGATGATACCATTGCCTGGTAGGACCGCGCCCCCTCGCTTGAGAAGCACTATTTTAGAAGGCGAAAAACACGCGTCGATAGCTAACAACTCTCTTTACTGAGAAAAGGGAATTACATATTTATTAAAACTCGGTAATGTTACGATGAAATTATAATGTAAATTCTACCCGTCATCCTGTAGACTTGTTTTATTCTCGTGGTGAAGCCGAAATTTTGTGACAGGCTCGTAATTACAATAATTAACTCATTACCCATTCTCATTGCGTATGACTGTGATCTCCGCCCTTATACTAGTCCCAGCGAGAAGTCGTACGGGACGTCATCTTTTACGTTTTCAAATAAGACGCGCGAGAAGGAAGAGGACGATCGTCGATGACGTCCATACGAGCTCTCGCTGGGACTAGTATACACCCGGCGACAAGTGTGACTGAAGGTAGGACGGTACATTTAGGGTTTCAGAATGAGATCCATAGCTGGAGCACAGGCCAGTGGAGCGAGGGGGTTTTTATCCGGAGTTAATAAACGTTAAGCCAAAATGAACTAGGCCAGATAGCTCCCTAAAGAAATTAAGACTAGCGCAGACACATGAAAAATCACGGAAAATTACAAGTGTAGGATTTGTGGTGTTGGAAGTATTTATAAAATATTTTCCTTCAAAAACAATTGTCAAATTGACAATTTTATTTACAAGATATTTAAAAAAAAAAAAAAAAATTGACAGATCTAATAAATGTAATATAAATAAATGGTAATGGAGAATAAAATAGAAACTGCAAATCATGCAAAGTCGTATCTTCTCAAAGCTTAAACTTTCTAATAAAAGTGCGTTAATCTGACGTGACCTGTCAGGGAAGTATGTTTTCCGTATCTGTAAATAATTATAGAGCCTAGGCGATCCATATTTGTACTGCGCCTTCGAGGTGATTTTTCACAAAAACTACGCTATGCAAGATATCCAATTATTATTATTAGTGACGATCAGAAATTTACCTTTCGAATTTGTAAAAAAATTAAACACAAGAAATACAAATTTCAAGTATAGAACTGGTATTTTCAATAATACAAATTTAGTAATGTTCCGATTATAGGTAGACATGTACTTTATTGATTGCCTGAATTATCACAATCAGTTCCAATTTTCGAAATTTCAAAACAAATTTGAGTTCATTGAACATTAATAATATCACACAGAAATATTTCAATTAACGCACCGTTATTCGAATAATATATCTTAGACCACTTTTCGAGATATTCTATCGATAAGTGCTTTTTTAAAATATAATGCATGACTTTTGTAACTCATAAGGATTGCGCTCTAGCAAGAAATAAAAATAATAACGAAGTTTTATTTATTTAAATAAGTACCTAAATTGAGTTACACTTATGTTAACACGACGCAGATATAATTTCCCTCGGGACCTTCCTCCATGTCATCTTTGGGGACACTGTGAGTGGTATTTTTGAAGAAAGGATTGCACTTGGGATTTGCCGGCACACATATGCCGGCAAATCGTTCCATGGTCGAGATATTGGAACACATCGAGTCGCAGTACAAGTATTTACAACGATTGATAAACCAACACATTTAAATGTTAGTTATTTGCAACTGCTGTAAAATTTTGTAAACACAAGTTATTTTGGTCTACCCCTTTCACAGTCGACGCTTTCCTATTGATACAAATATGAACCAAAAATAATACTCCTCGCTCACTATCAACAATCAATACTGTTAACATAACCAAAGGGCAGATTTTCAATGTTCTCAGGAATTTTATTATTTATTTATTGTTTGAAACATTTACAGAGTGTTAACAATTATTACATTTATATTATTTGGGTGGGAATGTGCACAGATATTAACACCCCAATTAAAAATGTTCACAGCATGCGTAAACAAGGTTTAGTTGATATTAGGCGGAGATGCTAGTAGTGAAAGAAAAAAAAAACATATATGGGGCCGTTCAAGTATTATGTAAGCACTATAGGGGGGCAGGGGGGTCTTTGCTTTGCTTATTTTTGATGACATGGTGGGTGGGGGGTCGAGATAGTGATTACGTCAGCACTGCTCAGCAGTAGTTATTTATTTTTTACACATTGGCAACGCACACATTGTCTATGTTTGAAAACAGAATACATATTCGGGGATTCCCACAAATAATAAATAAGTTTAGGTACACGCTTAAAAAACAGAATACATTAATAGAAAAATGCATATAGGTACCAATTTTTACGTAAGCATGGGAGGGGGGGGGGGTAAGAGCTTTGCTTACTTTTGGTGACAAGGGGGAAGAGGGGGTAAATAATTGTAATAAATCTGCTTACGTAATACTTGAACGGCCCCTATAATAATAATTAAAAAGAAATATAAAAGAGAAATGTTATGATTGAGTGAGTTGTAACGAAACCTACCCGATAGCAACACGTAAATATCTCCTTTCGAGCTTAAAGAGCAACTGAAATACCGACCCTAAGCAATTATTACTACTATCCTCAAAATGACATTATTCCACGGAGGAAAGCTACACGTGCGTGTAATAAGGCTAAGCCGGATGTTAGTTACTACCAGAGAAAAACATGCCTCCGGAGTCCAGCCTCACATGATAAAATATATTAGGTACTAGCTGTACCTCGCAACGCGTTTCTGTGGCGCAGTCTGCCTGTGCAGATAGAAATACAATAGCGCGTGTTGCTTTTAAGTCCAACAGATGGCGCTGTTTATAAAAAAAATTGATTGCGCGGTTTAAAAAACAGGTTTTTACCTCACACAGGTGACATCTATATAACATAGGTATATAAAAACATACGCGTATTCGAATGAAAAGTTGTGTCAAAATTTCAAAGCAATCGGTGAAGAATTTTCGGAGATTTAAGATTTTGAATAAACGAACATTTACTTTTTTATTTACATAGACGTTTTGTATGAAAAGGTAAAACATCGTAAGCGACGATTACAAATATATCGCTATACACGGTGTCCGGAAACTCGTAGTACAAGCGGTAACTGGTGAATCTACATCACATTTGGAGTCGATTTTGTAGTATATATTTTTTGATTTGAGCTTTCGTTTTCGAGTAAATCGAGTCAGAAGTTGATTTTTTTTTTCAAATTCTTATAAATTATTACTGAAGATCAAAGTACCCAACTAATTAAAACTATTTAAAAGGAAATCAAATAAAGAAACCCGGAATTAAAGCATTATTTTGAAATCACCCTTGATTTAATCCGGTGTAATCATAAAATATTTCTGCTCTGCAGGGTTAAAACATCTGTTCTTCTAATATTCATACCTATCTCTGACAGATTCGCAAAATATAGCTTTCTCTAGTATGTTGGGTTCTATTAACATATGAAGGAACGAGACGCACGATAGTTTTCAAATAGTGTAAGTATTCTAAGCAGATGTCCCTTTCTGTTAAATCGTAAGTAGGTAAGTGTTGATTTATGGGTCGCCGCAGGTGACCGTATTTATGGAATTGTTTATACATTGTTTACATTGCATTTTGCTTTAAAAAGTTTTCTCGTTAATTTAAACATAAAAGCAAATTGTGGGGGAAATTTCTGTGTTTTAAAACGCGTTATTGTTTTGATATTGATACTTTAAGATTTATCATCGATGCCTTCGACGTGTTTGAAAACAGTTGTATGTTTTTAATGTTTTGATTTTGAGACTTATCATCGATGCCTTCGACGAGGTAAAAATTAACTCCGACATGATTCAAAGAGTGCAATAATCAATCATCAGACGGACCCAACTGTGCTAAGGAAGTTAACGGTGAACATTTTAAATAAATTTTGTGACTTGAGTGTTTATGTTTTGAATTGGAGCTCATCGCTACATATTATGAGTACCTAGCTATGCTAATAATAATTCCTATCCATTGCGTCGAGGTCGTCACATCGAATAACGAAAAAATTTTAACCCTGAAATAGCCGAAAAATATTGGTTTTTCGTTTTTTTTTTTTTTTTTGTGAAATGCTCAAATCCAAAAACTTTATGTTTATTTGGGTTCCCCATGTGGTGTAGATTCTCCAGTTTCCTGCTTGTACTACGAGTTTCCGGACACCGTGTATAATAATAGCCGGGCAAAACAACGTAACCGCCATTTACCCCCCCCCCCCCCCTAAAGCCTGTGACAGACCACGCTACAAGCGCGCTATATTTTTGTGGCATGGCGTATTTCAACGTATCGCTCGCCATACATTCCCATTGGTAGTGTAAGTGCGAGCGATGTGCCAAAATAGACCAAGCCATGATGCGTATAGCGTAATATGTCGCCTACCTAAAGCAGAGCACATTCAACGACTTTCATAATGTAAGGTGGTTGGTATTCAATAAAATAAATATTCGTTAAAAAGATTGATATATTCCCTAAACAACAAAATTAGAAGAAAAATCCTTAACTGTAAATTTTTTTGTCGGTTACGTTGTTTTGACGATCATGGCGCGATATTTTCTAAAAATGGTAGTGTAAAATAAATTCTGATGATCATGATTTGACTCAATAGCCGTTTTTGACAGCTCCGTAAATAATATCAATATAGTGTCAATAAAACAACCTAATAACATAACCCGCTTAAAAAAACAATATATAGTGATACGCTAAACAAAGTGGCAGTATTTGTGACGGTGGCAGTGAAATTAAACATTTGTAAATTGAAGTGCAAAAAGAGTATTGTCATTGTAACCCAAAATCAACATTGGTGAAAACATACAATAACCATAGACAATACAAAACTATTTCGCCATAGACAATTTACATAATTAATATATACTTAGGGGCATTTTTGTTCCAACATTAATAAAAATATAATTAATAAACCAAAAAAAAAAAAAAAAAGAAATAGAAAATGGCAAATACAAGAGGAAAGGGAGTTATAACGGAAACCGAAGAAAAATTTAACATTGATAAAATTATACAGATTATTGAAAAAAAATTTGAATCCATGAAAAAAGAAATTATATCAAAAATTGAAAAACAAACCCAGGACACTCAAAAAAGCATTGATTTTATGAGTAGTCAGTACGATGAACTAATAAAAAAACTAGAAATAACAATTCTACAAAATAAAAAAATTGAAAATGATTTTGAAAACATAAAAAAGGAACACCAGGAAAAGAATATCATTATTAAACAACTTGAAATAAAAATTTCAGACCTCGAATACAAATCTCGGTCTAATTTCTTAGAAATAGCGGGCATTCCCCAAAAAAATGGAGAGCAGCAGATGGAGATAGTAAAAAGAGTTGCGGCGGCGGCAGGAATGGAAATCCAGCACAATGATATAATTAATATAAAAAGGACACATGATAGAAGGAACAATGCGCCACCGAAACTGTTAGTGGAATTTGCGGAAAAAAAGACAAGAGACAATCTTCTTTCTAAAAGGAAAAATATTAATTATGCAGCTATAAAAGATATCTCCACCGAACCAATCTATATTGCAGAGGAATTGAGTCCATATCAAAGGGAACTGCTCTGGAAAACGAAAAAATCTGCCAATGAAAAAATGTACTCCTACGTTTGGTTCAAAGATGGAAAAATAATGACGCGAAGAATGCCAACCGAAAAAATAATTTATATAAAACATGTAGATGATATAAAAAATATTGTATAACAAAAGGGCACAAAAACGATTACGAAAAAAATATAAAAATGGCTGACATTATATTAACCTCGGAACCAAATGATCTATCGAATTTAAATAACAACTCTTTCAATATACTACACAAAAACATAAGAAGCATAAGAAAAAATTTTGATGAATTGCAAATTTTATTGAAATATTTAAAAGTTAATTTTCAAATAATAATACTTACTGAATGTTGGATAAATCATAAATACATGAAATTGGAAATTGCTGGATATACAACCTACTCAAGTTTGAATAACAAAAAACAAAACGATGGTGTAATTATATACATTAAAAACGAAATAAAAGCCGAAGTTGAAGAAATTATTATCACAAATGCCAATTGTTTAAAAATTAAAATCAGTAAAGAAAAAGCTATATTAGCAATCTATCGATCGCCCTCAACAAGAAACATCGACCCATTCCTTAAATCCGTAGACAAGGAACTCTGCCTTCTTAAAGAAACGAAAAACATATTTATTATTGGAGATGTAAATATAAATATTTTAGAAAATGGACACCCTAAGCGAATTCAATATCTGCAGATGCTAGAATCCCATGGACTGGAAAGCTTAATAAATGTTCCTACTCGAAAAGTGGACAACAGTGAAAGTTGCATAGACCATATAATGAGTAAAACAAAAGACATTACTCAAACTGTTGTATTTAATTCAACTATAACCGATCATTATACAACTATGCTTTCAATAAAAATAAACAAGTCAAATAAAATGAAGAAAAAACCATTAACAACAGAAAAAACAGAAATCAACTGGAACATCATTAAACATAATCTACAATGTACCGATTGGAAAAAACTGCAAAGTATGAACAATACAAATGATGCATGGAATTATTTCATAGAACTTCTTCAGAATAACATACTATCTAATACCACAAAAATTAATAAGAAAATCTCACACAAAAATGTACATATTAAACCATGGATTACACAGAATGTTATAAACTGCATAAGAAAAAGAGACGAGTTACACAAGAAACTTAAAAAAAATCCATACGATATACACATGTTAAGATACTACAAAAGATACAGAAACATTTGCAAAAAAGTTATTATGTGTACAAAAGAAACCTACTATAAGAAAAAAATTGTAGATTGTAAACAAAATCCCAGGAAAATGTGGCAAATAATAAATGAAATAACCAGTTCTAAATCTGCCAACGTTACATCAATTGACGTGCTGAATATAAACAATGTTCCCAGGACATACGCTGATAATCCTGACCAAATACTTGAATACGTCAATAATTTTTTCATAAATATAGGATCAAATCTAGCAAAGCAAGCTACAAAATGTAATGAAGATGTACAAATAAACGAACCACCTGAGCAAGGAAATCAGCTCAATTTTAAACAAATTACAGCTGACGATATCAAAAACACAATTTCTTCTTTAAAATCAAATATTTCTTCAGGGGAGGACACAATCTCAACCAACGCAATAAAATATCTCTGTAAAGAACTTATCGAACCACTTACATACTTAGTCAACATGTCTATAACGAATAGCATATTCCCTACAGCCCTCAAAAAAGCGATTGTTATACCAATATTTAAACAAGGATGTAAAAATGACATAAACAATTACCGACCAATAAGCCTACTAAATACATTTTCAAAAATATTGGAAAGAATACTAAAAAAACAACTCTTATCCTACTTAGAAGACAATAAAAAATTATCAAAAACTCAGTATGGATTTAGGGAGAACTTAAGTACTAGTGACGCCATAGAAAAAATTACCGATATGATCACTAAAAGTTTAGACAGTGGAGAAAAAACTTTGGCAATCTTCATAGACTTACAAAAGGCTTTTGACACAATAGATCACAAAATACTTTTTTCAAAACTTTCAAAAATTGGTATGTCATGTACAACACTAAACTTACTAAAAAGCTATATGACGGAGCGTACACAGAGCGTCCAAATTAATAAGAGAAAAAGCAAACCTCTCCTAATCAACCATGGAGTACCACAAGGAAGCGTACTAGGTCCGATATTATTTTTAATATACATTAATGATATCTGTAACCTAGAAACAAGAGGAAAAATCATTAGTTTTGCTGATGACACAGTAATTTTATTTAAAGAAAAAGATTGGATAAATACCTACAAAGAAGCTGAACACGGACTTGGTCTCCTGCAAAACTGGCTTAAAAGAAACTCCCTGACGCTTAATGTCAATAAAACAAAATATCTGACATTTTCTAAAACAGCCAGAGGGCAGCCGTCAGAGGACCTTAATCTCAAATTACATTCATGCCAAGGAATTTATCAAAAAAATCAAGGCTTATCATGCTTCTGTCCCACTATAGCACACTCCAAAAGCATCAAATATCTTGGAATTGAAATTGATGATAATCTCCGTTGGAACTCACATATAGATGTTCCTATATAATAGCATCTGGCCAATTATAGAGAAACACACACCAAAAAAAGTGAATAAAAACAAATATCCTATCTGGTATTCCAGTGTTGTTATCCATCAAATCAAAGAAAAAGACAAACTTAGAAAAAAATTCAAAAAGTTTGGGAATCCTAGAGACTATGATAGTTTCACAATCCTACGATCAAGGGTCAAAACTGGAATTCACAAATGCTTCCAATCTTATATTAATTCTATCGAAGACACTTTACATCATAGTACAAAACCACTATGGACTTATGCAAAATCAAAAGGTATGACTCACTTAATTCCTAAAATAATGCACTTCAATGAAACTGTAGCAAACAATGGTCATGAAATTAGTGAACTTTTCTCAAATTACTTCTGCTCTGTTTTTAATACAAATGATGTATCAAATCAACATGTAAATTATGATTCTCAAGAAAGTACCTATGAGCTCAGTCATGTCGAAATTTCAAAGACTGAAATATTCAACGCTATGAAATCACTAAACTCAAACAAAGGTCCAGGTCCAGATGCCATTCCACCATTATTTATATCAAACTGTGCTAAATCTCTTGTTTATCCTCTTCATGTTATATTTCGTAAATCTCTTAAAGAAGGTGTTTTTCCTGATCTTTGGAAAACAGCACGTATCACTCCTATCTTCAAATCTGGGAATAAAAGTGACATCTCTAATTATCGCCCAATAAGTATACTCTCATGTTTTGGGAAAATTTTCGAATCCTTAATCTATAAAAGCATTTTTACACATTTTAAACATATTTTAAGTTCTGTTCAGCATGGATTCGTATGCAAAAGATCCACTACCACAAATTTAATCGAATATGTAGATTTTTTATGTACCAATTTTGACAAAAGAACACAAGTAGATGCAGTCTATACTGATTTCCGAAAGGCTTTCGATAAAGTCAGTCATCCTCTTCTGATCCAAAAACTAAAAAGAACAGGTTTCCATGGCAACCTCCTGAGATGGATCATATCTTATATCTCTAACAGGAGTCAATATGTACAAGTTAATAGTTATGAGTCCTCTCCCAAACTTGTCACATCTGGTGTCCCTCAAGGATCCCATTTAGGACCACTACTCTTTATTATATTCATAAATGATCTAACGGCAAAACTTTTTTGTAAATGTTTACTATATGCGGATGACTTAAAAATTTTTCAACCCGTGAATTCACAAGAAGACTGCAAAACTTTGCAAAAAGACCTCCTCACATTGTCTCAATGGTGTATAGATAATAACATGGAATTAAATATTGGCAAATGTAATGTCATCTCGTTCACGAGAAATGTCCGTAAAATTGATTTCGCTTACACGATCTGTGATGAAATCCTAAAACGAGTAGACTCCATTAGAGATCTGGGAATCTTACTTGACTCGAAGCTAACCTTCAGAAACCATTACCAAAACATTGTCAATCAGGCTAATAAAATGCTCGGTTTCATCACCAGAGTCACTAAATCATTTAAGAACACCAGTAGCTTCAGAATCTTGTACTACTCATATGTAAGAAGCATCTTAGAGTACGGCTCTGTGATTTGGTCACCACATTATGCAATTCATAGCAGGAAAGTGGAGTCCGTTCAAAAAAAATACTTAAGAATACTAGCTTACAAATCTGGAGTACATCGGAATCTCAGTAACTATGCTGAAAGACTTACTCACTTTAAAGAAATCTCACTCGCCAAAAGAAGAAACGTATCAGATATAATCTCTCTGTTTAAAATCATTAACAATGTATATGATTCATCTTTAATTAATCAAATTAACCTTAATATAAGACCGAAATCCACAAGAAACCCTGAAACCTTTTGGATAGATACTTGTCGTAGTAATACAAGTTTTTTCAAACCAACATCGAGAATGACTCGATTGTATAATAGATACTGCAATCTTCTAGATTTAGATATATTTTCAAACTCAATTAATACCTTCAGAAAGAACTTACACATACTTATACCTGATGATTTCATTTTCTTTACCAATCACCTACTTATGCATTAGCTCCACTATATATGATTCGTGCGTGCATATGTGTATATATGTTTGCATACAATATGCGTACAGTGTACACACTTATGAGTGTGTTTGTATTTAAATGTGTATGTACGCATCTATGTATGTGTGTATATATGTATGTATGTGTATTTATATGTGTATTTAGATGTATGCATGTATGCGTATACATATATATGTATAATATATTAATAAGTATGTAAGTTTCTTCCTAATAATTGATTTCGATCCTCATTGTTTTTATATACACTCTTTTAATTAAATTTATTATTACTGTAACTAACCAATTATTATTACACAAATAATATTGAGATGAATGTTGTGCTCACCTATAATTAGAAACATCATTATAACCATGTATAAATGTAAATTACTGTTAAAATTATGTGATGTATTCTGTTGGCGAGCCAATAAATAAATAAATAAATAAATAAATTACAAAAAAACTAACCAGATACATATACTTCTTTAGAAACATTCGCAATATCCTCAATATAAACGATATTAAAAAAGTATACTATGCTTTGTGTCAATCACAAATAGAGTACGGAATAACTGGATGGGGGTCTGCCTTGAGCACTCACACAGAGCGGCTCAATATAGCACAAAAAGGAGTATTAAAGACTATACTGAAAGTTCCGCTTAGAACTCCGACAGAAGAAATATTCAAAAACTTCAATGTTTACAATGTACAGAAACTATATTCAAAAAATATTTTATTTAAACTGAAAAAAAACATATCCGAATACTCCACTGCCCAACATAAATACACAACCAGGGCAAAAAGCGAAAATATCCTGATTACTCCCAGTTTGAACACATCCTTTGGACAGAGAAATAATAAATTCCATGCTATAAAATTGTTCAATGCTCTACCAAATGAAACCAAAAAAATAAACGAAATGAGTATATTTAAAACAAAAGTCAAAACATGGCTTAGAGATCAAAGTAATAATCAACTTACAAACATTATGAAGACAATGTAAAGACAATTCAAAACTAAATACAAAAATTTAAGAAAAACTACAGGCCGCCTCAGAACAGGAAACCCTAGTGAGGAGGACTGTGAAAAAAATACAAAAAATATACTTATATTATACTTTAAACCTACATAATGTACAAATTTTGCTATTGATATTAATAAAAAAAAAAAAAAAAAAAAAAAAAATGTTATTGATTTTCGTGAACAATTTTTCCAGATAGTTTGGGTCAATTATATAATGAATTGCAATGCTTCGACATCAAAAGAATTGCTCCTACTTCTCATACAATGCTTTATGTAACTAATAATAATAACATTTTTTTGAACTCATTGGAGTGGAGCCGTGTAGCGCTTCCCCCTTTTAGAGTCAGTTTGTTTCGGAGTGGCATTCCAGTCACCACAATCGAGGAAGATGTGGAAGAGTGTAGAAAATGATTTTTATATGAGCTTCAGTAATAAGTAATAACGTTAACGGTCAATGTGGTTAAAGCGGTTACTTTGGAAATACCCTTCCCTTGGTAGACCCGCTTTGAGCCGCGCATAAACCACATAATGTAGAGACAGGAATGGAGTCAAGCAAATTGTTTGTCCCATTTCACACGGCGGGTGTCAAGCAGGGTCCGCCACGTGTTACTAAATAATGGCAGCCATTATTTTGATATTGGCTTCCACGCTTCCGAACGTTACGACGGAGTACTAATAATCGCACCATGAGCAATCAGCGTTTCTATATATAGAAACGGAAATGAAGAAGAGCGCTCTTACATTGCATCTCAAACCACAGTATAAGAGTTATTTAGTCAAATGCATTGTTATAAATTACAAATGAGAATTGGTGTTCGAGCATCCGCGTGGAAATTAAATTAAGAAGCAATTTAACGAGGTGAAAACGTATCGTGTTTTATTGAAGAAGAAGATAATTCTAATAAAACTTAACGAAATCTGAAACGGAACAGACACTGAAAATAAAAAAATTCTCATCTTTTTCACGGTATATGTAAATTAAGAAGCAATTTAACGAGGTGAAAACGTATCGTGTTTTATTGAAGAAGAAGATAATTCTAATAAAACTTAACGAAATCTGAAACGGAACAGACACTGAAAATAAAAAAATTCTCATCTTTTTCACGGTATATGTACATCCGAGGTTTGTTCAAAAGAAAAGGTGAATTTTGAATTTTCGCGGGCTGTGTAGATTCGATTATCGATTTTTTTTGTTTTTATGTTGGTACACATATGTTTATCATATGTTAGCATTATCAGTCATTTTGTATTAAATTTAGCGTTAAAAATTGAATAAAGTGCTCCAACGCACTTAAAATGTTGACTGTGGCATTCGGCGAGTCTACTTTGTCTCAAAAAAGTGTTTATAAGTGGTACAAGCGCTTTACAGAAGGCCGAGAAGATGTTAATGACGATGAGCGTCCTGGAGTTGCAACCACCTCAACAAACGAAGAAAACATCGAAACAGTGAAGAAAATGGTTTTGGAAAATCGTCGAATCACTATTAGGGAAGTTGCAGAGGATGTTGGCATATCAATCGGCTCAGGCCATGCAATTCTCTAGGATGTTTTGGGCATGAAACTGTGGCAGCGAAGTTTGTTGTAAAAATTGTGGAAAAACAAATTTGCATCACGATAATGCACCAGCTCACACATCAATGCTTGTTCGTGATTATTTGGTCAAAAACAACACCGTAATCAAGCCTCAACCACCGTATTCACCAGATTTGGCTCCCTGCGCCTTTTTCCTATTCCCGGAACTGAAGAGACCAATGAAAGGAAAGCGTTTTGCCACAATTGACGAGATAAAGTCAGAATCGAAGAACAAGCTGATGGCCATACCGAAAAGAAAATTCCAGAAGTGCTTCGAGGATTGGAAGAAGCGCTGGCATAAGTGCATTATATCTGAAGGGGATTACTTTGAAGGGTAGAAAATGGATATTGATGAATAAATAAATATTTTTCGAAAAAAATCGAAATTCACCTTTTCTTTTGAAAAAACCTAGTTCATTTATGGGTATAACCTTCAAAAGAAGTTAAAGAAAAAGTTGTTTCAGAATTATGTTTTTTTTAAATATAATACGTCTAGTCGAAACTTTATTACGAGGTTGTAGTTTTATTCGACTTAGGTACTACTAGCTACTTAAGGTAGGCGACACATTACGCTATACGCATCATGGCTTGGTCTATTTAGCATATCGCTCGCAATACACTAACAATGGATCAAGCATCATAGACGGTGTCACTACCTAACGCCCTGTGATTGGTTGACGGGTTCTGACAGAACTTACACCGCTACCTTACGATTCGACCGGCCACGTGCATTGTACCACAGCGGTACACAAATTATTCCAAAAGAATTCATGTGTTTTGGAAATCTTGCTAAATATTTAAATTGGGTTTGTTGATTACATACCGACCCGAGTAGGATTGACCTTACTGTTAACCGACAAAACCGAGGTTCAAATGACGTCACGCGTACCCCCAGCAGATTTCGATCGTTTTGGCGTTTTGACTGACTGGAATTCCTTATTGGAGTAGGGCAACTCCTAAAGAAGAAGGATGAATAATTAGGATACTCACTCTGGTGTTTGTCCGCCAGCTGTATGAGGGGGCTCGGCAGGTCCCTACGCCGATAGAAGCACATGACTTTAGCTTCCACGTTCCCCGACGCTGTCTTGTTCAGTTCCTCTATCCGACGGATCTGATATGGCAGCGTCGAAGACGTTTCAAAATACACACAATCTGAAAAACAACAGAAAAAGTACTATCAGTTTCATACATATACAAACAATAAAGAAAAAAGAATTCAATAATCAATACAACGTTAACCGAAATAATGATCGCCGGTCCTACGATAAGAATGATCCGTAACTGATTATTTGAATGAAGAACAGAAGAGATACCGTACTCGTAGTAAGCGCTTGTTTGCCGTGTTTCTAGTTTTGCCAACTTTTGTTAAATTATGAATTTATTAGGACATTTTCTTCGGAAATACATTTTTTTATTTATTCATTTTACAAATTACGATTTTTGTGGATTTTCTCAACAACCATACATGATTATAATGTAAGAATTACATACACCATAATAGAAATAAATATTAAAGAGTAAGATTAAAATACATGCAGAATTATAACAATGTTCACTCGTAAAAAATAAGAATACACACTAAGCAGGGGCGTGGTGTTACCCTAATTTTCAAGACTAATATTTAGGTCTAGGTACTTAAATCCTGTTTTTTTTTTTATTCTGACATCTTGTATTCAAAGCGATTACTTTTGCACTCTTAAGAAAATGCAAAATATACAAGCATCGCGTTTTCTTCGGAAAATCACAAAAATTGACACGGAACGTTCCTTGGCACACAGGTACCCAAAACATCAATATAGAAGTGGACAAGAGAAGAGACTCGAGTTTATGTTTAGCGACAATAAGGAGTGTGTGATGGTACCGAGACATTGCGCCCCGTGGATTAACTGGGGGTGGGTGGGTGGCGGGGGATTGCGGATTGTGGGGGAGGGTTTTATATATATATAGTAATGGAGTGGGGGCGCCCACACAACACCCACCCCGCCTAGAATAATCAATACCGCCGGTGAACAAGTGGGACCCCTGGGGAGGGGGTGGGGGAGAGGTACTCGCGCATTAGATGCGTTATTCACACGAATTGAGAAGCTGACCGCGACCCGGAACGACATCTCCAAAATGGCCGAATGCAGCGGCCGACCGAATGGTAACGAGGGAGGGAAATACAACATTTTAAATCAATTGGCATTAATTGCGTGAACCATTGGATATTTTCAACATTAAAGTGAATAATATATACTCAGTAAATGAGATCAAATTACACTACAGAAAATCACATAGCAAAAAAGGTTTTGAGAAAGGTCAGGATTTGAAAACTCGTGAATATTCAGTAAGTATATTGAATACATATATTAAGATTTCAACAAATATGATACTTAATAAATAGGTCCCAATGGTCGAGTGGTGTAAGACGCCTGTCCCGGTAAGACAAGAGATCCGGGGTTCAATTCCTAGTTACGTTCGTTATTTTTTTTATTTTTCTGTGTCTTGTTTTGTTTCATGTTTCGTTTAGATTTATTATTATTATCTTATTCTTCAATGACATATTTAATATTCACACTTTTTTAAATTAAATGAATATGCTTAAATTGTCGGACAGAAGAATTTTCACTGACTTGGTATTTCTATATAAAAATCTAAATGATGCATCTGATGGTCCAGAATTGCTAGCATTTCCAAGCTTTCGAATTACACTACTTAATACTCGAAGTCGGGATTTATTTCAGTGCAGAAATTCTGGGACTAACTACCATATATGTATTCTTCACTGCCCAGAATACTAATGCCTGAATTGAATTACACCTACCGAGTGATCGGCCGAGACAGTGCATCTGTCCGAGTGCTCGGCTGATGTGATCAGTTCGGCGTAGTAGCGGGCAAGTGATTCAGGCGAGACAGTGCATAGAAGCAAGGCCCAATGACTCGGTCGAGTAGGTACTCCCTCCGCCTGCATACTCAACTCGGCGCTTCACTAGCTCTCCACTCGGTCAGTGCGATCAGACGAGTCAGTCAGTAAAAGGGTGTTTGACGATTGTTGTTGTAAAACTCTTTTAATTTTTCTCTTTTCCGTCCATCGCAAAACTGTGTTAACAGTACATTAAACTAATCTCAATGAACTGACTCGCTCACTGTCTCTTCTAAATGTGATCACCTCTACTCTCCGATTAGTTGCTCGGCCAAGTAACAAAGCGAGTGACTCGGCCGAGCACTCGGCAGGTGTAATTCGGCCTTCATGGTGGAAAATAATTATACCGAGTCAGTGGACATCTTCAATGTATCACTACAGTAAATAAAGACAAAATATTGTTACTTAGGCAGTTTAGCTATGTACGATAAACACTCACGTACACACACGCATTTCTCTGAAATTGGATGAAATTCTAAAAATTTACAGCAGAAATAAAGCTCGATATCATCCAATTAGGATGATTTGGCTAAAGTGATAGCGCGGTTCACTCATTTTAGTCAGTCCCGGGGGAGGAAAGCTCCATCCTCAGTCAATCATTTTATTTTTTTTTAGTTTTAAAAGACTTTTTAAAGTTCGCAGCAGTTAAGAGCCAGTCCCTGGGTAGGAAGATACAATAAAACGCTTGGAAGCTTAGACCAGGCACCAAAGTTTTTTAATCCGTTAGTTGCCGAAAATTAAAAAAAAAAAAAATGTTCAGATCGATTTTTTTTTTTGGATTTTCTATGTAAAGTAGATTCACAAGTGTATAGTATTTTTAATCTTGATTATACACTATGAATTATGTCAGACCTGGTTGTGTTACACAGAGTACAACTTAATTGACAGCCCTGCCATCGTTGCCAACATTAAATTCCATGTACCGACTAGGAACACGAGACAAAATGTAACATTCTACTAAAATACATTCACAACCGCACTCACTAACCAACAGGATGCATGATCTGGGCAACAAATTTAGGTTGCCTAGATCATGCATTTTATTGACTCCATTTATAGAATTAAGCGTAATCTATACCAGCACTTTGTTGAATCCTATAAATTATAGTAGCGTTGGTAATGTAGTTTTAGTGATTTGTCTTCTATGTAGTATTGTTCTAGTTTCTATATTATTTTACGTTACTGTTGCATGTTTTACTAATATTGTTTCAACACCTACAAAAAGTGATATAAAGTCATGAAAAGTGATTAGTAACTATTTAACCTAGTTTTTGTTTCATCACTTTTAATGACTCTATATCACTTTTTAAAGGTGTGTTTAGTTGCCATTTTGATGGAAAAATCATGAAACATATTGTTTCAAATTCAGTTTATCAGTTTAACGTTACTTAATGCTTTAAAAACTCTTGTGTATATTTTCGATAGCTCACTAGGTATATTATATCCTTATAATCCATGTCAAAGCCCGCCTGGGCGTAAAAAGAAATAAAATAAAATAAAACAATATTAGTTTCGTTTCATAATATATGTTATCGAAGTTTACTATAACGATTATGTAGTAAATAATTGCAGACGTGTACATACTTATAACATAATTATCTTAGACGGCTTCACGTTGAAATGACGTTATTAATGCTGCAGCAGTTTGCTCCACCCTCCTTCCAACACAGCTAGAGGGAGGAGTGTGCACTGTGCAGTCTATACTCGCACCTCACGCCAATAATAACGGCTACACTGCAGTGCTGTGCAGTGTGCACTAGGGTGGGCCGTCAAAGCAGTTTTTTGTTGTGTTTGGATGTCGGGGTCTCAAAATTTAGTACCGATAGTGTTCAAAATAATTTTCATACTACTTTTAGTCGTCTACCAGAGACCAAAGTGTTATAAATCACCTATTTTGATTCAATAAGGTTGGGTCATCAAATCGTCAATCAGCGCGACTATAATTTTTTGACATTTGAACGGTCCCTCTTAGAACTCAGATCTTGAGTGTTTCAACTTGTTTCTTGATCATGAAAGCTATAAATAAAGACACGATTAGATGTCCAAATTTAAATCATAAAACCAGCAAACACCTAAAATATGTTAGTTCTGTGGCTTTTATAAATTACAATGCGTTTTTTAAAGTGTCGTTTGATAGCAGCCGGCGATTGTATATTTAAGCAGAAATTAAAGTGGAAAACTTATTGTTATCAAACTCAATTTAACCCGTTAACGGGTTAATTGTTCCATTTTTATCGGTAGACGACCAAAAGTAGCATTGGATCCGGAAAATACTCGAGTAAAAAATCCTCCATATGATGACGGTCCACCCTACTGTGTATGTACTAGGAGTTGATTACTAACAGGAGATCTCGCCCCAAGGACAATATCAATGTGGAACTCATTTTCAAGTAGACGCCTTTTCTAGAATTCGTTCGTTTACTCATTTAGAAACTGATTTTTAAAAATATTTTGTATTTACGAAAGTAGGTGGAGGTACTGCACATATTTAGATGTGGAATTTATACAAATTTCAGTGGCAACACATTTTTATGCTCCTGATATCTTGTTCTGGTAGGCAGGTTCCCATTTAGAAGTTTATTATTATTTTGTATAATTGTGTCATTAGCGCCACTACGGAAATTAACACAAATTATCTTGACATTTCTGTTCTACTGGATTTAGTTCCTGTTGACATTTATTACTTATACCTAGAGCAAATTCACGGATAGTCAGCAGTTTCAATTTTGAAAAAAACAATTTAAAAATATATTATAGGTTACAAAAACTTACAATTTTGAAAATCTCGACACCTATATTCAAAGTAAAACTTCTACAGTTAATTGAATCGGAGTTACAGACAGACGAAGAGATTTTAATTAGAGATAGAAACGTTCATATACAATGTGATTTAATCGTGCAATTTAATTATAAGGTCAGACGTGAGACAGATTTAAATACATTATTTTTTGCTTAGTTGTGGAAATAAGTTAAGGCGATGCACTACGTCGTGTAATATTTTAAATTGAGCCGCTATCAATAACCCTTACGTAGACGGCGATAAGGTTTAAATTCCCGCTTAACACCATCCGCCTGTTTTGATTTATGCAAGAAAAAAACATGGCCAAAAAGTGCCTTTTATTTTATTTTGTGGATGTTCAGAGGCATAAATATTTATTTTTTTTTTCGATCATATTATAAATAACTTAATTTGCCACATTGTACAATAAAATCATAACCGAAAATGGGTTCGTAAGTAGGAGATTTTGAACTTTAAAGCAGTTTTCATAGGCCTTTACATTATTTTTTTCTGGGTTTATAAAAAGATTTTGCATTACAACGTATGGCATCGCCTTAAATTAGCACTAGTGTCTTGTTACGGTAAACACTCTGCAACACATTTTTACACCTTAGAAAATGTTTCGGTTAAATTCTAGTAGATATCTCAAAAAATACTTCAATTGTATCCTCCCCACGATGAAATTCCATACCCTCCACCCTCCCAAGCAGGTAGGCAAGGGGGATGGGGTAGTAGGTAGGTAGAGTCGAGGGCGCGCCCTTGTTATGACGGCCCCGGAGCGGTGCGGTGCGAACTTACCGCAGGTCCAAATAAAAACACTATTCCACGTGATTGCATTTACCGAATAACGAGGTTTGAGCGTAAATAATACAAATACTTCCACATATTGTTATCATCTACTGTTCGGTATCCGAAGATGCGTAAACAGTGTAATAGTCGATCGGAAAATGAAAATTTTAAGAAAACACTTATAAAGCTTATCCTTTTACTAGATCATACTTTATAAAGGCGATGAAGCGACTTAGGTTGGGTGTTACAAACTCTTTTATATTTTTGGTGACCATCAAATCTATGATCAATGACATTTAACGTTTGAACAGTTCGCGTTAAATGTCTATTCTCGGTCCGTTACAGATTTTGATCACATTGTGATCAGCGTGACCGTTATGCTTGAAGATTGAATATAATTTGATTTAAAATTGAAACGCGCCGAGAAACGGCGCTCAACGGGGACATTTAAAATGTCATTAAATGCGTCCCTACCATAGACATATGAATATTAGTAGACCTGCCCTTAGTGATTAAAAGCGTATTATCCCCACTCCCCATACCGGTTCCATTGGATCCGGCTGTGCTCGCGTATGACCTCAAGTGAAATTTGAAAACGTGACGTCATCATTCTTGTGCGAACTATGGTCGAGGCATCATCGGTTCATTTTACGAAATAACACGGCAAAATGTTGACTTGTACTATGAAAACTTGTAAAAATAGATTTGAAAAAGAGAATAAACCCAATTGTCGTATTACATTCCATATATAAGCATTATTTTACTTTATTTTAAGCATATTCACATCGTATAATATAGATCAGTTTTAGAAACATATTATACTATCACATCGAGAAACGTCTGGACGCGAAACACAAAGCTGGTTGGTTGCTGGGAAGTAAATTATGAACATTTATAAAAGTGTCTTAACTAAATACTTAAACGAAATATTCGACTCTGAAAATGTAACCGAATTTTTTTGCCGAATTTGGACTTCGCAAATTTGTTCATAACGTGGCGAGTAATTTGCGCTCCCATGTAAAAATGTCTATTTATTCAAAAGCAGGTTTTACTTTTAAGAAGTAAATGGTGATATTATGAAGCGAGATGCCTATTTACTGTCAGATTGATTTATTGACGAATCACAGTCAGTCTTACTCCCTTCGTTCTTCAACAGTTGATTTTACCCCTCGCCATTATCTTCTCGTCTATTAATTTCTATGTCTGTGGTCCCTACCATAAATGTATCACAGTCGCCATGGGTTTCCCGCGTACAGGCAGGTAAATCATTTAAAAAAAGAACATGTTTGTGCACACGTTTTTTTAACTAGTTCCCTCTAGCCCCGCAAACGTCCAAATGTGACTCGCGATGCACTTCGACAATGTTATTTATTAAATATTTTATTGGTTCATTCTTCAGATTCCTAACAAAAACCAAATTATTATTAAAATAAAATTATTTTTGGATCCATATAGATCATTACTACACAAGCAAGGGTCTCTAAAAAATAATTTACTTGTATATCCTGTTACCGTATTGCACTCTACAGTTCATTACTTACACCTATCACTTGTTCGTTTCTTCAGACCAACCATATTTTGACAACAATTTATAAAACGATGAAATATGAGTAATATTGTCACTAATTATAATATTGTTATTTATTATAAAATTAACAGATTATTATTATTGGCACACATAATCTAAAATAACACTAAATCTACATGCTAATGAATAACAACTATTGATTGATAGTGATGATTAGTATAGAGTAACTCTACTAATGAGCCATGTTTTCAGCAAATATCTGAATCTATTCGGGAATTTGCAACTTTTGATATTCTTGGTAACATGTTGAATATTTTGGGTACGTTATATTCTAAGGTCAGCGGTCCGTATTGTTATTACAATCAAATCAATTTTTAACTCTTCGGAAATTTATTAATATTTTTTATCAGTCACATACACAGATAGTGTCGATTTTATACACTTATTGTACAGCTATTCGCGAGCAGTATAAATATCTTCTTAAAAAAAAAACAATTTAAGGGGAGGATGGGAAAAACCTGCCTTGAGCATTCTAACTACGTATACAACGGTGATGGACCTTGACGAGAAGATCAAACTTCGCGTCAGTCAGTTCAAATCTAAGTCTCGTCTTTTGAGACATGTTTCTAGATCCATAAAGCAAAAAAAAGTAAGATATTTTATTCAGGTAGGTACTGATTAATACCTACAGGATGTCCGGGGGTAAAGTGCGCTAACTTCGGGGGGTGATTCTACATAAGTTTAGAAGTTATAACTTTTTCGAAAATCCAATGTTTTAAGGTAGTTTTTAGGTTAAAATATCAATTGTCTGAATGGGAAAATAAATATTGGAATTTCGAACAAAGTTATTTATCCTTTTTACTTCTACCATGATGTAGAATCACCTCTCGAAGTTAGCGCAATTTACCCCGGACACCCAGTATATATCAGTAGTCGCTAATACAATAATGAATTTCAGATTAGGAAATTCAATCAAAAATTGCTCCCAGTTTGCTTAGCATCGCCGTAGTAATACAAGAAAAAATCATTTTATTCGATGAAATAATTTTCCGAGAGACGCCGAGGAGTCCTGGTTTGGCGAAGGCTCCTCCAATCGTAAATAAGGAACGAGATTTACATCTTGGCGGACGGCCTTCGATGGAGAGCGGAGCAAAAAAGACCAAAGCCGCATTCAGACGGGAGTAAAAAAGCGGCCCAAAATCTTTATGCTCAATGTCTTTGCAACTATTAAAAAAGGCGCTATTGTTGACATTTTAACTGATTGCTTTGGTTTTAAAGTTAATTTTATTTTAATTATTTGTAGTTATAATAATAGGGTATTTACACTGTTTTTTTTATTCCCGAAAATAAAAGTAAGAATAAAATTACAATAATAAAGTTATTTTCGTTAAATTTTTATGTTGAAAAATTAAGTTAGTTTTTATTCGTGAATTCGGCGGCGTTGAGAATACATATTATGCGTGTTCTACGTAATAATGACGTCATCGTCAGTTGGATCGGTTTCGGAAAATGCGGCTTTAGGTAGTTTTAGAAATCAATAATTAACATATTTTTAGAATGATAAATCATAGTCAGAAAAACTAACTTTAAATCTTCAAAACACTTTTAAAGTCATTTATAGTTTGTGAAAATACCCATTGGTAGTGGTACAGGGTTTTCCAATAAGAGGTGTTATTTTGAATAGCCCGCTATTTCGGTAGATGTTAATTTGAAGCCGTCATTTTTTGACATTTGACAAGTAGAAACTACGCCATTAATAAAAATGGAACGATACACGCTTCAACAACGCATTGAAATTATTAAAATTCACTTGAGTGAATCACATGCAAATCATCTTGAGTGATGAGGCCCATTTCCACCTCGGTGGCTTCGTCAACAAGCAAAATTGTCGCATCTGGGGCTCGGAAAACCCAAGAGTTATTGTTGAAAAGCCTCTCTATCCTCAATGTGTGACTGTTTGGTACGGTTTATGGTCCGGCGGAGTCATTGGACCTTACTTTTTTGAAAATAAGGATGGAGTAACAGTTACGGTGAATGGATTGCGCTATCGAGAGATGATTAATGATACTGCAATATCAGATGATACTGCAATTTTCTACTGGGGTAAAGATTTAAACATCTTAATAAAAAATGCACAGAGTGACTTAGACAAAATTAACAGTTGGCTCCAATCAAATATATTAACAATGAATGTTAAAAAAACAGGATACATGATTTTAAGCTCAACTCGTAAAATAATTCCTCCTCATGTACCCTTAAAAATTGAAAATAACAACCTGCAAATCCTGATACAGGCGAAATATCTTGGACTGTGCATTGATAAACACCCAACTTTTAAACAGCATATTCAAGATATTAAAGATAAAATCACCCCCTTAATTAGCGTATTCAGCCGGATATCATATCTGTTACCAAATAAAATTAAAAAAGGTCTATATTATAGCCTCGTACACTCACATTTAAACTACTTGGTTGAAATCTGGGGAAATACATGTGAAACATGTATTACACAAAACAAAGTAATCAAAAAGCTATTTCACTTCAAACCTAGAACATCAACAAAAAAATTATATATAGAAACAAAACTATTAAAATTAAGAAAATTATATGAATATAATACATGTCTCCTTATTTACAAAATAAATAATAAACTCATACATACAAATACAGAACTCATTAAAACGTCCCAAGTACACACACACTTTACACGGCAACACGATAAAATACATTTAAACACGATACATACTCATTATGGCAAGCAATCCATTGGTTACGAGGGAAGCAACATATATAATTGCCTCCCAGACGAAATTAAAAATGAAAAAAGTATAGGTATATTTAAAAAAAAATTGTTCAGTTTTATGCTCAATCAACAAAACAATGAAAGTGAATAATATCGGTGTGTAATATATTTATGTGTAATATATATGTTATTTCTAGTTAAATACGTGAAAATGTACTTTTCTTTTATCTAGAATAAAAATATTAAAAAAAAAAAAAAAAAAAATAATGATTTTTTTATGGCCGGAATTGGATGGTATTGATCTGGACAACGTTTAATTTCAACAAGACGGCGCTACGTGCCACACGAGCAACGAAACCATTGGTCTTTTACGATTGAATATCAAAATAACACCTCTTATTGGAAAACCCTGTACTTCATCCCTTTGTAGAATAACATCATTTTCCGTATTGGTTATTACCGTATAGACTTCATTGCACGTCCTTGTGTTATATCATTTTGTTTGAAAAGTATTTTGGTAACAGGTTGTTCATTATTTAATGTATAAATACCTTAGCTCTCGATAACTGGGAATTTGCATAACGACGAGATTACTTGGAGAAAAACTGAACAAAGAAAAACAAAGTATTTAATAAATAAAGAACAAAACAAAAATTACATTTTGAGCAATTTTAATAAACGATATTGTAAATAAATTGAATCACCCCGAGATTTGAATTACTACCCTATTTTGGCTAATTAACCCATGGGTTAGTCAGACTCTGGGCTGCTTTTTGACTATCGTCTGAACGGGGCTTGGCGAGAAAGTGATCTGAGACAAAGGCACGCCATTCGGCGGTCGCGGCCCGAACCAATTGTATGGCAGTTGGGTAGAGGACGGGACGTCTTATTAACTATAGACTCGAGAAGGTTGCAAGGCTAAACGGACACAATGCAGAATACAAATACACATTATTAAAGTACTGGTGAGAGTAAAGGAATACTTATTCGTGTGACAAATAAATAATAATATTGACTGGAAAAACGTTTAGAAATAACTCTGTCGCGTTAAAATCAACAATGTTAGAATTAGAGCCTAGAGCGCAGGTTCACTATGCTATAGGGTTGAGAGCAGCCACACGTAACCTGACCTAACCTTACGTTTACCTATAATTTTTTCAAAATATTTTTTTCTTTCTGATCAGATTATTACGGTTGTATCATTTTAAAAAGGAAATTTTTTTTTTTCTTATTTTAGACCGAAAAACCATGTTTTTATTATTTAATTACATAACACGCATTTAAGACACGGAGATTACAAAAATAAAAAAAGGCGGTCCTGAAAAGCAGCCTGATCCCTGCTCATCTGCAGGGTAGATCAGTCTATCTCAATATACACTGTGTCTTAATTAATAAGAAATAAGGGGCACAAATATTGTACGTAAAACATAGAAAAGTGTGCCTGTACAACTGTACACCCATTGTATCGGACAGCACACTTTATAGTTTTTATAATAGATGCAACCTAAACTGGTCAAAGAAAATACTATATGCAATCTCATATAAATTTTACCATATTAAAAAAACTAACTACCCATCACGCCGTTTCCCCGCAGGGGTAGGCAGAGAGGACGGACCGCAAAACAACTCGGTCTTGGCACACACTTCTTGCCTCATTCACATTCATACTCTTCTATCATTCTGACTCTTGAGATGGCCCGACTCAAGTATCTGATTCACTTGATCGTGCCATGTCTTCCTCGGGCGTCTTCGACTTCTGCTACAATTCGCATTTGCGTCATATATTCTACTTACACTCCTTTATTCGCTCATTCGCTCTACATGCCCAAACCATCTAAGCGTCCCTTTATCTTAAAAAAATGTTAATAAATGTCCATTTACTAATAATTACTCAAATTATTAGTAAATAGATCTTATAATCTTCTTATAATTTTCTAACTTCTCCATTCTCTTCCTGCAACCCAAACTAGCTTTTCATCATTTTTCTTTTTCATATCATAGTAATGTATAGATTCTGTTCAAACTGTAAAATTCACCCGCCATAACACAGGGTCATCCCTAGCATGGAGGGTGAAATATCACAAAAACCATATGTACCCTCTAAGTCTTGTATTAATAAAATAAAATAAAAAAATAAAATTGAGCAAATACAACTCAGTTTACTAAAATTGAGGAGTATTTTCAAAAAGAGAAATATCTACCCCGAATGGTTTTACGTTTTTTTATTCTTATCATGTAGGAGTAAGTAGGTATCTACGAAATGTATTTACCTACATACATACATCAATATAAATGCGAAATAACTAGGTAGGTTTACAATGTAAAATATATCTTATTTAAATATAATATCTAAGTAGGCCCCCAGTAACATTTTAAACTTTATTTATAATACGCTACTTAGTTTTTTGTATTTATCAACGTATTATGTTATTTTTTTATTTGCAAATATTTATAATTATATTGATTTTCATTTATACATTCGATAATATTATTAACCAATTTATAAAACCCGTTTATCTCGTGAACAAGTTCTGCAGTGTAATTATTATTAACCATGACAGCTGTTTTGCCTCCCGAAAGCATTATCAAACTGTATGTTCCTTCAGAAAGCGAAACAGCTGTCACGCGTAATAATAACTACACAGCAGAACTTGTTTATAAATAATCTCTTTTTATAAATTGAATAATATTGTTGAATATATAAAAGAAAAACTTCAAATTGAAATGGAGTTCTACAAAATAAATTTGATAACAATAAAAAAACGTAGGTAGGTAAAGATAAAGCAAACAATAGTTTTTATTTTTAGAAAAACAATTTACGAATTTTTGATTAAAATGTATGGGTTATTTCGCTTTGTGAAAACTTTTTTAATCAAATAGATATGTATTTCCCTTTTGTCAAATTTCGCAATTTTCGACTTCTTTTTAAATATACGGTTTTTCAAAAATGAATTGATTTTTCGTTATTCCTCGTTTTTTTATTCATCAATGACTAACATTTAATTGAACGTGCATTTAGATTATCATAAAATATTGACCACGAGTGATTATTCACTTAAAACTGTCACACGAAAAAAAAGTTTTTGTAGATATTGAATTTGTCTCTCCTCAATTAGTGCTTCCCACGCCTGGCGGGGCTGCAACACAGAAGTTAACAGTGAACCTCGCGTTCAAAAGTATGTTCCTAATTATTCTTATTTAATAAATCAAAACCAAGATTTCCACGGAAATCATAAGATTAGTAAGGGGGTACTTAAATACCTACCTGCTTATAAACCATTTCCAAATATATACAAATGAATCCGGCGTATGTTTGTGCTTGCAGAACTCGAAAAGTAGTCGACTAATATCGCTGTAAATTTCAAAGATTTGTCTTATTAGTGCCAGAAGTGTTTATTGGAATTCTGAACGCAATATCTCTGCACCGGAATGAGATACGGAGTTGAATTAATTAAAGTCGATGAAATGTAGTTCTTTAAGGCGATGCACTACGTCGTGTAATATTTTAAATTGAGCCGCTATCAATAACAACCCTTACGTAGATGGCGATAAGGTTTAAATTCCCGCTTAACACCATCCGCCTGTTTTGATTTATGCAAGAAAAAAAACTTGGCCAAAAAGTGCCTTTTATTTCATTTTGTGGATGTGCAGGCATAAATATTAAATTTTTTTCCGATCATTTTATAAATAACTTAATTTGCCACATTGTACAATAAAATCATAAGCGAAAATGGGTTCGTAAGTAGGAGATTTTGAACTTTAAAGCAGTTTTCATAGGCCTATACATTATTTTATTCTGGGTTTATAAAAAGACTTATCTAAAAAATACTCGATTATTTCAAAGGCCAAGATGTATTCTACTCGCAGTATTTAAAAAGCATCTGAAACATTTCTAGGCGACCTAATTTTCAAACCAAAAACACATGATTTTGCATTACTACGTATAGCATCGCCTTAACAGTAACATTGTGGTATACAGTAGTGAATGGTGGAAGAAGTCGGAGACGCCCGAGAAAGACCTTAGCAATAGAGAAGCATTGCGGGGTCCGCTAGTACTTTATGAAACATTTTTATATTTCAAAGAATTATAAAATTTGTCCAACGAAACATCACTATCTCAATGACAATTGAATACTTATACAAACCTTCATCAGGCAGGTAGTACCATAATGTATTGAAGAAATGCGAATAAGACAGTCCAAATAAATACGACGATTTCACGTTTAAAAATTAATCTTTACTGAACCATTAAAACAGGCACAAATAAATTTAACGACAGATGAAATACTGCAAAAAGGTTGGGTCAAAACAGGACTTCGATACGCTCAGTCAATAATTAAGACAAACATATGTATATCAGATGAGGAGCAAAATAGGTACTTGAGGCTTACTAGGTACTTGTATTCACTATGCTAATGGTTTAGTTTAATTTAAGTAATTACTAAACATTCATGAATGTAAGATTAGGGCATCATGCCTGTTTTACATATGTACTAAAGTAAAAATAAAATAGAAATTTTTTTGGGAACTTTCAAATTAAACAAGCAAAAACCGTTTCACAGTCAACAATTCTGCGCCTTGCTTCCAAAAGGGCCACTGTGAGTTTTAAAATTCAAGTTTTAATTTTAAGAGAGGCGATTTTCTAGTGTAACATTGCCCCACCCCAAAGAATCAAATAATCTTTTCTCGAAATCAAAAGGTTCATTTAAAATTCGGAAGGTAAGAACTTTGAGGTGATTCTGCAAAAAAAAAGATAAACCTGTCGAAAAACTGGCATTGGCCGTTTTAGAAGCAGGCCACAGAATTGTCGAAGTGTGACATCCGCGTGAATGTTACACGAGCCTTAATCAAACTGGAATAACAATATTGTAGGTAATTTAACGTGACCTCAGATCGGTGCGCGTGTGACCTACTTCTTGAGACCCAGGCACGATATTTTATTATTTATTTTAATGCTATTATTTGACCCTTGAAAAATCTCGGAAAACTGTGTTCTGCCCAATCATCAAGAGGGATTTATTATTTTTCATCATATCAAACATATTGGCTGTAGGTTACAGAAAACAGTTTTCTTTACTAAGGTAGCATAACATGTTATTCGTGAATGTCAAATTAATTTTGTCTGGAAATAAAAATAAAGAGATACGAACATGAAATTACTGACCCATACTAACAAAACATAATAAATTTTTAATGTGTATGAAGATGAGAAAATCATGATGTACCCATACAACATCCTACAGTCCGCCTCGGAACAGGAATACCTAGTGGGAAGGACTGAGAATAAACTACATTACTTAATGTTTTTAAGATACTTATTAATAAAAAATGTAATTTAAACTGTTATTCTTCAAACATATCTAAACTTGTCTACACCAAATATTGAATCGTCACTTATTTAAGTATATATATGCTAATAAAAAAACATTATTTAATTCGTACCAGTTTATGCTGCCGCCATATATGATGCAGCAACTGAACAAAAAATCCCTAGTTAGTCAAACTATCCTTGATTTATCCAGATTTGAGAAAAAAAAAACTCATGTCGCCTGTTTACCTTTAGATTCATAGGCCCAACACAATACAGCGCTATGAATCTGTTCAAGAAAGTAAACATTGAAAATATTCGATCAATTTCACCAGAAGTGAGGAAAAATTAGTTTAATTCGGGTACGCGGAAACGCCCAAAACACGCTTCAATCAAAACCTCCTCGATCACAAGGCCGGGACACTGAATCAAATCAGCCTCCTAACTTGTGTGAAAAACTCGAAAAAATTTATTTTGTTGAATTAACTAAAACATTTTAAGATGTTTAGTAAATAAGAATAAATTGAAAAAAGAAAATTAAAACATTATAATAATTTTTTGTTTGTAAAATCCCATACAAGTTAGGAAGCTGCTTTGAATGAGTGTCCTTCCCGGCCTTGTGATCTAGGAGGTTTAGCTTCAATCGGTACTTATCCGGACTTGGCAGTTGTGAATGAGCTATGATAATATTATGGTACTGCTACGGAGAGTCCCGCTGTAACCTCTCTTTCGTTATTAAGGAGACGTCGTTGGCAACAAGCTACACCCTACAAACAGTGGTGCCGACGTGCCAACGTGCCAACGTGTCGTGACCGGCGTACTATAATGCCACGCCGGGCGGCGCGGGCGCGGCGTGTACTTTCCCCGCGGCCCATTCACCAGCCGGGCGCTTTTTGGCCACCTGCCCGGCCCGGGACCGACTGTGACTCCACAACATTGCTTGTGATTGTGCTATGTGGTGGCACGCCGGGCCGGGACTCTGTATCGCCAGGAGACTCCGAAAGGGAAAGGGTATATCATAAAAGCTCAGTCATGCAGCGTAAGGGAGATTCTCGCCAAACGTGTTACGTGACACGGGGAGATTCCAAAAGGGTACACACGTCAAACAGGAACTCGTCATAATTTATTTAAAAGTTCGTCAACAGTGTACAATTCGATCTTACGCACACAACAAACTATCTTACATGATAAATTCAGGATATGTTTTCCCTTTTAAGGGTTGTCCCGCCATTCCTACGCTGATTGAATTTGTTGATGAGAGCTATCGTAGGAAGCCTGTTATTTACGAGACTTAAAAGGATAAGAAAATGGTGAATTTATAAACAAGTAATCTAATCAACTAGCTCGCGGTTGGTATTACTTACAGTTACAAATCGTAAGATAATTGATGTAATATAGTGAAGTCACAATTTTATTTGATTAATATTGGAACACTGCATTCAATAATCTGTAGAATCCTTTGAATATTAAAATGCAAACACAGAAGACGCGTTGTATCGTAGAGGTACTAAAAGCAATTCAACCTTAGCATGTTGTAGCGATCAACGTAATGGCGATATTCCCGTAAAGCGCATATTACGAGATTTCCTCCTAAGCCATAGTTGGATTGCGTTTAGTGTTTATTTTAGTTGCCTCGGTCTTGACACAGAGGCGTTGTAGGTTATTTTATCATGGCTGCAGAGTGCAGAGGAAGGCCTCTAGTGACGCCACCGAACGCATAGCGTTTGCGTTAGCCGTTACGTCAGACTCTTGAGAGAAATGCAGATTGCAGAATACAGCGCCGCGCTCGCTTTCCGTGGGGCACACCACTTCACCATCCGGATCTTGGGACGACCGGAGCGCCATCTTCCGCAAACACTTCCAACGTCGGATTGGATTGCAAAAAATGTAGAACGTCGGCGGTCTCGGAGGTAACAATGGCCCAGTGAGGCAATGGGTCAGGCGGGGGGGGGAGGTTGCAGGCCCGAGCGGGACCGGGGGGCGGAGGGGGCAGGTGGGTCAACGGCCGCCGTCGCGCGCGGCCACTGTCATTGCCACCGCACCGGCGAAGGCGCGAGTATCCTATTCACGGCAATAGTCAATAGTCGCACATGCTGGCAATACTATTTTACACACCTACAACTTGTGGCCACTAAAAAACTACAGGTGTCATGTCATAATGGCGTTAATCCTGAGCTAACCGAAAACAGTAAAAACCGATTTGGGGGCGTCGCAACGCTGTGTCCGTTAGTAGTTGTTATCTATGGGTAGAGCTAGATACCAGTCACCTGCAGTTGCCTGTATACTAAACTATAACAATACTCAGATCACCGAGAACAAGTCATAAAAAAATTAAGACACCAAGCGCCTTGGAACGGTAATGAAATATAAACCTTATACTTGCGCGTCGCAATGAATATAATTCGATATTCGTCTGTATTCATTGTTGGCTACTTACATCGTATTGGAATGAAAGTATGACGAGATTACAATGAGGAATGGACGGTACAATGAATCTGAATTTTACTTTTGTTTTACTTTTCGTTAGTTTCAATAATAAATAAATATTATGTACTACGTGTTTTATATCATTTATTCTCGTATGTATCTACATATACTATCTAGTACAGTAACAACAAGGCCAAGAGAAATGCTTCTTATTCAGAATTTTTGAGGATTTTCCGACGCTAAGAAGCTCCTAATAAAACTGAAAAATGCTAATAAAACATAATGTTGTTCTTTTGTTAATGGCTTTTCACAAATAGTGTTGTAGCCAGTGTCCAGTTGAAGCGATTTTGGAATGTTTGTAAGTGTATGTTAAAATTTACAAGTACCTACATTACATGATACATCTAAAATACGCTAGACACAAAATAAAGATGATTTTTTTTTTAAATTCAGTGGTTACGTTACATTTGTTTTGGAAATCTCACGATTGTGGATGTTTATAAGTTGAAAAAATAATTAATAAATAAGTTGATATAATTCATTGTACATATAAAATATACAAACAAATAAATGAATACATGTAAAATATACAAACAAATAAATGAATACATGTAAAATATACAAACAAATAAATGAATACATACAAAATATATAACAAATAAAATTTATACATGAAACTAAAGGTAAAAAGTAAATATTAGAGTAAAAATGAATACCTATACACAAATACAATTACAAAGCGATGCCGTTAATTTAATAATTCTTTATTATTTATTTACATTTTGATTTTTAATACTTGACAAACACCATCGCAAGGTAGTCAAACGCGAATGTAGGAACGAAGCTAAAATGGAATATAAACATCTTTTATAATTTTAATGGATATCAATAAATGCACTTTATATAAACTGGGTGATGTCATTCAATTAATATCAAAAATTCCTCACACTTGTACTTGATACATTAGTGATATTATTCTGCACTGGACATCAGCAGCGGCCGTTAAAAAATAAACCCGCATAAAACAAAGATTTTATTTACTACACTACATCTATTTTCAAACTTAAACTTACATCTTTTAAAACTTAAAATTAAAAAAATAATAATAATTGGTGTGACTGAGGATTTAACCTTCCTACCCAGGATCTGGAGTCGACAACTCTACCAACTGAGCCAAATCCCGATTGGATAAGACCGACATTTATCAACAGGCGACTGCTTTCTAAAATACCGCACGTTAAAAAATTATAATGATTATAATATGGAAAAGAATAATTAATTAACAATTTTATATGATAATAAATATATATCAACATAACATAACTATGTAATTTTATTTACTATCTTAACAAAAAACATTTTTTTCTAATTTTCTAAAAATATCGTAATTTTTCCTCATATTTTTACATTTCACTCTATGGAGTAGCGGTAGATCATATAAAAAATAATTTGGAGTACAAAGGGTTAATAAATTTAGTACCTACTGATAACACAATCGAAATTGACGCATGGACAGAAAATCTATCCCGGTACCGTATGTATGCTACATAAGTATATCAAAGGTTGCGGTTTTGCTTGACTGTGTAAAATAACAATACCTTGAAATTATGTTTTGAATTATTAAAAAAAAATATATATTATTTTTATTTGACTTTTATACCACCGAATCTAAATCTGAGAACGGTTTCAAAGCAATCAAGGCAAAACAAACAACATACAAAACTATACATACGAGTATATTCAGTTTGCTCAATATAATATATAAACATCCATTACTTTACTTTATACTCGTACATATTAAGGAAACAATGTCTACTTTATTATAATTACATATTAAGAAAACAATGTCTACTTTATTATAATTACATATTAAGGAAACAATGTCTACTTTATTATAATTACATATTAAGGAAACAATGTCTACTTTATTATAATTACATATTAAGAAAACAATGTCTACTTTATTATAATTACATATTAAGGAAACAATGTTTACTTTATTATAATTACATATTAAGGAAACAATGTCTACTTTATTATAATTACATATTAAGAAAACAATGTCTACTTTATTATAATTACATATTAAGGAAACAATGTCTACTTTATTATAATTACATATTAAGAAAACGGTATACTATCGAAATATGCTATAGTACAGACAACGTAGGTTTTTATTCCACAATATGAAACGTACTTCAAATTAAATAATTAAAACACAGTAGCTTCAAAAAAATATTACCACCGTTACAACAAGAAACCTACCGGGACAGCGAAAACACGTTTTTTAACGAAAAACGTAATCAAAGTATTTTTTCCCGATAGGGGAATTTGAAAAAATATCCTGGTATGACCAAGTTGTGTTATTAGTTAACGCGGAATGTTTTTGAAAGAAAACAAACTTTGTTTTTACGTGGTGATTTTTTAAAATATCAAAACCTCATAAATAAGTGGAAGAAAGTCATCCAATAAGTTTTAACATAAAAAAAATATTAAGATAGAATTCCAGCAAGAATCAAAGGTTTTAAAATAAGAAAGATAAATGAAAATACTCACTTTCTAATAAATCACTTTTATTAACTAAACAAATGACAGCTAACCAGCTAAACCTGGTTGACTGTCATTTATTAAATCTATTAAGTGGTGTATTACAAAGTGTGTTTTTCATACACCCACCCCAAAGTATTTGCTTCCTTGGGAAAAAAGGAGAGAAAAGAAGAATCGTGGATAGATTTCGACATTTATATTTTTCTTGGAAATCAAAGGTTCTTTTTTATTCTTTTAAGGGTGGAAATAAGATAGGTACTAGGGAATTTTAAATTTAGAATTCTATTAAATTCGTCTATTTTTTTTTGTTTAACTGGAAATAAGCTAAGAGGAAATTTTAAATTGTTTCACATGAAATTTCAAATTGCGTATGTACAATATACATAATAAAAACTAAAACTCATCACTCAGCAACAACAAGTGTTTCACTTTAAAGTTCTACAGAAAACGTTCAAAAATAACATCACAAACATAATTAATAAATGAAAAACACAAAATAATTAGTTCCACGAGAACTGAGCTTCTCTAAATAGTATAAAATAAAGTCGCTTTCCGCGTCTGTCTGTTTGTGCGCTTAGTTCTGAACTACGCAACGGATTTTGATAGGGTTTTTACTATCATTTGGAGAATTTCTTCCGAAAGGTTTACATATAAGATACATGCATATTATATTTATAGAAAGTAGACAAAAGTTGATGTTTTATAAACAAGTCGTAAAAATATATTTTCGTGCACTACATTGCTAACGCTGGCTAAACCTCATGAGATACCTCAAAATAATGTACTATGGAATTGTATATGCTAAAAGACCTACAGAAAAGTCCGCAACGGTATATGTCTATCTCATAAGGATAACCCCTAGCAACGCCGGGTACACGTCAGCTAGTATTACATAAAACAATGATTTTAATATTCGTATGAAAAGAGCACATCGGTCTTTAAAAGTTATTAAAACTAGAGTTGGAGCACATTGGCTCAATTTAAAAAAAAATATTCACCTATAAAGTTTAGTGCAGTGCGATCGTTCCTCAGAATACTCGTTTCTTTTTGTATAAAGATTTACACCCTCTTTAGAAAGAATGCAATACTTTAAGGTTGAACGATATTTTCTCAAAATATGAATATTAGCATCGTATCAACAAGTTTGGACAATGAAGAGTGGAGACGTCAGATACTAGCTTAATGAAGGTCAACGTGTTAATTAAGATAATCGTTAAAACCATTTTGGATTAATCGACATTTTTACGAAACAAATCTAGTCATCCTTGAATACATAACGAAACATGTAACTCCGGTACATTTCAAATATACGCATTGGCCTCTCGATTCAATACAAAAGAAATAATCATATTATTACAGGTACTTTAAATAGGTTTTCCAAAGTAATGAGATAGAGCCTGTGTGAATAATTACTGTAAAGCGCCTCTGAGGTGATTTTTCGCAAAAAAAAAACCGGCACTATACGAATTATCCAAATATTATCAGTACATCAAACATACTAATTTAGGTTTTGAACTAGGAATTGTTTTGAATTAATCCGGCGTATACCCGATTTATAACAAGTTTCTTGTGATTTTTAAGTTAAAAAAAATGCAAATGTTATTTTTTTAAGATAATATCTATACATTTGTAACGCTCGATAGAAAAAAAACGCAAAGTTACGAAAATTATTAAAACACGTTTTGTTCTGTTATTTAATATGTTATAGGCATGAAAAAATTCACGGTGTATACAACTAAAGCATTTGTCGAGAAATTTTTGCTCTATTTCAAACGAGTCGTGTTTTATTACATAATTATATTCACCATTTTCGCTTAATTATTATCGTTTTTTAATATTAGCGCGCTCCCTCTAGTATTCGTATTTACATATCTTCATTCAAACCAACGCTTACTACGGGGCCTTAAGTGTATTTTTCAAAATTGGAGCCGATTGTGTCAAGAAATTAGACAAGCGACAGAATACGTTTTTTTTAACAGAAAATTATATTAATAGCTTTTTCAAAATTGGAACTGATGTGTCAATAATGCTACTCGGGATTCTTCACGGGTCCGCGCTAGTAAAAATATTATCTGGAAGTAAAAGCATAGTTATTACTTACGAGCACTTTGGAAGCAAGCAGAGATTTTTTGACATATGCTATTGCCGCATACAGGTTTCGCTTATACTAATAAAAATAAGACAACCCAAATGCCTTCCTTGTCGTTTCGGAACGAACTCACCGTAGCCACCGCCAAGTACCTTTCGGTTCTAGACCATTTAGCAGACGCTATGACTCTTACACCACCTGAGATTGTATAACGCCATAACAATTCATAAAAAAAAAACCAATTTCAGTATTTTAAATATAAGAAAATAATGGTCAGACTTTTGGGTTACGAAACACGCCGTTATCGCATTTCTCGTTTTTTCATTCTTTCTATGTTCGTAATCTACGTAACCGGGTGGTATTCCATGGAGTTATTACGGGGCTGCAGAGTGAAGATTGCCCCGATGGCAGCCAACTTTCGATAGACAGTCACCAACCAGGAAAAGATACGAGCTTTTTCTAACATAGCCCGGACCAGTCAAAATTCTGTTTAACAGAGCGCCTTTACAAGTATTTTTTTGGTATGAAGGTTTTTCTCACAATTTGAGGGCGGGCCTTCATAGACTCAGGCCCAGGCGGTTGCTACGCTACTTGCTTGCTATATATTGATTAAATTGCCAGCCCGAAACATTAAAAATTAAAAAAATAAGATACTTATAAGCGACAAACATCAATGAAAAAAAAGTCGAAAGACTGGTAAAGCTCATATACGTACACAAAGGTAGCCAAAACTAGCAAATAAAGACCATTGATAAAAATTAGCCACTATTATAATTACAAATTACAACAATGACAGTTGCTTGTAAATTATTTTGCCTAATTTTGTCTAAGGCGCCAGGCTACTTTGTACACGTATCAAAATGGGTAAGCGTTTGATTTCTTCCAACAGATTTTGCTATTATACCAACTACTTTAGTTCGAAGATAAAGATCAGATAAAGTTGAACTCTAGGGGTAGATGATCGCAATACACGCATTCCCCAAGTAGGAGGATACAACCAAAAGCTTCCAACTTCACAAGATCGGTTGATAAATTGTATCTGTTACAACATTTATTAGTTTGAAGGCGCAGTAGACGAGTACCAACATAGCTAAAAACTTTATTAACTATGAAAATCGAAATACATTATACCCACGATTCCGAAACACAATAATCGAACATTTCAACGAATTAACCGCCTAGACACGACGAGCGTAATTTTGATGTATAATTTTGTTTTTTTTTCCAAAAAACGAAAATCAGTTTTTGGAGTCAAACTTTTAGTACCTATTTATTGGAGTAAATTTATAATTCGTAGAAACATTTGGATTATTCATATCTCTACTTCAGAAGTCAAAGGTCGGTTGTCCAGTATTTTGTGAAAATGAGTTATGTATGAAACCTTTTTAGTTTTTTCAGTATCTAAACAGAGGTATAAAGACGGTTGTCCTACGACCATGTGAAACTAAGTTAGGTCAACATAAAAGGTCTGGTATCCCCACAATGTTCAAAGAAAAAAAAATACTATTTCCTCTCTTGAACAATTTAAAAAATGTGACAACCGACTTTTGTCTTCTGAGATACAGATATAATTATCTCAAAATAAAATGATGATTATATCAAGTTATCATAATCATATCATAAGTTACCCAAAGATATATGACAATAAAATTTATTCATTAAGCGGTAGAGATTTGGACATGTTATAGCAACTTTAAAAAAACATTGTTGACAAGTGATATATATAAATTGATATATTATTATTAAATTATGTGATATTTAAATTATACATTTAACAATCCGACGTAACAATCACACTTGACATGAAAAAAATATTGAATGGACGACATTCCAGATTTGTTCCTAATCTCAATCAATCAATTTAGACAGTAAAATAATTATCGTAACATGAAAACCACTCACAAAACGAAAAGAAATGGCATACAAATAATTCAAGACTATTACATTATTGCTCCCATCCCAGAAATGGTAAATTCGTATCAACACGAATTAATTTTTTTAAATGGGTTGAAATAGAAACGTTCAAGAAGAGAAGAATGCGCCGATCTACACAACTAACAATAATAATACCGGAGTCAGATAAGAAAGTTTCAACGTTTTGCGAAAAGCGGCAGTGAGATGTGCAACAGAGGAACAGAAACAATGCCAGCTTCACCGCGACCATTTAACTCTTCGCTGTCCAGTGTAGATAATCTGCTACACACCATAAAAAGCGTATCAATTCCTCTTGAGAAGTTAGTCACTCGGCGCCCACTGCATTATATTATTATCATCTACATACCGGCCTACATGACTTAATTCCAATAACGACCACCAGAGGAAACTAGTCAAACAATATTAAACTAAATTCAATATTGTTGAAATCTGTCAAAAGTGTTCGTGAGCTCTTAGATGAATTAATAGAGTGAAGATAGGTTATTGAGACAGCGCGAGTGGTTTCACTGAACTAAGTCCAGTGGACATACTTTAGCGGGCCGTTCAAATAGCTATTTCATTCGTACACTCATATTCTTTGAATGCCTACCTTTGTCATAAGCGGTGATACATTTTTTGTTAGAATAGTACGAATATAATTTGTCTGTATTTTTTATGTCTTAGGTGAGCTGGTGTTTGTTTACATATTGACTTCTGTAGGGACATGTATTTATTATTTATTAACATACAAAATTATCATATTGTGTATTTAAACCACAATGACCTTTTTTATAATTTTTATTAAAAAAACATTGACAGTCGATATTGCACATTATCTACAAAGGTACCAAAAATATAAATTAGAGAGCAATTTTTAAAAATTATTTTTGGCTAAATGTCGAATCTAAATATAATATAAATAAATATAATAATAATAAAAAAATAATCTGAGTTAAGTTTGAAGGTTAAGAAATATGCATAAATTATTTTAAAACCCAAACTATTAACCTAATAATCTATTTTGTGCACGTTTTTCAATCTCTCCTACGTCATTTCTTGTAGTAATTGCGTTGAAAGGAAGTGTTATTTCAATTGGAGAGTTTAAAGCACGATGCCGAATTCTCCAAAAAACACTAGAAACGGAAGAAATTATTTTTTCACTGGGAAAATAAAAATCGGGCAGTGAAGGGTTAAATACATCAAGCGACATGGAGATGCAGTGAACGGTTGGTTTGAGATGGTTGGCTGGATCTGAAGGAATGCTGCGCGTTTTTTGGCGCATTTGGGTAGACTGCATCTCGTTCATCGAACTAGCCAGCTTAGGCAGGTACGTTGACATAGCCGATCATTAAATGACACCCGTAGATCTGTGCGTTGCAACTTCAATAGGCAGGTACAATATCGAGTGTAAAATAATAAAAAAATCCCTAATACAGTGCAAGTAGTGAAGGGTAAATTCCCAGGAATTTTCACAAAACGGGGATTAATTAGAGCAGAAATTTAAGAATTTTACGAAATTAGCAAATAATACCGTTGATATTTGAGGCCGGCCGATATGCGTGTAATGCCAAGGTACAGCGTATGTACTCGAATAACTTGCAGCACTAGTATTCGAATTATGATTTGTACTACATTGACACGATTGTTTACGTTTTACCCAAGTTCATTTTGAAAGCTCAAAACTTTAAAAAATTAATTTAAGTGAAATAGAATCAATAGATTTTGGAATTCCACAGGGCACGATATTAGGTCCCATACTATTTATGCTGTACGTAAATTAAATCTTTAAATTACCAATTTGTATATCCTATGCTGATGATACAGTTATAACTTTGGAAGAAAACACATGGAATGAAATAGAAGTATCAGCTAATAGAGAAAAAAGTATTCCGAAAACTCGGTTCGATAGAAATCTGTTGTCACTAATACCAAAAAAACTTTATTATATACCTTATAGCCTGACGGAAAAAGTAGCACACGTCAATACTACAATTAAAGTTCCTAACAGAAATTGTCTACCGGGTCTTACAAGTTGCGATTCAGATTGTATCGATTTATGTGGTAAATCATAGTAATATTAATTGGGAACCTCAACTAAATTCAACCATTGACAGAATGAGAAAAGTAATTTACATATTTTTTTATCACAGAACTTATTCAAAAACATTTAGTCTGCATTAGCCTATTCAGTAATACAATACGGGATCATTGACTCAGGGGGGTTCTTATAAATCATAACTTAAAAAACACAAAGAATATTAATAAAAATTACAATTAAAAAACCATACTACTTAATTTTTTTTTAAATTTGTCTCAGTTCCACCGCTATCAAAAAGATGCAACGATATAGCGTTACTGCAGACTCAGTAACAATTTATGCTCCGAAATAAACACTGGGTTAGAAATAAAACTATGGGAGAACCACGGTTACGTACAAGAGAAGCCCAACATCATTTTGTGTACAGAGAAATAAAATTATTCAATGATCTTTCTACGGACCTACGAACAGAAAAAAACGAAATTTTCAAAAAAATGTTAAAATATTTTAATTAAACATTTAACCGAATTCATTCCATAAAATTACATTTTCATATTCTTATGTTTAAATTATATGATAAATATACACTCTACTCTGTTGAAATGTGATACTACTATTTTAGCTGAATTTGTATTATTATAAACTATGATTACATATCATGCACCGATGAAATATAAAGCATGCGAGATTTATTTTGAGATATCACGCATATACATGGTGTCCGGAAACTCGTAGTACAAGCCGGAAACTGGAGAATGTATACCACACGGGGAACCCAAATAAACAAAAAGTTTTTTGATTTGAGCATTTTTATAAAAAAAAAAAAAAACCAAAAAAATATATTTTTCGGCTATTTCAGGGTTCAATTTTTTTCGTCATTATTTGTTTTACTTTTAAATTTTTAAATAGTTTTAATTAGTTGGGTACTTTGATCTTCAGTAATAATTTATAAGAATTTGATCAAAAAAAAATCAACTTCTGACTCGATTTACTCGAAAACGAAAGCTCAAATCAAAAAAAATTATACTACAAAATCGACTCCAAATGTGATGTAGATTCACCAGTTTCCCGCTTGTACTACGAGTTTCCGGACACCATGTATAGTGTTATTTACATACTTTTGTAATTTTTAAAACTTTGTTTATGTCTTTGTATACTTATAGCTGATTTGTTTAAACATTTAAAAAAATTCTTATTATAATTTGTTATCACTTTAAATAAATACTTTTTACTTTCCTATACTAACAATCACTCTTATCATAAAACAGAAGCGCCAACTTACATTAGGAAAGTATATGTTAATGCACAAAACATTGCAAAATCAAGTAATATTACGTAGGCAAAAAAATATATACTACCTACAAAGAAAAAAAAGTTTTGTTGTGGGAGATATTGAAAAACTCTTTAAATACATTTGCACCAAAATAATATTTTAATCAAACGAATCACATCGAAATGGTTATCTTCTCGTCAATACAGTTTTATGATGAATAAAGCAAAACCCAAATAGTTAGCATTAACATAATAGGTACGGTAATGGAACTACTATTAAAAAAATACTATTCTTTAAATACAGAATAAAAAATATTCCAATAGCTCTAAATTAACATAACCCCCCCCGATCGATTTTCACCAACCACGCCACACCGGAGGGAGTGGGGTTCCTTTAGTTATCACTGGGAGGGAATAGACAAACTTTTTCAGTCATTGTCTCCGGTGTGTGGGTGGGAGACAAGAAGGGAAGGGGAAACAAGCGAAATCTAGCGACTAATTCCAAATTGGGGTAATGTTGTAAAACTGTTAGTACTGGATAGGAATGGAGAAGTAACTGCATATACAGGCTCACAAAACACGGCTAAATTTCTAAATTATATAAAATAAAGTCACTATCCGCGTCAGTCTGTTTGTGTGCTTAGTTCGTCTAAACTATGAAACGGATCTTGATAGGATTTTCACTATCATTTAGAGGATTCCTTCCAGAAGTTTATATATATAATACGTGGATATTATATTTATTAAAAGTAGAGCACGTCAGGTAGTCCAATATAAGCAATGAAAGCAAAAATAAAATATATATTTCGTGTGAAGTTGACATTTCTTTTATATTGCAAAATCGATATTATTCATATTATTTTTTTAAATTCAAATCTTATATTAAACTTAGAGTAATTCTTTCAACTTGAATTTTAAAATTGCTGTTACATCAGGCAATCTAAATTGCCTTTGGGTTATTATTAGGTTTTCACTTTTTTTTTAAAATAAGACCAACATTCCTGGGTTACGAATAACCTGAAAATATTTTTAAATCTCCCATTAAATAACGGAAGATGTTGCTTGTGCAATGGTAGCAAACAATTAAATTAAATAATTTACATGACGTAAAGTCACAAGGAGGAAATCCATAATTGGTTTTATTTTGGCTATATAATATTTATGTACAAACTGAAATAAATGTAAACTGTCGATTTCCCTAAAATTAATAAATAAATAATGATGAACACGTCAGAACCGTGGGAAGATTACACTGCATCCCAATAACAAGCTAAAAGTCGCTTACAATAATGCTTATCGCCAATATTCTGCCTACCGAGATACTGCAGTGCGACGGAAATGTTTCTGGAGGGACGAGGGCACCAAATAATACAAACATCCCTGCCATGATTGCCTGGATGGAGTCCCCCCTGATGGCCCGAGAGTAGACGGGAGATGGTCAAATACCCTCCATAAACGGCTGCTTGCTTACGTTTTTCATTTCTTTTCCGCATTTTAATAAAACTATTATTATATTAAATTCCTTTCTCCTTCCCTCACTTCCGTAAGCACGTTAATACCGATACTGTATAATGCCATGCTACACTTGCACCGGGCAATTGGGACTAAAGTTAAGAATTACGTAAACATAAAACCAATGGAACATTTGGCACTGAAAACCTACCTTGGAACAAAACAATCCATACTGATTCGCATCTCCGTTTGAAGGAGGTTCAGTCTGCATCGATACCACGACGATTCCTACACTCAGTGAACTGCACGAAGCATTAAGTAGTAATGCTAGTGGCCAGGTAGCTGCCTGGCTGGTAGCGTTCAGTGGTTCAGTGTGCGCACCGGCCTAGGTCGATCTACATACCACCGTGAGTAGGAGGTGCCTTCGCGTGTGGAGGGAATTCCTCACTCTTACGAACCGCGACCACTGTTCGATACACATTGGAATTATTCGAGAGGTCTGATGAGTTTGAAATATAAAGCGACCATCATTACTGTCCAACTGATCGGTTGAAACTGAAAAAGTTATGAATACTAATGTTTAAAAGCTGAGCGAAAAAAGATTGTAATACCTTTAACTTTGATTTTGAAAGCCCGCCAAAACGATCGAAATCTGGCGAGTGTCACTGTGTTGAGTTATCATGGAACCATAGACGAGATAGTTAGAGGCATTACAAACGGGTCGGTTAGAAATCAATAAATCGCATTACAAATAATTAGCAAGAATTAAAAAAAAACTACTACTTTTGAATTCATTTTTAATCCGCAGTCCGAGAGAGTGCAGTCCAAGTACTGTCAGAACCCGTCGAACAATCCCATAAGTGTCTTATGGTTGTAATAGTTTTTAAATTACGATTTATTCATTCTATCTATGCTGATCTCTTTGATTATCAGTTTGGTTGAATTGCTTCAGTTAACCGGTGAGTGACCAAGTGATCCAAAGCTATCTAGGCGTCGCGGATGCAATCCTCTGCTAGCTAAGACATCCATCATTGCATAAGTATATTTGTAGTAATATATCTGTTCATAATGATAGGAATAGGGATAATTGAAATATTGTCCAATTAACCTGCGAATGTTTGTATTTCTAAAAAAAAGTGAAATAATCCTATGTATGCTACGAAAGAATTTCTTAAAAAAAATATATTATTACTTTGTGACACAATTTTTTTATAAAATATCTAACGCAGACCCGTAAAAATCACGGGATATTATAATTGTTGGATTTGGAAGCTGAAAGTATTTATAAAATAAATATTTGCCACAGGATCATCCATAGACTTTCAAAAGACGTAAGAAATTTACCTTTCGAATAAAATAATTTATTTGCCCATTTATATTTATATTTATTTTATCTCATTAAAATCAACAGTTTGCAATACGGTTGGTTTATTCCTGTGAAATCTACTTAACTAGAAAACCAGTTAAAGTATTACCTATTTTACAAATACATTGCATTTAACAAAATAATATATTAACAAATGAACATGTATTACATTTATATAATTATATACAAATTTCGACTACCACAATACGGACATGTGTCTAGTCGAAAAGCATGTAAAAAGGTGTATACAAATATATTTTACGAATAAAGGAAAGAAAAAAAAAAAAAAACAAAATATCGAAATATGTCTGGAATTTAACCAGAAGGAATAAATTAAATAAAAATAACAATTTTGGTACCTAATTTATCGCTTGTGTGAATCGTTTCGACAATCGAAAAGTAAAGCAATTCGAAGTTCTAGAGTTCATTGACACACGGGCGATATTATCTGTTATAACCATTGTAATAGTTTTTAATAACATATTTATATCAACATGTTTCAGAACCAAATGTTTACTGTTTCTATACACGAGGGAACCAACCATTGGATCTGAAACATGTTGATATAAATTTTAATTCAAACATTTTCTTGTTTAAACAATAATGAAACACAGTTCCAAATTATATATTATACCAACATGTTTCAGAACCAATCAGGATACATAGTATAAGAAACCATTGGTCCTGAAACAGCGGTTAAAACTGTGTTTCATTATTATTTAAACAAGAGAATGTTTGAATTTTAATCTTGAAGGCCATTGTCATAACGATACGAGTTCAATTTTTTTGTCAAGGGAAAAGAACCGCGAGACCTACTTTTTACGACACTTAAAATAATCAATATTGACTGCGGCATAAACTACCCAAACAATAATGTACATTTGATATAACGCAGACTGCAGTATATGGTTAACACTGAAACTGGAAGTTAACATTAAATACGCAAAAATCAATAAAATAATTATCAAAAGGACAGGGTCAATAACGGAGTTGAACACTGGTCGATTGAATAAAAGCATGCGCAAACACAATTACATTAAGGCGATGCCATACGTAGTAATGCAAAATCATGTGTTTTTGGTTTGAAAATTTGGTCGCCTAGAAATGTTTCAGATGCTTTAATTAAATACTGCGAGTAGAATACATCTTGGCCTTTGAAATAATCGAGTATATTTAGATAAGTCTTTTTATAAGCCCAGAAAAAAATTATGTAAAGGCCTATGAAAACTGCTTTAAAGTTCAAAATCTCCTACTTACGAACCCATTTTCGGTTATGATTTTATTGTATAATGTGGCAAATTAAGTTATTTATAAAATGATCGGAATTTTTTTTTAATATTTATGCCTGAACATCCACAAAATAAAATAAAAGGCACTTTTTGGCCATTTTTTTTTCTTGCATAAATCAAAACAGGCGAATGGTGTTAAGCGGGAATTTAAACCTTATCGCCATCTACGTAAGGGTTGTTATTGATAGCGGCTCAATTTAAAATATTACACGACGTAGTGCATCGCCTTAAATCCAGTGGCTGCCTGGACAGCCGCCTTGGTCTGGACGCGTTAGGTCTCAAAGGTGGACCGTACCAAGGACACAAAAGCCACAAAAAATACAGCTTGACAATTTATTCTTATTATTATTTATTAAGGCTAGATACCTAAAATGCTAACCTGCAGCTTTTCTTAGCGCATTTGAATTCAATTTGCATGCATGTACTTTTGTTATTATTTAAGATATCCTTAATATTGTGTCATGCTGTGAAACTGAAGGGAGCGAGCAGGGAAAGTAGATGTGGAAGAGAAAGGTTGGGAAGTCCCTGGTTACTCGGATCTGGTCACCAAATACGGCTAATGCAACGATTCGATTCACACCGCGGCGTTGGGTATATCCGCTGTTCAAATCTGTAGCATTATTTCGTATTGATTTATTGATATAAGCCAAGCGACGAAGGCTAAATGCCGTATCAACTGATATAAATGCAAGAATTTGCATGATATGGAAAATCCCTTCCGGGAAACGTTATCTCCGTTTTTCTCTATCTTCCACTATGTATGCGATACTTTATCAATGTTCACATAATTTTCAGGCACGTTTCAATGGCTAGTATGGACACATTTTTTGTAGGTCAATACGTCAGTTATCTGATTATGGTTATCGAATTAATATTCAAGGTTCGTTTGGAAACATTTTTGAGGATACAATTTAAAAAAAAACGCATGTAATTTTCTTATCAGCGGTTCACCTCTTGCATATCAAGGTGTAAAACTAGTGGTACAAGCTAAAAACTGGTGAATCTACACCCAGTAATTAAATCATTTTCTTGTTTAAATAATAATGAAACACAGTTCTAAATGATATATTATATCAACATGTTTCAGAACCAATCAGGATACATAGTATACTAGTATAATTGTTCAAGAAACAGCGGTCAACATTGTATTTCATTATTATTTACATCCAGTAACCAAGTTTTAAAAAAATCTCGTTTCGAGCAATTCGATATTTTTAAAAACTTTTAATTTTCTTTACACTTCGACATAAAATAGAGCAACCCCGTAGTGAATGAATATTTTGAATTTGACCACAAAGAGAACTTTAAACTCGAATTATTCGAAAACATTAATTTTAGGATTCGTACAATTTTTAAAATAAATAATTATTGTAAGATGCGGGACAACGAAGATTTGGTAGAATCGAAAAAATAATTAATTCAGAAGAAATTACTTAATATTCCAAAACTCGACACGAAAAGCTAGAAGATGGCGATAACAAAATAAGCAGTAGCGTAACGACCAACTGGGCAGTCACGCACGGTCCGGGCAATTTTTGGCATCTATATGTTCAAAACAATACATATGTATATTTTAGATGGAGTTAAGTTAAGTTAAGTGAAAGTAACTACTCTTTAACTGTTCGAGATAATATAGTGATAATATAAGGCTTAACATTTTCAGTAGAGCCTAGGCGAATGACATTTGTAAAACGTGAAGTGAGTTTGATCTATTATGTTTTGCGTCAGGCGGCTCTAGGGTTGCCAGACGTCCTTTATTTTAAAGGACGTCCTCTAATTTAAAATTTTCAATAGAGGACAATACTTTGTCGTTTAATTTGGAAAAAAAATGAATCAGCGTGATTTTCCACGATGTGATTTCACAGAAAATATTAATTTCCATTGTTTGCAGCCGCTGACACTGACGAAAGAAATTAAGTTCCAGGATTTGTGCATCATGGTATCAAAACTACAGATACCTAATATTAACCTTGATGCATTGTATGAAGAGTTCTGTATATTAAGTTCCAGGATTTGTGCATCATGGTATCAAAACTACAGATACCTAATATTAACCTTGATGCATTGTATGAAGAGTTCTGTATATTAAGTTCCAGGATTTGTGCATCATGGTATCAAAACTACAGATACCTAATATTAACCTTGATGCATTGTATGAAGAGTTCTGTATATTAAAGCCTCTCCTGACGAAAATTATAGACGATAAGAAGTGTGAAAATGTTCTTGAAATTTGGATTCAGATTCTCAAATCTACGGATGAAAACAAGAATCTGCTAAAAATAATACAATACGTATTTTCCATCCCCGTTTCTAATGCCCAAGCCGAAAGGATTTTTTCCTTGTGTACGAATACGTGGACCAAAAACCGAAATAAGTTAAATATTGATACTGTAAAAGCAGAACTACAAATAAAGTCGAACTTCAACATGACATGCAAACAATTTTATAATTTCATTATAGAAAACGAAGAAGCTCTTAGAGCAGCCAAAAGTAATACCAAGTATTAACTTTATTTATTACTTTAAATGCAAAATGACTAATTAAGGTCGTACTACTTGGCTTCGATTAACATTGTGTATTAACATTGATTTTTTATTAATAAATGTAACTAGGTACTGATACCATAACAGCATTTCATCAAAAAAATATTGATGTCCTTTATTTTCATCATATGTCCTTTATTCAATCGTATCAAATCCTCTAATTCATAAAACGGGAGCTGGCAACCCTAGGCGGCTCCCACATGGGTCGGGAATGAATCGAAATAAACCTAGTGCTGTAAGATCCATCTCAGTGCAGTCCCACAAACTTTATTTTCCGCGCAGGGTCTTACAGCACACGGTTTACGTCGATTATTTACCGGCCCATGAGGGAGCGACCTTAAGTTAACGAGCAGAAATGGAAGATTGACAGATGAGAATTACAAAAATAGATACTTTATTGGGTTTGAAAACAATCCTGAAGTTTTCTGGAGATAAAATAAAAGGTTTACATTGGGATGTCATTTTTTGGGGGTTATTTTTGAAGATTACGAAAAACCTGACAATATTCAAAAAATCTTCTACTATGATCACAGTAAGCGGAAAATGTTGCGTATGTTGTGATGGATGACTTAGCCAGCCAAGGAATTGATCACACTACGTCTGGACCCAGACGCAACGCCAACTCAGCTCGGTCAAAATTCAATCGATTCAATTCAATTCGGTCAATCTTCTAATTTTAGTGCCATCTTCTATAGGGGGTTGGTTATCATCATGACAGACCACGCCTAAAAGCCGCTATATTCCCGTGGCTTGGCCTATTTCAGCATATCGCTCGCCATACATTCCTATTGGTAGTGTATGGCGAGTGCTATGCTGAAATAGGCCAAGCCATGATGCGTATAGCGTAATGTGTCTCCACCCTCAGGGAAATCTTCACCCTACAGGTTGAAGCCTGGCCGAGTTGGGTAATAATAATAATTTGCCTTGGGGTCGACACTTCACCGCTGCACCGCTGGTAAAAACCCAAAAGCCAACAATATACGGTCGAGTCCGCAAATACAAACGGTTAGTGAGTCCGTTACGCTATTAGACATTAGATTTCGTTCCGATTAATAGATCGCGCCCTTGCGGTCGTTGAGCGCCGAGTCGGGACACCTTGCGCGCATTCGTCAAAATGGTGTCTTCCTCCCAGCGGGGTCATGCTCGTGTGGGGGAGGAGGAAGGGAAGGGAACGGAATATAATAAAGCCGAATCGTCACACATTGATAACGGCCGCCGGAAGCGTTGGCTGTCGGCCGCGCGGGACAGCCGAGAACTAGACTACCGGACCCGGTGCCCGGTGCCCGGTGGACGTACCTACCCATATTACTGCAAGGATTCAATAACTATGGAGGACATGTTGCAGAAATAATAACTGAAAAGATTTTACTTTTCTCCTCGTATGGTAGATAATATGTAGGTTGAGTGAAACAGGCATGATTCGGGATCTAGAGCGCTGAATGTATAGCGATTGTGGAAGCCTATCAATAGATCGTAAAAATAATCGGCCCGCTACAATTTTAGGTAATATGTACGTTGTACTTTTTTAATGTTGTTGTTTTTAGCGAATTTGTGGAATAATTTATTAAAGACGTCAGTTTTGTGCTACGATGAAATTATCAATATACACAAGAGATCAAATGTTAATTACATAAAACTACAAATTAAGAAAAAGAAAACCATTAATATGTATATTATGTTTTACTGTCGTCATGGATGAAACCACAGTATCCTCCTTGAGTACCTCAAAGACGATGATCTGTTTTTACTTCTGACAGCATAATAACACATTCCCAATACATGCGAACGCTTCAGCACAGGTTCTCCTAGTGAGGTGTTTACAAAACATATGGAAACTGTATATAAAAAAAGAATATAAATAAAAAATTAAAGGCTAAGCAACTAGTTTTGACCTTAAAGCAGTCTGTCAACATAACCGGAGCATACCATGAACGTGCTATGACCGAGCCACGAATTACGGGAAAGGAACAAAGCAACCTCAAGCGGCGTTTCGCGCTGTTTATAGTATAGCGTAGTCTGTACAGGCAATAAACTAAAAATGTCGGCCCTAAAGTTTATGTTTAGGCTTGCATAATTCGATACATCGATTGTGTGAAAACACTGTGAAATAATACATACAAAGAATGTTTTATATTATGATGTCAAAATAATCTGTGACAAAAAAGCAAAAAGAAGGACATCGTTGCCCTCAAACGGTGCAAAATTAGATTACATGAATTAGAAATTGTTTCCCGAGTAGTCGTCTTGTGTACTTTATGTAACTAAATATAATTAAATTTGACAAAAAGCATTAATTTTGACCAGAGGTCCCCAAACTTTTTTTGTCCCGTAGACCGATTTTTTCTCCCCTTACATCCTCGTCAATATTTCGGAATTTCCCTAGATAATACATCACTGTTGTACTTCGAAAACTATTTCATATGAAACCACAAAAAAAATGACATTCCAAAAAAATGTGGCCTAAATAGGATACTCTCGTGGACCCTCATTTACATCTCATGCCATTTTTTTCCCTATGACATGGACCCCCTACAGGTCAAAATCGACACCTGGGAGTCGTTGTAGGCCACTTTGGGAATGACTGGTTTGGACTGACATAGCGAACAGGGAAAGATAAAAAATCAACAGGTATGAGGGGATTCACGCGAGATTCGCCACTTTACCAAATTAAATATACTAATTTCGGTTGGTGTTGCATGGGTAATGTGAAATATTCCTGCGTAATTCGTAACATTATTCAAGTTGAATAAACTTTTATCATGTCAGACAAGCGATAGTAGTAGTAGTAGGTAACAAAATTATTTCACATATTGATAATTCTTTCTTCAAAATGCGTTTTTTTGTTTGTTCAAAGGCTGCTTAGTTGATTTAATAGGGTGAAAATACGTTACTGAGACAATGCTTTGACAACTAGATTCACTGAACTAGGTCCAGTGGACATAACTTAACAGCGAAGTTTACATACATACATTCTTGGAATTGCTATCCTATTTAATTGCTTCACAAGTGATGCTACATTTCTGTTCGATTAGTATAAATATAATATATTTTTACAGTTTCGTTGGAAAGACGTCGTAATTTTACAAGTTAATTAAAATTTGATGGGTAAATTGCTGCCTTCGAAAAGCAATGATCATGAGGCAAATATTTTGTTTAAAATACTTTCAGCTTCACAAATCCTACAATTATAATATCCCGTGACTTTCACGGGTCTTCGATAGTTAATAAGTTATTTCAAATAAACAATGTTTTGTCATTGGTATCAGAATAGTTTCAGGTATAGAGTGGCCAAGATCGCGTAGCGACCTCTACGTGTGCATTATCCAGATCTACTCACGAATATAAACCGTGGACGTTTAGCCACCGAGGCAACGGCCAGAGACGCGGCCCTTGGTTCGATAGCCAATACCGACTAAACCAGTGTTAGCGGAGAAAGAAGGCGGTATCGCGGACATTCCTTACTCATCCCGTGTTCATGGCATGGCCTTTAGTATCACTAATCGGCCCAGTGCATTGAGAGTAACCTCCGGCTATAGCGTTTATAATCAGAGTGAAATAAGTCTATAAAGAGTACTTATTTCAATGGCCAAAAGTGCTTCGATGCAATCGTTTTGGAGTTAGTGAAAATCAGAGTGGTAGGTATAGTTTTGACAAATGTGGTTAACTGTACAAATTAACCTTAAATTTGGGTGAAAGTCTAGTAATAATAATGGAGATTACGAACCTTTTACAAACTTACAAATGGTAAGATATGTATCATAATATCGATCAACTTTCAGACTTTATATAACGAAGCGGATCAAATTTTAAAATAAATCCGTGAGCAGAATAACTCAGCATGACATTTTTCATACCCAGTCGAGCATTTTTGCCAGATGGCTATTTTTATTGGAAATATACCTACTTGTAACTTGTATATTATTATGGTTTACGTTCGCGGGTCATCATAAAGTGGTGGGACAAACGTGTTAACACTGTTACGGAGGTTACATTAATAGGAATGAAAATTAGTGAACATTTTTAGTTATTTTATTGGAATTTTTAAACAGTATGTTTGGTGTTCGGGTTAAAACAATTCACCCTGAGGAACATGTATGTAAGAAACCCGTAAGTGAATTTACTAAGATTGAATAGACCTAAGGCTGGGCAGCACGGGTTATCACGGCCTATTTAGTATTTTTTTTTAACTGTACGGTCTCGCTTCGGTCTTTCACCCCCCTAATCTACGCTGTGCAGGTCACTCGGCATCTTTTAAAATGGGTCCACATTCGTGGCCTCTTGTCCGAGTTTGTGTATCGTAGAACAGGCAACAGGCAGCAGTTCACGACTCGGCACTTCTCCATTAAAATTAATAACCTTATCTGAAGCTGAGATAACTGGTTTTAAATGTGCCATAACCACCTTAGTGCAAGTTAATACATTTTCATGTGATTCGGCCACATAAAGAATTCACAATCGGACTGACGATGTTTGTCAAAAAATATATTTACGAAACAAATAAATTTCCATCGGTTTATTTTTGTAAAGCTGTTATTGCTGGAGCTTTGATAAAAACATGGATGAACGTACATATATATTTGGCTTGATATACAATAAATTCGAACAAACACAGTCTTCGGTACTCTATCTTTGCATGTCCTTTCCGAGGGTTGACGTGTCAATCCCGTATGACTTAGCAATGATTTGTTTATAAAACAATATGTAAAACTTTGAGACCGATTATTCAAAGATATTGGTGAAAGCGCAACACTCAATCCTAACAGTTTTCCCGAAATTGTTGACGACGTAGTCTTCTCTGGTGCGATACCACATCCAAATTTTATGAAAACTACTACTAACATAGAATAGAGAATAACTCAGGAAGTGCCACGTGGGCGTGTTACGTGATCCAAATATAAGCCCAATTTGGGCCTATATTTCCATACAAAACTTTGCATCACCATGATTGCGAAATGTAAGTGGGATGGCGATACACAATTTCAGACAAGTGCAAGAGAGACGGGCCGCGTGCTAAATGGTCTAGAACCAAAAGGTCAAGGTCAAGTAAAGGTCAAAAAGTCAGAGGTACATTTGTTTTCATTCAAATTTATATGGAAGGAACTTTTAGTTTTCTTCTTTATTTTATGATTAATTTCCCAAGAAATTTTCAAATTCCTTTACAATATATATAAAAATTACACCTGAGATATTTTATTGGCAGTTAAATTTAAATTTTAAATTCAGTTTCGTACAAACACACAAATTAATGCTATAATAAAAGCAAGTAATTAACATAAAAAGGGGGATTAAAAAATATCATAAAATCACGAATTTGTTAAATTTATACAAGATTTTGAAAAATCAAAACAATACTAAAAAAAAATCATTAAATGGTGAAAGAAATAGGAACAAATTGTTATAATTTATATCTAGACCTGTATAGTGAATTATTATGTCTAACTGCGGGAATCATTTCACAAATTGATAAAAACAAACAAACGTACATGAAATTCGATCGATACGAATCATCTATATTCGCAGTCCCTGAAAAAATAAAATATTGTCAACGCGATGACCGAGGTAATAATGGAGGGGTTACTTTGTTTCGATCGCCTTTTATAAGAGCAAATTAACCTTGGAGATATAATGCGAGACCGATTCAGATTGCGGGACAGATGGAATAGACAAAAAAAAGACATTGTTCGAACGGGCAAGGATTCTGCGGTACCTACGGAGTAGCTACTCACTCTGTCGCGCTAGGGGGGGTGAAACAATGTAACACGCACGCGGAGGGGTCGCTGCCAACAAATAGAAGTGGATAAACACTGTTCGGTGAATAATATTCACCAATATTTAGTGACATTGTATAATAGCCTTTTACTTAAAATTCAAAGTAGGAACCTTTCTAGAAAATATCAAATATCAGCGGGCGGAGATATCAGGAACTACAGAAATCAACGTTCATGTTTTAATTTGAATTATTTAGTATGTTGTATTAAACAAACGCCTGTGGCGGTCTCCAACATCTGCATAGCAAGATGGACGCAGACAGTATTTTTTATCGTATTTTTTTCATTCGATTTGTACCAAGCAAAAGCACGAGTTGCCATAAAATGAATTATGTGGAGTATTTAAACGGTACGTAAGTACCTAACTGGTGAACCATATATTATTACGCAATTCTAACAAATAAGAAACCCGGCGAAAGGCTTCGGGTTTGAATACGTAGTCGCGATGTAAATGATTATATTTATGTAATTAAGGTATTTAACTGATTTCGTGCAGAATGGAAAGGAAGAATAATAAACTATACAGAAATGGGGGAGTATGAATTTGAACCAATCTGTAAAATGATTGTAATAAAAATGATTAAAACATATAAGTACTAATCGAACGCAATAGAATATTTTTCTTTCGAAAAACAGGATAAAATTCATATTATTGTGGAAAGCAATCACTTTGTGGTTTGACATATTTAATAAAATAAAACAATTATTTTGTTTAAAATCATGATTTTTTTATTAATTTATTGACTGACTGGTTTCGTTTAGCTCAAACATCATCAGGGTGCAAATTAATACTCTTATTAATTCAGTATTAATTTGCACCCTGATATGTTTGAGCTAAACGAAACTGGTCGGTCAATAAATTAATAAAACAAATCATGATTTTAAACAAAATAATTGTTTTATATAAAATCGCGGTTTTAAACAAAATAATTGTTTTATTTTATTAAATTGGGATAAAATTCGTTAATAATACAGCCCTGCCCGGGGAAAATGCACAAACTTCGGGAGGTGATTCTACACGATAGTACAAGTAAAAACGATGAATACATTTTAAGAAATTTCAACGTTTTAAGATAGTTTTCAGGTACAAGAGTTGAATGGTTAAATAAAATTATATTCGTTGAAATTCGTTGAAAAAAGAACAACGGAATATCGAAAAAGTTATTTTTCTTTTATTTCTACCATCATGTAGATTCACCTCCCGAAGTTTGTGCACTTTACTTTGTATACGTTTATCTGTGTGCGTTGATAACTCGCCGAGTGGTGCGGTAGTGAGCCAGAGAGTAAGAGGTTGCACTCAGCGTGCCACAGTTGTCAGTAGTGGCCGGCGGTCTGCCGGCTGTAATGGTCTTTTCATGAGTGGTTGATATATATTCCTCGTTTTAAGCGCTAATACATAATATTTTAGTTACGCTCATGTGTCCATACCAAAAATATGTAGGTACTATTAATTATTAAAATAAGTGTAGCAATAAATATAAACTATTTTAATAAAATTCTAAGTGTGTACCCAACCCAGTGCACTGAGCACACAGCACTGGAGCTCGAGGGATTTTCTAGCACCGTAAGGAAGGGTTAAAGAAGGTGAACGTATATTACCTACTTCTTTTAATCTTTGGCGATCGTAAATCTATGATATCATAGTAAAAAATATAAAGACAATTTTTATTTTTTTATTTAGGGTTAATAAAACATAATCAGTTAACATTCTTATAAAGTCGGGAAAAACAGGAAGAATTTAAAAAAAAAACGAAAGTTTAAAATAATAGAATAGAATCGTGAAAGTGTCCGACAACTTTACTATTAGGTTATTGTGTATAAGTATTCTAATAATTTCTCTCCTATGTCAGATTAATGTTGCCCTGTGGCTGGCATTATTGCAATATTGGGGGGGGGGGGCTACATTCAACTCTGTATAAACTCTACAATACATGGAGTTGACTGTCTCCCAAAGAATTCCAGGACCAGTAGGAATATTAAATACATAGGTGGCGAGCATTGCTCTACGACCAAAGGTAGGCTGTGTCTAGTTTTCAAGTTCGGGTATGAATTGTGCATTGAATATTTAAAAATGGCCATTTAATAACCATCTTCCGCTGATTGTTGTGGTCAACGTAATAGATAACTTCCTTACAAAATTCATGAAAAAATACATTTAGATTAGACCACTGCAGTATTTAAACGAAAGTTAAAATCAAAGGGAAAATTTCTTTAAAAACCTGCCATACTAAAGATAATTTGCCATTATACATTGCCAGGGATATTTATTTTGCCTTAGTGACTAAGCATTAACCAAATATCATGTGATTACAAATCACCAAATAGGAAAAAAAACAACATGATAAGGTGAACAGATATTTTACATGACCACAAGGAATGAGTAATCAATTTGCATTAGATCTCTCTCTGAATGGTACATTTTGGTCAAAATAATGGCAGAATATCACAAGTTTTACTATCTCTTTAGTTGAATAACACCAAACAAGAAGTTGAGTTGTGGCTCTGAACTCTTACAATTATTTTTTAACAAATTTTCATAAAAGAGTGTTCGGTAAAATAAGTAATAATCAAATAACTAAAAGATCTTAAAGAGTAAGTTAACAATAATTATTCGCCTGAAACACTCATCCACATTGAAAAATCTCCTGATAAAAGATACATGACGCCAACGGGACATGAACCCGTGTCCTTTCGATTTCCGGTCGACAGCTCTGACCACTGAGCTATGGCGGCTTATCTCTTATCCGCGAAATAATTCAATATATACTAGTGTTTCATTCAACAATTACTGCTTATTACATTTTTTCACCTGAAAACAATCAACTTTATTTTATATGAGAAAGGCATTGTAAGTGCTAACTCTCTCACTAGATGGCGTCGAGACAAATTGTCTACATTTTTTGGTGAAGGTACTTGAACTTGTCAAATATATATATTTTTTTTTTTGGTAAACTAATGTTTAAGACAAGATTTTTTTATGCATAGCACAAAGGGTAACAATTATTTTTATAAGTAATAATTATTAGCCCTATATATTATTAGCGGGTAAAAAGATAAAAAAATCTTGTCTTAAACATTAGTTTACCAAAAAAAATAATAAACAGTAAGTCGGTCATTTAGATATTTATTTTAAATTAGCTACTAATTAGAGGGTATTAATAATGGGAAAATAAACTAACCACTGACATTCAAAGACATCATAATATATGTATAGGGGTGGAAGACAGTCAGCCAAGTCAGACAGGGGAGGACATATGGCTAGAAGTCAGACGGACCAAATTCGATAACTGGAACTGGTACTGGTACTGCCTTACTCCCTTTTCAGAACAAGTTTTGTGCTTAGTGAAAATACCTGTTTTATAAAACTTAAAGCTTTCAATATTTTTTAATGTAAATTATGTTATATTTGATTCATTTAAGTGTAGAATATGCAGTTAGATATATTCTGATCATAAAGTCTTTGTATTTTTCCCGCTCTGGTAGAAAATGTTACCACTAAGAAGTTATCACAGACATTATAGACAGTAAAGTCATTAATACATACCATACAGTAATGCTAACATTTTAATATCTTTTCAGTCAATGCAAATTTTTTCTTATTAAATTATTTTTAGTATGTTAGTAGCTTGAAATTACTGTGACGTGCATTACTGTTTTTGGTATATTTATGTGAGCCATAGATATCAAATAAATTTTATGAGGGAATAATGTTTATTGTGGATATATGAACACAAATAGCAATAAAACATAATGCTAAATAAATGTATTTATATTTCTAATGTACATCATTTATTAGCAATCTGACCAAGGGAATGAACGGATCTAGAAAAGATATGATTTGAGATTTTCACGGTCAAAAGTACTGACGTTATTAATTTTTGGGTTATTGCACTGTCCGAAAAGTTGGCTAAAGAAGGACGTGAGCATAGGAACGCAAAAATTAATCACGATAGGATAGGGTAAAGATTAAAAAAAATACCATCATACAATAAAGAGAATCGCAGAATTTTGGTTAACAATATCTGAAATCTTAAGTTCTTACAAATGGAAGTATTCCATATATGTCACAAGATTCATTTGACTTGTTAACCAGAGTAATATTGTTGGAGTGGTTAAGCTAGGATTTGGTTCCTTCTTCTTGAGCAATTGTCAAACAACATAAATCTATTTGGGGCAAGAATCTAAAATACTTTCAATCACTAAACTAAAAAAGGTATGTACATTATATACATATACAATGTAGTTATGATAATCATCACGAAAACAGATGATTCAATGACGAAAGGCCTAATGATGATGTGCTTTAACAATGAGCAGTAATTACAAATATTATTATTGCGAATTGATGCAATTTGCAATAATAAAAAAACGAAAGTTGAACACTTCCACAGGATACGGATTGCTTCATTAAAGGCAACAAGCAACACCATGGCATTGGCAAACAATTAAACTAAAGTTAATTTAAAATATGTAAAATAAATGCATTTTTATGCAACTCTACACAAGCGTGAATAAAAAAAAGGAAATAATTTAATTATTTTTAAATTTTATTGTATTATACTCCTTAGTATTAACCATAGAGGACAGTTCTTGGGTTGTGGTTTAAATTCAGATAAGTCTAATTCTAATTTGAAATTTGTGGTTTTCAATGATCCCGCCTTAATCAACTTTTTAAAACTGCGATGAGGTTTTCTCTTATGACAACATTTTATGTTATTTACAATCAGCATTTTATTAATAAGAGCAAGCTGAGAACAGAACTTTTGTAATTTTTGGAAAATATCGAAGAGTACCGAAGATATAAGCCAACAAAATGTTGATATCTGTGGCCGGCCGAAATGAGTGTGATATCACGGTACATGAGCGGGGCAGTATTACAGCACTGCCATTCGAATTACGAACTGTACTGTGTGTGACATCAAGAGACACTATTATTTACATTTTACCAATGCCTCACTTTGAAAGCTCATAAATTAGTCATTTTTGGAGATAGCAAAAAGTAATTTAACCGTCAATACATTGTCATCAACAAAAAAAATTGCGGTCAATCTCATTACACTTTCGGTGCCTAATAAGGATGGGATTTAATGACTTTAAATTGAAAAAATAATTTGTTTGAACCAAGTAGATCGGTTAAAAAATTTGTTTGTTTGACAGCTCCACTGGCAAGCCGACTCACACAGTAACTGTCAGCTAAGAGACAAAATTCTGAGGTCCTAGGTCCAATTCCTTGATGCGACAAAATCTTTTTCTTATTATTGTTTAAAATTTTCTAGTCAGTGATATGATTAAATATTACAATCTGAGGTTTTACTCATTAAGTAATTCTAAAAATAAAATAAATATTCACCCTAGGCTTGTAGAAAAGTCATTAGATGTTGCACATTATAATAAGAATGGATATATTTATCCAAGAGACTATCTAGATTGCACTTAGTTTAGGAAGAATCTTGCAATCATACATAAAGATAGCAGTCAATAAAAATATGTATTAACCGGTTGTGTGCCTTAAGCGCGTTTATACGTTCTAGGTAGCCGTGCTCACAAGGCCGGCCATACAAAATGAGCGCGTTAACACGCTGTTCTATATGACGATTTTGCTTGTCAAACTCAAGTAATTTGAAAAATCTAAAATATGGAACCCACGGTGACATCTATTGGGATGATGAAGAAATAATTATAATATAACAGTTCACAGATTATATAGACTTTAGTGATCTAAATGAAGCTTCTTTTAAAGCTAAAAAATTCGCAGCCTGTCGGTACATCCAAGCAAAATACCTTCCGGCATTTAAAGGGTTAAGAAAACAAAGATAATGTTGGTAGTTCTTAGTTGAAGTGTGATACAGTTAAATATGACCGAAGGGGATAGGATCAAATTAGCTCAGTGGTAGAGCAAAGCCCTGGCTAGGCTGAGGTCCTGGGCTCAATTCCTAGATGCATTCAAATTCTTTTTCTGAGGTCTTCAATGATTAACCAAATTATATTTAGGTGTAAGGAGGGAAAAAACCATAAAAGGCAACAAATCTTTAAGGGGTCAATAATATACGTTGAATGAGTGAAATTTGATAAAGGACCCATGATCAACGATGAAGGTGGAAGATGATCGATAGCTCGGTTGGTAGGATGCAAAGGTTAGACAAATTTCGATACTCGGAGTCAGTATAAACATAATTTTTTAAGTTTAGTGAAAAGGCCCTGAGATTTATAGCTAATTAAACAATTTCGTAATCCGAACAATCATAATTATTGAAAATAAATAATAATCCTAAAAAATTAAAACATAACAAGATCAAAGATTTAGTAATACCAGATCAACGATATTATAATAGGTATGTAAATAAGAGAAAACACAGATTAATAGAGGGTAAGTATCAATCTGAGAAGCAATAATAATCACAATATGACAACATTTTCACACTTATCCATGCCTATCATAATATACTGTTTAGTGAACCCGATTTATACAACAAATTTAATATTATATGTGCACCATTTTTATAATACCGCTTCTGTGAAAAAATACCTCAATGGCATTTATTATAATTTAAGTAACAAAAATCATCAATGAAAAACCTAACAATTTAAATGGATACATATATTATTATCATTATTCCAATAATAGGATTATAATAACAAGTTTCATAGTCATTATATCACTAGTTAACCATTAACTCGGTCTACTCCAATAACAATTGAGAGTTGTACCCTAACAACTAGACTTAATTTTAGCTAGTTAGTATTCTAAGACATCAAAATTATCTACAAAATTGCATAATTAGATAACATTGACATCAGATTAAGATAGTATGGCTATTTTGTTTCATAACAATGGAGAAATGAGATTACTGTCTAAGTTTTATGTGCCTTTTCACATATACAACAACCTGCATTATAATAACATTATGTAGCCATTTTATTTCACTTAGATAAAAAAATGTAATAAGAACTGTCATTAATTGTTTGTAATAAATGTAAATGTAACTGGAAGGGGTTGAATAAGGAATTATTTGCTATGATAATTATTAGTTGTGAGTGTGTGGAGATTACTCTTATCAAAGCAGTTTTAAAAAACTATTCCAAGGATTGTTAATACATAAATATGGTATATTTTAGTAGGTGTAAACAAAGATTGATACAAAATGCACACAAGGTATGCTTTATAATATTGAGATATGAGTAATAGACGATTAGCCAAGTTCAATTGAGAACTGAGATGCTAAATGTCATTCGCATTGTATAGTGAAAAAAAAACATAAATAAAGAACACATAAATATCAACAAATTTTGTTGATAATAGCAAATAATAGTCAGTACAGTTACATAAATAAGTTTACATCACAGAATTCAAATGTTATTTGACAAAATACCGCGCTCTTTTGACAACTGTATACAGAAAAATATAACCTCTATGTTCTAAAGAAAACACTGAATTATTAAAATGTCACATCAAACTACTTTCCGTACAATAGGACAGATAACGCACAGCCTCTGTTTGGTTAACCCGATCGAATTAATGCATATTATATGTGCTTATGTACTAGTACGTAGACACGAATGGTAATGCCTATTTTGTGTGAATTTTGGCAAAACTACTGATTCGCCCGCAACAATAGTTATATTGAGGTTAAGAAGAGCTATTTCAGATTCTGAAAGTTTAAATCGAATGCGGCATAAGTATAGTAATCAAATCGAAGATGAACTCACTAATTAAACGGTATAATTAATGAAGGTACGACAATCAAAGCAAAGCACCGCTAGTTACTTGCGGTGAACCGGCGAAGCTACAATAAAAATAACCAATTATCGTTTCTCACCTCCGACCCGATACATATTCGCAGTCATTTTTGCACAGTCACTTATAACACACACCTTTAATATTCTACATTTGATATAAATAACAATTAAAACACTACGTAATTGAGCCAAAATAAATGTTTTTCACTAAGTTAACTCCAGACGCCTCTCGTCAATCGCCATTTTCTTTCACACTACACATCTGGCCAATGCGCAGTCGCGCGTGCTGCTGTAAACTTCCTGTCCTCAAACTTGAACGCAACCCTACACAATTTTTTTCATTCATGCAGAAAACAGTAAATGGGAATATAAAATATCGGAAATAAATAGAAACAATTATGGAAAAAAATTAAATAGAGAACGTTGAGCAAAATTTTGATTTGTAGTTTAAGATTTTAAAACAGAAAACGAACTTTTCATTTAAAATTTATAAGTTCTTACTTCCGTAAAATTATCATACGTAATGTTGCCATTTAATAACATTTATTTTCCCTACATGACGTGGCCCAGATGACAGTTCTCTTTCCAGCAAATCTGAATCGCCGCCCGACTGTATGCCAATAGTGAAGGATTTGATTGAAATTTGTTTAAAATGCGGCTGTGATTACTAAATAAACCATCTTAATTTTGTCGCCGTTGGAGGTACGCTCTTCATGTATTTATAAACCTATTTTTTATGATATGTTTAATGTGTTTGTTCAGAAAACAGAATTCATACGTGTGTATGTTTTGCACTTTGATTTTGTCTAATAGTTGTCTCTTTTAGATTGGTGACGTGACAAAATGACGACTTACGAAGATTTTATTCAGCAAAATGAAGACCGGGATGGCGTCCGGTTCACATGGAACGTTTGGCCATCCAGCAGGATTGAAGCTACAAGGCTGGTGGTCCCCCTGGCATGTTTATACCAGCCTTTGAAGGAAAGGCCCGACTTGCCCCCCATTCAATACGACCCTGTATTGTGCACGAGGAATACATGCAGGGCTATATTGAACCCCATGTGTCAAGTGGACTATAGGGCTAAACTATGGGTCTGCAACTTTTGTTTTCAAAGGAATCCTGTGAGTACTTTAATTATTTTTCTATTTCGTAATCTTTCATGCGAGTAGAACTCTCTTCTGTTGAATGGTTTATTTACATATCTTGTCTTACCAATATCAATCGATATACAGCAATTGTTTTAAAATGAATAATTCATTACACATTAAACCAAAATTACCATTGTAGCTGTCACTGCCTACAGTGCTTTGCACTCTTATTTCACCACTGTATAATTTATTACAATTTATATACTTTAAGGATGTTCTAAATACGGATCACGGGTCTACAAGCAATTTTACTATGACAGTGTTCAATGGAAAAGACCTGGATATTTGTAAAATATTATTTACTCTTCATTTTCAGTCATGATAACTTAGTTGTATTACGTTTTTATCTTTTGGCTACCACAAAATGAAATGATGGGAGAAATTTGCATATGTATGCAAATCTCCAATACGCTCTTTGTTATTTTCCAAAGCGAGGAAATGGTTGCAAACCGAAAATCTATTTTTTTTATTAACACAAACAAATCCCAGCTTTGTTTTATTTATCGACAAATTAGTTTTTTGGTAAAGGTTACGAATTCCGCTTCACGGTAAATATGGAATGTTTACTTTGAATTAATACTTGAATTCAGTTATATTATTACTAAAAGTTATTATAAATGTTGGGGAACCTTTAATAACGCCTGCTCGCGTCCCCTTTAGAGTTATATCCCAGTTTTCAAGTAGTTTGTGGGCTACGCTAGGTTTGTATAGACTGGTTTGTGATTTAATTCTCATACGATATTATGAATATAATCCAACTCTTGATATGAACATAGTCGCCGTCGGCTGCGACTATAACGGCGCCGCATACTAATTGACATATCGCGTAAGTGACGTAATAAACGAAATTAAAATTAAAAGTGCGTATTTTTCCATCTCCCCCGACATAATAAATCATGTTTTGAATTAATAATGCTAAATCCATTTATTTGAAAGTGAAATATTGCATATTAAGAGTGAAGCGGAATAAGAGAAATATAATTTATTTTTTTTCATAAAACAATTTTAATGGAATCTGGAGTTTCTTAAATTATCAGTATTAATGTAACATTCGGAATCAGGCGAAATCACCCACTTCTTATGCAGATGGCGATCAGGTTGAAATCCTCGCTTTAGACGAGCCGCTTGTTTTGATTTAACCAAAAAAAAACATCACCAAAATCCGTGTTCTATTTTGTTTTGTTGTTCAGGCACAAATATTGAAATGTTTTTAAAGAACTTAATTTGTCATATTTAAAGAAAAGGGGTTTGTAAGTAAGAGATTTTGCACTTTAAAAAAGTTTTTACAGGCCTGATACTTTATTTTTTTCTTAGCTTATAAAAAGACTTGAGTGATTGATTATTTCAAAGGTACATGTGTTTTACTCGCAGTATTTAATCAATGCATTTATAATATTATTTCAAGGTGATCAAATTTTCTAACAAAAAAAGTATTATTTTGAATTACTTCGCAGTGCGTAATGATATATTTTTTAAAATTATTTTTATTTCTTGCTAGAGCAATCCCGATGAGTTACAAAACTCATTGTAGAATAAGAGGAACTTCAATACATATGTATAGGTACAATTTTACATTGGTATTTTGATATCAAAGTTATATAGAAAAGGAGAGAGAAAGAAACAAGATGAAATACAACACATCAAGAATTACGTGTTGACATTGTGTCTACGTTAAGAATTGTTAAATGTAAAAATGGAAACTGTTAAATTACATTTATTGTTTTATTGTTTCTCATATTTAAAATTTATTGTTTACAATTCAATTATTAACCTTACCATGACTAAGCCTGTCAAGCCCAAGGTTTATAATGATATAAGTTAATATAAATAACACAAAAATAAAATTTATTATTTACTTTGAAATTTCAAATTGAGTTGACAATTTATATTTCAATTCTGATGTGCTATTATGAATACTTGCAGTTCCCCCCGCAATATGCCGCCATCTCGGAGCAACACCAGCCGGCGGAGCTGATCCCCAGCTTCTCCACCATCGAGTACACCATCACGCGTGCCCCCTCACTGCCGCCCATCTTCCTCCTGGTAGTGGACACCTGCATGGACGAAGAGGAGCTGGGTGCTCTCAAGGACTCGCTGCAGATGTCGCTGAGTCTCATGCCACCCAATGCGCTCATCGGCCTGATCACGTTCGGCAGGATGGTGCTGGTGCATGAGCTTGGTAATTGATCAATTGATATTTTTTTTTTTAACCCTCGGGCACTGCGAATTGGTCACACTTTTTGAAAAAAAGCCGGTCAGCTTTCGAAATCGCAATTACTCGCCTTGGTGGGATCATTATCATCAAGTTACTCAACAAGACGTGAGGTGGCTGAAGAGTGGGGTGACGGGAACCACATGGGACCACGCAGTTTAGTACCAAAGTTGACGACCTTGAGGCGTAGATATCTAGAAAATTGTAAACAACCATCCTGTTTTTTTATTCATTTATTTACTTATTTTTTGTCATACCTAAGTTCTGTTACAGTTATTGATTACCGTTTTTCTATTCATTAGCGTTCAAAAGCACATAAGTAAGTTCTTAAAATCAGTAAACAAAACAAATGGATTGGTATTTTGACTAATTCTTCAATTGATTCTTCCTGCAAAATGAAAATGATATAATTTTCATAGTAAATATTATTCATTTGTACCATTTTTTCTTATCAATTGATTAAATGAAAGATTTGACGCAAAATTACCATGTATTAAATACACTACCACTATAATGTAATCTGTATTGTTTTTAATTTTCATTGTTTATTTTGTTTTCAGGAACCGAAGCCATTTCCAAATGTTTTGTATTCAAAGGGACCAAAGATCTGACGGCCAAACAGATCCAAGAGCAGCTCAGCGTGGGCCGCGTCTCTCAGGGAGTGCCCCAGCAGCAGCAGGGCAGGGCCCCAGCAGGTGCGCCTGTTCCTGCTCCGCCAGCCAACCGCTTCCTGCAGCCCGTCCGCCAGTGTGACATGGCACTGACGGACATGATTGGAGAATTAGGCAGAGATCCTTGGCCCGTGGGTGTGGGTAAACGCCCGTTGCGATCGAGCGGAGTAGCGCTCAGCCTCGCCGTTGGCTTATTAGAGGTAGCCTACCCCAACACGGGGGCGCGCATCATGATGTTCCTCGGGGGCCCCTGCTCTCAAGGGCCGGGTCAAGTGGTCAACGACGAGCTGAAGCAGCCCATCCGCTCCCATCACGACATCCACAAGGACAACGCCAAGTACATGAAGAAGGCAGTGAAGCACTACGAAGCCCTGGCCCTGAGATCCGCCACTAACGGACATGCCATCGATATCTACTCATGCGCTCTGGATCAGACTGGTCTTCTGGAAATGAAGCAGTGCTGTAACTCAACCGGGTAAGCATTTTAAATTATTGTACATCATTGAAATCTTTGAATTATTTTGTTGAAAATAGAGGAGAGGCGTATTTATCATACCCAGTAAAAGTACCGGGTATTTTCATGTGGTACTTTGTACTAGTGACAAATCTCCAAAATACCTGGTTCCTAAGTATTTGTAAATATCACAGGTCTCGAAGTAAAAAATACCGGTTATATACTTATAAGTATTTTATACTGGGACTGAGTAATTATTACTCTCCATCCCCAGTCCCCAGATACTATAATCCCCAAGTAGGTTCAAAATACTTTTGAGTATTTTGTAACCGGTATTTTTTGTACCTGTACTCACTGTACCCAGTAACGAAATGTACTCACACGACCCACCTCTAGTCGAAAATCAATAACTTCCAATTATAAATATTCCAATTATAGGGTCAACATCGACGCTCTGCGCATATAGCCACACACTGTTCCCAGATGATGTTTCTCAGTGAGCAAAATGGAATCCGCTCGCACCACGTGACTTATGACACATGATACAAAGAAATTCGAACCGGTTGAATTTAACTTCATTTTATACTTATTTATTTATTACTGTTTTTTGCTTTGATTTTTGGTGGTATTATTATTTTTGGATTGACCGAAATTTAGGTAGTTTGTTGCTCCAATGCTCTTTTGCGCTAGCCGCCACTGACTATAAATATTAATCAATATCTTCCATTGTTAGAATAAACACCCATGTCTTTTATGATACATATTTTATGTAGCTTACTAAAGATTTTAAAGGGTTCCTAAAAGTACCTTTAACAATTTTCTATCAAAGTTTTTTTTATGTGATAATAATTACTAAACAGCTGTGTACAATAATAATACTAATAATAATAAGAAATATGAAAGAAGATTATTTTTTTTTTAATGAATCGTTTGCACTTCACTTTAGAGTTCATTTTTGAATTCCCTCAAAAAGGTTCTGGTGTTCCAAAGGTTAAAGCTTTCGACTGATTCAATAAATTAAATTTGTTTGATTTAACAATATTTTTCGTTTAAACTATTTCAGTGGGCACATGGTGATGGGTGACTCCTTCAACTCGTCCCTCTTTAAGCAGACATTCCAACGAGTATTCGCCAAGGATCAGAAGGGGGATTATAAAATGGCATTTAATGGCACTCTGGAAGTAAAGTGTTCCCGCGAACTTAAAAGTAAGTTGGACTATTGTTTTTTTTATATGAATGTTACGATGTACACAGTACATGATGAAATTATTGTATATTAAATATTATGTATACTATTGGCGGTTCCATGGTACATCTATACCCCACTTATCAATATAAAAAAGTACGCTCCAGTAATAATTCCCGCCAGGTCATTATTTGAGCTATCTTCCATTACAAGATTCCTGCGCAAGCGTAAACGAGTTGTGCATATTTCGTTGGGCAAAAAACTTTATTTTACTGTAACTGTGGGAATAGCATCGGGCTGTATCGAGACAGCTCAACTGGCTGTAACGGTAAATGAATACATTGAAACTCTTAAGAAGTTTCCACTTAAAAAGTTTTAATACTAAGAGGTTTTATTTTTTCGGTCCCTTGAAGACTGAATTTGAAAAATGGCCCAATTTATAATAATAATAATAATAATTGGATAATTTGTAGAGCGCCGTTTTTGTGAAAAATCACCTCAAGGGCGCCTATCCCACTTATAAAGTTTTCCCGCTTGAAGTTTTTTTTCCGGTCCCTTAGGAAATTTCTTAAGAGATTTTCATTGTAGACTATGCTTGTAATGGAAAATTACATGGTGGAGCAGTGCAGATATACAATTCATCCTGCGTACTGTCGCAGCGCTTTGAAAGCAAGTGAATTTTGCACCACTTAGATCATGCGTAATCCATTGTATCTGTAATGGATTCAATAAGGAATACTAATTTACAATGTTAGCGCTACAGCATTTACATATTTGCTCTCGAGTGCGGTGAATTTAAACAGTTTTGCGAAATTTTCAGTGATGAATTGCATGTCCTTTATTCTCGAGATGGTTTAGTGAATACTGTTGGAACAGTACTATTTATTCAATCATTTTACAAATGTAACTTAGTGGAGTGAATGATTTACAGGTGCTGCAACCCGAAAATATATTCTTTTTACGATTTGATTACAAAACATCGACTTTTCTCTACTTTCTATAAACATAATTTGCATGTATTATATATATAAACCTCCTGGAAGAAATTCTCTAAATGATAGTGAAAACCCTATAAAAATCCTTAGCGTAGTTTAGAAGAACTAAGCGCACAAACAGACAGACGCGGATAGCGACTTTATTTTATACCATTTAGAGATAACTTTAAAAAAAAATCAAATAGGGAACCGAAATGTTTTTTGTGTTACCAAACATTTTCAGTTTTTGTGATTGAAAGAAGACTTAGTTTAATATTTTTTTGAAATCTGAAAAAAAATATTTCTAAATAAAATTAATAATAAATTATATTGGTGTATGTATACATTTGCGAACCGTACCACGAATTATGGGAATGGAACGAATCAACTGCAAGCGGCGTTTCGCGCCATTTACGTTTGCTTCGTTTCTTTCCCATAAGATGAGCTTCAGTTTGACAGGTCGGCTCGCAGATGTATACGAAGCATATAACTTGTTTAAAAGGGAGAAAACTAATGATTCAACAATAAATTATTGCATTACGCTGAAGCTCTGGGATAATGTCTGTTTTTCAGTTGGTAACACAAAAACGTAACTGCGTGATACGTTTCTGTGTTTCTAACCTATCAAGAGACACACCGTACAGCATCAGAACATGATCAGAACACACAAAAACGTAAGAGGCGATGCTTTGTTGTGTTTCTATGTTTACACGCAAATAATGAGATACATTCTAGATTATTGTACTACCCATAGAGCTTGGGGAGACATCTGTTTGGGTTACAGATAGAATCGATTGAAGTAAGTATTTCTCAATACTTAACTCAAAAACTCATTTTTTGTAGTTACATCTTTACGTCTGTGTTAAAAAGTTCAAATTAAAATTCTGTAGGTAGGTAAAGCATAATCTGATAGTATTATTATCTTTTTTTTTTGTATTAGGCAATTCACCCTAAAAAGAGTGCTATGTTATTATTATCTTAATGACTGCACAGTTTAACACATTTTGATCGGGCAGTTTTCGGCCGCGTACTAGTGCTGGTAACGGGTGATTTTTTGCGTAATTTCGCGCTAACATAGACCTCTAGAAAAATTGCGATAACTTTAAAAATATTTGTTTGATTTCAATAATTCTTTTTGCAAATTATTTATTTGATTTCATTTTATTTTATTATATTTAGAAATGTATTCTTCATCGTTAAACTAGTGCAGAATTTCACATAAAGTAGGAACGTTTTGAAAAAAAAAATATTTTTTTTACATAACATCCTTTATTTTACAAATTATACACAAAAATTATTTCTAAATGTAAAATAAAAATTATTATTGCATGGCTACAACCCTACAGACGCTATATAGCGAAAACTCAAGTATATTGGAACCCGTATTTTAACGTGACCCGCGCTCCACTAACAATCTATCAAACACGTATAAATACGTGATCCGCTCTCTAGCATCAATTTGCTAAAAACGTATTAATACGTGATCCGATTACAATGTGTTAAGATGGTTGTAAACGGAAGTGGCGCCCTCTGTTATTTTTAAAAAGAACCATTGAAGTTTTCAAATCGCGACAGCAGTTTTTTTTATGGTTTTATTCACCTTCCCATTATGTTGAAGTCTTAAAAAGAAATCCTCATGTCTCTTATAGAACAAAATCATAGCTTTATTAAGAAATATGATCTAATGGAAAACAAACATTATTGGCTAACGTATTCCACCATGTAGAATAAAACGTGTTGAAATTCATAATCACTACAATAGTATTTTACTTTGTTAATTTATTATTTAAGCAAAATGTTTTACTTTGACAAATTTATTGAGTATTCAAATTAAATGATCGTTCAATAAATAATGAAAATGATGAAGAAATAATATTGTTTAATCATTTGCTAAGAATTCTGCTAACTAGAAATATTTAGCTTAATTTAGCATTGGCTCAGTTTTGACTAATGAATACGTACTTACATTGTTTGTTTTTATTTTAGTATCTGGAGGAATTGGCTCGTGTGTGTCCCTGAATGTGAAGAGTCCGTGCGTGTCGGACCAGGAGATGGGAATGGGCAACACCTGCCAGTGGAAGCTGTGCACTTTCACACCCAACTCCACCATGGCCTTATTCTTTGAGGTAACTGCTGCTTTTTTTAAATGTTTCTGTATACACTATTATTTTGAATACAAGTTCATATACTTAATAATATTTGGCTGATTTGTGCTGCCCAATTTTTGTGAAAAGTCACCCCCAGGGTGCTGTGCGTAAGGGTGCATATGGTGTAAAAAGATTTAGGTTGATCGCTTTTATATATTTCTGCTGGCAATCGCGATTCTACGTACTTCAGATAAAATTCTAGTATACATAAGATTAACATCTAGTATACAGCTAGCATTAAAAGGTTTCAGCTAAGATTAAATTCTAGTATACTTGAGATTAACTTCTAGTATACAGCTAGCATTAAAAGGTTTCAGCTAAGATTAAATTGTAGTATATATATATGTAAGATCAACTTCTAGCATACAGTTAGCTGTAAAAGGTTTCAACTAAGATTAAATGAATGTGTGTTGTATTCCAGGTGGTGAACCAGCATTCGGCCCCAGTTCCTCAGGGCGGCAGAGGCTGTGTTCAACTCATTACACAATACCAGCACTCCAGCGGGCAAAGGCGCATCAGGGTAACCACTGCAGCCAGAAAGTATGTATAAACACACTTATTTGTCGCAGCCTTTAACACAATCCCTCTTTAATTCCTTTTTAAGACAGAAGTTTGTTTGCAGTATTAATAGAGAGAGAAAGTGTTACAAGTAGAAAAATTAAAAAAAAAAAAATGACAAATCAAGTCAAACAACAAACTGTACAAACGTGCAAAAAAAGGGGAAAAAGCAAGCTTTTTCTCATAATGTATTCCAGGCATCAATATGGAACACAAAAATTTGAGTGTGCCATCTATGTTTACCCCAAAAGTCTAAGGTCAGTTATTTTTACCAAAACGAGACCCTTTTTTGTGGATAGTTGTGTGATATTCATCGCGCTCGAGTGCCAAAGTGTGAATGCTGTAGCGCTAACATTGTAAATTAGTATGTGGATAGTTTCACATTGGCAACTTTAACAGTGCGATTCAGGGTGTAAATCGTGTGGTATATATTTCGCAGGGCTATTTTAAATTATTTAAAAAATATATATACATATATAAATATATATATATTACTGTAATTATGTCATTTTAAGAAGATATAGACGGTGTAACAGCATATACCCTAAGGATTTTAACCAGCTATTACTGGGCATATTTGGAGCAAAAATGATGTTAGAAACAGCCTGGCAGGTCACGTGATACACACTCTGTCTCATTCCAGCAGCACCGTAACAGACGAGATAACATGTATCATGTGATCCCGTGTATCAGTGTAGCAGTGTGATCAGTGGCGACATGTGATAGAAAAATATGTTTTTTGATATTAATTAATTTGTTTTTTCATTTACCCCAATCGATTAATATTTTATTGCCGAAATTTCCAGCTGGGGTGATGCAGCAGTCAACCTGCACCACATCAGCGCCGGCTTTGACCAGGAGGCGGCAGCGGTGGTGATGGCACGCCTTGTGGTCTACCGCGCCGAGCAGGAGGACGGACCCGACGTGCTGCGTTGGGTCGATCGGATGCTCATCCGACTGGTAATGACTAAATTACATCCTAATGACATCACCTTTTACCACAGATGATAGATACAATGGAGATGGGCCAAAAACCATTAGTAGTATGAAACCGATGACATAAAAGTGTTGTCAACATCGTTCATACTACTGCAAATTGCATCTACATACAGTTTTGTTTCTACTCACTCACCAAACACATAACTTTCGTTGCATTGCATGAAAGTTATGTGTTGATGGTAAGTGCAGTTTGATTATAGCTTGGCGACACTCAGCACGCTTCCGATGTCATATCTCCTGTTTCTATTATCTATATTTAAAACGTTGTTAGGAGAAAGCAATCTGATAATGTTATATTATGTAACTGGTAGATATATTTACAGTATCACTCTAGTGAAGAAACACCTTTCAGAATCGAAATGTTGCTTGAAATGGCTTTAACCATGTTTAATAAACAGATCTGAATAGCCAAATACTTCCAAAGCTTCATCTTCACTCCATTCTAAAGTCCGCACCAATTGATAGATTCAAGATACATTATAGGAGCCACATTAAGCAAGAAAAACTATAGTATATAAATTATAATTAATTAGTAATTTGTAGACTTTGATGTACAAATTCCTATAATAAAATTAATAAATCTATGTAAATAAAAATGTTAATGTTTGTTTGTTCAAAATCTTAAATCTCCGAAAGTTATTTACCGATTGCTTTGAAATTTTGACACAAATAATATAATAAATTCGAATACGCTTGTATTTTTATATACCTATATTAAGTAGATGTCTGAACCTATAACAGGTTTTTTTTAGCCTGTGACAGGTAAAAATGTGCTAAGTTTGAAAATTAGCACCATCTGTTGAACGTAAAAGTAACACGCGCTATTATTTCTCTATCTGCACAGACAGTCTGAGCCACAGCAACGTGTGGTGGGGTACAGCTAGTTAAAAATAAAAGTTCAGCCCTACAACATATCCCGATTGGAGATGCCGTAGTCCCACTGTCTTTGGACGGTTGTAACTATTGTGCAGTATTCAGATTCAAAAAAGGCTTTTTGTAATTGCTTATGATAATTAGAGTGATCTGCAGGACAATCAGTTAAATATATATATATATATTTTTTACAGTGCCAGAAGTTTGGTGAATACGCCAAGGATGACCCCAATAGTTTCCGCCTGTCGGAGAACTTCAGTCTCTATCCTCAATTTATGTACCACTTGCGGCGATCACAGTTCCTCCAGGTCTTCAATAACTCTCCCGATGAAACCAGTTTCTACAGGTATGCCTTGATCTTACTGCCCTCTGACTATTTGAAGAGTTACTCTACTTGTCAGAATCATGACCACGTCTCATCATGTTTTTCTCATGCCCGATTTCTTTTTTATCTGCCTATATGAGCAGAGCTCATTAAGCTCTTATGTGCTGCCGTATCCAATAGGCACAATAAAAAAAATCATTTTCTAAGCAATTCTGAGGAAACTACTTGTGGTAGATTTTAGCCACTCGAGCGATTGGTTGTATACGTGTACATTTACCATATTATTTAATTAATATAATTCCTCAAAATATTCATTCTGAATCATGTGAACAGCTTACTGCAGTTTAAAGCCAATAAATCCACCTAGATTTCATCCTTTATCCCATAGACATATGAATATTAGTAGACCTGCCCTAAGTGATTAAAAGCGTATTATTCCCAACTCCCCATACCGGTTCCATTGGAGCCGGCTGTGCTCGCGTATGGCCTCCCGTGAATTTAGAAAACGTGACGTCATCATTCTTGTGCGAACTAGCGTCGAGCTATGGTCGAGGCATCATCGGTTCATTTTACGAAACAACACGGCAAAATGGTGGCTTGTGCTATGAAAACTTGTAAAAATAGAAGTGAAAAAGAGAATAAACCCAATTGTCGTATTACATTCCATATATAAGCATTATTTTACTTTATTTTAAGCTTATTCACATCGTATAATATGGATCAGTGTAGAAACATATACTATCACATCGAGATACGTCTGGACGCGAAACACAAAGCCGTTTGCATAAGAATCAGGGATGTGCCTTCGCCTTTTGCGCTTTGATAACATACATAATCGTATCATTTGGAACTTCTATTTTTTCATCTGTTATATCTTGCTGGAACTCCGTCGTATTAATAAAGGATAGTAAACCAATCATTTTTAAATTTATTCCACTTTAATGGCGTTATTACTAAACGAGTTTTGAATTTTACACAACTCATAAACAACACTTAATATAGGATAAATGGTTGGTTATCAATTGTGAAAAATTGGTATGTTTGGAAGTAAAATTTGGATACAGTGAGCATGTTTGGAATTAAAAATGTATGTGTCATTAATGCTGTCCGATGATATTTTTTATCTATTCAAATTAAAAATATTATATTTTTCTATCGCACGTCGCCACCGATCATATATTATCTTTGGAACATTCTATCACACGTCGCAACGGACCACGTGTTAGGTACGCGCGTTATTTCGCATGTACGGTACTGCTGGAACGAGAAGGAGTGCATATCACGTAATGCGCTAGGTTATACCGAGTGGCGATGTGTGATAGAAAAACATGTTTTTGTTTTTAATTGAAAAAGTGTCATTGGACGGCAAAATGATGTCCAAATTTTTACTCCAAATACTCTTAGGACGGGTTGTTTCGGAGAATTTGAACAATCAAATTTCAACGTTCATTTTCGGGTTCTGTGAAAGTCCTATTCAAGTTCTGTTATTATATCATTGTAGGCTAGTTGCTTGACAAAACTGAAATAAAAACAGAACTTGAAAAAATCTTTCACAGAACTTGAAAATGAACGTTGAAATTTGATGAATTGTTCAAATTCTCTGAAACAACCCGTCCTTAGGAATCGCTGGTAAAAGCTGTGTGTATATAATTTCATTTGTTTTTTAGTTGTTTTACATTTCTATTACAGTAAAACTCGCTTAAGAAGTTCCCACTTAAGAAGTTTTCACGCTTAAGAAGTTTTGATTTTTGGTCCCTTGAAAATTCCATACAAAAAACACGATTTTTTCCCACATAAGAAGTTTTAGAGCTAAAACTGCTTCCCGCTTAAGAGGTTTTAGAAATCCGGCGGTAAAATCAACACAAACGAAATATTGTGTCGCAAAATATCTAAAATGAACCTTTTTCCAAGTCATAAATTGAAAGACGTTGACTGAAACCCATACCTAGTACCTGAGACCATAAAACCCTTTGTCGGCCGCCGGGCCGTAAGCCGTAACTTGCCGTAACCAATAAACATCCAATAAATAAACCAAATACCCCGTCTCCTAATCCCCTAACTAGGTAAAATAGCAATGGAACGAATAAACAATGCGGAATTATGTAACAAATATGCAAGCGTCTTTAAGGCCGAAATAACATGAAAGATTATATTAAACTCAACCTTAATGACAACGTGGGCTAGATCTACATTTGCATACATTTGACGCCTCCTTCAATAATCTTCTCTTTGATAATGAACATAGAGATGTTTCGTAATATTATTGTATAAAAATTTTATTCCAGCGAATTTGTAAAACACGAAAAACTTTTGATAATCTATCGGATCACGGTTAATACGGAATATTTCACCTTTAAATACATAACAACATGATTATATGGCGGGGGAGATGGTAAAATATGCATTATAATTACGTTTTTTTCATTCAAACATCAAAAATTGCCGTGCATCATGTTTCATCTGACATTTGTCGTAAATTAAGTTTGAAGGTTAGGAAATACATATGCTTAAATTTAAAATGTAGATTGAAACGAAACTTCGCAAATGATTTTTGTAGTTTTTGGATGCGTTCACAGATTATACATAATTCCAGCGTCAAACAGCTTGTATGATATAACTTTCTGATTCAAGCATCAAGCCATTTATTTATGTGCGAAATCGTAGCTATTCGATGTCTGCTAGTTAGGTAGGACCATAAATGAACCTACAGGTAGGACATAATATTGAGCTGCGCATATTATTTTCATAAGGAATTTCTAGAAAAGGATTAAAATATCTTTAAAAATATACGATAGTCGACTGTGCCTGGCGAAAATACATCACAACAATAGTCTCTCAAATCTCAAATGCCATTGGAGCAAGCAGCAAGCGTGCAAAAAAGTTAAAGTCCGCCAACTAATAAGCAGTTTGCCGCGTAGACTTTGTGAGATTTTTCTGTGCAGTGCCATGGCAGGGTTGCAGTACGCAAACGGTTCTGAGGCAAAGAACCCGCTATCATTAGTTTGCGGTTAGCAAAATTACTTGCGGTGTCCTTTTATCAAACCGCTTGGTAAAATTAACCACAACAAGTCTTTCTTTCTCCCTCAGTTCATATAGTAAACGAAAGCGTAAAAAAGAGACGGCGTATATCCACAGCTCTGTCTTCAACTGTCAAGTTAAGAGTGAGTAATCACTAACAAGTAAATATGTATAATCCATTGCCTTTACACCAATTTAAAATAAGATCAACAGTATGAACCTTTTGGAATGCTGCAACTTTTACTATCCGAATTCGAGTGGCTTTTTCGAGGGATGTACTTTAACAGTTTTAAAATTGTGTTTACTTTGTCCATGGGATGGTTTTGTTTTGATTTGATAATCAACTATGTTCTACCATTTTTCATTTATTTCACATTCCCACCTTTTTCTAAATACATATGTAATACTAATTACCATGATAACTAGAAGATGTATATATATATATATTTTTTTTTTTTTTGACCGCTTGGATCATATGAGCTTGTTTTCACGACAATTTAACGTAGGTAGACATAGGAATGACGTATGCACCGGACTCGAGTTATTAAATGGCTAAAATTGAATCCCACTTAAGAAGTTTTCCCACTTAAGAAGTTTTTTTTCCCCGGTCCCTTGGAAAACTTCTTAAGAGAGTTTCACTGTATCTTCTTAAAAGTGAAATGTTATATATTTTCCTAAAGATTTCATTATTTTATTATTAATAGGAACAGAGCGGTTGTGACAACTAGTGATGTATAAATTCCCGGGAATTTATTTCTGGGGAATATTCCCGGGAACATTCCCCGATATATTCCCCTGGACGGGGAATTTTGATTTTAACAACATAATACCTCAAAAAGAATAATATTTATTAAATAAAAAATAATATATACTCACATATAAGTACATATAGAGCAGGATAGATCCATAAAAACTTAATACTTAAGAAGTGAAAAAAGTTACTGTTCATCTGATGATACCGATTGGACACTGACACTATCTTTATCTATTCTTCTTCTTCTTCATCCGACCCGGACGAAGTTGTTGCCGAGTCAGGATTATCTACGTTTTCTTCTTCCTCAGCACAGTCAATTGGATGTTTGCGTTTGCGAGTACCAGATAGGTTTGAAACGTTATGATGCGAAGCAATCTGCTTATCCGTGGAAGAAAGGGTTTTCTTGGGAGCAACTTGAAAGCCTCTTTCAGAGGAAAGAAGTTTCCAATTGTGTGCCACAAATGTTATTTTCCCTGCTCTTCGAGTTGTTAGACGATTCCTCCGTGTTGTACGAATGCGACTAAACGTGCTAAAAGATCTCTCAGTGGCTGCTGAAGTAATGGGAGCAGTCAATATTCTTATGGCAACCTGTGACAAATCAGAACATCCGCACATCCCCTTCCACCAGGTCACTGGCGTGATTTTATCATGGTAGGGAAGTCCCTAGATCAGAGGATGTCGTCTTAAATAACTGCTAACAGTCAATAAAGCATCCAAGAGAAGTGTAGAAACCATTTTATTAAAAATAAAATAAATTCCCCGTTTTCGGGAATTTATTTCAAATCGGGGAATATTCCCGGGTCTACATCACTAGTGACAACCCTCCAACATTGGTCGAATGTAGCGATTCTCAAGTGTGCTCATGGTTGGTTGCTGGGAAGTAAATTATGAACATTTATAAAAGTGTCTTAACTAAATACGTAAACAAAATATTCGACTCTGAAAATAGAAGAAATTTATTTTGCCAAATTTGGACTTCACAAATTTGTTCATAACGTGGCGAGTAATTTGCGCTCCCATGTAAAAATGTCTATTCATTCAAAAGCAGATTTTACTTTTAAAAACTAAATGGGATATTATAATGCGAGATGCCTATTTACTGTCAGATTGATTTATTGACGAATCACAGTCAGCTTTCCTCTCTGCGTCCCGCAACTCTTGGTTTAACCCCTCGCCTTTAACTTCTCGTCTATTAATATGTCTGTGGTTTATCCCATCTTTTTAGGTTCAATAAATTTGGCACATTATGTCAAGCAATTGCCCAAAACGTTTTTGCAAATTTGCTATGATATGCCAAAAATCGCTTGAGTGGATAAGTCAAATTTGGCCACTTGGAATCTATTGCATCACGCTGCACAGTTTGACATAATTTATGTTTTTTGAGAAGAGTGAAACTACGTGGGAAAAACGTTTTTGCAAACTTGCCATAATACGCCAAAAATCCTCGAGTGGATATACCATTTTTATAAATATTTACATAGATAGTACAATTTACAAAAACATTGTTTAGCAAGAAACAAATAAGCTACTATGAAAATGTAACACATCATTGCACAAGCTACGTTTTCCACGTATAATTATTATGAGATATTAAAAAAATGTCTAGTTATTCGTAATCTGGAAATGTTTCTCTTTATTAAAAAAGTCATAATTCATCAATCTATTTCCATAATATTGACAATATTATTTGTTGCCATCTGAGCCTATTGTAAATTTTGAGGCACATCTTCGGACCGGTTCTAGAAAATGGATTTTGGCGCAGACGTTATAACAATGAGCTCTATACTCTGTCTAAGGAGCTAAACGTCACAAAGTTCATAAAACTGGGAAGACTTCGGTGGCTAGGTCATGTGGAGAGAATGACCGAGCATCAAGAACCAAAGTCCCTGCTGAGCTCAAGACCGATAGGGAGAAGGAGCCTGGGAAGGCCAAGGTTAAGATGGAGCGACAACGTCCTCAAAGATTTGTCTGCCTTGGAGCTTCGAAACTGGAGAGAGCTGGCGCGGGACCGAGATGAGTGGAGGAAGACTCTTGAGGAGGCCAAGAGCCACCAGGGGTTGTAGAGCCAAAAGTGATGATGATGATGAGCCTATTGTGTAATAAATTTATTAAAATGACCTTATGTATTATGTTTGCAGGCACATGCTGATGAGGGAAGACCTAACCCAGTCCCTGATCATGATCCAGCCCATCCTGTACGCCTACAGCTTCAACGGGCCTCCGGAACCCGTACTCCTGGACACCAGCTCCATCCAGCCTGACCGCATCCTGCTCATGGACACTTTCTTCCAGATTCTCATCTTCCACGGAGAGGTTCAAACTTATTATCTGTTATCGTCACGTAAACAATTGATTATTGCTAACAATTTTACAGAGGAAATTCATATGTAGGATGAAATTTCGTAAATATCTTGCAGTTTTTTTTTTTTAATATTATTTTTTGTGACACCTCACAAGAGCGCCTATTTTTACAGTGTAAAGACAGGGAACTATATCACCACCCTGTTGGGCAGCGTTGTGAGGCGGGTTAAGGTGCGGGCTGTAGGAATGAATTTATTTATGCGGATTTTGAAGGAGGCCCGGATTATATGATGGAGGAAAAACAGATACCGGTAGTTTGTTCCACATAAGAGCTAACTCAAACCAAAATGAGTCAAAGAAACGACTTATTCTCATGAAGCCAACATGATTGTGAACGGGTTTTACTGCTCGTGTCTGTCGAGTTTCGCGTACTTGGATTGCTCTGCAGGGGATCAATGCTGCTAGCTCCTTGGAACAGGCTCCATTGAAATACCTGTAGAAGAGACTCAGCATGCCTACAGTGCATCTATTCTGTGCATTAGAGATGGCAATCGGTCTATTAACAACAGATTGTCAATCATATGGACCGCCCTCCTTTGCGCAGAATCAAATAGGTTTATCAAGTATTTTGGGGCTCCAGCCCAGAGGTGGCCCCCGAATTCAATTGTTGGACGTGCAACAAGTCGGCTGGTCACTATGAAGAATCTGCTAGCCCTAGACTAGACCATGCAATAATTTATTATAATCTATGCTAAAAAATTTGTGGTGATAATTCCAGACAATAGCGCAGTGGCGAGCGCTCCGCTACCAGGACATGCCGGAGTACGAGAGCCTGAAGCAGTTGCTGCAGGCGCCGGTGGACGATGCGCAGGAGATTCTGCAGACGCGCTTCCCCATGCCTCGCTACATCGATACGGAGCAGGGCGGCTCTCAGGTCAGTCTTAATGCTTGCAAACATATCCTAATTGGGGATGCCATAGTCCTACTGTACCAAACACTTGGGAATCTTGTGCAGTACAGTGAAACTCGCTTATGGAGTTACCACTTCAGAAGTTTTCATGCTTAAAAAGTTTAATTTGTTCCACATATAAGGTTTTCCCGCTTCAGATTTTTTTTTCCAGTCCTTGGAAACTTCTTAAGACAGTTTCACTTATTCACATAAAAAATATGAATATTAAAATAATTTTGCTTACTAATAAGATTCCCATTTCCATCGGTGGCTGAAATTTAGAGAGCCTGATCTTTCTCTTTCAATTTTAAATTTCGTGCATGCCCCTACGTATTTTTCTTTTTCCATGCTGTCACACTTTGTCGCCAACGACAAAACTAATTTTACTATATTTATCAAATAAAGCTTTTTATAGAATATAAATTTAACATTTATAAATGCTAAATATGCTATCGATAACAACCAACATGATTTCGTTAAAGCATTTAGGATATTTTATTTCTTTATTGATACAATTTCCTCATAGGTGCTCAATACAATTATCCTTAATAATTAGTTGTTTTCAATATTTATGTATAGCATATTTAAATATTTTTTTATATTTTCAGGCTCGGTTCCTTCTATCCAAAGTGAACCCATCTCAGACACACAACAATATGTATGCGTACGGAGGGGTAAGTCATGCAAATTGCAAATTTTATGCAGGAACTTTTATTTAATTAAAACATAACAGACAACGTCCTATTGTGCTAAATTTCCAGAACAGGAATTTCCCTTGATTTACTTTCAATATTTCATTGATTTTGTTTAAACATTTTCATCTTCTCAAGGGCGTTCGTTCTCAGTTTTCAAAACATAGTTTATTTATTGCTTGTGTTTTTGATTAGTACATAGAAAATAATAGATAGCCTGCTATATACAATAAGCCGGGATCGCACTTGACTTATTCTTTGATCTATTTCAGAGAATCTACCGTCATCTTTATTAATACAGGCCATGCTTTAGAAACTGCACTGACAGTTAAAAACACCTGTTTTCGGACTTCTTGCACTGGGTTTAGTATTACAATCTGCTAAACCCAGTGCAAGAAGTCAGAAAACAGGTCTCTTTATCTGTCAGTGCAGTTTCTACAGCATGGCCTGTGTTAATAAAAGATGGCGTAGACGAAAAAATTCTTGAGAACAGTCTTTTCTGTGGAATTTATACCCAAAGTTGAATCGACTTTTGTTCAATAAATTGACCATAGATTCTCATAGAATAATAGATCAAGTGGGAATGCGCCATTAGTTACATATTGTGGTGCTTTTAAAAAAAAAAATTTATAAAACTTAAAAACTTTGCATTTAAAAAAAAAATTCATTCAAAAATTTTCGCTAAAACCAAAATGTTTAGATTCAAATGAATCTCTAATGTATTATTAGTGCACTTGTTTAGATGTAAATGAATCTCTAATGTATTATTAGTGCACTTGTTTAGATGTAAATGAATCTCTAATGTATTATTAGTGCACTTGTTTAGATGTAAATGAATCTCTAATGTATTATTAGTGCACTTGTTTAGATGTAAATGAATCTCTAATGTATTATTAGTGCACTTGTTTAGATGTAAATGAATCTCTAATGTATTATTAGTGCACTTGTTTAGATGTAAATGAATCTCTAATGTATTATTAGTGCACTTGTTTAGATGTAAATGAATCTCTAATGTATTATTAGTTCACTTGCTTAGATGCAAATGTATCTCTAATGTATTATTAGAACATTTTTACCTTCTCATCAAAGGATAATTTTTTTTCAATACAAGAGTGACTGGAACTTATTTTAAAGTAGATTTGATGATGCAGTGTTTCCCAGTGTATACCCACTACAAGTTATATTTTTTGTGCTTTAAAATATATGAAATGCTTAAATTGAGCATGTTTTTGCATAATATTGAATGATGCTTTGTGTAGCATGATTGTTTTTGATATATTATCTACGTTTGATATGCGATGACAACTTCTTTTAGAAGAATATAGCTTGCTCACCATGCCGAGTCATGTTTGCCGCTGGCAGTAACAACAAAACGTCCAACATCAATCAATGTCGGGAGTAGATACTTGTATTACTTTAATGCAGTGTTCTATCCGCCCTGGTTGTCTCTAAAAGTAGTTGAATTAACCTAAAATAATTTTTAAAAATGTGCATGGAAAATTATACTTTTTTCTTTCTATAATAATGTTCAACCACATTTTTATAAAACATGCTTTTAAATAATTTAGTGTTCCAAACCTACCCGTAAGTCATCTTGAAATGCCATCTGATGGTAACATTAACTTGATCTACGTGGTTGTTGCTTACGTGATCCATCGAAGGCAATCTCTGAATGTTGCATATGTGATCCACATAGTTTCACTATTCTCAAAAAATATAAATTGTGAATGAATGTGCCAAATTTATTGAACATGAAAATATGGGATAAACTGCGGTGGATTCATTTGATTTAAACCGCAGAAAGCATTTGATATGTTTCCATACCAATATTTTGAAGAATGATGTTAATTAAATAATGTGGCAAATGTTTGTATATATATATACACACAACCAATCGCTCAGTGGTTATGCGGATTTGAATTTTACACTGGCAGGCTGAAAAAATTGTTTGTTGTTTTTGTTCTTCAAAGAATTTGTCATTCCAGAGCATGTCTCCCCTGCGTTAATTGAATCATGCACCAGTTTTTTGTTTTTATTAACTTATTGTTTTTTCTTTCAACGTTGCTGTTGCCCCTCAGATGATGCCCGTCCCGAGTTCGGTAGAGTTTTTGTTTTTATTTTTTTTCTGTAGTAAATTCTTGCATTCCATATACAAAATGTTGCATTACAACAAAATTATTGGTAACTTTTTAATCTATGTGAAATTTTTAAAAAGTCAAAGTAAATGTCAACGATTTTGTTCTAATGCAAAATTTTGGTTTTCGAATATATATTTTTTGAGGAGTTCTTTTCAGTTGTTTAAAATTTTTATTATGCTTTCTTCTTGTCATTTCTTTCCTATCGCATGTGTGGTAAGTGGTGACTTGGTTCATTTTTTACAATTTTCCAACCTTGATTTTTTTTACCAGAAAAGTATTTTTTCTAGTTTTTGTGTAGAAAAACACAAAAATTCTCGTCTTATTGTTCTGAAAAGTGATGGAAAATTGAAAAATCCACTGCTGCCACCTATCTTTTTTCACAACACTTGTTATTGTAAATAGCTTTTTTTAAATTCTGCATTTAATTACTCAAATATAATACATAATGTATTAGCTTTTCTCATTCAAGTGAGTAATTATTATTTTTATATTATGTAAATGCTGTTGTTATACATATATGTATAAGAATAGAAAATATATAACATCATGAAATTATTTCGTTTAGCTAACTTAATCAATATAAATTAAAAATATGTTTTATTGATACAGCCAAATCATCATCATCTTGCCACTTTTTTAATCAACTGGGTCTATGTCTTTATGTCAAACGTGAATCTCATATTCCTAATGATTTTTCAGGACGGTGGTGCTCCCGTGCTGACAGACGATGTCTCCCTACAAGTGTTCATGGAACATCTGAAGAAGCTGGCTGTCTCATCAACTGCCTAGCATAAGGACAACGGTTTCCACCACAAGTTTGAGAAGCCCTTTGGAAATAGCCTCTTCAAGATAGAATTTGGAATGAACTAGCATTAAACAATTAAAGTGTTACATCGAGGCTTAACAATCAACACTCGTGTGTGTATGTAAATGTTGAACTTGGCAGGAGGCATTCATTAAGTACATTGTTACAAACAACAAACATTACTTATTAATGATTCATACTACTCAAGTTCAGGCAAAAGTCACTAGCTTCAAAGAAACAGTTATATTGCTATATAGGATAACTAAATGTAACTACATCGACTTTTAAAGTTTGCGAATGATTTTTAAGAAAAACATTATTACTTGTAGGTTTTGCCAGTATAATTTCTATATGTTATACAATCATGGAGGAACTATTGTTAAATCTTAACGTGATGCATTCTAAGGCGTGCAGGACTCTTGATAAGTACGCAAACATCGAATGCTTTTCATACATGTTTATTTTGGACTTGTGGCAAATAGAGCTTCTTTTTTAAATGTGCAATATTGATTATTGTGCATATTTCACCAATCAACCTCTACATAAGCCGATCTGAGTCAATCGGCCACTTTTAGAGCTCTTTGTAATCTTTATTAGAAATTATAACAGCTATCCATTTTGTGTCTGTCAGGAAATTATGTATATTTTTCTTCATATTATAAAGTTGTGTAAAATGAAAATAATATTTATATCTTCACCATTATAAGTATTGCATATGTATTGTGTCTGAACATTTAATAGTTGAAATAAAATTTATTTTATGTCATAATATATTGTGGTTTTACTGAATCAATTTTCGCAGTAAGTAGAATGGGAAGAGGAAAGTTGAGAAGTGTGTTACTGGACCTGATATATATATATATATGCCCAACTATATATGTATACACTTCTAGCAGTTTTTGGTAATTTGATTTACGTACCAGAAAGTACTCTAAAACGCCCCTTATTTGAATGCTGTGAATACCTATGTTAGGTGCTCTAGATTAATGAAATTGTGGCCTATCTAATGTAGATGACAAAATACAAGTTGGACAAAATTAATGCCAATGTGAATGTGCCATGATTTTTGCAAATGGCGTCAAATTTTTTTATTTTGGCTTTCACCCATTAGGGGTGATCTTGGCCATACACAATTAACATTTTTTTCTTATTAACAAATACAACAAATGACAGAATATAATTGATTATAAATAATTAACATAAATAAACCTAACACAACATAACATAAAGGGTACAGAGCTGCTAACAGTAATAAATTATAAAAATGAGAAACTGTGTACAATATTAGTGGGCGTTTTTCGTTATTTAACCAGAGATTTTTAAAAAATTAGTAGCGTTTTTTTAAAACAGAACTTTGAAATTGACAATCTTACAAACAAATACAGCAAATGGGAGTAAATAAATAATAACATATCATAAACATAACACAACAGAAACATAAAATAGGCATAACATAAACATAACTTAACAAAAACAATACAGAGCTGGTAATAAAAGGTAATTACAAAATTTAAAAAAAATAGGAACCTGTGTACAATAGTAGTGGGCATTTTTTGTTTTTTAAAAAAACAGATTTTTCCAAAATTAGTATGTAGCATTTTTTTTAAACAGTATTATGAAATAATATGAAACAAATACAATAAATGAATCAAGAAAAATATACAGATGAATATAGAATAGTGTTTCAACAACAGTCAAAATATGCAGACTTGGGATTAGTGAAAATAGATGAAAATAGGAACCTGAAGGTTTATAGTCAGATATTAACCCCTCCGACTTTTCGCGAACTTGAAGCTAAAATGTCTTTACCGAAATGTCAATTTCACGAAAACGTTGTGTTATTACCGCCTCACAATCAAAGCTCTATAAATGAAACATTACTGAACGGAGCCGAATAGTAAAAACTGTTTTAGAAAGGTTACAAAATAGGCTTTCAAATTGTTGTATCATAAATAAATATTAACATTTGTAAATATTTAAATTTAGAATGGAAACATGAAAAAATTGTAAAAATGACTCACCTGTAATGTTTTATGTAAAAACGATACTAAAATCACGGATAATGTAAAAAAAAAAAAATTATTTCATCGTACAAATGTACAATAAACATTTCTGTCACTTCACTTTTTGACCATTTCATACAAAATATATTTTTAAAAAAATAATTAAAACTGGGAGGCGGGTCGGCACGTCAAACGGCTTTCTTGGCGTCGTTTTACGATTTGGCGGGTAAAATTTGCTTTCACTGAGTAGGTCTTTTTACGGGTTTCTATGGATAACTTTGAATAGAGATGTGAAGCTTCATTCAATACGAATATTCTACTTTTTGTTTTAGGGATGTCACTAGAAGAATAACGGAGTTATGACGATTTTTGTGGAAACACACGCGTTGACGTGTAAACACGCTTATTGTACTTGACTGCTATCGTTATTTTATCGTGTATATCTGCTTACATTGCTGACCGGTTAAGGTCATTTATATAAATAAATTTTGCCAACAAATGGTAAATTTCAGGAGTGTTTAGACTAAGAAGGCAGGGTATACTGGTAGGGAATTCAATATCAAGTTTTACCAATTCATGCATGAAGTTTGGAAATTGGTCATTAATAGGACACTCAAAAAATGATGGTCCAGAGTATCCTCTGACCCACAATCACAGTACGGCGAACTAACTATGTGGAACCTGGCAAGATGGCTAAGACAACAAGTGTGACCCAGCCGCATTCGGGCTATGGAAGAAATATATTTTTTAGGCATGGCAGTGTATTTGTGAAACCAGGGCTTAACAGGAATAGAAGGTTGAATTAATGAGTACTGGTGACCTTTTATCAGAGAGGATTTTTTCCATTCAGAAGACCATTGGAGTTGGTACTTAGTTTTTAGAACAGGGAAATAGTCTCTAACCGGAATAGGGATATCACTTAACGGACCATGGGCAGTGGCTTCCTTAGCAATTTAATCAGCCATATCATTTCCAGTAATACCAAGGTGCCCCGGAATCCAGGCCAGGACCACTGATGCATGAGCCCGCGACGTGGAATGCAGTAGGTCCCTGATCGAGCAGATTAGAGAGTAGCTACTGGAATTGAGTGGGGATGAGGATGAGTGCGTTTTTAATATTTAATGATTTGACGAGTTGAAGAGCTTCTATGATAGCTATGCATTCAGCAGAGAAAATGGAGCATTCTTTGGGAAGTTTGTTTATTTTTATTTATTTATTAACGCCGATTATAGCGGCTTTTACAAAAGAATAACAATTGTTTTACATATGAATACAGAATATACATAGATAAAAAAAATATAAAATACATAAAAGAGAACAATAGAAATAGTAGAATCAACATAAAAAAGTACAATGAGTAGGTTATTATAAATGTAATGAGTGTAAGAAATTAATGAGTGTTAAGAAATTAATACTTTAAAACTGTATTTGATTATAGTCAATCTGAGAAGCGCTGACAGACAGTTTTAATGAAGTAGTGTTTGTATGAGGTTAAACTAGCAATGTTTATAGGTTCATCCAAAACATATTTATTTCCAAGTACATGCAGGCGATTCATTATGGAATTGAGTTCATCGTTAGATCCTGTATTGTTGCAATGATAGGGTAATTTGAAACGAACTGATCGACTAGGTACATGGAAACATAAAGCAAGAATGGAAAATAATAAAACAAGCATTGGATTTGCAAAAGGAATCAGTGCCCATAAATAAACTGAAAGTAAATAATAACATTGTATCCATAAATGATAATCCAACAGTCATTACTAACCATGTGAATAATTTTTTTAGTGATATAGGTCAAAATTTTGCTAATCTTTTGTGTAGTGCAAATAGCACCAGTGAAGAATCTTTAGTAAAAAATTATAATCCAACACAATCTATGCAAAATGCCTGCTTTGAATTCAAACCAACGAATTGTAATGAAGTTTTAAATGTGATTAATGAGCTAAAATCAGGTTTTTCGAGTGGAAATGACAATATAAGTGCAATGGTCTACAAACAAAATGCTTCTGAACTAGTAATACCTATTACACACATTGTAAATGTTAGTTTTGAGAATGGCTTGTTCCCTAATCATTGCAAAAATTCCAAAGTTATTCCTTTATTTAAAGGAGGAGATAACGAAGATGTAAATAACTATCGACCTATCTCCTTGCTAAATACGTTATCAAAAATAATAGAGAAATTAGCTAAAATTAGGTTGATGTCTTATGTAAAAAGATATGAAATTCTCTCAGATAATCAATTTGGCTTCCGAGAGAACATGGGAACAAGTGATGCTGCATTAAAAATGATCACCACAGTCGTAGAAGCTCTTGATACTGGCAATAAAGCAATGGCCGTCTTTTTAGACTTGTCTAAGGCATTTGATACCGTATCCCACGGTTTACTCTTAAAAAAACTCAGTTCAATGGGTATTGTTAATAAATCTTTAGATTGGTTCAGATCATATCTTGAAAATAGAACACAGAGAGTAATAATTAATGATCACATTAGCTCAAATAAATCAATTGTATATGGTGTTCCTCAAGGTAGTGTTCTGGGTCCAATTCTATTTTTGTTATATATTAACGACCTCTGTAAACTGAAATTTTCTGGATCTTCAATTGTATTTGCAGATGACACTGTCTTGGTGTTTGCTGCTGACACATGGAACGAAACGTATGCTCAGTGCGAGGCAGGATTAAGGGCAGTCAAAAATTGGCTTGATCAAAACTTGTTAACCTTAAACATGAACAAAACTAAATAGGTATATTACTTTTAGCATTTCCTCTGTAAATCAACCATCTTTGGAACGTTCATTAAAATTACATTGTTGTGTGCAGGAGTGTAACTGTCAATCTTTGGAAAGAGTAGACAACATCAAATACCTGGGTTTAATTATTGATAAAAATTTAAAATGGAACAATCACATTACTATATTAAGAAACAAAATAAGAAGGCTAGCCTACATTTTCAAAAATCTAAGAAACATATTGGACAAAGTTACATTAAAAACTGTATATTATGCTCTTGTTCAATCAATGCTTTCATATAATGTTGTCTGTTGGGGTTCTTGTAACAAGACTACCTTAGAGCCTTTGAATGTTGCACAAAAATTAATTTTAAAAATAATGTATAAGAGAAATTTTATGTATCCATCAAAGTTATTATATAGTGAAAGCAAAATTATGACAATAAGGCAGTTGTACATAATACAGGCTCTCTGTAAATTTTTCAACAACACTATTACTGCTAAAAGATCTCAACAAGTGCGCAGCACTAGAATGGGTTCTTCTTTAATGTATCAGCCGGTGTATACCAGAACATCCTTCGGACAAAGGAGTTTTTCATATAAAGCTCCGTTGCTATATAATATGCTTGGAGAAAATATAAAAACTATAGGTACGTTAAATTCATTCAAGAAAATGGTCAAAATCTCCGTACTAGCTGAGAGTGATGATTTTAGATCACCCATGTTGTCGCTTATATCATAATTCCTTGTGGAAGCTCTGTTTCGATACAATCCTTATTTACTTACTGCGCATGTACTTATTTACTTCTAAAATAACTTTTGGTTATTTATTATTATGTTACTTATTATTATTATTATCTACTTAATTATCGTATTAATATTTACTTTAATTATTGTCTAGCTAAATTATTTACTTACTTACTTTTTATTATAATATTATCTACTTACCTATCGGTTATTATTTACCTTTTTTAATTTAGTTATTTTTTCTTATAATCTATTATTCATACTTTCCATGTTGTAATTGTTAGTATGGTTACCCTATGCTTGTGTCTGATAAGCCAGCACAGGTACCTTGTACTTTAGTTAACAGAAGAATATTATTGTTGCCAACTTACTTAATAATGCTTCTTTTGTTTTTTTTTTTTTTTCATACATTTGTTACTAAAATTTTGTTTATTTTTGTCTACCGGTCTCGAAACGTCCGTGTCATAAACTTTTCTTTTTTGGTTTAAATTTAATTTAATGTTGTTATTATTTTTAATTTACATATATGTATTTTTTTAAATGATATTATTGTAAAGCTGCACATCTTGATACAGGAATGCCCTAGTGAGATGTGCAGAGTATGCTTTTTATGTAAAAACTGTATTTTGAATGAAATAAATAAAACATATTAACGAAAGAAGTTCAGGCGAGTTCAACAGGTTGGTAACGATTTTAAATAAATAAAATAGGTCTGAACAAATTCTTCTTTCTTTTAATGTATCCCGAGTCCCAATAATTGTAACAGAGAGGGGTAATTAATTTTTGTTGTTTGTTTTTGGGGTGTTATGCCGTGTTGCGCTAACTCCTTCTTTAGCCGACGTTTCGGACAGCGTTGCAGTGTCCATCATCAGGGCAGATCCGGTAGATCCGAAGATGTTCGGATCTACCGGATCTGCCCTGATGATGGACACTGCAACGCTGTCCGAAACGTCGGCTAAAGAAGGAGTTAGCGCAACACGGCATAACACCCCAAAAACAAACAACAAAAATGCTTTTGGCCGTGAGAATCTAAAAACTTACAGGGGTAATTAATGTTTTCGATGAATATTCCCAATTTAAAATTAATATAACGTAAAAATTTATGTTGGACTCGCTCAAGGGAATTCTCATGTACACTGTAGTAAGGACTCCAAATGGTGGTGTTAAATTCTAGTTGGCTTCTAACAAGTGAAGTGTAAAGTAATTTGTCAGTTTTTAAATTTTTTAAATCCTTTGAAATTCGTAAGACAAATCCTAACATTTGTATTGCTTTACTGGTTATATTATTAATATGTTTAATGAATTATTTTTTTTTTTTTAAATTAATATTTGACAAGTTCAAGTATTTCACCTAAAAATGTAGACAATTTGTCTCGACGCCATCTAGTGAGAGAGTTAGCACTTACAATGCCTTTCTCATATAAAATAAAGTTGGTTGTTTTCAGGTGAAAAAATGTAACAAGCAGTAATTGTTGAATGAAGCACTAGTATATATTGAATTATTTCGCGGGTAAGAGATAAGCCGCCATAGCTCAGTGGTCAGAGCTGTCGACCGGAAATCGAAGGGACACGGGTTCGTGTCCCGTTGGCGTCATGTATCTTTTATCAGGAGATTTTTCAATGTGGATGAGTGTTTCAGGCGAATAATTATTGCTTGTAAAATAAATGTTTAATGAATGTTAATTTAGTGTCAAAGGTTATACCAAGGTCTCTTATTTCATCAACAGATAATAAGGTGTGATTATTGAGAAAGTAGGTGAACAACAATGGGTTTTTATTTCTGTGGAATCTCATAAGTTGACATTTTTTTACATTAAGAGTTAATTTGTTTTTAAGACACCAATCGTAAAAGCTATTAATATTAGATTGAAGCGTTAGACAGTCCTCGATATTGTCAATAATTCTATATATCTTCATATCATCAGCGAACATTAGAATGAGAACACGGGTGAATATGTTAGTTAAGTCGTTAATGAATAAATTAAAAAGTAAAGGACCAAGATGCGAACCCTGGGGTACGCCACTGGTAGCTTCGAACATGTAGGATAAGTGATCATTAATGCAGACAGTTAACTGACGCCTAAGTAAGTAACTCTTAAACCAAGATAGAAGGTTCCCATTAATACCGAGTTTCAAAAGTTTATTAATGAGGATTTTATGATAGACCTTATCAAACGCCTTACTGAAGTCGGTATATATAGAATCAACTTGTTGTTTGTTGGCAAGTGGATTAGAAAAGAAATTTTCATATAATGTTAGGCTAGTCAAAGTTGATCTGCCGGAGATAAAGCCGTGTTGACAAGTTGCGATACAAGAGTTTACAAAGAAGCTGATTTTCTTAAGAATCAATTTCTCAAAAAGTTTAGGTATAGACGATTGAATACAGATGGGCCGATAATTTTCAACAAAGGATTTATCACCACTTTTAAATACAATTTGTGTGGGAAACACGATATTTTGTGAGGAACATAGACACCGAGACTAATTTTGGAACCATCTGTGAAAATTTTATGTAATTTGCCCAGTCGTTTTCAATAATTTTGTTAAATTCTGCATTATTTAATTGAGTAGAGTTTTTAATATTTTTTTTAACTTATTCCTATAAATTGATGGACCTTCGGATAGAAAGTAAGGCTTTCATAGGGTCATGAGTATGAGGGAAGAGATTCATTGAGATAGGTGTTTGTAGATAAATCCAGGAAAGAGTTGTAGCAATCATAGAAAAGAGGAGGGGAATGATTTTTCCAAAAGGGATTTGAATTAACCTCATATTTTAAGGATTGAAGTATAGGAATCAAGGAATGGGATGTTATTGAACATATTTTTCTGCTAGGCATCGCCTTCTTATATGTAAGGGAGATTCCTAAGACAAGGCAAAGAGATTTTGACTGGATTTTATCTAATTTATGAGAATTTGAAGTGGACATTGGATCAAACAGACAAGATCCGTAATCGAGATGGCTTTGGATGAGGGCATTGTATAGAAGTTTTAAAGAAGCTGGGTGGGATCTCCACCACACTCCGGCTAGAAATCTAAGGGGATTGATGTTGTTTTCACGTTTTGTAACAACGTAATTTATATGAGAGTTCCAAGTAAGCTTGGAGTCCAAAAACATTCCGAGGAACTTAACTTCCTTAGAGATAGGGATGACTTCATAGCCAAATCTCACCTGAATATCCGGGACCTTTCGTCGACGAGTGAAGATGACAACTTTGCTTTTGGAAGGGGAAAGTTCAAGACCATTACTATTTAACCACGCCAAGAGATTTCTAAGAGCGTTGTTAATTGCTGATGCTGTGATGAAAAGATTGGCGGATATTTTGTAAAACGTTAAGTCGTCACCATATTGGAGTATGTTGCACATGAAATGAATAGATTTTCCCAGATCGTGTGTGTTAATATTATACAGTATCAAATTCAAATTCAAATTCAAAAAAATATTTATTGCACAAAAAGAGTACAAAGGGTATAACTTATAGGTTACATCCTATTTCTTTCAGCTAACCCAATCGGGCTTAAGACAGACCTTTGCGGAAGTCCTTTGAATATTTGTCTTATGTGGGGAGAGGATTCGGATCCATCTACAAAAACAGTTCTCTCGGAGAGCAAATTGATAATGAATTGAACCAATTTAGGAGGAATGCCGATAGCCAGTAACTTTTCTTTTAGAATGGGTATATTTACATTTTCGTATGCTCCACAGATGTCTAAAAATACTGCAATACAATATTCGTTTTTAGATAACGCTAATTTGACATCTGTAACAAGAGAGGAAAGGTTGTCAAGGGTACTTTTACCCTTTCTAAATCCAAACTGGGAAGGGGGAAGAATATGCTTTTTCTCTACAAAACAGTCTAATCTATTCTTAATCATTCCTTCATCTACTTTGCAAAGTGTTAGAGAGAGAGCAATCGGTCTGTAACTTGAGCCTAGACTTGGATCTTTGATACTTTTGCAAATGGAAATGATTTTTTGAATTTTCCAGTTCGGGGGAATAATATCAGAGTCCAGAAAGATATTGATGAGAGAGAGAAAGTAGGAAAGAGAATCGTCATCAGTGTGGCGGATGAATATGTTCAAGATTTCGTCATTACCCGGAGTCTTTTAGGTCTTCCATGGCTCTTTTTAACTCGTCTATGGAAAATGGAGCATCTAACCAAGAAGAAAAATTTGGGGTGTAAGATAAAAAAGGCACTTCATCAAGATTAGGTACATAAGGGGGAGTTATTTTGTTAAGAAAGTCAGAAATCCAAATACCTGAATTGTGAGATGACTTCGGCAGGGAAAAGGAAGACATACACCTGCGAATCATGGACCAAACCTCCCCCGCTGGAGTAGCAGGGGATATATTAGTGCAGAAATTACGCCAGTTGTTTTTTTTTTAAAACGGAATGCAACAGCTTGGGCATTCTTGGCTTTCAAGAAATTTTCCATTATCATCTGTTGGCAGTTTGGGGATCTAGGTGAGGCACGAAATAAAAGAGGTGTCGTGAATGTCACAGTGTTTATTGAGTCAGTTGCCGTGACGAGGAGATGACGTAGGACAAATGTTGAATACTCCGGTTGCTGCGGTGATGTGGTCCAGGCGGTAGTTGGCGACGGCGCGCTGAGACCGGACTCGATGACTGTCAGGCACTGGCGATCTGGGGAATCAATACTCCAGTGCTGACGGAAGGGCCGAAGGTGCGGTGGACCTTGTAGGCGGTTGAACGGGAGCGGCGTAGACCAGTGAGGATGCTGCGTGTCCTCGTGGTTGTCATGGTGGCGTGGAAGAAGCGCTGGTCAGAGACACTGGAACCAGGGCGCTTGTAATCCGAGTAGCGCTTGCCAGGGACGGCGATCTGGACAAGGCGCTAAGATCATGTCCCGATAGAGTCCATGATGGTACGGGCGAAGCCGGGTATCTTGTCTTTCGCGGGGGGCGCGGGGGCGCACCGATCGTCAATCGTGAGATTAGTAAATCGTTGGCGGCAGATTGATGACTGACTGGCTGCGTCGGGCTTATTTATACTGTTCGGCCGGTGGCAACAGCAGGTAGTTAAATGGCAACTAAATCGAGGCCACTCGCTCGGTCTGGCCCTTTCGCGAAGTTTCGACGGCGCGGCAATTATGCCTAGGCGGTAGACTCGAACCTTCTGGCGAGTTCTCGTAATGTGAAAGACGGCCTGTGACGTATTGTCACCTGGTAGACAAGTAGGTGCTTGTAGTAAGTAGATTGCTTTGTTTACGATGCGATTTCGACTGCAGGTACATAATTCGGGAGTAGGTACTAAGTAGGTCGAGCGGTTTATTATTAATTAGTTAATCTAGATTTTTCTCGACGCCACAGCAGTATATCTTATTGGCCGCTTTCCTCTCCTTCAGCACTCGAAGGCATTCTTCATCCCACCAGAGGGGAGGGTGAGCCTTCGTGCCTACAGGGGATGATTTGGGAATAGACTTGTCAGCAGATTTTAGAATGGAATTTCAGATTTATAATAATTGGATAGTGGTCACTGCCGCAGGGGTCTGATGAAGTTCTCCAGGAAATTAGTGGATATATACTTGGGAACAAAGAGTTATATCCACCGCACTAGGGTTCTGCCCAGGTAGACTTAACCTTGTTGGGGATCCGTCATTTAGAAGGCACATGTTCAAGGAGTTCATAAGGTCAATTATTTTGATTCCTGAGGGATCCGTGGATGAAGAACCCCAGAGAGGGGAGTGGGCATTGAAGTCACCCAGAATGACCAGAGGAGAAGATATTTTTCTAAACATGTGGATCCATAACGAAATGTCAAATGAGGTAGAAGGGGGAATGTAGAGGGATACAAATGTAATATTAGAGACAGTAGCTGCTACTAATTGGGAGGATGAATCTGGGGGTTTAATGGAAATAGGGGTGAAGGACAGGAAGTTTTTGATTAGAAGGGCTGCACCACCCTTCCCATCAATGCGGTCGTCCTGCATACATTGGTAGCCACTCACCTTGAAGAGCTGAGACGGTTTAAACCAAGCCTCAGAGATGGCAGCAATAGAAATTGTGTGTAATTGTGGAAGGCGGATGAGGTCAGCCTTATTGGAGAAGGCGTTTCTACTATTCCACTGAAGAATTCCTGCTGTCAGGGCAGCCATTGGGAACAAGAGAATATAAGGAGGAGAGTAAAGAGGCAGCGTTGGACGGTAGGGAATTATTGTAATTAATTATAGAGATAAGTAACATGATGAGAGTTTGAATAAAAGAAGAATTGTCATTTGATTCAGGGATAAAGGCATTGCAGTTCAAATTATTGCTGTTAGGAAAGACGGTATTTTGGGGAAATGGGGAGCTGATGTTACCATTTGGGAACAAGAGCTGGGAGTTATGGCCAAGATGATCATATCCGGGGGTTTTAAGAGGACGAGAAGCAGATTTTGTCATTACAGTCTTCCTGTATGACGAGTTTGGAGGAATAATGTTTTGAGATAGCTGAGGTTGATAGGCGACTTCAGCAAAAGATTTTTTAGAGGGAGCTATTATTTTAGAAGCGTGGAAGTATGATACGCTATTGGAAGCCATATAACTTTTAATATTTTTTTGGCGTGAAAGTTCGGGGCAGGATGGCTGTGTGAGAGCCTGAGCAGTTGATGCAAGTAGGGGAATTGGAAGGAGAGGGGCACTGGTCTGCTAAATGACTTTCTGCACATTTAAAGCAGCGAGGAGAAGAACGGCACGATTGGTTGGAATGGCCGAACCGAGCACTGAATTGTCGGGTATGAATAAATTTCCACTGGGAGAGAGTTGTGGAAAAGGTACACATGAGAGGGAAGAGATTGGCCTTCAAATGTAAGAACTACAGTTTGGGAGGGTATCCAAACTATAGAATCGGAAGTCCTATCTTTGTAATTAAGCCGCCTAGTCTTTAAAACTTTCCCCGAAGATGTTGGGATAATCAGTTCCGTGATGAGTTCTTCTTCGGATAGGTCTGTAGGGATACCTCTCACTAGACCCATGTGCGAGACATTAAATGAAGGGATGTAAGACTTGTATTTTTTGGCAGAGATGTAGTCAATAGAATTTATTGGCATTGAGTGCAGTTGTGAACTCTACACAAATGCGGAATCTAGCAATATCATTTTCAAAATTAATAGGGCAGGGTCAGGGGGGACGGGATCTGGTGGCTTCTTCCCCAAGGCAAAGGCCATTGGGGCAAAGAGGAATGGATGTTAAGAGAAAATAACACTTACTGGACTTGGTCAACATAACAATAAAGGCACTCAAAGAGGACAAAAAATATAGTTTTAACCTACAAAAGGCAATAAAATTGGATTTTTTCATATTCGAACAGAAAAAAACAACAGAATTCTTCAACTGTAAAAGGTTCAAATGGTGGTCAAATGTATTGTGATTTGACGTTGACGTTGTAGACAGATAGAGAATTAATTGACAACAAGCAATGGAGCAATATACACTTGAAGAATGCGGAATTATTGTTACTGCTTATTTGACCAATTTCTAGTTTGTTGTTTTAACGCAGGTGGGGCAAAAGTAATGTCATAATGTGAATTAGCTGCCATTTTGTTAGAATGAAAAAAATTGGGCTGTGTTCACGGAAAGTTTATTTGAAGGCTTGCACGAGACGCTCAGCCAAAAGCTTAATTGTTCGCTTAATTCTCTATCTGCCTCCATCATAAATTTCAAAGCACAATGACATTTGGCGCCATTTGCAAAATTATGGCATTCACATTATCACATTACTTTTGTTCCACCTTGTATTGTTCCTGTGTTTTTTTATGCTAAGATATGTATAAACAATCTTCATTCCTGAGCAATTCACAAATTTGACGCAGGCATAATATCTATAACTATTTCAAGCAACGTTTCCATTTTGAATAGTGGTCTCAACGAAGCATACTGGATGCTCAGAATATCTTCCAGAACTCAAAATAGTATTTTTTAAACAAATTATAAGCAATAATTATTCACCCATGCAAATTGAAAATATCTCCCAAGTAAAATAAATGCCGCCGGCGGGAAGTGAACCCGCAGCCTTCTGATTGCCGGTTAGGTGCTCTAGACCAGTGTTCCGCAAAGTGTGCTCCGCGGCACACTGGTGTGCCGTGGCCATTTGTAAGTGTGCCGCGAGTCCCGCGTCACTTCTCACAAAGTGCTCTGTAAATCAGTCTTTACTTTTCTGTGCGGCGCGGCGGCCGGAGGTGGCGTGGGTGGGACTCGATCGCTGGGAAGTGGCCGTGTGCTACGCCGCTACGCTACATTATCACGTGTGCTACACTACATAAGTGGGGTGCTATTGCTACATTATCACGTGATTGCGCACGAGCTATCGGGGTGCATGCGCGTGACAACATAACATTACGAATTACGACGGCGACGTTGCGCCCGCTTGTTTAGTAGTCATTCGTTAATGCTAGTGTTTGGTTGTGTCGTCGCGAACTTAATTGACTTTTATAATTGCAAAAAAATATCCCATATTACGTGTATATAATGGATAAATTCGTTAAACGTACCGCAAGTTTGTCAAGTGAAACTAATGATTCCCAAGAAGAAGCAGAGTCAACAAAGAAAAAACCTAAGCTTTTTGATCGGAAATACGATGAGAGCTATGTGCGTTATGGCTTTATATATTGCGGTGACGAATCGTGCCCAATCCCAAAATGTCTTGTTTGTGGAGAAACTTTGGCTAATAATTCGATGGTGCCCAGTAAACTTTCACGACATTTATTTATTTATTGTTTTTATTTTAGTAATTTGTACATTTAAGTTTACAAATGACTAATTAATTATTACATACAAATATACTATGTTTTTTTTTCTTGCTTGATGTGGCTCCTACACAACATCTTGAACTTTTCAATTGGGGCAGACTTTTAACAACTAAACAACCATCGGTGGCTCACAAAGATAAAGCCTTCTTTCAACGTATGAAAGACCAGTCTAAGAAACAGGTAACTCTCATGAGTTCGTCTTTCAATACATCAAGCAAAGCGCAAAAAGCAAGCTACGTGATCGCTAATATGCTGGTTAAATCGAAGAAACCTCATTCTCTCGCTGAAACTTTAATTTTACCTGTCTGCAAAGAAATTGTCAAAATTATGATTAGCCAAGAAGCCGCTAAGGAAATCGAAAAAATACCTGCGTCAGCAGATACGATCTCACGTCGCATTAATGAAATATCCACCGACATTCCATCAACGTTAATTGAAAATTTAAGGCTAAGTGGAGTTTTCGCGCTACAAGTCGACGAGTCTACTGATATCAGTGGTCACGCGCATCTCATCACAAATGTGAGGTAGACGGATGGATATGAAATAAAAGAGGAGTTTTTATTTTGTCTGCCACTACCTGGTTATACCACCGGAGAAAAAATATTCAGAGTAACAAACCAGTACTTCAGTGAACATAATTTGGAATGGCGCAACTGCTTAAGCATTTGCACAGACGGAGCAGCAGCTATGACAGGAAAAATTAGGGGATTTATAACCAGGGCTTCTGAAAAAAATCCTAATATTAAAAATTTACATTGCTTTTTACACAGAGAGGCACTGATGACGAAGTTTCTGCCTGATGAATTGTTGTCTGTCTTACAAGAAGTCGTCAAAATTGTCAATTACATCAAGTCGCGACCGCTGAACTCTCGTCTGTTTAATGCATTGTGTCAGGAAATGGGAGCAGATCATCAGTCACTTCTGTTTCAAACAGAAGTACGATGGCTTTCTCGCGGAAAAGTGCTTTCTCGGATTTACGAGCTGAAAAATGAGACCCAGACATTTCTAGAAACCCAGGGTTCAGACTTTGCTTCTCTATTTAAAAAAGTAGAATGGGTAGCAAAACTTGCATATCTGGCGGACATATTCGCTCAATTAAATGAGCTGAACAAAAAAATGCAAGGAAGAAATTGTAACATTTTAATGTCTTCGGACAAGATTGAAAGCTTTCGCGCTAAGTTGGTGCTATGGATCAGCCAGGCTACCAATGGTAGTAACGAAATGTTTCCAAATGTCATGGCTGCCGATTCAGAAAAAAAAGTGCAGGCTTTGATAGTGAAACACTTGGAGCTGTTAGCAGAAAAAATGAACTCATATTTTCCTAAGTGTGACCTGCAACCTATGGACTGGGTAAGAAATCCATTTTCGGAAAGCATTTCCCTTGGACATTTACCAATAAACGAGCAGGAAGAATTCATGGAGCTTAAAACTGATCGGACACTAAAATTAAAATTTTCTGAAACAGAGTTAGAAAAAAATGAGTATCCACTGCTGTCAAAGCGAGCTATTGCAATTCTATTACCATTTGCCACGACCTATTTATGCGAATTGGGGTTTTCAACTCTCACAACGATAAAGTCAAAAAAAAGAGAACGCCTGAGGACGATCGACGAAGAGATGCGAGCAGCGTTATCAACGATTGTTCCAAATTTTGATTGTCTGTGTTCAGTTAAACAGGCTCACATTTCGCATTAAACATCTTTTCATGTTATATTGATTTTAATAATAAATATTAATAAAATATTGTTTTTGGTAAATTTTGGTTCGGAGTGGCCACGCTTATTACGAATAATTTTTAGAAAAAAACTTTAGATATGCCGTAATTACTATAAAAGGAAACTTTTTGGCTTGGTGGCGGCGGAAAAAGATGCATTTTAATTATCAATTGCGTAAAATTCACTTCTCGAACCGATTCGGTGACAGTTTGCGGTCATTCTGTCACTGTTATGTGATAAATATCAATCATAATTACACAAACCCGGCTAGACAAACCCTGCTTTGCCAAACAAACCATTCAAAACTTGGGATGTTTTTTTAAATTATGATGACATGCAGCTTTCGTAGTTTAACCTCAAAGTTCGCCGTTATTCGTAATAAGCCTAGCCAATCCTATCCAAAATTTACCTTGTTTTTTTTTCTTTGGTGTACCGTTAAAATTTCTTGATTAGTTAGGTGTACCGTGAACATAAAAAGTTTGCGGAACACTGCTCTAGACCACTAAGCTATGTCGGCTTATTCACATCTCGCCAAATTAAGCCACAGCAAAAACGACGAGTACACAAAAAGCCGAAGGACAGACGGCAGAACCCGGTACTACAAAAAATAAGCACCCCGCAACATCAGTTCGGTATCTTTTGGGTACCCTCTCGTACACTAAAAACACTTCAAATATCGAAACACAACACTTCCACTTTCATCTTTGAAATAAATAAGCATTTGTTTTAGTAAATATGTTTATTTCTAAAAATATACCTTTTATTTGCCATGGAAACAACTCATAGGCCATTTATTTTAACTTGGTTCTTGGCAGTCCACTGCACAAACTGATGTTTAGCCAAGTACTTCACCTTCATCTTTCCCTCTCCCACTTCATTCAACCTCATAACCTTCGCCAAATTGGGAATGCTATAGTCCCACTGGCTCTGAGCAGTCGGGACTCTTGGGTGATATCACATAAAAAACGGCTCTCAAGTGTTTGTTTTAAATCTGAAAATCAGCGTTCAATGGCGAAAAGTATGTATGGAAGATATAAATTATATCAGCTTATTACAATAATAAAAACCAATGATCTTAGCTAGATCCTTTTTTTTTTTACGGGTTCAATCCCACAATAGTAGATGCAGATAGCGTCCATTATATTATACGCTGAGGTCACCGTACACGCTTGCTCCACATGCTGGCTACAAACGGAAGTGCTGCCATCTCTAATATTCAAAGAGAACTGTTGAAGTTTTCCATGCAAATTCATCTACCCGCTAGTGATTATTAATATTTACTATGGAAGAGAAGAAAATTAATTCTACTCAATATTTTAATTTAACTCTGTTGATTATTTGTAACAACATCATACAATATTTACGATTATAAACTATGCCTTGAAACATTTAGTTTAATGTGACACCACTGTTCGCCCGCTACAAGCCCAGGTATCTATTTCACCTGGACTTTCTTCGTTCGTTGGGTTCCTTAACTTTACTCCTGCTTTAATAAAATGTACATTCATTTCCAATAGTTAACAGTTACACACGAACTTCTGAAACCAAAAAGAATCTTCATTATTTATTGAAGATCAACAAAATGGTATTTTTAAGTTAAATGCCATTTAATATACGCAAGTACGTACATTGTAATAGCAATACTGGAATATTTTATCTTTTTGAATTATGTATAAAGTTTCATAATTAGAGATGTTTCATTACTTACATAACAATAAATACATATATGTTATAGTTTATGTCTAAATATTTGGTAAGGTTTATAATTAAAACTACCTGAAATTCCCAAGGTTGCCTGGGCTTTATACTCTGAGTGGGAAAAGGCGAAGGGGGTCGTTTAGAAAGATCTCATGTAGACAGTGACCTTCCTCTTGTTTTGAAGGACAAGTGTGCAAAATTTAATCAATCTCGGAATAAAACTGTAGATTTGTATAAAAAACCAACCCGCGGACATTCTTCTTTATATACTTTATGGATTGTTTTCTTAGGTCTTTCCATAACATTCTACCAGCGTAAAATACAGTTAGGGTACATAATATCAGAAATTGTTAACATCATTTTTATCGCATCTACAATAGAGACAAACAAATTTGTCTTAAAAAGAACTTCGGTGATATTAAAATTCACTTAACCTGTTGAATGCCATTGTCGCCTAAAGGCGTGAAGCGTCATTACTCACACGCCCATCCACATCTAAAGGTGAATTTTTCCTATGTGCGTGTGTATTTATTTATTAATAAATAATGATGAAAAATATAGGCATGGCATTCGTAATAAATAGTTTGTTTGTTCTGGGAAAAGTAATAAAAATAATATAAAATTGTTAAGGATTTTGTATTTGTGAGTGTTCGTAAAAATAATACAATATGTATATTAGAACAACTAAACCCTTTGGTATGAGCGTGCCAGTAAATTCGGCACGTAGAGGCCGGGTAGTAAATTTTAATCGGGCTAATTTTTTCAACTTTGTACGAGTGACAACATTTTTGTCACCTCAAGGTGCTCGCCACACATTATGATTGAACTCTTCCAGAGCTGCAGCGTACTCAAAGTGCCTTATCAAAGCGGTGAATCTCGACCCTTTAATTTAAAAGAAAAGGTGTAATGAAAGTTAAAATAAACCAACTTTTCAAAACCAAAATGTTTCTATTAACTGTCATTGGAAAGTATGCATTAGCCATTTTATAATATGAGATTGTTGTTTTCTTATAATTCTCTACACAGTTTTATGTCTCTACATGGTTAACTAATCCACAAGATAATGGTTAAATTGACAAACCTATCCTATCTACCAAACACTAATACCCTAACCAAAAACTAATTAAGAATTGTGTGCAAACTGAAAAACTTATAAATTAACCACAAAATTGTCACTTATAATCATAGTGGTGTTACTACAAATTTCACATTAAACCCAACCAATAGTTACACCACTATTAAAGTGATAAAAATATAAACACGTAAATGGCAAATAATTGAATGTAAATTTTTAACCTTTCTAGCAATAACCGCCAAACTTAAGCTGCTTTTAAATTGCAATGACTGAATAATGCAATGTAGGCTGTTTTTTTTAAGTAGGATAGTTTTGTATCGTGTTGGCTGACTGCTTATCGACGTGGAAACCCCAATCGCTAGCTTTTGTTAAAAATTTACTGCAATCAATTTACTGCTTAGCACAACATTACATTTCAACCTGATCTACGGGCTGGCGATCCATTGGCCGCTACCCCCATACTTGATGTCACACATAAGATCCATGAAGTTTCACTAAAACACGTACGAACATTGTAAAAAAACGTGCAACATGGTAGGATAGATTGTATTGAAAAGGTTAAGACATGTTCCACATTTGGTCAACGTGAAACTAAAAAGTACCAAAAAAGCTACAATCATTAATCTCAAAAAATTGTTGATCAGAGGATTTTATTAATCCACAAAGCCGGATAAATTAAATCTAAGATAACACAAGAAGATATTCAGGTATTTTTTTACTATCTTTGTTAGATAAACAATTGATACTCCACAACGTTAATAAAAACAAGTGAACAATTAATTTATGTGGCAGTCCTTCCAGTTACATTTGTTGGGGTGTTTTATAGAAATACAAATGTAACTTTATCATCAAATCGGTCATTTAATAAGAACCATTTTGTTTTTTCAACATTTGAAAGGTCTGTTAAACGCAGATTCTTTGTACATTTCAGCTTCCCATCAAATCATCCCATCATTCCCATCAGCTGACAAGCGTAACAACATGATAGATGAGCTTTTCTGCTGATCGAAAAATGTTAAAATTGCTGAATCGGTGTCAAAAAATGTAACGTTTGAATTTTGTTAAAAACACCCCAACGTAAGCATTTGGTAAAAGACTCCAAAATGTAATGAAATTCAGTTAGTACGGGAAATCAAACAATGTGCGCATCTCTATTGTAGAAGGCATAAACAATAAAAGCTAAGAGAATCAACAGAAACATTTTGAGATAAGCCGTGATTCAAGGGTCGAGTCGTCAGTTGAGGAACCGAATGGACATCTTCTGCTCCACGTCGGTCCGGTCCAGCGCGCGGCAGAACTCCTCGAAGGAGATTGTCTGATCGTTGTTGGTATCGGCTTCTAGGATGGTCCTTTCCGCGATGCTGATCAGTTGCTCCTCGCTGGAATAAATGAAAATACTGAGGTGTAGAATCCATATAAAAAACATATATACAGTTCATGTAAATCATAGATAATTTATTTATTAACTTTTGGGCTTTTAATAACGATTATAAATTAATTTGAAAACAATAGTATAACATAAACCAAAAAGATTTCAAAAATAAAGCATAAAATACAATATCCTTGTTACAATATAAGTTATTATCACACTAACTTTAAACAACCCTTAAAATTTATATACGAGTAATCAAAAAATTTCACTATTTTGTGATTACTTAAGCATAAATTATGATTACTTGTTATTTTCATTGACTAGAAAGTGTTGAAATAATTTGGCTTTGAATGTGTCAAAATTTAAATCCAAAATATCAGCGACATTTATTAGTTCATTTCCCAGTCTATGTATTAGTATGTTAATGAAATAATATATTCCATCTAGTATGTTAGTGAAATAACATATTCCATCTAGTATGTTAGTGAAATAATATATTCCATCTAGTATGCTTCGGAGGTACATGTAATGACAACAAATTAATAGCATCAGAGCAGTCAAATCTTGAATTAACAATTTTATACAGTAAAAGGAGATAAAATATTTTTCGCCTTTCAGATAATTTCGATAAATTAAGTTTACTTCGTCAATTAACATAATTGATTTCATTTAGAGGAATAATAATTTTGAAATTAATAAAGAATAAAAATATTTTTTGAATTTGTAAGCAATGAGAGTGAAAATGAGGAGACCAAATGAATGAATTATTTTCTATCTGACTTCTAACCATGTTTAAATCAGGGATGCGTATAATAATAGAAACAAAGGGAGATATGACTAAGTTTTATACCATACAGAAGAAGTTAATAATGCACCAGGAAGACAAGTAGTGATTCAAATACTTGAGTTGTATCATATTAAGAGTCAGAATAACGGAAGAGTTTTACGTGCGATACAATTAATGTATAGCATCTAATTCACCAAGTAACCGAACTCTTCATACTCTAAATCAAGGCTGCCCAACCTTTTTAACAGTTGAGCAAAATTGACGATTTGAAAGTCACTGGCGGGCCACTGACTACTGACGGTTTCTATTTGTGTTACCTAAGCTTTTTAATGTCTTGTTTTATACAACAAACAAATAAACATATTGAAATTTTATGTCGTTTATTAAAATAATAAAATAAATAGCATCTACTGCCAAATAACGAAACAATATTTTGTGTAACAAAAATCTAAATCCAAGTAATTGGTAAAATCAATGTGATTTCTGACATTGTTTTTGTTTTAATAATTATCCTATGTTAGGAGTCAGTTCAGATGTTGACAGTAGCAACAAATCAGACATATGTTTCTCAGTTAGAGATGTGCGGTATTTATTTTTTACAAAATTAAGATTAGAAAAAAACTTTTCACAAACATACGTTGATCCAAAACTACTTAAAAATTGAAACGCCAGTCTTCCTTAGGCGCCAATTTCCAGATATCTCCAAATTCTTCTGAAGAAGTTTGTGACAAGATCACTCAACCAGTACTTATTCTTGAGTAAATCACTTTCCAAAGGTAACGCCTTTTTTCTTCTAAAAATTCCAACACCTGCTCTCTCAATATGAATAAATGTTTTAACATGTTGCCCCTTAAAAGCCATCGATCAGCGCAATACAGTTGTAACTCTCCAAATTCGCTGATTTCTTCTTCAAAGAAAACTCTGAATTGACGTCTGTGTAGAGCTTTTGAACGTATGCAATTTATGCAGCGTACTACCGGCTCCATTATATCATTCAACTTTATGTCCTTTGCACACAATGCCTCCTGGTGGACGATGTAATGATAGGAAAATATTTTTCGATCCAAGTAATTTTCAAATTGGCGGGTATTTTGAAAATGGTTCACGCGGGCCACTTATAATTCGTTCACGGGCCACAATGTGGCCCGCGGGCCTGGGGTTGGGCAGCCTTGCTCTAAATAATATTTGTCTAAACTCAAACATTGACATTTTTTCCAATTCACTGCCCAAATTCAAACATGGCATCATGTCAATAATATAAACTGTTCAATGCGCATACATATAGACACACACACACAAACACTCACAAATACATTACACACATACACCTATATACTACACACGTCACCTGGTAATTAAGGAATAAACATACCACTTAGCAGACATTACAAGGAAACATATCATAGGTATCCAACATGAATATTGTATCTAAATATTGTAATTGTTTCATCACTGTAAATCATGTACTGTTTGTTTCTATAATATAAAATAAAATTTAAGAAAATTAAGTTAGGGTTACGTCAAGACCATAGATCACAGAAAAAAAAGGAGATATGCTGCTGTCGCTGAGCTAAGACCAAACTGCACGGACCATCAAAGCAGCGGGCCACTGAAAGTTATGCGTTTGGTGGGTAGGTAGAAACAAAGGTGGGATGTTGCTATGCGTGCATCAGTATGGGCGAATGATGTTGGCGGCACTTTTGTGCATGCTGTTTTATACTAATATACTAATAATGGCCCATCTTCCGTGTTTCTGTTATATGTGATGTGAATCTAACCGTGAGCACGTCATATTTGACCACTATCTTGATATGGAAAAAGATGAACGGTGTTTTCAAGCATTCCATATTTATTATAGATTTGCTATATAATTTTATCAACACGGTCCAACTGCAATACAACAATGTGTACAGGGAGCGGTTAGGTCTTCTTTTGACGATGCAACGCATGTCAAATATTTGCAGATGAAATTGTATAAGACTTCTCGACCTCGATGTGATCAATATTACAAAACTGTAACGAGACATCACCACCAGAAGTTGAAAAATACACATGTATAGACCGTTGGCCAATGCCGCATCATGTCCCTACACAAGCGGTTTTAGTAATTTTAATTTAGACTTGATATTCATTATTGATATAATAATTGTATTTACCTGATGTTAGCTCCCACCATCATGTGAAGGATAGCCAAAAGTTCATCTCTTGAAATCATATCATCATTATCAAGGTCGTACATCTTGAATGCAACTGAAAAAGAAATTATGTTACTATCAAACACAATAAGAAAATCCTTAAAAAAATGAAGAGACACAAATTTTTTATGTAATAACTAGCTGAAAAAAAAATTTTGAAATCTAATATAGACAGTGACCTTCTTATTTTGAAGGTAAAGTGCGCACAATTCCATCAGTCTCAGAATAAAACTGTAGATTTGTATGAAAATCAAATCCACACCGCCCACCAGACACTCTTCATCATATAAATAGTCTGACTTTTTTCGCCTTACTTTCAAATGCGCTATAAATAATACGCCCCGCGTATAGTCGGAATGGTGAAATACTTGACATAAATCAGGGCATCTTATGCCCGGTTTGACTAAACCAATGCTGAAACGGCTCGCAAGAATCTGATAAGACAATGTAATCTATTCCTTCTGAATATGTTTATAGTGCACTTATATCATTCTTCAAACAAACTTTGTGGTCTCATTATAATGCCTTGATCTAATAATACAGCGGTAAATATACCTCACCGGTGCATTCACCCAAATTCGCAGTTATTGAAGTCACCACATTATTAAGCGAATACATCTTAATACAAGTATAGGTATGTTCAAAGGTATTAGGAACTAACACGAAAAATTCTGCCTCAACACAGGCTAGCCTAGTGAGGTGGTATTTGAGAAACCTCAACTAACTGCACTTTTATTTTCTTTTTACCTTCATCATATTATGTTTGTATTTTTCTGTTAATTTTATAACCTTAAAAATAAAAGTTACAAATCAATGTTCACCATAATATGTATTTATAGTTGTAATGAGTAAACTTTCCTAAATAAAGATATTATTATTATTATTATAATATGCAAATCTTTATTTTTAAGAAGGGAAAAGAAAGTAAAACACTGAAATGATTAAATTTATGACACCCATCTACTATAAAAATATTAACCCCTTCAGTAATCATTTAAAAATTAAAAATGGAAAAAAAAACACCTTGTTTTTATCAATGAATTTTATTTACTCAAAATATATATCCTCATATAAAAGCCATTTCGGGCCCAAAATGGGACTGAATATTGATGTTGTGGTGCATAGTGTGAAAAAATAATTAAATTTTTTTTTTTTTAATTTCATATAATAGCCACCCGGGTATACTCGGGCGTGGTCCTTAAGAGGTTAATAACATGTCGCCACTCCGCAAAACCGTAAATACAGATCATGAGATTTAAAATCTCGTGAGAAGAATTAAAAGGTACCCTATAATAAAAACCCTATCTTACGTTTTACTAATATTGTTTCATATTTAGTTTTTTTTAAATTATTTTTTAATATATTCTAATTATACTTGCTATCACAATTTTACATTTGTGTATTCATAGATCTATTCTGTACCTACTTTATAATGGATTACATTTATGTACTGTTGGTATTTCCTATATAATACAGATATTCTCCTATGTACACTGAATCATGTATCACTTTGGCGCACGAAATCACAAAATCTTCATACAAAAAAAATAATTTTCGAAAAAAAAAAAAATCATTTTGGACTAAACAATATCAATAAAGTCAAATTTGTATTTGAAAACTTAGCATCCTATCACACTCAAAAGTCACGAGCCGCCACTGTGCGTTACTACACTTATTTACATGTTGATATAAATTATCCTCAGTTAATGTTTTTTATACTTATTTTCATTGCACAGTTTTTTTTTAAATGTTAACGAGCACTACTTTCGTAAGCACAAGCACCAGGTTACAATAGGAAAGAATAATAATGCACGAAATTGTTCATTGAAAACTGTTATTTCATGTAAAATATGTAATAGAAATCTACCCAATCTTCCAGCGGCTGAGAATTGGGAACATTGTTTTTTCATATATCTGGATGAAGTTAAGATAATTCTTCTTGAAAGAATAAGCTACATTTAAAACTGAGAAGAAAATTTTGATTTTGATTTCTTGGGAGCGTTCAACCACGTCAGCATCAGCAGCGCCGTTGGCTTGACTTTCCAAACCACATATGTTTACGTCAGCCGCTAGTAAAAAGTTAATTAATTTGGGGTAATTTACCCTGTTTCTATGGCATTCGCAATATTGTGAGGTTAAAGTAAGTTGGCAGAGTGTTGAAGGGCTAATGGGAGCAGGGAAGGGAAAAATACATTGTCAGCTTACACTTTAATTTCTCCTCGCGGTTATTCAGCTTGTTGTCCTTATGCTTCTTGATGGGACGGAAGTGCGCCAACACCTGCATGAACTGCAGGAAGTTGACGCGGTCGTCGTGGCTGCCGGCAAAAAAGGCGTGTACGATGCGGTCCCCCAGCGGGTTGATGGCCAGCTCCGGGATGCGCAAGAAGTCCTCGCGGGAGAGAGTGCCGCAATCGCCGCGGTCCAGAGACGTGAAGCGCGAGTACAGCCGCTCTATCTGGTTGGGGGTGACTGAAATCATTTTATAAAAATTAGTAAAGATGGGAAATTAATCAGAGAAATAAAATTTACAATTAACTTGAAAATCTAATTAAGCATGAGACTATTGTAAGATTCTGCGATGTGCAAGTGGAAGCGAGCAGTACCCAAAGGCAGACCTAGGAAGAGGTGGATGGACTGTGTGGAAGATCACTGGAGCAGGACGGAAAAGACTGGAGGCTGAAGGCAAATGTAGAGGAACCGCAGACAGTGGAGAGCATTTGTATAGGAAGAAGCTAAATCCCAGCCTGGAATGTAGCGCCGTAATGGTGATAAAAGCTTAGCATGACAAGAGGAATGGTGTTGCTAAATGATATCTCTAGGTCTCTTCATATTTTCAATATCGGCCTCGAACGTTTCATGTTACGCAAGAACTGTAAAATATATTATTATTTCATACACGTAATATCTAATTTTTAGTTATATTAATTGTAACATGTGTATATAGGATTAATAAATCTGTAATACACATTAAACTATTTTATTTATTTAAATTTAAACATTAGAAAAAGCAGGAAGATTATTTAATAATCATCATAGTTACATAATTCCTCCACAACACAGGTGAACTCCTAGCGTGGAGGACAATATACTATACCATTGTAATACAAATATATTTAAGAATAAATAAAAAAAAAAATTGTAAAAGATTATGTCGACGGAGCAAAAGCTAGAAAACAACTTTAAGCCATAGTTAAAATTTTCAGAAGTTGCGGGAAGTGAAAATGTTACTGTTAAAATAGGAAAACATCGTAGATCCAAATTTGCTCACCGGTGGAAAAGAAAAATTTATATTATTTAATAAGATCAGTACCTCTTAAAAAAAATAATTTGCTACAGAGAAATAGAAGAGATACAATATGATCAGTGGCGGCTAGCGCTAAGGTGCGTTGGAACTACGCACTCCCTAAATTTCGGTCAGTCTAAAAATAATAATTATCAACCAATAATAATACCACCTGTATGGTTTTGAAATGAGAATATGCTTAAGTTCCTACCTCTCCCAAACCCATCACCTTTCTGGAGAAGTATTTGAATTTTGGAACAATGGCGAGAAAATAGTGCAAAGTCGAGTTCATTTGTTTTAAAAACAGAAGAAGGATTGGGACGGGGGTCCAATCGAAAATTGGAACCGTGAATATTGTGAAGTCATATTATTGCCTAAATATATCCACCAACGAAAAACTCTGAAAGTCTATGGAATTAACATTCAGAGTTTATCATTGGTGCATAGTATAATAAGTAGGCTCCAAATGAAATTTGTACTGTCTATATATTGGCATATCTATGCTTTTTTAGGACCAATTTGTTTCATACAAAAAGCCCGATGATATCGATCTAGTGAGTGGTTTATTTATGATTGAGACTACCTAGGAAGAAAGTTGTTAGTGTTTTTCGTGTACATAATCTCTTGGAAAAGTAAAAAGAAGGAAGTTGACTATCATGGAAGTGCATAATATCGTTTTAAAAACTGATTAGTTTTGTTGTGGCAATAATTTACCTTGAGGTATCGGAATAATCAATATTATGGTACCTACCTCTGAAGAAAGTTTAAAAAAAGAATTTTCATTGAGATTAGCGAAGTCTCTTTGGACAAATTGTATAATTCCTTATTTGAAATTCAAAAAATTTAAGTTGGCTGAAACTAGAACAGAAGCCAAAATTCAGTTTCGGCTGAAAATCTAGTTTCGGGTAGGTATGTAAGTACCTACTTACAAATTTTGTGATTTCAGAGGAAATTTTGGTTTTGATTTATTAAATAAGAGAAAATTAGAAATGTAATTTTTTGGAAGCGAGGTCTAATGTTTACAGAACTATTAGTAGATTTGCTATTGTAGATAAGTAGTATCACAAATATTATGAAATACCGTACTCAGTGAAACAATTAAATGGAATTTAAAGTGCATATAGACAATTTCTATTTAACATTTGCATTCGAATTTAAACTAGTGAAGTAAGTCAAACTGTCTTATAGAGGTCAATTCAAGCCATTAATGAAAGCCGCCTTTAAGGCACTATGAGATCAAGGTCTAATCCCTCCATATCAAAAGATAAGATAATAATACTTACAGCCAGTTTCATCCTGAATCTGTGCAATTTCTTCCTCGCGAAGAAGTAGAGATGACTTATTCCCCATTCTACAAGGTTTTCTTTATAAGAGGAGCAAACGAAGAACAATAAACACAACTATCAAAGTCACGAGATTGACTTCTGTTGAGTTCTGTCGAGTTCTGTCAAACGTCGCAGTGAACTGTCACCAACTGTCACTGTCAAATTTATAAAAGTGCTGCCAGTTTAATAATTTCATTTAGCCTTCTTTTTCATTTTGGTATTTACCGCTAAGAACATCTAAAACCTGAAAGGTTCCACATACGATAGAACGAGCAATTTTATTATCATTGTAAGATACCCACACAAAAAGGCTAATTGACATTTACAAAACTACTAACTATTGCGTTCAAAAAATATTTTTGTTTTTTTTTAATAATGAGAAATCATCATCCTCCGTATCATCCTCTTCGTTTCTTTACAGATCCTCTTGAAACTTAACATGGTGGACCTAACAGTGGACAACAGTTCTTGGTTTTATTAACTTCTGCTATTTTCCGTTCTTTGTAATATTTGATTTATGAACTTCTTTTGAATCCTCTCTTATTATGTATTTACATTGTTTTCCTTATTATGTACTTACATTGTTTTTCCTTATTATGTACTTACAATGTTTTTCCTTATTATGTATTCTCACTTACGTGCGAACACTGGGAACGAAATATAAATGTAACCTTCATAATATATTATGTAACCTAACAGTAAAAATGAACTAAAATTAAACAAAAATCATTCAATTATTATTTATTGTCAACACCTCCTCTTCCCAGTATCCAAAAGAATCATAATAAGGCACGTGCATATAACTCCGGCAACTGAAAACTGAAACCGCAGTGGCAAATTCATTTTAGTTTCAGATTAACCATCTCTATTTCTGTGTTGCGAAAATAAGACTTCATTTTCACACTTGTAACAACAGTTACATTAGTTACAGTACCTACTACCTACGACTGCTCCAACTGCGCCTGCACAGGGCCGGCCCTGATCGGTGTGCAAATATAAGTACATTAAATGTGCTCTCTTTCAAATAAATTTCCTGCACCTACCTAGTAGATTTACTGTTATCTAGTTTGTCTTTATTGATCTATAGTCTTTAAAGTCTCCAACACGTTGCTAGGGATTTGTAAATAACAATCCTCATAATAGGTGAAGTAACTGGTATTTTTGACAGTACCTAGATGTTTTTTTAAGTTGTTTAGTTTTTTTTTTAAACTTTAAACATTTTTTGTATTTTCTAAAACATGTCTCTTGCAAATATAACTGAAACCCATGAGACCCATGAAGAATCAGAAGTCCCGGAAGGCCATGATCTTTTCAAAACAAATCACAGTGTAGTTGATTTACTTTCCTTCAATACTGATGATCGTCCAATAGAAGACATTGCCCACTTAAAAAAATTCTTTCTAAAGCCGCACATTTACGGCCAGAGGGAAAATGCTGAACCCTTGAACGTGGAAACGTTAAAAAATGTTATTTACGAACTTGGAATAATACCACTGTGCTGGCCAGTTATAACTGACCCACATTTTGAGAACAGAACCTGTCTACCGGAGTCTTATTACAAAAATAATGATAAGGAAAGGATATTGTTGGCTTTCGCAGAAAATTTCAGGCAACAGTACATATGGAAATATCCTACGCGAAGACCTCTTGTATTTGAGGCACCAAATGATTGTGGTTTGCAGGTAATTCACATTGTTAATCTTTAAGCAGGTTCTTGCAATAATCATTGTAGGTTCATGATTTAGGAAGGTAGGTTCTATTTGATTTAGGACAATTGATAATAATTATCCTCCACAAATGACCTCCACTGGCTGCAGTCCCTTGCCATTCGCCTCCAGTCCTCAGTCCTTCCCATTCATCTCCAGAGTAGCGATGGGTCATTAGTCACGGTACCAGCTCAAGATTTTCGTAAGACTCAAAGAGTCGACTCAATTGAACGCTAGCCGTAAGCTCAGAGCGTATGAGCAATGAGCATAGTGGGCTCGCCTGTTACGACTCGCCCGATCCGCCTCACCCATTACGGCTTTCAGCTCCTCAGCGCATGAATGATTGTACGTCCTGATACTTGTACGCCGTCTCGTACCACAAGAAAAATAAGATGCTAGGAAGTTTGTAGGCGTAGGTAAATTATGCCTATGTCCAGATGTCGGTGTGTCAGAAGCCGTTTACGTCTCTGAGTATGTAATAACAGTTAATACTTGGATAGTTTTGATGGTGCTTTTTTTCTTTAATATGTTACCGTTCAATTGAGCCAGGAGTCATAAGAATACGTCTCATCAAAAATCTCAATTGTGCGGCATCGCTACTACAGTCATCTTTCACACAGTCAATCCACCACTTCATCGGTCTGCCTCTGGGTACTGCTAGTTTCCACTGGGATACCTATTTGGTATAACCCTTACTGTCACGTCATCTGACATCCTTTCAACGTGACCAGCCCATCGCAGTCTTTAGAAAGAATATTATGATGGTCTCATGCTGAATTAAGAGTTCATGTTTCGTTTTAGTTCTGTGTAATCTATTTTCAGTTAAGCTTATTTATTAATTTTATTTTATCCATTTATACACTCAAGTTCACAAATGACTGATTATTATAACTTACATAGATACATTATCTTTTGATTAATATGGCTCCTACAATCAAGATTGTAGGAGCCATATTATATAGCCAGATCGATAGGTGCAGCCTGTATAGTTTCCGGCAGTGCATTATAAAATTCCATTCCTTTGTATAGTATACTGTTTTCTAGAAGTGTGTCGTTCCGGTTGGAACGAATCCGAAGAATCTGATTCCGAAGGAGCTTGAATCGGTCTGAATTCAAAATATAATGGAACCAATCCGGATTTACTCTCACCTGTTCTGAACTGTTGGTGGATCTGATATTGTCACCGGATCCAAACATGTTGATGACAAAAATCTTTTTTCGAAAAGAAAGTGCATTATCTCGTTTAGTCTAGATAGTCTGATTTCATTGCACGTCTGTGAATGTCCTTATTGTTTAAATGTGATATTTGAAAAGTATTTTGGTAACATGATCTTTATTATTTTATGTATAAATATCATCACATCCAAGGTCAGCATCTGTTTCACTGTTAGCCAATTTAGTTCCTTTAACATTTTAGTTACTTTTAAAAATTTAGTTCGTTTAAGTATTATGTGTTCTCTTTTGGAGAATTTGTAACTTATATTGTTTTCTATTGAAACACAAGAAAAGCATTGCTGAGCAGTAGTTAAAATGTGGAGTAATAATGGAGTTGTATTTAGTGATTGTAGTTTTTCTGGAAATTTAAATATTACAATAAAATAGTCAATTATTTATTTTAGAAAATGGTGTGCACCACCATCCGCCCCACGTGGTTACTCTTCCCGGAGATGCACACGTGGGAAGGCTGCGCCTCTTTTGTCTCCGATTATTTGGATTACGAGCCCCTTAGAAAACCCATGTTACTGGTGAGTCTCTTTAGTTCCATTTGTAATTGGTACTTTTGTTTCAGGTCAATATTTTACGAAACAAATTTAAAGCGACTTGTCTTTTTACAAGCAAACTGTTTGAAAGGTGATAAGGAGTAAATAATCAAAAGCACATCGTTTGAAGTTTATATTATATTAGAAAAATAATAAGGTACCATAGATTTGAGTCATTCAGATACAAATAAGCTTCTATCATTCTTTTTTTTCTAATATGAGATCACAATAACTCTATAAAAAAACTTAGTTGGTAATAATATCCACTTTATAATTTGGCATCTGGTATTTTAAAACGAACTGAGAGCATCAAGGAGTTCAGATAATGCAAACGATGTTATACTATTCTGATTACGAAGGCTTATAAAATAATTCACAAAAGTTTTTGTGTTGCACAGATTAAGGACTGAGAATTACACAATATAATACTTGTGTTGTAAAATTTGAATGTCAATTTTCAGTAGGTTTTGTTATTACTGGGTTGCATGTGTTTTTATGTAGGTCATGAAATGAAATCTATGAGAAGTTAGAAGAGAAGGAAGAAACTGGTACCTTTTAATTCTCAGCCTTTTGTGCTACTTTGGAAGTTGTTATTGAATTACACAAAGAGGCTAAAAACACTGAATACGGTTGAATGATTGCGTAGAAAGTCTCGAAACATTATCTTATTGAAGTGGCTGCAAAAATATCTGCATCGGAATGAATTTCTGGAAGTAGTTTTTAATACTTGGAAACTTACAAATAACACATTCTTTAGTTTTTGTTATAAATAATCGATAATATTTCTGAAATCTTAAAACTAAGAAGTCGAATCGAAATTTCTTTACTGTTTTGATTGATAAAACAAAAACTGGAACCTTTTTAAAAATTTAGATAGAAATTTTCTTACAAAACAAACTTAAACATACATATTATTTTCATTTTCTTGATATTCTTATCAAGTATGGCTCATTTTTTCTTGTTTTAATGTTATAAACTAGTTAAATTCAATAAAATTATTTTAAATGGTAATATGGAAATAACTATACGATAAGATCACACATTAAAATCTCAACTGTACATCAAATGACATTAAAACAATTAGATACACTATTACTTGAGAATTCTTCATCTAAATCTATACAAATATTAACAATAGTATTTACTAGATTATTTTTTGTACTCCTTTACGCGTAACACAATTGCGTAAAAAGTATATTTTCATTTTCACTATTAATATACAGTAGATAAAAATGCAAAATCTATAACATAATATTTTTAAAACCCTGGTAAATCAAAATAAAATGGTAATAAAATATTACCCATTCAAAAAATATGCCATGAGGAAAGAATTGCACTGCGTGTTAATAGTTTTTAAAAGACTTTTTATTTTTCCATTTCGGTTAGAACACTTGGACTACTCCGAATTTAACCTGTGCTGACTAAAATACTAACTCAAAGTTAAATGTTCAGGACAGTCAATAATTTATATGTTTGTTTTTTATCTTTCATCATTATTTTAAAGTTTACGCATTAAGAAGTTAGGCCAGTACCCACGTATTTTGTTCAATATCAATGTGGAAAAGATTCAAGGACTGTAATTCTTGCTCAATGTTTATAGAAATTTACGATTCGACTGGACATCTTGGTGGTATATCTTTGGCATCTTGTGTCAAGCTGCTTGCAAGCGTGTGGACGCAACGACAAGCATAGTTCCAAGCCAACATGTTCTATCGAACCAAACCTTCGGGCATGAATATATGTGTGTGCAAAGCAATACTGTTGATAACTCAATTGTAAACAGAGCCGGCCTTGTGCAGGTACAATTGGAGCAGTACCCTCTGGGCGCCGACTTGCTAAGGCGCCAAAGCGCTGATAATGCCTGACACCTAATACACCGCCTTTGAGGTACCACCTTTACTAGCACCAGGTGCCGTTTGGCCCAGGGTCGGACCTGGTTGTAAACTCACCTTCATCTCATAAATGATACATTTATCGGAAAGATAGGTTACAATGAAGATCTCAGTGCATTTCAATTTGGAGCAGTCAATTTGCTGCAGTTCAATTCGGAGCAGTCAATTTGGTGCAGTTCAATTCGGAGCAGTCAATTTGTTGCAATTCGATTCGGAGCAGTCAATTTGGTGCAGTTCAATTCGGAGCAGTCAATTTTGAAAGTAAAATATATAAATATAATTTTGGTGGCTTCTTTGATAAATTTAATTTATAACTTACTTGCTTATCACATTTTTGGGGCCGAAGCTCTTTTGTACAACTAAAAAATATAATTTTAAGGGTGAGCATGTCAGCTAATATTTATGTTTAAATAATTATCATCCATGATATTTGAGTAGTAAAGTTATTATTGCAAAATTAACTTAGAAAAAAATAAAATTAGTAAAAAATTCTTTGACAATAATTCCTGCATGAGAATTAAAAACTATATTACTATCTTATGGGACAAAAAAATAATGAAAATCACTAACAAAACTGTCCATAATGTTAATGGTTTGATAATATTGAACACTGACTTGATTCACACAATGTAACTTTAATGACTTATTAGATAATTACTTTCTGATAGGAGCATTCAAATTGAGCAAAAGAATAAATAGAGCAGATGCCGATACTATAGGCAATTATACCTAAGATTCGTATAATGTAAATTAGTCTATCTATCTACAAAACGTCAACAATTGACTTTCCCTGTAATGTTATCTTTGTATCGTAAAATTTGGTAACATTATTTTACAGCAAGAATAATAATTATTTCCGCCGGCTGACTCTGTCTTTCACGTGACCGTTGTGATTTCTTCTCTCGGCGTTAGCCTTGATGTTGCTGAGCAGCCCTTTGAGTTGGTGGACTTGCATCCTGGTCACACTGGGCTCCTGGCATGCCTCCAGCCACTTGAGGAACTTTTCTCCGTGCTCCAGTGCTTCGTTCACCTCACAGCCAAACTCATTTTCCGTGTTGGAGTCCTTCTCACCGTCTTCCAACTCTGGAGACTGCTTGAGAGCGATATCATTGTTGTTGTTATTGAAGAGGAGGTTATCCAATACTGCACGCACTTTGATATTATTCTTACAGCCTTCTTTTTCCATTTGATCTTTGATTGGCGGTGTTACGCAAGGTTCGGGGATGATTTCTTCAGGCTTTTCTTCGGCCTGATGAACAGTTGCTGTTTCTTCGACAGGTGCTTCCATTTTCTCTTTAGTAAGATGGGAGTAGAGGATGTTTTCGTACGATTCTGCTCTCAAGGGCGCACCCAGGTCTGCAGGCATTTTACTGTCAGGTAATCCCAAGTTACCGGTAAACTGTTTGTAATACTGCCAGAACCAGGAGTTCTTGTTCAATGAATCCAATGGGGGGATCACTGGGGGTAGGGAAGTAAGAGGTTTGGGAGCATGGGAAGGGTATTGCTCCTTGTTACTCCTACTGGAGGGAACAGTGTGTTGCATGTTGAGTGGGTTTGGGGTGGTGGGGTTGTTGGCTAGGTTGAGCATGGCTTGTTGTTTCTTAAACCAATACCACAATGTATCATCCATCGGAGTATCCTTGTAGGAAGCGTGGCTCGATCTCGGAGTTCTGCTTTTCTCCCCATAAGGATCGGAATGGTGGTGGGATTTGCTGTTAGATTTATGTTTTTCACCAGAACCCAAGCCCGTTGACGTAGAGTTGTGACTCGGTTTCGGAGATCGAATGGAGCGTAATGCTTTGGCACTTGTGTTAATACTGTTAGTTAGAGCACTTAGACTAGGATTTAGTTGAGCAATCAAACTGAGATTAGTGGCGATCTCGTTAAAGCTTAATCCCAGATGACTCTGGCCGAGGCCTGACAGCCCCGATAGGTGGTTGAGTCCGGAGAGGGGGCTTATCGCACTCATGGACATGTTAGCTCCCGCGTCCATTTTCTGTTTATTATCTTTGGGCATTGAATTATTCATTAATTCATTATTAAATTTGTTGAGCTCGGCCATATTTTTTGTTAGATCCAGGGTTGATCTCGTGTATGAAGAAAAATCAGGGTGGATGATTTCAGCAGGTTTGACATCAATATCGTCCTTCTTGACTCTTGAGAGATCTAAGCCATTTTCATCTCCGGCTGTTTGCGCGGAGAGATCGGCACAGGATTCTGGAAACTGATTCTGACCCAGGGAGTTATGCGCGTAGTTCAACACTGACGAAGGAATATCATACTTGGCTCTTTTTTCTGGCATGGTGTTTTCGGTCATCCCGTCCGAGGACTTGTCCGTGTCTGGAGTGGAGTGACGGGAAGACATGTATCTCAGCTTGTCTTCATTCTTGCACCAGCCTCTGAGCGTCGACTCAGGCACACCAATATCCCTGGCGACGGAGGCTTTGGATTCGCCGTCATTGACCCGTTGGATGGCATCGATCTTGTCACTGGCGCTGAGGGCACGTAGGGGTCGCTTTCCCTTGCTGGTGGTGCCGAGGGAGCAAGTGCCATCTCTGAAACAGACAAAATTTAAATGTTAAGTATGTTAAAAAAATTTAAGTAATCAATTCTGAATTTTTTGTTTTTACTTCACAGCGATGATTTTCAATAACTATGCATAAAATTAATTCAGCTCCAAGCACTGTAAAGGGCCTCTAGCGACATTGCCGAATAGCTTGACTACTTGCGTACCACGGTTTGCGCAGCTTCGGTATTATGATCTGCGCGCGATACCAAACAACGCGCGCCGCGCCGATTGTACGTTTTCCCATTGTCCACCGCCGCCGTTTGAATATCTAAAACATGTTGTGACCTACCTAACAATAACAAACGAAGTTATGAGAAGATCAAGTTTCCGGGTGATTAATTATTACCGAGTTGTAACCAATTGTTTGTTTAATAACAACAAATAAATGTTTCATAATAATTTGTGGCAGGGTGGTGAGGGTTATTGGGATTGAATTCCCGTTTATTATTCCACTATTCTTTTACTACACTTTCATTATTATAAAATTACGAAAACGCATGGGTAAGGTACAGGAACTCAATTTGAAAAATGCTAGAGGTGTTAGAAATTAATAGATGTTGTTTGATAGATACGCACTTTTCGTTTAAAAAATAGTTCGACAGTTCCTCTTTTGCAAACTGCACTATGTAATTTGCAATCTGTATTATGATTTACTTATAAACCCAAAACACACCACACAAGGTTAGTTTATTTACTTTATTATTATTATTATTACAAGAACACTCTCATCCAGGCTGTCGCCCAGTGGAACAGGGGATCCCGTGCGCCTTTGAGCCCCCGCATATAATTTCTACCGATTTATAAAAAGTTTCTCGTAAACTCTTGATGTTTTGTTTCAAAAAAAATATCCGATATTTTTTACGATAATATCTATACATTTGTTATGCCGAAACGTTAATTATATGAAATTCCCTCGGTAGAAAAAAATCGCTAAGTAAGCTTCGAAAATTATTTAAAACACGTTTTGTTCTGTTATTTAATATGTTTTAGGCATGAAAAAATTCACAGTGTATCTTTAAATGCAACTAAAGCTTTGTCGAGAGATTTTTGCTCTATTTCAAACGAGTCGTGTTTTATTAAATATTTTCACCATTTTTCCTTAATTGTTTTCGTTTTTTCATATTAGCTCGCTCCAACCATTTTTGAACGCTTACTATAATTTAGTTTTGAGGCCCGATATTATTAAGTATTTAGGTTCTTAGGTAATCATTGCGTAAATAGAGGTATTGTTTGTCCACGGGCATCTTTCGAGGCCAGGCAAAGAAACGAGACAAGTGCAAATAATAATAATAATGGACGTTGGGAAGGATCTTGACCGATTTGGTTTTGTTATCGCGCGGCGCCAAGCGGCCGATAGCCGATAACTCATGACGCGGGATTTCACGGTCTGTCGGGCTTCCCGTCTCCGACCCGCTGGCGTCATCCCGTTCAACCATCGCATCGCCTCCGTCCCCTCTCCTGTGATCTCAAACTCTGTCTCATCTGTGTCGTCCACCCGCCCGAGGCTTTATAATCTACATCATCTGCATAGTAGCGCAGGGCACACACCCACACGGGGCACGTCAAGCGAATCAATTATTTCGTAATAATCTGAGGTCTAAACGGGTTTCACGACCACTCAACACAGTGGCAAATCAACACACTTTTTAAAAGTGATATAAAGTCATTAAAAGCGATTAAAAAAACTAAAATATAAACCTAACCTAACGTTACCAATTTAACCTAGTTTTTTTTATCACTTTTAATGACCTTATATCACTTTTCCAAAGTGTGTTGAGTTGTCACTGTTACCTTATATACTAATGCAGAACTTTTCAATACGGGTAATTCATTTAGTCATACCACTGTACGTGGGTGGTTTATTTATGCAATGTACGGTGTACAGTAGCAGATGATACTTTCGCTGTAAAACACAAACATTATTTTAAAAACAGATTCCATGATGTAGATAGGAAGAAGTATACCTAAAAGGTGTACCTAGTATAATATACCTGAATTTTAGATTTTGGCAAAATGACGTCGCTAGTGTAAAACTACGGAAGACGTTAATAATAATATTTGGATGATTTGTATAGCGCCGTTTTTGTGCAAAATCACCTCAAGGGCGCTGTACAAATATATAATTGAACAGTTCATACTTGTACGTACGGGTATTGTACATCGGTGTACGACAGTGTAAGTAGCAGTACGTAAGTACTTACGTACTCTCAAGGAAATTATATTATTTAAATTATAATACATATTTATATGCATAATTAGGTGGGATTTTGAGTGTAATTATCGCTATATATATTTTATGCAGACTTCAGCAACGGTTAATCAACGTCAGCAATAGTTATTGTATTTCGGTTCTAATAAAAATATACTAAATCTACTAATTAAAACTCAAAAAGCCACAATGAAAATTATACTGAAAATTCCTGTAAGAACTAGCACTGACGACATCTTCACCAATCTTAACATCATGTCAATTAAACAACTATATTCTAAAACTATACTCATTTACATTCATAAGTACAAAACCCAAGAAATAACAACAAACACGTACAATAGAAACACTAGATCTCATGGTCAAAAACTTATCCAACAAATAACTACTAATACAACTTTTGGGCAACAAAAGCTTATTAGTAGTTAAAGCTTCTTATATCATAGTATTAAACTCTACAATAAAATACCACTCAAAAACCTCAACATTATAACATTTAAATCTCAAATAAAAAGCTGGATACTTAATATAGGGAGATCTGAAATAGAAAATATACTGATATCAAGAAAATATACTGATATGATACTAAAACCGAATCTACTAAACTGAACTATACAAAAAACACTATCTTACTTATTTTAAAATAAGTTAAAAAAAAAATTATACTACATGATATATGTTTGTAATTAAGTTCATATGTTACTTTGTTGTAATATTAATTTCTTATAATTAAATTATAATATGTAAATGAAATCCTCAGCACGAGAGATCCCAGTGAGGATATTATCATTATCTCTATATGTTACTAAGAAAAGAATACAATAAATCACATTTATAACGTTCCATTATATTTATGAATATTTGCGGTAAGTACCTACATAATAATAAATGATTATACCCAGTGGCTGTTCTTCAGGGTAATACTGGGGATGATCCCCAATCCCCACCCGATATTCCCGAAACTAAACAATAGAAAAAAAAAACTGGTCGAGGCTTTTTTCTTCACGAAAATAAATACATTTTTTAAATATAAAAGCAGTAATTAACATTTGCAGAAATATAATATAAACATTTATTTCATAGTCTAAGGACGGTTTTTTCACAGAATTTTAAATTCCGTAACAATTTCAATTTAACATTAAAGTAGTTTGAAAATCTTTCGATGCTGTGTGTGGAAAATGTATTCAAACATGCCCTTTTTAAAATAATAATACCTGTAGGTACTATTCAGCAAATGGGATCACTCGAGCGTTGACAAACTGGCCAATTCGTTTACTGCAGCGCTATCGCAACAGGACCTAGACGCTTGTCCTGGTTCGAGCACGCCACGCAAACTTAGTCGGTGTCGGTACCTACCGACTAGAAGAGTACCTACCAAAGTAGTCAGTAGCCATACTATAGCCAATGGCCAGTACCTACCATCACTATGCTAAGTTAGATTTAAATGGCAACTCCAAGACGGTTCAAAGGTAAAATTGGTAAAGGTAGTGTATTTTTTACATTATGTAAACACCGACAACACGGTGCTCAGATATTAGCGATTTGGAATTGATTGTATTTTATTATTCTAGTTAGTTAGTTTTACACTTTGTGAGTGGGAAAAATTCATTTCTAAATGTTTTTTATATCTTTGGAATGTACACATCAAAGAAGAGGTGGTACCATGTGGAAGAGAGGCTCATTAGTAATTAAAAAATCTTTTTCTTGTCAACATTCAACTTCAGGGAACACGACAATTATAATTAATTCATAATAAAGTAATAAGAGTATTGAATTCATAGTAACAAATTGAAGAATAAATGATATATTTAATTAATAACATTAAATCCGAAAATGTTTGTGTACCTACAAACCATACTTCCCAAACTATGAACCTAACAATCCATTTTTGTGCATGTTTGGTTCATCTCTCCCGACGTAAATGTTTGTTTCTTGTACTAATTGTTCCAAAATCGGTTTTAATCGATGTTGCCACAGTAATTAATAATTTATTTTATTGTCAAACTGTAGGTACCTAAGCAGCCAGTAGTCAGCTAGCCAGTACCTATCGTCGCGTCATAGTCATGCTAAGTTATGTAGCCGGTTACCTACCCTTCCCCCTTTGGGCCCGCTGTCCCCTTTCGGATTTGGCGGGTCCGGCGCCGAGAGCCGCGGGGGCGCGAAGTTATTGCCTGGGGGCGCTCGCGAGAGGGGGAGGGAGGGGCGGGTGGTTGCCCCCCGCTACGTGACGCCCGCATCAGGTAGGTACCCGGCCAAGGCGACCCCCTCAGACTTATTTCGCCCCCGCAAATGTCGGCGTTTGTCAGGGGTCGATAGTCTTTTGCAATGATAATATGTAAATACTAATATGTAGATTTCTGATAAAACACCTTTTTGTTGCTATTTGCTAACGAAATTATTCGTTTCTTCGAAAGAATCGGCGTGTAAAAATATTACTAGGTAATGTTATTATCAACGCTTATTTCCATGCGGTGTGGGGTGTAGGTCTAATGTATAGGTACATATTATTATCATATTCCCATTTCTTATTTACTTTAGCAACTAGGTACTCGTAATTTAACGATCGATTATGTGACACGGTGTCTTGATTTCATAATGCATTGTGACAGATTTTTTCCAGTTTGACGTCATGAATTTTACTATGGCCACACTAAGCTACTCACTTTGTCTTTGAAATTTGTTCTTCATATACATCCCTATACATTTTTTTCCTATTCGAATTTGACAGTTCGTTTTAAACAAACAAGGAAAAACAAAATACTCAATTTTTGTAACGTTTTTTAATTTATAATTTTGATCTGTGATTTAGATTTTGTTTTATTTTGAGTTAACATCTAATAAAATGCTATGTTGATACATAAATTTTCAGAAATACAAAAAAATTCTTTCCATGTTAAATCTGTAAAAATTCAAACATAAAATTTTCTTAGGACGGGTTTATCAGAAATTTTGATCAATTCATCAACAGTTAATTTTCAAGTTATGTGAAAGTTTTATTGAAGTTCTGTTATTATATCAACATGGGCCAGTTGCTTCACAGAACTGAAATAATAATAGGACTTGATTAGAACTTTCACAGTCCTCGAAAATTAACTGTGAAATTTGATGATTTGTTCAAATTCTCTAAAAAAAACCCGTCCTTAGAATTTAGAATATGATGCAACCTTAACTCCTTTCGTGGCTAAAGTAATAAAAATGAATTTGGACCATAGTGCTTTTTTAAACATACACTCATTTTCTTATGAGTAACCATGTTGCCAACATGATTACGTTGCCATTTGAAACCTTTTTTTATTTTTATATTAACTCCACACAGGAGGCCCTGAAGAAAATAATTTCCCTCAGGGCCTATGTCATCTTTGGGGATGCTGTGTGGAGGGTCTTTTTGTGGAGAGGAAGGAGTGAACATGGGTCTTGAAGAGTCCCATGTTGTAGGAGGAAGGAAACACAGAGGCCGGCAGTTCGTTCCACAGCCGAGCTGTTGAACTTAAGAACGAATCGTAGAAGCGACCCGTTCTCATGTGACAAATGTCAACCGTGTACAAATGTTGGGCGCGCGTTTGGCGTGTATCCCGACTACGCACCGGTGCCGAAGGGATCAATGACGCTAGTTCCTCAGAGCATCTTCCATTGTAATACCGATAGAACAAGGATAGCATACCTACCTGACGTCTGTGCTTTAAAGATTGCAGTCCGTCTGTTAAGATTGGGGAATCAGTCAAACGGACCGCCCGTTTCTGCACAGAGTCAAGGGTTTTTTGAGGTAATTTGGGGCTCCGGACCAGAGATGGCTGCCGAATTCGACAGTAGGGCGCACTTGCGATTTGTACAGGGTCAGCAGTTGTGTACTATTAAAGTATCTGCGGGCCCTGTACAGTACGCCCAGCTTCTGAGAGGCCAACTTTACTCTGGCTTCGATGGAGCCCCGTACCTGAGCTGGTCACTTATAGTTACACCAAGCATATCAATGGAAGGCCTGTTCGGAAGATTGCTTCCGCTGAAGGAGACTAGATTATCATTTGGATCCCTTTTAGACGTAATCAGACAGGATTGGGTCTTTGAAACATTAAATTCGACGAGATTATTTTGAACGATCGCAGCGCCACAAATTTTTATTTACTAGTAATTCCATATTGTACCACAGTTGTGTTTTTGCATCTAGCCAGTTATGGCTACAGTGAATAGATGTATGTATATAATTCAGTGACAATGCTCCTGTGTGTGATGTTTCTGATGCGTAAAAGGAACTCGAAACCTCCATACTCAGTATGAAATATAAATACTCGTACGTAGCAAAATAAGCCAGCAGTGTTGATTACATCATTTAAACAAATAATATATTTATATTAAATTAAATAATAGCCCATTCGTATCTGCTTGTTCGGTACCCCTGCCGGTCGGCATGGCCGATCAAAGTCCGCGGAGGGGACAGCCGCCCCTCTCTCCTCCAACCCCGCCGGGGTGGGCCGCCGCGGATAAGCAAAAAGCTCTACGTGAGAGCTCGGGTCAAAACTGACGGAGCGAAAAAAACACAGAAAGCCGCTGGGACCGCAGGCAGATTGAAATGGAAGATAATGCGAAGCCGATATTTGTGTACGTTTGGCACGCAAGCGGTGGGAGGCACCTAGCCGCACTGTGCCCGTGCGGGTAGGTACTAGGTACCTACTTCAGTTCGAGGAATTATTAATTTACGAAGGAGCCGTGCGGGTTCCTACCTAGTTCCTAACCACCCAACTGGCGGGAAAGAATGTTAGTTTGATTTTGAAATGTCTCGCGGTCTCGCCAGATTGAATAAATATCGAATAGCGGGCGGTAGGTACCTAATACATATTAAACTGATAACAATCAACCTAATTATTATTTAGCTTACCCTCGAAAAAAACATAGGCACAGAATACAGATTGATGTGCTGATCGAGACAAAGAACAATTTTAATAAATACACAGAATGTTTGTATAACATCTACAATAACGACAAACCCGACTGCTGTGATATAAGTGTGTAGGTATCCAATGCAAACCATTTAAAACAACTCAATTAATGTTAAATTGCCTACTCATTAATTGTACGGATCGCCTATTCTGGGATAGGAACCCAAGTTCATAGATAAAAAAGCACAGAAATGCAAATGCTTTGAATGACTTTGAAGTAAACCGAGTATTCTAATATTTACACCTATCGTATAACACAACAATACTTCAGTTTCAGTAATTGTAGCGAGTTTTCCATTATTATTTATCAATAAATTCAAATTAAAATGGATTCATCCAAAATAAACTTTTGAAAATTGTAATGTTTGCAACACTGCGAAAGATCAAAGGGCGGCATGATGGACACCCGGGTGTGCACGGTACATGGCAGATTACCACGGGGCCGGGTAACCCCACGTGTGCCGGATGCCAAACAGAAACAATTTACCCCCAGTTGGCCCTACTCGGTCCTTCCAGGAAGCGCTAAATGGTAGAATGGTCAACATTTGAGTCGCGGTATGGTCCGGCCGCTGACGGCTCCCATGTAGATCCTCTTTCCATTGCATGCGTATTTTATGAAAAAGAGAGAGAGGGTACGATGAAGCTTTGTTGTGCCCTTATTAGAACACTCAATGTTCATTTACGAGATTTTAAAGGCAGCACCCATAACTTTTCAATTATTTATGTAAAATGGCAGACCGAACGTCCTCGATTTAACAGGCCACGATAACCAGTCAAACGCTCTATATTTTGTTAACAATACATATTCTTATTTTTGTACATCAGGTTTATACCTACAAATAATTATGGTAAGTATTTACTATTTACTGCTGTTATAATATGTCAAATGGATATGGTTGTATGTATTATTACTGTTACTATTGTGAATTTACAATCTTCAAAATATTTTTTTTTTATGAACTATGTATGTAAAAGCCCAATGGGCGTATAAATAAATAAATAAATTTGAAAAGTTCCTACACCCATACCGCGGTATAAATAGATCATCTACCTTACTTATTAGATTCGTACGCGCCGGTTCAGCGTTGGTATAGTTATACTATTTTATCGACATTATGCGCCTTTTTGAATAAATGGCATATAGAGCTCCGGGCCAAAAAGGCCCCTTTCTCTTTCATCATGATTTTAAATTTTGGTTCTAGGATACATTATGCGCCGCGTATATATTTAAAGCGCAATTGTAAGGGGGAATATTTTTACGTGTATTCATTTCATTTAGCTATCGAAGTGAACTATCGCGAAACTGCGCTATATAAATTCATTGTTATTATGTATTATTTCTAGAGAAGACCCATGTATAATCATGAGATATTGTAGTTGTAGGATTTGTGAAGCTGAAATTATTTATACAAAAATTTTTTCCTCAGGATCATTTGAAATTTACCTTTCTCATGTTACTTGAAAAATTACGACATCTCTCGAACACATTTCAAATAAAGAATTACCTATGTAAGTAAAAATGTAAACGATCATTTGTTCGAAATCTTAAATTTCTGAAAGTTCTTAACCGATTGCTTTGAATTTTGACACAACGTTGCATTCAAATACGCGTGTATTTTTATATAACATCAGCGGCATCTGTTTGACAAATATACTTTTTAAAAAAAACAGCGTCATCTCTTGGAAGAAAGCAACAAGTTCTATTGTTTTTCTATCTGCACAGACACATAAAATGATTTTGTTATCTGCTTTACCGCTTGTTTCTTATGATTTAATACTTATCAGTTCCAATTTAAATAAAAATTAAAAGTTCATTGAAATCGATTAATTTTACGCATTAATGATAGAACGTCCAAACCCTTGTCCTGCCGGAAGGAGCTTCCGGAAGGACAATTCGACGAGTGTGCGTCCTGCCAGCAGTACGCAATTTTTTGCGGTTTTTGTATGAATATAAGAGGCTGTCCTTCTAGCAGTACTCGACTTTTATGCATGTTAAAAATAGGCAGAGGTGACAAACTTTCTGTATTTTATTTAATAAAATTAGATATGGGCGCTTATTAACATAACAGGGTAGAAAATAAACAAGAAAATGAAAAAAAAAACGAAAGTGAAAATTGTATTTATTTTGAGAAAATTAAAAAAAGGTATAATAAAATAAGACATGGGCGCTTATTAATATAACAGGGTAGAAAATAAACAAGAAAATGAAGAAAAAAAAACGTAAGTGAAAATTGTATTTACTTTGAGAAAATTAAAAAAAGGATTATGCTGGAATTCCATTCGCGATATGGTAGGTGAAGCAGTTTCTTCCTGTCTGTGGAGAGCATAAAACACATCGCGGACCACATGTCTTGCAAAAAAAGCTCGCCTTCTGCTGTTTTTTGTTGACTCTGGAGCAAACTATACATTTGCGTTGAACTCTCTTTCTGTCATCTGATTTTGACAGGGCCTCAAGAATGTGTTCTCCGCTGTGAGCGATGTTCTCGTGTGGTGGCGGCTCATTCTCTTGTAGGTTATCATCGTCATTAATAGTTAGAGCTAATACCAGGTTGGTAGTAAACCACCTGTGAGACACCTGATCATGTTCGGAGCGAAAGAAATTATTAAAAACCAAATACGCATTCGTTTCTATAATGCCCAGAACTGAGGCATATATTCTATGTTCCCATTTTTGTGTGCCCCAAGCTTTCTCCAATGCCAATCCATCCTGCCTAATGTGATTGTGAATATCGATAGCCGCAGCCCCGTCAAAATATTGCTGGACTAATTTAGGCCGATCGACTTCTCGGTAAAATAAATTTCCTTCATCGTCCCACCTTCTTTTGCGTGATGGCAGGCCAGGCAGTGTCGTTTCGCAAGTGGCTACAAATGTATGAATCTTTTTGTCTCTCCAGGCACAGGCAGTGAGCTGCACAGAGTCTTTTTCTGCTGTACTCACAACAGATGCCCCCTTATGCGTAGGACACTGAGCTGCCATCTCAGACACAGGATAGAAACTATGTGCTGTCTTTACCAGTCCAATAAAATACAATCCAACTTTGAATAACTCCACAGCTGTTTTGACTGAAGCAAACCAAGAGTCACCAACTATAACTCTGCCAGAACCATACCATGGCTCTGTCAATCTCAAAGTAGTTGCAGTTCCTGCGCCAAATTCTCTTTGCCATTTCTTCGTACTCATTGCTTCTTTGCCCTCATTAATTTCCATTCTGATCATAATGTTTGTGTCACTATCACACGCTGTTTTTACTTCACAACCGACTCCTTTTGGTTTTCTTTTAATCTTCATAACTGCTGGCATTCCGTTTTTGAAGTACGCACCCCTTCCATACCAGGCGAACATGGATTCATCTACAGTTATTTTTGACCCAGGATGGATGGTATCTTTTAGTTTATCATTCACCATCGTTACTAATGTTCTAGTGTTACGCCATTTATCAGAAAAATCAAGGTCTGAGGATTGTGTGAAGCGCAATGCCATGAGAATGATCTCAAATCTTTGGCGGCTCATACCAAATCTTTGTCCAAAATTTGCAGGGGGATATATTCCATCAGAGGTGGTATTCCAATAGGATCGTCGATCTGGAAGTTCTTGAAGAGTCATAGCATATAATATGCCAAAAACAGTTAATAATTCCTTCTCGTTCAACAGTTTTTGTCTTGCTGGAAACGAATAGTTGGTGCAATGGACTATGTAACTAAGCTTCTCTCTCGGAAATATCATGAAAAATGCATCCTTGATACTTCGTGCGGGCCCCAATGGTACTAGCAAGGTAGCTTTGAAATAGCCTTGTTGTCGTTGATCGACACGTATTGCTTCATGAAAAGTCCAGGTAACACCCTTTGCAACTGTTGTATTTCGAGCAGAATTTACGTTGCTTGTACTTGAATTCGGATGTACTGAAATACTTGTCTCGTCATCTTCGCTCGAAGAAGAAGAACCCGATTCAGACGATGCTGAAAAAAAATCCATTATTAGTGATCAACAGACGCAAAGGGGTGTAGGTACTCAATATATTTAAACTTAAAATTATTTTCCAAATAAATATAAGCAATAATTATTAGCCAGAAACACCCATACAAATTGAAAAAATCTTCCGAGAAGAAATAATAACCGCCGACGCGTCGCGACGGTACTCACACCCTCCTGATTTCCGGTCAGGTGATCGATCCATTGAGCTACGCCGGCCTATCTCCTGTCCCGTCAAATTATTCAATATGTATTAGAAATATTTCGTTCAACAACTATTGCTTATTTTATTATTTCACCTAAGAACAACATACTTTATTATAGTAGGGAAGGCAATTTTACTTGCTAAATTCCCCACTAGATAGCGTCGCGACAAATTATGTCTACATTTTATTGGTGAATACTTAGAATTGTCAAATATTATTATTTTTCGTCGTCGGCAGTTATTATATCTTCTCGGAAGATTTTTTCAATTTGTATGGGTGTTTCTGGCTAATAATTATTGCTTATAATAATTTGTAATCCTTTGTGATATGCATAAAAACCTTGTCTTATAAACATTAATAAAGTTTATCAGTTAAAAAATAATAAAAATATTTTTAATACACACACACCCAGGCACAGACACACAGGCAAGCACGCGCCCACACACACAGACACGCAAATACATACGCATACATACCCATACAAGTCAAACTTAGCAAAGTTAATTTATGTTGTGCCTGTCAAAAAAAAATTGTCAATCACGTAAATAATGGAAACGAACAAGCAACCTCCAAGTACTATTTTTTCTATGGGAATATACTAGGCTTACTATAAACGTAAGCCTATGAATAAAATAAGAAAGTTTGTACTTACAATGTTCTTCATTTGTATTTGCTTCCACTAAATTGTCATTTTCGGTTTCAGCAATTAGAACTCCAACGGGCACGGTTGATATTTTTTTGTCAATTTCCCAATATACCCTTGCATAATTGTTTTCTAACTTTTTTACAGTGCCCCAACAATAACTAATGTCGTAATTATCACCAAAATGTTTGCGACTCCATGTGTTTAGGCCATCATTTTCGTCGAAATACGTGGCTTTGACGCGAACGCGGACCCCACGTCTTATACTCGCCGCCATTTTGGCCAGACTGATCGCAGAAATACGATTCAAAAACTCGCTGAATCAGAAAGAGACGCACTATGCAATGCAGTTAACGGCATCCTGCTAGCAGGCCTACAAAGCCGCATATAAACAAAAAACTTACGTCCTACCGGTAGTACGTAAAGTCCTGCTGGCAGGACGCTGGACGTTCTATCATTAAGCTGGAATATTTCACACCACGCATGCACCGACAACCACATAGTACGAGTATGTTTAATTATTAGCTAAATGAATTACATATATTGACACCGATGAAATCTCAGTATCAGCTTAGTTGAATTAGTTTGAATCAAAAATAAAGATCAGTTCAATTGTTTAATAACCTTGTGACATGAACGGTATATCTTAATTGACCGTTTACTTCCAGAATATATGAGGCGAATGTGAATGGTGGAAGAAATAGGGGACCCCCTAGGAAGACATGACACGATCAAGTGAACTAAATACAGGGTTTTCCAATAAGAGGTGTTATTTTGAATAGCCCGCTATTTCGGTAGATGTTACTTTTGAATCTGTCATTTTTTGACATTTGACAAGTAAAATACGCCATTAATAAAAATGACTCCGCCGTACCATAAACCGCACCAAACAGTCACACGTTGACGATAGAGAGGCTTTTCAACAATAACTCTTGGGTTTTCCGAGCCCCAGATGCGACAATTTTGCTTGTTGACGAAGCCACCGAGGTGGAAATGGGCCTCATCACGCAAGATGATTTGCATTTGATTCACTCAAGTGAATTTTAATCATTTCAATGCGTTGTTGAAGCGTGTAATCGTTCCATTTTTATTAATGGCGTAGTTTCTACTTGTCAAATGTCAAAAAATGACAGCTTCAAAAGTAACATCTACCGAAATAGCGGGCTATTCAAAATAACACCTTTTATTGGAAAACCCTGTTTTAGTATTGGCAATCACAATAAAGCAACCACTGTCATTAGTATTATTAATTGTCATTACAAATGTGTAAATACGAAAAGAATTATTGGAACACCCTGTATATACTATAATTTAACCCCTTGGGCAATTTTGGGAGATATTCTTCACAGACAACAATCAATCGTAGAGTCTTTTTGGGAGATATATCTCCCAGGTTTACACGGTCTCATAAATGTTATGCTATCTCATTTTGTATTGAGGTGAGAAATATGATTTGATCAGTGTTAGAAAGAGAGAATACCGTGCTTTCAGTTTTCATGAAAAATTTACCATAAACGAAAACGAAATTTGAAAAAAAATTGTCAAGGTTTGCAAATTTTTCAATCAATATTTTTGTATTAAGCAAAAAAAAAGTGAAGTGACGATATCTTTTATAATTACAGTTTACACAATAAAACCATCAGCAAGCTACTTTAAAGACTTTAACTTTGTTTGCGTTCAAAATGTTAATATTTGTAATTGCATTTGTGTTGTTTTGTAATGCTAAAATTTGAAAGTCTTTCATCTGCTTTCAAGAACAGTAATTTATTTTGAAATATGTTCAAACAGTTAATTTATATATGCAATCGAATGTAATGCGAAACATTTTCCGAAGAAATTGTATTCTGACAGTTGACATAAGAGAAGCACATTGCAAAATGTCAGAGGCTTTAGGCGTTAATCATGCACGACATATATTTACTTGGTGATTACCACACTGCACGAAGCCAGTAGGACTATTGCAATCTCAATATTTCTATTAGCTAGCAGAAGATTGAACCTGCGACCCCTGTGTAGGCGAACCCAGCGCTTTGAACCAATCAGTCAATAAACCGGTATTAGTGAAGGTGTAGGTTTGGAATACATACTGCTAGTTTGGTTATTCAAATCATCATATGTGAAATAATTCACTTCGATTATAATTAGGTATTTGTGTAATTCGGTAGGTACCTACTAACTGTCGGTCACAAACTTTTACGAAAGTTTGTTAATGCCACGTTATCGGACAGCTATCGGCATGTCATAACGCTGCAGATTACGTTATCCGAGGGTTATTTTGGTTTTCTATTATATATCGGCAATCTTATCTGGAAATCACAATGCAAACCCCTCGACAACATTATCGCAGTGATTTCGAAAAACAAACAATAATATTATATCGAATTTAGATACATAATTGAGATCTCGCTATTTAAAGGGATCCTGTGGTATATGTCTTGTCAAATAGACTCACACATTCGCCATATAATTAGGCCGCAGATAGCATTGCCTTTCTGGAATTTTCTCATTTGAAAAGTTCTTACCTAATAATCGTTGTATAATGTGACGCGGCTACTCAATTTTAATAATGCTGTGATTCGTTCAGTGCTTTTTTTTGCTCTAATTTCTGTCATAAGTTTGTTTTGTCTTTACGGTCGAACCAGCCTGTTAGTAAATAGTTGATAGAGGTGAGTCATCTCTTAAATTAATGTATCGTCTGTATTTGTTGCTTTGTGTGGGGTTGAGCTTAGTGGCATTTTTTGTATTCAAACTAAAGAAAGTATATCACAGCTGTGGGCCACAAAGATGTTCAGATTTTAAGCATATTTAAATTGAGAAGACAGCAGTTTCTATTATCAATTACTAACTAATTAACCATCACGCTGTTTTCCGCATAGGTAGGCAGAGAGGACGGACCGCCAAACAACTCGGTCTTGGAACACACTTTATACATCGTCTCATACATACTCTTCTATTATTCTGACTGTATGGCCCAACTCGAGTATCTGATTCCTTGATCATTATTATCAATTAACCCTTTCAATATCAGTGTTGTAAGAAAATATTTAATATCTCTTAATTTTTTTAAACCAATAGCCCCGTATTTAGGCTTTTATTTTTTCTACTAGGTTGCAATATTTATTCCAGCCGCAAATGCCGTAATTATACTGACGCATCTCGTTTCAGCTGTTTTGTTTGGACTGGTGGGTACATAATTATTTTTATGTTATATTTATGCTGTTAAACTGTAAATTAATATCTCTTTTAATTAAACAACACAGGTGAACTCCTAGCGTGCTAACTATTTTATTTATTTATTTAAGAATAAATAAATAAAATAGTTTGTGTGATGTTTTTTTTTTCTAATGAAAAATAAACCTCTGAGGCTTAATAATAATTAAAATCGAATTAGAAAAAATATCTTAATTGGTAAGCAAAGCAAAATTATGCACGCAAATAATTATTTAAGGTGTTATAGTAAAATATGGTCTAAATAAGGTCTAGCAAACGGTCACGTCGCTTTCTGCAGGCTGCAAGATGGACAGAAATGACGATACTTTGCACACCTCTATCCTGCCACACGCTCATGCTTGACATGTTCCGTTTGATCTCTTTCTGGGACGACCTCGACCTCTTCTTCCACCCATACTTGACAGTTCCTTTCGTGGTTCTGACCGTGTTTTGAGATTCATTTTCCATCGACTTTTTTCGCGAATGATATCTACTTAAAAACTTCTCTCAGCGCAAAGTTTATGTATCAACAACACAGCTGAGCGGTTAAGGGTTAACTGTCAAAGTGACATATGCGTAGATTTTTGCGGGAAAAATCGCTGATGTGCGATAAAAACATTTACATAGTTTGGCGTTCGCTCAATTTCCGTTGGTGAAAGCGGCGGTGAGTCTCAACTATTTAGACTCTTGACATGACCCGTCTCAAACATTTGATTAAAAAAAGTTCAATAATAGCGTTAAACTCATTAATTTCTAGTCAACAGGTACGCAATAAATTCATAAACATTAACACGCTCAACATTGTTTGAACTATGAACCAAGTAATTATTTGTGTTAACACATTAAATAATACAAACTACCTACACACATTACAAATACAAAGATGTGTCAACCTGATGTTTGTTTATTGGCTAATTTATGTTGTTTTAAGTTTATTTCAAAGGGGAATTCCCTTTTTATTTCCTTGTGAACGGCACGGAATTAAATAGCTAATTAAATATTACCTTTTTTATTGTAATGGTTAGTGAACTTTAATACCTAAAGAGACGTAATAAAGAAAGGTGTCGACATAATCTTTGTTGTTTTTGGTGAAACAAATTATTTTAAGATTTATGAATTTATCAGTAATCATTATAAATAATAAAACAAAACATTGTATTGGATTAGGTTATATCATATTTTAAACTACTATAAAGTTTTAGCTCTCTTGTAGATTTTTGAAATTGATAACAATAAATTGAGATATATTTTTACAAAAAGTTAAAAAGGATCCAATGAACAATAAAAATCGATTATTGTAATTGAAATGTGGATTAATTTGAACCATACAAAAGAATAATTCAGAAAAATAAATATTTAATAATAATAAACAGGAATTATTCTAAAAATATACATTTAAAATCGTTGGTATGTGTGCAAAAATTAAATAAAAACGCCAAACAATAAAGTACCTACCTGGTGTTCATATTGCCCGGTAAAAGTTCCATCTTGTTGAAGGCCCCCGGCATATCAAATAACAAACACGAACTCGCAGACATTGACAACAAACAGTAATTATATTATCAGGCCGACATTATTTATATTTATCAAAACAATGCGACACGGTCGGGTATCAACGCCGACTACTGTACTTTTATCACTGGCGAAATTCTCGGAAAATATTGACACAAAGTTGATCAAAATAATGTTTATAAGTTGGGATTGTTATCAACAACGACACAAAAGTTTGTTTAAGTTTCACAAATAAATTAATAATTGAGAAAGTTTGTTTTAAGTCAACACAGGACTTAATCACTGCGGGTGACAAACTGGAGTGACCCTTCGCGAATATTTGGAGGAAGCAACCCCGAGCGGTGACTGTTAACAGTACCTGCTTGATCGGAACGAGAGTTGACACTATCGGTAGCGGTAAAGGAGCGAGCGTTCGAGAGCGGAGAGCGACCGCCGCGCGAGACCGTCCACGAAAAACTGCGATTATTGTAGCGGCCCACGAGGCCGTGTTTACCCCCGCCAGCCCCGCGCCCCCCGCAACAGAACTAATCATTTTAAAGCGAGTGAATGAAGCGGTCGGGCGGCCAATAAAAAACCGCAGTCGCAGGGTGCATGCGCCGCCCGAGAACCGGCGGGAAAGTCGGCAAAAGCTGGGAAAAGTTTCGTCAAACTTTCCGCGCGCGCGAAACTTTTCAACTTTTTAAGTGTTCGGAATTCAATTTTAAAAGTTTTTTTGGTGACTTACGCTCGTGTTTTGTGGTGGTTTCGCATGATTCTTCTTATCTCGTGTCGGGTATGCGTAGATTTCTAGTAAGTTTGTTGGTTGGTTGGTTGGTTGGGTGGTTGCTTGATGCTTGCTGCGAGTCGCGGCCGCCGGGAGACGATGTCCGGCCGCCGTCCTTTGTCCACTACGATCAATACCGAGAAACTAACAGGTTCGCGGAGTGTGGCCGCGGGGTGGGGATTGGAGAGGGGCGGGGGGCGCCGGGCTGGCCGCGCCGCGCCTAAGGGTTGCACGGGTGGAGCCGAGATTCTCCACTCTCCATTAATACATTTTAAATAAATATTCATAAGAAAACTTTAGCATCTTTATTTGTGCGAGACAATCATCATTCATAATTTCCAACTCAACTTGTAAATAATAAAAAACTTAAATTAAATTTAAAAATAGTTAATCTATTTTTCAATTGATATCGGCTATAGTCGTTCTGCTTTCACGTCTTTTGCACTTTGATAAAGCCATCAAAAGTTGAAAACGCTAGCTTACGAAATTAGCAGATCTGAATAATTTCCAAAAAGAGTAATCTTCCATATGTAGCAAATGTAGGCAACTATTAAATCTTGTAGATATTCCCCGATATGTCAGCACTAAAACTGAAAAAAAAACTAGAAAGTGAACACTGCTCTCAGATTCCAAACTAAATCATGCTGTAAATGTTTGTATTTCACTAAAAGAATCCCGCCATGAACGGAGCATGAAAACAAATACACCCATGTCGAGTGTCGAGAGAGTTACTTCAGTTTGTAGTTGACCATTCATCAGATACCGCGAAACGCCCGCGCCGCGATCGCCTCGTGCTGCGGGCATCGACGGTATCAGCCCCGGGCAAAGGACGGATGGAGCCGATGAAGGCCGCTATACCCGCTGCACTGAGACTTGTAACTCGCAATGCGTAAGCCGGGCCGAGACGCAGTCGAAGCGATGGTTATTGTTATTATTCATTTTGGGGCAATACCTACCACCTACCCATTAGGTGTATGCATGACCGATCCACAGCGCCCCGGCCGCGGTCATTGCCAGCTAATGAGGCATTTCCTGTTGACACGTCCATTTGTTTTCGCTGTAAGAATGTGTGCGCGAATGTTCCTGCTTATTGTAACGTTGCTCTCTTTCTGATGCAAACTTCGTTCACGATAAAGAGGGAGACATTGCAACGGAGGTATCAGCGGTGTGTCTATTATAGGCAATAATAATTAATGCAAATATAGCTGGGATTTTGAGCGGAATTTCTAAAAGAGATAACGATAATTGATTTAGAAAGTTAATTTTAAATTACGCGTTCATATTGAGACGAATTTCTTGAAGGAGTCACTGTTTGGTTATTTATTTTAAATATACCGAAACTTCGAAGATATACCAACGTTTTACACATTTTAAGATTTACATGAAAATTTTATTTTAATAATATCAATATAAATAATTGGAGCATCTCATTTGAGATGTAGGTAATTCGAGATATTATGACTATTTTGAGACATACGGTGATTCATATTTATTATCAGTATTAAGTATCAACGCTTATCAACTTGAAGTTATGAATAATATACATAAACAGATGCAAATTTCTTAGCTTCATTGCGTCATGAAATGAAGCATGCCATTGATGTAACTATCTTAAACCAATACAACTTATGTCGGGTTGTTTTATAGAATTTTAACAATTATTCAACTTTTCATAGTTAAATGTATGTGATGTATGTTGACGTAAAATGTATGTTTGATTACCAATTAGATATACGCCGAATATACATAAAAAACACTACTAAAGTGATATATATTCTGGGACTAACTACCATATGTATTCCTCTTTGCCCAGAATACTAATGGAGGGAAACAATTATACCAAGTCAGTGGACGTCTTCAATTTATCTTTAAACAAATATAAAATGTTATTAATGAAGCAATTCAGATATTTACAAAAGTCCCGAAAAAGGGCGTTAATAAATAAATAAATAACGGCACAAGAACTGCAATGCGGACTTTTTCAAGCTCCAAAAGCATACAAAACTGTTTTTCACCATGATTACGAAATTCAAAAAGGATGGCGAGACAGACCGCGTGCTAAATGGTCTAGACCCAAAAGGTACTAAGTCAGAGGCACATTTGTTTCCATTCACATTTTTATGGAAGGCACTACTATGTATCTTCTTTATTCTATGTGCATTGAAAAAAATAATTTCAATAATAAGTATAATAACAAACTACTGATACACCAGTAAGACGAGCGTACATATAAAACATAAAAATTTCGTCGATAAGCACAAGCTTTGGATAAAGACATCACAAATACCAGGCAATAAAAGCATTCAATAATTTCACACTCGATTCAAAAAACAAAGGAAACATTAAAAATTTCACAAAAAAAAGAATATATGGATTAAAGATAAAAAAATAAGATATTACCTACATAAAAAAATATCTTACAAGAATATTATACATAACCGCATCAATAATTACATACATATACCTATAGCCTAATTTTTTTTATTATTACCTGTATGATTTGGTTTTTGGTACTTTATTTTATTTTTCAATATTTAATTTAAGTCCGTTTAGTTAAATTTAATTTCAATACAGTCCATTTTCTTTACATACATATTTCGTATCTTATAAGATAAGCATCCAGTGAGGGTCACATCACCAAATAATGTTTTATTAAAAAGTACACCCATTGTATTAATAATAAAAAAAGTTTTGCATAGGGAAAACAAGGTACTATGATATTTATTTAGTTTTGTTTTTATAATTAAAATTATTAAATATTATTTCAGGTAATTACGAGTAGTTTGATGAAAACCTGTTTTAAAAGAGATTAACGATTTTCTCAGAATCCGCTAAAAGTAAACGAAAGTAATATTTTGACAAATGACAGTTGGTTTAAGTAGTTAATGTTAATAGTTCTGCTTCTTAGAAATAGTTACTTTTCTAAAGTGCAAACGAGGAAAAACCCAAACATATTAATTCTACCAGCTACCTGGTTCGATGACAACACAGACGAATCGACCCCCTTGCCAGAATAGAAGGATCTTTTATTCTTGACTCTTGACCAAAGGGTTACGGGTTTAGTAACTAGATCTGAAGATTCAGGTACCTACTTCTTAATCTTCACTCCCCTTTGCCATTTCCTCCTGCCTCGTAATATTCCCCAGTTCAGCGTATAATTATACCACCATCTTTTGAATGAGTAATCTTTCCACGAAAGGGATTTATAACATTCCCAGAGAGAGCTCGTACGTACGTCATCGATAGTCGTCCCTTTCCTTCTTACACGCCTTGTATGAAAACGAAAAAGACAGAAGATACTAGATTAATTATGAGTATTAATTAATAGCACTGTACAAATCATCTATCAAACAGCAATTGGCTATTTAGTGGGGTGGTGGATTACTGCCTGAAATAATAATAAACGAAAATTATTATATTAAAAACTATTTATTTATATTTTTAGTGACTAGGCTGCACCCGTGATCGCGTTCTTGTGTCCGCGAGAGATCTGCGCTTCAATTTTGGTTACGGTCGGGAGGTTCGATAGGGTAGCGCTTCGGGGGTGGCAGGGGGCGGTCGGGAGGGGGCGGTGTGGGATGGCCGGGTGGGCGGCGGGATGAGGGGGTTGGCGGCAGGGAGGGGGGCGGGGGTGGCGTCCGGCCGCGCGGTTTCTAATCGCGCGTCGTGCATAATGTGTCTCTGTACCCGACTTGCCCCCGAATCCAAGATATTTGAAATAGTCAGACCCATTGGTAAAAAAAGATTTGTATTTGTTTGAATCTGTGAAATTTGTTAGGTATTTTGCTTACGACTTTTTGATGGGGTGGTCGGGTGGTTCGGGGTGGTCAGCTTGAGCGGCGGGGACGGTCCTCCCGTCGCCCTACCACTTCAGCGCCTACACTATATTATTATGGGAGCCGCCAACGTGGACTACAACTAAGTTATACTCGGCCTAGTGGTAGGGTAGGTCTGACATATTATATTAATACCTACTTATAAACACGTTGTAAAAACATATGACACCATTATGGCTCCGTAGTATGCGTTAGTTGCGTAGTATAAGATGGCATGAAAGGGAGATATGTAAATACGAATGCTAGAGGGAGTGCGCTTTGTGAAAATATTTAGAAAAACTCAACTAGTTTAAAATAGAGCAAATCTTTCGACAAATTCCTTAGTTGCATTTACAGATACACTGTAAATTTTTAATACATATAACATGTTAAATAACAAAACAGAATGCGTTTTTATTCATTTACGTAGCATACTTAACGATTTATTTCTACTGAGGGAATTTCATATATTTTTATCGTTCAGCTCTACAATAATGTATAGATATTATCTTAAAAAACAGACTTTTAGGAATCTTAAAAACTTAAGGTGTTATTATTATTATGAAACATATTATAAATCGGTATAAAATCTGAATGCAGTGGCTTGTGCTGGCCACTTTTTCAAAATATCGTGGTTACATTTTAAATGAATACAAAGGTAACATTCCAATAAATTAATTTCAAACATTATTATTATCTTTTTACTTAAGTACGAAAAGTAAAATCCGTTAAAACAGCGAAACATTAAGTTTTTACAATACTACGTTTTGCAATACAAAACAGTTCTATTGTTTTTTAGTTCGTGTAAATCTGTAATGTAGTAGGCATATTTATGTGGGGTAGTTACTTCCTTATTTCTGTGCTTGTTATGCAAGTATTGCCACAGTTGCTCATGGTGATCGCAATTTATTACCATACCTATCACAAAGTCGAAATTTGCAAACACAAATGATAAAATATTTATTTATTTATTTATAGAGCGGAGACGGCTTACATATAGTTCCCGTGAACACTTAGGCAATAGGCCCATTGTGCTATCTCCCATTTTACCTCATTCCTTTGACAGCCACCCGGTCCCTTTTATAACCGGTTCACCAGGGTTGTCATTCGATATGTGGCTATGTATTCTGGTTCCACAATGTGTCTTCCCAGGTCTCATCTCTCCTCTCCAATCCCACTTGGTTTCTTGAAGGCATCACAAGGGAAGAGAGCCTCATCTCTCCTCTCCATTCCCCTTTGGTTCCGCGAAGGCCCCATAAGGGAAGAGTTCACGGAGGTGTCCTCATCTCTCCTCCCCACTCCTCCTTGGTTGCCTAAAGGTCCCACGAGGGAAGATGGTCTGAATGATAAAATAACTTTGTTCAGTGAAATAATTAACTCACTTAGTCAAGTAGCGACCATGCGCGAGCGCGGTGTGACACGATTCGGCATGAAAACATACGAAGGTTTGACGTTGTATGAATGCGAATGAAACAAGGTGCAAGACCGAGTTGTTTGGCGTTTCATCCTCTCTGATTACCCCTGTAGAGAGACGGCGTGATGGTTAGTTACTAAGTTTAGTTACATTCCTTTCCTCGGTAGTGTAATTTTTATTTTTTATTATTTATTTATTAAGTTAAAAGAAATTTACATTTCACTTTCTTAACTTAAATATATAAAATTAAATAAATAGTATTCTAATATTGTTCTAATAACTTAAGATTAAAAAGTTTTTTTTTAAATACATTTATACTCTCCGTTTTAAGTTTATCTGGAAGGAGATTGTATATTTGTACACCCTCGTGGCCAATGCCTCTTTTGCCACTTTCAGTCCTTACAGCATGTGTGTACAATTTGTTATGTTGCCTAGTATAATGTTCGTGTACTTGTGACGTTTGTTTAAATGTTGTGTTTGTGTGTATAAGTCCATTTTAGATTTTGTAGATTAGGAGGCATATGTTGTATTCGTACAATTTTCTTATTTTCAAAAGTTTCATTTCCTGATACAGTTTTTTGTGGGAGTGTCCGGGTTATAATTGAAGAGTTTTTTAATAACTTTGTTCTGTATTGTTTGTAAATCATTTAGGTATGTAATGTATGTGTTTCCCCATATTTCTATTAAATTTACTTGTTTTATTCGGATTCCTTATTATTTTTTTGTGGAATATTCTCTATAGGACATTTTATCATGTTGTGGAGACTAGAGACAAGAACTCATGAAATGCGAAGGGTTGAAGAATGTCACGAGATGTTACGTAGATTGTAAAAATAAATGATTTTCAATTTAAAAAAAGTTCTGACCGAACACTGCGTCACCGCGAGTATACTCTGCGTCGCGAGTGTTTCGCGGACTTTTATTTCTTTGCCTCCCCTTTCGATTGGTTTTCCTACCCCCTCCCCCACTCACCCCACCTCTCGCACCCACTCTGCAGCTTCCTTGTACATAGCAACACACACACATACGTACACGTACACTGGCACCCACACGAATGCCCCCCGCGAATTGAAGAAAAAACTGATAAACAAAGGGGCGCAAAGCGGCGAGACAAAGGCCGGACTGACGGGAGTTGTAACTTAACTAATGCGCCTTTGATTTACAAACAAATAATATACTTACTCACATCTTTTGCTTACGAAAAGTGTAGATTGTTTGTAAATTGTTTGTAAGTACCAAGATGATGACCCTGGAGAGTTGATTTTTTAAAATTAGCTCCACAAAGGAGACCCTAAGGAAAATAATTTCCCTTAGGGCCTTTGTCATATTTGGAGATGCTGTCTGGAAGGGCGTTTTAGGGAAAGGAAGGAGAGGAAATTCTGGGAAGGGTGGGTAGGAATCTGGGAGTCAGTGTGTCCAGGAGTAACAGACGTATGGATCCATCCCTCCAACTGCGGTGCAAAATGATGGGTCGAGGGAGATCGGCTGGAGAGGTCAAAAGGCCTCCCTCAACCAGTCTCTCCCGATCAGGCCCGCCACGCAGTAGTAGCAAAGTCACCAAACACAGCGAAACAATAGGCGTGTTGATTATCAAATAAATGGTTACCGGGGCGGCGGTACCCATACCCGGCTCCTAAATTAATTGATTGAATTAAGCCCAAGAATTTTGATGAGCCTCAAATCATAAAAATATGATAGCCATGTTTAACGGCTGATCACGATTTGATTTAAAGCGTTAACGGGCCGAGAATCAACTTTTGACGGAGACCGTTCAGATGTCAAGAGTTCGAATTGGCCCCGTTCATCGATTCACATTGTAAATGTATTGTGAAATTTTAGTTACCATCGATTTGTGAGTGTACACCCCAATGTTGGGAAATTAAAAAAAAATCTTGTTTGTAATTATTTATTTTTTAATGTTACATCGTACAAAGTAATAATTTCACATAATGTTACATATAATATGTACCATGAAGCTAGGCTTATATGTTTGGGGAGTTTGTCGTTATGTTCGTTATTTCTTTATTTATATGTTTTCAGTTTATAATATATTTTCAGTGTTTTTTAAGATAAAAGTTAACATTTTTATCTTTATATATTTCTTATAATTAAACTTCTAGTAATGTATTAAAAAACTGTACCTACTCCAAGAAATTAATTTGAATTGCCACATTGTTTTTTTTTTACATTTTGTAGTTGGGAGAATTGATCTTTGTCTAGTATTTTTAAATGGTGAAGTTTTATTTATAATCTTATGTTTGTAAATTTGTAATTTTCCATGGCAGAAGTATAATGCAATTAGTTTTCCGACTTTAAATTCATTAAACAGAAGTTCTGAAGAATATATAAATGGTTTAAGTAGAAATGTTTTTAATATTAAATTAAACTATATTATTATTATTAATGGTACGTATGTAAGTAAGTATCTACTTAATATTCAGTCCGCAAACAGCTTTAAATGTTCATTTTTAAAGTGGAAGATACTCTCACTAATTCCTTGGTGAAAGACATAATGGACACATTGCTTTAAAAATGGCTTTATCCGTGTTTGGTGACGCGATCTGAATAGGCAGGTACTTCTCCACTTTCTTCTTTCCATATCCTTCCACTCTAGACTATCCTTAACTTCACTACATACCATAATGTCATCGTCCAACTTGCTGCAGAAAGTTGGAAGTAGTTTCTCTTTTGCGGTATGAACATGAAATAATGCAAAGAGGCTAGCGACCGTGCAACGAAGTATTTTTGTTTCTATTAGTGTAAGCGGATGAATCCAAGTTATTTATTAGTAAATTATGTAGGCTTGTTTCGCGATCCCAAGATCGGCCGTAGGATCTTAAATTTCCAATGCAAAACTGTGTTTGATCATCACCATCAATTTCAAATGGGATAGCGATATGCAATGTCAGCTAATAAAAGAAAAACAGCGTTACTAAGTCTGTTTCGACATTCGTTTCCATTCAAATCTAGATGAAAAGCATGTGAATTCTAGTGTCTATTATCTATTCAGTGTGCACAGGTATATATTTATCTTGGAGTGTGATTTCGGGTGTGGGATATATTTTTTCGTGGTAAACAACAAAAGTTGCAAATTCTCCAAAAATAATACTTGGCGAAATAGTTTTCAAAAAGTAACTATAATGTTAATGGAACTAAATTGGCTAATAGTGAAACAGATGCTGACCTTGAACGCGATGATATTTATACATGAAATAGTAAACAACCTATTTCCAAAATACTTTTCAAATTATAATCAACTTAAAGACATTCACAGACCACAAGGACGTGCAATGAAATTAGACTACCAAAAAGTACAGAGACAATAGAGACAAAATAGTTTACTATTCAAAGGAATGCAATATTTTAAAGCGCTTGCCGAAACCATAAAGTCTGCACCAATTGATAGATTTAAGCTGGATTGCAGGAGCCATAAGAAAAAGTAATAAATAATGGAAATGTAATGATGTGTGTATGTGATTAATGTATAAATACATATTATAAAAGAGAGTGTACAATGTGCGTTCAGCTAAAACTCAGAAAAGAGCTCGGTACGATCCAGGGAGTTGTTCGGTGTGGTAGCCCTCTATCCCACATCCATGAAGAAGGTTCCCGTTTTTTTCTGAAGGCCGTGCTTTTGAAGATATAAGAGCTGGAATTATCGCCCTCTAGAACAACCCAGAATATTCGAGAGTATTCGAGAGCATAGCAGAACATTCCAGAACATCCCGGAACATTCTGTTTAGGAATGTTTGATGAACATCCCGGATCATAATGAACTAAAAACGGGATTACAGGCCGTTTCCTGATAAACTTTCAGTAAATTCGTTGGTATCTGCTTGTGCGCTTAGTTCTTTCAATATAATTTTTCAAAGTTCTTTCAAAGATAATTGAATGAATGAATAAATATATACATTAGCTTTTATGTGTCGCATAGATATTGTGTTAATGCAACTACTACCTAGTATGTACATATAAACTTAACATTTTTATAAACAATTTTCGTCTTTATACCTTAGAAGTAGGCATATTCTTATTTTCTTACAACAGGCTTATACCTACAAACTATCATGTTTACATTTGCTTTTTGCTTGCTTTTATATGTCAAATGGTGAAGGTTATATTATTTCTTTACTATTCTATATTTATAATCTTCACAATATTTTTTATATAAACTATGTAAAATGGCAGACCCTCGATTTAACAAGCCCCGATAACCTGTCAAACGCTCTATATTTGTTAAATATATGTCGCTCTATACAATACTACCAATAATTATTTCGTTAACTTTCTAATTCAAAGGCCTCATAAACTACCTAGCATTTACATATAAAATTTACATTTCTTTTTAAGTTTTTAAACTAATTTAAGTTTGTATAACTTAGGAATAGGCATATTCTTATTTTTGTACAACAAGTTTATACCTACAAATAATTATTGTATGCATTTACTATTTACTTGCTGTTATAATATGTCAAATGGATATAATTATATGTATTTTTACTGTTACTATTGTGTACTTACAATCTTCAGAATATTATTTTTTTATGAACTATGTATGTAAAAGTCCAATGGGCGTATAAATAATAAATAAATAAAATAAAGTATGCAACGGAGTTTGATAGGGTTTTCACCATCATTTTGATTTTTTTTCCTGAAGGTTAAAAGAAAGAGAGAAGCCTAGCAACGCCGGGTACACGTCAGCTAGTTAATAATCAATTGGATATTTGTAAACTTGGATATACAAGTGGTTAAAATAAAATAAATAAATTTAAAAAAATCCGAATCATTGCAGCTCCCCTTGCACTGAATTTGAACGTCCATCGTATGCACAGTGACACACACGTATAATTTCAGCTGCATTCGACAACTTTCACAAAACTTTATTTCACCGAGTTTAGCGAGTTTTCAAAGTCACTTCACTGAAAACTGAAAGCGATGCGATGCACCCGCTTGTGAAAGTTTCCAACCTAAGTGAATTTTATGCGACGTGCATTCACTGATTCACCGATAAAAATAACTACGGAAAACCTAAAAACTGAACAAAATATATATGATTATGGATCCAGAGATCTGATCCGATTTATTCATCACTGGCTCTACCCCGCAACGCGTTGCGGTGGCTCAGTCTGTCTGTGATGATAGAGAAACAATAGCGCGCGTTGTTTTACGTCCACAGATGGCGTAGTTTTTCAAAAAAAGTATGTGTATCCAACAGATGGCTCTGTGTTTTTTTAAAGCATGTTTTTACCTTTCACAGGAAACATCTATATATTATAGGCATATAAAAACACACGCGTATTCGTATCCAACGTTGTGTCAAAATTTCAATTTCAATGAACTTTCGGGCTCCCCCATTCCTAGTTTCTACCGTTTTATAACAAGTTTCTCTTTAAGGCGATGCACTACGTCGTGTAATATTTTAAATTGAGCCGCTATCAATAACAACCCCTTACGTAGATGGTGATAAGGTTTAAATTCCCGCTTAACACCATCCGCCTGTTTTGATTTATGCAAGAAAAAAACATGGCCAAAAAGGGCTTTTTATTTTATTTTGTGGATGTTCAGGCATAAATATTTAATTTTTTTTCGATCATTTTATAAATAACTTAATTTTCCACATTATACAATCAAATCATAACCGAAAATGGGTTCGTAAGTAGGAGATTTTGAACTTTAAAGCAGTTTTCATAGGCCTTATACATTATTTTTTTCTGTGCTTATAAAAAGACTTGTCTTAAAAATACTCGATAATTTCAAAGGCCAAGATGTATTCTACTCGCAGTAATTAATTAAAGCATCTGACACATTTCTAGGCGACCAAATTTTCAAACCAAAAACACATGATTTTGCATTACTACGTATGGCATCGCATTAACTCTTTAAGTTTTTATGTTATAAAAAAACACATAAGTTATTTTTGAAGATAATATCTGTACATTTTTATGCCGAAATGTTAATTATTTGAAATTCCTTCGATAGAAAAAAATCGCAAAGTAAGCCTAGAAAATTATTTAATATGTTGGCATTCACAGTGTATCTTTAAATGCATCTAAATCATTTTGAGGATTTTACTAACATTACTAACAATATACTAATACTAACACGCTCCTTCTAACATTCGTATTTACATATCCTTTCAAACCATCTTTGAACGCTTAATAATAATATTCGAATGATTTGTATAGCGCCGTTTTTGTGCAAAATCACCTCAAGGGGGCTTTACAAATATATATTACTATTTATGGAGATAATATACAGTACCATACTTACCTGGTAGGTCACTTAAGATTAACACTTAATTAACATTAACTAATTGTTTATTAGCGAAATTTAGATACAGTAATTAGGACATAATTGGACTCTCCGGCATATATCTATGTTCTTTAATGAGCGTGTTTAGGAAAGGAAAAGCAAATCTTATACTACTACAGTACAAGGTTTTTATCAAATTCACTTTCCTAAATGTGAATCGTCCCTCTGTATAAGACAGATTTAGAATAATGTAAATTCTACAAGAAAAGTGTGATTAGGATGTATTATAGGCAATTCGAGAATACAGCCTTAAGGATTTTGAACAAACGAACATTAACAATTTTATTTATATCGATTTAGATACTTAACATGGAGCGACGGTCGCTATGACTTAAAAACTACAGGGTTTTCCAATAAGAGGTGTTATTTTGATATTCAATCGTAAAAGATCAATGGTTTCGTTGCTTGTATGGCACGTAGCGCCGTCTTGTTAAAAGTAAACGTTGTCTAGATTAATACCGTCCAATTCCGGCCATAAAAAAATCATTAATCATCTCTCGATAGCGCAATCCATTCACCGTAACTGTTGCTCCAGCCTCATTTTGAAAAAAGTAAGGTCCAATGACTCCGCCGGACCATAAACCGCACCAAAGAGTGGCACGTTGAAGATAGAGAGGCTTTTCAACAATAACTCTTTGGTTTTCCGAGCCCCAGATGCGACAATTTCGCTTGTTGACGAAGCCACCGAGGTGGAAATGGGCCTCATCACTCAAGATGATTTGCATTTGATTCACTCAAGTGAATTTTAATAATTTCAATGCGTTGTTGAAGCGTGTATCGTTCAATTTTTATGAATGGCGTAGTTTCTACTTGTTAAATGTCAAAAAATGACAACTTCAAAAGTAACATTTACCGAAATAGCGGGCTATTCAAAATAACACCTCTTATTGGAAAACCCTATATTAAATATTAAAATGACTATACAAAAAATAAAATGTCAAGACCCTTCACCTTTTTATTGAATTAACATTCTATTAAAAGAAAATAATTCATTTTAAAAGTGCGGGTTCAATTCCCGTCGGCGGCATTAATTTTTTCTTGAAATATTTGTTCAATTTATATTTGTATTTCAGGCTAATAATTATTGCTAATTAATAATTTTTGGAAAATAATTAACATTGTTTATACCACGATTTCAGTGGTTATTAATTTTTAGTTAGGTGGTTTATTATTTGTGAATTATTTTCATTTACTTAAAATGATGTCACAAAGTGAATGTGCAATTATTGCTGGAATAAAATACCATTATCAATGTCAGGGGGGGCAAACCATTTGGACTTATTGTTGATCTTATCTTGGTCATTTGCGCAGTCAACGCATGTTTAAATATAATGTTAGGCGATAAATAATATTGTAAAGTAAAATTAAAACAGTTTTTGATTTTTCTTAAATGGTGAGACAGCGAGCGACTGTTAAAGATTGTCTGTTGTGCGTGCAAATACTTGCTGTTTTCTCCCAAATTGGTGATGCTTGACTTGGTATTCCGGTAGGTCACGCATTAGCTGCATGCCTCGAATCTCGTGTAGGGCTGTGGGATAACGTTCTGCCCCTGGCTAGCAATTATTGCCACAGCAGTAATGTCTGGGAGCAGACGCATTACAGACATACACCACTACCTCACAGATCACAGTATCCCTGAGATTATCCGTTGCGTTATATCAGATGCCGTGATAAGAACGGGCATTTTTGCATGTCAATTTGAATCGGCTGCTTTTTGGGTGAGTTTGGCTGACATTGAAATCAAGGCAGCCAATAATTGGAATATTAAATCTAAGTCCTCCATCACTGCAAAAATCAAATTCAGCATTTTATGGTGAGAGAATCAAAATAAGCATTGTCATGTAATATGTTTATTTTTAAATATATTTTTATTTATTTTGATTTTTTATTGAATTAATTAATGAATGAAGTGGAATCTTGAAAGCGGAAATAAAACCATTCCCGATTGAGCTGAAATTCGACAGAAAGACTCGTTGTCGATGACAATGCATTTTTATAAAATTGGATGACATTATATTTAACTACTAAAAATTTACAGCAGTTAATATACGAAATAAACGTCGATAGTCTCCAATTAGAGTTTGGCTTCAGTTTTAGCTTTGTTGACTCCAGTCCATAGGGAGGAAGGTTCAATCCTCAGTAAAACCATTTTTTTGTTGTTGTTTTGTTTGTAAGTTTTAAAATAGGTATTAGTAGTCAAATAAATTTATTACATTAAATGAGTGGTCTGAAATTGTGTTCATTTGTAAATGGTTGGTTAGACCAGGTCGGTAAGGTTAGGTTAGGTTAGGTTTGGTTGGGCTAAGTTAGGTTAGGACGGCTTAGAACTTATGATTAATAAAATCTTCTTCTCATTGGATAAATGCCTTTCGTGTATCGATGGAGGATTTGCTAGCACACTACATGGCACAGGTCTGTGGCTCGTTAGATACAGGTCCCAGTGCCAGTGCCAGTGGCACGGCAACGCGGAGACGCGACGTGCGTGACGTCCGTCGGTACGTGTCCGTCAGCCTGTCTGTCCGTGTCCGTGTCCGTGTCCGTCTCAGCGCGTCCCCTGCCCTGCACCACTCTGCCCGCACTCAACGCGTCTCCCTTCTCCCTCGCAGACTCCCGTAGTTCCAATTAAACCCTCGTCACGCCGCGCACCGAGCGGCCGACCAACCCCTCCGAGGCGGGGGCGGATACAGCGCCAGAGAGATTTCTAGACGCTGAGAAATGGATTGAGTTGAAATGAAGATTTGCGTCGTTTCCTCGATTTTCAATTTTGCGACTATTTTGAAAATACCACTGCGAAACAAACCATCGATGATCGAAATTTTAACGAAAAACATCCTGAAAATAATCTAGTAGGCGAACTTAGTAGCAACTGCTTAAGAATTAGACACCTTTGAATAACAGTTTTGTTGTATTCTAATTTTATTTAAAAAATCGACAATATTCAGTAGGTTTTAGGTATTTTTAATATTTTAACAATTGCAATTTGTATACATAATTTTATATTTCTTTTTGATCTTTTTTCTCCTCACTCCCTATTTAAAATATTGAAATGTGACTGATTTGGTGTTTCTGCAGAGCAGGAAATGTGATTAATTTTTACATTAGTTTTACATAGATTCACAACCTAATATTGATATTGAAGCCCAAATCTTCAGATGCCCGCAATCAATATAGGTAACTAACTACCTGTCACTAGGTAGCCACTAGCCACTATCTAGAAATTATAGAAGCTAGGATATATAGCAGATGGTGACCGGATAAATCATCACAATGATAATTCATCACATCTTTAAAAAGTCATGGAAAGTGATGAAACAAAAACTTTGTCAACTGGGTTAAGTAGGTTAGGTTAGGTTAGGTTTAATTTTTTTTTCATCGTTTCTAATGACTTTATATCACTTTTTAAAGGTGTGTTGAATTGTCACTGTGTTAAGTTATCATAGAACCCTAGCAGATCTACATATATTACGTAGATTTAACTCTAGAAGCCCTATGATGTGTAGTCCTAGAAGCGAAGATATCTAGCAGATCAATAAATAGTAAATATATCTAGTTCAAGAAGCCATGATATCTAGCAGATCAATTAATAGTAAATATATCTAGTTCAACAAGCAAAAATATCTAGCAGATCAATAAATAGTAAATATATCTAGTTCAAGAAGCCAAAATATCTAGCAGATCCATACATAGTAAATACACCTAGTTCAAGAAGCATTCATAGTAAACAGAACATATCTAGCAGATCAATACATTATATATAGTTCCAGAAGCCAAGATATCCAGCAGATCTATAGTATTCTAGACTCCGCTTCCGGAGCAAGATCTACATCTTGCTCTGGAAGCGGAAGTATCTAGATCCATAGAACGTAGCTCTAATTCAAGCACCAAGATATCTAGCAGACCCTTCGTATGTATATATTCATCTAGAATTAGAACCTTGCTATAATATGCTATAGTATTTACATCTGGAGGACCTCGCTACAAGCAACTTCCATTAGCCATGGCGGCCGGTTCGTGTTCGTATCGGCCCTTTCTTGGCGCGGTAGTTCCTTCAAACAATTATTGATTATTTGGGCCAATCGTTGACACAAATAAGATTATTAAAAAAATTACTAATTCGAGAATTGCATCATACCCCGCTAGGCAAAAATAACACAACCATTATTATTATTATTATTAAACCATTTGTCACATCACTACAAGGGGTAATTTTCTATTTATGTTTGATTTGCAACACTAATAATGACACATGTATAAAATCTGTTGATTTAACGATGCTGAAAACGATAAAAAAATCTCGATTCAAATTTTCGATTGTTGGAAAAATAATTCTTGAAACATTGTCAGGAATATTAAAGCATATTTTTTAAATTTATAAAGACATTTCCCTAAAGGTCTGGGATAATAATAAAATTCTTGGAAAATACACAATATACTTTTCCAATGAACAAGTATTATGGATTTTTCGGTAAAATAGTCTTAAAATCTAATATTTAAGAAATCTGCAAGGCGAATTAGGGTATTATTTTTTATTGAAGTGAAACTTCTTTACGCGCGTCATGCAATTTCGAGGACCGGAGTAAAACCGACTCATGACCGTCACGAAAAACCGTGATCATTTCGCTATAGGAGCCTAGCTAATATTATATACCTAGTTTAGGTCACCCTCCAAACTCAGCTTCGCGGTCTAGAGGCAGAGCGCGCGACTCTCGTCGTGAAGAACCGAGGTTCGATCCCCGCTTAAACTATTTTTTTTTCTTTTTGTGATTTTTTTAATACGAGGAAAAGTGATAAAATGCTATCGTGCTGTGACTTTTAGATATTTTGACTATATGATATTTTGGTCGAATACGTAATAACCGCGGTCTAGAGGCAGAGCGTTCGACACTCGTTATGCAGGACCCGGGTTCGAATCCCATATTTTTAAAACTTTTAATTTTTTTTTATCACATGCTACTTATAAATATGTCAATAGACAGAAAAAAGAGAGAATGAAATGAAAAGAGAGAGAGAAGAATACTAAAAGTTTCACAACCGTCGTGCGTAGGCTTGCCACACACTGTATTTTTTTTTTTTTGGGGAACAAACAGTTATAATATTTTATGATGTATAATAAAATATGTGTAATTATTCAACCAATATAAGGTTTTAACTGGTGTATTATCATGATGTAAGGAGAGTTTCAAATCAGTTGGAGGCAAAAAGTAGAACCGATTTTTTCGCATCATATCTCATCTAAATATAACACATCAATGGTTTTCACCATTGTTTCATTTATTAGTGAATATAAAAGGGAAAAGCGTTGTCTGGATTAGCCTATGGGTTCGGATTGTGGAAGGAGGGGGAAGTGGAAGGATCTAGCCTGGGTTGAGTTATATGTATTGTCTGAATGTTATTTTTTAATTTTAGGTTTAAAAATATGACGTGCTGTGTTAAATTAGTCGAATTCACTGTATGAAGTGTTAAAGTGTTACCCACATTATAATGTACATGTACAAGCTGTTGAAAGAATACAAAACAAATTCTTACGTCTTATTAATTTTAAAATGGGTATTCCTACAATTATGTTGAAATACAACACTCTGTTAAATTATATGAATATGCTAAATAATATATATATTTCTATATAAAATTCTAAATGATTTAGTTTATAGTCCGGTATTGCTAGAATTGATAAGCTTCCGGATTCCACAAATTAATACTTGAAGTCAGGATTTATTTCAGTGCAGAAATTCTGGGGCTAACTACCATATGTATTCCTCTTTGCCCAGAATACTTATGGAGGGAAACAATTATACCAAGTCAGATTAAGGATAATTAATATAATAGTCAATCTTCAAATTATCTCTAAACAAATATAAAACGTTGTTAATGAAGCAATTAAGTATTGTACAATAAACAATGTATATTTCCTAATATTCATATGAAAAATCTCCGAAAAAGCGCGTTAAGGCGATGCACTACGTCGTGTAATATTTTAAATCGAGCCGCTATCAATAACACCCCTTACGTAGATGGCGATAAGGTTTAAATTCCCGTTTAACACCATCCTTCTGTTTTGATTTATGCAAGAAAAAAACATGGCCAAAAAGCGCCTTTTACGTTATTTTGTGGATGTTCAGGCATAAATATTTATTTTTTTTCCGATCATTTTATAAATAACTTAACTTGCAACATTAAACAATAAAATCATAACTGAAAATGGGTTCGTAAGTAGGAGATTTTGAACTTTAAATCAGTTTTCATAGGCCTTATACATTATTTTTTTTTTGGGCTTATAAAAAGACTTATCGAAAAAATACTCGATTATTTTAAAGGCCAAGATGTATTCTACTCGCAGTATTTAATTAAAGCATCTGAAACATTTCTAGGCGACAAAATTTTCAAACCAAAAACACATGATTTTTGCATTACTACGTAGTGCATCGCCTCAATCAATAAATAAATGAATGTATGGAGCGAGGTGAATGAATGTTTTTTTTTGAGTTAGTGATGTATTGAGGGATGTTTAATGTGTGGTTTTGTCTGATGAATACTCTTAATTGAATTCTTTGAAGTAGTTTCGGGCATTCTATCTTAGGGGTGGTTATTTTTTGTTAAACGAAATTCCAGTGACGAAATCCTGAAAAGCGCGCTGATTCCTCATGACTTAGATTAGGACCGTAGCCCCGAAATTCAAGGAATCGTAGAAAAAGATTTTGCACTTTCTAAATCCTATTTTTGAATTATTTGGTATTGTTACAAATGACCGATTTAAAGATGCGTGGAGCGTATTATAAGTTCGGAGGTCATATCCGCCCTCCATAAATACGTAATGGGTTTTCTCGTCACATTGTCACGGTTATCGGTGTCAGCCGCCGCCGTAAATCTGCGCCGCCATCGCCGACAGTCCCGTGGGATTTCAATCATTTTTTTATTGTATATTTTATATCATTTCCCGCTTCTTTTACGTGACCTTTCGCGTACTCAACTATTTGATCCTTCCTCATAAGCCATGGGTCAAACTTGTCAAAAATTAGGCTTTGTGAAATATAGGATTTTGTTTTCGTATGTATTTGTTTTATTATATTGTATTTTACGTGCCTATGTTGGGTTATCGAATTTATTGCTGTAATTTTTTAAATTTGAGTTTTTTTATATGTGTTACAATAATACTTTCTTCGGAGCCGGCGGGACCATCATCTCCATTGGAAAACGTTGTATATCACCATTTTTGTGAATTGACACATTAAGAGTGCTTTCAAAATCTAACCTAGATGGAATAAGATGTCGGGGACTCCCCAAGAAGACATCGCACGATCAAGCGAATTATATACATCGTGTTAAAGGACGTACTTGACTTACTTTAACCGGTGATTCTTGATATTATTCAGAGTGAATAATTTAAATGAAATTTTGGAACCCGGTGGTGACTTTTTATTATTTTTTTTCAAAACCAGACATTTTTTTCACATATTGACACTGATCACTCATCCTAGTAACCGCCCAACCCCCCACCCCAACCCAATACCCACTGATTTTGTTGATTTGTTGAAAAGAAAATCATTGATAATGTCACCGGAGAGAAATTTAATTTAAGTACGTACCCTTAACACCCTGTACATATAGGTACTTGAGTCAAGTTCGAATAACAAAAGAGTAAACATAAGATTATGTATGAATGTGGATGAATCAAGGAGTGTGTGCAAAATCAGAGTGGCAGATAATATCAGTATCGCCCCGATGAAAGACCACCGTTCAGAATCGAAGGGTTGCTTGAAATGGATTTAGCTGTGTTTGGTGACTAGTTTTGAACATTCAGGCACTTTTCCAGTCTTCCCCTTCTCCTTATCCTTCCCATCTCCGCTTCTTTCAGTCCCGCAACAAATCCTAATTGGGGATGCCATATTTTCAATGGCTTCGGGCAGTTGGGACTGTTAAAAACCGAGATGTGTTGTTTTTATCAGCTCTGCCTATCCGTGAAACGGAGAAATATCGCGTTCGTTAAAGACATAATTTTTATTAAGGTACCTAATTTATTTGCCAATACACTTATTTAACAATAATTGGCCAGTTAGCTTCATGGTCAGCTCTGTATCCCTATACGCAACGAAAGCTCTTGACGTGATTTAAAATAATAATGTTTGGATCATTTCTATAGCGCCGTTTTCGTGAGACAATCACTTCAGGGGCGCTTTATAATTTAATTTATACATTCAACCTACACTCTGTCACTTAGAATTATAACTAAAGATTAATAACTCGACGCCATCTAGTGAGAGAGTTAGCACTTACAATGCCTTTCTCATATAAAATAAAGTTGGTTGTTTTCAGGTGAAAAAATGTAACAAGCAGTAATTGTTGAATGAAACACTAGTATATATTGAATTATTTCGCGGATAAGAGATAAGCCGCCATAGCTCAGTGGTCAGAGCTGCCGACCGGAAATCGAAGGGACACGGGTTCGAGTCCCGTTGGCGTCATGTATCTTTTATCAGGAGATTTTTCAATGTGGATGAGTGTTTCAGGCGAATAATTATTGCTTGTAAAATAATTGTTACCCTTTGTGCTATGCATTATAAATCTTGTCCTAAACATTAGTTTACCAAAAAAAAAAAATAATTAAGTTACTTAAAAATTTACATATTTTTGTAACCGGTTGGGTATTTATATAATACTGCTATAATATGACCTACAACTATGGCAAAACTAGAAATTTACGACTGACGTATTTATTTACATATATTCATAAATACATATCGTTATTATATTATATGAAAACATTAAAAACGAATAACGAGTAATAAATTGTTAAAACCAGGAGAGAGTAAGTAAATCCCTTGGACTGAGTAATGCAACCGTTCACTTTTGAGTTTCTCCCTTTAAAATGCTTGCGATGGAATATAATGAATAGATAAACTCAATGTAATCCGTTACCTAGAATTACCTGTGAATTTCGCCAGCCAGTCGTCGCGTGAACTAATGCAAACAAAAGAACATTCTAGCCTTGAAATTTACCTGACAATAAAATTATTCTTGGCAGTACACAACACCCTCTTAAAACTATCTTCGTTTTGCGCTTCGACATTTGAAAACCATTCAAATATTGACTTAAGCGAAAGATGTCCTTTTTAATCTTGTATAAAAGAAAGATATACTTTCCCGGGTTACGAATAACCCTTCAATAATACCAATGATAATTGTATAATTTGTTTAGCGCCGTTTAGTCAAAAGCGCGCTGTAAAAATGTGACTATATCGAACATCATATCATACAACTAGATTAAGTTGTTGCCACCTACTGATCACTTACCTCCAGTGAACACCTGCGAGTTTGATGACCCCTTTTTCCAATTCCTGCTGGCTACCGACTGAACTGGCCACCGCTGTTGATCACCTAAAGGCTGGCCAATTTCTGTTGCTACGGATTGCTGGTCACTGATGCTGACAACCTAAAGGCTGGCCAATTCCTGTTGGCTACCGACTGAATTAGCCACTGATGCTAACAATCTAGATGCTGGACAACCTAAAGGCAAGCCAATTCCTGCTGCTGGCCACTGCTGCTGATCACCTAAAGGCTGGCCAAACAGTGAGTGAGTGAGGTCCCGTACAGTGACTTTCTAGACTATATCTAATCATTTTAAAACAGATACCGAAAACACACTTACCTGGCAGGTCAATAATTTAAAAAAATATAATTTTATTAGAATGTTTAGGCTTGGAGAATATACGACTTTGCACGCGAAGGACACTATATTGGAAAAACCGCAGATTGCGTGATTTTACAGTTGCTCTTTTATCCTCCATTACTATTGATATTACATTATTTAGAATATTGGTGCAAAAGTAGAGTTTATATTTATTATCAATATTAATATTTTTGCTATTCTATTTTAGCACTCAAGAATTTTTATGAAATGACCTTAAAAATCTTAAAAAATTTCATCATTGTGTGCTGAAAAGTTGTTTGTGCATTGATGGAGGACTCGCTAGCTAGCGGATGATTGAACTCGTGACGCACGTTATTCACCCCAAGCAAGCTGGAAGGCGTATAAATGTCTTTGGAATTTTCGAACCATTACATCATGGGGGTATTACCAGATAGACAGTGCGAGAAATGCATTCTTAATTGGGGGCGATTAATGCCTGAGTCAGAAAGTCTGATAATTTGTTTATGATTTAAGACGTTTTTTTTAAATTATTTATCACAAATGTTCTTCATATTAGGGTTTAATGGACCCCGCAGGTGGGTTACAAGTAATTGTTTTTACCGTCTGGCTTGTCGGAAACGAAGCCTGGGTGGAATCACGACGCGTTGAACCGCTTAGTTAACCGGGTAAGTTACCATTATGCCGCTTCTTCTCATTATCATCTGTCTTGGCACCTAGCCTAATTTATCTTTTTTTTACCACCATTTTATACCTACGTCGATATGTACTATTCTTTTAGTTTGTCTTTTGGTATGACCCGACTTTTTAATTTTCTTTTAATATCCCAAACAGGGATCTTCATTCAACCATTTGGTTTATACTCTAATGCAGGGGTTCCCAACCCCGTGCCCGCGGGCACCATGGCGCCCGCGGAACGATTCGTATGTGCCCGCCACTATTCGACAGTGAAATAATTATTTCATGAACATTAATTAAAAATGTGAATTATTTTTATTTATTTGTGAGTTTTAATTATTTTGAGCGCCTAGGTTTATTAAATACGTTTGTATGTTTGCGATATTGCATGTATGAGTGGTTCCTTTGCTGACAATACTTGTGACAACCTGTCTAGCGGCGAGCCAGACTGCACTCTTCACGCTAGCCTGGAACTGAGAGTTCTATTTGCACATCACTCCTTGTACACGCAGAAAACCCGAAGTGAACGAACGAACTGAGCCGATGAACGCTGAAGGCGCCAAAACACATGACACATGACTCTGCCAGCTCTGCCTGTCAGTGAAAGCAATAAGCATGGCCCCGACAGCCAAACTGACAGTAGTCACGTGCTCGTACCGTCTCGATCGGTTCGGCGATCATCGGCTCAGTTCGGGTTTTCGGCGTGTACAAGGAGTGATGTGCAAATAGCATTCCCCGCCTGGAACCGCGTTGTTGTCATTTTGATTGCGGTTGCTGCCCCGAGATTGTCTATTAAAAATAGATGGTGCCCGCCACCCTACCAATATTTTAGAATGTGCTCTAGAGTACAAAAAGGTTGGAAACCCCTGCTCTAATGCTACGTATACATAACTTCAACATATGGGAGAGGAACGAAGCAACTGCAAGCGGCATTTTGCGACATTTGTGGTTGCTTCAGTTCGGCAGTTCGGCTCGCGTATGTATATGTTCGGCTCCCGTAATTCGTGACTCGGTTCGCTATTCGGTTCGCAAATGTATACGTACCATTACGTCTACCCTTTCTTAGAAAGCATTAAAAAAGACGAAGAAGATGGTTTGAATGAGAGATATAATGAAAAACGAATATTAGAGGAAGCGCGGTAATAATTATAAAAAGTCTATAATTGATGAGCGTGAGTGAATGTTTTTAATAGAGTATGACTTATTTGAAATAGAGCAAAAATGAAATGAGATTCCTTTTTTTTTTTTTTTTTTTTTTTATAGTTAATACCTCACAAGAGTCCCAACTGCTCCCGTCTGGAGCCAGTGAGACTATGGCATCCCCAATTGGGGGATGTTGTGAGGCTGAAGGTAAGTGGGGAAGGGAAAGAGGAAGGTGGGGAAGTACCTGGCTATTCAGATCTAGTCACTAAACACGGCTAAAGCCATTTGGAGCAACGTTTCAATTCTGAATGGTGGTCTTACACCAGGGCGATACTGGTAGTATCTTCCACTCTGGAACGTGCCGCAAATATACTATATATTATTTTAATTAATTAATTGTGAAATAACACAAATTAATTAAATAAAATTTATTTGCGCACGCCGGGTTCGAACCCGCGACCTTCGGAATGGCAGTCCAATGCGTTACCACTGGACTATGCCGGCCGTCAAAGGCGTATTCCTGAGGCGTATGTGTGGTAAAACCATGTATGATCGTGTGAGAAATGTTGAGATCCGCAAAGAGTGCAAAGCAGAGTGTTGTAAGCGCAATGAGTAAGATTAAGAAAGGTACGCTTAGATGGTTTGGGCATGAGCGAAGAAAAGAGTGTAAGGAGAGAATATATGACGTGAATGAGAATGGTAGCAGAAGTCGGGGACGCCCTAGGAAGACATGGCACGATCAAGTGAAACCGATACTTGAGTCGGGCCATGCACCCGTGTTCTAAAATTAATTATAAAAACACCCTCATATAATAGAACTTTCTTCTTCGTCTGGCGCTAGTAAAATTAGATTGTTAATGTTAGTTGTAAGTTTCTGCATATGTAAATATACATGTCATTAAGATAGGTAGTTATAGGCCTTAGTCGTAAGTCACTAGAAATAAGTCTTAGATGTAAGTTACTAGTTTTAAGTCAGTTAGTATTAATTATTTAATAAATATGTTTGTACAGCGCCCTTAGGCTGGCCGCATACATACGTTTTTTATCCGTATTCGATTTCCGAATTCGTTTTCCGTAATTCCGTGAGACTAGCGCAAACGTTCGTTTTTCTTCATTCGGAATGTATAAACGTCAGTACCAGTGTTGCCAACAAGGGCGATATATCGCCATTTAGGCTACTCAGAGCGAGAATCGGCGCCGAAAAAATCTAAAAGGCGACTGGTCGCCAATTAAGCTTCTTCAAAAACATCAATTTTAAACATGTCCCGAAATTCTCTAGCCACCCTCCCCATGAATTTTTTTTATTTTCTGCGGACAAATTTTATTTTTTTGAAATTCTCTAGCCACCCCCCCCCCCCACGAAATTTTTATTTTCACGTAAAAACATCAATTTTAAACATGTTCCACCTAACAGCATGTATCTTATGTATGAGAAACGGCGATATTAGGTCAAGATCCGTTGGCAACACTGAATTACGAACGGAAATTTCCGTACGTTTGCGTCGGCACAAACAAACTGTATGCAATAGCTGCGTTCCACATGACGTCATTAGGTTTTTTCCATTCGGTTTCTCCGAACGCGCCGGCTCGCATTCGGAACGTGCGTAAGGAATTTGTTCCGTTCGGAACTAAAACGAACGTGTGCGGCAGTTAATGTATTTTCTACTGATTCCGTGCATTCGGATGTCCGAATACGGAAAACGAATTCGGAAATCGAATACGAAAAACGTATGTATGCGGCCAGCCTTAAGGTGATTTTTCACGAAAACGGCGCTATATAAAATAGCCAAATATTATAATTATTATGAGAAGATGTCTGAATGTGAATGAGGCAAGAAGTATGTGCCAAGACCGAGTTGTCTGGCTGGGTGACCAGATAACTCATCAAAATGTTATAAAGTTATGAAAAGTGATGAAACAAAAACTAGGTTAACAAAGTTTAGTTTTTGTTTCATCACTTTTGATAACTTTATGTCATCTTTTAAAGGTGTGTTGAATTGTAATTTTGAGGAGTTATCATGGGACCGTTTGGCTGTTCGTCCTCTCTGCCTACCCTTGCGGGGAAATGGCATGATGGTTAGTTAGTTAGCAAATGGCAAATGTATGGAGATTATCTTCGAAAATAACATATTTTTTAACTTTAAAGTGTTCAAGGGAAGTTGTTATTTTTCGGTAGAAATTCGGTTTACGCTTACGTCCACCTTCGATTATTTTTTATCGTGTGCATCGATTGTTACAGTAGTGTCTTTGACATCTGTTTCAGCGCTTTTAGCTTTTTTGTTACGTCAGTTCTTTCTAATATTCTTGTGCGGAACGAATTTTCTAGTCTACAAAATGGACAGGTCGAAACAAGCATTTCGATATTTAGCACAACATAAATCGGTCCATTGTTCGACCTCCATGGGGGAAAATCATAGCTCAAGAGCTCTGGCCTTTTGAAATACAAAATTGGTTCCTGATGTGATAGCTATAATTGTTTGCAATCACACAAAAAGTGATACCACTCCTCGGAAAGGTTCGAATCCTTCACGTCAGCGGTTTTAGTATGACGTTTAAATAGTTGTGATGTTTTTACAAATAGTCCATTTCTGCAGCCCTTATTTATTGATGTGTTGCGGGGGAGTAATACACGGAGCTGTAAATCTTTCATAGGAGACAATGCGAGGGGATGTGCTTCAGGGACTTTAGGCCATTACGTGCGGGCATTTTTTTTTATTTGTCGCACAGAATTATTTGTGCCCAGCAGTAAATATGTCGGAATTTGTTCTAATCGTTTTTTTGCTGGAGTGGTCGGCATGATGCAGCGAAGGTCAATGCGTAATGTACATGTCAAAAATATGAAATACACTGTAAAAATTAAGTCACGAGATTCAAGTCGATGTGTAATTAGTTGCTTCCAGACGGGCCGTACAACGCGCGTGAACCGATTCCAACTAGCATTGTCAACAACATGTCATCTTTGGAGATGCTGTGTGGAGGGTCTTTTTGAGGAGAGGAAGGATTTAATATGAGCCTTGAAGAGAACCATGTTGTAGGAGGGAGGAAACCGTAAAATCGTTCCACAACCGAGCTGTTGAAGTCAAGAACGAGTCGTAGAAACGTCCCGCTCTCAAATGTCAACAGGGTACAAAACGCCCGCGTGTGATGTGTTTCCAGACTATGCACCGGTGTCGAAGGGATCAATGACGCTAGTTTCTCGGAGCATCTTGCATTTGAAATACCGGCAGAACAACGACAGCATTCACATTTGATGCCTGTCATTTGCTCTAAAGATTATATTATAGTCGTAATTTTTTATTTATTTATTAAGTTAAAAGAAATTTTCATTTCACTTTCTTAACTTAAATATATAACATTAAATAAGTAGTTTTCTAATATTGTTCTAATAACTTAAGATTAAAAAGTGTTTTTTTAAATACATTTATACTCTTCGTTTTAAATTTATCTGGAAGGAGATTGTATATTTGTACACCCTCGTGGCCAATGCCTCTTTTGCCACTTTCAGTCCTTACAGCATGTGTGTACAATTTGTTATGCTGCCTAGTATAATGTTCGTGTACTTGTGACGTTTGTTTAAATGTTGTGTTTGTGTGTATAAGTCCATTTTGGATTTTGTAGATTAGGAGACATATGTTGTATTCGTACAATTTTCTTATTGTCAAAAGTTTCATTTCCTGATACGGTTTTTTTGTGGGAGTGTCCGGGTTATAATTGAAGAGTTTTTTAATAACTTTGTTCTGTATTGTTTGTAAATCATTTAGGTATGTAATGTATGTGTTTCCCCATATTTCTATTAAATAATTTTGATGGGACTGGATTAAACTAAAGTATAAGCCCCTCTTTACCTCTGTTGGTAGGAGATGGGCAATTCTACCAAATACACCAATTAGTGGGAAGATTTTTGCTTTTAATTTTTCTACGTGTTGTTTAAATGTCAAATGTTTATCAATATGTAAGCCAAGGTATTTTTCGCTGTCTAGAATAAGCAGGTCCCTTTCTTCTATTTGTAGAGGTTTATGCGACGGTATTTTTATTTTAGGTGAGCTTAGGATCATGTAGCCGGTTTTATTAATATTTATTGTTAATATATTTTTTATTAGCCAACTGTTTAGAATATTAAGATCCTCTTGAGATTGTTCTAATAGAGTTTCTAAGTTTTTTCCGAATTAATTGATTGATTTAATATACTTTGTTTTACCGTTTTGATTGCTTAATTATTTATTTGTTAGTTGGGAGCAGCTCCCTTGCGTTGTGCGGCTCGTCTGGTAACCTTGATTTGGAAATCTCAGTTTTTGTAATGAATATTTTTATTGGAAAGTGGTTGCTAGCAGGGCCGGCCTTGTGTAGGCGCAATTGGAGCAGTCGACTTGTTAAGGCGCCGGCGATCCAAGGCGTTGATAATACCTAACACCTAAAACAGCGCTCTCGTGGTTTTTACTTGCGCCAGGCGCCGCTTGACTTAGGGCCGGCCCTGGTTGCTACATATTATTGAGATTCCTTCTCTCCCTTATGAGAATAGGCTCTGCCCTTAGAGTAATAATATACGACCGTACTATGCGAAATGTTGTAAGTGGTTTTGGACCAAAGATGACCAAACGGCATATGGTCTACAAACTGATGCAGGGTTGTCAAAAGTTAAAACAATTAGGTATTTTGTCGTGAGTCGTAAATAATCAAATGCAATTTCTAGTATATATATTTTAATATATTACATTATAAATATGAACAATTATAAAGTTATTATCATGTGCATAAAATTATAAAATAAATTTCAGTTCCATCGAAAATTAACTTAACCCTTCAGGCCTCGACAGTATTTTTTCAGAGAGTCGAAATATTTCCGTTTAGCAAAAAATCCAAATATTACGCGTATTACGTCGATCTAAAATCCTTCTTAAAATTATTTTTCGTGGGGTTTCAGGTATGGGGGCGCAAGTTACGGGTTCAAGGCTATGTGAATTCTCCATGATCTGTAAACATGAAATAAATAATTATTTTTTTTCTATTTATTTTCATGCTGTATTTCTATTTGTATTACACACCATATACTTACAACATCTATGCCTGCATTAAATGTAAGCGCCTGTTCTGTCACAGGTGGGGAAGACACATTTGAGTTTGGTATTATCTGAAAATATTATTATTTTTTAGTTGGTGGTAAGTAAGTAGTTTATTAGTCATAAGTCATTGCATAAAAAATGATAGTAAGAAGTGAATTTTGCACCAAATTTTGTATGGTGTTAACATACTTACTACATCTATGCTTGCATTAAATGTAAGCGCCTGTTCTGACACAGGCGGGGAGGACACATTTGAGTTTGGTATAATCTGAAAATATTCTTCTGTATTAGTTAATAGTAAGTTAGTGGTTTATTAGTCAATAGTCATTACCAAATATTTTTTTATGGTGGTGTCAAAGCGGATGAAAAAAAAAATCATAAAAACCTTTTGTGTAACCAAGGGTACTCTTAAATTAGATTGAGGCACCGCGAAATCCGTTAGACGGACCTTTGTTTTTGTTGTGACTAAGTGCTCACTTAAAAAATGTGCGGAACAGATTGCACTGTGGTATTTGGGAGTCCAATTTTCCCTATTTGTTGCACGAATCCATTTCATTAGCCTTTTTTCATCCTTTGGAAAACTGTAAATAGTTAAATATTTAATACTAAACCAATTTCAGCACAGCCCTGAATTTTTTATAACGAAAAAAAAAACAAAGACAAAAATTATTCCGTCTCTGTCCATTTACCAACAAATTAGCGTTCATATTATGAGAGAGAAAGAGACAGAGATACATTCAGATGCCGACTGAAATAGGTAAGTTGCATTATTATAATTTAGCCAAGATTTCTTGTTAGTAAAACATATTAAAAGTGCATTAAAACGCATACAAAACGGATGTTTATTATATAGATACAAATAGTGCAAGGATTGTTTAAATAATGGTGGAAGTTACTTGTGGTTTTGTAGTTAAGCATATTAAATATTTGATATCAAAGATTGAATACAGTGAAAAACATGAATTCTTTAATAAATACCTGTGAGAACTGATTTTTTTTGTTCCTTTCGAGCTTCGGTTGAAGCACCCATTCATAGCACATATAGCCATAGCGGTTTTTTTTTAAATTTCGCTCAATTAACGTAAAAATATCAATATGTTTGTACTTTCGAGCCACCGAACGTTTGACAGATCACACTGGCGTGAACTTCGCCCGCTCCAAAAAGTCGCTTCATACCGTTTACACAGTATGTTTTTAACAGAAATTGTTTGTCTCTTTTTTTGTACGTTAATGGAACCGAGCTGAAAGGGAGAGCTTTATTTTGCGAGTATGTCAACGATTTGTACAAATATTAGTGCGGTCTCTAGTACATTATTACTCTAAGGCTCTGCCACACGTACACTTTCACCGCCCCAGGGCGCCGCGCAGAAAAGTCTCACAATGGACTGCTCTGTAAGCTGTTACCTTACTTTCGGACTTCACTTTTCTGCGCGGCGGCCTGAAGTGGCGCGCGGTACCGCCGCTCCAAAGCGTACGTGTGGCAGAGCCTAATGGCCTCGTGTTTTTATAGCCCCATGAAAAGTAAACCCGGCTCTGCCCGTTGGGGCCAATGTTCGATGGTTGGAAAATACAAAAAACACTATTCGCGTCCGATACCATCATGTTATTATCATATTGTTACAATGGTGCTCTACGCACACTAATAAAATGTCAGGGCTTTCATCTTTGAGATAATTTATTTTATGACCATACCTGCGCGGAATATTTTCGTAATGGAACTAGGCCCTCAGGTAGTTAACCCTTAGCGGTACCTTGGTTATTTATACATACACTTACACGTTATACAAAATATCTATTACATTTTAAATAAGCGTACCTAAGTATGTGTATAGGTACTTCTTCACTGGAATGAATTTATTTTACCAAAGTAATTACACGTGTTGAGAAAATATTTACTTTTAATTATTAACTAACTAACTAGCCATCACGCCGTTTTCCCGAAAGGGTTGGCAGATAGGGTGGACTGCCAAACAACCCGGTCTTGTCACACTCTCCTTGCTTCATCTACATTCATACGTACATGGATATGTATACGTATACCCTTCTGTTATTCTGATCTGGCGCACTAGTGTATTTTTTAATTATTTTTTTGAACTAAAAACCATCTAAGCGTTTCTTTATTAATCTTACTCGTTTCGCTTACACCAGTCTTGCATTCTTTGTGAATTTCTCACACGATCAAACATGCTTTTATCACACAAACGTCTCAGGGATCTCATTTCTACAGCTCTCTGTCTATTTTCATCATTCATCTTCCAGTTCCATTCCTATCAGAGTTGGTACCATCACTCCTTTGTGGACTGTTAGCTTCGTTTCTTTGGACATTTATTTGCTAGCGCCAACCGCTTTCAGTCCTCCATTAGTGGAGTTTCTTGGTTTTTCCTCCTTCAATACTTCTATCCGCTTTTCCATCTCTCTTAAACATATTTCCCAAACACACAAATTAATCGACTTGCTTTATCAATTACAACAGTGTTGTCGTAGTCTCGCCTTAAAACACCATGACTTTAGACTTAAAATCATCATTAACTCTTTCTTCATGCGTACTTCATTCATCCTAGACACGAGAGACTGTAGCTATTCTAGTAGTAGTCTTCTAATGATTATTATTATCCTAAAATCACGTCGAAATCTCCTGCAGACTGCAGACTGCAGACTTCAGATCAATAAGGTTTATTTTATACTATGACAAGTGTCATGGGTCCAAAACCGAACTTTTGCATTTGGTTTACCCACCAATATAGTATAAAACGTATAGTATAAATTTGGCCGGGCAGTGGCTGAGTTGACATCGCGCTTGGATCCCACTCGGGCGTCGTGCGTTCAATTCCTCGGCTGGCTAAGTCCTACGTCACGACAAAAGCAATATTTCCTGCTTACTGTGGTATTACTAGGAGAAAACTAAATAGATAAACACTCTCATCTACACCACCGGTCGGAATAAAAACTTCCTATTGTTCTGGTAACCTGTAAAACATGCGATACCTGGTGAAAATGAATCATAGATGAAGACGGAGACGTCCGTGGAAAACATTGTAATATAAAACGGCCTTTAAAGCCGAAACAGCTGTAATAATAACAAAAACCTCAAAATTCTTGCAGAACTTAATAATGATATAATTAAATTTGACTTACATTAAATAGAAAAATGGAGTTCTACGAATTAAACACAAATAAAAATAAATATATAATAATAATAATATTTTGATAATTCTAGCATCACGTTCATCAATCAAATGCATTGTACATATGGCTTTGTATTAGCGATCGACGAACCGTTGGATGCAATATGTTAGCCATAAATTGATAATAATTTATATTAGTCTATAGTTAGTAATATCATAGATAATTGTAGAAATGTATGATATATTTCTACAGTGCCTTTGAGGTGATTTTGCACAAAAGAAGAGAAGTAGATGCGATAGAGGAAGGTGTGGAAGTAAGTACCCAGCTGTTCAGAGGAAGCTACAAGCCAAAAAAGTGTATATTCTTAGTATACCTTATATCGTAGGTAATAGGCATTACAATCGCTTGACAAACGGAGTCTAGAAACGATCCATTTCAAGCAAATTTAAAAAAAAATTATTTTGTAAATAATTTTATTAGATAGCAAAAAAGTTAATCAAGTGAAACTGTTACAGATAATCTTAGCTATAATACTGTATTTTTTAAAAGTTGTTTCCTTTATGAGTTCATACATTTCTATTGAAAAAATATTATTTTTAGTAGTTTGCATTTATATTTTTTATTGAGTAATTTATTTATTTATTTATATTCTACTCAAGCGAAGCGATAGGAAAACCTTCAATTTATCTAAAGCATATTTTTGGTATTCATAATGTACACCAATTCGTTTCGCCTACAGACCTGGTCACCAGACACGGCTAAGGTCATTTCATGCAACGTTTCAATTTTGTTTCTAATCCATCTTGTTTGTCATTAACTTATTGTTCGAAGTTATAATTATTACTCCAAGTATTCATGTATGTAAGTTTTGAGTATCATGCTTGTTTTATTTGAGCACTCAAATAAAATAAAATATAATATCAGGGAGTGGCGATACACCAATAATGTCCATTGAAACTGATCCATTGACCGCGGACAGGAAGCGAACCCAGAACAGATAGCTCGCAACCAACCGTTGGCGTCGGTGCACCTACCGTACCGTTGCGAATCGTCATCAATTAATTCCTCAACACTAGGTGCTTGCATCCTGTCAGTCACGCCTGTTTCACACAAAAAAAACCTCCAACAAAATTAAGCGGTAATTTAAGCACACTACGCAAAAACTACCTTTCAACGACAAGATGATTGCTAAAAGTAATACTTAGGAAACAGATTTTTTTATGATTATCTTATAACGGGATTTAAGAAATCAGTAGTACCTACTTAAGCGACACTGAAAGCTTTCAAATAACGAGCTTCAGTAAATTAAAAATGAGTCATCGATGCTTGAGACTTGAGAGGATCCAAGTTAAAAGGATATTTTTATTAGTTGTGTTTGAGCGTGGTATCGGTTATGCGTGTTGACCAAGTGCCAGTTACTTGTTGTATTTTTGGTTTGAGTAGAGCCTTTGCAGTAAACAGCAGATTAGGCTTTTTTCGACGGTAATTTATGGCGCTCTTCCTCGGAATTTTAGGAAATCGCCAACGCGGTAATGACAGACGAGTTTAGCGACGGACAATGTTGGCGTTAGATGTGGTATACGCTAGGTTGGCCTTCTCATATAAAATAATGACTACCAGTTTATAAGGCTTTGCAATACTCATTTATACATAATCAGTAAACGAGATCTGAAAATCTTGTTTACTCAAATAACGCCTAATTTCTTTAATTTCTATTTAGCAAGCAAATAATAAAACAAATGTTATGAAAATAAAAAATAAATTAAACACATGTTATCTTATGGTAGAAAGTAATCACTTTGTGGTATGTCTTATTTAATTTTGTAAATTTTTTTTATTTGTTTAATATTTGTGTTTTTTACAATAAATGTACAATGTTTACAAGTCATACTATTTTAATTTATAATACACTTCCATTAAAAGCATTTGCTTTTGGATGGAAGAAGAGTGTACGTTTGCGAAAAAATAATATAACTAGGTTACAAAGTAAAAAGAATTACAAAATTAAAATCCATACAAATTATTGTATTTGAAAGGATGAGAAAATAAAAATGAAACACTTAGTTTGTGACATATTTTCCGCTTACTGTAGTGGTAGTAGGAGATTTTCAAATATTGTCAGGTTATTCATAACCCGGAAATGTTTGTATTTCTTTAAAAAAAAAACAGGAGATTTAAATTAATTTATTTACCGACCGGTTTCGCTTTGCTCAAGCATCATCAGGGTACAAATTATGTATAATTTAATTAATAAATAGGTAGGTGTACTCTAAGTACACCTACCTATTTATTTTGAAAAATCAACAAGTAAAAACAAAGTGTTTTTACTATAACGAATCTATTCTTATTAAGAGATGAATTTTTTTTTCTTCTTGGTTTGACTGAGTATCGAACCTCCTCAGTGATCGGAGTCAACCACGCTTACAACGCGCCAAATCCCGATTGGGGTTCCTTCGTATATACGAATGTAAAATCAAAGTCCAGTGTTTTTGCTTTAGTGTAAATAATAAAATTCGATGACGATAATAGGAATATCGTAATAAATTTTACAGCGCCTTTGAGGTGATTTTTCATAAAAACAGAGCTGTACAAGTTATCCAATTATATTATTAACTGCTGTAATGTTATCCAATTTAAGAGAAATGTTTTTATATCCGCGTGTGTATGCGTGATTGCTACCAATTGAAGGAAGGTCAATGAGTCAATCAGTCGAGTTTCAGCTCAATCGAATGTCGGAAAGTATGTTAATTTCCGCATCCAAGATTTGCATTCATTCATTGACGAAAATAAGAGTGAAATTTAAATAGATGTATTCGAATAGGGTGTAATTACTGTCAAAATTATTATATTTTATGAATTTACTTCTTGGACCTACATAGGTACCTCAAAATTTGTTTTTTTGTTTGTTTCTTTAATTATTTCTGTATTATTAAATCTAAATATCGACGGGCCTAAGTCAAAAGGGCGTCAGTGATATTTTAGCGAAAAATGATAATTCATCACATCTTTAAAAAGTTATATAAAGTCATGGAAAGTGATGAAACAAAAACTTTATTAACTGGGTCAAGTAGGTTAGGTTAGGTTAGATTTAATTTTTTTTTCATCGTTTCTAATGACTTTATATCACTTTTTAAAAGTGTGTTGAATTGTCACTGTGTTGAGTTATCATGGAAGCCTAAGAATTATATGTAAAGACAGCCAAACCATATAATATTAACGGTTTTGGAATCACATTTATATTTTACTCAGTATCCAAATGATTTCTAAAAATCTAATTTGTAATATTCTAAATCAGTAAAGTTGATTTGTTAAACTTAACAAGGATTTGCCTTCGATAGCTAAATCACTCGAGATTATTGTTTTTTAATTGTTTAATTATCGTTATGAGAAATATATTACTAGTTAAGTTATGAACTCATAATAATATAGATTCAATGAATCTTTAATCAATTGTTTATTTCTTCAGTAAGAGTTTTAAATCGTTAAGTAAAACATCTCTTTTAATAATAATAATACGATTATTTTTTGCATAGTTTTTATGAAAAATCACCTCAAGGGCTCTGTAAAATTTTACTTACTATCTTAATATGTACAAACAGATACAGAAAAATACTTACCTACAATTATCAATAATTATATTCGTTGCTTAATTTTGTTTATTTTATAAATCATCTTATTGGTTATCTTTAGGACATAGTCAAATACCACAGCGAATTTTTCTGTCGGCATTTTTAAGATATATAATTCCGCAGTACATTATTTTGATTTATATCATAAGATTATGACAGCATTAAAATGTAATGCCCAAAAAAATATTTTTATGACTTGATTATAAAACATCAACTTTTCACAACTTTTTATACATATAATATGCATGTATTATATATGTAAGTCTTTCGGAAGAAATTTTCTAAATGATAGTGAAAATCCTATCAAAAACCGTTACGCAGTTTAGAAGAACTAAGCGCACTAACTTGACTTTATTTTATACTATTCAGAAATTAGAGATACCATGTACTTGCTTTACCATTGTTACAATGTTCAACAAATGCCGAGTTAACACAACTGTATTACTTACATTTATATTTAATTCATGTAAAAGTGCGTGCCGTAAAAAAATATTGAATGTAAACAATTGTTCCATTTAGCCCAATAACCCAGCGCTACATCTCTCTTAAACTCAGCTGACATCGTGGATCTCCATCCCATTTGAATTTCGTGAACACAGGTTTGTATTGGAAATTTAAGACTCGATTAGGCAAATATTTGGATCGCGAAACACGCACACAAAGCACTTATTTCTTTTGTGAAAGTTTCAGACTTTTGGTTTATCAGTAGATCGACGCATTTGCGCACGTTTTCATGAACTGATAATATATTATTTTTTTAAGTAACTTTAGTTGGGTACTAACCTGCTAGCTTAGTTATGTATATTAAGTTGTCACCTATACCATTCAATATGATCATCTGAAAAGATGAGTTTTAAAGCTTTGTGATGTGATTTTCTCTTTATAAGTAACGGCGTCACGACAGTTTCATTATGGTATAACAAATACATATTTTGATGAATTCGATTATTTTTGATATTGAAGGACCCATCTAGTGTATTCGAGATCGGGGCTCATAAGGGATGATTCTAGAAACGATGGTATTCTGAAAATGGCCGCGCGACGACTTCGCGCCCTTCGAATGTGGGTATTGGGTACAGTTGCGCGGTTGCCAAAGAGTCCGAGAGGGATGGACAAAAACCCTCACGCACCCATCAAGTCGCCATTATCGGAGGAATGTGACTAAAGCGCGTTGGCATTTTGGACAATTTACTCAGAATTGCTTATTGTAATCGTATATTCGGTTGCTGTCCGTGGGTATGGGTATGTTTATTGAAATCACCGTGAAACTATGCTATAACTTACAGGCCAGTTTGATGTCTATTTATTACACTGGTACACGGTATGATGGCACTAATCTTTAAAAGGTTAATTAATTAAGATACCGTAATGAAATATGTAAGAATTTTATTAAGGTAAATAAAAGTAAACATAATAAATTTACTTCCAGTAGAAATCACCAGAGCAATAACAAATTATTAAAATAAAGTGGTTTCTAGCAAGGTTATACAGGGTTTTCCAATAAGAGGTGTTATTTTGATATTCAATCGTAAAAGATCAATGGTTTCGTTGCTTGTGTGGCACGTAGTGCTGTTTTATTGAAAGTAAACGTTGTCCAGATCAATATCATCCAATTCCGGCCATAAAAAATCATTAATCATTTCTCGATAGCGCAATCCATTCACCGTAACTGTTGCTCCAGCCTCATTTTCGAAAAAGTGAGGTCCAATGACTCCGCCGGACCATAAACCGCACCAAACAGTCACACGTTGAAGATAGAGAGGCTTTTCAACAATAAATCTTGGGTTTTCCGAGCCCCAGATGCGACAATTTTGCTTGTTGACGAAGCCACCGAGGTGGAAATGGGCCTCATCACTCAAAATGATTTGCATTTGATTCACTCAAGTGAATTTTAATAATTTCAATGCGTTGTTGAAGCGCGAATCGTTCCATTTTTATCAATGGCGTAGTTTCTACTTGTCAAATGTCAAAAAATGACTGCTTCAAAAGTAACATCTACCGAAATAGCGGGCTATTCAAAATAACACCTCTTATTGGAAAACCCTGTATTTCAGTTGATTTTGTTTGTCATTTTCCCATAATCTAATACTGCAGTTGAGCAATTGCTTTATTGGAATTACTGCCAGATGCGTCATCGTCATTAGTTAAGCGCAGGGTTTTTCAATTATTATTATATAGCGCCCCGTTATCCGGTCGGACCCTCGCCTGACCGCGGGCCTTGTTCTTGGAGGCGAGGGGAGTAGCAAGTACTATGCGTCTTGCCTCGGGGGTAAAGTGTCGCCGAACAATAAATTGTTTTCTCCGACACAAACAAACATTCTAGAAACCATTGTTTTAAAGAAGGTACTTACCTACCAATCTGCGTTACATTATTCATTATTGTATGTGTAAAAATATCATCCTGATGTTGTTTTTGCGACGCGTAATTGTATTTATAATTGAGTTTTGAGTATTATAATTCGAGATGCTCTGTAAGAAAAAAATCAGATTAGTGGAAATTACAAATAATAATGTTGATTTGTACTGAAACAAAACAAGAAATGATTGGATTTGAAAATCATTCATCATCAATCAATCATCATCGAATATTATTATCTCGCAAAGAGATATTTTATTTTTTTTAATTTTTTTTATTTATTTATTCGAGACACAAACAGGATATTTATAAAAACATTAATTATGGATTACAAAATAAAGAAAATACAATTATAAATATCCCTAGACTAATGTGTCTGCAGCAATCACATTTGCACATTCACATAAGCAAACATGTAAAACAATGACAGTATTTATATACAAAACTTAAAACTTAATTACAAAGATTGAAGCACATAATAAGGAGAAAAATTTAAAGAGTACATATTAAAAAAAATTCTAAACCAATAAACAATTTTTTTATTTATTTCTTTTTATTTGATTTTATTTAATTTTTTTTTTTTTTTATCTAAGTACAGAAATCGTGGAGATATTTCTTGAAATAAGTTAAATTATTTGCAAAAATATCTACGACAGTGTGTCTTTTAGCAAGATCATTGTATGATCGAGACATTCTAGACATAGGATTAAAATATCCAGTATTATTGGCAAAGATTTCGGTCCAAAATATGTTCATATTTCTAGTATATTTGGGCCTGGCGTAAAAATTGATTTGATTGACTAAGTTACTATTTACACGATTATTCACAATTTTGTAAAGCATTAAGAGGTCATTTATATTTCGTCTTTTAACTAAACTCTCTAGTTTGAAATATGTAAGTCTTTGTTCATACCCATTTAGAAGATGGTAGACACCTGATCGATAGGACAAAATCCGTGTAAATTTTCTTTGGACAGATTTAAGTCTGGATACCTGTGTAATGTAATGTGGATTCCAGACTGTTGACCCGTACTCAAGAACACTACGGATTAACGAATTGAATAGAATTATTAGGCTATTAGAGTTCTTGAACAGTTTAGTTGATCTTACAATAAAACCTAGTACTTTATTTGATTTATTTACAATGTATTCTATGTGTTGGTTGAACGTTAGTTTGTTGTCGAATATAATTCCTAAATCTTTGATCGATTCAACTGTTTCCAGATTGTGACCACATATGCTATATGAGTATAGAGTTTTGTTGGTATTCTTGGTGAAATTTATAACTTTACACTTAGCTATATTCAATTCCATTTCATTGTCAATACACCAGGCAGATAATGTGTTAAGGTCTTGTTGTAAGAGTTCACAATCTTCCATAGATTTAATTGCTTTATATATCTTGAGGTCGTCAGCGTATAGAGAAAAATTACAGTGGAGTTTACATGTAAGGTCGTTAATGAAGATTAAGAAAAGCAAGGGTCCAAGGTGTGATCCTTGTTGAACGCCCGACGTGACTAATATTGGGGAAGAGTTAAAGCCGTTAACAGTAACTAATTGACTTCTATTTGATAAATATGATTCTAACCAACGAAGCAGATTTCCGTGTATGCCGATTTTATCCAGTTTATTCATTAAGATAGGGTGACTAACTTTGTCGAAAGCCTTACTGAAATCGGTGTATACGGCATCTACTTGTGTTTTTTTATTCATTGATTTACACAGAAAGTCCATATACTCGATTAAATTAGTGTTTGTGGATCGTTTAGCTACAAAGCCATGTTGGAAAGGGCTAAGTATGTGTGTTACATGATTAAATATGTCTTTATATACAATGGACTCAAATATTTTGCCAAAACAAGATAAAAGGCTGATAGGACGGTAGTTCTTTACATCGTTTTTACTGCCAGACTTATGGATCGGAATGACGTGGGCAACTTTCCACAGATCTGGAAATACCCCTTCGTTCAGACTTTTGACGAATAATTTGTGTAAAGGTGCTGCAAGTTGATCTGCACAATTTCGAATGAATAGTGGAGGAATACCATCTGGACCGGAACCCTTATTGATATCGAGAGTGTTCAACTTCACCTTGACCTCGTCTAGGGTTATTTTGATATGAGATAGTGGATAATTATAGAGTGGGAAAGAAAGTTTAGAGTCACTTTTAGAATTAGATGGTGAGCTAAATACAGAAGAGAAGTAAGTAGAAAAGAGTTCGCATGTTTCTTTGCCATTTGTTGCTGATTTGTCGTGGAGATGCATGATTTTTGGGAGAGAATTAGAAACTCTTTTCGATTTAATGAGGGTTGACAGATTTTTGATACTGTTAGGGAGAGAATTTTCTATTGAATCTACATAGGCTTTAAGGCAGGAACGTATGGATAATTTTACTCTAGCCCTCAAGATGGAAAAACTGTCATAGTCACATTGATTTTTGTATTTTTTCCACTTCTTTCTAAACTTTTCTTTTTCTCTGAGTTGGTGGATCAAAGCACTGCTGAACCAAATTGGAAACCTTTTGTTGCTGTTTCTTAAGCGCGGAGTGTGTTTTTCAATTGATAGCCATAATAGGTTATAAAAATGTAGTAGGGAGTCATTACAATTAAGATCGAGTATTAAGATCGTTCCAGTTATTTAGTGATAGCATTTCATTGCATTTAGTGTAGTCCGTTTTTTTGAAGTTATATTTGATGTGATCTGGGTTGGTGGGTAGGGGTCTGTATTTAGACATTAGAAACTCGAATTCAATGGGAGGATGATAGGAGTCAACTTTAGATAGCACATGTGAAGCAATTTGAATTTCAAGGTGATGGTTGGAAAACACTAAATCTAAAATTCGATCTATATTATTAGAGACGTGATTGAACTGATTAAGTCCAGTCAAATTTTGAAAGTCTAGTAGGGATAATGATTTTTGGCTATTATATATGACTGGTCTGGTGTGAATTTCATTGACATTTAGTGGGCATTGAATAGATGGTACATTAAAATCACCCATTATTATTGTTACATCCTCTGATGATAAATTATTATATGTTGTTTGACACTTTTCGAAAAACTCTGTGAGATTTTCGATTGGTATATCTGGAGGCAAATACGCCAAACATAAGTTGATGGTTTGCCTAGATGTTTCATGCAATTTAAATTTAATCCATAAATCTTCTGTAAATTTTGAGTTGTGTGTTGGGACTGTGATAGATGTCATTTATTTTTTTATGGCTATTAGAACTCCACCACCTGATTTTTTAAAAGAACTCGATGTGTCCCTATCTCGTCTGTAAATATTATATCGATCATCTACTATTTCATGGTCATAGATTGAGGAGTCTAACCATGTTTCTGTAAGACAAATTAAATCATAATTGCAACTGAGGACTTCGCAGTGCAAATCATTTAGTTTGCTTTTCAAACCACGAACATTTTGATAGTAAAATGTTATTGCCGTTTTGCTAGAATGCATTTTGAAAGTATATATTAAGCATTATTAAATATGTCTTTTTATAAAAGTGATGTGAAAATAATTTATGTGTTATTAAGTAATTATGCTTTGAAAGGGGGCAATTTTGAACATGAGAATTTTTTGTTTGTTTGTGGTAAGTGGTTTTGTCTATGGTATCAGATATTGACAGAGAAGTTCATTTATGATTAGGTTAATTGATTGTAAACATAACATTTGTGTCGTAATAACACAATTACTTGTAATGGTGTGTAATAGTTTTTTGTACTTAGCAGGTTGTAATAATTCATGAGAGTAGTGACAGATCGTGTGAATCGTGTTTTTTAGTGACTTTGTACAGTAATTAAATAATCTTAGATTTATATATTTCCTAAAGGGCCGGTTGATCTGGTAGAGTGTGCATCTTGTGTTGACTTCAATGTTGATAGCCTGTTGACATCCTCTTGGTCAGCAATTAGGATTATGGGGGTTGAATCGCTTATACGAGTAAATATTTTGCAGTTTCTTACCCAACAATAGCGAATTTTACCGGCTATTTTTATGTCGCGACATTGTTTCAGCAAATGTTGGTTTTTTGGGGTTAGATGGTCGTTGATGTATATTTTACCGGCACCAGGGAGGTGTAATTCAGAAGCGAGCATCCCTTTCCTTTTCCTTATTGCAGCTATAAGTTCATCCTTGAGGTACCTGCGTGTTAATTTGACGACAATGTTCCTTGGTTTACCATTATTTGCATCATGATTTTTTCTGGGAGCAATTCTGCTGGCGAAATCCACTTCTTGTCGGGTGATATTGCAACCAGCGGTAGCACTAATTTTGGAGAGAATGTCGTACACATTTTCGTTTTTGGTTTCGGGGATCCCACTTATAATGACGTTATTTGAGCGATTAAATTGGTCGTTGCTTTCAATTTGTTTTTCCAAATGGAACACTTTCTTTTTAAGCTCGTTAATTTCCTCCTTGAATTCATTTTTTTGACTTCGACTATAGTGTTTTTAAATTCCTTAAAGGTTTTCTCTAGGAAATGAATTTTGAAGTCTTCAAACTTGTTGTCCAGTAATTGCAGAAGTTCCGGATTGCTGGCAGGCTTAGAGTTTGATCGCGTTGTCATTATTATATAATGTAATTATTTTTTTTAAAATTATAACTTATTAAAATGATCGCAATATATTATTTTATTAAAAAAATATTGGAAGAGCAAAGTTTGACAGCAGTTGCAAGCAATGTTATTGTTGTATTGTTATAATTATAATATATTAAAATAATTTAAAACTTAGGTACCGTACATTCACTGTTTTTTTTATTAAAACAATGTTAATAAGTTTTAAATTATTTCAATGTCATTATAATGAAATTCTACCACGAGCTGTCAGTATCAAACCTCTGGAAACAACAGATATTATAAACTCGCAAACAATATAATTTTCTCGCCGACAGATATTATTATCTCGCAAACGATATTATTATCTCGCGAACCAATATTATTATCTCGCGAATAGATACTATTATTATATTGAAACTATTTAAGTCTTTCATCTTTTTTAATATAAGTTTTAAATTGTTTTAATATCATTATAATGAAATTTTACCATGAGCTGCCAGTAGCAAATCTTTTGAAGCAAATGATATTATATTTATTTATTTATTCAGTTAAAAGATATTTTACATTTCATTTTCTTAACTTAATCGATATTATTAGCCCTCCAACATATATTAGAATCTCGCAAAGGATATTATTATCTCGCGAATGATATTATTATCTCGCCAACAGATATTATTATTATATCGCAAAAGATATTATTGTATCGCAAACGATATTATTATCTCGCCAACAGATATTATTATATGGCCGACAGATATTATTATAAAGCAAACGATATTATTATCTCGCTAACGATATTATATACTCGCCAACAGATATTATTACCTCGCAAACGATATTATAATTATATTGAAACTATTTAAAACTTTCATCCATTTTTTAATATAGCAAAATGGATATAAGTTTTTAATTATTTCAATACCTATATCATTATAATGGAATTCTACAACGAGTTGTCAGTATCAACATAGGGATACAATTATCTCGATTATTAACGAGGTTATTATCTCGTAAACATATATTATTATCTCGGATATTATGAATAGTACCTACGCCAGAAGAAAAAAGGGTTATCCGCCTGTTTGATCACCTTAGGTAACAGGGGTATTATGAGCCGAAGTATGAATGTGAACGAAGCAAGAAGTACATGTGAAGAGGGAGTTGTGTGGTTTTTCATCATCTTTGTCTAGGTACTGCTGTCAAGAAAGTGGCAGTCAATTAGTTAGTTATACTCATAGATTATATATTTTTGTGCCGTGAAATAGTTTCGTCTCAATTTGCGAGGTCTCATTGTTTCTTCGTCCGTCTCCCCGCGCGAATGTCCCACTACCCCTTCTTACCACCCCGCGGCAATCCGCCCCCAGCCCCGCGGGTTTCGGATTTCTCCCCACGTGTCCAGATGATGCCCCCACCTACCCCACCCCAACATCGCCATCGGCGCCGACATTGCCACCCACGCCTCTAGGCCGGACTTTACCCGTAGTGGGTTAACCGGGATGTAGCTAGATCTACACGTACAATGTACATCCTAGAACTGTTTCTAGTAACTACTCAACCTGAAGCTAGAAGCTCTCCTATGTCCACGAATTGAGATCCAAGGAAATTAGAGAGCTAAATGCCGAGCTTGAATAACGCGAATCCAGACATTTTACGCTCACCTACTAATTTATTGATTAGAAAGGCCAATAAAAAAATACTAATTTGAAGAGCACTGTTTTTGTGAAAAATCACCTCAAGGGCGCTGTACAATTTATTATGAGTTCTAGGGCTCTATACAATTTTATTATATACAAAAAGATACAGTAAAACATACTTTCCTAGCAGGTCACTTCAGATAAGCACACTTTTATTCAAAAGTTTACGACTTTGCACGCAGAGGACACTTTTGTAAAAACACTGGACAATCTGGACATTGCTTTTACTAAAATACTAACATAATTTTGTAATCTCTTGGATTCGAGAACCTTTCATCAAAAACCCCTCACAAATCACTAAAGTTTTCTGAATGTTGAAACAGCTGTAACAATAACAAAAACCAAAAAATACTTGTAGAACTTAATAATTATATTATTAAATTTGATTTTAATTCAACTTTTAAAAAATTAAATGGAGTTCTACAAATTAAACACAAAAACAATAAATTTTCTGAATGTATTTATTTTAGTAGTTCCATGGCAATTCAAGACAGTGGCAATTTAACACACTTCTAAATGATATAAATTCATTAAAAGTGTAAACATAACCTAACCTATAACGTAACCTATTTAACCTTATTGTTTTCTTTCAAGAATGTATTATTAAATTGCCACTGTCCTGAGTTACCCGGTAACCATTTTAGTATTTACTTATTATTTATTTCAACAGATATCATAAATGTAATAAGAAGCTGTAATTTTACAGATCTGTGTATTACATAAATTTTAAATGAAAAAGATTGTCTAAAATCATTATTAACGAAGTTTAAAAATGTGGGTCAGTTTTATTTATTTAGGTCAAAACCCACATTAATAAAAATAATATATTAACAATTAAAATTTTAAAAACTATTTATGTGATCTTAAGCTCACCAACAAGAAAACCACCGTGTCATAAGTCATAAACCATTGCAAATAGAAGGAAAAAATCTACATTTTCCGATTGTATATAATAAATACCCGGGACTTCATATCCGATAAACACTTGTCATTTAAGCACCACATACAAAAACAAAAAGGAAAAAATATCTAACTAATTGATAGATAGATACTTCACTAAAAAGTATACCACGAATCAAACTTACTGAAAATCAGAAAACCATACGAATATAACATATGCCTATAAATCCTCAAAATTTTAAAAGTACCTATTTATACACACGTAAACAACATTTATGAATACATTATAAGAACATGAAAACTACACAAGCCAAAATTATAAACTCTGCTAAGGACCGAAAGTGGTAAAATAAACATGGCCCATGAGTGTGTGCACACACACAACCTCCTTCTTGAAAACAGTAAATAGAATGAATATATTTAAGAAAAAACTGTATGCTCTTAAGATTAGTGAGAAAAATTAACATATACTTAACATGTAAGTTAGATAGTACATAATTATATTTAGGTTTTTTTATATGTGTATTTTTAAGTTAAGAAAGTGAAATATGTATATTTATTTATATATACGATAAGATATAGTCTCCAGCCTTAATATTATACCTCTTTATGAGTCAAGGAATGGCATACCACTAAAATACCACTTTAAAGGTCAAGGAATGGCATACGAAAGATAGCCTTTTTTTAGGTAGCTGTTTTCTATCTAATTACAACATGTTGCCTATCATATTCCTCTGACTAAAGTTGCCCTGTGGCCTATGGCCTATATTATTCTAGTCTTTGGTAATAAAAAATACCGCTTCATAAGTCAAGGAATGGCATACGAAAGACAGTTTTTATTTCTGTTTTAGATAGCTGTTTCCTATCTAATTACACCACTTGCCTATCACATTCCTCTGACTAAAGCTGTCCTGTGAACTATGGCCTATATTATTACAACCTTTGATTATTAATGAATACCACTTCTTAAGTAAAGGAATGGCATGCGCAAGGTAGTTTTTGTTTTGTTTTAGGTAGCTGTTGTCTATCAAGTACACCACTTTTCCTATCAAATTCCCTTAAGGCCTTGTAGTAAGCGTTCAATAGATGGTTTGAAAGGGAGAAATGTAAATATGTTCACTCATATACGGAATAATAGGATGAGGCGGTGCGCTTCATGCACATATAAAACCTTTACAAATAACTCAAAATTATATCATCAAAGTTATGTGTAATCGGAAAAGAACATTTTCAACAGATGAGTTATACAAAGAATCTAAACTATTCTGTCTCCGTAAACTATTTATTTTGCAGACTATGAAATACATCTTTAAAAACAAAAATAAATTCGAAATAAATGAAGAATCAACATTAGAAAAAATAATGTATTTTACACTCCCCAAACGAACATAAAACAAATGCAAACACACTGCAGTTTCATTGGACCTCGTAATTTCAATCTTTTACCGAAAAATATTCAAGTGATTACTAAACCTTCTCAATATTTAAGAGTTAAAATTATTGCTTTTCGATACAGCAGTTGAAACTTTTTTTATTTAATTTGTATCATTTTATGTTTCTCATTAAATATTCACCATATATTACACTAAACACTTATAACTTCACTATACACTATTGTAACACTTTTTATACAAACCGCTTAGACAAAATGTAATCTAGTTTTTGTTTTATATGCCCACAGTTTGTTTATTTCTAGGTACAATAATATAATAACTTAAATATATTACCCATGCACAGGCTGCGCCTAAGTAGGTTTCCATTATTCGTATTGATTTATATAATATTGTATGTAATTAATGTAAAAATTGGGAAAAAATTAAGCGAAAATGGTGAAAATACTTAATAAAACAAGACTCGTTTGAAATAGAGCAAAAGTCTTTCGACAAATGCTTTATTTGCATTTAAAGATGAACTGTTTTAACAGAACAAAACGTGTCCTAAATAATTTTCGGATCTTTCTTTTTTTTTTTTCTATCGAGGGAATTTCATATACTGAACGTTTCGGCATAACAAATGTATAGATATATTATCTTCAGAAATAACACTTTTTTGGAAATTAAAAACTAAAAGAGATAACAAGAAACATGTAATAATTTCGTAGACATTGGGTATGCGGGGGCTCAAGTAAAGTTACCGTATGGCCTATGGCCTATGGCCTATACTATTCCAACCATTGGTAATAAAAAATACCACTTCATATTCAAGGAATGGCATACGATAGGTAGTTTGCTTCCGTTTTAGCTCTTTTCTATATAATTACACCATTTTGCCTATCACATTTCGTAAAAGTAAAGTTACCCATGGCCTATATTGAAATGTGTCAATAAAACTATCACATTACTTTATTTGAGTTTAAAAAGTAACTAGTTTCCAACACAACTGTCCATTTGTATTACATTTTTCAGTTCTGTTTGCTCAAATCCTGCGTACTAAAAAACGGCTGCACCTAGAACAACGCTTGAAAGTGTGCATATTTTGACAGAGTTTTTTTTTCAATTGATGGTGCAATTCTATATAAATAGGGTTTACACATTTTTTTTAAATTGCGCCTCGCCCTCTAGGGATATCCTAGGTCAAGACAGGCTGGTTTACAAATATTTTATTTTAACAAAAGATACCTACATTTAAGCTTAATTTCGACAGATACATTTTTTGATAAGTTAGAAGCAACAATATTTGATAGAATTATGTAATTTGTGACAATAATGGGATTAGACAACTATTAATTTAGATTTATGTGAGTTACTAATTATTGCGCGACCTTTGTTGGATGATTCAAAGTTTAGGCAAGATTTTAAATTTGTAAGATTTTAAGAATTTTTAATTGTCTTGTTTTGTCAGGTAGATTTTGCATATTTTAGTCGCAATGAACTTGAAATTTCTTTGTCCAAATGTTGTTTTGTTTTAGGTATTTGTAAGAGTTTGTTGGTTTTAAAGTGTTTTGTGTATTTAAGTAAAATTTACTTGCAAATTGGTAGAACATTTGTTGAATGTATAACTTGCAGGATTGCCATGTTTGTTACGTAATTTAGTTGCCTATCCTATAACTTATATCTCTGTGCTAAATAAAATTTACTCTAAAATTTGCTCACCTTATAGGAATCTGGAATTTCAATATGTTCAATATACTGTTTTCAGCCCACCGTTATTACAACGATCAGAAGTTATACTATGATACTAAGAAATATATATATAGTTTTAGGAGAATAAACTCCGTTTGATAGATTCCCGTACTTTATCATTACACTTTGGATTGCAATCTCTGGAAAACAGGGAGCCAGGCATTCATGTATTATATTTAGATAAGACATGAAGCGAAAAAATAGGTTCCGATTTTCGACCTCCAACTGACCTTCAACTCTCCTAGCGCTTTAACCAAAATTACCAGGTTTACGCTCACCGCTTATCGCTTTCTAATAGTGGAAAGAGTTTCGACCAGATATTATTAGTACGCAGTGGCGCGTCTAATTGCAGCTCTACGGCGCGAGGCGGATTGCTTGGAATGGAAGTGTTGTCCTTGTTCTACCGGCTTTGAAGAACTAGCATCATTGATCCCTTTGGCGCATAGTCGAGAAACTATTGAAAAACTATTTGTCACATGAGAACGGAACGTTTCTGCGACTAGTTCAATGGCTATGCTGTCGTTAAAATTAGTTTAATTAAATACAGGTTTAAATCTTATGATGATGCCCTAAATTTAAAGTTATTATTAGTTTACCGGTTAATTTGCATTTAGACATCCCTTTGTTAGCATCGTCTTGCAGTGAGACGTACCTCCTCTAAAAAAGGACCTCGTATCTAAAGGATCCTCCACCCAGCATCCCAAAATACGACATAGATTCTGAGTAAAATTATTTATTCCTGTGTGGAGTTGATGTGAAAACTGTGCCTTAGCACAATGCTAGTGTTCGTCTATATCTTGTAAGATCTATTCATATATAATGAAAACAATTTGTAGAAAAGCCAGGTTGGTTTCTATTAGTATTAGAAAGTTATGCATTTGGTGTGTGTTTGATGTGTGTAGATGCAGTTTGTAATAGGCTTTGCGGTGCGTGCGGTTTTATACTAATAACGGATCATGGCCCGTCTTTATTGTTTCTATTATCAACGGATCTAACGATATTCGCCTTCTCTGATGCAGGCTGACCTCCCCATCGAGAGTCGCGCATCTTGTGCGACCGACCAGCGCCGCGGTGAGAAGACGGGTGGAGAGGGTGGAGATACGGGGTGGCGTGGGGATATTGCCCCCGCCACCCGCGAGAATCAACCACGCGCGGCACGCAACCCCTATCTATCCTCTGCCACTCTCCTACTCTGCTACTCTGCCACGCGAGCCTTTAGCTCCGGCTTAAACCTGGTGACCGCGCTCAAATTAATATTATGACCCCTCCTTGCCAAACTGGTTGAAATTTTATGCTGCTTCTTACCTAAGCTAATATTCAATGGGTTAATTACACCGAACAGATAACCCTAAGAAGTGGGATCTAACCATACCGATGCAAAAGAAAACTGATGTCGCCAATTTTTTAGACCTTTCGACCCCTATAGTACTACAGGCAAGCCAATATACAGGGTTTTCCAATAAGAGGTGTTATTTTGAATAGCCCGCTATTTCGGTAGATGTTACTTTTGAAGCTGTCATTTTTTTGACATTTGACAAGTAGAAACTACGTCATTAATAAAAATGGAACGATACATGCTTCAACAACGCATTAAATTGTAAAAATTCACTTGAGTGAATCAAATGCAAATCATCTTGAGTGATGAGGCCCATTTCCACCTCGGTGGCTTCGTCAACAAGCAAAATTGTCGCATCTGGGGCTCGGAAAACCCAAGAGTTATTGTTGAAAAGCCTCTCTATCCTCTACGTGTGACTGTTTAGTGCGGTTTATGGTCCAGCGGAGTCATTGGACCTTACTTTTTCGAAAATAAGGCTAGAGCAACAGTTACGGTGAATGGATTGCGCTATCGAGAGATGATTAATGATTTTTTATGGCCGGAATTGGAAGGTATTGATCTGGACAACGTTTACTTTCAACAAGACGGCGCTACGTGCCACACAAGCAACGAAACCATTGATCTTTTACGAATGAATATCAAAATAATGCCTCTTATTGGAAAACCCTGTAGTATTTAAAAAAAATCGTCACAATTTCATACTAAAATTAATTTTTAACGTAAGAAATTGTTATTCGCGCCAAACTATCGCAGAACATTGGGGTTCACACGGTATTATCCATATACCTACGTAAGTCAGAGGCTAACAGTTCGAGATGTGATCAAGCTTCCCGAGCACGTTTTATCGCTCATCAAGGACAAAAATCGCCTGCGACGCATGTACCACCGCACGCGTGACGAATACTTCAAGACAGCGTACAACTGCCTGCAGAGGGAAATCAAGACCGAAATCGCAGAACTCAAGCGCGAACTTTGGGACAAAAAAGTCGCGTCGCTCACGCCGAAGGATAATTCATTATGGAAAATGGCTAGCGCGCTGAGACATAAAGATTTCACAATCCCCCCGCTACAGAAATTGAACGGCCCTGGGACGGCTTTGTCGCTACAAGAAAAAGCTGACACACTCGCCGACGGCTTCGAGAGAGCCTACGCCGCTACAGACGGCCTTTCCGACCCGGCTACGGACCGGATCGTAGCTGACTCTCTACGAGATTTGAACGAAGCAGAGCAGACAAACGCTGAAGATATTCATTTCACAACGCCGAGCGAGATTGCGGTCACAATCAAGCGACTCAGAACGAACAAGGCGCCGGGAAGCGATCAAATTCACAACATTTTACTCAAACATCTCCCTCAAAAAGCCATCATCTACACTACAAAATTGTTCAATGCCTGCCTCATGACTGGGCATTTTCCCCAGATTTGGAAATCGGCGACCGTGCTGCCATTCGCAAAGCCGAATAAAGATAGAACGCAGCCGACAAGTTACCGGCCGATTAGCCTACTATCTACGTTGAGCAAGGTATTTGAACAAATTATACTAAACAGGCTTGTCCCACACCACGACGAACACAAGACTTTGCCAGACGAGCAGTTCGGCTTCAGAAAGAGGCACTCCACGACCCATCAACTCACCAGAGTAGCGGAATACATCGCAAGAAAATTTAACGAACATCGCTTCACCGCTGCTGCGCTCATCGACCTAGAGAAGGCATTCGACACCGTATGGATAGACGGGCTCGTGCATAAGTTGCACCGCACTAACACGCCCATATACCTAACGAGACTGATACAGGAATACCTAAAGAATAGATCGTTCAGAGTGTTCATAAGGAACGTGTTATCTTCAATGCGTGAGATTCCAAAAGGCGTGCCGCAAGGAAGTTTACTGGGACCATTTCTCTTCATTCTGTTCACCTACGACATCCCCCGAGACGAGAGATGCAATCTGTCTATCTACGCAGATGACGTCAAACTATACGTTTCCTCGCTGAAAGCGAACATGGCCGCGATTTACCTACAGAGGGCGCTCGACGCGCTCGTAGAATACTACAAGAAATGGCGCCTGAAACTGAACGAGGCGAAAACCGAAGCCATCATGTTCACGAGAAAACGTATAAATAGAACACCTGACTTCAACATCGAAATGGGAGGACACAGCATTGAATGGAAAGATGAAGTTACATATCTCGGCCTGACCATGGACTCCCGCCTCAACTGGAAATCTCACCAAGCAAAGATGCACGCGCGCACGCGAAAAGCGATCGGCATGATGAAGCCAATTTTCAATAGACGGAGTCCGCTACTTCCCAAAACCAAACTCCTCGTCTACTACTCGCTCATTCGTCCGGTACTCTCGTATGCGATTCCCGTATGGAGCAGCATCTCACACACAGACCACAAGAAACTACAGACACTTCAAAATCTCTGCATTAAAATCACATACAACACGAGACTCAGAACAAACTTGAAGAGATTACACGAACGAGAACAAATTCCAACTCTATTCGAATTCACACACAGACTCACTACACGCTTTTACAAATCACTCACACTTAGTAAAAATCCACTCATACGAGACATAGGACAATACAACGCTCCGAGCGACCTGACATTCAAATACACACACAGACTACCTAAACACATCCTCATGGACCATGACCACATATGGCACATACCAGAATCAGACGCGGACGAATAGCGAGCAGTAGGTATTTCCCAAACTCCCGACTTTCCTCCCAAATATATAATGTTTATATAACTATTTATATATTTATATAATATTTTTATAATTTGTATGTATATGTATGTTTATTTTCTATCCTCCCATAAGTATATATTAACATAAAAACAGACACACACACACACATCTCAAAAAATGCAGGACATCATATACCGATGTTACTGAAGGCCGTATACGTTTCAAGTTGACGTTCGGCCGCTCCTTCCGGGTAAGGTTTTCTGCGATTTTCCTTACTCCCAACGGCAAATGCGGAAGGACCCCAACAATAGGGCGCAGCCGAAATTTCCTCCCCCCATTCCCAACACAACACAAACAGACACGTATGTAGTATATGGCCGCTGTCGGTCGCCGGTGGTGCTGATGCTGGATGAAAACATGCAATTTTAGTAGGGTTTTTAGGAAACAAATTTTTTCCCTACCGAGAAAATACAAGGCCTCTAAGTCTATAAAAGCCAGGTAATATTTGAATAAACCCATATGAGGTAAAAATTGTGAGGCGCATATGACGCCGTTCTATTTGTATAAAGAACATTAACTTTAAATTCAGTAAATTTAAATGATTCACCACTTCATGGAATATAAGAATCTAGAAAATAAAAAAAAATAAAAAGTTCGAGATGTAGATGAAAAGGAGGGAAAAGAAGGACAAATCGACAAAGCGAAAAGCGGAGTTTTTTGTGGTTTGCAATACAACCACAAAAGTCTTTTTGTCTGGCTCGAGTTTTCAGCCAGGCCCCGCTACTTTTGCCGGCCGGAGGAATCCCGCCGGCCCACTGAGCAGGCGCTCGCGCCCACCCAACTGCCTTTATCAAGGCAACACTTTTCTCGCGCATTACTCAACAACGCAGATCCACGCTGGCCCCCACAAACCGCCCGCAAGCTCCAGAGACGTGCTCACTCTTCAAGAGGAGGCACCGACTACCGCCTGTCAAGATGTTCCCGACGAGGATGCTCCCCGCTGACCACGAGGACTCCCCGGTCGTGGTACCACCCGGCGCACATCAAATTGCGCTTCGCAAGAAGACCGGGACCGTGCGCCTTACGATCCCCGCACCACAGCCCCGCTCCGAGGACCCAAGGACCCGCAGACCATCCACCACCACGACTGCCACCACGCCCGACGAAACCGAGATGACGGAGCCCGAAGCAGGCCCCTCCTGGGCAACAGGACCCAGTCCTGCCCCCAGGCGCCCCCCGATAGGCCCAGCGTCGGCCTACGTGGCGCCCCCGAGGCCCCAGCAGCCGATGGAGACGGCTGCCCTCCAGGATGGAGGCTGGACGAGGCCGTCCAACCCCGCAAAGAGGCCCATGTCCCCACGGGGACCACAACCGCTCCAGTGTGGCAACCGATTTGAAGAGTTGCCCGATGTAAGCGAAGGCGCCGGCGCGCCGCGTAATAAGCGTGCCAATACTAATCATTCTTTCTCCCCCGCAGGTACCGGCAGGAGAGACCGTGTTCCCCCGGTTGTGTTGACCCTGGGGAACATGACACACGCGCAGATTACGGCCTCGGTCCAAGGACATCTGGGGGCTGGCAAACTGTTTACTTTTAAATATAACAGGGGCGGCACGGCCAACATCTTCGTGCGCTCGATGGAGGACCATCGCGCCCTCACCAATGGACTGCGAGCGGAGGCGCGCGGCTTCCACACATTCACGGCCGAAGCCGAAAAAATGAAAAAGGCCGTGATCAAGGGCCTGCCACTAGTAGAAGTAGAAGACATCGCGGCGGATCTGGAATCGCAAGGATTCCCAGCTGTGAAGGTGGTCAAGATGACCGCCTCAATTGAGTATCCCATATACTTAGCTCACTTCAATAAGGAAGTCAACATGGGACAGCTGCGTGCGGCCGTCAAATACCTGTGCCACTGCCGCATTCGACTCCAGAAGCACAGGAGCAATCACCTTCAGCACGGCACCCAGTGCTACAGATGTCAAGACTTCGGGCATGGGTCCCGAAACTGCTCGCACACAGCAAGGTGCGTAAAATGCTTACTGGAGCATGCTTCGGCAGAATGCCCCAAAAAGACGAGAGACGAGCCCGCCGCATGCTGCAACTGCTCAGGCCCGCATCCCGCCAACTACAGAGGCTGCCCCAAGCGGGTAGCGTACGTCGCCTCAATACAGCAGCGACCTGCCAGAAGGCCCCAACGCCCACCGGCAGAACAGAACCCGAGCAGGCCACCTCCTCAGCCGAGGACGGATGGACGCACATGGGCCAACGTAGCCGGAGGCACCGCCCCCGCCCAACAGCAGCGCGAGTCCGCGCCGCCCCCACAGCCCCGCCCCCAGCCCCGCCCACAGCAGGAGCCCGTGCGTGCGCCCACCACTACAGAGGACGACCTGAACATCATGGCCCTGCTCCAAAGCCTCCTGAGGATGCAATCGCAGCTCGCCCGCTGCACATCAAGAGCAGAGAAGCTCGTCGTCCTGATGGAGCTCCTCACGACCACCCTCGATGTCTAATCCCGAGAAGGTGAGAGTCCTCGTATGGAACGCATTTAGCGTGCACAACAAGACAGACGAACTGCTCGCTTTGGCAAATGAATTAAACACCGACATTATTCTCTTATCAGAATCCCACTTGAATCCAAGCGTACCGCTGAGAGTGCAAGGTTTCGAGATTCACCGAGACGACCGACAGGGAAGATCAGGCGGAGGAACCGCAATATTCGTTCGACAATCTATGACGTCCACAAGAATACCCACTCCGAAGTTGAAGCACGCTGAAGCCACGATTATCGAAGTCACCATAGAGGGTAGAGCGCATACCATCATCTCCGTATACTGCACCCAAAGTAACCTAGTGAGAGAAGATCTCAATAAATTGCTCAATCTGGGACTAATTGTTGTGATGGGAGGCGATTTGAACGCCAAACACAACTACTGGAATAACTACAGAGGTAATGCGAACGGAAATACGCTCTTTACACACATGCAGACAAATACCTATTCGATAATGGCGCCAGACAGACCTACGTACTACTCGCAACGTTCTAGATATCCGAGTACATTGGATATAGTACTCGAGAAAAATGTTAAGACAATATCTCCACTGCGCACATTAGACGAGCTGTCATCGGACCACCTGCCCGTGTGCTTCACTATAGGCGGCACAACTTCAAGGACCCCCTGAAAACAGCGCAATTATAAGGATGCGGACTGGGAAGGATTTAAAAAGGAAGTAAACGAACGAATTTATCTCACTTCGGGAACTCTGCGCTCGCCACAAGAAATCGACGCAGCTACAAGCACTCTCACAGAGATTCTTCAAACAGCACAAGATACACACATTCCTCTCAAAGAAGTACATTCATACACGATCAAGCTTCCCGAGCACGTTTTATCGCTCATCAAGGACAAAAATCGCCTGCGACGCATGTACCACCGCACGCGTGACGAATACTTCAAGACAGCGTACAACAGCCTGCAGAGGGAAATCAAGACCGAAATCGCAGAACTCAAGCGCGAACTTTGGGACAAAAAAGTCGCGTCGCTCACGCCGAAGGATAATTCATTATGGAAAATGGCTAGCGCGCTGAGACATAAAGATTTCACAATCCCCCCGCTACAGAAATTTGAACGGCCCTGGGACGGCTTTGTCGCTACAAGAAAAAGCTGACACACTCGCCGACGGCTTCGAGAGAGCCTACGCCGCTACAGACGGCCTTTCCGACCCGGCTACGGACCGGATCGTAGCTGACTCTCTACGAGATCTGAACGAAGCAGAGCAGACAAACGCTGAAGATATTCATTTCACAACGCCGAGCGAGATTGCGGTCACAATCAAGCGACTCAGAACGAACAAGGCGCCGGGAAGCGATCAAATTCACAACATTCTACTCAAACATCTTCCTCAAAAAGCCATCATCTACACAACAAAATTGTTCAATGCCTGCCTCATGACCGGGCATTTTCCCCAGATTTGGAAATCGGCGACCGTGCTGCCCTTCGCAAAGCCGAATAAAGATAGAACGCAGCCGACAAGTTACCGGCCGATTAGCCTATTATCTACGCTGAGCAAGGTATTTGAACAAATTATACTCAACAGGCTTGTCCCACACCACGACGAACACAAGACTTTGCCAGACGAGCAGTTCGGCTTCAGAAAGAGGCACTCCACAACCCATCAACTCACCAGAGTAGCGGAATACATCGCAAGAAAATTTAACGAACATCGCTTCACCGCTGCTGCGCTCATCGACCTAGAGAAGGCATTCGACACCGTATGGATAGACGGGCTCGTGCATAAGTTGCACCGCACTAACACGCCCATATACCTAACGAGGCTGATACAGGAATACCTAAAGAATAGATCGTTCAGAGTGTTCATAAGGAACGTGCTATCTTCAATGCGTGAGATTCCAAAAGGCGTGCCGCAAGGAAGTTTACTGGGACCATTTCTCTTCATTCTGTTCACCTACGATATCCCCCGAGACGAGAGATGCAATCTGTCTATCTACGCAGATGACGTCAAACTATACGTTTCCTCGCTGAAAGCGAACATGGCCGCGATTTACCTACAGAGGGCGCTCGACGCGCTCGTAGAGTACTACAAGAAATGGCGCCTGAAACTGAACGAGGCGAAAACCGAAGCCATCATGTTCACGAGAAAACGTATAAATAGAACACCTGACTTCAACATCGAAATGGGAGGACACAGCATTGAATGGAAAGATGAAGTTACATATCTCGGCCTGACCATGGACTCCCGCCTCAACTGGAAATCTCACCAAGCAAAGATGCACGCGCGCACGCGACAAGCGATCGGCATGATGAAGCCAATTTTCAATAGACGGAGTCCGCTACTTCCCAAAACCAAACTCCTCGTCTACTACTCGCTCATTCGTCCGGTACTCTCGTATGCGATTCCCGTATGGAGCAGCATCTCACACACAGACCACAAGAAACTACAGACACTTCAAAATCTCTGCATTAAAATCACATACAACACGAGACTCAGAACAAACTTGAAGAGATTACACGAACGAGAACAAATTCCAACTCTATACGAATTCACACACAGACTGACTGCACGCTTTTACAAATCACTCACACTTAGTAAAAATCCACTCATACGAGACATAGGACAATACAATGCTCCGAGCGACCTGACATTCAAATATTCACACAGACTACCTAAACACATCCTCATGGACCATGACCACATATGGTACATACCAGAATCAGACGCGGACGAATAGCGAGCAGTAGGTATTTCCTAAACTCCCGACTTTCCTCCTAAATATATAATGTTTATATATCTATTTATATATTTATATAATATTTTATAATTTGTATGTATATGTATGTTTATTTTCTATCTTCCCATAAGTATATATTAACATAACAACAGACACACACACACACACATCTCAAAAACGCAGGACATCATATACCGATGTTACTGAAGGCCGCATACGTTTCAAGTTGACGTTCGGCCGCTCCTTCCGGGTAAGGTTTTCTGCGGTTTCCCTTACTCTATCACGCAAATGCAGAAGGATACCCACAATAGGACGCAGCCGAATTCCCCCCCCGTTCCCAACACAACACAGACAGACACGTATGTAGTATATGGCCGCTGTAGGTCGCCGGTGGTGCTGATGCTGAATGACACATGCAATTTTAGTAGGGTTTTTAGGTAACAAATTTTTTCCCTACCGAGAAAATACAAGGCCTCTAAGTCTATAAAAGCCAGGTAATATTTGAATAAACCCATATGAGGTAAAAATTGTGAGGCGCATATGACGCCGTTCTATTTGTATAAAGAACATTAACTTTAAATTCAGTAAATTTAAATGATTCACCACTTCATTGAATATATGAATCTAGAAAAAAAAAAAAAAATAAAAAGTTCGAGATGTACACTAGGGTGGAACACTTTTATATGAAAAATTTTTTTTTTTCGAAATTCGAATTGGAATACCAGGGAAAAGTTGCTTTATGTAATTCTAAATAAGGCTTATCAATTTGGAAGTTCTAGCTCGACAGCTTAAGGTCCCGCCATAGACTTGAAATTTTATTTTTTAAGGTTTTATAGACGTTTTGTATTAAACACCCTAAAAACAAAATAATAAGTAAATATAATATATTATGCATTAAATGATAAAATAAAAGTATATTTTAATTAATTAAAACATTTTTTTCAAAAGTAAACACAGGTTCAGAAAGTTATAATGGTATGAATAAAATCATTTTTTATAGCAAAAATCCTTTTTCGGCCCAAACTTTGGCATGAGTTTTCGAGATGCTAATTTAGATTTTATGAATCCCTCTCGTCTTGTCTTGTCGAATAAACTTAGAGCTGCTTCTGTCACAACTTTTACATATCTTTCCACAGCCTGGATGTGGCAAGACAGTCTCATAAACTCCAACACTGTATCTTCTCTATTTTCAATAAGATCTTGTAAGTGCTCATCGGAAATATTCATCAGTATTGAGGGTTCATATATATTTTGTTGCCAGTCAATCATGTCTATGTAAGAACATGCATTTAAGTCCACTTTTGGCACCTCAGACAAGCACGAAACAGAATTTTTATTAACTTGACGAGCCTTTAAAATGCGTCTTGCAGCGAGTTCTCTTATGTGCTTATGTGATTCGGTTATCATACTCAACAACAAGTTTTCTGGATGAGCAAAGTAATTGTTTCGAATTATAACAGGGTCCACTTTCGCTCCACTCGTTGGACAAATATCTAGTGCTGTTAATGAGCTTTCATAAATGATTTCAACTATATTTGCAAGATGAATGTGTTTTGATAGCAAACCAGACAGGAGCGTATGATTATTTATTTATTTATTTATCAAAAGAAAGTACATATTACATATTGGATGCTTTGCCTGTCCAACTAGGAAAGTTTCCTGTTCTAGGACAGACAAATTGACATGTTTAGTTCATATTATTACTGAAATGTACATAATTACATAACAAAAACCAAAAAAAAAAAAGGTTTCATTTTTCTCTGAAACTAAGTTGTGTAATAAAGAAAATGTATATAATAAATATAAGTACACATACATTGTTTTGTGAGAAGTAGAAAAAATTAATCTGGTAGCATATATTATAATCGGATTTACCGAATTAACCTGGTAACATAAAATATTAAAATTTACAGAGTATGAGGTAAGCGTTGTAACTAGAATGTGTAATAAATTATGTGTATGATTGTTTTCACTGAATTAAAACATGAATTCAGAACAAATTATATTATACGACAATACGAATATACACCGCGCTCATTTCTTGAACTACTGCTAAAATGTAAAAACAATAACTATATATATAGATAGAAATATAAACTATGAAACATAAACTATGAATATAAATACATAGTACCTGATTTAGTGCTACTTTGGTGAAATTGGTGCATTACTTCGTGCGCCATATTGTGTTATGTATTTATTATAAATCATTACCGTAGTAGGTACCAAGTTTCACACAGAGTTTGTGTGCGACGTACAAATGTGATACGCTTTACAGTAGTGATGTACCTTATGAGCAGACAGGCTTCAGGGGCGCATAACCATAAATCTTAGGTTGAAAAACATCAGAAGGTATAAAAACATCAGAATGGATGTCGAAACATTGCGGAGCAATATCAGAACTCAATGAAGTGTGGTAGGAATTTTGGTCTCGTGATCAGGAAAGTTTGGTGATTTTGTTTAACAGTTATACAGCATACGTTCACTTTCGACTCTCCCTAAGTTTAGAATCCAATCATTGACTAATTTACGCAGGATGCTTCCACTTTTCAATTTCCAAGAACCGGGTATAAGGTTGAACATTTTTGGACCTAGGTAAGAATATTGTCTTTGAGCAAGGGATGTCATGGTAGCAAGTGGAACTATTGGATTCCTCCCTGCATGTCGGGTGTTGTGATAATGTTCTACGGAGGGGAAGAGGTGACGATATTTTTGTGTGTATAATATAACTTTTCTTATAAATAGTTGCCTCACATCCAGAACTCCTATCTCTTTGAATAAATCATTACTGGGGTATCTAAATGGTTTTTTAAGTATGACCCTTAGTAGTGATTTCTGTGCTTTGGCTAAGGGGTCCAGAATTGATTTGGTACATCCTCCCCATCCTAAAGATGCATATTCAAGTAAAGAGTTGCACATGGCATAGTACATTAGTTTTAGATCTTTTGCGCATAGTATATTTCTAATCGCCATGAAAAGATGCGTGAGTTTTCTGACCTTTGTGGAGATTGAATAGATATGTTCATTCCATCTCAGATTCTTGTCTACAATAATTCCTAGATATTTTATGCTATCCACATACTCTAAGGTATTGCAATTGCAAGTGTTTGGGTCATTGCAATGGTGTATAATAATTCTTTGAATTTCTCTTGGTTGTCCCGCTTGAGTTGCACTGAAGCAAATGAATTTAGTTTTGTCAGTATTGAGAGTGAGAAGATTATTATCTAGCCATTGTTTTACCTTGTTAATACCAATTTCTGCATTACTATGAACTTCATTCCAATTTTTGCCTTCAAATAATAATACTGTGTCATCGGCAAAGGTGATAATATGATCGGCAAATGAACTGTTGCATAATTCATTTATATAGATAATGAATAAAAGTGGTCCTAGAGTGCTTCCTTGAGGTACACCAAAGTTTATATCAGCCGGATCGCTTAGAGTATCGTTAATATTCACTCTTTGGCTCCTATTTTCTATATAACTACCTAACCACTTAAGTAGCTGACCCTGAATGCCGATGCGCTGTAGTTTTTTCAAGAGAATTTTGTGTGAGATAGTATCGAACGCTTTGGCTAGATCCAAGAAGAGCGCAATGCATTTTCTTCCTCTATCTATATTGTTGGAGATGATTTTCGTCAGCTTTGTAATGGCATTTTCAGTGCTCAATCCTGGTCTGAAGCCATACTGTCTATTGGAAAGGATATTGTTTTTTTCAAGGTAATGACTTAGACGATTCTTTACAATTTTCTCAATAATTTTCGAGATTGAATTGAGCAAAGAAATTGGCCGGTAATTGTGTATCTGCGATTTATCTCCATTTTTGCGAAGCAGTATAACAATAGAGTGTTTTAAATGATTTGGAAATTTTCCTGAATTGAAGCTTAAATTGGAAATATACGCGATTGGAGTTGCTATGAAGGATTTAGTAATTTTTAGCAGAATTGATGAAACGTTATCAGGACCACAAGCATTCGATGACTTAAGTTCGTCAATTATATTTATGACTTCGTTTGAAGTTGTATGGATGTTGTCTAATTTATGACCGAAATTAGAGATTTTTAACTTAGCGAGATCGGATTCTGTTGTATTAAGATTGTTGAGAATTTTTTTCGCAAGTGTGACTCCCACTGACGTGAAATAATTATTGGCAAAATTCGCAATGATTTTTGGGTCTGAGGTGTTCGCGTTATTGATGTTCAATGATTTAATATCGGAAGATTTATTTATTTTTGTTTTAGTTATATTGCGAAATGCTTCCCATAAACGTTTTGGAGTACAGTTATTTTCGTAAATTATTTTTTCATAATAATTTTCTTTGGCCGATTTTATTAGTTTTTTGCAAAAGTTCCTATAATTTTTGTAATGAGCTTGTACTATAATATTTTCAGGGCACCTATTCGCCTTTTTATGAAGTTGGTTCCTAATGTTAATCGATTTGATAAGGCCAGGGGTGATCCATGGCGTAAGTTTTATTTGTTTATGTGGTATTAGTTTATTGCTTGTATGTTTAGAAATATATGAATGTAATTTAGTGATAAATTCATTCATCGATGAGTCGGCATCCGTTTGGTCTAGAACATTTTGCCAGTTTTCTGAGCTCAAGTCTTCAATTAAGTTATTATAGTTTATTCTTGCAACATGTTTAATTTTAGCAGGATTAGGAGGTTTGTTTTTAAGGCAGAGTGCTGTTGTATAGTGATCTGAGATTGTAGAGTGAATGACAAATGAGTCAACATGGTTAATTTTTTTGACGTTGATGTGGTCAAGACAAGATTTACTCATGCCCTGCTCACGAGTAGGGCTAATAATTGTCTGAATGAACCCATTTTCAGTTAGCAAACATAGGTAATCGTTGGATTGGCGGTGGTATTCGGTAATTGTATTGATGTTGAGGTCGCCTATAATTATTTGCCGTTCTATATTTTTTGAGCTGTTGATAATTGATTGGAGTGAATTCAGAAAAGTGTCAATATTTTGAAAAGAGGGTGATCTGTATATTGCAAAAATACATAGATTATTATTCAATACAATTTTCAGGCAGTTGGCTTGTGATAAGAAAATTTCATCAACTTGAGATTGAAGTCCGTCTCTGATGTATACAACGATCCCGCTAGACTTATTAAGATATATGTTTGTGTGGTGTTCAGAGTAATTGTGAATAACTTTTGAGGTGTAATCTTTACTAAGCCAGCATTCCGATAAAATAATAACGTCGAATTGGTAATTGAATTGATCCAGAAAAATTAAAAAATCGTCAATATTAGAAATGCTTCTTATATTTTGGTGTATAATTTTAACGCCGTAAGCACACCATTTATAGTTATTTAGATTGTTCATATCATCAATGACATTCATGTTAAGATCTATGCCGGAATCATTTCCGGTATCATAATTTAATAGAATCATAAGTATGTGTTGGTTGTGTGTTGTATAGAAGTTGGTTCCCGAGTAATATATAATTAAATGCGATTCCAAATGTAGTTAAAATGGTAAATGTGCTTAATATAAATAATATAGTACAAATGTTGTAGTTAGATGTAGTACTATTAATGAGATAGCAAGAAGTAAAAACAAAATGGTAGCAAGAATTGCTTGATATCAAATGAATTAGAAAACGGTAGTAAATTATACAAATATGAGTAATATATAATAATATGGTATAAATAATGTAATTAGATATAGTACTATGAAAGAGATAGCAAGAAGACAAAACAATAATAATAATAAAAATAAGGTAGCAGGAACTGCATAACATACATAACAAATGAATTCCAGAAGGGTAGGAAATGAAACAAATATGGAGAAATATAGAGCGAGACATAAATGCACGGGTCAAGACATACCTCGAAAGAATAGCCATTAATTCAAATTTATCAAAGCGCAGCCAATATGCTTTCGTCTGAGATAACAATGGCATTAGTTCCCTCGTTTTTACGAAGATAAATTTGCCCCCGTTTAATCCAAAAAAAGCGATATTGTTTCTCCTTCGCCGCTGTTCGTGTCTTGTGCCACAGCTGTTTACCGCGAAATGTTAGTTGTTCTGAAATGAAGATCGGCGAGCAGGAACCAGCTATACCGATGTTTGAGGTGTTCAATTTGTCTTCTGGATTCTGTTTGTTTTTGTTGAAAGATTTTACGTCTGTTAACAGGTTTTCTCTTGCTATGTTCGTTTTGAATTTAACAATGATTTCTCTCGGATGACTCTTGTTGTTTTTTTTTGCTGCGCGATGAATGGCATCAATGTCCTTTGTATCAGTGGAGGACTTTGTTGTTTTGCAGATATTGAAAAAAACGTCTTGCAGATTTTCTCCTTTGATTTCTGGGATGCCTCTTATTTCTATGTTGTTCGCTTTGAGTTCCCTTTCCTGCATGTCCACACATTTTTCCAAGACATAAATCCTAGCTTCCAGGGTTGAGTTCTTTTTAGTGAGTTCATCATTTTTTAGTTCGATGTCACGGATTCTAGCCATGAAATCCTCATATTGAGAACTCATAAATTGAATACTTTCAAGTATTTTGTTATTCTGATCTAGAATATCATTTTGTGTTTTTTCCAGATTGGACGTCTTGTTCATGACTAGATCTTGAATATCTTTAAGATTTGTCGGTGTCTGAGCGGCGAGCGCTGAACTAATATCCGTAACTTTTTTAATCTGCTCAAAAGGTTCAGTATCACTGATTGTCTGCAACGGGCTAGCAGCGCCGGGCTTGGCTGAATTGCAATGCTTGCAAAGTTGTTGAGATCGCCGTTCTTGATTAAGTCGACGATATGTGTTCTCAATAATACCTCCGCAAGCCAAATGAAATGCGCCTTTGCATGCGGCACACGTGAATTTTAACTCATCAGTACGTAGAGTTACTGAGCACACTCGGCAATGCATCTTGAATTAATGTTTTTTTCGTACTACCCGCGTAAAAGCAAATTGTATTGTTTATAGTTTTGCTGATTTAATTCGGGAGGAACTTTAAATCACTCGGATATTATAAAAATTATTTTAGAACTTTGTAGTACGAACACGTAACACTCCGAGTAACTTTTAATTTGAGCGTTATAGTTTTTAAAATACACTTTACTACGGAGCAAGTTAATATGAACTATTCACAGGTATAGAATATTGTTGAATGATTAACATATTATTATTATTAATATATTATATGATAAACGTTGCTAAAATTACAAGATTTTGCTGTGGATTTTCTGTAGAAATATACAAATGCAGTATGCGATTAGCTCTTGTCAACCAGCGGGCATGGGGTACTTTACCTGGGCTTCTCTGTAATAAATCAGAAGACCAGGATCCATTTATGACAGCAGTAGTAATTTCTTGTAAATATTTCTGGTCTGTACTGAGATCTGTGGATATTTGTGGAGGTAGTTTACCTTCTATCTTCTCAAAGTTGGCTAACGGCAGCGTCTTGCATATCTCTAATGCTTTACCAATTTAACCTGCAAATGATTTAGGTCCTGCAGTAAGGGCCATCCAAATAGGTAAACAAATGCCTCAATGGTAAGTCATTGGCGTGTAAGAGATAAATTATCCATTGCAATGGTCAATATAGTCTGTTTTCCAAAAGACGAATCACGCCTCCCACTTTCCCTGTATTTGTATTTGTTCCATCACAGCCAACAGTCATTAAACCATCTAGTGATATCTTTTCAGTCGTTAAAAATCTGTCGATAGCCCTTTCAATATTTCTTGCACTGCCCGATGTTGGAACCCCATACCCAACATAAACAGTACCTGGTTCTTTTATAATCGAAATATATTCCTCTTGTACAATCATTCTAAGCCTCTTCGATCTTTTTAAAACAGTTTTGGCCGTCTTGTCTTTCCTTCCATCGAAATACAGGGTGTCCGGGGGTAAAGTGCAGTAACTTCGTGGGGGGATTCTACATGATCGTAGGAGTAAAAAAGATAAATAACTTTTTCCGAAATTCCAATTTTTTATTTTTCATACAAAAAGACATACCTGCTAAAAAGCCATAGTGTAGGTGCAAACTTACCCGATAAATTCGCAAGTGTGAACGTGGCAACGTTGCATATTTGTGAGTGGCGCGTATCCATGGAAACCGCATGTGAATTGTAAACAATAACAACACAGAGTTCGCCGTATGTTTTGATATTTTACCAAATTCAAAAAGAGAACTGCACTAATCACGTTACACTTTTTATTATAAAAAATATTAATAACTCATTGAACACTTAACTAATTTCATCGCTTTTTACTAATAGGCCACTTGCATCATATTTTTTAATTTTTTTTTCCGGTTAAGGAAAATATTCTAAGACATTCTGTATTATTATTATTTTTTTAATCGTATTTTTGAAACCCTGGGGATTTTTTGAAAATTTCAATCCGAAAAATCAGACCTTTTTTTATAAACCGGAAAGACGGGACATAATTTTATAGGTGAGAAAAAACAATGATTACATAGCCGAAAATCATTTAAAAAAAAAGAACGTTTTCCACACGAATGACACAGCAGAATAACGAGGCATACCAAAAATATTACATCTCATAAATATTTTTTTCCTTGATCCATCTTATTCATCATAAATCATTATAATGTACAACGTCTATATTAATAAATCCAATGTAATATACTTATACTTGTAAATTATAATAATAATAAGAATATTATAAAATTTGATTTTGATAAAATCAGCACCATAACCATTATACCTCTAAAACACGTACCGACATCTAAATTGTACGGGGTTCTCTTCACATCTGTCAAAAAATCAAACCAAATGAAAAGTTCGCAGAGAACAAACAATAAATCTAGTGAACGAATTCAAAAATTCTTAGATAAATTAAATTTTCAAAGTTGTTTACTCCGCCCGTCAAATTTTGTTACACATTACATTCAAAGCACGATTTACTAATAGCGGGGGGTGCAGGAGGGGGTGCGGGGGACAGTTTACCAGCTGACCGACTGAATTCGGGTGCCGGGGGTAGCGGGTATTGGTTACCGGGGGGGCGCGGTATGTAGATTTGGCAACGACGAAAAAAATAATACCGTCTAGGCACGTCGGAGAAATTTTTCGTTATTAGCTTAAAAGTACATCTAAAAGTTGGAATTTCAGAAAAAGTTATTTATCTTTTTTACTCCTACGATCACGTAGAATCACCTCCCGAAGTTACTGCACTTTACCACCGGACACCCTGTATAATAAAGGAATTTCTGTTACTCTTTCTTCGGTTAAAAGTCTTATTCTTCTTAGTTTCATCCTATCTATTATGCCTCATTTCTTGTTTGAGAGTACGTAATCTTCTAATAAATAAATTCTGTACTATTTTGTAGGCCGCGCAAATAGCCCCTAAACTGTCGTTTTTGTAAATGTTCGATGTCTTGGCGGGGGCTTTTACCGTTGTCTGATATTTTTTATATTTTTAATTGAGGTAATTGATGGCAATTGGCAACTTAATACAACTATTCCAAATCAAAATTAGAAAAAAAAAAATTCGTTCCGCCCTAATGTACACGCCAGTGGGGTTAAACCATCAATCTTACACAAATTTGAAGTGACTTTCTACTTATTAATTTTTACAAAAACGTTAATTTTGAGAGTAGGTGATTTTGGAGTTGTGTTGTGAGCTAATAGCTTCAATATTACAGCTTTAAATTTAACTAAACCTTATAAAATATCAGAAGATACTCGTAATGCTTATTATTATTCGTACCGATGCGCGATGTCGAAAAAATACAAGCGTTAAGATGCAATTTTTCGAGGTTCCAGGAAGTTTTTAAGCAAAAAATGGTAGATGCGATCTGTTCTCTGACATATTATTATTTAAAATGACATTATATTAACATGATTTACAATAATTGTGTGTATTAATGGACATTTATGAAGATTAGTCACAACCATCGATAAAACTAACAAAAAAACATAACCACAAAAATCATCTCAGAACCTCATGTCATACAAATACAAAACTACACAAGAGAAAACTGTATGGCAAACTTTCCCGTTTATTCGCAAAGTACGCCGTGTAACAGAAAGAGATGCACATAGATGTTTAGTTATTACATTGTAGGTACAATCTTAACACGGAGTGTCACGGAGTACATTTGACGTCAGATTTCGTTCGACCAATCGTTGGAGCGTTTGTAGAGTATAGCTTTTAAATCACTTTTCAAGAACTTTTTATTAATTCTTCGAGTAAAAATATAGAATTATGTATGCATATGTATATTGAGAATCGGTGTTTTATGGTCTACACTAACGTATATATATATATGTATTCAGAAACGGTGTTTTCTGGTCTACTTTAACGTATATACGTGTATTCAGAATCGGTGTTTTTTGGTCTACATTAACGTATATATGTGTATTCAGAATCGGTGTTTTCTGGTCTACATTAACCTTTATATATATATATGTATTCAGAGTTGGTGTTTTCTGGTCTACATTAACGTATTTTTCAAAAGTCCAAATATTTTTTACTCATTATATTACTTCCTTATTATATTTAAAATAATATATCATTACAGTATTTTTGTATTGAGTTTTATACTACGTATAATAAAGTATTTATATTTAAAAAAAAAAACACATCGATGCCCGAGTAGGTACCATAGGCCATTATTCGCCTTGTTATGCGGACGCGATTTGGTAAGTTCATTAAAATTAGGGTAATTTCGGTCTTAAAGTCACGGAATTGAAGAAAATAATACGAGAAAGTGAAAGTGGTGCGTGAGAAGACCTGTAAAGCAAACCCGTAAGGGTGCGTATAAACACGCTAACCGAACTGCCCAGTTGAACGAAGCAACCGCAAATGGCGCAAAATGCTGCTTGCGATTGCTCCGTTCTTTTCTCGTAATTCGTAGCTCGGCTCGCGCATTTTTTCTCATGTCTATATACGCATCATAAGGTAAACACCATGTCGTTGGGAGAGTTATTGGAAGGTTTTCACCTGTTCTCTTTGTGTATTGGGAATTCTGTGCTAATGATACTAAATTGATTATCTCTTGACGAGTTTTCGTAAAAAATATACGCGCAAAAGCACCTGTCTGAAAATGTATTTGTATAATTATTCTGATATGAATAATTTATTGTTTGGTTTGGAGAGGAGGGCAAGTAGAATGCAATTTAAACCTCCCCCGATAGTGGGTTAAATTAAATACACCAATATACTATTACGATGTTTACAAATAAACCATTCACTTAGCGCCGTTCCGTAGTTAATCACCGTAAATTCAATTAGAAAAATAACTAATTGAAGTTTCAAATCTTAGATATTAAATCTAACAACCAGAAATATATTTTAACTAGCTGACATGTACCCGGCGTTGCTCGGGGTTATCCTTAGGAAATAGACATACGTACCTATACCTATCGGTTATTATTTACCTATTTTTATTTAGTTATTTTATTTTTTCTTATAATTTATTATTCATACTATCCATGTTGTAATTGTTAGTATGGTTACCCTGTGCTTGTGTCTGATAAGCCAGCACAGGTACCTTGAACTGTAGTTAACAGAAGAATATTATTGTTGCCAACTTACCTACCAATGCTTCTTTTGTTGACATTTTTGTTTTTATTTTTCGTACATTTGTTACTAAAATTTTGTTTATTTTTGTCTACCAGTCTCGAAACGACAGTGTCATAAAATTTTCTTTTTTGGGTTTAAACTTAATGTTATTATTATATTAAGTTTACATATATGTATTTTTAAAATATATAAAATTGTAAAGCTGCACATCTTGATACAGGAATGCCCTAGTGAGATGTGCAGAGAATTTTTTTAAAGTTAAAAATTGTTTTTTTTTAATTAATAAATAAATAAAATACCACAATGAACTTTTCTGCACACATTTTAAAGATATTTCCAATTCCGTAGTACATTAGTTTAAGGTATCCCATGAGGATTAGCCAGCAGTAATGTAAGCGTCGAAAATATTTTTCTTTACGACTTGATTAGAAAACTTCGACTTTCCTCTACTTTATATAAATGTAATAATATTCCCAAAGAAATCATCTAAATGATATTGAAAACCCTATCAAAATTCGTAGCGTAGGTTAGAAGAACTAAGCGCACAAACTGTAAAATGTTAATTACCTACCCTCATTTCTTGAAAATCAAATTGAATCGATTCGTGGTGAAAAATATCCAATTGAATGATATTTGAACGGATTATGTTCGAATGAAATATGTGTGGACGAATTATGTTTCTATGAATTATCACAGATTATTTATGGTGGAATAACGTATTGAGTAAAACCTCAAATTGTAATATTTAATCATTGAAGTTACTAACTAACTAACTAACCATCACGCCGTTTCCCCGCAGAGGTAGGCAGAGAGGACGGACCGCCAAACAACTCTTCTCGGCACACACTTCTTGCCTCATTCACAACAATGATGAAAATCAACAATGTGAAACATAAAATCAACAATGTGAAAAATAAAATCAGCAATGTAAAACATAAATCAACAATGTAAAACATAAATCAACAATGTAAAACATAAAATCAGCAATGTAAAACATAAATCAACAATGTAAAACATAGAATCAACAAAGTGAAACATAAAATCAGCAATGTGAAACATAAAATCAACAATGTAAAACATAAATCAACAATTTAAAACATAAAATCAACAATGTGAAACATAAAATCAACAATGTGAAACATAAATCAACAATGTAAAACATAGAATCAACAATGTAAAACATAAAATCAACAATGTGAAACATATAATGAATAATGTGAAACATAAAATCAACAATGTGAAACATAAAATCAACAATGTGAAATATATAATGAATAATGTGAAACATAAAATCAACAATGTGAAATATATAATGAATAATGTGAAACATAAAATCAACAATGTGAAACATAAAATCAACAATGTGAAAAATAAAATCAACAATGTAAAACATAAATCAACAATGTGAAACATGAAATCTGAAAAATATTGTGTCGCATTTATGAATTGAACCCAGGACCTCAGCCTTGCCGGGGCTTTGCTCCGTCTTACAAAGTGTTAATTTTTTTTAAATACATTTATATTTATATAAGTTCTGTACAAGAGTTACAGCTGGTCCCAACCTTCTGGAGCCACTGAGACTATGGCATCCCCAACTGGGGTATGTTGTGAAGCTGAAGGGTAGTGGGGAGGGTAAGGAGATGGGGAAGAAGAAGTTGGGGGAGTACCTAGCTATTCAGATCTGGTCACCAAACACGGCTGAAGCCATTTCAAGCAACGTTTCAATTCTGAATGGTGGTCTTACACCAGGGCGATACTGAGAGTATCTTCCACTCTGGAACGTGCCGCAATTATATTATATATTATTTTAAATTAATAAATTGTGAAATAACACAAATTAATAAAATAAAATTAACCTGCGCACTTAATGCTAATATTGATATTTTTAACGATTAATTTATTTTTTATTTATTTATAAAATACATGATACCTTCATTTACAAGGGATTGATGTATTAAATACCCATTCTAGTTCCCAGATACCTGAATAAATACGGTCAAAGAACTCTAGAATACCTCGTTCCAATAATTTACAACATGTTACCAAACTCAATGAAAAGCTGTGAATTGACTCACAGAAGGAAATGTATGTTATAAAAATGGTTATGTGAAAGAATTTTTTTGTACTAATGTAATTATGTGTATATTTTAGGTACTTGTTAAAATTGTATATGTATTTAAAAGTAATTGTTAAAAGAACCCGTTGACAAACTGATATCAATCAGTTTAACGGGACTTAATTGTAAAAAAATGTGTTTTTGAAAGTTAATAAAAAAAAAAAAAAAAAAAAATAGGCGGCTGCCTATGCCATGGTGACTAATTTATATACGATACAATACAATAATGATAGTATATATTTCAGCCTGATTTTGAGAGGTGTAAAATACACAACCCCCTTTATAAAGTATCTAAATACATTTAGGTAAACTTATGTTTAAACGAATTTTGAAGGCACGTGGGATCGAATTTAATTGTAAGACTTGAATTTCGTTGTCAATGGAATGACAGATTATAGAATGTAGGTAGGTATTTCTTTCAAGGTGCAGCAAAACAGACAGTGCAGTTTTGTAGGGCCGCTACATCCTGTGTTGTGGGGGTAGGAACCTGGGAGGTGTCTCGTTTTGTCAGGAGGGTCGTGCCGTTTTCAGTCGTTACCATGGTTTGGCACTATTCTTGAAAATGGCTGTTTTCGCCGCCACCCAGTGAGCCTTCCAGCTGCAATTTGAGACTTTTTTTTCTGTTGGGATACACGAAGGAAAATGTTTTTAAACAACGGCCTCACACCTTGGAAGAACTCTAGGATCGAATTTGGGAGGAAATCTCCGTTGTACCTTTCGAGATGTGCCAAAATGCGGCCGAAAATTTCAAAAATCGTCTTCGTTAATGTATCGTTGTTGGGAGTCATCTTCAGGACTTGATGTATAAAACAGCATGATTTACCGAATGCAATAAAAATAAAACCCTATTTCTGTAAGCTTTGTGATACCTAATAGTTTCAGTATATTATCTTTTATTTTTGAATGAATCGCTGCTTAGTTTAAAATAACTGACATTTTTATTTAGAGAACTAGTAGGTAGGTACCTTTTACTCACTGCACCTTGTAGTATCAACTTCCTGAAGAATGACTAATCAATTATTAGTTTTTTTTTTCGTAGCAGGGTAGTTATTTTAGTTTCTGCGTATGTAAACTTGATAACAATCACAACGGATGAAGAAAATAGCTCTGCCTGTTTGCTGAGTGTGAAGTAAGTGAGAGTGAAACAGGAGGTAAGCATCTAGCCGCTAGTCGGCAGGCACAGTCGCAGTCGCAGTCGCCCGCCCGCGGCCCCGCCATATTAGCGCGCCGCGGTAATTTGGCGTAATGAAGTCTGCGGCTAGGGCGCCAGATGGCCCAGCGACCGCCTTACCCCCTCGGCTGGGGGCCCGCTGCCCGCTACCCGCTACCAGGCTCCTCAGTCCCCAGGCCTCCCCCCATCCCCCATCTCCCACCTCTCTGGTCTCTGTCCGCGCTGATGGAATAACCACAACCTCTCGAGCCTATTTCATTAATCGTCAAAGTATATTTTTTATTAACATCAAATAAAATATTGCAAGTCGTTTAAATATCGGTTTTATAAATTTAATCACGTTCTGTGTACAGGTAAATCATTTTATTTTAAAAACAATATTTTCTTTAACTTTTTTGAAGGTTATAACCCATCAATGTAATATATATCATTGAAGAAGAAGATAAAACTAACAAATCTAAACAAAACATGAAACAGAACAAGACACAGAAAAAAAGATAATTGTCAAAGACTTTTATTTTTATTTTATTTTATTTATTTTTTATTTTCTGTTTTTGTTTATGTATTTTGTTACAGATGACACACATACCCTTCACTTTGACTTTGGTTCAAGATTTTGCTTATGATAGCCCGCGATAAGCGAGCCCTAAAGGTCTGAGACAGAAGTGTGAAATCGTCGGATCACGACAATAGAAAGAATTGTAATTTTTTTTTTTTTGCTGGATTTTATTTAGGTATTGGAGCCAGGAAAGAGTCTAAAAGGGTCGAGAGGATACACTAAGTGGCATGAATGGCTAGGAAGTGACTAGAGAGACTAAAATAGACTAGGATGAGGTGATTTTGCACAGCGGTGCTGCCAAGGTCTGTTATCTATGTGAGGATATTGTGTCAGCGCTCTTTATTGGCAGCAGACACATGTCAGCGCTATATTAGCAGCGGACACATACCTGAACGGATGACGAACCTCGTGCTGGCACAGTTGGTGGACGGAGTAGTCTCTCTCGCTGCAGCAGCTGGTACAGTTCCTTCGCTACCTAGGATTCTTGCAGCAGAGTCTCCATCTTCTGTCTTCTTCGAACGTCACAGCGGTGCTGCCAAGGTTTGTTATCTATGTGAGGATGTTGTGTCAGCGCTCTTTATTGGCAGCAGACACATGTCAGCGCTATATTAGCAGCGGACACATACCTGAACGGATGACGAACCTCGTGCTGGCACAGTTGGTGGACGGGGTAGTCTCTCTCGCTGCAGCAGCTGGTACAGTTCCTTCGCTACCTAGGATTCTTGCAGCAGAGTCTCCATCTTCTGTCTTCGTCGAACGTCACAGCGGTGCTGCCAAGGTTTGTTATCTATGTGAGGATGTTGTGTCAGCGCTCTTTATTGGCAGCAGACACATGTCAGCGCTATATTAGCAGCGGACACATACCTGAACGGATGACGAACCTCGTGCTGGCACAGTTGGTGGACGGAGTAGTCTCTCTCGCTGCAGCAGCTGGTACAGTTTCTTCGCTACCTAGGATTCTTGCAGCAGAGTCTCCATCTTCTGTCTTCGTCGAACGTCACAGCGGTGCTGCCAAGGTTTGTTATCTATGTGAGGATGTTGTGTCAGCGCTCTTTATTGGCAGCAGACACATGTCAGCGCTATATTGGCGGCAGACACATACCTGAACGGATGACGAACCTCGTGTTGGCACAGTTGGTCTAAATAACAAATGTAGATCCTAGGAAATAAATTGTACAGCGCCCTTGAGGTGATTTTTCATAAAAATGGCGCTCTACAAATTATCCAATTATTATTATTATTACCGGGACAGCGTCTCAATATGGTTATTAAAAGTCATATCGATCATTATTGTCGATCTCATTTTAAAAATTCAGAATTAATAATATCATATGAATATATATTTAGACTTTTAGAAAAAGTCGCCCATATAAATGAAAATCGGATATGTTTATCCGAGACACCATCTAAGTTACAAACCAATTCTTTAGAAATTTGTGATCATTTAAAAAATGTAGTTGCCAAATATACGGGAAAAATTTGTTGCAAGAAGATATTGTCAATTCTGAATTGGAAATATTATATTGACAAATATGACGTTTAATAACTAGGTCCGAATGATCGAGTGGTTAAGATGCTATCCGGGTGAGAGAAGAGATCCTGGGTTCGATTCCTTGTTGTGACAGTTATATTTTTATTTTCAGTGGATTGTTCAGTTTCATTTTTCTTTTAGATTTGTTAGTATTATCTTCTTCAGTGACATAATTTTATTTTATTTTATTGGGAGAACCAACCATTTAAATGATTCATAATTTATGGTTAAATTTATATGATAATTGGTTTTCACTGATGTTTCGAATATAAAAGAGATTTCTAGAATAACCTTTGGTAATGGGAAGTGTAGGAGGGAGTGCAAGGGGATGGATCTAGTCTTTTTAGAGTACCATGACATGTAGTGTGTGATTGTTATTTATTGATTATGGGTTTGATGATGTGAGGTGCTGAATAAGTCGAATTCACTGTATGAAACGTTAAAAATGTAAGAACCGCGGTGAATGAATGTATTTTGTGAATGTTATTTATTGATTATGGGTTTGAAGATGTGAGGTGCTGAATAAGTTGAATTCACTGTATGAAACGTTAAAAATGTACGAACCGCGGTGAATGAATGAATTTTGTGAATGTTATTTATTGATTATGGGTTTGAAGATGTGAGGTGCTGAATAAGTTGAATTCACTGTATGAAACGTTAAAAATGTAAGAACCGCGGTGAATGAATGTATTTTGTGAATGTTATTTATTGATTATGGGTTTGAAGATGTGAGGTGCTGAATAAGTTGAATTCACTGTATGAAACGTTAAAAATGTACGAACCGCGGTGAATGAATGAATTTTGTGAATGTAATTTATTGATTATGAGTTTGAAGATGTGAGGTGCTGAATAAGTCGAATTCACTGTATGAAACGTTAAAAATGTACGAACCGCGGTGAATGAATGTATTTTGTTTTGTGTTGGTGTTGCACTGAGGGATATTTAATTTGTGGTTTTGTTTGGTTTATCTGATGATAACTCTTAATTGAATTCGTTCAAGTAAATGCATTATTTAAAAGAGACCTTTGATTTTGAGGTGGTGTACTTGATGGAAATTTTTAAAAATTTAATTTAATAATCACTTAAGTTGTTGTAGGAAGCTGATGAAAATAAAAAAAAACATAAAAAGCGCTCGGTGTTTTTTTATCTTTATCTAGCGGGATGCCCGTTTATCGTAGCGATGGAAAATTATAGTTTAGACGGATAGAAAAAAACACCTACTAAAGTTGATTAGATGCAGGTGTTTTTCCCATCCTGTCTCCTTGAACCAAACTGGACCTGGTTTCCTATTTATTCTCACTGGACAGTAATAATATCATCAGATAACAACTATTTAAGGAAGTAACAATTACCTTTTTAGTTAGCATAACACGAAAGATCCTGAAATTGACTGAAAACGAACAGACACTGATCTATCTATAACAAACTAGACATCACGCTGTTTTCCTATAGGGATTGGCATAAAAGATGGATCGCCTCGCGTACCCCGTACCACTCGCTTCAATAATATTCATACACCGTCTTACTATGTAATTTTCTGTTATTCCTACTCTCGACATAAGCGATTTAAGTGTTTGAATGACTTCATCGTGCTAACTCTTCCTCAGGCATCCTGTACTAGATACAATTTAAATAAGTTGGAGCAATCTATAAGTTAGTAGAAAGCACGGAGATGTCATCAATCAATAATGCATTTGTTAAGCCTTGATGTTTTTCTTCATTTTTTGTTGATAACGTGAGAATATGACGTATAATATAATATGTTATATACGAAATAAGGCCCCCCTAAAACTTGCCGCCCTCGGCAGCTGCATGGGTTGCTTACACTTAAATATGGCCCTGATTATTAAAAGTCTCTGACCAAATCTAATATAACGGTTATCATGAAAACTAACAATTTTAAGTTAACAGTTTTCGTAACATCCTTTCATAAGTGCCGTATATCCTTTTCAGTTTTTATATCCAAGGTCCGGCCTGGCTCCCTTGCATTAATGGAGGCTCCAGTTCGGTTCTAGCTGGCTGTGTTCTTAGCTACAAGATAGCTAGGTACCAGATATCTAGCTATCTAGATGGGCATCTCCAATCCGCCACCTACCTATTACCTATGTATCAGATATCCAACAACATAGCACGCTGGCTTTTGGCATAATATGCTTCAGGCCTTAAGCTCATTGAGATAGGCCGGTAACCTAACCTAACCTGCTGTACTTACAGAGAATTAACTAAAAGCGCTCCTAACAGCAGAGGTATCTGTTTAGTGTTGGTAACTTTTAGCTAAGTCTATCTTGTGAGAGGTAACCTAAAGGTAGTAGGTGTAATGAATTTTCATAGTAACGATGCTTAGAAAGCGGCAAGTAAATGCAGAAAAAATAAGGGAGCTATGCTATCGTTTAAATTACTTTATATGGCAACACCATAATGCAAGATGTACTTAACTTGAAAAAAACAGAGTCAAACAAAAAATGAAGAAAAAAATATGGACTATGCAATCGTTCACATATTTTTTCAATAGAAATGTTTGAACGCATAAAGGAAACAACTATTACAGTATTATAGCTAAGATTATCTGTGACAGTTTCACTTGAATAACTTTTTTAGTTTCTTATAAAATTATTTACAAAATAATTAAAACCAGTTTTGTGCTTGAAATCTAACGTTTCTAGACTCTGTTTGTCAAGCGATTTTAATGCCTATTACCTACAATATAAGGTATACCCAGAATATGCACATTTTTGGCTTGTAGCTTCCTCTTAACCCTTCAGTAGTTTCATTACATTTGTTCAGTTGCAATGTTTTTTGAGTATTTCAAATGCGCTATATAACATCTTATTTTTAAATTTATAAAAAAATATTGAATTTAAATGAATAATAAAATTTTACCATAAAACGTGAAAAATGCTGTCAAAAATGAAAACCACATTTTTACTTAATTTTTTAAACCAATCAGAGAAAAATTGAGAGAACTCCATATTTCGTTAAGACGTTCGTTTTGCTTGGGGAATTAAAAAAAACTCTACCTTCACTTTTATCTCGTTCATATAATAAAAAATAAGAAATAGCAGTCCACAATGGAGTGCTGGTACCTACCCTGATGTATGGAAGTGAGGCATGGAACTGGCAAAGAAAGGATGAAAGTAGATTGAATGCTGTTGAAATGAGATCCCTGAGGCGTATGTGTGGTAAAACCATGTATGATCGTGTGAGGAATGTGGAGATCCGCAAAGAGTGCAAGGCTGATGTAAGCGTAATGAGTAAGATCAAGAAAGGGACGCTTAGATGGTTTGGGCATGTAGAGCGAATGAGCGAAGAAAGGAGTGTAAGGAGAATATACGATGCAAATGTGAATGGTAGCAGAAGTCGGGGACGCCCGAGGAAGACATGGCATGAATCAGATACTTGAGTCGGGCCATGTCAAGAGTCAGAACAATAGAAGAGTATGTATGAGACGATGTATGAATGTGAATGAGGCAAGGAGTGTGTGCCAAGACCGAGTTGTTTGGCGGTCCGTCCTCTCTGCCTACCCCTGCGGGGAAACGGCGTGATGGTTAGTTAGTTAGTTAGAAATAATTTTTAAAGTTAAACCGATTGTTACGATAGCGGCGCGGAATGTGAACTATTTTTTTGAATTATTTTGGCTATTTTTAGGATTTTATTAATGAATTCCAGTATAAATATTTGAGGCAATGTGGAAAAAATTATTATTCCTCTTTTTAACGTCAAAAAATTATGTATTTCCGCATGATATAATATAAGAATACCTTTGTAAAATATGGACCCCCGGTCAAATATGACCCTCAAAAGCTGGAGGGGTTAATTACTTAGAAATACTATAAATACTAGAAAGCAGATGATTCCAAATCACCATAAGGTTCTTGAATATAATATGGGGTATTTTCGATCTAATTAACACCTAAATTGGTCTGAGAAGACACCTAAATTGCTATTCGTATTTTTACATTCCCTTATCAATGAATAAAGCCATGACAGCCTCAGACAATTTCATCCCCACAAATAGGATTTGTATAAATGGATATAAATCGAATATCGAAGATCGAATTCTGATCGGATTAATAAATCTTATACGACCTGTTGACAGGTACATTGGTATTAGAGAAAAAATCATCACAATATCAAAATATCTCGATGTTATGCAGCACTGGCGCAAACCTGTGAAAAATCAGGATATTTTAATTGTAGGCTTTGTGAAGCCATTGTATTTTTAAAATAGTTGTCTCAGGATCATTATTTTTCTAAAACAACTATTGTCAGTAGTAAAATTATGTATATTTTTTTGTTAATACAATAATTTGTGAGATGACCACAATTACCCTTAGAATGAGCACGATAGTAAACTTTAAAAATCTTTAATAAATCAGATTTAGATCTGTCCAACATTTAAACAAATGAAAAATGCATTTCAATTTAAAAATATTAACTAACAAAAAAAATTACCCAGTTTATCGCTTGTCTGATATGAATTACACTAAACTTATCAGTTCCAATTTTGAACATTATGTACGGTTTGTTTGACAGAATTTGAACAATTCATCAAATTTCAAAGATGATTTTCAAGTTCAGTGAAGGTTATATTCATGTTCTGTTATTATTTCAGTTTTGTGAAACAACTGGACAATAATGATATAAGAACAGAACTTGAATAGAACCTTCACAAACAACTTTGAAATTTGATGAATTGTTCAAATTCTGTGAAATAACCCGTCCTAAAAAATCATGAATTGTTTGACGGTTTTTTTCGTTTGTTTCGAAAATGATTTTTTATCAGTGAACAGAGTTTATGTATTATAAGATATGAATAATAGACACTCTCAGTATCTTCATGGTGAAAGGACCACCTTTCAAAAACGTTGCTTGAAATACTGACTTGATGATCAGATCTGAATAGCCACTTCGCAACCTTCCCCTTTCTCATCTCCTACATCACCCCACTCCCTTTAAGATCACAACATACCAAAATGATTGGGGTTACCTTTATCACATATTTTTAAGAGAAGCAGCTACCTAATTAAATGGTTCGCCATTTATATATTGTTTTATCAAGATACAACATATATGAAATCATTCGGACATCACACTATGGTTTATTGGCAGTGAAAAAATACCTGATTCAATTAGTGGTTAGGTTAGGTTAGGTTAGGGGTTGACATTTTGTTGATCAAGCTTCTTCTATTTGCTGACCAAAACGTTAATATAATGCTGATCATTTCCTTGACAGCCAATTTTAAAAGTTAGATATTTTTAAGGGTGTGCGTTTGTTTCACCACATTTTGCATTTGTTTTGAAGACTTTATTGAGCAGATCTGAAGATACAGTTTCTCCCAACCACTCCCCAGTTCTCCATCCCTGCTATCATTGTGAATAACAACACCCTTCCAGAAATGTTTCCACTCGATCCGAGAACTTAAAACCACTTTGTCTAGCAAATTTCAGAAAAGTACACTAAATTTTATAAACCTATATATTTAAAACGTCTGAATGACCTACAGTCATGGGCAGATTATTAGTCTTCAACTTAAATGGCACATAATTATTTTAATTACACGAATGGTTTATATCTAGTACTTGGTGATCATAAATTTGTTCTCAAATCCTGTGTATCGTCGGAATACTGTTTTGTGCAGCTCTTTTTTTAATTTTTTTTTCGATGCAGCCAATGGTAACAGAAGTCGTGGACGCTCGAGGAAGATATGGTACCAAGTAAATCAGATACTTAAGTCGGGCCATGTCAAGAGTAATAGAAGAGTATATATGAGACGATGTATAAACATGAATGAGGCAAGAAGTGTGTGCCAAGACCGAGTTGTTTGGCGGTCCGTCCTCTCTGCCTAGCCCTACGGGAAAACGGCGTGATAGTTAGTTATGATATAGTCAAATATTAGAAAAGCGTTGATTTTGGTATGTCAGAAATGATGAAATGTTTACTTCCACGTAGCATCAAACAAATAACCGACATACTTAACTTCAAATCATCCCTAAAAACTTTTCTTTTAAACAAATGTCACTACACCTTAAATGAATACCTTACATAAATTATATACCTCTGTTTTTAACTTTTTATTTACATACATTTGTTAACTTGTAATTGTTGGGTTATGTAATATAATGTGTGTTTGTTGGGTTAGCTCGAAGAAATAGGATGTAACCTATAAGCTATACCCTTTGTACTCTGTATTTTTATGCAAAATAATATTTTTTTGAATTTGAATTTGATGTTTTGTTGATTTTTTGAAGCATAATACATATTAAATTCTAATTAATATTTATCCCAAATAAATTGATCACAGCGTGAGATTTTATTATTTGAAATTAAACAATGTTTTCAAAATTACTAAATTTCATATCTTAAAGCAAATTTTTGAAAAAAATATTGAAATTCACGAAAAAATGTAATGAATAAACGTGTCAGAAATAGGGTGTTTAAAACTTCGCAAGGAAATGGCTCTAGGAAGGGATTTATTAGTGCATGTCTTGAAGAGGCCCGGATTACACATGGCGTAGGAAAACAGATGCCGGTAGCTTGTTCCACATGGGAGCCGACTTACATAAATACGACTCAGAGAAACGACCCGTTCTCACGTGTTGCGTATCCCTCTTCTTGTGCAAACGTTTCAGGAAGTCTTGCGGAGTCCATTATCAAAGTAACGAATGAGTTCCGCGATGAGATTTCGATGGTATTTTTTTTTTCTTAATATAGGGTTCAAATCGGGGATATTTCCAAGCCACGCGAGCATTGGATTTTGCATATCTTGAATATACATTGTATTTGTGGACAAATTTGTGGACATATCTTGAATATACATTGTATTCGTGGACAAATTTGACATTGTGGCACGGAGCCTTGACGTGGTTGAGTGTTCCATCACCAGATTAATATTTTTTGCTATTTTATTTTTTTACATCTGTTTTATAATCAATTAAATGAATAAATTTTGTTTTAGTTTAATAAATAATATGCACAGGACTGTAGTCTATTTCTCTTCCCACTGGACCCTGATGGAAAGAGAAAAAAAACTTATTCTGAAAAAAAAACAAATAAGATTAGGATGTGTTACGCTACTAAATATAATTAAAGCCATTTCAAGCACTATCCCGAATGATTATGTTTCTTTTCAGAGCCACATTGAGCAACATATCTTCCACTTCACTTCACAAGCACCTCTGTTGGTAGATATTTTGGGATACGATTTCTTCCAACCGTACCAGATTTAGGGTTTGTTTTGCTAAGTGTTTAAAATATAATCGAGCACAGTAACTTTATTGTGAAAATTAGTAATGTTGTATTGGACCATTGACACTTTATATGGATTGAAATTCTCACATAAATACAATCGTGCCTTCTTCAAGGCAGTTGGTAAAATACCATCCTAATAATTTGTTAAAACAGTTCGTATACCAGTAGGTTGGTTGGTTGGTTTGAAGAAGGGACCATTACGCCTGAAACTTGTTGGCTTTAATGATAATAATGATAACAATACATTTGTATAGCTCAAATTAATGATATTTCACCCCTATTAAGGTTTATTATGATGACTTAATAAAATTATTCGACGCTGTTCATGTATGTAATTATTAATGCCCCTTTTAGGGGCCTTTATATAGGAATATTAAATATTATACAGTTTTTTCTTCATTTTTATATATTACCGAACTGCCCTAGTTACAATTGTTTGTAATGACGACAAATATATTGTTTACCAAAATAAGTTTTGACTCACTAAACACTTTACCCTTAAAACGACAAAGAACACGAAAAAAAGAATAAAATATTATTTGGTAAATATACAGAAAATAGGGGAACGCTTAGTACGCACATTTTAAGGCGATGCCATACGTAGTAATCATGTGTTTTTGGTTTGAAAATTTGGTCGCCTAGAAATGTGTCAGATGCTTTAATTAAATACTGCTAGTAGAATACACCTTGGTCTTAGAAATAATCGAGTTTTTTTTAGATAAGTCTTTTTATAAGCCCAGAAAAAAATAATGTATAAGGCCTATGAAAACTGCTTTAAAGTTCAAAATCTCCTACTTACGAACCCATTTTCTGTTATGATCTTATTGTATAATGTGGCAAATTAAGTTATTTATAAAATGATCAAAAAATAATTAAATATTTATGCCTGAACATCCACAAAATAAAATAAAAGGCACTTTTTGGCCATGTTTTTTTCTTGCATAAATCAAAACAGGCGGATGGTGGAGCGGGAATTTAAACCTTATCGCCATCTACGTAAGGGTTGTTATTGATAGCGGCTCAATTTAAAACGACGTAGTGCATCGCCTTAATCAGTTAGATAATAATAAGATGTACGTATTTCAGTTTCCGGAAATGTAAAACAATGCATTTTACTATCTATTCCGCTTTTATTTACGCCATGTTTTGACATAATAATATTAAAACTAGCAGTTAAAAACCCGCTTCGCGGGTTTTTGCTGCTAGGCCCTGCGGGCGGCACTTGGTTGGGCTTCGCCCAGTTTACTAACAACAGTTACATTTAATAAGTAGATATTAGATCAATTGGTAGATATAAAATAGTAAGACATTATGTAGTATCCCGAGCGCGGACAATGAGAGGAACACCCTTCACCCCAACATAAATCTCGTCAATGAGAAAAATGTTTCCTCTCCCATACCACCGAAATGATTTCATTTTTAAATCGAAGTTAAATTGAAAAAAAAAAAAAAAAAAATATATATATGTAATTCGGAAATAAAAAATATCAACATATTACAATATTACATATAACTTTGCTGAAATAATAAACTCTTACCAAAAGATTGTCAAAGTAAATAATTTTTTTAAAAATATATTAAGGATTATTTTATTGGGATAATTCCTAAAAATCTACACATTTGGGTGAAATCGTATTACGCTCTTACCAAAAGATTGTCAAAGTAAATACTCATACAACAAAACTCTCTTAAAAATTTTCCAAAGAAAAAATTCTTAGGCAGAAAAACCTTACATGTGGGATAAATTGACCTGAAAAACCAAACTATTGTAAGCAAGTACCTACAATTTATTATACTTTTATTTTTTACAATTTACAACATAATATTATATACTTTCATTAGGAAGAAATCTCTTTATAAACAATATTGTCCGTATACCAATCAGTCAGAATTTGCCCTTGTCTGGAACCGTCAATAATCTGTATAAATAACGATGACTGCGTTCGTACTCTGGAACAGGCAACGTACAACTGTCCATGAGAAAATACTGGTTCAGGAAGTAACAGTCCAACCCGTTCAAAAGTTTGTCCTTGAGATTTATTGATGGTCATTGCATAAGCTAATTTGAGTGGAAACTGTTTCCTGCACATATTGAATTGTATTGTAACATCAGACCAAGTGTTTAAGTAAATTCTAGGAATGAAATGTACTGTACCTTTTCTGTTCCCCGTAATGATTTCGGCTTGAATTAAGTTACAGCTGAAATTTTTAATAACCATTCTTGTTCCATTGCAAAGGCCATCACCAACAGATAAATTGCTAAGTAACATAATGATGGCACCAATTTTAAGATTTAATATGTGTGGTGGGAAGCCATTTGGGTTTATAGAATTTAAATATTCAACAGGAAAGTTAGCCTGCTCGTTATAATCTAAATTTCCTTCTTGATTAATGATGGTATCAACAGAATGAAAAGTCTTCATTTGTTCTTCTAATCGTTGAAGTACATACTCATTGATTGCACAAACATGACTATTTTTGGGGCACAAAATGGTACGTTGACTCATCACTAAGGCATCAGCAGTGGTATGTGTCTTACCATATATACATTGAATAATATCTTGGCAAATATTTACATTGGGAATAAGCACAGATGACTCTAATGTTCCTTCTACGGGAGGAAGTTTTCCATCTCCCAAGTCCAAAAGCCATTTAGAAAATATGTTTTCACTTTCTAAAGCTCTGACATTTGTTTTTAATTGAAAAGTTTTGAAATGGTACCAAAGTATGCTGCTTTTTATGCAAGCGGCAATCAATTGTCCTCGTGAAGCACGTCGACACACTGGAAGGATCTGACGAAAGTCTCCGCCCAAAACAATAACTTTGTTACCAAAGACAGAATCACTTCCCATGATATCACGTATAGTACGCTCAATTACTCCTAAAGCTACACCTGGGGCCATCGGTGCTTCATCCCATATTATAATATCTGCTTCTGTTATAATTTTCCGGTTCTTTGATGTGACCTTACATGTTGTATTGTCCTGTAAACTGAGGGGTAAATTAAAAGCAGTATGACACGTTACCCCACCTGGAAGCAAGATAGCTGCAATGCCTGTCCAAGCGACTGATAAAACTTTTTTACCTTTTCCTCTTAGAGTGTGAATTAAAGTTTCGTAAAGGTATGTTTTCCCTGTTCCTCCTGGGCCATCAATGAAGAAACATTTATTGTCATCATTTTCATCTGAAAAAAACTTATTCAAAATAGAATTATATGCTTGAAGTTGTTCGTCATTGAGTTTGGCAGCCATCAATTCACCTAAAGTGTTTTCAGAAATTACATTAAAATCAGTCACTTGTCCAAAACTGCAACTTTCATCAGGTTCAGGTAAGCCCTGCATTCTGCAAGATGAATTCTCCTTCATAAGCATATCCTGTATGTTTAAAAGACAAAGATTAAAGACAATAGCTGTTTCTTCAGCAACACCATGATGAAAAAAATCTTCAGACATACATTTGTTGAAATCATTCCACAGCTGCAACGGGTCCGAAGGGATACATTGTATTAAAATTAAAACAAATAGATGTCGAAGAGTTTTAGGCATCAAATACAATGAAGCCTCCGTCATGCACTGCGTCCATTCTCCTATGTCATCAATGAGCTTCAGTTCACGCGCCGCATCACGAAAAGTAGCTAGTAAATTACCATCAACAGTTCGCAAAGATTCAAAGGATGTAGCTCCAGCCACCTTTATAAGAATCAGCCGTAAATGATACAGTTCTATATTTCTAGGATAAATTGAAAGTATTCGTCCAATGATTTTGCCACCTCCCCGCTGTCGCCTCGTCCACTTTTTACCAGCTGAAAAGACATAATTATTTGGTACATCTTGATACAGAATAGAGCGTCCCTCAATATCTGGAAGATTCAATTGGAACCACGCTGTTAAAGAGGTGTTCCTTGTAGATGCTTCCCTGAGAGCCTGTTCCTCCCGCCCCTCTAAAAAATACACAGATTGGCTGTCGGGTAAATGTAAAGCCAGAAGTAAAATTGAGTGAGATTGATCATGTATAGGATTTTCCATAATTTTCCAGACAGCTTCAGGGGCACTTACATATCGACAATTGATATATTGCTTAATTTCATCATATTGACTAACCGCACTCTCCAAATATCCAGCTTCTTGTCTTATTTCGATTCTAGCACAATCAAAACCTTTAGATATATATTTATGAATATATTTAATACTGGCCACAGAGGAACAAATTTCAACATTAATATGAGCATCATATTTTTTGCTAAGGTATGCATTATATGGAACAACAAATCGATTGTCGATACGTATATCCCGAACAACGTAATTTTCAGAAAAATTATCACGTCTCCTGTACTCTGGGTAGCCTGCGGAATTATTATCAGTTGAATCTTTAAATGATTTGGGGAATTTTTTAGAGCACTTACCGTCTACCATGCAGACTGACCTTGGATTAAGTATGCCACATGGTCCATGAATGTTATTTTTTAAAATAATACGGTACAAAGCTGAATTATTCGGATGGGGTAGTTCTGCAGATACGGCATTATCAATATCAGAAGCTGTATACAACTTATCTTGGCTGCAAAGTGTAAACACACCATGTAGATGAGGGAGTCCTCTTTTTTGCTGTTCAATTGTATACACCCAACAAATTACCTTTCCAAAAACATGTTTCTCAGTCATATCATGAATAAATTCCTTGACTTTTAGATGGAAAACCTTGGCTACTATATCAGGCCTGTCCGCGGCCGATTGATAATGTTCCAATTCGGTTTGTATTTCTGGCCATTTGGGATTGCATGTAAACGTTATGAATAGATCAGGACGACCAAATTTACGTACCATTGTCATTGAATCTTGATAAAGTTTATTCATATGGCGTGGTCCACCAGTAAATGAAGATGGAAGAATGACTATATTACCTGCACGTACTCCTCTATCAGTGGCTAAATTTCTTACATGGTCTTGCAAACCTTGGTAGCATTCCACTCTGAGTTGTCGTTGGTTTTTCCTAATGTAATCTAGGCGACCAGATTCATAAATAATGTAAGCATGAATTAAATACTGTTGAAAAAGTTTACCCGCATAATGGATTGGATTAAATATGTTTCTTCGCACTGCTAATTTACTTGCATAAAACTGCATGGCAGTTACAGTATGACGTTGAGCAGTAAAGAAATCAGCATGATGCTGAAAGCCTGGGGTCCAACCACATTCACCTGATGGAAATAGTAGTGGGAAAACCATAGGATCTAAATGCTTTGATAAAGTTGCCACCCTTTGAAGTCCTTCAACATTTTTAGGATAAACAGCGATATCTATACCCGATGGTAAATTCCCGTCTCTGTCTGCTACATATACCATGGCGATATCGTGAGAACTGGTCGGAGCATTGTACCTCCGTTGGTCATCAGCTGATGAACGTGTAAATAATAGACGTATATCTCTCACCTGCCCACCGTCAGCCGCAATGCGTAATTCTTCTTCCTCGACAGCTTCTTTTAGTTTATTATACTGATGAGCATAAGGGCTTATTTTTCGTATTTCGCTATCAATTATTTGCATTATATTTTGATAGCAATCGGCATTAGATGGATGACTCATACGCACTCTAACAGCCTCATCAGGATCATATACATAAAGCTGAGCATAGGAAGGTATTTCACCTTCAACATGTATACTTCTGGAAGTAAGATGATAAACCTCACCAGAAATTTTTAAACAATATGGACCATTACCTGGGATATTAGCTATTTGCGCTCCAAATGAGGCAAATCCATTAGCACTGTTATATTGACGAATAAAATTCCTAAAGTTTTTGGATTGACTACAATCTCCTGTCAATAATGCGTTAAGTGCTGGAGGATAAGCTAAAATTTGTGGTATTATTTTTCCATTATGACAGCAAGAATGTAACAGTTTACCTTTTTCAACTTCAAAATGAAGCGCCTTGCAATGCTCGATTGTACATTCTTTTGACATGACGCCGAAAAAATTCTGTTCTGGAAGCACATAATTTGGATTATTGATTAAATCACACTTCAAGAATACATTACATCTATTTGCTGTGGAAAACCGCCTCCTGGAATTATTGTGTTCAATTTGATTATCAGTCATATATTCTATTCGTCTTCGGGCACTTCGATCGCTTGGTAAACGTACCTCTCTCATTCGAACATTCCGAAATTCGGCCAATTCTGGTAAAATATTGTCCACATTCCTTTTAGCCATAGTTACTAAATTGAAATAATAATCTGAAAACAAAATATTTATTTTTAGTGACTCACAGGAACTTTTTAAAACAAATTTCTAGGTTAGCACGTCAATAATTCTGTAATTACCTAAATATTAAACATGATAGCGCATGGGGTCGGTGTTGTAATATCAAAAAATAATTAATTACGTATTTAAGTATCGAGTGGAACTGGTTATTTTTACAGCCGGCTTTATATTGGTGGATTTATAATTATATATTATATTTATTATTTATAATTATAATATATCTCACATTAAATAATCACACTGACATTGTACATTGCTTGAAACTAACTGGCTATAAAAGTTTTTTACATTGATTGGAAATCCATATACGCTGGCAACACTGAACAATCTGTCTTTCACGTGAATAATGATAAACGTCAAATTTTAATACGTAATTGTGGATAATTTTTACTGTAATGTAATGAATCCAATGGATTGTCAACTTTCTAAAACATATTTTCTTCGATATTATCCAAAAATTATATGAGCATCGTGTCTTAATTTTCAAGTTAGCGGAATTTAACCGAAACAGACAATTTAAATTTTACCAATCAGAGGGCCTACATCGTCCAGACGCTGGAGTATTAATACTATCAGATAATTTAAAGTTTTTCTTTTATATATTCAATTACATTATTATTCAATTTATATATTATAAAAGAAAAAGAGTTATACAAATTTAAACTTTATAACAATGAATAGTTTTTTTAGGCTAGTTTATTTATTTTTTCTTATTTAACCCAAACCCAATTGAGATAAAAGATTTATATTTTGGGTTACATAAATAATTATTTTTTTATTTTTTATTTATTATTAACTAATTAACTAACAAAGGAAATAATATATACTAATATTATTCTGTCCGATCATTTTGACTTGCCAACATGTATTTACGTATTTCATCTGTAAACAAGTGCGAGGCCGTTGGGGAAGCGTCATCGACTATGCAACGGTCTTCTGCATCACGCAGTTTCTCCGCAGGGGTAGGCAGAGAGGACGGAATGCCAAACAAGTCGGTCATGACACACACTATAATAATTTGGTAGGCGGGAATGGGTACCGCCGCCCTGGGAACCATTTATTGGATGACCAACACCTCTGCCACAGGTCACCCCAAGTGGTTCGCTACGTTTGGTGACTTAGCAGGGGTGCCCGGGTTCATGGGTTAAGGTTTGCCCGGGTCTTGGTGGCGGGTGCGTCGGCCCACCTTCTGCGTGGCGGGCCGGTTGGGAGATGCTGGTTGAGGGAGACCCTTTACAACCGGTTACCGCTGTCCGGGCCGCTCGATAGTACAGGGGCCCGACCCTCAGGCTCACGACTAAGGGTGGGCTGCCCCATCAGCGAGTGAAAAAACCCCGCCACTGCTGTTGTGCCGGTTCGTGACCGGAGGGGACCCAGCAGCAGCGTTTGGGGCGCATTGGATGCCCTCTCCAGCCGGACTCTCCCAGCCTATCGCCTAGCACCGCAGTGAGTGGGCTGGAACCAAACGCTCATCACTCCTGGACAGCCTGAACCCCATATTCCTACCCACCCCTCATACCTTTCCATTCCAGACCTTCCTTTCACTTCATACCCTTAAAAAAAAAAAACAAAAAAAAAAAAAAACAAAATTAAAATCATGAATATACATAAAAACAAACTTAACATCATTACAGCGGCGAGTAGCAGGCGTCCCCGGTGCGGGCCAAAACTGTTGGTAAATTTTGCCAACATTCGCGGCCTGCACACAAATTTAAATTCCGTCCATCACCATCTTTTGTCCCAACGTCCCAACCTTCTTTTCCTATCCGAAACTCAGATAGCCGAGCCGCCAGACTCCTCCTATCTGGACTGCCCGGGCTTTACCCTCGCAAGCAAATTCCAACTGAAAGGAGGAGTCTGCCTCTATAGTCGAGCTGACGTCAACTGTGTGCGACTATTGAGTCTGGAAAACTCCAGATTCGACGTAATGTGGGTGCGCGTCAATCTTGCCAGTACGGCAAGATTCTACGCATGTCTATACCGCTCACCAAACCATAACGAACCATGGTTGAAGTTCTCAGGCCCAACGGACTCGGCTGGCCGACAGGCGGAATCCTTTGCCATTTGCTACGGATTAGAGCAATTGGTTCAGGAGCCTACAAGGGTTCCTGATGTCCAGACTCACCGCTCCAATCTGTTAGACCTATTCTTAACTACTGTGCCACACGGTTATAAGATTGACGTCACAGCGCCTCTGGGATCATCTGACCACTGCCTAGTGACGACATCAATCCCCTATAGCCTCAGACCAACCAATGAGAGGCTGAGGAGAAAAGTGTGGCACTATAGGTCAGCAGATTGGTTCGGTATGCGGGCCCATTTCAATGCTTTTCCGTGGTCAGCTGTTTGTTTTCGGACTTCGGACCCTTCAAGATGTGCCCAGGAGATTGGTGAAGTCATCAAATCGGCGATGGATGGCTTCATACAATCGACTACTAAAGAAACTGGTGTGGGCTCAAAGCCGTGGTTCAGTCGACAATGCTCCGAAGCAGTTCGACGAAAAAACGCGGCTTACCGAGCCTACAACACATCTCGAACGCCCGAAAGCAGATCAGCATACAACAAATCGGCAAAGGAATGCAAGAGAATCATCAATAGATCAAAATTCGAACACGACCTGCAGATCAGCAAAAAGCTGGCTGCCTGCCCGCATGGCAGCAGAGCATTCTGGTCGCTTGCGGGCTCAATAGGTCGAAATTTTTGCAAACCCAGTTTGCCACCTCTTACCAGACCTGACGGCTCACTAGCAAACACCGCCACCGAAAAGGCAAACCTTTTAGGGAAAATGTTTGCGGAAAACTCGACCCTCGACGACGGGGGTGCTGTTCCGCCGTCGGTTCCTCACTGCGGCTTCTATATGAAAAAGCTGAGGATCCGGCATCGGGATGTACTCCACGTCATACGGGGGCTCGATGTTAACAAAGCTAGTGGACCTGATGGAATACCTGCCCTGGTATTGCAGAGGTGTGCTGCGGAAATAGTTCCAGTTTTGACAAAGCTCTTCAAAATGTCCCTGAAGTGTGGCACTGTGCCCTCTGGTTGGAAAAAAGCGGTAATTCACCCTATTCCCAAGAAAGGTGACCGCTCCAACCCGGCCAACTACCGCCCCATAGCGATCACATCAGTTCTGTCCAAAGTGATGGAACGTGTGATCAACGACAAACTGCTCACATACCTCGAGAAGAACAAAATTATCAACGACCGTCAATACGGATTCCGGCGGAACCGCTCGTGCGGTGATCTTCTCTCGTATGTGACGCATGTTTGGGGGCGGTGCCTGGAACGTCACGGTGAGACCCAAACGGTCGCACTAGACATATCCAAGGCCTTTGACCGGGTCTGGCACCGAGGACTTGTCAACAAATTGCATTCTTACGGACTTCCCGCATCCCTGTGTACGTGGATTGCTGACTTTTTAAGGGATAGGTCGATTCAGGCGGTTGCTGACGGTTTCACCTCTTCCTCGCACTCCATAAATGCTGGCGTCCCACAGGGATCGGTTCTGTCTCCGACTTTGTTTTTGTTGCACATCAATGACCTTTTGACATGTGCACCGATTCATTGATACGCGGATGACAGTACAGTTCATGATAGCTTTTTGTTTGACAAGCCCCCAAAGGGCACACAAACTCCAACGGCTCGGAGGGCTTTGAAGCAGAGAATGGACGGTTATCTCGAGAGTATTTCCTCCTGGGGTAAAAATAATCTCGTCGAATTTAATGTTTCAAAGACCCAATCCTGTCTGATTACGTCTAAGAGGGATCCAAATGATAATCTAGTCTCCTTCAACGGAAGCAATCTTCCGAACAGGCCTTCCATTGATATGCTTGGTGTAACTATAAGTGACCAGCTCAGGTACGGGGGCTCCATCGAAGCCAGAGTAAAGTTGGCCTCTCAGAAGCTGGGCGTACTGTACAGGGCCCGCAGATACTTTAATAGTACACAACTGCTCACCCTGTACAAATCGCAAGTGCGCCCTACTGTCGAATTTGGCAGCCATCTCTGGTCTGGAGCCCCAAAATACCTGAAAAAAACCCTTGACTCTGTGCAGAAACGGGCGGTCCGTTTGATAGATTCCCCAATCTTAACAAACGGACTGCAATCTTTAGAGCACAGGCGTCAGGTAGGTATGCTGTCCTTGTTCTATCGGTATTACAATGGAAGATGCTCTGAGGAACTAGCGTCATTGATCCCTTCGGCACCGGTGCGTAGTCCTGATACACGCCAAACGCGTGCCCAACATTTGTACACGGTTGACACTTGTCACATGAGAACGGGTCGCTTCTACGATTCGTTCTTAAGTTCAACAGCTCGGCTGTGGAACGAACTGCCGGCCTCTGTGTTTCCTCCCTCCTACAACATGGGACTCTTCAAGACCCATGTTCACTCCTTCCTCTCCACAAAAAGACCCTCCACACAGCATCCCCAAAGATGACATAGGCCCTGAGGGAAATTATTTTCTTCAGGGCCTCCTGTGTGGAGTAAATATAAAATAATAAAAAAAAAAACACTCCTTGCCTCATTCACATTCATACATCGTCTCATACACACTCTTCTATTATTCTGACTCTTGACATGGCCCGACTCGAGTATCTGATTCACTTGATCGTGCCATGTCTTACTCGAGCGTCCCCGACTTCTGCTACCATTCCCATTTTCGTCATATATTCTCCTTAAACTCCTTTCTCCGCGCATTCGCTCTACATGCCCGAACCATCTAAGCACCTCTTTGTTATTCCTATTCATTATCATATTCTTACATCAGTCTTGCATTCTTTGCGGGTGTCCACATTTCTCACACGATCATACATGGTTTTACCACACATACGCCTCATGGATCTCATTTCTAAAGCATTCAGTCTACTTTCATCCTTCATCTGCCAGTTCCATGCCTCACTGCTATACATCAGGGTAGGAACCAGCACTCTATTGTGGACTGCTAGCTTCGCTTCTTTGGACATATTTTTTCTAGCGCCAACTGCGTTCAGTCCTCCATTAATGGAGTTACCTGCATTTACCCTTCTTTCAATATATCTGTCAGCCTTCCCATCCCTCGTAAACATACTTCTACATATTTTTTATTAATTTCCGTATTCTTTTATTACAGTTTAGATAATTAATACCAGTTACACAGTAAACTGCAGTAGTTTATTTACTACCTAAAAATAGAAAACAAAGAACTTTGGAGTTCCACAAGGGTCTGTTTTGGGACCGCTCTTTTTTAAAATTATACATTTTAATGATATAGTTTAGTGCTTAACGTACCGTTCAATCAAATTTTTTGCAGATGACATATTTTATACACTGTAGCAAATAATATTGAAGATGCAATGTCAAAAATACAATGTTTACTTCATAAAATATCTAAATGGTTAAATAAAAATAAGCTTAAATTAAGTGTAACTAAAAGAAAATTCATGGTGTTCGGTAAAAATTTAAACAAACTTATAACACTAAACATAGATTATCAAAATTTTGAAGAAGAAGAATAAATTAAATACTTGAGAATTATAATCGATAGCAAATTAATACTTAACAGTAAAAAGTTACGTAACTTAAATAGGATAAAGGGAAAATTAGACCTTAAAACAAGGAGATTGGTCTACAACACCACTGTAACATCCCATCTGATTTACTGAACATGTGTAATTTTTCTAATTACTAAAAAAATATTCTTGACATAATCCTCAGACGATAAAATGTGAAATAAATGCACAGCGCAGAGCTACAATTAGAGGCGCTACTGCGTACTAATTAATATCTCGTTGAAACTTGTTCCACTATTAGAACGCGGTAAGCGGTGTGCGTAGAACGATTCAGTAGTTTCAGTTAGAGGGTTGGGAGTAGGGTTGCCAGATGATAATTTGATAAAGGAGGACAGATGGGTCTAAAAAGGAGGATTTTTTGTAAAAAAGGAGGACATTCAGAAATTAAAAGAATTTTTTATATTATTTTACTTTATTTGAATCATATTTACCTGAGCTGCCAATTTTGGAAAGAAGTTCTTGGTTTTTTAACAAATAATTATAAAAATCTTCACTTTTCATGTTTTTGAAGTTGTATTGAGTAAGAATTAAAGATTTAACTGACTGCACACTTAATTCCTATCCTTGCTCCACTAAGTATTAATCAGTGAAAAATTCTTTCCACATTTGCGTTATGTGAGCTTATTCAAAAATAAAACTCACAGACTTGAGCAGTCCTGAGAAAAATTAATTAAATGTTTTTAACACTTTTGAAGTAGATTGTCCACTGCTCGTGTAACTTCAAATAATAATATGCTTCATCTTCATCTAATTTTGAATTAAGAAATGAAATCAAGCTACAAAATTGATTGTGTAGCTTAAAATCGCCAATCTCTACACCTCTGATGCTCAAGAACTTAATGCATTAAACTAAATCATCATATTTTAGGTTTTCGTTCTATTTCAGCAATGTTATCCACTCCATCAAGTAATTTTCAGAAGCCTTGTAAACACAAAATTCGTTGGAAATGGACTCGGCTTCGTCATTATCACGAAGCTGTTCTCTTACGTTTAGTGGCAAAAATTGTCGTTTCTTCGATTACGAAGCATATGAAGTACGGATTGAAGTATCTTTGAAATTTCTAGAAAGGAATTATGTTCTTCTTCGACTTTTGCCAAATTTGCTTGGTTAATAGACATAAGGAATGCGTGAACCATAAATATGCTTATGAAGTTGTGTTTTCGAAAAATGTTTTTATTAGGTATGGTGTTGTTCTTTGGCTTAAGAAATTTTCTTTTAATGCTGGATAGAGCTTCAAAATTCTTTCTACGCATGGAAACAGGCTAAGACACCTTGTTTTACTGTGCCTTAGAAAAGGCTGATAATTGATTTCGACATAATTGCAAAACTCTTTTAGTGCCTCTGTTCTCACTGTGTACACAGAAAAATTATTAAATATTTTCAATATTATTGACTCAATATCCAGTTTCATCAAATCGACACCATTGCGATGGCTGTTATGCATAATATGTGCAGGGCAGCCAACTCCTATAATAAATATAAGGTTTTCTTTCTCTAAACTTTCTTATAGGCGCGTATATACGTTTTCACCTGGGTTTCGGTTCACACCCCTAAAATTTACATTCCCGTTATCTCCAATAAATGCCATACACTTAATTAATTGCTGAGTATTGAGTGTTTCGTAAATAAGATTCGCAATCGAAAGCGAAGTTTCGTTCGGTAAAGTTTATAAATCAAGAATTTTCGTTTCGATTCCCTTTCCAGTCCAGTTAAAATATTGAATAAATATAGGAAACAATCTGCACCATTTTTGCTGGGGTCTGTGGCAACAGAAAGACAAGAGATGGTTCTCAAAGTTTCGATGATTCTCGTAATCGTATGTGGAGTAACAACTTGATTTACTATAGCTTCCGTCTTAGTTTTTCCGCATTGCATGCCAATTGAAGCCAATAACCAATTGTTTCAAAAAAATATCTAAATGCAATAACAAACACCGCGCTGCACAGGCTGCGTGATCGCACGCACCGTACCGGACTGGTGCGTGGTCTGCGTCGAAGCGTGAGCGGTGACTCACCGCTCAGCCGCCCTGCCCTCTTTTTCGTCTCCCGCCAGTCCCGCCCGATGTTTAGCAAAAAGGAGGACTTACAGTAGGTAAAGGAGGACGGGAGGACAAAACATGGAAAAGGAGGACATGTCCTCCTTTTGGATACCATCTGGCAACCCTAGTTGGGAGAGTTGTAGGCAAAAAAGTGGAACCTATTTTGTCTCTTCATGTCCCATCTAAATATAATAAACCAATGATCCCCGGATGATCAAATGTAAAATTTGATAACTAAATTAAATATTCTTAATACAAAAATGTTATTATTTTTTTTAATGATAAAATAATGTTTATAAGACAAGGTTTTATGCAAAGCATAAACGATAACATCCGTTGGCGGCATTTATTTTTACTCGGGAGAAAATTTCAGTTTGTATTAGTATTTCAGGCGACTAATTATTGCTTATAATTATTTGTTACAAAAATGTTAATAATCAGAATCTGTGAAGGTTACTAAAAGAGTTTTGTTAACATCTCACTAGTAGAACCTGTGCTGAGGTGTTGCATGTTCAAAACACAGCATCTTACTTGATAGTAGGATTCCACCCGTAGCGGCAGTCCTGTATACATATTAGGTTAGCCGTTACTTAAAAAAATACATAAACACAATTTAGTGAAATACTTACTTCTCATTAATATGTAACCAATACAAAGGGTTTTTTTTTCAAGTGCGTAAAGGTGTTCCTATTTTCTTTATACAAGGTGTCCGGGGGTAAAGTGAACAAACTTCGGGAGGTAATTTTACATGGGAGTACAAGTAAAAAAGAAACATAACTTTTTTCGAAATTCCAACGTTTTAAAGTAGTTTTCGGGTAAAGAGGTTGAATTGCAAAAATTATATTCTTCCATGGTAAAATATTTTGTTAGGCTAAAAATTCAATTAATTTAGAAATAGTTATTATACTTTTTTTAATTCTACCATCGTGTAGAATCACCTCCGGACACCCTGTATACATATATAGTGGGGTTGTTTACAACTCTCAAACTGTGTTATTATTTAATTTTTGGAATAACTTTATTGAGTAATCCCTCAAATTGTAATATTTAATTATTGAAGACAATATTAGCGATTTTTAAACGAAAATCTGAAACAGAAAAATCAGAAAAGGATACGGTCACATCTAGGACATCTAGGATACATAAAGATAGTTGCCAATAAAAAATGTGTTATGAAAAAATGAAGAAAATGTTGGAAGTTCTTATTCGAAGGATGATACAGTTAAATGTGACCGAAGGGGATAGGGTCAGTGGTAAAGAGTGGTGCCCTGGCAAGGCAAGGGTCCTGGATTCGTGTCCTAGATGTGACCGTATCCTTTTCTGATTTTTCTGTTTCAGATTTTCGTTTAAAAATCGCTAATATTGTCTTCAATAATGTGTTATTATTATTCACCAAAGATCAAAAGTAATCAGTGCAACTTTTTTTGTGACAGTTTTAATTTTACGTATTTTTTACTTAAATCTGCGGCCTTTAGGTCTTACCTCTAGGCTTAGGAGGTTGTCGATAATGATAAGGTTCGAATGGGAGTGGAAGATACAGAACCCACGAGCTCGACATTGCATAATCCTTAGGGGATACCGAAATGCCTGCCCAGGAAGTGTATCTAGTTGAGGTTGCCAGTTGCCACGTAAATGTACAGTCACGTAGATATGTTCGTATCTCCCATATCTGCCAAACTCATACCGTAATCGTGTGTATAGAAACGTAGGTAGACTCGAACATTGTCCATATCCAGGACAAGTATGAATGTTTTATTGGATAATTTACTTGCAGAAGACTCGACATCGGGTTGGCTGCCACTCGAACATTTATGATTTTTCCGCCCCGCGAGTAGAGCCAGAAAAAACCTAAAAACATCTTCAGGCATAATAAAGGTATTCAATCTCTGAATTAGAGCGTTGAATACTGAGGCAATCATAAATCATAATGTTTTTCAGCGAATTTTCACGAATTTTCTTCGAAATCTTGTCATAACAATTTTCTTTGATCAAATTTCGCGTATAGAATTTGATTATCGTAGTATCGGTGGGGATGATTATGGAGGAGGGTATGCTTATAAAGACGGTAAGGGTAGATTGAACATACTAATTTGTTACTCGAGCCGTGACATTTAATTTCGACGTGCGTCGTTAGCGTGAATTTTCGTCCGGCGACATCTTCGCATCTTAAAGGTACTTCAATCAAGTAAATGTCTCTCTCGGAGGGTCGCCGGTCGCCGGTCGCCGGTCGTCCTCCCACACGGGTTAGGAAAACCAATTCTAGAGATAGTGCGCTGATTGACGCGGGATCATTTACTTCTTGGACGAAAGGGAGGCTCTCGGGCGGTGGGGGCTCCGAGAGGTGGGGGCGGGGGAGCTCAGGCTGCTCTCCGCTCCGCCGCGTCTCTCGGACACGTCCGGCCGCCTGGCGCCCCCACCAGACCCGCCCGCCCCACCGCCCCCGGCTTGACCGCCCCCGCCGCGTGACAGCGGGCAGCGGGCGGCGTTGGGCGGCGCAGGGCGGGGGTGGGCGGCGTGTGTGCAAGGGAGAGATAAGACATTGATTGCGTCGGGCGCGCGGCTCGCAACCCGCGGCCGGACCTACCAGATAAGGGCGGGCAATTAAAGCGACCGGGAAGGATCCCCGCGCCCGCCCACCGCCCCCCACCCTCCCGCCTAGCCAGCCCGTGCCTTATTTGCTTAGGCCCGCATTATGTCCGTCCGTCCGTCTTGGCGCTTTGTGCCGCGGGATCGATAGTGGGGGCATCGATAGCCTTCCTCATCCCCGATCACCCTGCGCCACCCACCCCTCCCACTGCCGCCACCCACTGAGGTGAGGGCGGGCTATCTACATACTATATAGCCCAGGAGTCGAGGGTCGCGAGGAGCGCTAAAGGATTAGGTACCCTTGGAGCTAGCCAAGTTTCAGCCGAATATTGCCTTTGTGTATAAACCCTATAGCATAGCTATAGCACACACAGTACCTACATATCCTACCTACTGCCTATCTTTACGTCATGTACATAAAGTCTACTTACTTAACCCGTCGGGTCAGTTCTTGAAAATTCTTCAAAATTCCCTAAAGATTTTAGGAATGTTTTTATCGTGATAAAATGTTATGGTCTAAGTAAGAAATTGTATTTAATGCGAAATTATGACCACGCACAAAATATCCAATATTATAAGTTACCTACCTTATTTATTAAGTTCAGAGTGGAACTATCCAGTTCCTAACAATAGGCAATTCCCAAGTGCCGAAAGAAATTTCTTAATTATCAAAAAATTAAACGAGAAGTTCATCTATATAACGTTTTCTTTTATGCATTGGTCATCTCTGTTGTGTGAAAACCGAATGTTAATTATAAACCTTTAAAGAGAATACCATTTAAATAATTATGAGATTATATTTAGAAGTCAAAACGATTTATAAAAATCCTTTTCTCTCTCTAATTCCAAAGCTAAGTTTATTATGGAAACCACCCTCTCCCATTCATTTCATACAAAAAGAAACTTATCTAAAGTCTAATTCCAAACCTACAATATGAATATAGATTTCCCCCTCTGTCTTATTTCAATCGGAATATTATTATAGAACTCTCTTTATTTTCAAGTACAGTCAATTCTTATAGAACTTCGTCTTTCTCTAATTTCACCTATCCACAATTATCATTATAGAAACTCCCTCTCTCGGATAAAAGTGAATTCGAAATGCAACAAGTTGCCAGTGAAATTTTATTTCAATGTGAGAACAAAATATGAGACTTTCATACTTTCCTCTTGCAAGTTTTCTCTAAAACTAAAGCAATACAGTGTCCATAATATAAAAAGAAAGTAAAAACGTCTTATATACCAATACATTTAAAAAAATATATTTGTTCATTATAGACTGGAAAGAAAGCTTTTATTGCCAATGTATATAAGATATTTCAACTTTTAGTTTGTCACTTAAATTAATCGTCTGTTCTAGAGAGAATTTTGTTGACTCCACCTTGATATTATGCTACGTATACATGCGCGAGCCGAACTGCCGAACTGAACCTCAACTTGTGGGAAACGCCGCTTGCAGTTGATTCGTTCCTTTCCCGTAATTCGTGGTACGGTTCGCGTTTCGGTTCGCAAATGTATACGTACCCTAATAAAGTAATTTTTAACAACACCTCAATAACACATATATTTGTTTCTCTTCAATGGCTTTATAGCTAGCCGATTGAAGAAATAAAAGATAATTTTTAATTCCATTCTAAATTTAAAAAGGGTCTAAACATGTTTAAGGACCGTGACAAATAGTGATTTAATCCTGCCACAACATCCTATAAGAAAATCCCTGAAAGCTCTCCGTGACTCGTCCTTGCGATATAAAGTTGTAAAAAGCTCCTAGCGGAAAGTAAGTCCGTCAAGTTCTTTTAAAAGTTATGAATGAAATCGAGAGGTACCTTCCGGGCTGTGAGGGGGTTGGACGGGGTGGCGGGGGTTGGAAATGGGAGGGGTGATTTTTACGTTGCCATTCTATAGTAAATAAACTCCCGTCTGTAATGTGGGGAGGATAAATTTAATGCTTTACGGCTTATTTATTCAGGCGTCTGTTATGCTTGGGCGGATTTTTAAATGGGAGTTTATTACGTCGCGTCGCCCCAAACGCGACAAAAAGGCGCGATTCTCAATTTGGCTACTTTTAGAATGTAGGTTAAAATTTCAAGTTTTTACATATAAAAGCAATGGCTGACTGTTACTAAATAATGTGTAGTGGTTTGAAATGAGATGTATTAAGTAAAAATAAAATCTTGTCTCGAAAGCAAATAAATTAATTCATTACTTACATATAATAAGTAAAATATATATTCTTCCCCGTTTTACTATAAAATATGGCAAGTTCATTAAAATACATTCATGTAAGTATAATTACCTTCATTGTATTGGACAGGTTCTCCTGCATTCACCATTTATTTATAGGTTCCTTGTCAAAAATAGAACAGCGAAAAACTATAACAATGAAGAAAAGTGAAAGAAAACCTATCCGTTTTTATATTATTTCCATATGGTTTTATTTATTCCGGTAAACCTTTTTATAATTTTTCTGAACGTTTTAAAAAATAATTATGAACATAATTAATCAATTCTTTTTTATTATTTGCATTTTTCTCAATAAATTTTTCTTACATGTTATGTAGTGTCATAAAGGAAAATACAAATGGCCTTTTCTCACAATAAACAGACAATGTTCTTGTGTTAAGTGATGTAATTTTAACTCAAAAACATAAAATCTTACGAGTTATAATAAAAAAATTGATACAATATACAAGGGAAACGCAATATACAAGAAAAACGCAAGATTTATCAAAAACTGAAATGGATGATTTTTTTTTTAAAATAATAACCTTTATGGATTGTTATTGAAATTAAGCTGAAATTCAAAATATTTTTGATAATTTGTACATTTAAAGGATGGTTATTAGAATACTTTATTCCTATATAGAGGTAGGTATTTTGTAAGGGCTTTGGTAAGTTATTTTATTGTTTTTCTTTAAAAAAATTTACAATTTTGAATATTTTTGCCATTGCAAATTGTAAAAAGAAGTTTGTAAAGGTTTATGTAAACTATTTAAGTGAATTAAAATTACAATAATATTTTCTTTCTCTGCCAATACTACCACATTGAAATATAGATTGAACAATTTTAAATTACACTCTTTTCCTAGTTTAATACATTTCCCAATTCGTCTGATACGTTCACAATTATGTGTTTTTTCAAAAATATTGTTATTCAAAATGTTGTTACAAAGCTTTGTTTACTTCTGAGAATATTTTTATATTTTACGGATGACAATCGTTTCGCCTTTCCGTGTTTATTACCACTTTTCAAAAAACCTACCTAAACCTATGAAACAAAACCAAAGAATCGTAATAATTTGAAGTTAAAAAATTGGGTAACTCGTCAATTTATTGAAATTATCGAAAAAAAAATATAATTTCATGATTTGAAAAATCAACATTATATAATGTTTATAGAAATTCTTCAAATATTCACATTTACTGATTTACAGAAACATAAAATAAAAACTGCGTGATTTAAACAAAAATGTAATTAATATGAGAGTAATTGAAAATCCGAACCCTTAATTTAGTAACTTTTCCTTCGTTGCCTGAGTTTGTTTTCCGCTTTGTTTGTTTCCATTATCATTTTCTGTTTGGGTCAGGGTCGGGAGAATGCATCCCTTATTAGGGTCATTATAAACACATTTTAATAGCACTTGGTCACAAAGAAAGGGACATCAACTCCATTTTTTCGACGATTTTTACTACCGCATATATCGATTTTTAGACAGCACGGCACAGTCTATGGCTGATTTATTGAAACTATGTTAAAATCACAGACATAGGAATTAATAGACGAGAAGATAAGGGCGAGGGGTAAAATCAACTGTTGAAGAACGAAGGGAGTAAGGCTGACTGTGATTCGTCAATAAATCAATCTGACAGTAAATAGGCATCTCGCATTATAATATCACCATTTAGTTCTTAAAAGTAAAATCTGCTTTTGAATGAATAGACATTTCTACATGGGAGCGCAAATTACTCGCCACGTTATGAACTAATTTGCGAAGTCCAAATTCGGCAAAGTAAGGCAGCTTCTATTTTCAGAGTCGTAGTTAGTTTCAGAGTATTTAGTTAAGACACTTTTACAAATGTCTCATAATTTACTTACCCCAGTAAACAACGATGAGCACACTTGAGAATCGCTACATTGTGATGTGATAGTATATGTTTCTAAAACTGATCCATATAATACGGTGTGAATAAGCTTAAAATAAAGTAAAATAATGCTTACTTATGGAATGTAATACGACAATTGGGTTTATTCTCTTTTTCACATCTATTTTTACAAGTTTTCATATCAAAAGTCAACATTTTGCCGTGTTATTTCGTAAAATGAACCGATGATGCCTCGACCATAGTTCGCACAAGAATGATGACGTCACGTTTTCAAATTTCACTTGAGGCCAATATGCGAGCCCAGCCGGCTCAATGGAACCGGTATGGGGAGTGGGGATAATACGCTTTTAATCACTTAGGGCAGGTCTACTAATATTCATATGTCTATGGTTAAAATCCATTTATTGATAAAATTTTAGTCCATTCTGTAAACACCGGAACACGTGTTTATGCAGATGTTCTTTTCCTGGTTAATATAATGATGAAACGCGACAATATTTGAATTTTTACTAACACGTGTTCTGCTGTCCTCATAACACATTCGCGTTTTACTGATACTTTTTAGGAAATCTTTCAATTAATTCGTTAAAGGCCTGCAGTTTCGTTTTTAATATGAATACGATTGAATATATTTTTTTAATAAATTAGTTCTATTTTTATCAGTAACTTTTCCCCGTTCACACGATCAAAAATTGTGTTAATTGAATTGGATTTTTTATGTATGTTACGTATATATTTTTAAATGTCTGAAGCATTATAGAAAACAACTGTTCTTGGTGTACTTTTATCGCTTTGAAAACATTTACACATATTTATAATGTGTAATACCGTACATAAGTAAACAATACATTGATAAGATTAATAACATTGATCAGTAAAAAATTGAACTCTAGGTCTAGGAATACGTTTTTCATTTTTTTCTGTGTATTTTGTTGGTTTGATGGGTTTTACAAAATTCAGTACAAATGCAGTGGCAGTGAAATTAGTATGATTGATGGCTCTGTGACTTAGAGGTAAAATGTTATTGTATAATCACTGAATTGCGTGATAAATGGACTGCTAATAATATTGCCACACAATAATGCATTAAAAAATATATATTATTGATATTTTGGCACTTACAACTTACATCATTTTAGGATTTCACGACAAATAGAAAAAAAAGAGAAATATGGATTTTACTAATACACAAGTTAATTTCACAACACTTGGTGAATGTGTTTTTGTTTTATTTTAACAGAAAAATAGGTAAACATACCTAATTATTTTGGTTGTCGGTGCATGGGTGAAAGTGTGATTAGAAATCGTATTCCTGAGTAATGCATATAACATGTAATTTTCAAAATTAAAACTGAGAAGTATAAATCATATCATACAAGCTATAAAGTAGGTACCAAATTATTTTATCAACGAATAATTCTTCATAATAATAAAATAAAATAAAATACTTTTTGTTTTAAAACCACGAGTTTTTAATAATTTTTAGAACCGACTGGTTTCGCTTTACTCAAGCATCTTCAGGAATAATTTGAATAATTCTTCATTGAAATGTGTATTTCTTCGTGTGTGTATCTGTGTAAATGTGTAGCCCTTTACTGGGCACAACTTTGGAATGTCGTAGAAAAGTGTCAAATATTCTAACCAGCAACATATATGGGCTTAAATGTTTGTGATATCTTAATATGAATCTTCGACCCTTTTGGGGGCATGGGAGAATGAAGCACTTTAAACATTTTGTAATTACGTCAATATATTTTTTTTACACACTAACAAATTTATAGACAGACGAAATGCAAAACGGTCGAATTAAAATAGGACTTCGCTAAGAATTATTTTTGAAATATCGATGGTCAATTGATAATATTATTAATAGAGTATTTTTTACCCTCCATCCCTTCTTCAACCCCTCCTTGAGTGCAATTCTGCCTAATGTTTTATAATAGCGTTTCGCACGACATAAAGGGGATTTTTTATTACCACCCTTATACTCCCCGGGCAGCGTGCAGCAGTTTGCTTTTATCGCCTCACCCAGTACCCAGTATCTACTATCTACCCTACCGGACCTGCATCCCAATCATATCCGGATGTTTTCATTAGCGGAATACCCCCTTTCGGATTCATGCGACGGAGACCGTTTATTAATTAGTTAATTTTACATGCGCGTTTAATCTGTGCACCTATTAGGCGAATTAATTCATTATTATTCCTAATCCGTGAACAAAGCATGTAGTATTATTTGATCTACCCTTGAAATGTTATAAGAGGGTAGATTAATCAAAAACAATCGTGGGAATAATAGCGCATCACTTTTTTGTGGTTTTCTCTTTCTCTCGAGATTTGAAATTATAATAAATTAACCACAATGAAAATGATATCTGAGACCCAGTTGTTTCATAAAAATTCAAATTCATTGTGACTTAGCGACATTGTCTTTTTGACATTTGAAAGGTTAACCGTTAAAAGCCGATTTTAGGTGCGTTTCAGCTTACTATCTAATTGTAATAAGCTGACAACCTTAACAACAATATAGTTGTCAAAAACAAAATGACGCAGTCACACGTGAATTTCTGCGAAACATTTGAGCCTAAGTGGTTCAGAAAAGGAACAATAACATAAAACATTTATTTTTATTATTTTATTTTTACCCATGAAAACACTTAAATTACCTTTGTCACTATGAAGCTTACTGTTCGCACTGAAAAACTGATAATTATTGGCATCTTACACGATAATTTTTTTCTTGCATCTTCCACATGAATCAAATTTTCATCTGAATATCAGAAAAAAGATGTGTTCTACTTTGGTACCGATTTTCGTACAGTTTAAGATGGCGGATATTATTTGAGACCTGTCGTAAATATATTATATGGAAATGTTTATTTTGTTTAATATTTTAAATATTGTTAAAAAGACTACAATATTATAATGTTGTTATTTGGTGCAATTATTAATATCTAGTTTTGAGAGTTAGTCGTAGGTGGCGGTGCTTGTACTGTTGGGTCCCGAATGGTTCCGACTGCACCCGAAGGTAGCCGATCCATAGGTCGGGAACTCATTTGCATTGCTATGCTCCTGCAGAATAACTCATAAACTCAAACAGAACGGACGGGTGTCTAAAAAGACTTTCATTGTATCTACGATAATAAACTTCTTGTAATCTGGAACAAATCAAGCAATTATTTAAGACTCCCTTACACAGTATATTTAGTGCCGAGTGAAAATACTTACACTAGTAACCCCAGATATTACAAATAAGTTTATCAATAATTCAAAATTCACTTTGTGGCGTCTTTGTAATTTAAATAAAATTAAGAACTTTGTAAAAACCACTAATTATTCAAAATGGATCGACATGTTCCAAAATCAATGGTCACTTAGTCATACTGTTATAATTTTAAATCTTGTATGATTTTGTAGTAAATAAATAAAAAAAAATAAAATGTTCAGGAAGCAAAATATAGTAATAATAAAAATCTGAGAACAGGAAATCTTCCACTATACATGCATACAATATTTTATAATAGATTTTTTAAATTCGACGATTCATCGGAAAGAGGAATAAGAAAATACGAGATATAAACAAAGAGAGTCAGTTTATGACAGTAATTTATATTCCTTTGAGTAGGCTATAAGGACACTACATAAAAATATACAGTAAAGGAGGAAACTGAACCTGAAAAAATGAGACTTTGTGAAGAAAAATCTTCCCTTTCTCCTATCATATAATTTAACGCATAATACCTCTGACATTTTGCAATGTACTTGTACTATTAGATAAACTGTCAGAATGCAAATTTGAGCATAAAATACTTCCGTATTACATTTGATTCCCGATAAATTTGCTGTTTTTGAGCGTATCTCAAAATATTATACTTCAAAATAAGTTTTTTGACAGCACATAAAAGAATCTTTCAGATTTACCTATTAAACTTATTATGTGAACCGTAATTACCACTTGGCACGAAATTAAAAAAAAATAACAAGGCAAATGTACTATAAAAATATTAATTGTTTTAAAAAAAGGCCAAAATTTTCAAAAAGTTCAATTTTTTTTTCGGAAGCGTCTGTCATAAGTATTTGTAAACAAAGCACTGCGCTTTTTCTCTTTCTAACACTGTTTAGAAAATATATCTCACCGTAATACAAAATGAGAATACTTAACTTTTATGATACCGCGTATTTCTGGTAGATTTACCTCCCAAAAAGACTCGGTTGTTTTTTTTTCACTAACCCCACACAAGAGGACTTGAGGAAAATAATTTCTCTAAGGCCTCATCTTTTGGAATGCTGTGTGGAGGGTCTTTTTTAAGGAAAGGAATGAGAGGAAGTTCGGTGAAGGTAAAAGGTATGAGGGTTGGGTAGGAATCAATGGATCAGTGTGTATCATATTATATTGGATCATATTATATATCCCTCCCACTGCAGCGCAAGGCGATCGGTCGAGAGACCAGTTGGAGAGGTCAAAGGGTCTCCCCAAATCAGCCTCTGCCGATCTGGCACGCCACGCAGCTGGTGGGCAGGCGCATCCTAAACACACCTCACCTGATGAACCCGGGCATCCCTGCTAAATCACAAAAACGTAGCGTAGCACTTAGGGTGACCTATGGCAGTTATCCAATAAATAGTTTCCGTAAACCCGCCTCCCAAATTGTTGTTATTGTGAAGAATTTCTCCAAAAATTGCCCGGGGGGTTAACAGCTAATTGAGAAAGGAGGCCTATTATCATTTGCCTCACAGTAATGGAATACACAATCAAAATTTTTCATTTATTTTTTGATTCATTGGCGTAACTCCTTTGGTATTAGATACCCTAAAATGCATTCCCAAAAAGCTTCTTATCCTGCTTTTTTTAGCTATGCTATTTTTGTTGATTTTTTTCGCCATAATTGTTGAAATATGAGGCCGATTTCGCCAGAAAAATAACAAAATAAAAACATAATAAATCAGATTTCCGCTAAATGCTTGGGTATCCTTTTCCCTTTTCAAAATCGATATACAATATTTTTAGTCTCTACTTGTCCGTACTTCTGCCCACATAAAGTACCCACACTTGAACTTGGATGACTTTCAAGGAGCTTGCGATAGTTTTACTGAACTTAAATCTTCAGCATAGTTCTGAAAGGTTGGAAAGTGCAACAACTTTGCTTTTATTGCGACTTACAAGTTACTTGGCACACTTTGATATACCTAGTTAGGTTGTATTTGTAGAAATTTTTGAACTATATTGAATATGAAATGAATTCTTGATTAAAAATTGAAGAAATAGGCCAATATTGAGTGTGGAAGTTTTTCGTCTTCCGAAGGCATTTAGAGAAGTGGATAGTTAATGAACACTTGAAAAATTACTCTTTTGCTTAGTAATAGAGTAATTAATAGTTTGAATAAGTCTTTAATCGATGCCGTGTGCGGGAGGCAATCTTGCCCAAATGAGCGACGGTCTCCGTCGGGGTAATTTCAAACATCAAAAACTTGGCTTAAAATGTGTTAGTCCGTTTAAAGAGGATGGATGAGATTTTGTGCAAATATTGCTCCGATATTCTTGGCGACGAAAGGTCGCAAACGCGCACCCACAATTTTTTACTTTCCAGGTTCGATACGTGTCCATGAACTGGATCATATTGTTACAGAGACTGATTGTTAGATCCGAGTGAACCGATTGTTATTTTAAAGAAGATTGTAGAATGGTTACAACTCATCCTGGACTAACTTTTTTATTCTCGCGGCTCTATGGACGTTACCCTTGGCTTTACCCATCGATTTATATATTAGGCATGACCAACTACCACTCCCTAGAGACATTGTAAAGGTATTGCTTTGCTTAAATATTTTTTTCAACTTATAAACGGTCACTTATCTAATAATGAGAAACTGGCCCAACTAATTTTTTTTTGTACCAGAGTCTCACTCTCGAGGACGTCATCACAATCTTCTATATAGTAGAGCAAGCCGCACTAATTTATTTATGAACTCACCTGTGGAGAGAGCTACGTGCTTTTTGAATGCAGTAGATAAAAAAATAGATTTATTTTTTGTGTCCTATAGCGCATTTGCGAGATTTTTGGCATTGCATATACACTGCATAAATTGAACAATTATAACGTCTTAGGCTATATTACCTGTAATTGTTATAAATAAATGTACAAATGAAATATATAAATAAATAAATAAGTGTGTAGGTATCTCAAAAAACTCAAAAGACAGAGTTTGTGAATTCGTAAACGTTTGAAAATTTTCCCGATTTTCTTAAAACAAATAACCAAAATTACAAAAATCTGGCACGAAAGTGTAGAGCACAAAATTTCAAAGAGATAGACAATGAAAATGCTGGGCCCAGACCCAAAAACAACGCGCAGTAGGTACTTGCGAATATAGGAAAGGTAAGCGCTCTCTGAGAACTCAGGTGGTATCAGATCTTGGGTCTTAACAATCTTGGGTCAGGTATGGATGTGGATTTCGTTTCTGATGAAATGGATAATGAAATGCAATATTTACTTTATTTAAGAGAATTGTAATAATTTCAAAGCCTTATTATCAAATGTGAATCCTGCTTCTCACACCATTACTCTATATTCAATTTAAAAATGTAAATTGTAAATCAGTTAAACAATTCAGAATATTTTTTAATAAATAATTTGTACGTACTATACACATTGACCTAGACTAATTTAGACGATTAACGTTTTCAGGAAAATAACTGCGGCAGAACCTATTTTTTTACATCTATGTTTGGTAATCTCCGCGCACTTTTTATAATTTATAAATCAATTCGATCTGATTTCTGAAATTAAAATGAGCGAATATGTAGAGCGAATGAACGAAGAAAGGATTGTTACGGGAATATATGACGCAAATGGCTGAAATTAAACAAATTAAAACTGAATGTCAACAAAACAAAATATATGGAAATAGGCAACAAAACGCATAACACAGAGTTAAAATTGACAATTAATGACGAAAAAATTGAAAAAGTAAATGAAATTAAGTACCTGGGTGTGATACTAGATTCAAAACTAACTTTCGCAGCAAATTTTGAATATGTGCTAAAGAAAGTATCTAAAAAAGTCAATTTTCTTAGAAGATTAAGAAATAAACTAAATGGAAACACTACAGAGCTGATTTATAAAACTATAGTTGCTCCACATTTAGATTATTGCTCTACTATGTTGTATTTGGCCAATGAAGGAAACTTGAACAAGCTAGATGTTATACAGAATAGAGCTATGAGATGTATACTAGGAAAAGGAAAAAACGCAAGCATAGATCAAATGAAAGAACAGCTAAATTGGATTTCTATAAAAAAGAGACTATTATTAAATGTGTTAATTTTTGTACATAAAATCATGAACAACCAAATGCCAAAATATTTTAAGGATGAAATTGTTTTTAATAGAGATGTTCATAATTACGAAACCAGAAATGTAAATAGGATTAGATTGCCATATATGAAAAAAACAAAATCACAGAACTGCCTAATGTACAAAGGACTAAAAATGTATGATGAAATGCCTGAAAGTCTGAAGAATGAAGGAAGAATGAATGTATTTAAAAAGAAATGTTATATTCATTGTAAAAATATGTAAAATTACAAAATGAAATATGATCTTGTTTATATTAGTTTTATATTCAAATGTATAAACTAACTCAATAAATAATAATAAAAAAAAATAAAAAAAAATGTGAATGGTATAAGAAGTCGGGGACGCCCGAAGAAGATATGGAACGATCAAGAGAATCAAATACTTGAGTCGGGCCAAGGGTCTAATAAGAAGAGTATGTATGAATGTGAATGAGGCAAGAAGAGTGTGCCAAGATCGAGTTGTTTGGTGGTCCGTCGCCTCTGCTTACCCCTGCGGGAAACGGCGTGATGGTTAGTTAGTTAGAAAATTCACATAAAAAAATAATATATTTCTTACGTACAAATTCGTGTTACATGCAAATATATATTTTTATTTTATTGTTTTATTGATCTTAATGACACAAATAACATACAAAATACATTTATACGTTTTTTGTTCTCTTGCTGCAAATCTGTTTTTCGTGTTTAAATAATCATGCTACACCTTTTTTTTTAACAAATGTACGTATTAAAAAGGTGGTAAAACGTACATATGTAAATAATGGTTTAACATAAATTTTGTAGAAACTTTTCGAAAAAAAAACAAATATTAGAAATGAAAATGGATACGAAAGAGAAAAGTAAAAAGAAGAAAAAGAGAAAAAATGAAATGTATTATTATTATTATTTAGAAATATTGTATTAATTTGACAAAGTATATTGAGCACAAAGCATAAGAAATATGGCATGGGTTCAATTCCCGTTGGCGGCATTTATTTTTACTCGGGAGATATTTTCAATTTGTATTGATATTTCAGGCGACTAATTATTGCTTATAATGATTTATTGTAGTATTTGTTTCCAATCTTATATTAAGCGCTAATTGGTTAAACTATTTCACTCTAATATATTAGTAAATTTATTAGAGTAAAATAGTTATTTATTCGTCTGTGGTGCTGTAAAAGCACGGAATAGTTATGAGCGAAGAACATTTGGACTCACTGTTCAAAAAAAGAGTTTAGTTTTCGTCGTTGAAACAATCATTGTGGATTTGTAAAAGAGTTATTTTTTCATAAATAATTTGTTATGAAGGCACTTTAAATTCTTGAAATAATGATGATTTCTAATGGCAAGAGAGATTTTTTAAATGCACCACCCCATCCACCAATTCCATATGACAATACAGATTGAATTAGAGAAAAATAAATGGTTCTTGGGACAGGTTGTTTCACAGAATTTGAAAAATTCATCAAATTTCATAGTTGATTTTCAAGTTCTGTGAAGGTTCTATTAAACAACTGGCCAATATTGGTATGATAACAGAACTTGAAAATCAACTTTGAAATTTGATGATTTCTTCAAATCCTATAAAACAATCACTCATCCTTAATATTCAAATGTTTTGTGTGCTAATAAAAATCAACAATAATTTTCTAACTCTTTGTACTGTTGCATTGATTTGTAAATTCCACTTTATGATACTATCTTTAATATCACCATGGTATTATACATTATTTTCAACGGCAAGTACAGAGCAGTCAGGTTTACATAGATTTGAATTTAAATGTGTAGATGCGTTTAAATTTGCAGGGAGAGCATTTTTATTAAGACATTTTAAAGTTTTAGCGATAATAAATTTTGATCGAACCATTTTTTGCCATGTTTTATATTATCGACGTTTTTAATTATTTTAAGTGTGAAATTACCGTAATGTTCCTTATCAGCCGGGTTTATGTAACATCAAACAGATGGGTGGTAGTTAATTTTTAAATTTTGGGTTTATCTTTTATCGCTGTATTTATTATGTTTTGTTATGTAAAACTCTCAATCGGGCGTAATAAAAGTTTTCTGTATAAAAACATGCTTTACAACTATTCTATTATATTATAACTAAAAAAAAATAACAAATGTATTTACTTACATTGTGCTGTAATCACTTTGGTACATAATTTATTATTAATTTTTTTAATGATACATTAATATTATGTGCTTTCAAACATTATATGTTATGTGGGACCGTGCTGAGGCCTCCATTTTACAATTTAATAAAATTCAATAAAAAGATTAAATGAAATAATAAGTTGAAATATAATAAAATAAAACTGAGATGAAATAAAATAAAATACAATAATAAAGGCTGCAAAAAAAATAGGAAAATGTGGTACAGTTGTATACCGACGGCAGAAAAGCTAATTGACGTAACCAAAGTTTTTTCGATTTTCACTTTCTGATGCAATTTTACTTGAAAAAAAGTTGCGTCGATCTGTATACATGAAGTTTATTTACTATGAAAATTAGGTACCAAATGTTCATCATATATAAACCTCAAGTATACAGACCGACGCAGTTTTTTTTTTCAAGTAAAGTTGAATCAGAAAGTGAAATCTAAAAAAAGTTAGTTACGTCAATTGGCCAATGAAATGTGTATTGTAATGGTATTGTTTATTACGTATTTAATTATGTTGTCAACAACTATTTAGTCTAGATTAATGGTAGTGTACAATTTAAAATATCTTTGAACCATTTACTTGTAATAATGTATTTACTTTTGATAAATTAAATATTTTGGAGCTGCGTGTATTTTAGTGTGTGTTTTACAAGTTAATATGACAAAATGTGTATCTATTATCTACTTTCTTGGTAAATGCTTTTCATTTTTGAAAAATTGATGTTAAAATTTTGTCGGTATAATGTTACGCTTCATCTCATCTCCGAGATCTCAACCCTTTCAGGCCCCAGCCCCGCAACAATAATGTGCGCATTTTGCTATTTTATGAGTCTCCTTCGTCTCTCGGGATCGGCGGGATCTCGGAGATCCGGGATCTATTTATTTGTTTATGGATAGGTCTAAGTTCAGAATTCGATGGGCAAACTTGAGATAATCTCCTCTGTGAAATGCTCGCGCGGACCAAGAGCCCCGCATTACTTGGAGTGTGGAATCGATACGTTTAGCATGTGGGATGAAGGAGGACGTTGGGGGGGCTGGGGGTGGTGGGTGGTGGGTGGTGGTGGGTCTCCCGCCGCCTCTCACTCGCGGCCACGCCAACTCCAGCATCTACAATAGGTGCACGTGTGGATAGGGAGATGGAGACGTATACACACGTACTCTATGTTATAGTGTATACTGTACACATGGACCTTGGGAAGGGGCGCGGCAAGCTGTGGGACGCGAGATACTGGACACTGCTGATCGAATGCGAATCCCCTAGGTAGTGGACTGTCTTACTTACTATATTTCCCACCTAATTGCTCATTTCCAAGTTCACGGGCGTTAAGACAATCTCATGACATTACCGCGACCTAACGAACATTATCACGGTCTTACGACATTCCCGTCTGCTCATAAACATTTTAAGTTCACTATCCCATGAACATTTCGCACTGCTAGTCTATTTGACTGGACGGGTTATTTCACAGAATTTGAACAAGTCATCAAATTTCGAAGTTAAAATTTAAGTTCTGTTATTATTTCAATATGGGCCGGTTGTTTTAGAGTTCGTGGACTAAGGTACTTGCATGTTAACACAAAATTTGAAGAATTGTTCAAATTCTGTGGAATAACCCACAGACATAATAAAACTTATACACATGTAATATGAACGATACTGTTAAGTTTTTACCATGGACTGAAAAATTATAAAGATTAATGAAAACTTATGTAATTGCATGAATCATCTATTTCATCATAACAATATTCACAATTCATAATATTACTAATGTTAATATGTGCAATTTGTCATTCATTACTACGTCAGATGTAGCTAATTTGTGGTTAGGTCCCTAACAATTTCTTCATTAATTTTCTACTGGAATTCAGTTCGTATTATATGCTTTGTATTGCGATATTATTGGATAATTGTCAGTAAGCAAATGTTATGTAATTGAATAAATAAATAAACCCGTCCTTAGACATGTCAAAAATGACATTCCGTGATAATTGGATTCACAGTTTTGATTCTGGGAAAGAAATCAATGAAGGTGTTTGGTATTTTCTGTCTTCAAATTTTGCACAGTTCGTTTTGAGATGTGATTATTTTGTGAGTTTTTAAGAATGGAATAATATGATGATTTACAATATTTTTGCTTGATTAATTCAAAAGTGCAATTTTTTAATTGTCCTAGTCTAAGACTAGGGGTGCGATTTATCCAGAATTTCCGAGACATTTTTAGTAATTTCAAGAAGAAAATAATATTAGGAGAAAAGTTTTCGGACCTCTGCTTGGGAGGCTTTTAGCGATACAGGACGAGGGACGGCCGATGTAATAGACATCTAGACCCGGCGGAGAAACCCGCGGCCGCCCCCACGCTGTCCGCCCCCCCCGGCGGGCGGGGTGGGTGGGATGGCGTGCGGGGGGCGCGCGACCAAAACAAAGGAAAGCCTCCCCGGCCGGCCGGGGGGGCGCGCCCCTAATGACAGGCTAGCGTCTCGCTTTATTTCCCGCCCGCGGCGGACCCGTCACGGAGGAATATCGGTGTGTGGGGGCGGCGGACTCCGGGAGCGGGGGCGCTTTGCGAGGGCTTTTTCCGCCGCCGGAGAAGGCGAGAACAACGATGGACAATTTCGCAAGTTTTCGGGATAATAATTAAGGCGCGCCGTGCCGGAGGAATTAGGAGCGCCGCTTTTCACCCGTTTCGCACGGCGACGAGTTTTTCGTGTTTTTGAAATTGCGGAGATAATTTATTGTTGATGATTTAATTTGCTTAATTGAATGTAGTTCAAGATGCTATTATTCTAAACTAGGGGTTAGCCCTTCCTAATAAGTTCCAGAACTAAGACAAACGGGTCCACAACAGTTGAGCATCAAATTTGCCATCGTGGACAAGCGTTAGACCAAAAATTTGAATTCTTTGAAAATTAAATATTAATTACATGTTTAATAAATTAATTCTGTTGTGATAAAGTTCAGAGCTAAAAGGGTGCATTTTGTTGCATCGTTATCAGTTTGATTTGTATTTCAAAGGAGAGGATTTTGGGCACCCAGTTAGAATTTCTTTAAAAACTTGAATGCGAATAAAATATTACACACTAGGACGGGTTGTTTCGGAGAATTTGAACAATTCATCAAATTTCAACGTTCATTTTCGGGTTCTGTGAAAGACTTATTCAAGTTCTGTTATTATATCATTGTAGGCTAGTTGCTTCACAAAACTGAAATAAAAACAGAACTTGAAAAAATCTTTCACAGAACTTGAAAATGAACTTTGAAATTTGATGAAATGTTCAAATTTTCCGAAACAACCCATCCTAAGGACGGGTTGTTTTATAGAATTTGAAAAATTCATCAAATTTCAAAGCTGTTTTTCAAGTTCTGTGAAGGTTTTATTCATGTTCTATTATTATATAATTATTGGCCAGTTGCTTCACGAAACTGAAATATTAACAGAACTTGGATAGAACCTTCACAGAACGTGAAAATCAACTTTGAAATTTAATTAATTGTTCAAATTCTATGAAACAACTCGTCTGGCGCAAGCTTTATTCGAGAAAAAGATAAATTCAATTAAAATTATATTCAGAACCAAAATATTACGTATATTAGATGCCTTGCAGCAGAAGTTTAAAGGAAGTTGGTAATTAAGTCCTGTGTAATTAAGTAAAAAAAGAACATGTCATTTTGCTGTTCGATTACGTTTTTTGAGATCATACATCGCCTGACGGGTTCAATCCAATTTTTCTTCAGTTAGTACAAAAAAATTACCTTCCCACATTAAACCCGCGTTCTATACTGATAACACCTTAGGTAAATTATTAAAAAAAACACTAATGATAAAGATCATAAATTGAGCCACTCAGGCATTTACCAACTATGTTGCAATGATTGTCCATCATTCTACATCGGTAAGACAACCAGAAATATAAATATTAGAATCACGGAACATTTAAGATGTTTAAATAACAATAATTTTTCAGAGTTTGCCAATCATCTTATATCCACCAATCATACTTTTAATAAGGACACAGGGGTTAAAATTCTTCACCGTAATAATAAAAGCAAAAGATTGGATAACTTAGAAGCTCTTGAAATCAACAAATCCCTAAATAATAACGCTAGTATATTGAATAACCAAATTTATTTATCGTTTAGTCCCATTCTAGATATATTTTCAGTAAACCGCTCTGTTATTGCCGGAATTCTCGCAATTACCCGTCCCCCTTTGTTAACCTCCCACTCAAACACCTAAATTAAATTTTTTGTGTATATATCTGTCAATATTTTGTATCATAGGTTAGTTTTAATATTCTCCTGACGAAGGAAGGGTGCTTCCGAAACCGGTAGAGTACAATTAAAAGTAAAGTGGTCTAAAACAAATTTATATCTTTTATTGTATGTTCAGGAATCGCTGGTTAAAATTATTAGACTACGTGCTGACACACCCTGTATATGTAGGTAAAAAACAAAAGGGTTTCTAAGTGACTCTGATATCTGTTCAACTAAGAAAGAGGTATCAGCTATGCAAATATTTTTATGAGTTGTTGGATTTGAACAGGGTGAAGCCACCCTGGCTGGCTCCCTTCATCCCCCGCGAAGGCATTATACTTTTTGTTTAATTTTCACAACCCACCTCATCGTAGAAGCCTTTGAAACCGTCACAATATCCCCTTGGATTGTAAAAGTTCTTCTATCAGAAGGATGCATCATAGCAACGAAAGTAAAAAAAAACTTTCTTTTAAATTCTGTACCCCTAATTTACAATGATTGCCGAGCATTATATCATTTTCTTTTACTGTAATTTTTTAATATTTTACTCTAATTTTTATGTTGATTTTGAAATTTTTTGTAATTAAAATTAATATATAAAAAAAGTATATTGGCAGCACGTTCCATGGTAGTAGATACTTTCAGTATCGCCTTGGTGTAGAGTTCAGAATCAAAAATTTGCTTATAATGGCTTTATTTTGTTTCCTCTTCCTTGACTGACTTGAATTGCCAGGTACTCCCCCACCTTCCTCTTCCCATCTCCTGCCCCTCTCCACTACCTCCAGTCTCACAACATATCTCATTTGGAGATGTCATGGTTACAGACGTTTGGGAGCAGTTACGGGACTCAAGTGCTGTGACAAATAAATAAAAATGTACAGCGCGCTTTTTTATGTGAATACCGTAGAAGAGTCTAAACAGCTCCTAAACGTCTGGAGCCAGTGAGATTATGGAATCCCCAATGTGGGTATGTTGTGAGGCTGAAGATGGTGAGGAGGGGAAGGGGATGGGGAGAGAAAGGTGAGGGAGTTCCTGGCTATTCAGATCTGGTCACCAAACACGGCAATTTCAAGCAAGGTTTCAATTCTGAATGGTGTACACGCCAGGGCGATACTGAGAGTATTCGAGATATTTTTATCTTTCACTTTGGAACGTGTAGCACGAATACTATATATACTAACAAAATAATACAAAAACTGTTATTATTATGCACGTCAATTAGGTACTTTTAATTTTTGTGCATACATTACTGACTAACTATGACTTTAGCAAGCATGAAATTACCTTGAGAGATTTCTGTTAATTAACTTTAATGTACGCTCTTGGCACGTGCACAAATTATGCGATGAGTAAAGCGATTAGTTAATCACCTATAAAGAAAAATTGCCACCACATAATAATACAGTAAATTTAAACATCCTAACTTGCATCAAATGGGGGTAGTTCGGATTTTTTGCCATTTTGTATATGACGGAGGCCTAATGAATAAACATAATATAAGTTTTTGACCTCGGAAGACTTCGGATCTTTTTCAAAGAAGAATTATTTTTCAGCAAATAATATGTTTTTTTAAGTAGACTTAATTTTCAAAATTTTGAGATCAAAACGGTGTCTGTGAACGTAAGAGTGTTTGAGGGGCATATGGTTTGAATAACCTTGCAAAAATTCAACATGTAATCAGCGAGGAGATGAGCACTATTTAAAAAAAAATACTCTATTATATCCATTTTTTTCATATCACTAAATTCAAATGTGACCATAAGCATGTACTCTTCTATACAGGTACCGTGATTGGTATCATATCACTAAACTCAAATATGACCATAAGCATGTACTCTTCTAGACAGGTACCGTGATTGGTATCATATCACTAAACTCGAATGTGACCATAAGCATGTACTCTTCTAGATAGGTACCGTGATTGGTATCATATCACTAAACTCAAATGTGACCATAAGCATGTACTCTTCTAGACAGGTACCGTGATTGGTATCATATCACTAAACTCAAATGTGACCATAAGCATGTACTCTTCTATACAGATGAATTTAGTGATATGGTATCATATCACTAAATTCAAATGTGACCATAAGCAAGTACTCTTCTAGAGAGGTACCGTGATTGGTATCATATCACTAAACTCAAATGTGACCATAAGCATGTACTCTTCTATACAGATGAATTAGTGATATGGTATCATATCACTAAATTCAAATGTGACCATAAGCATGTACTCTTCTAGAGAGGTACCGTGATTGGTATCATATCACTAAATTCAAATGTAACCATAAGCATGTACTCTTCTAGACAGATACCGTGATTGGTATAATTTGCATTTAAAGCATACTTTTTAATATTTTGATTTTATTTATTTCTATTTTCTTTAAAACATATTTTTATTATTCAGTTTATTATTTATTTTAATTTCTATTACTGTTCATATAATAACATGTATTTTCATTTCTTCAATAGTACAAAGTTTTAATTATTCTGAAATTTTAAAATTATTATAGATTAAAAGTGGTGTAATCAAATTAATTCATTTATATATAAATACTTATGTTGTTTTTTCCCCTTATGTTTTATTATATGTTTCTACAAAACATTTTTTTCCTTTTATTTTTTTCAAATTTACTCATTTTAAGTAGAAACGAATGCGACCTTACCCTATTCTAAGGTCACACTGTACATGGTTTTGTGTATGGATTATTGGGTCAAGTTTTTTTGTATGTTCATTTAGTCGTTTAATATTAGTCGAAAATTATAAAGCAGTATCTCGAAGAAAACATACCAAGCGTTTATATGGTGTTTATTAGTTAGCAACAATGTATCTATATTCTTCCTTTCCGTGTTCATAATCCATATCTGAATACTTCGTTTGAAGTCGGATATTTTTGAATGTTTTTTAAGTTCTTATAATATAATCTAAACAATGGTATTTGAGAAAATTTCAAAAATTATAATTTGTGAAATTTATAAATAAATAAAATAAAAACCCTTTTACCATACGAGATGAATGTTTAGTACAAAACCTACATCTCCCGTCTTAACTGTACGTGACTGATATTTTTTTAAGGAACTTATAAAAATATTTGATTTAATTTCCCATTAGACTATTTAATATTATTTCGTCTATTCTGCTAACATCGTCATTATTTGTAAGAATCTCAAATTAGATTGCCAACAAGAAAAAAAACAAGCACCCAAAAATCTCTGATGTACCAGGCCGTTCAACTCTATAACAAAATCCCGAAGGAAATTGCTGTTTTAGAAAATATTAATAAGTTCAAAAATGAATTAAGAAAATATGTCTATCTCAATTATTAATGTTTCTTTTTTGTGACTTTATTGAAATATTTAAAGAAAGATTATGTTTGCCAAACAATGTACATGTTTATATGTTTATAAAACTATTAGCACACACGAAGATGTGAGCTAACTTGAGATTAATAAATAAAATCTTTGGAAGAAATTCCTGAGATTCGCGATTTTCATATCCCCAGTAAATTGTGCATCATCCCCGTACGTCTTTCATTTCTGCTGAATTCTTTCTTTCCATCGTTTGTGTTTGCCGACTGCAGCTGCCCCCGGGACGTGAGATCCAATTCTGCTGAATTAAAAAAAAATCTAATAAATGAAAAACATCCTCTTTGGTATTCGAATATTATTGGAGAAAATTAAATCAAATTTTTAATTACGTACCCTCTCCCTCTGCTGTGTGTAAGATATCTAAGCTTTCTCAGTTATTTTCATTAGAGTGTGTAAGATATCTGAGATATCTCAGTTATTTTAATTAGTGTGTGTTAGATATCTGAGATATCTCAGTTATTTTAATTAGTGTGTGTTAGATATCTGAGATATCTCAGTTATTTTAATTAGTGTGTGTTAGATATCTGAGATATCTCAGTTATTTTAATTAATGTGTGTTAGATATCTGAGATATCTCAGTTATTTTAATTGGTGTGTGTTAGATATCTGAGATATCTCAGTTATTTTAATTAGTGTGTGTTATATATCTGAGATATCTCAGTTATTTTAATTAGTGTGTGTTAGATATCTGAGATATCTCAGTTATTTTAATTAGGGTATATAAGATATCTGAGATATCTCAGTTATTTTAATTAGTGTGTGTTAGATATCTGAGATATCTCAGTTATTTTAATTAGTGTGTGTTAGATATCTGAGATATCTCAGTTATTTTAATTAGTGTGTGTTAGATATCTGAGATATCTCAGTTATTTTAATTAGTGTGTGTTAGATATCTGAGATATCTCAGTTATTTTAATTAATGTGTGTTAGATATCTGAGATATCTCAGTTATTTTAATTGGTGTGTGTTAGATATCTGAGATATCTCAGTTATTTTAATTAGTGTGTGTTATATATCTGAGATATCTCAGTTATTTTAATTAGTGTGTGTTAGATATCTGAGATATCTCAGTTATTTTAATTAGGGTATATAAGATATCTGAGATATCTCAGTTATTTTAATTAGTGTGTGTTAGATATCTGAGATATCTCAGTTATTTTAATTAATGTGTGTTAGATATCTGAGATATCTCAGTTATTTTAATTGGTGTGTGTTAGATATCTGAGATATCTCAGTTATTTTAATTAGTGTGTGTTATATATCTGAGATATCTCAGTTATTTTAATTAGTGTGTGTTAGATATCTGAGATATCTCAGTTATTTTAATTAGGGTATATAAGATATCTGAGATATCTCAGTTATTTTGATTAAGGTGTGTAAGATATCTGATATATCTCACTTATTTTCATTAGGGTGTATACGATATCTGAGATATCTCAGTTATTTTCATTAGTGTGTGTTAGATATCTGAGATATCTCAGTTATTTTAATTAGTGTGTGTTAGATATCTGAGATATTTCAGTTATTTTAGTTAGTGTGTGTACGATATCTGAGATATCTCAGTTATTTTAATTAGTGTGTGTACGATATATGAGATATCTCAGTTATTTTAATTAGGGTGTGTTAGATATCTGAGATATCTCAGTTATTTTAATTAGGGTATATAAGATATTTGAGATATCTCAGTTATTTTGATTAAGGTGTGTAAGATATCTGATATATCTCACTTATTTTCATTAGGGTGTATACGATATCTGAGATATCTCAGTTATTTTCATAAGTGTGTGTTAGATATCTGAGATATCTCAGTTATTTTAATTAGTGTGTGTTAGATATCTGAGATATCTCAGTTATTTTAGTTAGTGTGTGTACGATATCTGAGATATCTCAGTTATTTTAATTAGTGTGTGTACGATATCTGAGATATCTCAGTTATTTTAATTAGGGTGTGTTAGATATCTGAGATATCTCAGTTATTTTAATTAGGGTATATAAGATATTTGAGATATCTCAGTTATTTTGATTAAGGTGTGTAAGATATCTGATATATCTCACTTATTTTCATTAGGGTGTATACGATATCTGAGATATCTCAGTTATTTTCATTAGTGTGTGTTAGATATCTGAGATATCTCAGTTATTTTAATTAGTGTGTTTTAGATATCTGAGATATCTCAGTTATTTTCATTAGTGTGTGTTAGATATCTGAGATATCTCAGTTATTTTAGTTAGTGTGCGTTAGATATCTGAGATATCCCAGTTATTTTAATTAGGGTGTGTTAGATATCTGAGATATCTCAGTTATTTTAATTAGGATATATAAGATATTTGAGATATCTCAGTTATTTTGATTAAGGTGTGTAAGATATCTGATATATCTCACTTATTTTCATTAGGGTGTATACGATATCTGAGATATCTCAGTTATTTTCATTAGTGTGTGTTAGATTTCTGAGATATCTCAGTTATTTTAATTAGTGTGTGTTAGATATCTGAGATATCTCAGTTATTTTCATTAGTGTGTGTTAGATATCTGAGATATCTCAGTTATTTTAATTAGTGTGTGTTAGATATCTGAGATATCTCAGTTATTTTCATTAGGGTGTGTAAGATATCTGAGATTGCAAATGAATGGCTTACAAAAATGACAGAAAACTATAGAAACCGTTTAGAAGAACTAAGCGCACAAATAGACAGACGCCGATAGCGACCTTATTTTATACTATTTAGAGATATTTATAAATCAAACAGAATTGCATAACAATAAAATACATGTGTCATCGAAATTATGAAAAAAATAATTCAGTCCGTAAACTTCACCCGCCATAAACAGGACATGGCTGGTGAAATTACTCAAAAAAATATATTTACTGTACAATTTTTATTGGAACCACTTTTCTTTAACTTTTTTAGGTTATACCTATCAATGTAATATATCAATGAAGAAAAAGTATATACTAATAAATCTAAACGAAAATGAAACAGAACAAGACACAGAAAATAAAAAGATAACGATCTCAGGTGGGAATTGGAGCTTTGTCTTGCCGGGACAACATCTTTCAACATTTTGAGAAGAAACATTCTTACCAGGGGCATTATTTACCTAGAGCCCCTACTTCATAAAATTTGCAGTTTTCAATATTGCTCAATCACTTTTGTTTGAAAGGATTGGCTATTATTTGTAGTTTAAAAGGTTAAAGATTTTAAACAGATAATAAAATAACATTTCATAAAATTTGTCATGGTTTTTTCTATCGAATGGGGAGATCAGAATTATCTCTTTCTGCTGCCTGGCGCCTTTCTGCCCCTTTCTCCGATATAACCTCCCTTAATTCCGCTCTTTTTCTTTTGCAAGTGCTTTGCATTTCATCTGCGAGACGTGTCCAGTTTCCCCTCCAAATACACTCGGACATGTTGTGGTCATCTGTCCATTCGGATCCCTAATGAAATTATTGGAAGCTATTATTGTCAATTTACGGTTAATTTATTCGGCGTCCGTTCTTATTCTGAATTTTTGAAGATATTCTACGTATTTTTGGATGGACATTTACTGAACATCGGAAACTTACAAACAATAGTCTGACAAACAATTGTGGAAAAAATTTGGGCGCTGCAATCGTATAAACTGCTTTCAATGACAATACCAATATAGTTCAAAGGTTATATAAAGGTTTAATTATGTAACTAACTCTTTCATCACCGCACTTTTGTTTCCACATATAGACCATATTTTATGGTTGATAACATAATTATTGGTTTATAAACTTTTTTTCTTAAAACTAATTAATTTTTTTTCTAATTGATTTTAATTTTTTTATGACTCAAATGGTTATTTTTCATTAGTAAGGAAAATAAAACTAACACAAAACCAATTTTTTTTCGGTTGAATTTGTTCAAACATTGCAATTCTTCACATTTTGTGAATAGGTGGTATTCAGAAATTCTTCGCATTATGTGAGTAGATGGTATTCAGAAATTCTTCACGTTATGTGAGTAGATATAGGTATTCAGAAATTCTTCGCATTATGTGAGTAGATGGTATTCAGAAATTCTTCCCGTTATGTGAGTAGATATAGGTATTCAGAAATTCTTCGCATTATGTGAGTAGATTGTATTAAAAAATTCTTCACATTATGTGAGTAGATGGTATTCAGAAATTACTTGATTATTCCGAAGGAAGTTGATTGTTCTTTATACATAATATTATTCAAGCTTGTTTGTTACACGGAAAAGCGTTTTTTGCACCTATGTAATTATCCTACCTAATTATCACAGAAAATATTTATTAGATGCAAAATAAAATGTCAAAGTAAAACTATTTGAAAGAAAAAAAATGAGCAAAAAACTTTTAAAAGTTCGGTTGTGTCCTGTCAAATGTCAAACTGTCACATTCGGGAGAAAACATAAACCCACATCTGAAAACTGTTCAAATTCGGCGTTACTCACGGTTGACAAAGTACAGAAAAAAACTATTTAAACTTTTCAAAATATTTAGGTACAAGCTATTGTAAAACTGTACAGAAATCTTCATTTAAAAGTGTTGTAACAGTTTATAAAATCAACAATTTAATAACAAAATTTCGAAAAAGTTTTCAAAAAAGAGATGTGTGTTGGAGTAATGGTTACAAGAATATTTATTTTTAATATTAATCCTTTAACTCTGATTTCCTCTGTATTTATTGTGCATATTTTTTTCTGATTCTATTTGTATCGTTTGTTGTTTTTTACTAAAAATATCTTATGGCCAATATTAAAATATATTACATCGATAAAAATTTAAAAAAAAATATTTTTATTGAGGTGAACCTTAAAATGAAATCAAAATTTACGATTAATCTTACTACGAATCTGTTTAAATAACGTATAACGTACGGGGGCTCCATCGAAGCCAGAGTAAAGTTGGCCTCTCAGAAGCTGGGCGTACTGTACAGGGCCCGCAGATACTTTAATAGTACCTACACAACTGCTGACCCTGTACAAATCGCAAGTGCGCCCTACTGTCGAATTTGGCAACCATCTCTGGTCTCTTGACTCTGTGCAGAAACGGGCGGTCCGTTTGATAGATTCCCCAATCTTAACAAACGGACTGCAATCTTTAGAGCACAGGCGTCAGGTAGGTATGCTGTCCTTGTTCTATCGGTATTACAACGGAAGATGCTCTGAGGAACTAGCGTCATTGATCCCTTCGGCACCGGTGCGTAGTAGGGATACACGCCAAACGCGCGCCCAACATTTGTACACGGTTGACATTTGTCACATGAGAACGGGTCGCTTCTACGATTCGTTCTTAAGTTCAACAGCTCGGCTGTGGAACGAACTGCCTGCCTCTGTGTTTCCTCCCTCCTACAACATGGGACTCTTCAAGACCCATGTTCACTCCTTCCTCTCCACAAAAAGACCCTCCACACAGCATCCACAAAGATGACATAGGCCCTGAGGGAAATTATTTTCTTCAGGGCCTCCTGTGTGGAGTTAATATAAAAAAAAAAAATATATATATATTATGGCCGTCTCTCCTGTCAAACTGATCCCTAGATTCTTAACCAACCCACATACCTTTTGCCTTCCTAGAACTTCCTCTCCTTGCTTTCCTTAAAAAATACCCTCCGCACGGCATCCTCAGAGATGACACAGGCCCCGAAGGGGAATTATTTTTCTCAGGCCTCCTGTTTGGAGTTATTGTAAAAAAATAAAAAAAATAAATGGAAACCACTTTTTCACTAAAATTTACCGTTTTTGGACTCCGTTTGCCAAGCGATTTTTATGCCTATCACCTGTTTTCGTGGTGATATAAGGCACACTAAAAATATACACGTTTTAGAACAACTGATATCTAGCAGTGTAACGGGACTTTATTGCAATATCAATATGTAAAAAGTGGAATATGCATAACATAAACAAAATGCAGCTCGTTTTACTAAACGTAAGAATGGCGCTTATTTCCACAAGCCATTACAATATTGTATTCAACATCAAACTCCAGGCGTTCGAGTTGACATCAAAATAATGACTTCAAATAAACAAGGTGAAACTGTAGACCAACTTCGATTAATAGTTATTAATTTTGATTAAACCTTAACACGATTTAGTATTGAATATAAGATTTACGACCTTACGACGAGAGACGTCTGATTGAATCAATGTGTAATGGATTTATCAATTATTAACAAATTACTAAAGTAAAGTCCAAAAAGTATGCATCCAATTTTCTCTTATTTGATAAATCAAAACCAAAATTTAGTCTGAAATTATGGGCTTTCTAAGCAGGTACTTAAATACCTACCTAATTAATTATGAACCATAAATGTTTTTCATACAAAATTTTTTTCGAATTTGGAATTGTACGATTTGTCCAAAGATATGTAACCATCTTAATGACATTCCTTTTTTAAAACTTTTTTCAGGTCGGTAGGTACCATAAAATTGATTATTTCGGTTTGAAAACTCATCGCGAACTCTGGCGGAATAAAAAGTTAGCATTCAACTTGGCCACCATCTTGAAACGGAACTGGAACGTGACAAACTATTTTACAGGCAGATGATTTGCCAAATGGTCGAGTTAAAACAGGACTTCACTGTGCTAAGTCAAGTTTTAAAAATATATTAAGATCATCAAGATATTTCAATCGTATTATGCACCAGTCAGTTTGAGAAAAAATAAATTGGTTGGCTCTCAATTTCGTGCAAGATGAAGTACTTATTGTTTGTTACATATAGGGTTTTCCAATAAGAGGTGTTATTTTGATATTCAATCGTAAAAGATCAATTGTTTCGTTGCTTGTGTGGCACGTAGCGCCGTCTTGTTGAAAGTAAACGTTGTCCAGATTAATACCATCCGATTCCGGCCATAAAAAATCATTAATCATCTCTTGATAGAGCAATCCATTCACCGTACCTGTTGCTCCAGCTTCATTTTCGAAAAAGTAAAGTCCAATGACTCCGCCGGACCATAAACCGCACCAAACAATCACACGTTGAAGATAATAACTCTTTTCAACAATAACTCTTGGGTTTTCCGAGCCCCAGATGCGACAATTTTGCTTGTTGACGAAGCCACCGAGGTGGAAATGCGCCTCGTCACTCAAGATGATTTGCATTTGATTCACTCAAGTGAATTTTAATAATTTCAATGCGTTGTTGAAGCGTGTATCGTTCCATTTTTATTAATGGCATAGTTTTTACTTGTCAAATGTCAAAAAATGACAGCTTCAGAAGTAACATCTACCGAAATAGCGGGCTATTTAAAATAACACCTCTTATTGGAAAACCCTGTATATAAAAAAAATAGGTAGGATTTTAAAAATGATGAGTTAGTAAGTAAGTTTGTATGTACTTAGGTAATGAAAAACGACAACTGAACATTTTTGACAATTCGTGTATACAACGATTGTCACTCAATATGACAGGAATTGCTTCTCTAGTGGTATTTTTTATGTCGCAGTGTCACGTCACGAGCAGAGCTTTCAAAACACGTTGATGAAAAAAAACTGGAATGAAATTGTTAAATGGAAACAGTGGCGAAATCGAAATTGAATGCTAGTTATATACTCGAAAAAATTATTTCTGAACATTACCCTCACATTCCTTTTGGGGCTTTTGCATTTTTCTGGTGGTCGATGCTTGATGTATTATACATATTATGAAGATACGTAAGATCTCATAACGTGACCGATTGATTGATTTGTCATGAACGTGTCAGTATGTAGCATGTAGTAAGTATAATAATAATATAGGCACGTGGCTGCCGCGTTACGGCAAGAGCCTTGTCCTGCGTAGGTACCCTTCAACTGACCAAAGGACGAAAGAGGAGAGACGGACTCTGCGGCCGGGAACAATCCGAAACAAAGACGGACGCGCAATAGTTTGCCTACAAAGTTTCCCAAATTCCTGCCGCCGATCACCCCGATCCCTCGGACAGCCGATATACTGCGGGGGTGGGATTATATTGGGATGTGACAAGGGTCGCTCGGGAGTAGGGAGGCGGGGGGGCAGCTGTGGGGAGGTGGGCGGCCGGACGGCGGGCGGCTGGTGGGAGGGACACGTCTTTATTAGGTCCTTGAATTACGTATGTGCTCGCGTGTGTGCGTGCGTGGGCCAGTGGATACCTGGCCATCTCGTCTCCTCCGCCCTCGCCATCGCCGCCCGTCCACCCCGCGGCCAGTAACTAATGGCGACAGCCGCCTGCGGCGCCCCCACCCCCACCCTCCACCACCCCCGGCTAAGTCCTCCCGCCCCCCTGCGCGGCTGCTCGCGAGGGGAACTTAGCAACGGCGGGGGTATTTAACACTGCTCCTAGTTCGTACCTATGAGTACCCAGAAAGTAGATAGACGAAGCCGAGCTGTGCTGAAACCCGTGGAGAAAATACACACAGGATAAATCGAACGGAGAGAAATAAATAAGCACAGCCTTATCTGTGGAATTGGAAAACTTCACCGATAATATTATAAATTATAACTTATTACAGTAGAGAGCTCTCTTTAAAACCCTACTACATACTTCATTTGAATTTACACACCAAATAAATATTTTTAGATACTTAATTGATATGTGAGTCTCACACATTAGTTTAAGTGATCAGAACCAATGTAAGTATTGCAACTTCTATTGAGAAATGGTTTGTAATTTTCATACACTTCAAATAATACAGCATGAATATTCATTACTGTTTTTAATTCGTGCCGCACAGTGGGCTGAAAATCACCTTTCATAGACATAGAGACTTGAATTTACAAGGGTATTTTTGTTGGCTAGAAATGGATTCTGCTGATCATTACTATGCTATAAAATTTCGTATGAAGCAATTGCGTGTATAAATGAAGGAGTTATCATTTTTTTAAGAAAAATTTGTATGGCACTGACATTAAAAATGAGGTTATCTCTGGAATCATAAGGTTGGCCATTATATCCTTACACACAGGTATACTACTATTTATTTGTATTTTTTTTACATACTTCGTACTGTGGCGCAACTTGCGTTTTTTTTTTTAAATCCTCAAAGTTGAAAAAAAAACTTTTTTATGTTGATGATTCATTTTAATGCTTAAATGCTTTACATATCAGTATGCTTTGGCTAGTGTACAATATTTAATTTATATTGCAAGCCTACTCATATGTAAAGCATTTAAGCGTTAAAATGAATCATCAACATTAAAAAGTGTTTTTTTCAACTTTGAGGATTTAAAAAAAAAATCGCAAGTTGCGCCACAATACGAAGTATGTCGAAAAAATAAAAATAAATAGTAGTATATCTGTGTGTAAGGATATAATGGTCAACCTTATGATTCCAGAGATAACCTCATTTTTAATGTCAGTGCCATACAAATTTTTCTTAAAAAAATGATAACTCCTTCATTTGTACACGCAATTGCTTCATACGAAATTTTATAGCATAGTAATGATCAGCAGAATCCATTTCTAGCCAAAAAAAATACCCTTGAAAATTCAAGTTTCTATGTCTATGAAAGGCGATTTTCAGCCCACTGTGTGCCGTTACGATGGTTGATGGCAAACTAATTAATTTACTGTTTAAAAGTGAAAACCTCCCGCGCCCCATGCTATTAACTCAGTTTAGTTTTATTCAGCGCTGAACTTCCCGGGTAGGTAAAAGCAACTGTGGTAACTGCTTGCAACTCCAAGATTTCTGCTTTCTTTTCGCGCGGTTCAAGGGAAACTTTCAAGGTTGTCTAGACTCTAGACGACTACTGGACTTGGCCGACATTACCGCCAGATAAATTGATGACGTAATTAGCGAACGAATCAGCGGAACAGGTAGTCTTAGAATTTGTATTTTGCTTCGCGTACTTATATCGATAAAACATATTTTATGGTGCTTGGGCTTCTAGCACGGTCGATCGATAAAGGTTTTACCGACAATTTCGGTAACACCATTCCCAGGCATGACTACAGATCGCCAACGAATAAACAACATTTCACAACCACTGAGTGTTCTTAATTTATTCGGCGTGAACTGTTATCTCGAACGATGACAATTTATAGACATTATCTTTTGGGCTTAATGCCCCGCTTTCCGAATTTCTACCGATTTATAACACATTTCTCAAGAACATTTTATTAATTTATACGCCCATTGGGCTTTTACATACATAGTTCTTAAGAAAAAATATTGTGTCAATCTTGAGGAAATAATTCGATAAGAGGTGCAATAGCTAGATGTTCATTGTTTTATTATAAGAGTTCTAATATATTGGTTTTAAATTTGTAAACCGATTGGAAACGATAGACATCGATTGAACTATATTTGTTTCCAAGTGTATGAAGCCTTTGAATTGGGGAGTTTACGAAGTAATTATTGGCAGATTTGGATTTGATATGTTAATAAGCTCGTAATTTTTTTTTAAAATATAATCTATATACATTTGCCTATTTGAAAAATGAATATGAAGTTCCCTCGATCGAAAAAATTGTGTGCTCCCAAAATTATAAAAAAAACACGGAGAAAAACGATCCTGTCAAAAAAGTGATAGCATGCCATTTTCCTGATAAAATATTAGTCATTCAGAATATATCGAGAACACATATTCTTTTCCTAATAAATATCACGACGGAATGCGAAAATATCATTATGTCACCGATATCAATATTTGTATGAACATGTTTTCCGCTGTCCTCATAAAACATTCGCCCTTGACTATACTTTGTCAGGAAATCTGTCAATTCATTCGTTAAAGGCCTGCAGTCCCATTTTTAACAGGAAACTGAATAATGTTACCAGATTTTGTCTAAGACAAAATAGATTGCAATTATAATAAAAAAAATGTATATTGTTTGTAATATTTCTTCATCGTTACAATGAAACGTGTTTTTTGGTTAATAATATGATATTTAAGTAGTCATCAAATAGAAATGGGGAGGGTATGGGGAAAGAAGAAAAAGTAAAATTTATTATTGTGGGTGTTGGAGGTACATTAAGTTGGTGGGGACAGAAAATGCCACTTTAATTTCGACTTGAGGGTGGCATTTGGGAGGACACCCCGCAATCCGTATATCAAAGGGTAAATCTAAAGCCTATTTGAATTTTCGCAATTAATAATGATTGATATTTTGTTAACTTTTTTCGTTCCAATTACTTAAAACTCTGATAATAACGATTGATTTCAATACAGAATTTAAAACAAGTTTTTAATTTGGGGCAGCTTGGTAATCTAATGCTCGATGTGTGTTGTCGGGTAACGCGTTTATCGAGGCTCTGTTGTGTATAACATGATTAAATCTTCCTAATAAATTAAAAAAATAGTTTCTTCTGCATTAAAAACTCAAGAGCTCGGAGTAGAAACGGGATACCAGTTTAAAGGAAAAACAATTTGAATATTGTGAGAAAGGGTATGATGCGTCACTCTCGACTCTAACAAATCTGTGGGCCCAGATAACATACCGCCAATATTTCTCAAATAATGCGCACATACAATATCAGGTCCACTCGCCGCACTATTTAACCACTTACTTTCATCTGGACATTTTCCAACCCGTTGGAATTCTAGTTTTATTACCCATATTTTCAAAAAAGGTGATGACACAGACATAAAAAACTACCGTCCTATATGTATACAATCAACACTTCCATAAATTTTGAAATCCTTTGTTCTCGATATAATTTATCCATCAATACTCAAAGTAATTGATAAAAACCAACATGGATTCGTTATTGGAAGGTCAACTGCTACTAACCTGCTACTCTACCACAACTATATTACGGATTTTTTTTCCAACAAAAAACAAGTGAACAGTATCTATACAGACTTTTCAAAAGCTTTCGAAAAAGTACCCCATAAATTATTCCTTAGTAAACTGTATGCATTGGGAGTGAGAGGCAAGCAGTGTTGCCAACTCAACTACTTCAAAATATGCTAGAGTGATGGGAAAAATATGCCAGAAATATGCTAAATTCCTTTAAAAAATGCCAAAAAAAACCAACATAAATTTAACTTAGTATTAATTGAGAAATAGAGTGATGGGAAAAATATGCCAGAAAAATGCTAAATTACTTTAAAAAATAGCAAAAAAGCTAACATAAATTTAACTTAGAAATAAAATCAGTGAAATAAAATATCTTCATCTTCATCTTCTTCTTCTTCACTAACAGCAGCTGATGTGGAAGGCTCAGAGACGGAGTCGTAACTTTCTTTGGTCCCAATGCAGCGTAGTACTTCGTCAGGAACAGTGTAAGAATAACAGCACTCCCCTGCTCTCTTTAGGCCAAATCTCACGTACAAAATGGCATTCAGGGTTCTCACCGCCAAACGATTTCGGAGTTTTGTTTTGACCAGACTCATTTGGTTAAATACACGTTCAATGTCCGCATTTGAATGCTGCAATGTTAAAATAGACATTGCAAACTGACATAAATCACCGAAGGGGTTATTATTAGCTGCATCTTTATATTGCATGACTTCATTCCAAAACTCTACAGTGGAAGTCAAGGATTCCCATGTAATGTGAACTATGTTTCTCCATTGAGACACCAGTTTTTCAATCGATGTCATTTTCGTTAGTTAAAAAAATGGTTTTTATTATTTTCATGTTTCTGTAAAAATAAGCCAAATATATATGCTATATGCTAAAAGCATAATAGTTATGCTAAACATGGTGTAATTATGCCAAATTTAGCATATAATATGCTAACTTGGCAACACTGGAGGCAAGTTGTTGGATTGGTTCTCGAGTTACTTGTCTAACAGAATTTTATTTGTCAAAATTAAATATTCCAAATCTAAGTTATTTCATGCAAATAGTGGCCTATCGCAAGGGAGTCACCTCGGCCCCATTCTCTTTCTTATATTTATAAATGGTATCATAAATTGTTTTGACGATGTAGAAGTTCTGCTTTTTGCCGATGACATCAAATTATGCAAAAGAATATCTAATATAAGCGATTGCCTAATCTTACAGTCAAACATCGGAAAATTACATAATTGGTGTATAGATAACAACTTATTCCTCAATACTGATAAATGTAAGACATTAACATTTTGTCGAACAAAGACCCCACTATTATTCACATACACAATAGCAAGCGAAATATTAGAAAAAGTCAACGAAATTCGGGACCTTGGAGTTATGTTTGACACTCAATTAAATTTTGTAAATGACATACAACAAATAACTAACAAAGGTATGAAGACACTGGGATTTATAATCAGAACCATCAAAGACTTCGACTCGTTGGAGGTTATAAAAATCGTGTATCTGTCCCTAGTACGCAGCTTGTTAGAATACAATTCAATAGTGTGGTCCCCACTCCCCATACTAACAGATTCATATAAAACATATTGAACGTGTGCAGCCCAAATTTTTACGATTTATTAACTTCAAATTACACATACCTATTCAACACATAAACTATACATTCTTACTAAATACATACCCTAGAAAACAGAAGAAAAATAAATGACTTATTATTAATTGTTATTTAAGATTATTAACTCCAAACTAGACTGTTGTGAACTCCTGCAATTCATAGATTTCAGAGTACCTACTCGAGCAACTAGGCAAAATATATTATTCTGCAACAATAACTTTAGTACCAACTATCACATACATGCACCTATTTCTCGCTTTTAAATACTTGGAAACAAATTCACCTCAAATATCGACATATTTAATATACGTTTGATTGTGTTCAAGAGATATCTGAATGACATTTTTATGTAGCATATTAAAAGAGCGATTGTGTATATTTGTTGTTTTCTTGTAGATATGTTGTGAACTTAAATGTTTCATTTATTTTTGTGTTGATGTTTTAAAAATAAAAACCTTCTGTTGTCACTGTATTATGCAGTAAATTATGTAAAATATGTATAATGTAAAAGCCCATCAGGGCGTTTAAATTAAAAAAATAAATAAAAATACAATGTTGTGGTTATACTGAACTAAGTCAAGTCGATAAACTTTAGTAGCCCGTTCATACATCCTTTTCATAAGCGGTGCCACATTTTTGTTCGATTAGTATGAATATAACGTGTCTTGGATTTTTATAATGCCATTAGATAAATGTTGTAATTTTTCAAGTTTACCAACATTCGGTATGTAAAATACCCCTTTTGAAAGGCAAAGATCTTAAGGTAAATATTTATTTTATAAATACTTTTAGCTTCGCAAATCCTACAATTATAAATATCCTGTGATATCTCACGTGTCTGCGCTAGTTTTTAAATTAAATCTCATTGACAGTGTATCGATGTTTTCTATTGAATCGTACATCAAGTTATATTTATAATCAAAATCTTAAAAATGAACTGGAGTTTGACCGTTTTTAAAAATCCAACAAACTTCGCAGAAACGGCATCTGTTAGGGAAATAAAGAAGCTATGGTTGTGTGAGCCAGAATTAATTTATAAAGAAATAACAATTGTTTCGACATGCGTAATATTTTTTCTTGAAATCTCACAAACGGCAATACAGTTTTGTCATAATATTATTTTATTGAAATCAATCATCCAAATTCGTTGTTTCATTCTGCTCTTTAAATTCTTGGACAAAATGCCTTTACAAAGGAGCTTGTATTTACCTAACCTCTTTGAATGGATAATGGATAGAACTTCCTGGAAGAGTTGATATCTAAAAGTCGAGAACAAATTGTTTATTACATATATAGCTTTCTACGTATTCGGATCTGATCTGTGAAGTATCTCTATCGTGGAAAATATCCATAATACAATGCATTGGCATATAATCAACTGGGAAACCCCTATACTTGTTACCAGTACAAATAATATGGTATAAGCATCGACTAAATAATAATGGATAAATCAATGGGTGCAAGAGAACTTAGTCCGTATTTTGACACTATACAAATAAAAACTTTTGCAGATTCTCTGTTTCCATAAGTATGATTTATAACTTTACATATTTTTTTATAAGCAGTGTGTGTAACTAAAAATACCCAATCGGCAATAAGGGTCAGATTTTCCTGTATTAGGAGTTTCTAAATGCTAAGTATTTAATTTCCGCACCTGGGAGTGGTCTCACTTTGTCCGGAGGGTCGTGCCGTTTTCAGTCGTTACCATGCTTTGGTCTGTCTGCACGTTTTTTGAAAATTGCCGTTCTTTCGTCGCCACCTTCTTCAGGACTTGATCCTTAAAACGGCATGATGTACGGAATAAAATAAATTAAATCCCTTTTCTGTTGCACTGTTTTTCTTTAATAGACCTTCAAATCTGCAATGTCTGTTTTTGCAATGTCTGTGTTGCCGTACCCTGTATGTAGAATCGTGTTTTTCTTTACACACATTTCGGCTTTTTTTTAAATACATCCTTTAGAATTTCACTTATGATCTCGGAAATGATTTTTTAATTTGTTTTATCGTTATTTAAAGTTACAATTAAGCAGTTTGTCAACAGGATGTACATATTAAATAAGAATTTAAATATGTGTACAGAATATTTTTACTAATATAATTTTGTTGCTACTTATTAGATATTCGTTTTATTATTATTATTATTATTGGCACACAGTCTAAAATAACACTATATCTAGATGCTAATGAATAACAAGAATTGATTGATAGTGATGACTAGTCTGAAGAATTTTTAATCCACTTCCCGACACCCGGTCGAGCTGAAACTCGGCAAATAGATTCGTTGGCGATGACAATGCATTCTGTCTATTTTTGGTGGCAATCACTTACACACACGTGGACATGTACGAATTTCTCTTAAATCGGATGACAATACAGTAATTAATATACGAAATACTACCCGATCGGCATTTGGCAAGGTTATTAGCGCGGTTGACTTGACAGTCCCTGAAAAGGAAGGTACAATTCTCAGTCAAACCAAACAGCATATGTACATTTTTTTATGTTTTAAAAGTAGTTTTCAGCATTAAAAACCAAGCCGTGGGGAAGAAGGATCAATCCTCAGTCAAAACAAAAAATATTTATTTTTAGTAATAATAAAAATAGATGAATTATTGTAAAAAAACTTTTCTTATAAAGTGTGTTTTGTTTTCGTATGTGTGCTCTTCGAGATCATCTACATCAGCGGTTCCGAAACTTTTCAGTCTTTTTACCCCTCTATGACCTATCAGGGAAACCGATTTTACCCCCCCCCCCCAACTTTTTAAATTTTATCGAAGAAAACAATACATTTAAATACAAATAGTGTTAATCACAAAAAATTATATGTTCTTTCATTTTTATTTATTTGCCTTATTACCCCCGCAGAATAGCTATTTCCGCGGGGGTAACTACCCCCAGATTTGGAACCGCTGCTCCAGACCATCTTTAGTCCTTTATAATTTATTTATATAATCTACGCACATATGGGCTTTTACAAACAATTGATGTCAACAGTTTAGTGCAAGAGTAATAAAAAAAAGTTTGCTATTAGTTATATAGAAATTCAATGCAGAAGTATTATGCTTAGCTTAGTAATTAATATTATTGAGGTATGTTACTATGGCCTTCTAGTAACTATATTCTGTGCAGTATTAGATTAGGCAATCCTCTTAATCCATATTCGCGATGATTCTTGAATCAAGCAAGTGTTTGAACATTCGCTGTCACGTAACATGGCGGTCCCTGTGCAAACTCAGTGTTTACGTAATTCAAGTGAAGTTGATCAAACGTTCAAAATATTTCTTGTATTTCGCTGGTTTGTCTATCTGATGTCTGACATAAATTTTTTCTCAAATCAGTATTGATCACACCGGTTCAGTGGACTTCCCTTAGTAGCCAAAACTTTTCTTTTCTCTATTGTGACAGTTTATTCAGGAATCTGAGAACTTTCTCGAGAGCATTTTTATTACACTATTTTGACGTCATAACTTTGTCTTTCTGATAGGTTTGTCTCCATCCTTAACCAAACTGATCGACTGTGATCAATTCCAAATAGGCACCAATCTTGCGAATTCCTTATCTATGGTAGCTAAAGTCTATTCGGCCAGTAGCGTAGCAAAACACGTAGACTTCAGAGTGAGGCAGTTAATCGGACTAATTAATATGAACATGATAATAACAGAGAGTATGATAATTTGTTTTCTTTAGATTTTAGATCTGTTGTTTTATATATTTATTAATTTTTAAAAAACATGATATATTACATATTACAGTGATCTTTGGCTGTCCAACTAGGAGATTAACCTGTTTTAGGACAGTCAGAAATAGGCAGATTTATTAAATGCGATTCTTGTTTTATCTAGTGTATTGACTTTTACTTAATTATTGCACTTTATAAATAATTTGAAAAGTTTTCTTGGTTGATATAAGAAGTTGCTAACTATATATTTTAAATAATATAAACGTAGAGAATAGACTAAAAGAATATTCAAATATTCAAATATGTTATTTCAGTTTAGTAGAACAACTGGTCAATAATGATATTATAACGATCTTGAATAGAATCTGCACAGAAAATGAATTGAAAATTGAAATTTGATGAATTGTTAAAATTAAAACAACCCGTCCTTAACTGTACTCGGTAACACCGCGTGCGTAAACAACGAGTCAGTAGACATTGTTAGGTTTCGTTTCATTATGCCTATTTCCTACAGCTCTTGCCATGGTTTAGCTTCATTGATGATTCATATTTCCGACGATCCATTGCTTTTTGCTCCTCGAAAGTCCTTTCATCTAACCCCTTCTAAGTAAATTCTTGCAAATATTACACCCGAATGTAACTTAACCGAAGTTAGTATTTTATACAATGTTAGATTTTGTGCATTTATTGTCCTGGAGTGGCTCTTTTCGACGTCCAAGCCTAGAATTGCCCAGGCCTCCCGGGCAATTGCCACGCCACTGAATACAGTATTAAGTCTAGCTTCGGGCACGTTCTCTGTCCTCGGCCTCCTACTGACCGTTGTCAGGTCTGGCGTTGAGTGGGCGGGTGGGGCCGGTCAGTGGGACGGGTGAGGCCAGTCCAGGGGGTCAGGGCGGGCCCGGGAGGGCGGGGGGATCTTGGGATCTGCAAGACATAAGAGCCACCATAACCATTAACAACACGAGATCCCATCTGTGACTAATGTCGAGGACAATCCGACCTCATTGCCGCCTGCGATATTTAAAAAGTGGATCAATCGATTAGTCTAATTGTCAAGGAATTCTCGTTAAAAATAATCCTTCCACTGTAATGTATAAATAACAATCTTTTGTTCGTTTTCAATAACGGTATATATTTGAAAGTAGCGCAGACCCGTGAACAATCAAGGGATATTATAGCTGTCTCATTAGTGAAACTGAAAGTATTTATTAAAAAAAATTGTGTTGCAAAAGAGATATTTATTTATCTATCGAATGTTAAATCGGAATATTACTATAATCGAACCCATGATCTCTGTTGCCTGGATAACGCTTCAACCAACTCAGCCATTGTTACCTATTTATTTTATGTCATTTTTGTCGATCTCATAATAAAATTCACAGTTAAAGATTTTATCATCAACTAATTTTTCCCATATTTTTGGCAGCTATCTTTTTGAGTGGTTACAAAGTTCTAACGAATTTATTTGTAACCCAGATATTGTCTAGGAAAAAACAAATTCATTTTTAATCTCATTTTTGGTCTCAATGACCAAGTTGGTTGAGGCGTTGTGCCGATAAGACAGAGATCCTGGGTTCGATTCCCAGTTAAGACCGCTACCTTTTTTTAAAATATTATTTGTGTTGAGTTTGGTTTAGATTTGTTTGTATTTTATCTTGTTATCTTCATCAACGATATATTTAATTATCATTCATTTTAAAATACATTAGATGGTAAGCGAGGTTTACTTATGAACACCGGTTTCCAGAAATTTTCAGTATTGAAAAGTGTTAACGGAAACACTTGGAAACAGACACTTTTGCCGTTTTATTGTGTTAGTTTAGTCTCGTGCTCAGCCTTCATTGGAGTTGACTATACATACTACTCGTAGGTTTAGTCCCTATATCGCATGACAACCTTTTCCGTCGTTGAAAGTTTCTTCAGCAAACAAAAGAAACTATCCGTCTAAAGTTTTTCACGATTTGGGTAACCTTCCAACGAATGCCCATAAGGGAAGAGGCGTATTTATCGTACTCAATTAAAGTACCGGGTATTTTCATGCCGTTCTTTGTACTTAGTCAACCCCCCATGAATTTATTTTGGTGAGGGATTATTTTTCTTAGAAATTCTCCGACAAAATATGAATTCGAAAAATTATTGTGGTGAATCAATTCCACGTAGAAAATTTGTGGGGAATCGTCGAGGGCAGTAAAATAATTTTTTTTGGCATACCAGTACTTGTAAAAGTAAGTACAAGTGCAAAATACTAGGGAACGGGTATTTATTCATACTTGTACCAGTTGTTCGAAGTATCAAGACGAGCTAGTACGACTCACCCCTATTACTCTCCGTCCCCAGTCGCAGTCCCCAGATACATATAATACCCAGGTAGGTATAAAATATACGTGAGTATTTGGAAACCGGTATTTTTAACAGGTATTTTTTTGTACCTGTACTCACTGTACCCAGTAAGGAAAAGTACTTACAGGACTCACCTCTAATGCTCATGTCAGAAATGCTTGTCGCATTCGGACAAACCGAAAAAAGAATGTTTCAGACGATTCAAAAACATATTGTCAAAATTCGTATAGGTATAGCGTATAGGTAGGTGTACGTATTTAGAATGAATTTATAGATATCAAAATAAATTTATTTAATTTTTGGAATAACTTTATTGAGATACCTCAAATTGTAATATTTAATTATTGAAGACAATATTAGCGATTTTTAAACGAAAATCTGAAAGAGAAAAATCAAAAAAATGTGCGATGAAAAAATGAAGACAATGTTGGAAGTTCTTATTCGAAGTAGGAGACAGTTAAATGTGACCGAAGGGAATAGGGTCCCATTAGCTCAGTGGTAAAGAGCGGTGCCCTGGCAAGGCAAGGGTTCTGGGTTCGAGTCCTAGATGTGACCGTATCCTTTTCTGATTTTTCTGTTTCCGATTTTCGTTTAAAAATCGCTAATATTGTCTTCAATATTAAAATAAATTTAACAAATCTCGATCCTTCTGAAATAAATCAATAGATAAAATTCCAGCTTGGTATTATAATTTTTACGGTAGACAGAGTTTACAAAGACAGTTGGACTATACCATTCCCAAACGGGAACTAATGTGATGTAGAAAGAAATGGGAAAGGAGAAGAGAAGATTAAGGTTGGGAAGTACCTAGCTATTCAGAAACAGTTAATCTAGTAATAAATTAAAAACCGTAATTTCCTCTGAAATCATAATATTTGTAAGCAGGCACTTAAAAACCTACTTAATTAATAAACACAACGATTTTGCAAAATTATGTTTTTATAAATTATACCATCTTCCCAAATAATGTGTTTAAATATATTTTTATAAAAGTAGTGCATAATATACGCAGAGAAATGATTTGTTTGATCGTGCCTATCGGCTACTGCGAAGCACGGTTAAAATAATGTTAACGACCACCATTTTTAATCGGAACCGGGACGTAACAAAAAAAAACTGCAGACAAATGAAATTCAAGATGGTCGAGTAGTCCGAGTTAAAACAATACTTCACTACGTTCAATAAATAATAAATATATCTAAAGCCAGTTTTGGCAATATTTAAATTCCTATCATGGGATAGTAAAGCTGTAAAAGATGTTTTTTTTTATGTGTATGGAAAGTTCGTCAGCTTTTGAACCCGCCACCGTTCGATCTTACCTTCTGCTATGGGAGTCGTAAGGGTTGGTCGCCAGTTGAATTGAGATTTTGAGTCCCGGAGAGTCAGTAGTTTAGAAAAGGATTACCAACTTCATAACATAACATGGTAATGTATTGAAACAAATCCATTTTGCGCAGGTTAATATTTCAGTTCTCTTCATTTTAGAACCACAATTAGGAACCAAGCGTAGGGGAAACATCCAAACATTTAAAACATAGTGCGTCCAAACTGTACCTCAATTCATATCTTTAAATAGTATAAAATAAAGTTGCTATCCGCGTGTGTCTGTTTGTGCGCTTAGTTCTTCTAAACTATGCAACAGAGTTTGATAGGAATTTTACTATCATTTAGAAAATTTCTTCCCGAAGGCTTACATATATAATACGTGCATATTATATTTATAAAAAGTAGAGAAAAGTCGATTTGTTGTAATCAAGTCGTAAAAATTTTTTTTTCGGGCACTTACATTCCTAAAGCTGGCTGAACCTTATCAGATACATCAAAATGTTCTACTACGGAATTGTATACGATAAAAAGGCCTACAGAAAAGTCCTTGATGGTATATATCTATCTCCTAAGGATAACCACCAGCAACGCCGGGTACACGCCAGCCAGTATATTATTCTTATTTTTATTTCTATTATCCCTAGCATTATCTATTATTTTTATTTGTATCCTACCTTATTTATATTTTTATCTTTATTTTTACAAGATTCACCTACCTACTTCAATTCCTTTCCTGTATGTGATCATGTACCTAATATTATACAGGGTGTATCGGCACGTACCCGACAAACTTTAACCAGCTATTCCTTAGCATATTTGGAGTAAAAAATCTTATGTGCACTTTGCTGTCCGGTAACGTTTTTTTTAATAAAAAATTTACTATTCATATTTTCACCACATGTCACCGCTGTTTTATCCTTTGTCAAAGTTTGAAAACCCATCTGGCTATATTTTATTCGAATTCCGTTGAATAATGCACGTGTGTACCTATATTGGCGCACTTTTACAATCACAACGAAATGGCACGGCACCATTCGTCTCATTTTTAACTATTATTATTTAGTGTGTGCGAAAGAGCGAAGACGCTTTTCGACATACTTGCTTATAACAGCTGTTGAACATGAAAAGCATTGCCAATGACAGTGATGTAGTGTGGAAATTTTTATTTTTTTTGTTTTTAATTGAAAAAAAATGCTACCGGACAGCAAAGTGCCCATAACATTTTTTACTCCAAATGTGCTAAGGAATAGCTGGTTAAAGTTTGTCGGGTTAGTGCCGATACACCCTGTATATTCAGAATTGGTTATTTATGAAGAGAACGAACTATTTCAAAGAATAGGTACCTGACATTATTAAATTAAGTTCATTTGCTTTATTATTCTTTTTTTCATTTCAATTCTGTTTAAAGTTTCATTTTAAAATAATTAATTAATTTTTCTTTATTTTCATCTCTTTCTTATTTTCAGTTAAACCTATTTAACCTATACCTATTTTACAAATACATTGCATTTCACAAAATAATATATTAACAAATGAATCATGTATTACATTTATATAATTATACACAAATTTCGACTACCATAATACGGACATGTGTCTAGTGTGGTAGTCGAAAAGCATGTAAAAACCTGTACTCAAATATATTTTATGAATAAAGAAAAAAAAAATTATAAAATAGAGTAGCTCGTACAGGTAGAGACTTGATCCATTCCTTCCATCCTTGTTCCATTTGATTCCGGGGATGTATGTGGTGCGGAGATATTTGATTTATATTCAATAGATACTGTAACGTGTGAAAATTGACGATATGTAGATACTCCCAGTATCACCCTGGTAAAGACTAAATACCACCATTCAGAAGCGAAACGTTGCTTGAAATAGTCCAGATCTGAATAGTCAGGTACTTTCCAACCTTCCTCTTTCCGCTCCTCTTCCCACTCCCTCCAACTTCACAACGTACTCCAACCGATTGAGAACGCCACAGTCCCACTGTTCCCGGGCAGTTGGGACTCATATGCGGTAATCAAATAAAAATAACTAACCGTTATTGTATTTAAATTTACAGACCTTTTTGATATATTTTTAATCTGTCCTTTTTTACATTAACTCCACACAGGAGGCCTTAAGGAAAATATTCCCCTCAGGGCCTATGTCATCTGGAGTGAACACGAATATACTAATTTTTTAGGAGGGAGGAAACACAGAGGCTAAATGAAAGCAAAAATAATTAGTTGTGAATATAACTGCAGGCCATGTTTCTGTTTTTGTTTGTAAAATTATATATATTTATTGTACTTGTATTATAAGTATGTAATGATGTAATATTTCTGTAAATTTTCGACATGTTTGCAAAAGCTCTACGGGCGTAAAATATATTTCGTCACGACGATATTTCTACGCTTAATTTAATCCAAAAATGGTGTTTCCATATTTAATTGCAGGCAACCCCTTCATTTATTGATAATCTAATAATTAAAGAATTAAAATCTGGCTGAAAAACTCTAAAAAAGCACTAAAAGCGACGAAAAACATGGAATTTAAATAACTTTATTCCACCTCAGCACCCCCTTATGACGAGGAAATTGTCATACTTAAATATACTATAATATTTTTTAAGTTCACATGTTTCATGTAGAAGCTAATAAAAAAATAAATATATATATAGTAATATATTATGCAAATAAAATACATTTAGATTTACATAAAATCGTTAAATATACATAACAAGTATAATCAAAATTAGAAGGTTGGGTACATTATTTACATGACATATTTCAAAAATATTTTCACATTATTTTTCAAATTTTCTATGTATTAAACAGTCAATTACAATTCGTGAGCTTATTATAATTCTTGTTTTCAATTCATTTATTATTATCTATCCACACACTTCCTTCCTTTTATAACAATCTCAGGCGAAATTACGTAATGATATTTTATGGACATACGTAATAGGTATACTACAACTATGTAATAACTAAAAATATCTAACTGTATCTTATTGTACTGTGTATGTCTTAACAAATAAATAAATAAATAAATAAATTAATTAAACGATGATGAATGAATATTAAAAAAAAAACATAACAAGAATAAAACAAAAATAACGATTAGTGTATAAAACCCGGCGTTGCTGGGGGTTATTCTTAGGAGATAGATACATACCACTGCAGATTTTTCTGCAGGCCTTTTTAAGATGTACAATTCCGTGGTACATCATTTTGATGAATCTCATAAGGTTTAGACAGTGTTAGCAATGTATTGCCCGAAAAAATATATTTTCGACTTTATTATAAAATATCGACTTTTCTGCACATTCCGTAAATATAATATGCACGTATTATATATGTAAGCCTTTCGGAAGAAATTCTCTAAATGATAGTGAAAATCCTATAAAACTCCGTTGCATAGTTCAGAAGAACTAAGCGCACAAACAGCAACATAGCGTCTTTATTTTATACTATTTAGAGATGTTTTACTTTAAAAATTTTAGAGTATTTTCACTTACTAATAAACGTTTTCTTAATTTTGCACAGCTGATAAATAACCATCCACGATATATTAATGGATAGGGGTAGACGGAACGCTAAACAACTATGTCTTGGCATACATTCCTTGCTACAGTCACATGCATACATCATCTCCTAGATACCCTCCAGTTATTCTGTCTCTTGACAAGACCCGACTCAAGTATTTGGTTAACTTGATCGTGCCAAGTCTTTCTCGGGCGTGCCCGAAGTCTTCTACCATTCAAATTCACATCATATATTCATGTTACACTTCTTATACGAGTATTACGGTGAAAGTAGAACGTAGGACTATGGCAAAAGAGAGTCCCACTGCGAGATGTTAATTTGTTGAAGATTTTCGGAAATCCTTGGCCTGTTGTCTGTCGGTAATCTGCAAACGCAAGAAGTTTTTAGAGCAAGCACCATGATTGTGCAAACGAGTTAGGTAGATTTGAACCAAATTTTGATAGTTTAATTTGTGTACATACGCAGCGCGTTTACTTGACCTTTCGTAATATACGAGTACCTTATGACCTATAGAAACAGGGAATATAATATCACATTATTTATTAGAATGTTTTTAGGTGAAATCCATTGTAGGAGAAGGTTATTGCATTCATTATTTTTTTGAAATTTTTGAACAAAGAAAATTTTACACTTTATACAGTATAATTTCATGTTGATAAAAAGTTGTCTCTAAGGAGACCAACATTCATTACAAAAATGTGCCAGTTGAAAAAAAATCTAAGGAGTCTTAAAGTCGATAATTTTCTATATTTTTTCGTAATAAAGGACGAAGAGAATATTTTTCCAAGATGAAGAATTTGAACAATAGGATGTGAAATAGAAGTAAATAAAAATACTCCTATGCAAGTTTAGGTATGTCGCATTTGGCTTAAAATTGAGTAATTTAATAAAAATAGCTTATTTTCTTAGGACGGGTTGTTTCGCAGAATTTGAACAATTCATAAAAATTCAGAATTACTTTTCTAGTTCGTTGAAAGTTCTTTTCAAGTTATGTTATTATATCATTTTAGGCCAGTTGTTTCATATAACTGAAAGATCTTGAATAGAACTGTGAAATAACTGGCCCTTAGATTGGTGACAAACTTACTTCAATGGTGTGAACACCAAATCTAACAATATTTGTTTTTTCAAGTTATAAACTATTGGATAAACTACATACTACTGTGACATACTTTTTTGTAATGACAAAAAAATTTGGATTTTTTTTTTAAAGAGAATTTTAATCGTGAGGTGTCTCGCGGAAGACTTAAATTTTTTAATGGTATAAGAGGGTCCATGGAGGCAACTTTTAATTAACTTGATATTTTGAATTAACAAAATAATCTTTTTTTCAATACACCCTATTTTACAACTATGAACAGTGAATGCGTATTTAATACTCGAAATGTGTTGTGTTTAATTTTTGCATGTGGGTGGCAGGAGTGTAAAAGTTCGTAAGGACGTAAAAGTTCTTCAACTCCTTATTTAAAGGGGTGGTCGGACGGAAAATAACACGACACGTTTCTTGACAGAAAGGCTTTACGTTACGCGTGAAAAAAGAATGTCATGCTTTTAAGCGAAACTTTCTGCTTATGTTAGATATTTAAGTAGTTACCTACAAGCCTTCGAAGTAAGTTAATTTAGGTACCTATTATCTATCCATAGATGTGTTTTGACTAAAACATACTTTGGACTGGTAAAGTAACTCCATATATCTTGACATCAAACTTAAATTTCACGACAAGAGATTGAGATACGAAGGTCATATCTTTAACTTGTACATTTTAGGTAGGTTAGGCTATTTTTCGTATATAGAGGGAACCGAAGGAAAAAATACTACCGTCTACATCTGACATCTTAATTTCACGTGTGAGATGGAGAATTAAGTTTAAATTGTACATTCTGCTTAGCGTAAGTAGGTTTAGGTATCAAGCCTACCGAGAAGAAAATAGTACATAATTTATTATGTGATGTATGATTTGTCTATCTATCTACTAGATCTATAGATAGATTGCGCTATGTTCTGGTCGTGTTTTAGGAGCTTCCTTCGTAAAGAAGGTTAGGTTAGACATCAGCAGCAAACACTCCATACTAAGTAAGGTTTGGTACTTATATTTAGTATCCAGTATCTACTCGTTCGTAGCACGTTTACCTACCTAGATGCTATAAATCTACGTAGATCGCGCTATGTACTGGTCGGCAGTAAGGTATTTTCTCTGATAAGGTTGGTTTAGGTACATAGTATCTAGTTTCTAGTATCTACCCATCCGCAGTACGTGTACCTTGTATATACATATCTAGGTAGATTGGGCCATGTACCGGTCGCGTTTGATAGTAGTTTCTCGAGAAGAAGGGGTTTGGTCGGGTGGGCTGGGTGACTAATACCCACCCCCTCCCCGCCGCCGCCGCCCCCCGCGGTCACTGGGCAACTGCCTAAATCGCCGGACACCCCCCGCGCTGCCCTGCCGCCCGCCCTACATCACTGCCGCCCGCCCGGCCCCCGCCCCCGCCCCCGCCCCCGCCCTCGGCTGTCCCGAGCCCGACCGTTGTATCACAAAGGAAGGCCCCAGGCTCTCAGGAGCTCTGGGAACTGGTCGTGGAAGGAGGAACCGACCAGGGAAAGGTGAATATCAACACTTAATGGAGAGATAGTTTATATACTCTTCCCAGTACGTTGCCTATGTAGTATATCTACTCTTGTGTAGTTTATACGTACTTAACCTACCAATTACCAGTTGATAGAAATTTTTAATTATTTACCCATAAAAACACACACTTCATTGTGAGCAATATGGAAATTGGAAAGTATGTTGAAAATAAAATTAAAAAATCCTATATTTAAGGGAATTCGAATTTCAGTAATGTAATGCAACCTTTTACTTTTGAAATTATGAAATAAATTAATAAAAAAAATATCATAAGATTCCCAATGAAATCCAGTTTTCGCATCCAGTAACTAACGCCATCTTTGAAGTTAGATACTAATTCTTTGTTGAGGTTCATATTCATAATTACATTGGTATCTATGTCCTTCACAACATATTTATGAATACGTCATATTTCAATGTAAGTTGACATATATACTCGTTTAGACAAATTTGCCCAAAAAGAATATAATTTATATGAGCCCGGAAACCTTTATTTTATTAATCGTACTCTTGAAAGTGTTTTTCTTTTATTTATATTTTAGGTACTTATTTATTTATATCACCTTACATTACTTTCATTTCACCATTTTACCAAGTGCCAAGTTATTCGTTTTCGTAAAATCCAAAGTCATGTTACTTATGAATACTCTTTAAATAATGTACTATTGACATCAGTCGCTCAGATCAGGGAGTTAGGTGTTATATTTGATGAAAAGTTAACATTCACTCTGCATGTAAATGATATAGCAAAGAAAGCTATAAAAATGCTTGGTTTCATATGCAGAACAGCGAGTGATTTCAAGTCACTTGAAACTGAGTCAGGTAGAGTATAATTCGCCTATTTGGTCTCCATTGTATAAAACGCATTCTGACAATATTGAAAGGGTACAGCACAAATTTCTAAGATTTATTAACTATAAACTGAATATTCCAATTCAAAATATTAACTATGTTCTTTTGATGAAACAACTTAACTTAATAACGCTATCAGATAGGCGGATCACCTCTAACCTTGTACTTTTAAATAAAATTATTAATAATTCCATTGACAACCCTGAAATTCTCGCCAAAATAAAATTTTACGTACCGACTAGAAAATACGAGGCAAAGTGCTACATTTTTCTGTGACAATTTTAAAACCAACTATGAAGCTCATACACCTATAAATAGACTACATCATTTTGGCAATAAATTTGGGAATATTGTAGACATGTTTAAAGATTCCGTATTAGTTATAAAACGAAATATTTTTAATCATTTTACTGAGATGTATGAATTCACAACTCCGTAGTGAATACACTTTTGTTTTTATATTTATACGTTCCTTAATACATATTTATTTTCCGTAATCCACACTATTAATTTGAATTTACCTTAACTTAATCAAAAATCATAATTTATTGTAAACTATGTAACACAACTGTATTACTTGTTAACTACTTTTGTAAAAGCCCATTAGGGCGTAAATAAATAAATAAATAAATTTATTTTATTTTATTACTAGCTGAAGTCCCCCGCGTTGCCTGAGCTTTACGCAAAGTTTTTAGAAATCAGATATAGACAGTAATTTTCCTTTTATTTTAAATGTCAAGTGTGCAAAATTTCATCAAGAAGCATTAATTTTTTTTAAAACATAGACAGTCATTCTCGGGTAGAAAATCTCCTACTACGCAGGAAATATTGCTTCTGTCGTGATGGTGGACTTAGCCAGCCGAGGAATTGAACTCACGACGCCTGGGCGGAACCCAGACGCTATGTCGACTCGGCCATTGACAGGTCTGCTTTAAGGTACGGGAAAAGTGGAAATGTCTTCACGTAGACAGTGACCTTCCTCTTGTTAGATCAAGTATACAAAATTTCAACATATCTGAACAAAACTGTTGATTTGTGTACAAATCAAATTAGGCGGATGGTGTTAAGCGGGAATTTAAACCTTATCGCCATCTACGTAAGGGTTGTTATTGATAGCGGCTCAATTTAAAATATTACACGACGTAGTGCATCGCCTTAATGAAAGTGTTATAATTTTTTTCTTTTTATGAAATCAAAGAGCGTAATTTATTAGTATCTATGTTTATGTTTATACTTGTACAATATCTGAATATGTATAATATAGAGAACATTTGATTTGCCCGGCCCCATCAGCACGATGGTAATTGCAGTCATCCATTACGGCTGATTGATTGCCGGGCGCCATTACCCATTGTCAGGACTCGGGAAATTTCACTCGCGTCCTTCCTGCGCTCCTGGTAGCGGTTATCCGATTTCTGAGTCTACTACAAACCAGTCGGTGGCCGAGCTGTCCGAAGCGTCGAGTTTCCACTCAGGCGTCGCGGGTTCAATCCTTTCTGGCTGAGTCCTCCATCATTGCACAAAAAACGTTTTCCGCTTAAATTTATGGTAGTACCTAGCTAGTAGGAGAAATTCAAATTTTGTCAGGCTATCCTCATCCGTATCCACGCCGTATCCCACAGGGTAGGCAGAGATGATGAGCCGCCATACAAATCTGTCTTGGTATACACTTATTGCTTCATTCACGTTTATGCATCGTTTCACACATATGCTTCTATTATTTTAACTCTTGGCATGACCTGAGCATAAATATTTATTTCTTTAAAAAGTAACATTCTCGGATTTCGCATAACCTTACAATACCTCAAACACAATAATCAATATCAGGGATGATAATATTCTTCTGCATGGCTCCTTGATATATTATAGTGTTAGGAAATATATGTATGATTTTATTAAAAATTATTATTTCTTATGCATAAGTATCATTGAATCGCTGACAGCCCTGAATTGTAAATGCCAAGTTACTCAGCTATTCCAAGTACAATTAATTTTGTGGTTAGCAATAAACTCACTACTGACTATTATCATAGACACCTCACACTTCGACTTATGACAGGTCTTATACAAACCTAGTCTAAAGTAGTTCAACTATTGTTACACTGGTATATATTTCTTTTGTATTATGCATTGTCTTACAGCACTTATATATCATCACTTGCAATAGTGTTTTTGTTTACACATTAATTTTTCTTTAATTTATTGCTAATATTATCCTATTTACCACTGTATGCTTGTAATTCGATTATCACTGTATTGTAAAAGCCATTATATGGTGTTTGAATAAATAAATAAATATTTTTACAATAACTCCTACAACGATATTTGTAAGCGTAGAATTTTTCTTGCGCAGTGATGGATGACTTAGCTAGCAGAGGAATTGAATCCACGACGTCTGCGTTCGAACCCGACGCATTTGTCAACTCGGCTATTGATTTTTCGAACATGGTTCACTTGACCGTTCCGTTGTCTGGTTCAGGCGCCCTTGACTTCTTTTATCATGAACTTTCACACTATTCTCTTTACAACTAATTCAACCGCTCGTCCTTTGAGAATCGAGCCTCTAGAAATAAAATCCAAATTAATCTTATGGAGAAATTAGATGGAAAAATGCTTTGTACCCGAAGAAAAATGAGTGTTGCTAATTTATTCGGCATCTCTCTATTTAAAATTAGTGTTGCTAATTTATTCGGTATCTCTCTATTTAAAATGATAATTGCTAATTTATTCGGTATCTCTCTATTTAAAATGAGTATTTCTAATTTATTCGGTGTATCTCTATTTAAAATTATTGGTAATCCGGTTAAAACGGTATTGCAGGACGCTTCCTGACAAAATTTTATTAAATTCCTAATATACCGGAACACGAATTCATGCACTTGCATTTGCCTTGGTAATATTTCATATAATGCGAAATGTAAAAATATCAGCAATTTCATGAACACGTTTTCCGACATTTTGATAATGTATACGTGATTTACGAAAAAAATATCAGGAAACCTGTTAATTCATTCGTAGATGCCTGAAATCCTATTTTAACCGGATTACCAATAATTTAAAGAGATTCTTAAATATTTTTATAACAAATAAATTTGTACTAATTTATATTGAGTACGGTGTACAGTTTGCTATTAGGTATCATTATTTATATTGAGTAGGGTGTACAGTTTGCTATTAGGTATCATTATTTATATTGAGTACGGTGTACAGTTTGCTATTAGGTATCATTATTTATATTGAGTAGGGTGTACAGTTTGCTATTAGGTATCATTATTTATATTGAGTACGGTGTACAGTTTGCTATTAGGTATCATTATTTATATTAAGTACGGTGTACAGTTTGCTATTAGGTATCATTATTTATATTGAGTAGGGTGTACAGTTTGCTATTAGGTATCATTATTTATATTGAGTACGGTGTACAGTTTGCTATTAGGTATCATTATTTATATTAAGTACGGTGTACAGTTTGCTATTAGGTATCATTATTTATATTGAGTACGGTGTACAGTTTGCTATAAGGTATCATTATTTATATTGAGTGCGGTGTACAGTTTGCTATTAGGTATCATTATTTATATTGAGTACGGTGTACAGTTTGCTATTAGGTATCATTATTTATATTGAGTACGGTGTACAGTTTGCTATTAGGTATCATTATTTATATTGAGTACGGTGTACAGTTTGCTATAAGGTATCATTATTTATATTGAGTACGGTGTACAGTTTGTTATTAGGTATCATTATTTATATTGAGTACGGTGTACAGTTTGCTATTAGGTATCATTATTTATATTGAGTACGGTGTACAGTTTGCTATTAGGTATCATTATTTATATTGAGTACGGTGTACAGTTTGCTATTAGGTATCATTATTTATATTGAGTACGGTGTACAGTTTGCTATTAGGTATCATTATTTATATTGAGTACGGTGTACAGTTTGCTTTTAGGTATCATTATTTATATTGAGTACGGTGTACAGCTTGCTATTAGGTATCATTATTTATATTGAGTACGGTGTACAGTTTGTTATTAGGTATCATTATTTATATTGAGTACGGTGTACAGTTTGCTATTAGGTATCATTATTTATATTAAGTACGGTGTACAGTTTGCTATTAGGTATCATTATTTATATTGAGTACGGTGTACAGTTTGCTATTAGGTATCATTATTTATATTGAGTGCGGTGTACAGTTTGCTATTAGGTATCATTATTTATATTGAGTACGGTGTACAGTTTGCTATTAGGTATCATTATTTATATTGAGTACGGTGTACAGTTTGCTATTAGGTATCATTATTTATATTGAGTACGGTGTACAGTTTGCTATAAGGTATCATTATTTATATTGAGTACGGTGTACAGTTTGTTATTAGGTATCATTATTTATATTGAGTACGGTGTACAGTTTGCTTTTAGGTATCATTATTTATATTGAGTACGGTGTACAGTTACTATTAGGTATCATTATTTATATTGAGTACGGTGTGCAGTTTGATTTTAGGAATCATTATTTATATTGAGTACGGTGTACAGTTTGCTTTTAGGTATCATTATTTATATTGAGTACGGTGTACAGTTTGCTATTAGGTATCATTATTTATATTGAGTACGGTGTACAGTTTGCTATTAGGTATCATTGTTTTTACGTCTTATAGTTAATATTTTGTTATATTGTTTCAATAATGTATTCAAAATAAATTGTGTTTTTATCAGCATATTTGTGTAAAATACATACAAACTTGAAATATTACTCAACACAAATCGGCTTCATTCTACGCATCACAAAACCATTCAATAAAACTGTAACACTTGAACTAAGTGAATTAAGATCACATCTCAAAATTTCATCTGTCATTTGGAATCTTTAACACCGAACTTATATTAACCGAATTGAAAATATCCAAATATTTTTTTTTAAACATCTGTCGTGTTGATTTGAAAATCATAAGTACAATCCTAATACCTTTTACTGGTTCTGTATAATTTTTATTTGATTTTAAAAGATTACAGTTTTGATGATTTTCTTAACTACTATACTAGGATCATGCCCGTATTATAGTAGTCGTATATGATTTATGTAAGAATAACGAAATGATATTTTAAAGATCAAATAATAAAGCATATTAGAAAAGGACATGCTATGGTAAAACCTAAATTAAAAAAATATACACATTATTATAGAAACCATATTAGAAATAAAAATAAAGATTAAACTGATTAATAATGAGATATTTCAAAGAAAATAGAAAATATATTTTTTTAAATACATGCAAAATGATACCAAATTATTTTATATATATTTTTTTCTTCTATAACACAGGTTAATCGTGGTAATTACTTATCTAGAAATGTGAACTTCCTTATTGACGCACCAGCTCCAATAGAAAGGATTGAATTTCGATGCCCTGATCGCAATAATATCAGAAAAACCTTATTTTATTTACAACATTTCAAATCGAAATACGCAAAAAGCTCGGACATATCTGCAAATCTTACAATACCTTAAGAGAGATTGATATTTTCCACTGATACTTTACCCTTAATACATTTAAAATCAAATTAACCGTATATATTACTTTAATCAAAACTAGTATTTCTTTATTGTTCAATTGTTCTTTTTACTATTTTTTTTTATTTATACTATGCAATATTAATATTATTGTTTATTTACACTATATAATAAATATTAAGCTCATTGTTTATTTATAGTGCGTAATATTAATATTATTGTTTATTTATATTAACTAATATTCATATTATTAATTATTTATTCATTCTAATATTAATATTTTTTATACTTTGTAATATTAATATAATAATACTATATAATATTAATTTATTGTTTCTTTATTCTATGTAATATTAATATTTTTTATGCTATGTAATATTCATGTTATTGTTTATGTATACTATGTAATATTAATATAATTGTTTATTTATACTATGTAATATTAATATTATTGTTTATATAAACTATGTGATAATATATATATATATATATATTTTTTTTATTTTTTTTAAAAAAGAAAGACAAACATTCCCGGGTTACGAATAACCTGACAATATTTGAAAATCTCTTACTACCACCACAGTAAGCTGAAAATGTTGCTTGTGTTGTGATGGAGGACTTAGCCAGCCGAGGAATTGAACACACTACGCCTGGGTGGGACCCAAACGCGATGTCAACTCGACCACCGACCGGTCAAATAATAGTTTTAATATTTACTTGCAATCTGTAACCATAACAAAAATGATTGTAAATGGAACTTCAATGATTTATTTTATTTTCAACATTAAATATAAAAGTAATTTATATCTTAATATATATAAATCCCGTGTTAATGCGTTCATCTACGCCAATCTCCGAAACCGCCCCGCCGATTTCAATAAAGTTTTGTAAATGTGTGTGGTTGGTTCCAGCTTGAAATTTAGGATAGCTTTGAACCCGATAGGTCGTTGTTGTCGAGATCTAAATAAATAATTTAAAAAAAATTTAACGAAGTTTTTTTTCTCTTTATTTTTTATCCAAAAATGCATCCAACCACAAATTTTAACTTCCCTACATAGAAGGCGGTCTGTGGCAGGACAACGTCTGCCCGGACCCGCTAGTATATATATATATATATAAAACTGTATGTTTCCTGAATAAACTTAAATTTTAAAAAAAAGTAAGAGTTTAAATATTTCTACGGTATCAGAAGGAAAATTATTTTCTCACAGATGTTATAAATAATGAACCATCTCGATTTGTGAGAATTTATCTTTTACACGAGATGAATACGCCTTGAACCTTTTCTGCCTACTGATATGTGGAAAGTTTTTCAGGTACACTCTTGACATTTCCTTACAACTAACCTTTAACTAAATGCTTTTGGTCATGGGATGTTTTAGATACGCGCGTCACGCTGAATGCTTTGTATTTATTACAATTAAATAAATATGTAACTAACATGACGCCAATAAGGAGGATAGTATGGAACATTAAACAACTCTGAACTGGCATCCAATCCTGGCTTCATCCACATTCACGAATTCTCATTAGACAAATATATTCAGGTTTCTTTATTTTTTGCTATTATGTAGGATGTTCGGGCGCTTTTTGCTATTCACATCCTGCCACAGTAAACGTCGTAACAATAATACTCTCTCTTTGCATAAGATCCTATGTAAGTCACTAGCTATTATGAAACCTAGTTGTAAGCCAGTTATATTTTTTATCAATACATACATATGTACAGCACCCTTGAGGTGATTTTTAACGAAAATGGCGCCATATAAATTAGCCAAATATTAATATGATGAACATAACAGGACTGATTACGAAATGATACTAAAAAATGTAATTTGAAATCATGAACGCCTCTATGTATCTTTATGTATCCTTTTTATGTATATTTTTTATGTACTTTTTTATGTATCTTCGTTTTAACATACTTATTTTAGCTAGTCTTAAATCCTGTATTCGTCTAGGATAACTTGAAACTTGTAAATTTGACTGTCCTGAAACGGGAATCCTTCCTAGTTGGACAGTCAAAATCATAAAATGTAATCAATATTATATTATAAAAAAAATAAATAAATAACATTGGCGCAGCCGATAAATTAAATTAAAATTGCGTATAAAAAGTAAACCTGCGATGCCTGGTCGGGTGGGACGATTTACCGTATCCTTTTCCTTTTCCGTGTTACATATTCTACTTACTCCTTGCTGAGGATTACCATTTCCGTTTCCTTTGATAACAATTTTGCGAGCAACTCCTTATCTTAGTACTTACCCCTTTCGCCAAGATGATGGCCAGTAGGCAATTCTAATTGTAATTTAAAGACCACGACTTATAAAGTCATTTTGCTTAAACTTCGCTTCAAAAAACAGATCGACCACACTGTTAAAAGCAATGCCCAACTATTGGTTTCGTGGTTGGATGTAGGGTTTTAAGATAATCATTTGATCGTTAGGTATAACATCTAAAATAAGAAATAAAATATTCTAGTTTCTTCAACACGATACCACGAAACTAATCAGTACTTAAAAAACTAATTATGTGTAAAAAAGTAATCTTAAATTTCGACAGTCTAGTTAGTACAGAGGCTTTTAGTTTGTTAATATTAATGAATAGTTTATTCCGGAACAAGTACTACGCCTTAGCTGTTGTATAAAACAATTATACTTATTTGCTATAACTGCGTTGTATTTTCTGGTTTACCCATACTGATAATATGTTTAACCCAAAGATATTAGAAGAACGAGATATGCTATGTTGGCCGCCGGACCGTAGCCAGAGTACTACCTAATTAGGGTACTTTGAACGGTATCGGGACGTGTACGCACAGAAATCTGTTCTATGTATTAGTGCGGATACCTTAGATCGCCTTAGCGTAAGCGAAGGTGTGCAGTAGTATTGGTGAACAAAACCGGCGACACTCGGCTAAACAATTCCACTCAGTACGAACTGCGCATAGCACATCTCGTTCTTCTAATATCTTTGGTTTAACCCCTCCAGCTTTTGAGGGTCATGTATGACCGGGCGTCCATATTAAATAAAAGTTTTTTTTTATTTTTTTTTATTTATTTATTTATTATATAAGTACATTTTTGTTTATTTGTTACAATATATTATCAAATATTTCAAGACCCCTCTTCCATAGATTTTTATTTTTTATCTTCTTTTTTCTATCATGCAGAAATGCATAGTTTTTTTGATGTTAGAAGGAAAAATAATAATTCTTTCCAGTTTGTCTCCAATATTTATAGTGGAATCCATTCATAAAATTCTAAAAATAGCCAACAAGAATAATTCATATTTCGCGCCGCTATTTTAATAATCGGTTTAACTTTAAAAAATATTTTTTTTTATATGAACGAGATAAAACTGAAGATGCAGTTTTCTTATAAATTCCAAAAAAGAACGTCTTTTCTGTGATTGGAGTAAAAAGTTAAGTAAAAATTTGGCTAGCGCCTTTGAGAACATTTTTCACGTTTGATATTAAAATTTTATTATTTAGATATAGTCATATTTATTTTGATTGCATACGCCGGAAAGTAATTTTATCTAGTTTCTAAAACAGTATTTGTTTTTAGGGAAAATTAAAAAAATAAGATGTATATTGCGCATTTGAAATAAACTGAACATTGCAAGCTGAACAAATGTGATGAAAGTACTGAAGGGTTAATTTCCTTTGTGTATCGCATTTTGAGTTTGCAGCCTCGCTTTCTTGTGTTCTACTGTAACACGTAGTACCTTAGCACCGTAGTACCATAGTATCGTATAGTACGCAGATACATGCGCGTACCTTTGTACGGCGGATAAGATGGCCGCCGCGTGTCGTGAGAGTAAACACGGGCCCGCGGGCTGACCCATATTCCCACCCACAATCTCCCCAACACCACCCATGGCCACCCACCGCCACCCACCACCCTCGGGGTGGATAGTTGCCAGGCCTAAGAGAAACACTAGCCATGGTCCTGTGAATATCCTTGAGGGCAGTCTAAATCGCCCGTGTCCGAGCGACAAAATTAGATTTTTAATTACCAGCGCCATGCTGTTTCCTGTAATAGTATTATATTCAAGTAGCTGATAGGTACACTGCCATACCAATACCTACCTACCCGCATATTATATTAACATATTTCATTCTTTTTTTAAAAATTTTTGTGTTTGTTTTATTCTTTATTGCGAACACTCGCCAAACTTCCAAAGCAGTTTGTCTGCAGGTCAATTACATAATAATAAAAATAACACTAAGGAAAAAATAATGAGAAACTACAGGGTTTTCCAATAAGAGGTGTTATTTTGATATTCAATCGTAAAAGATCAATGGTTTCGTTGCCTGTGTGGCACGTAGCGCCGTCTTGTTGAAAGTAAACGTTGTCTATATCAATACCATCCAATTCCGGCCATAAAAAATCATTAATCATCTCTCGATAGCGCAATCCATTCACCGTAACTGTTGCTCCAGCCACATTTTCAAAAAAGTAAGGTCCAATGATTCCGCAGGACCATAAACCGCACCAAACAGTCACACGTTGAGAATAAAGAGGCTTTTCAACAATAACTCTTGGGTTTTCCGAGCCCCGGATGCGACAATTTTGCTTGTTTACGAAGCCACCGAGGTGGAAATGGGCACTGGAAATGATTCACTCAAGTGCATTTTAATAATTTCAATGCGTTGTTGAAGCGTGTTTCATTCCATTTTTATTAATGGCGTAGTTTTTACTTGTCAAATGTCAAAAAATGACAGCTTCAAATGTAACATCTACCGAAATAGCGGGCTATTTAAAATAACACCTCTTATTGGAAAACCCTACACAATATATAGAAAACTAGCTGACGTGTACCCGGGGTTGCTCGACTTTTCTGTACTTTGTGTAAATATGATATGCAAGTATTATATATATAAACCTTTCGGAAAAAATTCTCTAAATGATTCTGAAAACCTTATCAAAATCCGTTGCGTAGTTTAGAAACAGACAGACGAGGACAACGACTTCATTTAATGCTATTTAGATATAAAGATAGAACAATAATTTTATAAGTGATCACAGTACAAAGACGTAAAATACTTAGGTAGATAGATTTAACACAAGTCACACAACATACTCATAGCAATACATAATAATTTATAGTATTATACATATTCTTATTTCGTTTATTTTTGGAAACAAACTAATGCATTTAAACTTAATTTCATTGTTGGACCCGAAACTTCTATTGATTGATAATGCATACCTTTTTTATGATTGTACAGATTCGCACCGCACCGTGGATAGTAAGAAAAAATATACACCTACTGATCAAATAGTATTCGTAATTTCTATAAAAAAAATATTTATTTTCCAATGTTTTTTGTTTTTTTTTTCTATATTTAGTACTTAGTACTTTGTGTCTATCGACAGGTAGGTCAGACGTTGAGCCTTGTAAGTTATTTTCTTCGCTAAGCCCTTCATCATCGCACATGAAAAATCTTCAGCTCTGAATGTTTGTCTTTTTAAAAACAAAATTATTCGTTTGTTTAAAATAACTCTTCCTTTGCGAATTTAGTACAGTTCTGACTACTAATATTTACAAATTTCATTTAAAAAACTACGGTTTTATGATTTTTATAACATTGGAGTAGGAATAATATATTTCTACATTTCACAAACAGAAAGGTGTTCCAGATACTCATTATTTCAAGAATACCGGAATAGCAACGAGTAGGTAGATATCTACCTGAAGAATGCTGAAACTTATTATTAAAGATTTATTCAACCCATGTACAATTTTATTTATAAATAAATGTTTTATTCTAGGGTATACCCATGAAAAATCACGGGATGTTATTATAAATTGTAGGACTAGTGAAGCTGAAAGTATATCTTGGATTTGCCATTGCCCATCAAATATAAAAATTAAAATTTTGTTTCTAATCCAATATATTTTTTTGTTTACGGCTGGGCGTAAAACTAAATAAAACTTTAAAAGAGTTAAGCTTTTTCTGTGGGTATGAAATAATATAATTAGTGATTCGGATTCAGATCAGGCAAACATTTAAACAAAATAAATACACATTTCAAAGAAAGGATTATTAATTAATACAATGATTTTAGTACCTACTTTATCGCTTGTCTGATTGATTTATTCTTATCGGTTTCAATTTTGAAAATAAAAACTTCATTGAACTTGAATAATTTTACGCATTACGCTGGAATACAATTCATACCACGCACCCACGCACCGACAACCGAAATCAGTATTTATTTATTGATTGGCGCCCTTTTCGGAGCTTTTACATATGAATATTAAGAAATACACATTGTTTATTGTACATAACTGAATTGCTTCATTATCAACTTTTTAATATTTGTTTAAAGATAAATTGAAGATGTCCACTGACTTGGTATAATTGTTTCCCTCCTTTAGTATTCTGGGTAAAGAGGAATACATATGGTAGTTAGTCCCAGAATTTCTGCACTGAAATACATCCTGACTTCTAGTATTACGTTGTGGAATCCGGAAGCTTATCAATTCTAGCAATACCGGACTATCAACTAAATCATTTAGAATTTTATATAGAAATACCAAGTCAGTGACAATTTTTCTGTGTGACAATTTAAGCATATTCATATAATTTAACAGAGTGTTGTAGTTCAACATAATTGCTGGAATACCCATTAATAATTAATTATTAATTAAAAAGCTTATTTATTTAATCGCACTAGTTCTATTCCTCGACTCTGGTGACTTATGATGGTCATCTGAGATCGTCCGAGGCCAGCGAAGTCGAGTGGCGTTTAATGAGGGTTGAAGCGGACAATTAAATCGGGTGGGCGGGGGCGGGTGTGGGTGCGAGGGCTGGGGCGGCACCGTCCCTTCTCCCTTCCGATGGCCGCCCCCTGCAAGGTCCATATCTCCGGGAGGAGCCCTCGGGACTCGGGACTGACCGGAAACCTTACGTCCACAGTGCTAGTTAAACGATACTCATCTTGATCCGTGCGATTTTAAATAATAACAAATATTTTTACCTCCTAAATTTGCTGGGAAAATGGAAAATTGAGTAACTGGTCAATATAGTTGTGTACTTAATTTTTTTTACATTAATCCCTTAACCGCATATAGGAGGCCCTGAGGAAAATAATTTCCTTCATGGCCTATGTCATTTTTGGGGATGCAGTGTGGAGGGTCGTTTTAAGGAAAGGAAGGAGACGAAGTTTCGGTAAGGAAAAGGGTGTGAAGGGTACGTAGGAAACTATAGATCAGAAGGTCCAGGAGTGAAGGTTATATGAATTTATCCCTCCTCCTGTGACGCAAGGCAACGGTCCAAATCAGCTTCTCCCGATCTGGCACACCACCCAGCTGGTGGGCAGGCGCATCTTGAAAACTGAACTCGGGCACCCCTGCTAAGTCACAACTAATTGGGGTGACCTATGGTTGAGGTGTAGGTTAACCAATAAATGGTTCCCGGGGCGGCGATTCCCAAACCCGCCTCCCAAATTAATTAGATACTTATATTACACTTTCGGTAACTCGAACAATTACATTTTGTAACGTTGTAGCGTTGTAAAGTTGTAACGTTGTATATTTAGCATGTTTTTTGACGTGTTTAGTGTCCAGATCTGAATAGTTCCCCAACCTTAATTTGATATTTCCTATTCCCGTATAGATTTCCCATAAAATTATAACCATCTCCCTTAACTTTAACGGCATTTTCAAATACATCTATTTTCAAAGACATCTATTTTCAAATACATCTATTTTAAAATACATCTATTTTCAAATACATCTATTTTCAAATACATATATTTTCCGATACATCTATTTTCAAATACATCTATTTTCAAAGACATCTATTTTCAAATACATCTATTTTCAAATACATCTATTTTCAAATACATCTATTTTCAAATACATCTATTTTCAAATACATCTATTTTCAAATACATCTATTTTCAAATACATCTATTTGAATTTGATTTTGTCTTCGTGAAAGAATTAATGCAAATCCTGGAAGTGAAAATTAACCCATTTTCTGACATCCGATCGGGCTGAAACTCGGCAGATAGACTCATTTTCGATGACAATGTATTTTATCTAATGATGGCACTCACGCACACACGCATTGCTCTGAAATTGGCTACTGCCGGCCCAAGAGATGACCCGAAAATAAAAATATCATAAGTAAAAAACTAGATTTCTCTGAAGAATGTTTTTGGGTACCAACTAGACGATTGTGTTGTGTTTTTTTTAGTAGAATATTTCTGGAGCGTACTAGTAGGCACCAATATATGTAAGTCCTCCACAGTTGAAGAAGTCCAGACATCGCACGCGATTACCCCATCCCTTATTTTCCTTTCTTCGCAGAAGAGGCGAAGGCTGCGGACTTCACCATTTCGCAGGACCGGAAACAGGGCGCAGGGCGCTGCGAACAGGGTACAGTACTGTACAGGTAGAATGGGGACACAATATCGGGCGAGGCTCCATTCCAAGGTGACCGCTGTTTAGTGTCTAGTTTAAATTTCTACGGGATCAGCTACAAGCGCCAACAACCCCTTCAGTCCCGAGCAGCCCCGAGGGGTTAATATACAAATTGTTTTGGTCGCTGCGACGCCGTGCTTATCTTAATCTTTTCTTTTTTATTTTTTTAAATCACATTATTATGTCCCAGGATTGTTAGAATTTTTGATTTGTTAACACGCTAAGGAAAAAAAAAATTTCATACAAAAGTAGGTATTGCAAAATCTGTGATTCGTACGAAGTTTTCTATTCCTTCTCCATAAATGTAATGAAAATGCAGTTTCGCTATCAAACATATTAATTTCGATTGTCTGTGATGTTGTACGTGATAAGAAATAATTTTGCGTAACTCAAATTTGCTTTGAAATCAAAAAAATTACAACTCGTGTGAACTTGTGTGAATTCAGATAAGCGATATAAGAAGAACCTTCCTATAATCATAATTCTCTATTTGAAATGTGTATTTCTTTTGTTAAAATTTATAACAGATTTTTCAAGTATACTAACGATGTACATTTTTCATTCGAAAAGTAAATTTCTTACGTTTCTCTAACCTGTCAACAAAAATTATAATTATATAAAAAAATTGGGAATATTTGTTTTTGAACGGCAATGTGATACTTCTAAGCTTCACAAATCCTACAATAATTATAATATTATTATTCAATCATAACTATATTTATCTATCGATGTCAATCTTCAAATATATTTATATATATAATTAATATTCGCTAAATACATCATTTTTCCTGTAGTCCCGGTACACCACTGTAAGCGTCCGGAATAAAATTAGTCCAGAATTATCGTAAAAAACTAGAATCACAATCTAATATGCCACCTGTTGCATTAGAAAGGGTCTTAGTCTGTATATTTATATAAATCAATGTCGAAACAGTTTTCGAGTTTTTTGTTAAATCTTCGGACGGATTGTTTTACAGAATTAGAACTATCATCAAATTCAAAGTTAAAATTCAAGGTCTGTGAAAGTTTTATTAAAAATCTGTTATTATTTCATCATGGGTCGGTTGGTTCTCAGTACTTGGATAATAATGCATGTATCAAAACTACAGGGTTTTCCAATAAGAGGTGTTATTTTGATATTCAATCGTAAAGGATCAATGGTTTCGTTGCTTGTGTGGCACGTAGCGCCGTCTTGTTGAAAGTAAACGTTGTTCAGATCAATACCATCCAATTCCGGCCATAAAAAATAATTAATCATCTCTCGATAGCGCAATACATTCACAGCAACTGTTGCTCCGGCCTCATTTGAGAAAAAGTAAGGTCCAATGACTCCGCCGGACCATAAACCGCACCAAACAGTCACAAGTTGAGGATAGAGAGGCTTTTCAACAATAACTCTTGGATTTTTCGAGCCACAGATGCGACAATGTTGCTTGTTGACGAAGCCACCGAGGTGGAAATGGGCCTCATCACTCAAGATGATTTGCATTTGATTCACTCAAGTGAATTTTAATAATTTCAATGCGTTGTTGAAGCGTGTATCGTTCCATTTTTATTAATGGCGTAGTTTTTACTTGTCAAATATAAAAAAATGACAGCTTTAAAAGTAACATCTACCGAAATAGCGGGCCATTTAAAATAACACTTCTTATTGGAAAACCCTATACCTAAGAACAGGTTTATACCAAGTGAGGTAGGTAATATAAAGCATACAATTAAATTATATACAAAATTAAATGTAATTATAAATTTTAAATAATAACAGAACTTGAATAAGACTTTCAGGGAACTTGAATATTAAGTTCTGTGAAACAGCTCGTCGTTAACCCCTCAGGCTAATTTGTTCACTTTTGGGAACAGCTCTTACAGGTCTCATAGAAATTGTTGTCTCCCTTACTAACTTGGAGAGAAATAAGTTCCAAACGCTGTTAGAAAGAGAAAACACTACGCTTTATATTCAAATCTAAAAGTTAACCACGGAAGTAATAAAATGTACACCTTCATGAAACCAAAGTTTTCGACCGTATTCGACAAAAAGTTATTAATTATTTTTATATGAAACGACAAAAAGTGATGTGACAATAACGTTCATAATACATTTGTGTAATAAAATTTCTGTGTTTTTATTTGTTTTCGTTATCCGTAATTTTAGGAAAAACCAAAAAGCCATTTTAATTACTTTTTATGTTTTTATTAAAAAAAAAATTTACTAAAAAATAATATGTTTATTTCGAATAATAAGCTGAAAGCGTATTTCAACACCTTTCAAAAATAGTTTTCAGTTTTCGGATGCGTTCAGAAATATCCCATTTATTTAGATTTTATTGCAAAGCCGTAATATTCTGATCTTCTGGAAGAATTTGCCAGAGGCCTGCGGGGTTATTCTGCGTTTATAATAATAATAATAATAATTGGATAATTTGTAGAGCGCCGTTTTTGTGAAAAATCACCTCAAGGGCGCTGTACAATTTATTTCCTAGGATCTACATTTGTTATTTAGAAAAGATACCAAAACATACTTACCTGGCAAGTCACTTCCAACAAACACACTTATATTAAAAAGTTTATGCTTATAAAAGATAGAACTGCACGCAGAGGACACTACATCAAAAAACACTGGTCGTCGCATGATCTTAAGTCTGCTATAGTTTTTATTTTAATTTAAATGTATTTTAACTGTCTTAAAAGCCTACAAATTGTTACTTGTTATCATTTTTATTTATTTATTTTTAATTATTATTTTTATTTATTTTATTTTATTTTTAGTATTTTTTACATTTTGTTAATTTAAATTTAAATTGCCGTCAACTGTGAAAGTGGAGGTTTCTGAAATTATGGATACGACTGTCTGAAAAGGTGCGTTTTAAGTTTAGACCTAAATTCTGTCGAGTCTGCGATCATTCTCAAATCATGTGGCAGTCCATTCCAGGCTTTAGGTCCTGACACGGCAAAAGCACGCTCACCGAACTTAGTATCTGGTGTGCGCTTTGGTTCCTTCAACCTTCCGATAGCTGATGACGTTGCTGACCTAAGGGTTGACTGTCGGGAATTGGAATCTTCTGGAATACACAATTCTGATAAATAAGCCGGAGCCATTCCGTTAAGTGACTTAAATACCATCCAGCATACCTTGAACTGGATTCTTTCAGGACATTTGAGCCAGTGCAGATTTTTGAGATGCTCTGAAATGTGGGAGTATTTAGATACTCCGGTGATAAGCCTACGTAAATACATTGTTGAGACTTTATTGCTTACCTACTAACTCACAATAAATCAATTCATATGACTTATTATTTATTTTTTATTAAAAACTTTATTACTTTTTTCCATTGAGTTGGATTGTTGTTATCAATGTTTTTAATGTAAGTAAGCCATACTAAAATGAAATTTCCAATTGATTCCAATGAATTTCAAAATAATACCAATTGATAAAAAAAAATTTCCTTGGATAATTTGATCTATGTGAGCACTGAACAAACAAACCCTAGAGGTTTGAATGAACACTGATGGCGCCAATTTAGATGAAAACATTGCGACTCCTAGATCCAAGACAGGCCAAAATGATTTTTTTTGATCAAATGCTCCAGAAGAAAGGAAACATTGAGCTTACTTCGGGAACACAGACAGGCCCACAAAATTTCTATCAGTTTATCTCTTCGGTGTTTGGGAGGAACGGATATATTATTTCTCCGAGGAATTTATATTTTTGGGATAAATTATTGTCAAGAATAGAACAATAAGGAATTTGTTTTTGTTTCATTTGCAAAATAGTCTATTTTTATTCATACCTCCTTATTCAAAATAATAATTGCGGTAGTGAGTCTTGTGCTGTACAAGAGTCCCAATGCTCCCAACCGTCCGGAGCCAGTGAGACTATGGCATCCCCAATCGGGGTATGCAGTGAGGCTGAAGATAGTGGGGAGAGGGAAGACAACGGAATAGATAAAAGTGGAGGAGTACCTGGATATTCAGATCTAGTCACCAAACACGGTTAAAGCCATTTCAAGCAACGTTACAATTCTGAATAGTGGTCTTACACCGGGGCGATATTGAGTAATTAATTAAAAATAATATATAGTATAATAACACTAATTTGTCAAATAAAATATCTACGTGCAACTAGGATTCAATGAACTCTGGATTTTGGATTTGCATTGATTTTCAAAATTGAAATTAATTGTGGGAACGATTCAGACAAGCGATAAAATAGGAATGTTTTTTTTCTTTATTTTATTGATTAATATTTATGTATTTAAAATGTACATTTAATTTGTTTAAACTTTTGACAGATGTAGTAATTTATCAAGTTTACTAACAGTGTTCAATCGAAAGCTAAATTTTTTATCATCTTTTGAGAGACAAATGTTTTTTTGTAAATAATTTCAGTTTCTCAAATCGTATAATTATAATATCCCGATTTAGATATAATTTGGATACAGAATTTTAACGCAATGTTACCGTTTTATTTTTATCCCGTTTACATTCTTCCATGGGAAAATTTCTAGTCAATCTAGTTAGTTTTCTTTTCGCCGATCATGGTAGCATGACAATCGTTTTATTTTCAGCCGAAATTCATTTATCGAATTCTCTTATTTTCTCTTTGAGAGACAACAGAACCCAGCCGATACATTTAGTTGACCGGTGCCAGCTTATGTAACCACACACCACATTATGGGAACTGTACCATGTACAATATATACCTACATCTACATTCAGCCACTGGGTATACCTTACATTCACATGTATATCCATATATCCCTCCTTGTACACAAACCGTAGACATATAAACGCATAGATGGGTTGGCATGGTCTGGAATGATATACTGCAAGAGACAATTACGTAAGATAGGCAGATGGTAGCTGGAAGAGCCCGACCAGTCGACAGAACCACCAAACTCACGAACACATCTGTTTTCAAATGTGGCATCATATACATAACACGGAATTAGAAATGTTTTAAAAAATCATTAAATTGCGCTATAAACAGACTATTTAGTAAATTTGTTCAACACGAACTGAGAATGATATAGGTAGCTATGAACTAACTTCAAATTTTCTTTGCTTAGATTGGGTTACGTTAAATAAAAATTGGAGCAAACTCTTTCTGTTACCATTAACTACAGTAATATGGTAAATTGTACCACTATTTGAATATGGGGATGATTGTTACATGGTCTCTAAGCCTGTGAGTAACACAAAAATTTATTTAAAGATTTAGGACGGGTTGTTTCGGAGAATTTGAACAATTCATCAAATTTCAACGTTCATTTTCGGGTTCTGTGAAAGTCCTATTCAAGTTCTGTTATTATATCATTGTAGGCTAGTTGCTTGACAAAACTGAAATAAAAACAGAACTTGAAAAATCTTTCACAGATCATGAAAATGAACGTTGAAATTTGATGAATTGTTCAAATTCTCCGAAACAACCCGTCCTAAGGATGGGTTCTTTCATAAAATTTGAACAATTCAGCAAATTTCAATGTTCATTTTCGTGTTCCATGAAACTCCAATTCAAGTTCCGATATTATATCATATCAGTCTCTTGAAAGAATTGAAATAACAACGGAACCTGAAAAGAACTTCCACAGAACTTGAAAATGAACTTTGAAATTTGAAGAATTGTTCAAGATCTGTAAATGTTCCATTCAAGTTCTGTTATTATTCCAGTTCTGAGAAGCAACTGGCCCATAATGATACAATAACAGAACTCAAAAATAGGTACGAAAAGTATTTTCGCAGAACTCGAAAAGCAACATAAAATTTGATGAATAGTTCAAATCTGTCCTTAACAAATATAAAAATCAAAAACGTTAAACAAGTGGAATAAACAGAGAAGATTAAAAAAAATTGAAAACTATTGATTAAGTTCATGCCTACAATTTGAAGTCAAATATTAATGACAAATTTATAAAACCCTTTAAGTGAGCTGACATTGCAAAATTATTGCAGAAAATAGGTTAGTTAGGGAAGTTATATGATGAAAGCAGAGAAAAAACAGGTTTATTTAATAATCAAGTTTTGTAAAAAGGCAATGAAGAATGATGGCAACAAAGCAGGATGTTTTGAAGAGATGGTATTTTATTCTTTTTTAAATAACTATTCATTCATTCTACATACGTAATAAAACTTATATATTCAGAATCAGAGTGTGTTGACAAATATGAAAAAATATTGCTTATTGCCCTTTGTTACATTAACCACAGTGTTCCCTACTTACAGCCTTGACAAAGCTCGGATATTAGCGAAACCTATTACTAAAAATATGTATGAAACTAGGAACTTGTCCATTTTCAACAACAACAAAAAATAAGTCAACTAAAGGTCTAAACTAAAAACTTACCTTTTTATGCTGTCGTACCCTTAAATTAAATATACCATTCCTAAGAGAAAGTCCAGTTATATTCAAGTTTCCAATTATGTCCTAAATCCTGTATCTAAATTTCGCTAATAAACAATTATATAATATTAATTAAGTGTTAATCTCAAGTGACCTACCAGGTAAGCATTGTACTGTATATTATCTCCATAAATAGTTAAGTAATAACATAGATCACTGTAGAGATGTATTATAAGTTTGTACAGCGCCCTTGAGGTGATTTTGCACAATAACGGCGCTATACAAGTCATCCAATTATTATTATTATTATTATTAAATTATCTCTTATTCCATCCGGTGTTTGAATGAGTTTGTTCTGATATAGTACCTACTACTAGGTGTGGCGTGTGCAGTTTCCGGCAAAACAATCATGCCGTCTCCTTCAATAATGATTGTGACAGATATCTTTCCCTGACTTTTGCCAGGGATTGTGCTCTTGCGAACGCTGACTGGCGCGCAGGGTCTATTCTCACACAGTGCGTAATTCAATTTTTTGAACCGAAAAATTTGCTCTAGTTTGTTCGTTAGATATGATTTGAGATTTTCACAGCAAAAAGTATTATCGAGATTAATTTTTGGGTTATTATGCCGTGTTACACTTCCTCTTTCTGTAGTCAACGTTTCGGACAGCGTTACAATATTAGTTGTAAGTCGATAGTAACAAATCTTCATAATTTATTATTGCTCCGTTATTTATTTATTTGTTCATGTTCTCTACAAAACGCTATAAAAATAATAAAAAAATATTATCAATATGAATGTTTGAGTTTGTAATGCTTTTGCAAGATTTGGTTAGAACCCCAACAATTATATGATTCTTACCCTTTGCAGAATAGACCACGACACACCGCCAGTCTGATATAGCGATGATTTTAAATTTCGTAAAGCTTTTGTGAGAATTTGATTATAAGTTACAACCTTTGTTTTTTTAAGATTCAGATATTTTTGCACACACAATTTCTTTTAAATATATTCATTCTTCAGACTTTCAGGCATTTCATCATACATATTTAATCCTGTATACATTAAGCAATTTTGTGGTTATGTTTTTTCTCATGTGCTGCAATCTAATTCTATTAACATTTATGGTTCAATGATTATAACTTTTTTTACCAAATACTATTTTATCTTTAAAGTATTTAGGCATTTGGTCATTCATAATTTTATATTTACAAATTAACACATTATATAGCAATCGAATTCAGCTTCTCTCTCATTTGATTAACCTTTGCATATTTGCCTTACCTTAGTAAACAACTCATTTTTAATACCCTCTAGCTCGTTCAGGTTCCTTTCGTTGGCCAAATATAATACCGTGGAGCAGTATTCTAAATACTGCGCAACTATTGTTTTAAAAATGAGCCTTGCAGTGTTTTTACATAATTTATTAATCAATCTTCGAAAATAGTTTAAAGCGATGATCTTAGATTTCATAATGCTTTTGCAAGAATTTATTTAGAACCCCAAGAATTATTCTTACCCCTTGGAGAAAAGACCACAACACAAGACCAGTCTGCTATAGAGATGATCCTAGATTTCGTAACGCTTTTGCAAGAATTTATTTAGAACCCCAAGAATTATTTTTATCCCTTGCAGAACCGTCCACGATACAACACCAGTCAGATATAGAGGTGATCTAAATAACGTAATGCTTTTGCAATAATTTATTTTAAAACCCCAAGAATTATTCTTACCCCTTGCAGAACAGACCACGACACAAGAACAGTCTGATATAGAGATGATATTAGATTTTTTTACGCTTTTACAAGATTTTGGTTGGAAGTTAGAAACCCAACAATTATATTATTCTTGCCCCTTGTAGAATAGGCCACGACATACGACCATTCTGATATAGCGTACTTCCATCTTGTGCACGTATCCGTGTATAGTATATATCCATACTAGTGTACACAGACAAGAGCCGGGCATCTGCTAGGAGCATGGAGCGGCTATCTCTCCCGATAATTATTCACCGGCCGCGCGTCTCGCGTGCCCCTGCCTCCCCTGAACCCTCCCTGTCCCACCCACCACCACCTTCTCCCACCCATCGCCTACCACCCCCTGGATTTCTCTGGCGCAAAACGGAAACAGGGGTTGCGATCTGCGAAGAGGCAATCGGATAAGATCCCACTTTTGCTTAAAAGTTTTGTGTTGGACTAGAATGTTGCTTTTATGCTTAAAACAGATAAAAGTTAGGCCTTCGCTTGGTGAAATGTCTAATAGTTACTTCCCCAGTAAGTGTTTCAACACCATTTTATCTATTTCTTAAGTTGCTGTTTAGCTATTAAAAACTGGTGTATTTTTTTTTTTTTATAGTGAATACCTCACGAGAGTCCCAACTGCTCCCGTCTGGAGCCAGTGAGACTATGGCATCCCCAATTGGGGGATGTTGTGAGGCTGAAGGTAAGCGGGGAAAGGAAAGAGGAAGGTGGGGAAGTACCTGGCTATTCAGATCTAGTCACTAAACACGGCTAAAGCCATTTGGAGCAACGTTTCAATTCTGAATGGTGGTCTTACACCAGGGCGATAGTGGTAGTATCTTCCACTCTGGAACTTGCCGCAAATATACTATATATTATTTTAATTAATTAATTGTGAAATAACACAAATTAATCAAATAAAATTTATTTGCGCACGCCGGGTTCGAATTGGAGTTTCATGGAACACGAAAATGAACATTGAAATTTGCTGAATTGTTCAAATTTTATGAAAGAACCCATCCTTAGGACGGGTTGTTTCGGAGAATTTGAACAATTCATCAAATTTCAACGTTCATTTTCGGGTTCTGTGAAAGTCCTATTCAAGTTCTGTTATTATATCATTGTAGGCTAGTTGCTTGACAAAACTGAAATAAAAACAGAACTTGAAAAATCTTTCACAGATCATGAAAATGAACGTTGAAATTTGATGAATTGTTCAAATTCTCCGAAACAACCCGTCCTAAGGATGGGTTCTTTCATAAAATTTGAACAATTCAGCAAATTTCAATGTTCATTTTCGTGTTCCATGAAACTCCAATTCAAGTTCCGATATTATATCATATCAGTCTCTTGAAAGAATTGAAATAACAACGGAACCTGAAAAGAACTTCCACAGAACTTGAAAATGAACTTTGAAATTTGAAGAATTGTTCAAGATCTGTAAATGTTCCATTCAAGTTCTGTTATTATTCCAGTTCTGAGAAGCAACTGGCCCATAATGATACAATAACAGAACTCAAAAATAGGTACGAAAAGTATTTTCGCAGAACTCGAAAAGCAACATAAAATTTGATGAATAGTTCAAATCTGTCCTTAACAAATATAAAAATCAAAAACGTTAAACAAGTGGAATAAACAGAGAAGATTAAAAAAAATTGAAAACTATTGATTAAGTTCATGCCTACAATTTGAAGTCAAATATTAATGACAAATTTATAAAACCCTTTAAGTGAGCTGACATTGCAAAATTATTGCAGAAAATAGGTTAGTTAGGGAAGTTATATGATGAAAGCAGAGAAAAAACAGGTTTATTTAATAATCAAGTTTTGTAAAAAGGCAATGAAGAATGATGGCAACAAAGCAGGATGTTTTGAAGAGATGGTATTTTATTCTTTTTTAAATAACTATTCATTCATTCTACATACGTAATAAAACTTATATATTCAGAATCAGAGTGTGTTGACAAATATGAAAAAATATTGCTTATTGCCCTTTGTTACATTAACCACAGTGTTCCCTACTTACAGCCTTGACAAAGCTCGGATATTAGCGAAACCTATTACTAAAAATATGTATGAAACTAGGAACTTGTCCATTTTCAACAACAACAAAAAATAAGTCAACTAAAGGTCTAAACTAAAAACTTACCTTTTTATGCTGTCGTACCCTTAAATTAAATATACCATTCCTAAGAGAAAGTCCAGTTATATTCAAGTTTCCAATTATGTCCTAAATCCTGTATCTAAATTTCGCTAATAAACAATTATATAATATTAATTAAGTGTTAATCTCAAGTGACCTACCAGGTAAGCATTGTACTGTATATTATCTCCATAAATAGTTAAGTAATAACATAGATCACTGTAGAGATGTATTATAAGTTTGTACAGCGCCCTTGAGGTGATTTTGCACAATAACGGCGCTATACAAGTCATCCAATTATTATTATTATTATTATTAAATTATCTCTTATTCCATCCGGTGTTTGAATGAGTTTGTTCTGATATAGTACCTACTACTAGGTGTGGCGTGTGCAGTTTCCGGCAAAACAATCATGCCGTCTCCTTCAATAATGATTGTGACAGATATCTTTCCCTGACTTTTGCCAGGGATTGTGCTCTTGCGAACGCTGACTGGCGCGCAGGGTCTATTCTCACACAGTGCGTAATTCAATTTTTTGAACCGAAAAATTTGCTCTAGTTTGTTCGTTAGATATGATTTGAGATTTTCACAGCAAAAAGTATTATCGAGATTAATTTTTGGGTTATTATGCCGTGTTACACTTCCTCTTTCTGTAGTCAACGTTTCGGACAGCGTTACAATATTAGTTGTAAGTCGATAGTAACAAATCTTCATAATTTATTATTGCTCCGTTATTTATTTATTTGTTCATGTTCTCTACAAAACGCTATAAAAATAATAAAAAAATATTATCAATATGAATGTTTGAGTTTGTAATGCTTTTGCAAGATTTGGTTAGAACCCCAACAATTATATGATTCTTACCCTTTGCAGAATAGACCACGACACACCGCCAGTCTGATATAGCGATGATTTTAAATTTCGTAAAGCTTTTGTGAGAATTTGATTATAAGTTACAACCTTTGTTTTTTTAAGATTCAGATATTTTTGCACACACAATTTCTTTTAAATATATTCATTCTTCAGACTTTCAGGCATTTCATCATACATATTTAATCCTGTATACATTAAGCAATTTTGTGGTTATGTTTTTTCTCATGTGCTGCAATCTAATTCTATTAACATTTATGGTTCAATGATTATAACTTTTTTTACCAAATACTATTTTATCTTTAAAGTATTTAGGCATTTGGTCATTCATAATTTTATATTTACAAATTAACACATTATATAGCAATCGAATTCAGCTTCTCTCTCATTTGATTAACCTTTGCATATTTGCCTTACCTTAGTAAACAACTCATTTTTAATACCCTCTAGCTCGTTCAGGTTCCTTTCGTTGGCCAAATATAATACCGTGGAGCAGTATTCTAAATACTGCGCAACTATTGTTTTAAAAATGAGCCTTGCAGTGTTTTTACATAATTTATTAATCAATCTTCGAAAATAGTTTAAAGCGATGATCTTAGATTTCATAATGCTTTTGCAAGAATTTATTTAGAACCCCAAGAATTATTCTTACCCCTTGGAGAAAAGACCACAACACAAGACCAGTCTGCTATAGAGATGATCCTAGATTTCGTAACGCTTTTGCAAGAATTTATTTAGAACCCCAAGAATTATTTTTATCCCTTGCAGAACCGTCCACGATACAACACCAGTCAGATATAGAGGTGATCTAAATAACGTAATGCTTTTGCAATAATTTATTTTAAAACCCCAAGAATTATTCTTACCCCTTGCAGAACAGACCACGACACAAGAACAGTCTGATATAGAGATGATATTAGATTTTTTTACGCTTTTACAAGATTTTGGTTGGAAGTTAGAAACCCAACAATTATATTATTCTTGCCCCTTGTAGAATAGGCCACGACATACGACCATTCTGATATAGCGTACTTCCATCTTGTGCACGTATCCGTGTATAGTATATATCCATACTAGTGTACACAGATAAGAGCCGGGCATCTGCTAGGAGCATGGAGCGGCTATCTCTCCCGATAATTATTCACCGGCCGCGCGTCTCGCGTGCCCCTGCCTCCCCTGAACCCTCCCTGTCCCACCCACCACCACCTTCTCCCACCCATCGCCTACCACCCCCTGGATTTCTCTGGCGCAAAACGGAAACAGGGGTTGCGATCTGCGAAGAGGCAATCGGATAAGATCCCACTTTTGCTTAAAAGTTTTGTGTTGGACTAGAATGTTGCTTTTATGCTTAAAACAGATAAAAGTTAGGCCTTCGCTTGGTGAAATGTCTAATAGTTACTTCCCCAGTAAGTGTTTCAACACCATTTTATCTATTTCTTAAGTTGCTGTTTAGCTATTAAAAACTGGTGTATTTTTTTTTTTTTATAGTGAATACCTCACAAGAGTCCCAACTGCTCCCGTCTGGAGCCAGTGAGACTATGGCATCCCCAATTGGGGGATGTTGTGAGGCTGAAGGTAAGCGGGGAAAGGAAAGAGGAAGGTGGGGAAGTACCTGGCTATTCAGATCTAGTCACTAAACACGGCTAAAGCCATTTGGAGCAACGTTTCAATTCTGAATGGTGGTCTTACACCAGGGCGATAGTGGTAGTATCTTCCACTCTGGAACTTGCCGCAAATATACTATATATTATTTTAATTAATTAATTGTGAAATAACACAAATTAATCAAATAAAATTTATTTGCGCACGCCGGGTTCGAACCCGCGACCTTCGGAATGGCAGTCCAATGCGTTACCACTGGACTATGCCGGCCGTCATGTTAAATCACATCAAACGTAAAAAATAATAACAGAAACCAACAATTTATACCCTAAAGTCAAAACATGGCAAAAAGAATTCATTAATTAATTACTTCATTAATCGCTTAATTTGCAAGCATAACAAAGACAATGTAAAGACAACTAAATCGGTACTCAATAAAAACATTTAAAAACTATAACAGTCAGCCTCTCAACAGGAAACCCTTTTTAGAAAGACCGTGAAAACTCTGACGTTATTCTTATACATAACTAAATAACCATCGCGCCATTTCCCCGCATGGGTAGTCAGAGAGGACGGACCGCCAAACAACTCGGTCTTGGAACACACCCCTTGCCTCATTCACATTCATACATACTCTTCTATTATTCTGACTTTTGACTTGATATGGTCCGACTCAAGTATCTGATTCACTTGATCGTACCATGCCTTCCTCAGGCGTCCCGACTTCTTGACTTTTAATTTACGTCATCTCTTTACACTCCTCTCTTTGTTCATACGCTCTACATGCCCAAACAATCTGAGCGTCCCTTTTTTAATCTTACTTATTGCGCTTATTACATCAGCCTTGTTTAATTTGTTAATATCCACAGTTCTCACACGATTATACATAGTTTTATCACACATAACCCTCAGGGATCTCATTTCTACAGCATTTAGTCTACCATCATCCTTCCTCTGCTAGATCGGCGCCTCACTGCCCATACATAAAGGTAGGTACCAGCACTCCATTGTGGACTGCTAGCTTCGCTTCTTTGGACATTGTTTTTTTGCTCCAACCGCGTTTAGTCCTCCGTTAATGTACTAGCCTCCATTTATCCTTTTTCAATTTCTCTTTCAGCCCTCCTATATCTCGTAAACATGGTTCCAAATACAAACTAATAAAAAAAAAATTAAACTAAAAATATTTAGTACGGATTATTTCACAGAATTTGAATAATCCAACAAATAACAACGTTGATTTTCAAGTTCTGTGAAAGTCCTATTCAAATTCTTTCATCATATCGTTATGGGCCAGTTGCTTCACAGGACTGAAATAATAACAGAACTTGAATGGAACTTTCACAAAACTGTTGAGATTTGATGAATTGTTCAGATTCTATGAAACAAGTCCTTAGGACGGGTTGTTTCACAGAATTTGAACAATTCTTAAAATTTCAACGTTAATTTTCCAGTTATGTGAACGTTCTATTCAAGTTCTGTTATTATTTCAGTTCTGTGAAACTATTGGCCTAAAATGGATATATCTTGAATAACTTTCACAGAACTTGCAAATTAACTGTGAAATTTGATGAATTGTTCAAATTCTGTGTAGTCTGATAAGGTTTATTTTCTTATTATCAGTTCCAAGTTTGAAAATTGAAAGTTCATTAAACGCATTACGTAGGAATATCATTACATCACCCATGCACCGATAACCAAAATTATGTTGTAATAATTTTTCGCGGCAGCATTAACATCGAAATCACAGTTTTGTTCATTTCGCAATAAAAGCCATACTTTAGACGGTAGGTGTATCTTAACATGACATCATTGAAGGCTTTGATCAGAAGGGGTAGTTAGGTAGGAAACTGTTGAGAATGTGTACATTGAACACGACGTCAAGTATATGTAGGAAGGTACCAAGTACCAAGTAAATCAAGAGAAACTATTGAACATTCAGGCCACACAGTGGACACGCCTGGGTGTATTTAGGTAGGTGGGGTAGGTACTAGGTACGGAGGCTGTGTTCCACTATAATATCCCAGCGATCTGCTGTTCGTAGCGAGTAGCAACCCTTGTCAAAGGAGCCAGCGTCGGCCGGACGGCGTGACGTCACCGGTCCGTAAACCGCTGGCCGCGATCAAAGGACGGCCGCGATCCCGAGAAAGGGGGTGGTTGGGGGGAAACGTGAGGTTGGCGGTGGGGGGAGGGGGCGATCGATCCCCCCCACCCCCCTAATCCAACCTGTTCGCCATTATTGACCCTCCATGAATAGTTTATGTGCCCACCCCTGCGCTAATCCCGCTCCTTATTTATGTACCGGACCGGAGATGCGAGGCGGTCCAGCCACCACCCAACATCCACCCACTCAACCTCCCAACCACCCCCCTCCTTGCCCATCTCCCTCGGGCCCGAGGACACCTATCTGAAACGGGCGGCAGCAGCGAATGGCGGCCAAATTTTAATTACCATATGAATTTATTTACGTGCTTGGGAACCTCGTTTACCTTTCGGACGGACAGCGAAAATGATTATTGTGCCTTAAATGAAATTCGCAGCTCTTAATCGCTTTGAAACCTCCGCCCGTCAAACAATGTGTCAATTTTGTATATTCATGAAAGCAAACAGGCACAAGTTTACTAATATTCCTCGTTAAGAACTGGCGAATTATGGCGATGCCATACGTAGTAATGCAAAATCATGTGTTTTTGGTTTGAAAATTTGGTCGCCTAGAAATGTTTCAGATGCTTTGATTAAATACTGCGAGTAGAATACATCTTGACCTTTGAAACTATCGAGTATTTTTTAGATAAGTCTTTTTATAAGCCCAGAAAAAAATAATGTATAAGGCCTATGAAAACTGCTTTAAAGTTGAAAATCTCTTACTTACGAACCCATTTTCTGTTATGATTTTATTGTATAATGTGGAAAATTAAGTTATTTATAAAATGATCGAAAAAAAATTAAATATTTATGCCTGAACATCCACAAAATAAAATAAAAGGCACTTTATGGCCATGTTTTTTTCTTGCATAAATCAATACAGGCGGATGGTGTTAAGCGGGAATTTAAACCTTATCGCCATCTACGTAAGGGTTGTTATTGATAGCTTCTCAATTTACAATATAACACGACGTAGTGCATCGCCTTAATATACTGTTGAGTGTTGAGTGTTCAGGGACGTACTTGACTAACTTCAACCAGTAATGAAATTTTGGACTTCGGTGACATTTTCAATTTTTTTTTCAAAACCATAAAACAACAAAAAACCATCCAACCCCCACCCCGACACAAACTGTCCAATACCTACTAACTTTTTATGCTTTGATTACATCGGTTACAATAAGTCAATTTCCTTCCTTAACACCCTGTATAAATATAGAAGCAAACCAATAATTTGCCAAAGTTTAATAACTAAAGAACATACTTTCTTTATTACACTAATCGTAAATCGGGTTATCATATAACTTATCATTAGATTAATTGAGTTATTCGAGGTATTTCAAACTGCAACTTGACCCTGTTTTAAACAGACTGATTACTGGTAACTACCTACCGCCGATTTACTGATTAATAATGCCTTCGTAGGGAAAGGCTGTTCAGTGAAAAATTAATTCCTCCCTATTAAAAAAATGGTTTTCGAAATTGAAATAACCCACAAATTTTAAAGTTTTGAAAGATGTGCTGATTATTAGTTGAACGATGAATCTGTAAAAAAATTTGTGTTTCCATAAAACTAAAATTGAGTGTCCAAAAGGAAGAAGGAGATGGTTTGAAATGGATGTATACGGGAATGTATTAATAGGCATAAGTATGCCAAATATTTAATGAAGCGTGACTTATTTAAAATAAACCAAAAATCTCTATACAAATGTCTTAAGTAGCATTCAAAGAATACTGTGAATTCATTTCATACCTGTTACATAACTAATACATGTTATATAACTAATAGCTAATGAGTTTTTGATAACTGTTGGAACATACTTTTATAACTTTCGGAGCATACTTTTATAACTTTAGAGCGTACTTTCATAACTTTCCGAGCATACTTTTATAACTTTCCGAGCATACTTTTATAACTTTCGGAGCATACTTTTATAACCTATGGAGCATACTTTTTTAACTTTCGAAGCATACTTTTTTTAACTTTCGGAACATACATTTATAACTTTTGAAGCATACTTTTAAAACTTTCGTAGCAAACTTTTATAACTTTCAACGAATACTTTGCGATTTTTTTCTATCCAGGAAATTAGATATAATTACATTTTCAATTTTTAAAAATAACAATTTTTTTAAGAACGTAAAACTTTTAAGTGTTCACTTTCATGTTTTATTTCGGTAGGAATTCGGAATGCGGGGTCTTAACTAAGTAGGTACCCATATCCCATTTTTTTTTAACAATTTGAAAATGACCTTGAAAGTCGAATAATATTTTCGAAATTATACTCGTAAATAGTGCAGGAAACGACTGTTTAAAACACTTGCACAAAAATAAATAGAAAGTAAAAATATTATTGAATTTGATCCACACAATAATAATTCAAAATATGTACGTGGATACAGAATATAAAAAAACCAAAATATTTTTTTTCTTTCTTGAATTTGATCCATACAGTATGTAGGGACAAAATATAAAAAATTCAAAATATTTTTTTCTTTCAACCGACAAAATACTGTTAATGTGTATAAAAATATTCCCCTACTTGATGAAAAAAACTTCAATAAGGTATGTTTATATATTGAAATTGATGTACTAAATATATCAACAACATCGGAGTATTTGTTTCCTAGCTGTTGAATCCGTCGCTCAGGAGTATAATCATAAATAAACCAATCACAGTGTAATATTGGGACTTTTATGTAGAATTGTTACAATAATATGATAGGTACTGTCTTGTAACTGACCTGCTTGGAGAACAAAAAGAGATTACATATAATAAATCAGGGGTATCAAAGAATTAACGATACTATACAAACAGGTTACATCGGAAATGATTATACGATCAGATAATTTTTTTAAATTTAATGACCAAAGTGCGTTATCATAATTTAGGCATTATCTAGGAATGTCTATTTTAGAATTTACACAAAAAATTATTTTGGATTCTTTCAATCGCATGTGAATGAACTTCATAATTTGGGGACCAAACCGTGGAATTGTATTCTATATAACTCCTTACTAGTGACATATATAATGTTTTAAAAGTATTTACATTATTGAAATCAATAGACATCGCTACTATATTTCATGACAACATGAAAACATGTTGTAAAGAAAATCCCTCAAAAGCTGCAAACATATTTAACACCTTCTTTGCGAACGTAGGGGAAAATCTTGCCAATCTCATTCATACTGACCCAAATATAACATTTCCAGACTGTAGTATTGATACTGACAATAATATAGCAATATTCCAAGTCACCACAGAGAACGAAATAATATCAATTATAAACGGTATGCAAGGAGGTTCTGCCCCGGGTTTTGATGGAATAACAGTTAATATTTTAAAAAATATTAAAAATCAAATTTCTAAACCGTTAAAACACATAATAAATGTAAGTTTCCAAAGCGGAGTGTTTCCATCAATCTACAAACAAACTACCATTACTCCAATATTTAAATCTGGTAACCCAGAAGAAGTTAGCAATTACCGACCCATATCAGTAATCTCGAACATAGCGAAAATTTTTGAAAAGATAGTTAAAAAAAGGATAAACCAATTTGTAAAATGTAATAAATTAATTAATGAAAATCAGTTCGGTTTTATGGAAGGTAGAAGCACTCAGGATGCAATTGCAAAATTAACTAGTCTTGTTCATAATTCATTAGATAAATCATTAAAATGCATTGGAATTTTCATAGATCTAAAAAAAGCTTTTGATAGCATATCACACGACAAACTTATAAGTAAATTAAGAAACATTGGATTAAGTGGTACAGCTATAGAATGGATAAAAAGCTACCTTTTCAAACGCCCTCAAGTCGTAAAAATCAACGATGTACTTAGTCAACAAAAAACAAGTCACTTCGGCATACCTCAAGGTACAGTCCTGGGACCGTTACTGTTTATCATTTATGTAAATGACATATTCAATCAAAGATTAAATGGAAAAATAATATCTTATGCTGATGACACTGTCATAATAATTGAAGGTACTGATTGGAATAATGTTAATAACTTAGCAAATACTGATATTAATATACTGAAAAATTGGTTCGATAAAAACCCCCTCTCATTAAATACTGAAAAAACAAAATGTATCCCATTCTCTATCAACCAATTTAAATCAATACCAGAATTAAAAATTATAATACATCAACTTAAATGTAACAGAACTAATTGCAATCAAGAATGTTCTATACTTAGTATAACTTCTGAAATTAAATATCTTGGTATATATATAGATCAACATTTTAAATGGAAAAAACAAATTTGTGAACTTGTCAAAAGAATTAGAAAATGTATTTATATATTTATAAGACTTAGAAATATTCTTAGACTAGAAAACCTAAAAAGAGTGTACTATGCAATTGTACAATCTATATTACAATATGGTATTATTGGCTGGGGAGGAACTTATAACAATATATTAAATCCACTTAAAATAGTTCAAAGATTGATAATTAAAGTAATATTGAAAAAACCATCCAAATTTTCTACTGAGATTCTCTTTTCAATATTCAATGTACCCACAATAGACAATATATATAAAAAATATTCAATTCTACAAATTTATAAAGAAATACAGTTAAATAACTTACAATTCAATTCATCAGCAAGATATCAAAAAACTATCAAAATCCCAAAACTTAATACAAAGCACACACAAAATACCTATCTCTATCTAGGTATAACATATTTTAACATCCTTCCATTATATCTAAAAAATATTGAAGATATTCAGGAATTTAAAATATAATTTAAAAAAATTACCTAAAACTACTATAAAAGTCCATATCTTACTCTTATTATTATTTCCTTCAAATCTTGAAACTGTATTATTGATAAATCTTGCCTATTTCTTACTTATCCCTTTGGTTTTGCAAATATATTATTTACTTACTTACATGATTCCATATAATTGAGCTAGGATTCACTCACCAAACACAAGAGCCTCGTCTCTTTATGGTGAGGAAAAGCTTTTATTATTTACCTTGATAACACTGTATAATATGTATAATTGTATATTTATTGTAAAAAACATACAAATATTAAATAAAAAAAGAATAAAAAAACTTTAAAATAAATCCCAACATTTTCAAAGCTTTATTGGTTAGTAATTCTATATGCTTGATAAAGTTGAGTTTCGTGTCAAACCAAATACCTAAGTCATTAATTTCCGAGACCGATACTAACGACTTATTGTTAATAGAATAATTAAAAAATATCGGATTCTTTATTCCATAAAACATCACAATTTAACATTTGATTATGTTAAGTTGCAAGCGGTTATCATGACACCATATAATAAATCTCAACAAGTTATTTGATAATATGTGGCAATCGTTAATGTTTCTGACTGCTTTGAATAATTTCAGATCATCTGCAAACATTAATACTTGAACATCATTGAAAATATATTACACATCATTAACAAATAATAAAAACAGGATTGGACCTAAATTTGACCCTTGGGGAACACCACTCGTAGCAGTGAATTTGTATGAAAATGTACCATCAATTTTAACAGCCAGTAATCTGTTGATCAAGAAACTATTAAACCACTTATATAGTGAACCACCTATACCGAATTTATGCTGTTCATTCAGCAATAACTCATGATTAACTTTATCGAACGCCTTACTAAAATCGGTATAAATAGAGTCAACTTGACATTTATTAGACATGGAATCAGATATATATTTTTGATACATTAACAAGTTATTAAGGGCAGATTTCAGTAGAGAAACCATGGTGTTTAGGAGTAATAGGAAAGTATTTTTTTTAATAAGATTTTTTTCAAAAACTTTAGGAATTGTTGATAAAAGGCACACCGGTCTGTAGTTAATCACATCGTGTTTATCGCCTTTTTTAAAAATAGAAGCTGAATTTCCATTTAGTATGAAAACATCCCGTTCGTAAAGACTGATTAAACAGCAAATATAAAGGATACGATAGATTGGTAGCACAATTATTCAAAAATACAGGTGGTATTTTATCTGGTCCACCACTTTTGCTTTGAGCTAGTAATTTTAGTTCAGTCAATATATCATTATATTCTATGTGGATAAACGATAAATTAAGATTATGATCAGTCGTAAAATTTGATGCTGTACTAGCAGAAACTGGTGTATCACATTCACAAAATTAGCAAAAAGGTCAGCGATACTGGCGTCTTTGGTCTTTTTACCTGCATATTCCAAGTTAGCGGGTATACCAAAGTTGTTATTTTTCATTTATTTATTTATTGTATCTCACTATACATAAAACACTTTTTTTTCTCATAAAAATCAACCTCACTAGGACCGTGCCTGTATCGAATTATTATTAAATTTAAACAAAAATTAAATGGAGTTCTACGAACTAAGCACAAAAATAATTAATAATTAATTAACATATTGTTATATCTATACCTTTACTTGCAGATTTAGTGTGTTGCGAACTCTAGATAAAGTATAAGGTTCTTTACAATAATTTCATGTATTTACGTTACTATTTATTTATTTAACGCCCAGAGGGCTTTTACATGGTTGGTAGTATAATTTTAATTTGACAGATATTTTGAAACATAAAATTACATTTGATATAAGCTATGCAACAAGTCATACAAACACAAGAAACAAAAAGAGAAAATTACAGCTATTTGTAGGTTTACATGATGTGTTTAGGAGTATTGTTGAAATAAATGTTTTAAATGATCCACAAAACTTGCCAAGTTGGTATTGAATATGTTACAATAAATATAAGTCTGAATTTATCTACACTGTTCATTACCAGAGGGTTGCTAATTCTCTGTTTCTAGAAGTCTGACAAGGATACCCCACAGGCAATTGCTACACTCTAGCGACATCTGTCGGACTCTGGAGTAAGCTTTCTGACTAGTGCCATCTATCGATTGAATACCCAACTTATTACCATACATCACACATATCTTTTCTATTTTCCGACGTGAAGTTAAATCGAAATCAATCAGTGGACGAGGGGTAAGGCTCTTGACTACCAAGTTGGAGGTCGCGGGTTTGATTCCCGGCGTGCGCAAATCATTTTATTTATTAATTTGTGCTATTTTACAAAATACGCATTTAAGAAATTAATGTATAAAGTATATTTGCGGCATGTTCCAGAGTGGAAGATACAGTATCGCCCCGGTGTAAGACCATCATTCAGAATTGAGACATTGCTTGAAAGGGCTTTGGTCGCGTTTGGTGACCAGATCTGAATCCCCCTCCCCAATACCTTTAGCCTAACAATTTGGGATGCCATAGTCTCACTGGCTCCAGAGGGTTGGGAGCAGTTGGGACTCTTATGCGGTTTTGCAGATAAAAAAATGAATATTATTATTTATTCATCGCTAACCATAATCCAAAACGCATAATGGCTTGGCAACAAAGAAACGCATAAGGTATACTCAATCATAAAGTCCCGCGGGATGGACGATGGGAAGACACGCAATAGGGAATTAATTGGACGGATTCGGTTCAAATAAAATGTAAAAATATGGCATTTTGATCGATTTGCATGTCTGATAAGGTGGCCGGGTCTGCCGTACGAAGGTAGCCGTTCGTTTTTTGTGGTCTTTCCTATGCAGATGATGATTATAGCATTATAGGCAGACTGTTATTATGCAAAGTAATCTGTCACTCTGGGAGCCGGAGTAGCATGGGTAAGGGGCACAAAAGAAACACGTCACGCGATATGGCAAAATGACTTTAAGTGGCAATATTGTGTTATGTCTAAACGCGGATGGATTTGGAGCGAAAGTGTTCTACGTATTTATGCTTTTCATTTCTTTGTATTTTGTAGGATTAATTTTAGGCTTTTTTTAATCAGGAACGACACTAAGAATTGTTAAAATTTAACAAATATGTTCATTTAGAGAGACTACATAATTTGAAACAGATTGACTTAGATTCTTAATATATACCTCTCGATACACGGTGTCCGGTAATTCGCAACGGAAACTGATGAAACTACGCCAATTACACTATTACTACAATTATCTGATATCAAAATTTTACCACCTACATGTAAAAGCCCTCTGGGCGTTTAATAAATAAATGAATAAATAAATAAATAAATCAATCAGTAAATAAATAAATTAATTAATAAATAAAGAAATAAATAAATTAATAAATAAATTAACAAATTAACAAATTAACAAATTAACAAATTAACAAATAAATAAATGATTGAATAAATAAATAAATAAAATAATAAATATATAAAGAAATAAATAAATGAATGAATAAATAAATAAATTAAAAATAAATAAATAAAATAAATATTGAAAACCCCAAAAAGAGTTTTTGTTTTTTTCGGAGCATTCTGATTTTTTTTTTTCAATTTTTTTTACAACTAAATGGTAAACATAACTTTTAGAGCGGGATCTACGCTTCTAAACATTTTAAAAGACATTAAACATCTGATATTAACGCACTAACTATCGTTTTTTTTCAAATTTCACAATAGTATTTCAATTTCGGACTCGGCTTACTTGAAAACAAAAAATCAATTCAAAAAAGTAATTCCATAAATTCGACTCCAATGCTGGTTTAGATTCGCCAGTTAACACCCTGTACAAGAATTTTTTCAGAACTCTGGGTCTATAATTATTATTAATAAATCGATTTTGAAAAATGAATACAAAAACAGAAAGATCTAAACGCCTACTGAATATGATTAGAAAGGGAGTTGTGCAAAAATCAATGATAGAGGGAGCGCGTTAATATTAAAAACGATTAAAATTAATAGGCGTAAGCGACTGTTAACAAAATATTTAAAAAAAATACGACATATTTGAAATAGTGCAAAAACACTGTAAATTTTTTAATTCATATAATATGTTAAATAACAAAATCAGATGTGTTTTTCATTACATTTTCAGCACGGCATCTGAATAGAGATTATATTAAAAATTTGCATGTATTTTTTAAAGAGCTCATAAACATTATCAGCCTCACCAAAAAACATAGTGTAAATATTAAGGGTCGCGTCAGATCAGGTCAGTGAAAACATGACTAATTACCGTGGCGTTTGTTCTGTTAAAACGGTTTTAAACCATGCTCAAGGCCGGCTCTACCGCACTAACGTTGAATGGGTGTGCAAGAATCTAATTAGTAAGGCGGAAAGTGTTCAAGGGAAGTAGGTATGTTATGTGTTGGTATAAATTCAAAATGCGGGATCTTAAATAAAATGAAAAAATAAAACAGTATCGCTAAATTGTTATAGACAATTTGAATTGTAAATTTAAATGTCATCCCATGATGGATTTAACCTCCTCCACAAATGCTCTTCAATGGCTGCGGTTTCTCGCCATCCACCTCAAGTCCTCGGGCTTTCTCATCCAGGTCCTTCCACGCAGTCAAGCCATCTCTTCCTCGGTTCGCCTCTGGGTCGCTTCCACTGGTCTATCTAATCTACCCATTTAATTAATTTTTACATGTCCTGTCATCTGGCATTCTTTCTACATCCCGTTTGCCCAGCCAATCGCAGTCTTAACAGATTCGCGCCATCGTCGACCCTAGTGCAGTGTGAAACGTATGAAAACGCTAATCAAATTCGAATGAATTGAATTGTGACGTTCGAATTCGAATTTCGAATTTCGCTAGTCAAAAGAGCCAAGGTGCTGGGCATTGTACAGGGTTTTCCAATAAGAGGTGTTATTTTGATATTCAATCGTAAAAGATCAATGGTTTCGTTACTTGTGTGGCACGTAGCGCCGTCTTGTTGAAAGTAAACGTTGTCCAGATCAATACCATCCAATTCCGGCCATAAAAAATCATTAATCATCTCTCAATAGCGCAATCCATTCACCGTAATTGTTGCTCCAGCCTCATTTTCAAAAAAGAAAGGTCCAATGACTCCGCCGGACCACAAACCGCACCAAACAGTCACACGCTGAGAATAGAGAGGCTATTCAACAATAATTCTTGGGTTTTCCGAGCCCCAGATGCGATAATTTTGCTTGTTGACGAAGCCACCGAGGTGGAAATGGGCCTCATCACTCAAGATGATTTGCATTTGATTCACTCAAGTGAATTTTAATAATTTCAATGGGTTGTAGAGGCATGTATCGTTCCATTTTTATCAATGACGTAGTTTTTACTTGTCAAATGTCAAAAAATGACAGCTTCAAAAGTAACATTTACCGAAATAGCGGGCTATTCAAAATAACATATCTTATTGGAAAACCCTGTAGCATGTATTAATGTGAATATTTTATTAAAATTATTTATTATTAGCAGATATATAATATAATATTATTATTAGCAGATAACTCGCTGCCGCGGCTGTGACTTGTTTTTGACTCGCGCTTCATATATATCATAGTGAGAATATTATACAGTAGCGCGGTCGGATGTGAATTTCAGACTTGTTTACATGTACTGTACTAACAGTTCTGTATCGGATCATAGAGGGCACCACTTCCGTTGGCCTCAGTCCGAGGCACGACATATTTACGCGCAGGGCCGGCCCTGAGCCCAACGGCGCCTGGCACGAGTGAAATTTTGACGTCCCTTATGAACACCAGTAGATGCCTAGGTAGGCGATAACTGTAATTAATAATATTCCGATAATTTTTTTTCTGTTTAGCGCTGTTTTTGTATAGAGCGATGTCATTCTCCAGAATTTGGCTGAATTTAAAGGGGCTTTAAAAACAAAATTATTTAAAAAATCGTACCATTCATAAATTTTAACTTCTTTTCAATATGTTATAATAAGCCATATTCTAAAACTTCCAGTAATTGTTTGGTTTCGGTTGTCTCCTTATTGTACCTTTTTAAAGTGTCTGCTCAGAAAATTCTCATTTCTGAGCACAAACTGCCTCCTGTTTTATATTATGTTTTAGTTTTAATATTCTTGTTTTGTCCTGTCCTGCTGTTATTTTTATTCTAAGTTTTATCATCACTTTGTATAAACAGTGTATTTTGTGTTATAATATTAGATCTGTATTGGGTAAGGCACACTGTAGGAATAATTTTAAGAACGACTAATACTGTATTACCATTTTTTAAGTTTGTTATACGAGTAGTTAAGCGCGCGAAGTGAAATGACACTAAACTGCGCTATATAAATGCCATGTTATTATTATTATTATTATTAGGAATGTTAGGTGTTAGGTGTTAGGTACATATTGTCAGCGCCTTGGCGCCTTAACAATTCGGCGACCGGAGCGGAGTGCTCTAATTGCGCCCGAATAGGGCCGGCACAAGTCTAATAATACTAATAATTACAGATAGATATATTTCATATGAATTTTAAACTAGCTTAGCTAAATATCTCCTTTATCATGCTCTGTATAAATTTCGCCTAGCTGCCTTCATAAATTACAACAGAATTAATAAATAAAGCTAACTACGGGTTAGTTCTAAACAAAATTGAATATTTTTTTTACATAAATTGATGATTTACTGCAATGTAAAATGTTGTGGATAATTTTTATTGTAATGTAATAAATCCATTGGATTATTAACTTTCTAAAACATATTTTCTTCGATATTATTCAAAAATTATGTGAGCAGAAACGATCTTTTTGAAGAAATCTCGTATAATATGAGGCGATCCAAAAAATAGATAAATTTTTTTGGCACGAAATATTCCTCGTCAAAACTCACTTTTTTTAGTGGCGTACCTGCCGCTTAGAAATATAACTACGGCGGAATTTCTTCGGTGAGTTATGAGAGGTTCCAGTTTTGGTCGCCGTGAGGTCGCAAGTAAATTTTGTAACGGTATTTCAGTATGAAATCGGGTCTTATTTTTCAAGTTTTAATTTTGGGGCCGGTCGCCTGCAAACCGAAATGAACCTTACGGTCGGTTGAAATGGTGGGACATAGTGGTCGTTTTTACCTGCAGACCCCCGATTTATTTTTTTTGCATGAAGGCTATGCAATATTTACCCGAAACATACGATTTGAATTGGACCAATCAGAGGGCCGAAATGTCCAGACGATAGCATAATAAATTATTCACTACGAAAAGAGTTTGAAATACTAAGATCACGGTGACTTGATTTGTTTCGGCGTTGTTTACCTTTTTTCTGTGAAAAAAAGAGTGCAGCAATATTCAACAAATATACAAAAAACTATTAGTTTAGCAATTTTTTAGTATCACAATATCTCCAGTCTTCCAAATTACGTATTTTAAGCAGTTTTTTGTTGTCGTTAAAGTCGCGTTTAAAATGTGACGTGTAAATTAACGGAAGTGGAGATTGTATCCTTGTCAGGTGTCATCCGGGCTTGGGGAAGAAAGAACCCAGGGGCAGAGGGGGAGGTGTGTGGGCAGAGTGCAGCGAGTGGCCTTTCTGGGGCTCCGGTGTATTTTACGTCGATAATCCACCATTATACCACCCGCGGCCATACTTCACAGTGGCATACCGTGACTTTTTTTCTGTTTCAGCGACATTTTGTACTTTTTGTTTTACTAATTTTATCTCAATCGCAAGTTAGGAAGTTGGAAACAAAAAAGGATTTTTTTAAGTTTTTTTGTGAAGCAGATAATTTGTGATTTGACATTATAATTTAAAATAAAACAATCACTTTTGTCAGGGCGCGTTTTATATCGGCATAAAATATATCGGCTCGTGTCAAAGAACACCTAATGCTGCGTATAAACTGGCGGGAAAACCCGCGAGCGAACCACGAATTATGGGAAAGGAACCAAGCAACCGCAATCGGCATTTCGCACCATATGTGGTTGTTTCGTACCTCTGCCGTAACTCGTGGTTTGGCTCGCGGTTTATTCCTACTGTTTTACGCAGCCTGAATAATAACGGTTGCTCAGAATTTTTCAACCACGTCATAGAGTCAGAACTCATATTAAAAACAAACAGATGACAAACAGCTTACTGCATAAAAACGGAATGGGAATCAGACTTGATAACTTAGAAGCATTAGAGGTACGGAAAGCCAAAAACATTAACCATACAAACCTAAATGAATGATAAAATATTGTCTTCAGTGAAATCTGTAAGGGACCTCGTGGTTACATTTGATCCCAAACTTACCATACAGATCATGTAGTGAAGTTGGCATCATAGTGATACGAACTTCTTGGATTTGTGATAAGAACAAGTAAACAATTTTTCAAGCCCGAAGCAATGATATTGATGTTTCACTGCATTATAAGGTCAAAACTGGAATACTGTTCTGCTGTTTGGGCCCCATACCAACAAAAATACATAGAATTACTAGAACAAAATCGAAAAAGGTATCTTTGTACGAGGATGCAGAGTACCCGCGATTCACATATCACACGGATTTCCAATCTAGGAGTAAAAGCATAATATATTTATAACACATAACATTGTAGATTTTAGTTTATTATAGTATTTATATTGTCCTGACGAAGCTATTGTTGTAGCGAAACCTGGTCAGCATTAAGCATAAAAATAGTGTTAACAAAGTTTATTTTTTAGATTTTTTTTTAAATCGTTGTTTAGTAAATATTTTTTTTAATAATATTTTAAATTATATTTTACGTGTATCACAAAATAATGTTAAAAAAAATAAAAACTAAACTTTAACTCCCTCCAAACACGACGTCTAATTTTTGATCAAATCCTAATGATTAAAATCCTAAATGATGGTCTGGACTCACCAGAACTCTCCTCACCAATTTGCATATTCCGTCTAGATCAACCCTACAATCTGATTTATTTTATTTACCCTCGTGTAGAACACATATTATAAAAATTCCCAATTCCTCGTATATGTGCACAATATAATGCAAAACTTCACAGCATTGACATTTTTAGTAATAACCTAAAGAAATATCTATATGAAGTAATGCGTACGATCGATTATTAAAATGAGAGCATAAAATGCATCGGGAGCATCTCTTATCCTCTTCCTATATTCCTCTTCCCCTCCCCCTCCTATAACCCAAAATTTATTTTAAGATATTAAAACATCATTTCCAATGAACCTTAGCATAAGAAACTTCCGTGGCTTGACTTCAGTTCCCTTGTATATTTTGGAAAAGCTGTTGGTTTCTTACAAATAAATAAAATGATCAAAGATAAACAAAACATAGAAAATAAAACTTAAAGATCTTACACATAGCAGGGAGTAGTAAGTTCGTAAATAACCTTTCGATTAATTTTTTTCTAGTACACATTTACTAAATTAACCAGTGAATAAGTATAATAGCATTAAGTATCGTTATCTGGATGAACCGAGAAAACAAGGAAGAGAAAAAGAGGACGATAAGTGATAAGTGCTATGGGAATCAAGTGTTGAGTCTTATTAAAAATCGTACTACGGAAAAGCGTATGTATAAGATACGATTTATGAATATTAATGAAAGGTAACCGGATAAAACAGAACAGTGGCAAAACAGAACATGATAAAACCAATATCTCTGTTATGTTATTTGTTGTCATGCAATCTTAATGAAATAAAAATAATAAAAATGTTTATTTCAGCTGGATAGAGCGGTGTGTGCAATGCTCTGCCTGCCATAAAAGTTTACATTTAAGTTAATACATAAAAAATCGATACAGAAATAAATAAAAATGAACACATTTGGACTTTATGGTGGCTTGAGTGAAATTCTCCATCTCTGGTGTAGAGGCGTTCCCTGCCACTGGGCAACGGCCTGGACAAGAGTGTTGTCCGATCTCTGGTAGCGCTGACTCGTCCCGGCTATTCTGTGTCGCATCAAAGCAGCGAACCCATGCACCCTAACACATAAGAAGTGTGTTCCAAAGATTTGTGTGGCAGTCCATATTCTCTGCTTACCTGCAGAAATGGCGTTCTGGTAATAATTTGGTTACTCGGCCAAGTTACTCGCCACCACTCCACTGGCCAGGAGAACGTATCGCCATGCTGTTCCAAGTTCCAAGGCGGGTGGTTGACAGCGGCTCGCGTGTGAAGCCGCTCTAATGTATGTAGGACGGCGAGTACCTCAGCCGGCATAGTGCACTGGGATAGGGCGGGGGGTGGGGGGGGGGATCTTCCAACCACCCCAAACCTCCCCCACCCCGCCAAGTGCCGCAGGTATCGGCTGATAGTTAGCACTTTTGTAGCCGAATACAGTGTGACTGGAAAAACGAATAACCTTTCTGGTTGATTTTTAATATTAACACTGAATACTCAACAGCCAAAGATAACTCTTTGGTAGGTACTTTCTATATCTAATTTCTCGCTACTTCACTCCCCCCTCTTCCCTTTCCTTACAAACTTTATTTGTTTTATTAATTTTTTCTACGATATTACAAGAAATTGTCTGCTTCTTTATTTTATTTATTACAAAATAATGCATTACAAAATAATAAGTTATAATGTATCATTCCCAGTGAGCTTACAAAACTCATTTCGGACAGCAAGACAACATTAGATTAAAGACAAGACAACATAGATACATTAAAATAAATAAGCGCAGAAGTTATTTTGGAGTTAAGAAAGAATGTGTCGGTCATATTAATAAAACTGCTGAGGAAATAGCTTTTAAGAGCTTTTGCCAATGTTTTTTTGTTCGTTGCCGGAAGTTTTAGATTTAGATTGCTTCATTTGTCTCTGAATATTTTTCGTAATATTTCATATAAACAAAAATACGATATTTCGTACTTACGTGTTTTATTTTATATCTGGGAAAACCATTTATTTATAAAGATCGTATTTGTTGTACCCCAAAATCTAAGGAAGGAAATTTTGATATGAAATCCATTTTTTTAAAGCATACCATAAATTTGTATTGATTTTATAGTCCTTCTGGCTCCGGGCAGAGTGTTTTTAAGTTAAGACCGTAATCGTTCGAATAGTTTGCGATTTATATAATAAACTTTGCATTGAATGGCTTTAACCGTGTTTAGTGAACTGATTTGAAAAGAAAGACATTTCTCGATTCCTTCTTTCATTTCTTTTCCCCCTCCCCATTTGCTTTAGCGTCACAATGTACCCCAATGGGGTATTTTCACAAACCATGAATACCGATAAAAATGTGTGGAGGATTTAAAGTTTATTTTTCTGATTCTGATCAACACACTAAGAACTGTAAGAAGCGTTATTATCATTAATTGGTGATTGATTTTAAAAGCCTATCTAAAACAGTACATTCGTCAACGGTTCGAACTGGCTACAACGTTATTATGATGTAGAAGCGCTGCCATGACTTCAAAAACGCCATTTCGATCTCATCCATCCGAAGGCTGCAGTTTTCTTCAAATCATTAGCCATATCATATGTGGGCGATCTTTGCTTCTCTTTCCAAAAATTGATCTATTATTTGGCCGTGATCAAATCAATATATTTTCGAGTCACCCTGTAAATGATGGTTTATTCCATGTTGATACAAATTAGTAAGCCGCTCTCAGTTATGGTTTGGAGGACAGAGTTGTGGGGGGAGAGGGGGTGGATTTCTTGCGAATTAGCCGTCTGCATCATTGATCCCTGCGGTCCGTACATATATTAAAAGTTTTGGGATCATTTGAGATGGTTTGCCCCCTATAATTATTTTATCGCCGGAAGTCATTGCTCCTCATAAATATGCAATGGATTCCAAATGATCCCGGTGCTTTATTGCAATAATGTTTTGGCAATCATTGAATTTCTTTATAAACTAGAACGGGTAGGTATAAAGCATACAAATTTGCATGGAAATCAGTGAAAACTTTTAAAAAATAGCTCATACTTATATATTCAAAATCAGGGTTTGTTGATTCATTTAAATATATATTTTTAAAACTTTTATTTTCCTCTGGAGTTCCTTATTGTTTGCTTTTATAGAAGAATGAGCACGAGAGAAACAATCCGGAGAAAATAACTGGCAAATTGTTCGGCATGAGAATCAGAGGAAGGTCATCAAACCGGGAGTGACCAAGTATCATTGGCGTCCGGTATATGGTGTCCTTGGCTCTCCACCCAGCGCAAAACCGCAAGGAGTGTAGAAGCCTTGTCCCCCAGGGAAATTGGACTGGGGATTACGGTCCTCAACAATGAGGAAAAGCCTTAAAAAGAAGATGGAAGTATCATAGATATAACAAAAAACAATAACCATAACAGTATTCAATGGCCTGATTCACAGAAATATAGAATATTAATATGACACTGCTAGAATTACACACTAGAGTACGAAATTACACTTGGTTAAATTTCACTTATTGGAATTACAAACGTAAAAAAAACCTTATCAAACTTTTGTTTTCACAAAACACTATAATTTAAACCTGTAAGAAGAGTTATTTTGCGGGTGTAATTATTCCGTACCTTCCGTATCGTCGGCTTTTTCTTTCTTGCCGCCACTCTGTGCGGTATATTTGCTTCTATTCTCACTGAATTTGGCAATGGTTCTATTCTGGCATTATAATTAATATACATAATAATTCAATTTCGCCTTGCCACAGGTACATAAGTACTCTCCCTTTTAAAGATGGTATACAAATTCGTATTTATTAGATTGACGCGCTTAACCTTAGTAAGTTAAAATTAAGCCCTGCTCTCATATATAGTTTTAGAGAAAATTACGAAGTAATTATAATAAACAAAATAAAAACTTTGTTGGCGGATTTTCAGTAGATTTCGTGATAAATCTTCTTCTTTAATTACGACTTATGAGCGTGATACACTGTACAATATTATGCATGCAAACGTTCTCCTGTATGTTGTTGAAAATCTTTTTGGTCAATTAAAGAAAGATTAATAATTAGCTAGTTCCCCCTTTTGGGCTCACACAACGTTTGGCGTGACGACGATACATATTTAATTTCTAATTTATCAACGTCACTCCGTAGCGTTATTCAGCCATTTTCGTGAGTTCAAAACAAAAACTTTCCGAACAATGGGAGCGTACGTGGTTGTACATTGTGTATGGGGGGAAGAAAAAAGTACCCTCTTCGAATAATATAAAATTCATTACAAATAACAATATCGATCGTAGTAATAACGCGAATAATATTTAATCAGACTCGATACATATAACCAATTCATAAATTTTGAATGTTATTTATATTGTAAAGAACAAAACCAATGTATTTGTGATCGGTTAGAAGATTATACGTGTTCTTCCCAAACTTCCTCTACCTCATGATATTCTCCAATGCAATCTATTCAGCCTTGCAACTTATCCTAATTGGGGATGCCCTAGTACCACCAGCTGGGGACTCTTACTCGTAGAGTTTGCAAATCCCGCACCCTTTTCAAATCCCGCGGGATTGCGAGATGGAATTTAGAAGTAATGCGGGGTTTGCGCCATTTTTATCAAGGGGTGTTAAATTGAAATAGCCAACATTTCATATATATTTGATTAAATTATTTAGTACCAATCATCTTTGGTACCACTAATATTATAAAAAGTCAAGGATAAAAATAAGATCGAAAGGCGTAGACCATTGGAGAGTCCTACTAGAAATTTGTGCACCAAAGCTTAGCAGCGGAAAAAGCTTTTACACTATTTGGTTGGACTGTCATTAAGAAGCTGTGAGTTATCTGTAGATATCTCCATCTGATACCTCCATTTTTAAAAGGGGACATGTTTTTATTTAAAATAGATTTTACTCGTAATTCTAGAAGTTTCCAAGTTTAAAATTCTAGAAGAAGCTGAAAATGTGCTCTCTTCCTTGCGTCAAGATGAGTCGCTTCTTCCTTTTGTTAAATATTCAAACACTACTTATATTGCTTATGGCAAGCGTGTGCAAATCAAAAAGTTTTTTTCGTTCAAGGATTTCCTCAAATCCCGTTAACCCACGAGATTTAATATTGCTCAAATCCCGCAGGATGCGGGGTTGCGGGATTGCAAACCCTACTTATGCGGTATTCAAATTTTAAAATGATTTTATAAAATTAAAAGTACCTATTTTTAAGTCGACAACTAAACGGTTTTTGGTTTAAAAAATATACGACGCAAGGGAATATTTTGACACGTAACTGAATAATTAAACAAAATCACCAAAAAAACTTGACTAATGTATAAAACAATATAAAAAAAAACGTTTTGCGTATTTTTGATAAGCTATGAAATTAACAAAATTTAAACATTGAAAAAATGTTGCCAAGCAAGTATACATACTTCAATCTGAAGTAAGTACTGGAAAGTTTTTAATAAATTAAGACGAGGTTGTTCTCCCCATACTTTCCCCATCGCCCTTCTATGACAGGACTGCTACGCCGTAGTCGCTACGACACGGGATGAATGAAACCCGCCGAATATCCTATGAGACCGGAGGTAGTGGGGAGGAGATGGAGATGGGGAAAGGAAGCTTGGAAGCAACTTGTTAATTTTTTTATATGAAGGACCTGCCTAGAGGGGTAAAACCGACTATTGACGACCGAAGACCCGGCGAGGTCCTTGCACGGAAACAGGACGAAACTCTTGCACGGAACGACGTTTCATTCGGCTAGCCTCGTGATTCGTCGGCTCTTTCTGCCCGGCCGCCAAATCTCTGTTCGGTATATTATCTTCGATTCTTACTAAATTTGGAAATGGATGTGTTCTAAATGATGAGGAATTTTTAATTTGTAATATAGTTCTTTGTGTATATTTTAATAATAATAAAATAATTGTTTTACTATCAAAAATATACAGACTATTTTTTTTTCATTTTCACTTCCATCAGTAAAAATCAGTTTCGATGTTTCGTTTGTGACAGGCGTCTCGTAACGGCTATTTTTTTTCTAAAAGGAAGATTAAGATTCCTTGGTTTACGATGACCAAACATTACACGAATTCATCTATCTACTATCATAATAAGCGGAAAATATTACTTGTTTAATGTTTAGTATCGATCATTTTAATCATAAGTATTTTTTGTTATTTGTTATTCTTATGAAGCTAAATAATAAGTTAGGTAGTAGGGTGAGGAAGAAGATGGCATAAAAGGGTAGGGGAAGTCAAGAAAAGGATGTTGGGAAGGTAGCTGGATATTCAGATCTGGTTACCGGACACTGCAGATGCTATTATAAGCAACTTTTCGATTCTGAATGGTGGTCTTACACCAGGGTAATACTGAGAGTATTATAGTATTTTAATCATTTCAATTTAGTTTAGTATGTGGCTGAACCCTTATGTTAGAGTCGCTGAAGCACCCAGAGTTACCTGGGCTTTATTCTGCTTTAGGGGTTAGGAAAATGGGATGGGGCTGATTTTTTAGACAGTGAGAATCTTACTTAAGCAGTGACCTTCTTTTTGTTTTGAAATTCAAGTGTGCAAAATTTCATCAATATCGGAATAAAACTGAAAATAAGTATTAAAAAAGGCATGTCGCGGAAAGTCTTGTTTACATAAATAAGTACAAATATAAAGATTAACTCAAACCAATCAGCAAACGCAGCCAACAATAAATAATTTACGATATATACATTCAGTCTTACTGCAAAACGTAAAAACATTATTAATGTAGAAACAGACATAAAATAGTTCAAATAGGGTTGTTTATCTGTTGTATATACATGAAATATCTCATCAAATTTCAGAATATTCCCAAGGTATTTTAAATGTGCAAAATATATTTATTATTTTCGAAGATGTCGTAAAAACAAATACCGTTTTAAGAAACTAGATAAAATTACCGGTGTTTTTATTACACATTGTATAAAGACTGTAAAAGTTTAGATTCATGTTGGTACTAATAAAAAATAGCTTTAAATGGGCTCCGATAGAACTGACAACGTTGGATTTTCCGTAGACTGCAATATTACATTGTATTGTACCTTTTTGTGGTTTCAAATGTCAGCTCTGCAAATAATCTCAATTAATTTTTTCTTCTTTTTCTCACAAACGCGAGATTAAAAGCTTCGTTAGAGAACCTATTGTATTTATCAAAAAAAAAATGTATTAATTAACTTTTCTCGATTATTCATCCACAATTATTCATCAAGTGCAAGATTTAGAACCTTGTGTTGATCAATTGATCATTGACTTGGGGAGTGTAATAGATAGATAGATCGTATCTTGGCGACTTCCGTCTTCTTTCAAATCGGTATAAATCACGCCATTCACCAATATGTTTTTCAACAGAATAAATGTTATGAATCTCTGCAAAAGAGTGTTATTACGAGGGGTGGGTAGACCCTTGGGTTTGGGGCAGGGATGGGAAGGGGGTTAAGGAAGGCGTGAAAATGGCCAACAGGTGGCGGTTTTTCATTTTACCCGCTTGTTCAGCCGAAGTTAATCAGTAAATAATAATACGTTTTATGAATTTATAGCCCATTCAACTTTGGCTTTTTACGTTATTTTAATTTATGTTGTACATAAATGTCATAATGTGAATTGCCTGCCATTTTGTTAGAAAAATAAAAAAAGTGGCTTCGTTTTAACGGAAAGCTCATTTGAAGGTTTGCACGATACGCTCAGCCAAAAGCTATATTGTTTGCGTACATGGTGCAGGACGACAAGGACAACGATGACGAAATTCACGCAGAGTTAAAACAAGAGACCGGAAATTGGTCAAATAAGCAGTAACAATAATTCGATTTTTTCAGGTGTATATTGATCCATCGTTTGTTGTCAACTAATTCTCTATCTGTCTATAACATAAATTGCAAAGCACACAAATGACATTTGAGGCCATATGCAAAAAGTATTGCAGATTAACATTATCACATTACTTTTGCCCCACCTTGTACAAGATTTGTATAAATTTATGTGAAAATAAATGTTAATTCATAATGTTTATGAAGATAAAAAGTACATTTCTTATCAGGCAACAGCCACTCTACACCGCTGAGCACACTTCACAATCCAACCAAATTTCAGATCTTACCTAAAAAAATATGATTTGTTCTTGCAGGGTATAATAATATTATACCATATATGCAAAGGTATTCTTGTTATACAGCGTTTTCCAATAAGAGGTGTTATTTTGATATTCAATCGTAAAAGATCAATGGTTTCGTTGCTTGTGTGGCACGTAGCGCCGTCTTGTTGAAAGTAAACGTTGTCCAGATCAATACCATCCAATTCCGGCCATAAAAAATCATTAATCATCTCTCGATAGCGCAATCCATTCACCGTAACTGTTGCTCCAGCCTCATTTTCGAAAAAGTAAGTCCAATGACTCCGCCGGACCATAAACCGCACCAAAAAGTCACACGTTGAGGAAAGAGAGGCTTTTCAACAATAACTCTTGGGTTTTCCGAGCCCCAGATGCGACAATTTTGCTTGTTGACGAAATGGGCCTCATCACTCAAGATGATTTGCATTTGATTAACTCAAGTGAATTTTAATAATTTCAATGCGTTTTTGAAGCGTGTATCGTTCCATTTTTATTAATGGCGTAGTTTCTACTTGTCAAATGTCAAAAAAATGACAGCTTCAAAAGTAACATCTACCGAAATAGCGGGCTATTCAAAATAACACCTGTTATTGGAAAACCCTGTATATATACCGTGTTCCGCACGTATAATATTTTTGTTTTATTTTTTTGCATTTTACAAACACGCCTTAATTATTGTAGTGATTTTTGGGGGTATTATGCCGTGTTGCGCTATTTCGTACTTTAGCCAGCAAATAATGAAAGAGCTAGCGCAAATCTTAAATAATAAATTAACTATCATCATTATGTATTTGCGCTCAGTCAGCTCTTATATTGCGCTATTGAAAATAAATTATATTGAACTTGAATTTACATTTTTATTTATCTTTCAAACGATGATTGGAACATATTTCCAAATGAATAACTACTGTTACAAGGCATTTACGTAGCGCCTCTCAGATGTTATAAGAACACGTATATTACTCGCAAATGTAAAAGATCTACGATTACACTAGAAAATTTTAATTTAAAAAAAAATGTGTTTTAAAATTTTACTAGGATTTTTTTCTTAGGTTATCAAAGGCCTCGATAGGCGGGCCGTGAGGCTCTCGATCAGCAATCCGAAGTCAAGGGATCGAATTCCGGCGTGCGCAAGTAAATCTTATGTGTATTTATCGTTATTATTATTTCACAATTTATTCATTAAAATAATATAGTATATTTGCGGCACGTTCCAGATACTCTCAGTATCGCCATGGTGTAAGACCGCCATTCAGAATTGAAACGTTGCTTGAAATGGCTTTAGTCGTGTTTAGTGACTAGATATGAATAGTCAGGTACTTCCCCACCTTCCTCATACTCGTCTTTTTCTCCTACCCACTACCTTTGGCTGTCACACTGGCTCTAGATGGCTGGGAGCAGTTGGAACTCTGTTGCGATATTTACATAAAATATCATGAATAATCACCGCCCCCCCCCAAGTTTCGCGGTATGAGCGTGGAACTGGATGTGTAATGTTTCTTCCTTGATATAAACTTAATGTGTCATATTATGTTATTTTTACATAATATTGTCCAGAACACTTCTGAAACCGGTAGAGATTAGAAATGTTATGAAGTCATGAAAATTTTATCTCGAAACGAATAATTACTCCAAAGTATTTCAAGTACATTTATCTATAAATATAAATGACCTTTAGCAAGAGCTTTAACCCAATACCTCACTTTTTCATATCTCATTTCATTTCCCGTTCATTAAATAAAAGTTATTTGTATTATCTGTTGAAGCAACAGGTGGCTCATTGACAGAACCTTACTCAACTTTTCCAGTCCTCGCCGCCCCCGTCCCCCGCCCCCCGTACCACCCCACCGGTCTGGCGTGAAAGCCTCCCCCCTTCCAGTGGGTGGCGCTGGCTGGATTCACTTTTGTATTGTCATTATGTGGGCTATGAATGAACCACTTATTTTTATATTACCTGAAGTCACTGAAATAGGACTTCTAGATCATCCCTCCGAAGACGAGCTATCAATTCATGACGTGTAAAGTGACCCAAGTCATTAAATATGCTGTTTTATTCGTTATGAACGGGTTACTGTGGGGTTTTCTCCCTTCACGACATGTTTTTTTATATGAATATATCATTTGGGAGGCAGGCATGGGTACCGCCGCACCTAGAATTTATTTATTTATTGGATAACCAATACCTCTGCTATAGGTCACCTCAAGTGGTTCGCTACGTTTAGTGACTTAGCAGGGGTGCCCGGGTTCATGGGGTGAGGTTTATCCGGGTCTTTGCGGCAGATGCGTCTGTCCAACAACTGCGTGGCAGGACGGATCGGGAGAGACTGGTCGGGGAAGACCCTTTGACCTCTCCAATAGGACTCGCCTTGCACCGCTGTGGGCACATTCTCAAATCTACGATAACTTCACAATAGATCTAAGCAAATTTGAATGCTTGATGTATGAACGGTACCCGTTAAAAGTAGATTTTCGGCCCGTTATATCTTTTGATCAAATTGTGACCAGCCGTTAGCGATAGCGACCATACTCTAAGGACGTGTTGTTTCGGAGAATTTGAACAATTCATCAAATTTCAACGTTCGTTTTCAAGTTCTGTGAAGAATTTTTTCAAGTTCTATTTTTATATTAGTTCTGTCAAGTAACTAGCCTATAATTATATAATAACAGAACTTGGATAGGACTTTTGCAGAACCCGAAAATTAACGTTGAAATTTGATGAATTGTTCAAATTCTCCGAAACAACCCATCCTTATACTTCAAGTTTCATCAAATTCTTGGGTTTAATTCTATCAGCATTACAGGGTTCTCGGGAAATGTAAAGTTATTTAATATGAGATATTTAGCGAACATAAAGTAGAAATTAAAACAAATAAGTACATAGTAAATGATTGTGAAAGGGTATCTGCATAGCTTTTTTAATTTAATTGTGATTTTTGAATTTCAGATTTTTAATAATTTTAAAAGGCTAGTGCAGGAAGGACAATAAAAAACGTGTTAAGTTCAAACTAAATTTTTTCGAGTAAAAAAGAAGAAAATTACTGAAGAAATTTTGAAAGGGATATATGCAAATTTGAATGTTAGATTGAGCGCGCGAATATTAAAAAAAACGATTATTTATTTATTTATTTGCAAGAAACAAACAGCTTTTACATAATATACAATTATAAATACACAAGTTAACTGAAGTCAAGCCACAGAAGTTTCTTATGTTAAAGTTCATTGGAAATGAAGTTTTAATATCTTGAAATTAATTTTGTGTTAAAGGAAGTGGAGAGGAAGAGGAAAATAGGAAGAAGATAGGAGATGTCATGACTTATTTAAAATACAACAGAAATTTCTCGACAAATGTCGTAAGGAGCATTTAAAGTAAGGTTTTATAGATATGAAAAACCATGTTAAATAACAGAACCTTTTAGCTTTTTAGTAATTTTCAGACAATGTCTTGCGATTTTTTTTAATACAACATTATATAATATTCATATAGGGAATTTAATGGACAATTGAACAGAGATTTTAGCGTAAGGTCAGAACAGCGAAAAGCTTGACATGGCCATTGGCCATGGCGTTTGTTTGATTTTAAAACAGACTCGTGGCCGGCTTTACCACGCCATCGTTTAATTATTAAAACTGTTGTGTTCAATAGAGTTATTTCTATAGAAATGCGTCGCAGTTTGAGCGTGACACTAAATCAGTTCAACGCGGGAATTCGATGTTATTGTCATTGTATTGTATCGCAAAGACCCTTCCTGAAAATCTTTATCAATGCTCTCTGGTCGTTAGGGAACCAAACGCTGGAAACTGTGTGTAAAATTCTCGAGATTATACGGCTTTTCTTACCCATACAAAGGAGGATTGTTTACAGAAATAAGATAGACAGTTATGGCAGAGCAGTAAGCAAACTTTATTGGGGGAGGGAAGTGGTTTATTGAGTGTTATCGTTGTTATTATTGTTAGAGTTAAATCGCACTTTACGGCGATCAAGTTACTCGTTAACTCTATACCGTTAAACGATTCATTGCCTTGTGGATGTCCTGTTTTATTTGCAGTCGAAATAACATTGACCACCTTTTCCGGAAATTACGTACACGCTACACTCATATTAAAATCTCAAGAAAAAACGATTGATTAGTGTTATAATCTCATTACATATTGAAATCCGTGAAACCGTGGCCGAATGCATTATCGTGATTTATTTTTGGTGTATTATGCCGTGTTGCGCTTCCCCCTTCTTTTTTCTACGCTATTATACACTGTAACGTTGGCTGATCTCAAAAATAAATCAAGATAATATTGAAACCAATTTCGATGTCTAGCTCAATGTCATAATAATAGAAATAAGGGAGGTGGGTCGTGATCCAATATTATTAGGAATTTGCCCTCTCTCAAGCGTCGCCAACATCGTTCAAATGCAAATTGACTGTCCCGGCGATAGTGGACATGCTTCCATGGCATATCTCCCTTTTTATATTGTCTATGGGCAACGTAATCGGATTCATTAATTTGAATTAAAAAATTTATTGGCAATTATATCAAAATGATTCGTTTAATTTTTTTTTCAACTGATACAACTCGAAAGCGTATAAAAAAGTACATAAAAAATAACCATTTACGAGATTCTCTAAATGGATTCATCAATAGAATCACCTCTGACTTCAATAATATTATCACCCTAAAATCTCTTTACTGTTCGTTGGTTCGCCCTAATCTAGAATATGCCTGCGTTATTTGGTCTCCATTATATGATGTTCACATTAATCATATCGAATCCGTACAGCATCGCTTCTTAAGGTGAATTGCTTGGAGGTTAGGGCTAGAAAGAGACGATTACTCATACGACGTAAAATTAAATCTTTCTTCTTTGATCTCATCTGCATTTAAAAAAAATATTAACAGTATAATTGACTCACCTACTTGTCAACTCATCCCTTTCAATATCCCTTCCCGTAGACTCCGAAATAATGATTTGCTTTTCCTCATTCAACAAATTATGGCCAGAACGTCCAGAATGGCCAGACTTGTCAAATCATGTCAGGACCTTGAATTTTTTGGTGGAGCCTAAATGATTTTGTCAGGCACCTTGATATTTTTATTAGTAACTGTTTATTGTATCTACTTTATAAAAAATTTCCATTGAACCTTTCATATTAACCCACTTCCCTTCACACTGACTACCAAATTCTTCTGTTCATTCAAGATAATATATAAGATATGAATAGAAGAAAAATAAAAATGTTGCTGTGCTACACAAAAATCAACACATTCTTCTACTGATTTCTATATTTTAATTTTTTTTTTTTAAATTTTTCTTATATCTTTTGAAGGTTATACCCGATACATCATTGAAGAAGAAGATAATACTAATAAATCCAAACGAAACATGAAACAGAACAAGACACAGAAAAATTAAAAAAGGTCTCAACTTGGAATCGAACCCAGGATCTTTTTTCACTCTAACCACTCGGCCATTGGTACCTAATTATTTTATTTCATTTTTGTTAATCTAATTCTTTAAATTCAGAATTAACAAGATTATTTTCAACTATTTTTCCCATATTTGGCTGCTTTATTGTTTAATTTGTTTGTAACCTAAAGAGTGTCTCGAATAAATTATATTATATTTTTATTTCTCTTTGTCTTGTTCTGGATATCATGTTTTGGTTAGATTTATAAGTACTATTTTCTTCTTCAATAACATAATTTACTTTTTTTAGCTACCTTCGTTTGAGATGTAGATTTCTTAAACTTATACAATAACAAGCTGTACCCCGCCACGCGTTGCTGTGGCTCCGTTTTTCCGTGCAGATAGAGAAACAAAAACGCGTGTAGTTTTTACGTCCAACAAATAGCGCTGTTTAAAAAAAACACGTTTGTCCAACAGGTGGACGTGTTTTTTCAAAAAGGCGTGCATGCCTGTCACAGGTGACATCTACATAATATATAATATCTATAAAAACGTATTCGAATGTCGTTGTGTCAAAATTTCAAAGCAATCGGTGAAAAACTTTCGAAGATTTAAGATTTTGAATAAACCAACATTTACATTTTTATTTATATAGATTTGATCGCTAGTGTTGAATAATATAAGAATTTTTAGGTTATTGATAATCTAAAGTGTCCCCAACAGTTCATTAATATGAGTTCAACAATAAAAAACACATCAATAGGAAAGTGTAACTGATACGACCATCAGGAATTTTAATCATTCACCGGTTGATCGAGGCCCATTGTCCATCCTTGCGGTAAGCCTATCAGTGAAGCGGGAACCAAATTAGCAAGTAACGCAGAGCCTTGGGTCGGCCGAGAGCCCACTCCATGGAGGGGTATTGATTTCCTTTGTCTTCCTGCCTTCTGCGGACCTCGCCGTAACCGTTTGTCCGGGGAAAAATGTGGACAAAAAGTCAGCCGCGGGATCGAGTGTCGAGTGTCGCATATCACCGGCGGCCATCGTGACGCGTCATCGTTCGGGGTGGTCCTCCGGCGGCTGTGCAAGTAGCAGTGAATTGGAACTAGTAAGCGCTCTTTTCGCGTTCACCACCAGTGAAGGGTTAGATTAGGTAAGGTTGGGTTAGGTAGGTCTGTGGCTCAATTCATTAAACATAGATTGTTGGTGCGTAGCGCCTAACATTATTCAAGTTCAATGAACTTTTAATTTTCATTATAAAGCAGTACCAATATTGTTTTTTGAATTAATAATTCTTCATTTTAAATACGTATTTGTTTTGTTCAAATGCGTGGCAGTTGCTTAAGGCGATGCACTACGTAGTAATTTAAAATCATGTGTTTTTGGTTTGAAAATTTGGTCGCCTAGAAATGTTTCAGATGCTTTAATTAAATACTGCGAGTAGAATACATCCTGGCCTTTGAAATAATCGAGTATTATTTTAGATAAGTCTTTTTATAAGCCCAGAAAAAAATATTGTATAGGCCTATGAAAACTGCTTTATAGTTCAAAATCTCCTACTTACGAACCAATTTTCGGTTATGATTTTATTTTATAATGTGGCAAATTAAGTTATTTATAAAATGATCGAAAAAAAAAATATTTATGCCTGAACATCCACAAAATAAAATAAAAGGCACTTTTTGGCCATGTTTTTTTCTTGCATACATCAAAACGGGTAGATGGTGTGAAGCGGGAATTTAAGTCTTATCGCCATTTACGTAAGGTGTGTTATTGATAGCGGCTCGATTCAAAATATTACACGACGTAGAGCATCGCCTTAAAAATGAATAAATAAAGTGAAGATACGTTACAACTTGTGTGGTTTTATTGAACTATGTCCAGTGGACATAATTTAGTAGCCCGTTCGCATATATATTCTTTGAATGGGAGCTACATTTTGTTGTTCGATTAGTATGAATATAACGTGTCTTGTGTTTTTGTGATGTCATTAGATAGATGTCGTAATTTTTTAGGTTTACCAACATTCAATATTTTTAAAGGCAATGATCCTAAGGCAAATAAAATTAACTAACTAACCATCACGCCGTTCCCCCGCAGGATTAGGCAGAGTTGACGCACCGCCAAACAACTAGCTCTTAGCACACAGTCCTTGCCTCATTCACATTCATACATCGTATAATATATTCTGTTATTCCTACTATTGACATGACCTGACTCAATTATGTGGTTCACTTGATCGTGCCATGTCTTCATTGGACGCCCACGACTTATTCTACCATTCACTAATTCTTCTAGGCAAATATTTTTTTATAAATACTTTTTAGCATCACAAATCCTATAATTATAATAGCCCGTGATCTATTATTATAATATCACGGGTCTGTGCTTGAGCACTATTATGGTGACCTCTCAGTAAAATAGGATATTTAAATTATTTGATGATTTCCATGGCAGAGCTGCAAGTTCTCAAACCTGGACTCTGGTCGCGGGTTTAAAATGCTTTCCAACAATTTTATTTTTGAGATTTGTAGACACTTTCAGTTGCTTGATTAATCCATGTTTCTAGCGAAACAAAATGACAGTAATTTTTAATTGATAGCATAACAACCAAAATTGTCGTTGAAAATGACTCGTTTGATGTAAGATCGATCACACGTTCAAAAAATTGTATTAATTTACTGAATGTTACATAAATTCAAAACGAATTTATTTAAAAACCATTGCATTCGCGGTCTGGCTTATAGTGCCCACTTTCCAAATAGCGCCCAATTAAGTCCCGGATAACTGCTATGCACATTACATGAAACTTTGTACTCTGCACTGCACGAGTCCTCTCGCGACACGCGATGCCTTCAGAGTCGTGGCACATCCTTCAGGGCACAGTTGTGCAGTGCACTAGGGCGTCAAGGACCCTAAAGACCGCGCCATTCCCTGCAGGCATAAGTAAATATGTTGGTTGAGTTAAAATTCATATGATTCTTTTAATCCTTGCGGACCGTGTGCATATTTGAAGATATATACATACAGGATTTAAGATAGATTTTCCTCCAAATCTAGAGCGAATAAAAATTGGCAGTTTTCGTTTTTCAATTGCGTGTATTTATGTGTTATTTTTTTATTAAATTTTAGCTACAACAGGGTTTTCCAATAAGAGGTGTTATTTTGATATTCAATCGTAAAAGATCGATGGTTTCGTCGCTTGTGTGGCACGTAGCGCCGTATTGTTGAAAGTAAACGTTATCCAGATCAATACCATCCAATTTCGGCCATAAAAAATCATTAATCATCTCTCGATAGCGCAATCCATTCACCATAACTGTTGCTCCAGCCTCATTTTCAAAAAAGTAAGGTCCAATGACTCCGCTGGACCATAAACCGCACCAAACAGTCACACGTTGAGGATAAAGGGGCTTTTCAACAATAACTCTTGGGTTTTCCGAGCCCCAGATGCGACAATTTTGCTTTTTGACGAAGCCACCGAGGTGGAAATGGGCCTCATCACTCAAAATGATTTGCATTTGATTCACTCAAGTGAATTTTAATAATTTCAATGCATTGTTGAAGCATGTATCATTCCATTTTTATTAATGGCGTAGTTTCTACTTGTCAAATGTTAAAAAATGACAGCTTTAAAAGTAACATCTACCGAAATAGCGGGCTATTCAAAATAACACTTCTTATTGGAAAACCCTGTATTTTTATATTGTGAAATAGATTTTTGTGTTCAATCGACTAAATATTCGTAATTTTTTTAATTGTAACTTATAAGGTTATTTTACAATTTTCAACGGGTAATTTTTTTAAATTGACTAACATTTTACATTTTGTTTTGTGTACAAGGATTAATCACTTTTCGTGATGTCCCCGAGTTCTTTTTCCATCCACTTCCGCGTTAAGAATCCCCCTGTCAGCCTATCGCTCAGTTTACCATTTCTATATTTTCATTCTACTAACTTCAGTCTTGTATTTTTTTCGGATCTCTGATAATCGTATCGTAATTCCGTCAATTATGATTTTTCATGCATACACCTAGTAACCTGGGTGATTTTTTTCTACTATATTCAGTTTACTTTCTTTCGTCCTCCCTCTGTCAATTTCATCCCTCACTGACACACATCAGTGTTGGTTTCAGAACTACGGCGTGGGACTGGTAGCCTCTCTTTCTTTTTATTAGTGACTACTGCATCTACACGGAGAAAACTTACTGATATAAAATGTTGCATATTTAACAAAATTTCTTGAACGAATAAATTGACAGATTTCCTAATAAACTATCGGTTAAACACGTATGGTATGTGTTATGTCGATGTCCGATATATTATGAAAGTACTTAATATTTATTAGGAATCGGCCTGCTGTCACCTTTTTAACTGGATTTTAATAGATCAGCAATAGCTACTCAGTTTTACATACTATTCTGTAGTTTGTAGGAAAGAGCTGCATGATTATTGTGATAAAGAACGTAATTTTTTTTTTAAATTTATTGTTTTAATTTAGATTGTTTTCTTGATTGAATGAATGAAATGGCATCTCGGAAGTGAAAATTAATCCACTTCCCAACATCCGATCGAGCTGAAACTCGGCAGCTAGACTCGTTGTCGATCAAATTTTGGTGACACTCATACACACACGTGCGCACACATGCATTTTTTCAGAAAATATTTAAAAAATAATTTTTTTTGCAGTTAATATACGAAATAATTAACGGTACTACCAAATTAGAATTTTTTTTGCCACTTGAGTGATTTTTTGCATATTTTGCCTTTTTTCGAAAACTTTTTGAGAGATTGCTTGTCACAATGTGCCATATTTATAGAACCTAAAAATATGGGATAAACGGCGTTTTCATATTAATAATTTATGGAACAGTATTAATTTAATGGTTTGTTAATTGCATATATATGACACCAATCGCTCCAGTGGAGTGTTAGCGTTGTTGACTCCATTGCCTGGGGAGGAAGGTTTAATCCTCGGACAAAATTTCTTTTCTCAAAAATTTTTAAATCTAAAATATTGCAAAATATCCCAATAAACCTAATAAGACTGTCATAAATTGAGGGCGCATACTTACCACTTATATTTGCACTGCTTGGCGCGGCCCTGTATTTGCGAGTTAATTTTATTCGCTTCATCGTGGGTTTATTTTACCGTTAGCTTCTTCTCTCCTTGTCCTTCGGCAACTCCTTTCATTCCATCTCCCGTTATTTCGCGAGCCTCTTTTTATAAACGAATAAAATAAACAATAATTTACGTACAAATAATGATTGATCAATTAGTATTACTCCCTATTTATCTTGCAAATGCCAATAATAATTGTTTTCTTCTCAAGAAACCATTTGCAGGGTTTGGTATTCTTTGCGGGCCGCAGACAAATTTGAAATATTTCTAAAAATCCAATCATTTCATCCGTTTTCCAATTATTGATTATTTATCTAATGCAAGTGCATTTATAAGGTAAAGGGGGAGGGGTTAGGGGGTTCAACCACCGCCTCTCCCCCACCTCCACCAGCATCAATATTGCGAAGGAAAAAAGGGAATAGTACTCGTAGATTACAATCCTTGAATTTTTTATTAGTATTATCAACAATATTATTTGCGCCATCTCCTTTGTAAAAATAATATGTTGTAGTATGTAGAGGTCCTAATCTTCCTCCACTTTCTCCCTTACTGAACCCCCTCCCTCTTAGAGTCGAACTTCCCCATGTGAATGCTCTAGCTACGCCCTTGATCTTATGTACTGTAAGTAAATGATAATTATTTATAATTTTTTTATTGATAAACTAATGTTTATAAGACAAGGTTTTTATGCATAGCTCAAATAATAATAAATTATTATAAGCAATAATTAGCCAATAAAAAAAAATATATACAATAGGCAGTAATTGATTAAAGTACTAGTACATATTGAATTATTTGGCGTGTTGGAGATAAGCCGACGTGGCTCAGTGGTCCAGAGCGTCTAACCGGACATCAGAAGGCGCGGGTTCAATTCCTGTCGACGGCATTTATTTTTACTCGGGAGATATTTTCAATTTGTATTGATATTACAGGGGACTAATTATTGCTTATAATAATTTATTAGCAAAATTATTTAGTACTTTTGCATAATAAACGTTGGAAGATTTATTTCAGGTAAAACAGAAGGTGAACTTTCAAGACGAAGATTTTGTTTCAGACGGTGTACTGATAATTGTGGTTCCAAAACTGAGCTGTTCCCTTCCTGAAGCCATTCCATATTTATTTGTTTTTCTATATAACTAAAATATAGACCACTTTTGTAACTGACGATATGTCTCCCAAAATGATTAAAACTATTTAGATAAATATCAAATTTGAATGAACGGTGTTTTTTGACTTCTGGCAGTAGACTTGAGAGTTGCGCGTTCGGTTTGCAATGTCTTCCCACTGCAGTCTTACAAGTGCAGTCTTAGACCGGCAATCAGAAGGCTTTGGGTTCAATACCCGTCGGCCACATTTATTTTTACTCGGGAGATATTTTAAATTTGTATGGGTATTTCAGGCGAATATTTTTTGCTTATAATAATTTGTTATCCTTTGTGCTATGCATAAAAAAACCTTGTCTTATAAACATTATTTTATCATAAAAAAAATAATATTGTGGTTTAGTTCTGTCTCGGAACGGTCTATTGAAATGTAACTTGTTACGTGGATAGTGTGGGTACCTTCAAGGTATACAATTAACATGCAAATGGAGATGCAGCCTTTACATCGCGGTCTACAATCCACAGAACCAAAGGAATGGGCAAGGAGCGAATAGCCTGGCCCGGAGATCGCGGTTCGAATTACACGCGAAATGTATAAGCGTGGGGAATAATAATTGTCGTCCGCTCTTCGACGTGTTGATGTAACAAAGAGTTGGGACAATAATTGGGAAAATAATTAATAATATTTACGCTAGACGGCTAGGCACCAATCAACTATGTAATAACCCCGCATTCCGAATTTCTATCGAAATATAACTTACTTCGCTTGAACACTTACAATTTTTAAGCATTTAAAAAATATATAGTATTTTTGAAAAAAATATCTATTCTGATCCCGAGTTGAAAAATATTGCTAAGTATACTGCGAATATTATAAAAAATACATCTGGTCCTTATATTTGACATGTCAGAGGTATGGAAAAACATGGTGTTTAATTGATACTTAACTCGGATGTTAAGAGTACAAATTCCCCAGTCTCTACTTTTTCCACTAAACTTCTAAATATGTAATAATATCAATAGTAATGGAAGATAAAATAGAAAATTTTAAATTTATGTTCAGTGTTTTTACTATAGTGTTCTCTGCATGGAAAGTAGTAATATTTTAATAAAAGTGCCTTGCTTCCGAAACTGCTTCCTTATTACAGCTTAGTTATATATGATAAATATATATATATTTTTTTTGTAATTATTTTTTTATTTTTAATATTATGTTTACATGGTACATAATTCATTTTACATCTTGGGTCTTTTTATTACTCTTCCATTGAAAGCATGTGCTTGTGTATGGAAGGGGAGTGTACATAAATGTTGTTGTTAGTTAGTACATAAATAAATACTTATATGTACTGTATTCATTCATATTTTTTACTATTTGTATGTAAAAGCCCCTGAAAAAGGCGTTAATAATAAGGTACGGAAAGAAGGAACACAGGATGACCAATCACTTACCAAGAAGGAGCACACAACACAATATAGTGAGTTCAAGCACAACACAATCACAATATAATGAGTTCTACCGCGATACCTCGAGGTAACTACTGCCACAACAAAACGAAGGAGTAAGATGATATTAAGCACTTCCAATGTGGTTCTTCTTATTATTTTTTGGTAAACTAATGTTTAAGACAAGATTTTTTATGCATAGCACAAAGGGTAACAATTATTTTATAAGCAATAATTATTAGCCTGAAACACTCATCCACATTGAAAAATCTCCTGATAAAAGATACATGACGCCAACGGGACTTGAACCCGGGACTCGAAAGGACACGGGTTCAAGTCCCGTTGGCGTCATGTATCTTTTATCAGGAGATTTTTCAATGTGGATGAGTGTTTCAGGCTAATAATTATTGCTTATAAAATAAGTGGTTCTTCTTCTTAAATATTATGTATACGTAAAACACTAAGGACGGGTGGTTTCGGAGAATTTGAACAATTCATCAAATTTCAACGTTCATTTTCGGGTTCTGTGAAAGACTTATTCAAGTTCTGTTTTTATATCATTGTAGGCTAGTTGCTTGACAAAACTGAAATAAAAACAAAACTTGAAAAAATCTTTCACAGAACTTGAAAATGAACGTTGAAATTTGATGAATTGTTCAGATTCTCCGAACCAACCCGTCCTAACAATTTGCTTCCAATAGTTTAATTCTTCTTCTGTTTTTTTTAAAAATAAATGCACTTCAATTTGCAGTGTTCTTGCCATTGTTCAAAATTTCAAACTCTTTTCCAGCAAGGCGATGGTTAGGGATAGGTAAGGACTAGATAAATGACATAAGATTATTAGTAGGATATTCTCATTTCAAAACCAAACAGTGTATTTATCTGAATTGACCTGACAGGTAAGTTATGTTTTTTCTGTACCTGTTTGTAAATAATAAAATTAGATAAACCCTGGGGATTCATAATAAATTAATTGTTCAGCTCCCTTGAGGTGATTTTTCACTAAAACAGAGCTGTACAAATTATTATAATAAGAAATTTTGGCTCTATTTAATATAAGACCGCGCCTATCAATTATGCATATATATTATTTTTAATGTTAGCGTGCTCCATCCATCGTTTGTATTTACATATTATCTCCCTTTCATAGCATCTTCAGTTATTTTTTATCAGCTTCATCGCAGCCTTAAATAATAATCAAAATTACCAACATAATCTACACATTCTAGATGTTTGGTAGTTGGCTGAGAGTTAAAATATTTTCAGGCTATTATAACCCGGGTATGTTTGTCGTTCTTCGAGTTTTAGAATTAGAAGAATGTCAGAAATCCGTGTGTCAAAGAATTTTATTTTTTGAAAATCGAAAATGTTCGAGTTTTGATTTGAAATTTGTATTAATCAGGCGTAAATATAACTCCAGTTAAAACGTGTTATTTATTTCCCATATCTTTCGAACTAATTGTCACCATGTTAGTAATTCCTCCCGTTTACCGACAGACGCAAGATTATTTTGTCATGTGGTCGTTGGGCACAGTATTTTTGTATTTTATTTTAGCGTGAAATTTTTGGCGGTTAATGTTAAAAATTAATACCCTTTATCGTCAATGATAATATACGAGTATCATCACCACGCTTACAAAGTAAACTCCCTTTCTTGTATGAGATGCCTTCTCAAACGTCACCTTCATAACAAAATTAACGAAAAACTTTATTTTCCCAACCGCTAAATTCTTCGTTCTTTCCTTTCCCCACACGAAAATTTCATAAATATTTATTTAATGTGGGAAGCTTAGATGACATAAACAAAGTAAGACATGGAAGCGTGTCAACTGTTGCGGAGCTACGACCAAACTGCACGGACTATCAAAGGGCGGAACCAATTAAAGTAATATGTTTTGTGTGTGGTGTGTAGATTGTAGATGCGATTTGCAGTAGTATGGGTGAACGATGTTGGCAACAATCTTGTGAAGGGGGTTTCATTCTAATAATGGTCGAGGTGGCGGGTGCAAATCCTGGCGTGCGCAAGTAAATTTTATTTTAAAATTTATTCAAAGAAATAATATATATTCGTACTTACTTAAGTATATTTGCGGCACTTTCCAGAGTGGAAAACACGCCCTGGAGGTTTAGCTCGACAATCGATAAAGTCCTATGTCAATACTATATTGACAAATACGTTATCTATGTACAGTTCTAACAGTCGGTTGACAAAAGCTGCTACTTTTAGCGCGGCCTTCAAGGTGTCGGATAAGCTGTCAATATGTCTTTTTGGACAATGTCGTTCATTATGCAAAATAACTGGCTTATTAATGAATGGGGGTGAACTAACTAAACTCTTAGAACTGAAAGAAATTGTATGCATGCTCCATAGACTTAATTAATTCACATAAGACGCAAGCAATTGATACCTTTCCAGATTTAAGAAACAAAAGTTCTTGGTTCAAAGTTTTTATGACTAATAACCTCATGAACCAATTAATTCCCTTTTTAGTGTCAACAAGTACACGCGGACTGACAATGTATATTAAAGTAAATATTTAAGTTGGCTTTTGTCAAATTTTTATTGTTTTTATTTTTACATAACCGTCTGACGTTTAGGAATGTCAATGCACAGAGAAATGCGTCAGTGTTGCTAGCGTATATGGATTTCGGATTTTTTGTTTCAACCGCGCTCGGGAAATCATTATAAAATCATCGGTAGTTACGCCTATCAATCCGATATTGTAATGTTATCGATTTCACTGAGCTAGATATACCCCCTGGTATAAGACCACCATTTATAATTGAAACGTTGCTTGAAATGGCTTTAGCCGAGTTTGGTGACCGGATCTGAATAGCCAGGTATTTCCCTACCTTCCTCCTCCTCATCTTCTTCCCCTGCCCACTAATTTCAGTCTCACAACATACTATTGGGGATGCCATAGTATCGCTGGCTCCAGACGGCTGGGAGCAGTTGCGACTCTCGTGCGGTATTCACATTAAAAATAAATAAATATGATCCATCTCCCTTGTCTCTATTAATTGTCTTTAGACCTACCTACTTACGCACACCGTTGGCATTTACGTCATCTGTATATTCCAGCATCATGCTTACACCCCAGCTTGTGCGTTCTGCGGAACCTAAACCACGTCTTACAGCCAATGGCGAAAAAATTCGGACCAACAGAGCTGATCCTGGAATTCCTGTGAACCAGTAGTAGGAGCTTTGTCCAGTGTCCCCTTCTGCACCCTTCGTAAACAAAGATAGAGACAATGAAATGGCTGACTGTCTCCTGTTGATTTTATTTAATTCGCATCCTCTCATTCCATTTGATTATCATTATGTTAATTTGTTTTAGGTTAAAAACGCAACCGTTATGCAGATGAGCATTAAGAAAACGATCCCATCAGTGTAACATGATCTTGGTGGACGAACCCGATTTGATTTGTCGATTGTTAATATTTTTTGGTCAAACCTTTTCGCACGGCTAAATACGCGCAGTTTGTCTATTATTATCGCCCGTTTAACTGCGTACCTACCCAGGTAGATTCGGTAGGTACCGTATTTGACCCTTTCTCAGGGTATCCAAGATCCAACAAACAGCGGCCGGTGAAATGATGAAAGTGATTTAGAAGTATGGTTCCTACGCGTATTTTTTTTTAAATAACGATAAACCTTCGCGGTTTACACGGAGAAAACTTACTGATATAAAATATTGTTAATTTATTGATCTTTATTTATAATATAAGTGTAGGCATATTCATATGTATTTAAATTAACTTTTAAAATGACTGAATCAACACAGGCTAGCCGCTAGCCTAGTGAGGCAAGTTATGGGAAACCTAAACATTTTCTATATGTTACTTACCACCTATTGTTTTTATATTATTATTTTCGGTTGTTAATTCTATTTACTACCTAATTTATAAACAAATGTACACTTTACATGTATACTAAGTTGTAGTTGAAAATTTCTAAAATAAAGATATATTATTAAAAATCTGTTCAAATTATTCGCTTTCCTGTTACTGGAGGACTATAACGAATGAAATGACAAATTTCATAACAATCTATCAGTAAAGCACGTATATGTTATGAGGAAGTCGGAACACGTGTTCTTAAAATTTATATTTAATAGGACAAGGCCACCTGCGTAAGCGCGTGTTCAGATATATTCTGAATTACTAATATTTTATCAGGAAATGGGCATGCAGTCACATTTTTAACAGTATTTTGACATGATAAGTACTAATTTTTTTTCCGAGTAAGAATAACCTGATATTCATTGAATTTAAAACTGAACAGAAAATCAATAGAAGTGTGGTAATATTGTAAATAAAACTGATATCGCGAATTTACATAATACCTTTCGACTCCTAGGCCCCAACCAGGCCAACGAACTTGGTTATTTGTTCAAGAAAGATTTTCGTGTTAAATTTTTTTTACCATGAATTGAGATATAATTTACCTTACTTCGGACACGCCGATACGTCTACATTCCACAACACACATTTATTATTTTACTCCTATAATTAAGAGCTGAAAAATGTGCTTTTATAAATAATGGAGGAACCTTTAAACTTTATTATGATTTAATTGTTATAACCAAATCTTCTTTAGGTTAGGTTAGGTTAAGTTAGGTTAGGTTTAGTTAGGTTAGGTTAGGTATACAATGAAAATTTTCATTGAAACTTAAATCCAATATGCTGTTTCTAAAAAGCTCCAAATAATAAAAAACAATTTTTTCATAGTTTTGTGCGTATTTACATTTATATCCTCTCTAATCTGTCCACCCTTTCTGTCTCGATGCTCGCGTTATTTCATCCTTTGTCAATGTGATTTCGCGGCGGTGCATTTCTTTTGAGTAGCCTCAGCAGAGAAAGGTGCCAAGTTTTTCAACAATCTATGTCCATAGACTCCATAGTTAACAATAATGTTATTGTCATTATTATTATTCAAACCTTCGCGATAAAGGGGAATGCACATCTGCTGCAAGATGCAACTGACGTGCGTTAATCTCATATAATTTATTCAAAGGTTTTTTGTGATGATTTGAAAAATTAAAATGATGATGGATATAATGTAATATTACACATGCATTAGGGATTTATATTTAGTACCTGTAAGAACTAGTACTGACACTTTAACAAACTTAACATCTTATTTACTATTTTCTAAAAGAATACTCCTTTATATTCATAAATACAAAACTCAAGATGTAACAACTAACACGTATATTAGAAACACTAGTCTCATGGTCAAGAACATATCCAACAAGCAACTATAAATACAGGTTCCATGATAACTCAACACAGTGACAATTCAACACACTTTTAAAGTGATATAAAGTCATTAGAAACGATGAAAAATTTGTTTTTTAAGTTAACCTAACTTAACCTAACCTAACCTACATAACCCAGTTAATATTTTTTTTTTCATCACTTTTCATGACTTTATATATCTTTTTAAAGAAGTGATGAATTATCATGGTGATGATTTATCCGGTTACCATAAATACAACATTTGGGCAAAAAAGCTTCCTATATTATGGTACTAAACTCTACAACAAAATCCCACTCTCATTCAAAACTCGAGAATATTTTAACTTTTAAATCTCCAATAAAAAGCTGGATACACAACATAGGGAGATCAGAAATAGAAAATATACTGACACCAAATACAGAAAACCGATATCACTCAACTGCACTACAAAACATTAACATTATATTTATAATAAGGAAGTTGAGTCCATTTATTTTTTTTTTTTATCAATGTTCGCATTCAAACTTAAATACTGGTATTTTTTTTTTTTTTTTTAAAGTTTGTTTTCATAATTAAATTAATTCTCAAAGTTTAAATTTTATTAAGCCCGCCAAAACGAGTGGAATCCGAGCGGTAAGAGGCGGGGTGTGGTGTGACGTCATTAGAACTGTGAAAACCACGTCGCATAAGCATTTTGTATCGAAAAATTTGTAATTCTTCAACAAGGAATTCCAGTAATTTTTTTACCAATGTTAACCGTCTATTAGAATTGATGTTATTAAAAAAAAAGAAAATTGATTAAGATTTCATAGTTAAATTAATATTTTAAGTTAGAATATTTGCTTTTCTCGCCCAGTACGGTACTTGTACGGTATTGCCGTCGCTACTTGTTGACGTTCCCCGCGCGAATTCAGGACCACCGCGCAGAAAAGTAAAGACCAATAGTAAAATAACGGTTTACAGCCCAGTTCACTGTTTGACTTTTCTGGGCGGCCGGCGGCCTGAAGTATCACATGTATCACATGTTATGTGACATGTATAATAATAAAAACTTCTAAGTTATGCAAAAAACAACATATTAAAAAGCACTCTACGAATATGTATCTTTAGAAATCCATTTCATATAATAATAACAACAAATACGTACATATATTTGACAAACCCAAATAAATCTTTGGCCCATACACCTCTCTCATCTAAACCGACCATCTCTCATGTAATAGAAAGAGATGCACCATAGGTGATCTGTTGTACGTACAATTACGACACATGTGACGTCAGAATTCTTTCGACCAATCGTGGAGCGTATATAGTCAATTGCTATTCAATGCTTTTTCAAGAACGTTTAACTAATTCTAAGAATAATAATATAGAAATATATTTATATATTTAGAATCGATATTTTTTGATCTACATGAACATATTTTTTATAAGTCAAAATATTTTTTACTCAACTTCCTTATTATTTCAGACAAAATAAAATAGTTTCAAAATATTAATTATTTGTCAATGAAATCCACATCACTGGAGATCTAAGTGAGGATATATCGTTATATCTATTTGTTAAAGTTTTATAACTGCAAATTATTGTCAAATAAACACATCGACATTGGAGGACAACATCCGTTAAGATTGTTCCGCATTTGTCCCAGCAAAAAACAAAAGAAAACAAAAAATGAAATGTCCCCTTGCGTCTTACGCCATTTACCGATTATACCTGCTTCGCCCTTTTAGGGAATCTTGTCTCGCAATTATTGTCGAAAACAAAACAGCGGTTATACCATTACCAACACATGTTTCACGAACACTACGCAGGACCTTGACCATCCAGGGCCGTATTTAGGATCTGTAGACGACAAGGCCGAACCTGTGGTCAGTCGGGGGTCAATCCATAACCTCTAGTAAAACGGGGTGCCCGCCTCCAATTTTTTTTTGTAAATTAACCTGTGAAAATCGCATTTCAGAGACATTTTCTGACCAAAATGCTGAAAAGAAGCATTTAAAGTTGTTATTTTTTTCTAATGTTTCTGGCTTTCACCTTTCAAGGGTGTTCTTGGTAGCCATTTCAAATTCTGGAAAGAAGGAAGGTGAATTTAAGTATTAATTATATAATGGGCAAATTGCGTAATTATATATGTAAGATTGGATTCGAGTTTAGGCTTGGAAGAGATAAGATGTTGAATGGAGGAAGACAATTTTAGATGAAGCTTGATAAGAGAGAGGATATTTTTTTAGATAGGGGCTACCAAAAAATATGTGATCTAAAGTTCCTAACTTCTAGACCGCAGAATGTACAATCTGGGGAATCAAGCGCATGAATTTTAAAAAGGTGAAAAAGAACGGAACAATGTTCAATTCTCATTCGAATTAGTGAGGAAATTTAGTTTTTGGAAAAGGGGGAATTGTTGAAAGCGCGGTTTTTTAATACTTAAATTTTAAATCTATATTTTGAATTTAAATTTATCTTAATCATTTTTGTAAAATTTTCCTTAAATGTATATTGAATATATTTTTTTGTATTTTAAAATGGAAGCCTCAGCACGGGTAAGCCACCCAGTGAGGCCAACATTACTAAATTGTACTAAGAAATTTAAGATTTTGTACCAAAATAACAATATATTTTTTTAAATGGGATAGTTCTTTGTATCGAGGCATAGCAGGCTCCCTTAGATTGATTAGCAATGTCCCAATACGCTGCCCGAACATTGCCGACAGTTTGTGAAAGATGTTATAAAAATGAAAATAATTGACAATCATTAAGGTATTCAACATGATTTTTTAACATTGCTATGTAAAATATTAAAAAAAAGCACAAAGTTGAAATTTATGTCCATGTCGTTAATATGCAAAAATAATTTCTTCACAACTAACTCTAATATATCCACAACTGAACATAAAACAATGTGTGGTGTGGGTCCTTTTGTGGTGAGGGTCCGAGGCTGCAGCTTTGATAGCCCGCACCTGAATACGGCCCTGTGACCAACTATAATCTATAAGCAAAGTGCCCAAAGTCTTCTGTAAATAGTGCGATGTTTGTAAAATCACGTAGGCGGCGCTGATTACAATAGAACTTTCTAAGCATGTTGCGAATTGTGAGATCTAGGAAGCCCTTTCATTTCATTGAATGGGGTCTTATATTTTTTATTCAGAATCTATTGCTGAGCTTGCTGCAGATTGCAGATAATAGATAGGTAGTTACTTCATATGCACTCTTCTAACCGTGGAGTTTAATAATAATAATTTGATAATTTTTAATTGTTCACATTTAGGACAGGGGATTTTTCTTATAAAATGACATAAAAAGCTTTAAAAATGTCCAAATTGGTTTAAAATACGAAAATATCAATAGTTATTAATATTTTTTACACGTTTAGGGACTTTAGTTGAGTTTGGTTAAGTTTGCTATTGGGTGTGCATTTCTACCATGGATATGATTGTCTGTAAAGATGAGTCTTTAGTTTAGCTCTAAATTCATCTCAGTTCCTTCTACCTTTCGGTGACGGATGACGCTGCGATCCTGTTGTGAATTGGTATTTTCAGGAATCACAGTTCCGATAAGTAAGCCGGAGCCATTCGGGTGACTTGAATCAAAACCACATAGAGGCTTGAACTGGATTCTTTCAGAGCAGTTGAGATGCTCTGAAATGTGCGAATTTTCAGATATGCGCCGGTGATAAGTGTTGCTGCACCGATGGCAGTAATATTGAATTGCGTATTCCGTTGCAATAAATTAGACGTGAAACGACAAACAAATTGATTAGCAATTTAGTCGCCTATTTTGGGAGGTCACCCACATGAACCCTGTGCTTTGAAGTTAGTAAAGTTGTCAAAATCGGTGTCCATATGTAATAATTCACTCTGCACCAAAGACCCTGAGCGAAATAGTTCCCTCTCTGGGCCTATATTACTATCTTTCTTATGTGGGAGGTTTTTTGGGGAGAGGAAGGAGTGATTCCGGCTCTTGAATAGACCCATAAAAGAGGGAGGAAACACAGAGGCCGGCAAATAATTCAACAACCGAGCCTAAGGACAAGTCGTAGAAGCGACCCGTTCTCACGACTCGTGAGGCAAATTAATACGATCCTCCGTGTAATTAGGTATACAATTTATTACCTGGGAATGATGTGCATACCGCACAATAGTCCCAACTGCTCTCAACTGGAGCCAGAGGGAATATGACAAATCCAATTGGTTATTTATTTATTTTATATCCACGGTATAAATACACCATAAATAATAGAGGCGTGCCACAGAACACAAGCATAATCAAATACAGAAATAATTTTATTTAAATAACAAATAATTTTGGCAATTGAATTAGAATTAAAATGACGACAGAAAGTATAAAATTAATACAAGTTTCACAGGAGGACGTGTTATTTCCAGAAGGGTATGTTGTAGAGATGTAAAGGGAAGGAGATGTTGAAAGGAAGGTTTATAATTACTTGGATATTCACATCTGGTCAACAAACTAATGCCATTTCAACGCTGGCAATTAAGGTAGACGGTAAATATTGTAGATAAATATAATATTGTCAGTTGGCCGGCATTCTTATCAGAATTTTTATTTATTTATATATTCACCATTTTATTAGCAGAGTGTCGCCCTCTATTGACGCCCCGACAAAGTTGTGAAGTTCATAATATAATTCAGATCGCCTTCAACTGTTTTTAACAAACCCCACAAGATGTCGCTAGTATAAGAATACAAACAACACATGAACTAGAAAGTTTAAAATTAATCCATAATTAATGTATTATTATAGGTCATTAATAAAAGTTTTTCTTGCAATATAAACATACTACATATTTATTTATTTAGTGATAATATATTACAAAAAAGAAACAATATTATTTATAATATATTATTCCCAGTGAGTTAAAAAAAACTCATTTCGGGAAAGAAAACTTATTTTTATATAAGAAAATGAATTTTAGGGAGTTCAATGAACACTGTAAATAGATTTTAAAACATACTAGACAGACTTAAAACAGTTAAATGGAAAATATTTCATAAATACATTAAAATAAATAAACAATATAATCATTTTATTGGTAAATTTTATTAAATTTTATTTCACGGCAATGTCTATCCATAATGCAGATACATACCAGAATGGTAGAAACACTAGGAATTCTCGGGATCAAACCACCACTGAGAATCGAAAGGTTGCTTGAAATGACTTTAGTCATATTTGGCGACTGGATCTCAAAAGCCAGGTACTCCTTTTCTCCTACTCACTACCTTGAGCCTCACAACATACCCCATATGGGAAGACATAGTCTCTCTTTGGCTTCAGGCGGTTGGGAGCAATTGGGACTCTTGTGCGGTATTCACATAAAACCGAATAACGAATACTCTCGGGATATATTTTCGTAATAACTTACTTGTTTTAAATTTACCGACTTACCAGGTAATGTGTTTTTCTATATTTATAAACATAGTACGAAAGTAGTTTCCCCAGAATAGCTACTTATATTTATAAAAATTATTCTTTTTCCCTCATCACAAATGAAATTAAGAAATCTAAAGTTATTTTAATGGTTTTATTATATTTTCATCGAGCTAAATAAGTGTGCTTCACAATGAATACAAATAAACATAATATGACACAGTAGACACAGACTGAATGCTGTTGAATTGAGATCCCTGAGACGTGTGTGTGGTGTGAAAAATGCAAGGCTGATGTAAAAGAAATGAGTAAGATTTAGAAAGGAACGCTTAGATGGTTTGGGCATGTAGAGCGAATGAACGAAGAAAGGAGTGTAAGGAGAATATATGACGTAAATGTGAATGGTAGCAGAAGTCGGGGACGCCGGAGGAAGACATGGCACAATCAAGTGAATCCGATACATGAGTCGGGCCATGTCAAGAGCCAGAATAATAGAAGATTATTTATTTATTTCACGCCTATTAAGGCTTTTACATACATATATATAAAAAATATTTACGAAATTATACATGAAAATAGTACAGGAAACGACTATTTAAAACAATTGCAGAAAAATAAATATAAAGTCAAAATATCAATGAACTTGATCCACACAGTATGTAGGCACAAAACATAAAAAATCCTTTTTTTTTTGTTTCAGTTGAATAAATTATTATGTGTTAGTTAAATTAAATACCTTTATTAAAATATTCCACTACTTGATGAAAAAAACTTCAATAGGGTATGCTTATATATCGAAATTGATGTACTAAATATATCAACAACATCGTAGTATTTGTTTCCTAGCTGTTGAATCCGTCGCATAGGAGTGTGATATTATTATTATGTATGAATGTGAATGAGGCAAGAAGTGTGTGCCAAGACCAAGTCGTTTGGCGGTCCGTCCTCTCTGCCTACCCCTTCGGGAAGCGGCGTGATGGTTAGTTAGTTATTGACATAGTGATATAACATAAAGAACACCGTTGGATAGTCGATGACAATTCCCCAACGGCCGCGCACTTGTTTACAGATGAAATAAATACATGTTAGCAAGTCAAAATGACCGAACAGAATAATATTAGTATATATTATTTCTTTGCGAAGCGAATAAAATATATTTTAGTAAGATTACCACTCGAACGATGTATGTCATATTATGTCATATATAGATCCTAAATATATGGGATGAACGGTCAAATCTAGGTGGATTCATTGGCTTTAAGCCGCAGTGTTTCATATATTTTTTTAAAAATTTTATTGATTTTTTGTGAAAAACAGTATAATCCATTTACATTTCATAAATAACAGTTTATAATAAGTAAGTACATACATTTATTTGCATGGGTAAGTACATCAATACTATCTGATTAACCAGATTTGTTAAATAGTATGCTTATTGCCATCTTAAATTCTCTTTGGTTCAAATTGAAAATGTCAATCACAGAAGAAATGTGATTTAATTTTTTCATAAGACGCAATTACTTGGTGGTTAGACATTATATTTTTTAAAAATAAAACAATCACTTTGTATTTAACCACGAATATTTATTATTTTACACATCGACCGGTTTCGCTTAGACCAAGCTTCATCAGGATATAATAATAACTTATTAGGGATAATAACTTATTATTATATCCTGATGAAGCTTGGTCTAAGCGAAACCGGTCGATGTGTAAAATAATAAATATTCGTGGTTAAATACAAAGTGATTGTTTTATTTAAAAAAAAAAAAATGTGATTTAACAAAGTAGTTATTCTCCCCAAAGGCATGATCATTGGTAGGTTGGTCCTGCCCCTTGGAAAAATAAATAATCTGTGCTGTCTAGCTCTGATGAAATTATCAGGGACATAAAAAAAATTCTTTCCAGAATATCTGGATTGCAAATGTGCCCATTTAGCAGCTTGTGCGCCACTAACACCATTGCAATATTTCTCCTGACGTCTAGACGTTCTATCCCCAGCATTCCGGCAAGAAAATCAGAGGGATACAATAAAGGGTAATATCCGAACTCTCGCATGTAGAGGTATCGCATAAACTTTTTTTGCACCTTTTCTACATCATTTGAGTAAAGGGCATCTTCGGGTCCCCATATTATCGATCCACTCTCAAGAATGCTGCGAACCAGAGTAAAATAAATCATTTTTATGACTGCCGTATTCGTAAAAGATTTCGAATTGCATATAACAAAACCCAGCATTCGCATTGCAGAGTTGCACACCGAATCGATATGAGTTCGAAAAGTCAGACGCGTGTCAAAAGTGATTCCTAAATCCTTCGTTATCGAAATATGTTTTAGAGAGGTACCAGACATTTTATAGTTAAAATATGGAAAATACACTTACAGTGTATTTTCTACTCCACTGTTATGTACAGACTTGGTGGTACTGTAGGATCTCAATAATATCATCCAAGTAGAACGTCATGTTCCGTAATCCTGATAAACAATTTGCCATTGCTTTAGCAAAAATCGCTGGCGCTGGTGACAACCCAAACACTAACCGTTTATACTGAAATAACCCCAAGTGGGTATTGATTGTTGTGAAACGTCTACACTCCTTTTTCAAAACAAACTGGTTATATGCGGATTTTAGATCAATTTTAGCAAAAACCTTCCCTCCATTCACTTTGGTCAATAATTCCTCAATTATAGGTAACGGATACTTGTCAACTAATAACTGCTTATTTACTGTCGATTTATAATCACCACATAACCTAATGCTACCATTTTTCTTGATCACCGGCACGATCGGACTCGCAAAATCACTATATTGAACTTGCTCTATAATACCGTTTGAAAGTAAATTATTTAATTCGCTTTCAACTTTTTCCTTCAAAGCGAACGGCATTATTCTGTGATTACGAAATATCGGAGTGGCAGAATCTTTTAACGTTAAATTCACTTCGTACTTGTTAAACTTGCCTAATTTATCCGTAAAAACTTCTGGAATTTTTTTTACTAATCGCTCCTTAAATGTATTTTGTTTTACACAATTAACGATCCCAGTTATTCCCACGTTAAAGAGGTTCATGAAATCACGTCCTAAAATAGAAAGAGACGAGCTACTGACGACAATAATTTTCATACGGTGGCTTGAGCCGTTAAACTCTAGTATCGGTGTAAAAGTACCTACCACACCAATGAGCGTATTGTCAAAACTACTTAAGCTCACGTTTTCGTGCATTAACTCAATACTGCTGAATTTATTGAAATAACACTCTTCGGAAATTACGCCTCAAGATGCTCCAGAATCTAACATGAATTTATTATTTATTCCATCGAGTGAAACTTCTATATAATATGGCTCAATTCTTAGTACATCACCAACCATTCCATCCGATAACAAAGTATTCACGTTTTTACGTGTTGTTACATGCTTACATTGTTTTGCTAAGTGACCCTTAGTACCACAAATTTTACATACATAATTTTTGAATCTACATTCTACCGCCGTGTGATTATCATATTCACACACCGTACAATTACGCTTTGTAACTTGATGAACCGGCGATCGCGCCCGATTATTGCTACTGCTTCGCTTGAAACTATATACATCTCTGTTTTTCACATGCGTATTAGGTGAGACACGACCTCCGCCGACTTTTACATTAGCTAAAACTCTGTTATCAGCTGATTGAGATTGAGTTGAAGCTACAAGTTCAATACACTCTGCTACTTGCACACATTTTTCGAAAGTATATGACTCACTATCGAGAAATAATTTTTTTCTAATCTTACCGGGTTTACAACCTAATACAAAGAAATCCCTTAATTTCTCTGATAAACTATTCCCGAATTTGCAATTGCTAGAAAGAGACTTTAAACGAATAGCAAAATCGCGAACTGATTCGTCATTCCTTTGTTTAGCTGAATAGAACTGTGATCTTTCTTCAAAAAAACATTTTGTCGTACAACAATATTCATTGAGCTTAGATATCAAATCTTTTAAATCAACCTCTGTTACTTTTTTTGGAATGCACAAATTTACCAGTAGAGAAAAACAATCATCTTGCAAAGCATTTAGGAAAATAGCCCTTTTTTTAACATCCGATGCGTACTTTTCATCATTCACAAGGAGGTACTGCTCGAGACGGACCTTGAAGTTCTCCCAGTTACCGTCACGCAAACTGAAGGACCCCAATCCTGACTCCATGCTTCCTCTGCCCAGATGGTACCCACAAGACAAGAAAAGAAAAACAGAAAAAAACTTCCCAATGAGATTTCTCTGCTCTCCAATCTGGTCTCTGGACCCTCTCAGGAAACCGCTCCTTGACCCTTGTTGGCTGGATGGCTCTTCCCAGACCGCTCCTAAGACCTGGTAACACCGATCCTTGACCCTCGGTGCTGCTGATGGCTACCCCAGACCACTCTTGTAGCCCGGACCCCTCCGACCCTTTGACCCTCGGAGATGCTGCCGCTTGACGCCCTGGACCCTCCCGTGCTTCCCCCTTCCGAGAAGCTGGCTGGCTCCAGTGGCTTCTTCTTCTTCACTCCTTTCAGTGAAGAAACAATAATTTCGGTCCGGCCTTTTTTACCGACCCGAACAATATGTTGCAATCCGATGTTTCCGACAATATCGCGTAATTTTTTTTTTTGTTTGCGAAATCTCGCGCGTCGATTCTTTTAATCGATGTTTTTACGATTTCCATAGGCTTCCATATTTTACACTTACTACTGTACACTTGTACTGTTAAAATGAAGTACACTTACTACTGTTAAAATGAAGTTTATTTTGATGACTCCACTCTACTATACCATCGATATCGATTTGTAGACGAATGGAGTCTTCATTTGTCGTTATACAGGTGTATAGTTTAATGTCATCCGCAAATAACAATAATTTTACAAATCTTATAAACATCCCTATGTCATTAATAAACAATAAAATTAATAGTGGTCCTAAATTAGTCCCTTGAGGGACCCCAGAATTTGTGGCGTAGAGTTTCGATGTGAACTGCCCGTGAACAACGTATTGTTTTCTGTTAGACAGATAATTATGAAAGAACAAAAGCAGCATGTATGAGAAGCCGAAGCTTTCAAGTTTATTCAGTAATATAAGGTGATCTACTTTGTCAAAAGCTTTCGCAAAATCATTATATAAGACATCTACTTGTTCGTTGTTGTCCAATATATTTGAGACGTAATCCGTAAATACCATTAAGTTGGTCGTTGTAGACCTGCCCTCTCTAAACCCATGCTGCTGGTTTATGAGAAATGGTTCTACTTTATAGTATATACGTTTTTGTATTACGAGTTCAAATAATTTGGCCGGTGCCGAAAGAATTGCCACAGGTCTGTAATTAGATACACATGATTTATCGCCGTTTTTGTGCAAGGTCGTGACCTTTGAGATTTTCCAACGGTCGGGGAACTTACCGGAGTTAAGTGAAATATTAAAGATATGTAAAAGCGGTACCATTAACGGATCTGCTTATCCCTTCAGGACAATTGTGTTAATAATCTGGTCCAACAGATTTTTTTGGTTTTAGTTTTTTAATTGCAGCTAGGTAATCATTTTTATTTACACTTAAAATTTCAACATTTTGAGCTAGTGAAGAGTAACCGCCTGGGGTGTATGAGTCAAATTCTGCACTATGTTCGCTATAGACTGACTTAAAGTAATTCGCAAATGCTTCCGGAATATCGGGCCCAGTATGAATACTTCCGTTCCATGACACTGAGTTTAGAAACCCACCGTCTTTCCTCTTTTCGGAAACAAATTTCCAGAAGGATTTCGGATCACTCTTGACGTTTTTTTCGATATTATTTATGTAATTCTTGTACGCAATATTTATACTACGTTTGATTTTAGATCGTAGAATACAAAACTTTTCCCGATATCTTATCAATCCGGTGCGCCTCCAGTTTCTGTGAAGTTTGCATTTCTTTTTCAGGTCACTAATAATCTCACCATTAAACCATTTAGGGTATCTTCTTTCAAAACAAGGTACACGCTTTCTCTCAAAACACATGTCAAAAAGGTCATAAATTACACTATAAAAGTATTCTACTGCTAAATCTACATCTTTAAGTTTTAATAAGGGTTTCCAGTCGTGAGAATTCAAGTAAACATAAAAATATTCGAAATTACCACGTTCAAGGTTCCATCCTCGCTTAACACAATTTCCATTGTCGTCATTTAATAAATTCCGACAATAGGCTTTGCTTACATTGAGCGCGAATTCTATATATAAAGATGGGTGGTATGAATCTTCACTAACAAGTGACTATACGGATTTGAACACTTTTAAGTCAAAATTACTGATAATAACGTCCAGTGTCCTGTTCGTTATATTAGTGATTAAGTTTTTCTGTTTCAATTGAAATAGTCCCATAAAATATAACAAATCTATTTGAGTTGCTTTGTGACTCACATAGGAGTGTAAGTTAAAATCGCCAACAATAATAATTTTTTTATCTACTAAAAAGTTAAAATTAGCTATGATTTTATCGAAAAAATCAGAGTAAATAGTTCTCTGTGAAGCCGGTGGAATGTACACTATACATATATAAATACTAATTTCATTTATTTTAGCCTTAATCCATAAGTTTTCGCCATCATTTTCTAGAAACGTGAGTCTCTGGCATTGTTTGACGCGATCACGTCTCGCGGCTAGTAGCACTCCTCCTCCTCTTGATTGGCCTGAAGTTCTGTCCTTTCTGAAGACGTCATATCGTTGATCGAACAGTTGACAATTATGAATACTGTCATTGAGCCAGGTCTCTGACAATAATATAAAGTCGTTGTCTTGTATAATAACACTATGTAAGAAGTCATCGGTCTTGGATCTCAATCCCCGCACATTTTGATAATACATTGTGCAGGGGAGTGAATTTACTTTAACTCTACTCTCTAGTCATTTAGTGGGCGCAGAATCGTTTTGTTTGCCTCGGTTTTGGTTAAGATTAACCTGATTTTGTCTCGGTTTTAAGTAACGGTAGTTTCTTACTGGTACTCCTCGGGGCCACAAATCTTCCTGCAAAAGTTTATCGTATAACTCATCTGTTACTCCTATACAGAACGCTGCGTATTCCTGAGAATAAGCGATGAATTTCTCTATCTCACAGTTTGTTATATTATTTTTCTCTAGATGCGCTCGGATATCATCTACTGTGGTATCCTTTGAAATCCTAGATACTATGATATTCCTTATCCTTGGACATACCTTGATACTAGAGGATTTATCGCCATTACCGACAATCAGATTCTTGCTTGTCCGTTGTCTGCGCTTGACGTTCATCCATTCTTCCTTATTTGGCGCGGTTTTCGCTTCAGATTCGGAAGTTAGAATGCGTGGTTCCGTCGTCTGTATTTTGGGGATCGCGCTGCTGGTAGTGGGGACTTCGAGATGCGTTATTTTTGGCCTTGGTGGCCGCCCTAGTGCGCATACGTTCTTTTGTTAGTGTAACAGCGTGCGAGCTGGCGGTAGCGGGAGGTGTAGGTAGACCATTAGTGTTTACACTGTTTGTCGCCTGTCGATTTAATATTTCTTCCACGGACTTTACACGGATTAATAATTCGTTTATTGTTTTGTTTTGTTCGAGAATGATGCTTCTCAATTCAAAGAGTACGGTATCACTCATTATTTCGTGCGAGAGTGAATAAAAACTCGCGAAATTTTTTTTTAATTACGGCGCTACAAAAGACGTGTGTATTCGCATTCGTATAGATTATTATGTGTTTCTATAATTATATTTTGAAGAATGGTATTAATTAAATAATATCACTCAATCGCTCGAGTCGGGCACAAAATTCCACAACAAATAAGTACGTTTAGGATCAAAATGCGTTCAACGGATAAAATTTTAAATTGCCGAAATTCTGGCGCACAAGCGGTTAAGGTGAAGCTTAATGCTAAATTACTATTTTGATTAATCTTTATAACGAATTGATGTACATTATGAATACCAACAGATATGTTTTAGATAAATCGAAGGTTTTCCTATCGCTTCACTTGAGTAGAATACAAATAAAAAAATAAATTATTCAATAAAAAATATAAATGTAAACTACTAAAAAAAAAAAATTTCAATAGAAATGTATGGACGCGTAAAGGAAACAACTTACAGTATTATAGTTACGTTAATCTGTGACGTTTTCACTTGATTAACTTTTTTGCTTTCTTGTAAAATTATTTACAAATGAAAGAAAAAACAGCTTTGTGCTTAAAATCTAACGTTTCTAGACTTCGTTTGTCAAGCGATGTTAATGCCTATTACCTACAATATAAAGTAGACCAAGAATATACACATTTTTGCTTGTAGCTTCCTCTTAAATAGTCAATTGATTTATTTCTATTTTAGCCAGAGAGGATTCTATCCCCGTTTACCGTCTTGAAGAGGCAAAAGGGGAACAGCTTCGAGTATGCCACTCTCCTCGCTTCCTTTCTCATCGGGGCCAACATCGACGCATACGTGGTCTCGGGATATGCCACCAGGGAGTTCACGCTGGCTATATTCAACGGGAGATCGTGTCCAGAGCAGTTTGAGCCCCCGAAGGTAATATATTTTCTTCCTTGGTTCACTTATTTCACGATCACAGCTTCTAAAAAAGTTGAGACACCAGCTAAGTAAACGGCCGAGCGCTCGCCCTAACAAAGGAGCGGGCAGTGAATTGTCATTCAATTCATTCCGTTTTTTTTATTTGGCTTGTGTTAACCTACATGTGATAACAGTACCGAGTCTGTATCTAAACACAATTAAATCTTTGCAGCCGGAACCAAAGAAAGTAATCCCGGTTCGCAAGTACGTAGTGAATCAAGGAACGGACTTCCGGAGCAAGCATTTGTTGAACCGAGAACAAATGCGGAAGGATGCTATCAACGCCAGGCTTGCCAAAGAAAAGGAAGAATATGATAGAAGAATTGAGGTAGGTAGAACCGCTTTACCAAACGGTCGTGGGTTCATTACCACTGATTTGGGTACCGCCGCCCGGGAACCATTTATTGGATAACCAACACCTATGCCATAAGTCACCCGAGTGGTTCGGTACGTTTAGTGATTTAGCAGGAGTGCCCGGGCTCATCGGGTTAGGTGTGTTCAGGATGCGCCTGCCCACAAGCGGCGTGGCGGGCCAGATCGGGACCCTTTGACCTGTCCAGCTGGTATCTCGACCACCGCCTTGCGCCTCAGTGGGAGGGATATATTCATTCACACTGGATACACTGGTTCCTAATTTCTTACCCACCCCTCATATCCTTTTCAATCCCGGCACTTCCTCTCCTTCCTTTCCTTGAAAAGACCCTCTACAGAGCATTCCCAAAGAAGTTATTTTTCTCAGGGCCTTTAGTGTGGGGTTAATGAAAAAAAGTCGTTAAAAGGTTAGGAATATCTAAACAGCACCTGCTGTCAACGACTCGGACCTAGCGAATTATCGCAAAAACCAGCATTTCGAAACCATCTCCGATCCGTTCTCCTGCACAGGCTAAATGGTCAGTTGACGATAGTAATTTAAATGGAGAATCCCCGTGGAAAACTATGCTCACTGGTGGAGATGGAAAGTGAACGAAAACTCTTTGTCTTTTCAGGAACTTGAAAAGCCACCTCATGATGATTTATACGGCTGGAGAGTTCACGCATGGGTTTTGGTGCTACCGCCAAGAAAAAAAGGCGCCGAAGATGCAGAAAAGGAAGAAGCTGAGACTGAAGTACAATACGATGAAGAAGGCAACGTCATTGAACCCGCAAAAGAAGAAGAACCCATCGAACAAGAACCATCAGTAGAAGATATAGTTGAAGAAGAAGCTGCCGTGGAAGAAGGCGAAGAAGGAGAAGAAGGTGCTGAGGAAGGAGAAAAAGAGAAATTGGTTGAAGAAATTAAAGAAGAAGCTATATTTGAACCTGAGATTGCAATGCCTTTCTATATAGAACCTTCCACTGGGTTTAGATATGATATCGATCGTGAGGAGTACCTGCAGGTGGAGAGTATTTACAACCACAAAAACTATTATGTGGGTTCATTAAATTTTTTTGCAATTTCTTAACAGTTAATTAATGAATCGCACTAAACTCTACAACAAAATCCCACTCTCATCTGTTATTTATACCATGGCGGGAAAGTGGTGGGCCACCTCCACAGGTTCAGGCAGCACGAGGCGACGAAGAATGAAAATATCACATACGATAGACGATTTGTTTATTACTTTTGGTCGAATTTAATTCATTACTTAGATCCCGAATAGTGCCTAAGAAAGACGCATTTATTTAGCAACGAAGTATTTTATTGGTATATTATTTTAAAATATATGAAACAAAACATCATATATTATGTAATTTAAGGTTAATCTTCAACAAGAACGAGTCCCGGCAAATTTTGATGAGTGGAACAGAAACTGCTGGTTGAAATTCTTGCCCGAAATGGAAGAAGAAGTGGCGAAAAAACAGTTCGACATGCCCATGAGTTGGGTAGAGAGATTGGACATATCCAACGCTGGTTATCCTTTATATTTTGCAAAATAATTCTTATATTACTGTAATTATTATTTTCATTTTGTGTGTATTAAAAGCGTAGGTATTTGAAATATTTGTATTGTCCGTTTTAGAGTTTGAAGAACGTTACCCGGGAGGCAAGAAAACCATCCGTTATAAGAAAGAGATTCTTGAAAAATTTGCTCCTTACTCCACTATGGATGGTATACTCAGAAGATGGTGCAAATACAATGATTATGCATACAAAAGATTGATTTATAAGTAAAAATCTTCCATATTCATTTTATTTTTTTATTGAATTTACAAACTTTTGTTTTTTATGTGCTATATTTCGTCGAATCGATACTTTCTTAAAGGAAATTTTCTGGTAGGAACTATGCGTAATGTATTTTTATAACAATTTCCAGACACGAGTGGTTCGACAGGAGACCGGACAATCTATTAGAAATATCCTACGATTATAATGATGGTATTATCATAGAATATTTCAAAAGAGGACGAGAAGATTATTTGAAAGGTTTGTTTGGCGTCATCTTCCAGTTTGTCTCAAATATACATATTTAATCTTAAAAGCTTTTAAAGGCAATGCACCACGTCGTGTAACACTTGTAATCAGCCCGTTACAATAACATTCCTCATATCTTATATGTAGATGGCGATAAGGTTGATTTATGCAAGAAAAACAAACATTGCTAAAAAGCGTGTTTTATTTTAGTCATATTCTAAATAACTTAATTTACCATATTATACAATTAAACCATAAGCAAAAAGGGGTTCGTAAGTAGGAAATTTTGATGTTTAAAGCAGTCTTAGAAGCAGTATCTTATAAGCCTGAAATATTAGTTTTTCCGAGCTTATAAAAAAAGCTACATTGTTCCAATGACCAAGATTTTTCTACTCGAAATAATAAATTAAAGTACCTAAGTATTTCTAAGCGATACAATTTTCAAACCAAAACCGTATGATTTTGCATTGGTTCGTAATACAAAGTGTGCATTATTTCAGAGAATAAATACGAGATGTCAAATCCTGAGACATGCTTGGATTGTAACAGGAGGCTCGACTTCTTTGATGAGCCGAGGTTCGATCATCTCACTCGAATTACGACCACCCATAATACTTTCAGCGAGGAATATATCAACAGAGAAGATGGGTTAGTTAAAAGTTGTGCTTTACAATCTATTATCATATCGGGTCTTACGTTAGTTCAGTAGATCGTGAATCCATCACCGATAAATCCTCATTGATAAATACAAGGTGGGGCAAAAGTAATCATATAGTATTGGAAAACGCTATAACTTTTGCAAATGGCGCCAAATGTCAATTCGGTTTTGACACTTGTGAAGTAAACAAATCGACAAGACATGAATCGGTTTACTCTGAAAGAACGCGGAATAATTGTTGTCATTTTTTTGCGCAACAATTCGTCGGTTGTGTTGGCGCAGCGTGAATTTCGTCGCAGATTTCCTGACCGTCCGACACCAACTGGACAAACACTGCGGCGTTTGGCCAGTCGCCTTGAAGAGACTGGGACAACACGAGAGGTTCCCAAGACTGGCTGCCCCCCGAGCAGCCGTTCTGCTGAGAATATCGCTGCTGTTGCCCAAGATGTCGAAGATGAGCCCGGAACATCGACCAGACGACGTGCCACGCAATTGGGCATTAGCCGGCGGTCCCTACGCAGAATTTCGGCGAAAGATTTGAAGATATTCCCTTACAAAGAGCAGACAGTGCATCAGCTGTTAGCTGTTGACCGCCAAACGCCTTTAACCTACGCTCAAGCCATCCTGAATCTCAACGAAGAGGTGGACGATTTTTCATCGAAAATTATCATGAGCGATGAAGCTCATTTCCATCTTAGCGGTTACGTGAATAAACAAAATAATCGTTTCTGGGGCACCAAAAATCCGTGTATCACCCAGGAAGAGCCATTACACTCGTTCAAAGGAGTCATCGGGCCATTTTTATTGAGAACGCCGCGGGCCAAACGACGTTTGTGGACGGCGCTCGCTACAGAGCCATGATTACCGATTTTTTTCTTCCTCAATTGGATGAATTGGGACTGGAGAATATGTGGTTCCAACAGGACGCGGTCGGTGCAACGGCGCACACTGCTCGAGCCACAACCGATATTCTGAAGTAAGCATTTCCTGGTCGCTTAATCTCTCGTTTTGGTAATTTGCACTGGCCGGCCAGATCACACGATTTAACCGTTCCAGACTTCTTTTTATGGGGTTTTTTGAAGTCGCGGGTTTAAGTCAATAAGCCTCAGGCTCTTGAAGCCCTTAAGAAGAATATTCGCCAGGAATGCGAGAACCTGTCGCCGGAAGTTCAGGCAAGAGTGATGGAAAATGCCATAAAACGGGCCCGTATGGTCATCAACTCTAGCGGCGATCACTTGGCCGATATCATTTTCTCGACTTTTCTCAAAATAAACAAATTTCAAAGGAGTACCAAAGTTCATCATAAAAAAAAATTACAGCAAAAGAACATCGGGTGATTACTTTTGCCCAACCCTATATATACAGAGTGTTTCACGCTCATACTGCAAAACTTTGGGATATGATTATTCTTGAAATACTTTTTGTCATTAGTAACCAAATAAAGAAATTATGATAAATTTCTTATTTTGTGCGTTTTACAAAGTGTTCGTATAAACAATAAATAAACAAAGCTGTTTTATTGTTCTGTTGAAAACGAATAACGTTACATTACATTACGTGCATGTAACGCCTCTCAGATGATGTCCGAATACGTGCATTACGACTCGTAAAAGTAAACTATACTAGACAATTTACAAAAAACAATAATATGTTTTTTTGGTAATTTGAATTGTTTTGTTTAAAAACTTTATTAGAGTTTTTTTTAGATTTTCATGAATAATCACCTCCTAAACGTTTCACGGTATGAGCGGGGAAACCGTGTACATATAAGATCTCTATTACATTATTACTAGAGACCGGATTATATGCATTTGCATATTTGCATATGCAAATGCATATTTAGACCCTTTTCAGCGGTAGTTGCATATTTTAGCAAATAATTTGAGATCTTGCATATTTACGCTTGATATCGTTGAGATGCCTCACATAGCGACACTATAGACGTCAGATAGCAAGGAGCTGGGGGGAACCTCTCTTATCTTCGCCTGCGCTCGCGCCTAGTCGGCTTAATTCGGCTAATTGCCGAAAACAATTCATTCATTCGTATGAGGGGTGATTTGGTATATTTTTATGGTAATTCAGTGAATTGCGAATTTTGTTTTTGACTGGTCGCACGCGCTGTTCTTTAGAGTTTCGTCTAGTGTTTTGTTTGTTTGCACGAAGTTGTACATTGTGAAAGTGAACCATGCCCCCTGATAAAAAAAGTGCCCATACGTGGATAGCTGAATATCCTGAAATATTTACATACGACGGAAAAGTTTTATACTGCCGAATTTGCGAGAAAATCATTTCTAGCACAAAAAAGTTCCAAATAGACCAGCATGTCAAAACCAGTGTTCATATCGCAGGAGTGCAGAAGAAGGGCCAACGACAACAAGTTTTTACAGTGGCAAGTAGCAGTAACAGTGAAGTAACTTCCAAAGGTAAACAACAAAATCACTTTAGCATGGATCTATGTGAAGCATTTCTTGCAAGCAATATCCCTCTATACAAACTGACAAATCCTGCATTGAAGGATTTTCTCAGAAAATATTGCATAAATCAAAATATACCGGATGAATCTACTTTACGTAAAAATTACATACCATCAATTTATCTACATGTACTGGAAGAAATACGCAATGAACTCAAGGATAACATCATATGGATTTCAGCTGACGAAACCACCGACACTTGCAGCCGTTACATTGCAAATTTGATTGTTGGTGCATTAAAACTTGAACCTTCACCTTCCTATTTGGTGGCCTGCAGAGAACTTGAAAAAGCAAATCATTCTACAATCGCCAGATTTGTGAATGAGGGTATAAAAAAATATTTCCTGAATCTTCTGCGGATGAAAATGTGTATGTGTTGCTCTCAGATGCTGCCCCCTATATGATCAAAGCAGGCAAAGCCCTCCAAGTATTTTATCCCAATTTGATTCATGTGACGTGTTTTGCTCGCGGAATTCACAGACTCGCCGAAGAAGTGAGATCCACGTTTGCGAATGTAAATAACAGCAAAGAAAGTGTTTCTTAAGGCGCCTGCTCGTATAAAGGCCTACAAAGAAAAACTGCCAAATATCCCTTTACCTCCTGAGCCAGTAATAACACGTTGGGGTACATGGATCGAAGCTGCGATGTTTTACCATGAACATTTTGAAGCCATCAAGGGTGTTATCAACTTCGATAGTGCAGAGGCTTTGGCAGTATTCCAGTGCAAAGAATCGTTTGACGACGCCAGTATTAAAAAAACCTAGCTATGATTACCACTCATTTCGCCTACATACCTGCAAGTATAAAAACACTTGAAACTCGTGGATTGGCGTTGAATGTATCTATTCAGGTTATGAAGGAAATTCGCCTTATGAATTCCTCGTTGCCAAAGCTATTCCCGAGTAACCTCAAAGAAAAATTTGAAAACATACTGAATAATAACCCAGGGTTTGAACCTTTGTGCCAAATTGATAACTTCATCAATAAGTTCAAGAATCGCACCCAAATTTAAATTCTGTCTAGCCACATCAGTAGACGTAGAACGTTCCTTTTCCGCTTACAAAAATATATTAAGCGATCGTAGACACAATTTGTTTACAGAACATTTAGAACAGTACTTAGTCATATACGTTTTTAAAGGTAAATTCTAAATTTTATTGTTAAATACATTTTATAATTGATATTTTCGAAAATATAATTGTTATCCTTGAGAACTAATAGCTTACTAAAATAAAATTAAAATATGTAAAAATACGACTTCCTGTATTATTTCATATTTTGACCCTTTTTATGGATTTTCGTGCATATTTTAGCTATTTTTATTGCATATTTGCATGCCTATTTTGGGCTATTTTTGTTGCATATAATCCGGTCTCTAATTATTACATATATGTATACATAATTTTAGACTTTATTCCCGAGACATCGAATTTGGCGAATTCAACGGCGAGCAAGAAGAAACCCATCGGATTGTTATTGTAAGTTTTATGAAATCCCCATAATGAAGATGAAATACTCACCATGGTTACTTCATTTTGTTTTGAATCTAAATTATTTCAGTCAGTGACAGAGCAGTTCCATCGCCACCCCGAAGTGCCGGCTGCGGAAGACGTGGCCTTGAAAACCTTCTACATCGCCTTGATGGAAATTAAACTCCTGCACCACTATGAAGATAACTTCGTCACCAAGTCCACGAGGACCTTCTTCAAGCCGAACCTGATGGACACTGGTGGAGTTCTCTCTTATGTGCCGGACATGACGACTGGCTACGTGGTATGAAACCAAAGATGCCAAGTCCTGACTACGCCGAGCCACTCCAAACTTACAAATAAATAATTAAATTAAGCAGTCAAAAAGTTTATGAAATCAATTGACTATTAATGAATTTGGGCCCTCACACCGATCAGCCCTTTGCGTCGAAAAAGAGCAAAGTATCCCGCCTCTAAAGCAGCTGCACATGCCTGGCGGCAAAGGGTCAAAGCAATCCACAAGGCGACTCATGACCGACAGTGCATTAGTTTTGCCCCTCGAAAAATGCGCAAACAATTAGGCTTCCTTCACACGGGACACTCTGTGTCCGGATTCTGTGTCCGGACTCAGAATCTTGAGCCACTGGGCACCCAAATCCGCGGGACACTGCAGGGACACGCTGTGGCTCTGACGTCATCCAAAACCATCCTTTTTATCTGTATTCTTCACTCGTCAGTCAACATGCTTGAGCCAGAGGAGATGGTTGCACTTGTATGTATAATTTCAAATTGTTTAAAAAAAAAGAAAATAAAACGTAAAAGAAAATTATGGGTACATCCAATTATATCCAGCAGACGGGGAAAAGGGATTTTTCATACTGTTTTTAATGATCTATTGGAAGACGAAAAAAAATTTTTCAATTACTTTCGAATGTCAATTTCATCATTTTTTGAACTGTATGAGAAATTAAGGATTCCGCTGACATTTCAAGATACAAATATGAGAAAATGTATCCCTGGAAAAGAGAGACTAGCTGTGACTATTCGGTAAGTAAAAAAACAAATACTTGTTTAATTTAAAAACTTATATTTTTATAAAATAATAAACAAATAGAATACTAGATACATAAGTATTGAAAACTGTGCATTAATTAAGTAGGGAAATTATAGAATCATCAGACTCAGCAGTCATTGGTGAGGGTGTACATGTAGACTGAAGAGATCTGTTATCACCAGTCTGTGAGTAGTGAACCATATTTCCAGTTTCATTAGAATAACCAAAAGGCGCAACTTGCGATTGATGAGGCACTCTTGCAGGATAATGAAAATTTGGAGGTGAATTCATAGGAAAAGATGGAAAATGTGTTTGTGTGGGAGGGAGGGGGGGGACTAGGTGCGTTATATTTTGCCAAAACTTGAAGGAGATCAGACTTAGCAAAAATTTTTTTATGTTCTGGAACAGATTTCAAATGGGCATGAAGTGAGAGCAAAAATAATTTATCATCATCTTCCTCGTCTTTCCGCAAACGTAAATTCATTGACTCCCTCAAAGTTTTGTTGAGAGCTGCTAATTGATCCTCGCTCTCAACCACATTTTGTTTCCTTTTTCTACTTTTACTTCCTGCAGAAGAGCTTTCGGGCTTATCTGTAGACGTCCCTGCCTGAGGATTAGTTGCAGCGTCGTCCTGAAGAAATTGTGTCGACTGCTCATCAGTTCCTTCGTCAACTGGTTCCAAACTTGATTCAGTACTACTTTTCTGAATGGCAGGTTTTAAAAAGCTTAGAATATCGAAATATACATAAGTTTTTCGGCTCGATGCTGCATCACCTGACTTACTTTGTTTTTGTTTTGCTAGTTCCCTTGAATAACTATTTCTCAGACTCTTCCACTTTCTTTGTATTTCAGCACCTAAAAAATATTGAATTTTGTTTACAATTATAATTAAGACATGTTTATACAAAGTTTAAACAAAATACTGCGTTTTGACGCAATCAATTCTTTTGTTTCAGATATTTGGCTGTCGGGTGTTACTTTTCGGACATGTTCTACACCTACAGAATTGGCTTATCAACAATTTCCAAAATTGTGCACCACACTTGTCTACTGATCTGGAATTTAAGATCTGAATGGATTCCTTTACCAACTGAAGAAAAGTTTAGGAAAATCGCAGAGGGGTTCAAACGAAATGCCAACTATCCAAATTGTATAGGAGCACTAGATGGTAAACACGTTAGGATAATTAAACCCGCTAATTCAGGGTCTCTGTATTATAATTATAAAAAATATTGTTCAATTGTTTTACTCGCAGCTTGTGACAGCAACTATCTTTTTACTTATGTCGACATTGGATCGTATGGAAAGGATTCGGACTCAGGTATATTTCAAGAATCCCATCTTTGGCGAGAAATACAATCAAATACATTGAATATTCCTGCATCAGTAGCTATAGGAAGTAATCAAAATGAAAAAATTCCATTTGTTTTTGTAGGAGATGAGGCATTTGGTTTATCTAAACATGTTATGAGACCTTATCCTGGAAAATGCCTAAGTGTGAAGAAAAGGGTGTTTAATTACCGTTTAAGTAGAGCACGAAGACATATTGAATGTGCCTTCGGAATACTTTCCAATAAATGGCACATTTTTCACCGGCCGATAAACGTAGAAGTAGATTTCGCTAATTATATAATTAAAGCATGCGTTGTTTTACACAATTTTATAAGAACAAGAGATGGGTTTAACTTTGATGATACCCTAACCTGCCCAGGGTTATTAGATATTCCAGATGAACCCGACAATGGTAACCGCCGGGTGCAACCAATGAAAATCAGAGAATCGTTTGCTGACTATTTTGTTGGTGAAGGGAGTTCGCCATGGCAGAACAACAGAATTTGACTATTTTTGTGTATTTTTATATATTTACTTCAAAATGTTGCATTTATTTAGCCCACATAATTTCACTAAGTAGTAAATTAATTTATGCACATAATTAATTTAAAAAAATGTTTCTTTCTTTACTTATAATATTCCTGATGTAATTTTCATTTTATTATTAAAGTTTATTTACTTATATTGAAATAAAAAATCAACAAAAAAGTGTACAATTATTATTACTTACTTTTTTCCACTTTCTTGTCTTGTGGGAGTTCCTCAAAACCTTCTTCCATCTCAACAAAAACTTCCAGCCAGCACTTTTGCTTAACTATTTTATTGCTGTATTCAGCTAAGTTATTATCCCAGATCGCTGGTCTTTCCCGAACCATTTCAATGAACTTTTCTATATCGAAACTCGCCATAATGTAGAAATAAAATAAATAAAATGAAAACAAAATAAATATATAACAGAGAAGCGAATGAAGAGTTGTGTCCCGTGTGAATGCTCTCATAGAACTGAATGTAGGAGAGGGGCCGAGAGAATCAGACAGTGTCCCAGCCACCGCCAATCGGGACACCGACGGGACACTGCCGGGACACAGAATTCAGCGCCACCACACGCTGAATTCTGTCTGAACGCTCCCATCTACTTCTATATCGAGACGGTGGCTTGGGACACAGAATCCGGACACAGAGTGTCCCGTGTGAAGGAAGCCTTACTTAGCGCGGACAATACTATCTCCCAACAAGGCAGCTCGAATATCCAAATGCATTATAATCATAAATATCTAAATTTATAGACCAGCCAATCAGAAAAAGGTGGAACAAACCAAGTACTAGGAGAGGGGAGGCGGCGAGTCATAAATATATATATATATATATATATTTTTTTTTTATTTATATATATTGATTCTTCGAGAGACGAATAATAACTGAAACCAACGTTTTTTTAGGCCAACCCAAATTCGGCACCCCCCAACGAGCTGAAGAAGTACACCCTGCTGGTGCAGTACATGAAGGAAGAGGAGGACGCCCTGCGGCAGGTGCGCGAGTCCGAGAAGCTCCTGTCTGAGTGCGTCAGGCTTAGAGCTGCGGAGAGGGCCATGGCGGCTGACAGGATTAAACTCTTCGATGTTGAGAGAAACGAGGTGGCCAAAGCAGGACTTGCTGCAAAGGTTTGCCTTTCTGCTTCTAGCTCTTTCTCTTTCATGCATCTTATTTCTTTATTATTATTTAATAAATAGGGTAGTTTACATTTTTGTGGTATTTGCAGAGGTTTGCCTTCTTGTTTCTAATTTGATATGAATCTTATTTTTTACTCGTGAAAAATCACGGAATAGCATGCATAAGCATGTAGAATTTGTGAAGCTGAAAGTATTTATTTAAAAAATATTTGTCTTAGTGAAAAAAAAAAATTATATATATCGAAAATATGTACATCAAAAAACTCAAAATGAAAAAAAAAAGTTTTTGCGTTCTCTTTCTGATTTAATTTCACCATCTCCCCGCTTATTTAAAATTATGAATTTCGGACATCTCGCATACGAGAAATCGTTGATTTTTTAATTTATATTCGTTAATAATAATACTTTACGAAATTAATAGATGCGCCAATCAGGGAAAGAGGAACAAACCAAATTGCGCGGAGCGCGAGAGGCGGCGTGACCGTATTTTTTTGTTGATTTGTCAATAAATGAATCTGACAGTATACAGGCAACTCACATTATAATATCACCATTCGGTCGTCGAAAAAAAATCTGCTCACGTTATTATTAGTCCGTTTTACAATGGCCCGCATCACGGACGTATATATAGCTTTGATAAGGGGGGGGTCCGCAAATTAAAAAAAAATATATAAGGTCATGTTTTCGTGAAAAAAATAGTCAGTCTTAATCAATCAGCCTTTATTTTTAAATATTATATATATAAATCATTCAGTCTCTGATATTTGAACTAAAAATAAACATAACATAATTATCGCTCCTTATTTAAATAAAATCGCTTCGTTTATAACATAAAAAAAGAAATAACATAAAATAAAAGGTGGAAAACAAAATAACTTTTTTTTATACCTAATTTGTTAAGGTACACTAAACAAAAATACTCTTTCATCTTAAGAACAAATAATTTGTTTTAAAATTGAAACACCTTTTATTTAATCACATAACCAAATAATTTATTCTAAACTTTGGTCATATTGTAAGGCACTCTTTTTAATGAACTACAATTATAAAATTAAAATCAAAAAGTATCATCCTACCTACAATAACAAAATATTTTTAATGCAAATAATACTTAATGTATGAAAAAAATAAGCGTTTTCTCTCAAGCTAAATGAAGAGCTTTCATCTTAAGAACAAAATAATTTCTTTTAAACTTTGGTCGTATTATTATGACACTCTTTTTAATGAACTACAATATAATTAAAATTAAAAATTACCTACCTACCTACAGTAACACTAACAAAATATTGTAAATTCAAGTTATACATGAAAATAAATGTAGTTTTCTCTCAAACAAAAAAAACTGACACAAGATTCATTGTTTTACAACTACTATTAATTAAAAATTATCATTCCTTATTTCAAATAAATGGTTGTGCTTTTTTAAATAAGTTATAACTTCTTCGTAAATAATATAAAAAAATAAACAGTATCTAGGTATTACCTGTGTGAACATTATTAACGAATAACATAAAATAAAAGGTAGAAAACAAAATTACTTTTTTAGGTGCACTAATTTCTTTAGGTACCTACCTACACTAAACAAAAAATACTCTTTCATTTTAAGAACAAAATAATTTCCTCTAAACTCTGGTCATTTTGTATGGCACTCTTTTTAATGAACTACAATATAATTAAAATTAAAAAGTACCATCCTACCTACAATGACAAAATATTTTTAATGCAATAATACTTATTTGAATATAATGAAAATAAAAAGTGTTTTCGTGGCTCGCAGTTCAGTGCACCGAACATGTCCGACCGCAGGACGAAATCTCCCGAATTCAGTTTCGGTTTCGGCCGTAGTTTCGGCTGGATGGCGGCCGAAACCGAAACTAAGCCGAAACTCGTTTTTTGGCCGAAACTAGGCCGAAACCGAAACCGAAAGTTCGGTCGGACACTACTTTGAAGTAATACATTTAGTCTTTTACGTTTAATTGCTAACTGATTAATAATTTCTTCGGAATCAAGTTGCACCGCCAGATCTCGGTGTACGCTCATTAAAGCCAGACCAGTAAGTCTTTCGTCGCCCATTTTATTTCTTAGGTAAGTTTTTAACCTCTTTAATGTAGAGAAAGATCTTTCAGGGGTTGCAGTGGACACTGGGAGTGTGGCTAAAATAATTAGAAGCTTTTTTATTAAAGGGAAAAACTGATCATCGCAGTTATCGATGGTGTCGATCACAGTTGCAGGTTTTTGTGCTACAGATTACCAGTGATTGTGCCATATCTCATATTCACTCAGAAATATTGTGCCTTTATTTTCCCCACCCAGAAATGTTTGTGTAATCTTGTTAAGATTTTCTTTTATCCTGGAGTCATTACTGGTTTTTTCAGGTAGCAGCATTTGAATTCCTTCGATCGTCGATTCATGTGGTTTAAAACGAGCGTCGAGTTCTGTAATAACATGATCAATGAAAGGGTAAAACACATTTCGTCGGTAGTATATTTCGGCAGTTTCTGCTGCAATATTATTGCGCAGGGTTTGCCTTCCAGTTATTCTTGGCATTACTATATCGCTTGAACTCATCTGCTGTGCTTGCTCAAAAAGAATTGCGAACTGACTTTCGTTCCGAACATTTAGTAAAGTCGTTTTTACATTTTTTGTATATTCGCAAATGTTGGTCAAATCGACATTGACTTTCTGCATTGCTTTGTTAAGGTTTGCTGTATATGAAAAAACTTTTCTCAGTATAACTAAAGAAACAATAAACTGGCTGTTATCCATAGCGATTTGAAGATGGTATGCTTGAGTAGCGACGTCGCTACTAGCAGCATCTTGAAGTGCCCCAAGTGTTTCGCATATAACGGGAACCATTTCTGCAAATCTTTCGACAGCCACGTGTTTCTCGGTCCATCGTGTCTCACAAAGAGAGATAAGCGTTGAATGAGATGAATTAATTTGATCCGCAATTTTCTTCAAAAGTCCGTCGCGAAGCGGTGATAGGCGAAAAAAGTTTATTACGCTCTTAATGGTTCCGATACAGTTACGTATTATTACATGAATGCGCTAAAACTAAGTTGAGAACATGAGCAACACAGTGTACGAATTGCGCTCTCGGGTATTGCTCTGCGATTATTGTTCTTACGCCCGCTGCCGACCGGCCGCTCATCAGCAACTGCAGCGCCATCATAGCCTTGACCAATCCATTTATCCATATCCAAACAAATTATATGATAAGAGATGTGATATAATAGTCGTTGCCAAAGCTTGAGCTGAAACATCTTCTACGTGGATGAATTCTAAAAAATCTTCCCGTATAACCGATTTCCCAGATGAGCAGTGTACGTATCGTAAACATAACGCTAATTGTTCTCGCCGTGATATGTCTTGTGTTTCATCAGCAAGTACAGTAAAAAAACCAGCCTCTTTGACCCTATTAAGTACTTGCGCTTGAATAGCACTACCACATAGTTCAATCACTTGATTTTGAATTCCTGGTGACGTATACATGGCTCTACTGTGAATGTTTTGTGTTAGTAAATTATTTTTAAGTGCTTCATCGCCAGATCGCGCACGAAAACGAACAAGTGCTCTAAAACTACCATCATTATGTTCGGGTTCATTTATCCCAATTTCTCCAAAATCACGACTTCCTCTTAGTGCTATTTCTTGCCTTCCACAAAGAATAATTGTTTCAACAATGGCTTTCAATCTTTTTCTGTTCTCTTCGGCAATTTTACTGTTTTCTGCATTCATGCACTCTATAACATCAAACGTTTTTCCTTCCATGATCCTTGCAAAATTTGCTGCCTGCTCAACAGCAAATTTATGATACTTAGTATCTGCATGGTGATCAAAGCTCTCTAAAGCTTTCTTCCAGTAAGTAAATGGCTTACTAACCAAGGCTCCAAGTTCTTGCTGACCACGACCGCCATGCTTTTTTCCAAATAAAACACATACTTTGCAAAGTGCTCCCTGCATGACGTTTGAATATACAAGCCATGAGTACCTGGTAGTCCAATGGCGTTGAAAAGAAAGTTTCTTTTTACCAGTGATAGTGACTGGAAATTTAAATGTATCCGGAGGGGTCCAAAGCTCTTTTAATGCTCTCAGCTTTTCCTCGTCATTGCTTGGAGGATGACATACGTAGAGCGCAATATCATAACCCGTCCTGGCTGCGGCTGCGGACGTAGCCGAACACAAATCCATCCTGGCTGTAACAAAGACATATTTGACTAAAACAAAACAACAGCACATACCCATCTTCAAACAGCTTTTTGGTCATATTTAATTGTAAGAATAATAATAATAATTTGTGACTCTAATACTCTAATCCATACTATAATTAAATCGTAAGCGTTCCGTTTCTGTAAGTACATAAATATTTACAAAAAAAAAACAATTCATACGCACTATAATTATGTTACAGAGGTCAATAAAATAGTTATTAAAATTTTTGTCTGTTTGTCTGTGCGTTTGACCACGCTAATCTCAGAAACGGCTTAATCGATTTGTATGCGGTTTTGTTTAACATTTTAGTCTATGTTTCATTCCAATCGGTTCATAAACTAAAAAGTTATGTTAAGAATAAGAATTTTCAACTAAAAATTAAGTCTACGCGAACAATGTCGCGGGCACCAGTTAGTTGTTAGTTAAATATAATTGTATTTCTTTCTGTTAAAAGGCGAAATGATTTTATAACACTTAGGTACACGTCGCATATACACTGAAATTACCATTTGTCAAATATTTTATGCTCACGGCAAAACATTTGTTTACAGAAATTCTCTGGGAATAAAAATAAGAGCAGGATAAAAGTTTTTAAAATTCTAGTAACTGGGTTCCTTCCTAATAAAATAAACAAGAGACTTACCTTTCTTCACTTCATCGTCATCAGTATCTGTGGATGGCCCCGCTCTATTTATTCCTACTTCTTCAATATGACAGGATTCCACATTGTCTTTTGATAAAAGTTCATTGGGATTTGGTCTCTCTTTCTTAGAAAAAAAACTCAAAAGAGATACCTGATTTGATCGTTTCATACTTTTTAAATGCGACACTTCTTTCTGTATTAAAACAACTGACAACTGCGCAACGCGAAGAGACAAAATAGACTAAACTAGATTCTAGCTTGGTATGGTGCGCGCGGCCGAAACGCGGGCGGCGGGGGCGCGCCGCGGCGGGGGCACTGCCCATTCCCCCGCTCCCCGCACTGTGGCGGACTTAAGAAACTATCGTATTCTACAATCGGCGCGGTGCAATGGGGGGGGTCCGGACCCCCAAGACCCCCCCCTTATATACGTCCGTGGCCCGCATTATTGCTAACTGCGTAAAAACTTAACTACATATCTCAAATCGGGTAAATAAAAGTTCGGACGTGTTTCCGAAATTTAATATTTTGTTCCACTATTTAGTGAGGCACTTTTAGACATGTGTTATAATTTAGCCACCTCACTCAATTTTAGCGTCGCTATGCAAGGCGATTCGTTTAAGATCGAACATTCAATAGTACCACGAAAGTCCTACAATGGACAGCGCTGCAAATCTTTGCCTTACTTTAGCGAACTTTTTTTCTACGCGTGGTCTGTTTATTTCGATGTGCTCTCTTCGGTGCTCAATGTACGACTGATGTCATAGTTTGTAATGATCTGCCCTTTTCAACTTTTTCTTCTCTTCTTTCTACGATAAATTTTCTTTAAGTCCCATAGGTAACTTTTCCATAAGGCTTTGGTTATGTATATATCCGGGGTAGGAATTTCCTCCCTGCCTTTTACAAGCCTTTTCTATCCTCTTTATTACACACCCCTTCAACTGTGTGCATCATAATTTGTCTACGTGTTTTACGGCCTTGAACGTAACTATTTCACGTAACGGTTCCGTATAAAAAGGCTTCACCGAACGTTGTGTTGGTTTTTTGTTTCTCGGTTTAGAAACCTAGTTATCTATGTATGTGTGGTATCCCTCGGTTCTTTTGAGATAGAGTGAGTTGAATCCATTACCGCTGTGTTTCAAAACCATTTCATAAACCTTATCTTCTAAGTCGCCTGCTCCCCAACTAACTACGTGATTCTATCTATAGTAGGGTAATGTGAGTATAACAAGGTGTTAGATTTTATATGTGTGATAAACATACGATAAATTTATGGTGTTAGTTGTCGGCGCCATCCATGTATATATTTTGGGAGGGGAAGGAGAGGAAAGGGAATGAATTTGTTCAAGCTAAGATTGGCTCCTCCTCTTTACCAAACAAAACCGATGGATGATAATTTGAGCAAGGCGATCGATATCTGCGTGTCTGGATATCACAACCGGCCGGGTCTCCCCTTGTTCCAAATCGGCAACCTTCACGCCAGAATAAAGAAAACCAGGTCTCCTCACCAATTTCAGAATTGCCCTAACCTCATACACCTCCAGGATAATCTACTTTACTGAGTGTAGAAGGGGAAAACCATGACATCCCTTGTCACGAATCTAGTCGCGGAAATGTGACACGTAAGGTCCTAAGTTACGTGCCACCTCTAGAAAACGTTGTAACTTCCACGTCGTCGGGAATTTACATCCCTTTCTAGGTCAATAACATATATAACACACGACGATCTTGTCGACATTTAGCCTGCTTTTATCGGTAGGTTGTGTGCCTACCCATTCAGCCAATTATCATGTGAGATATATGCAAGGTTTACTCGAAATGCAAAATTTAGGATGAGGACTGTCTGTATTTTAATATTTGGTTCCAGTAGTTATTTCGTGAGGTATCTAGCATCCTCGTGTATTAGGTATGGGTAACTTCTATTGAATACCTATTCTCTCAGGTAGGTATAAACGGATAATTGGTTTGATTTTTTGCATTTAATTTAAAGAGGCTGCCTACCTCTCGAAAGGTACCTGTTGAGAAAAGTTGTTCGGTTGGTAGTTTTATTTCGGAGATTACCATCTCCCTCTTTTGACTCTAGATTTGTTTTTGTGCATCCCAATTCGTAGCTTAGAAAGTCAAACAATAGATGAAAAGTATTAAATTAGAAAGTCAAATAACAGAAGAAAAGTATTCATTTTGTTCTGTCTGGTTGCATCCGATCGCTTTCTATTCGGGCGGTCATACGCTAGCAAAACTTCCCCTTTGACTGACTGTACCTGCGTCTGGTCCTATATATGAAAAGGTCATTGGCCCGTCTCCCACTCACAGCTGATTTACAACTCGTCTAGCACATTCATTTTAGTGGGAACATTATTTGGGTTGCAGGCGTTGTAAACTCGGTTCCTGTACTTTGGTTGTACCCGTCCTTTAAAAAGGGTCCTCTGGAATTTAATAAATAATATTTAAAAAACTCACCCTGTTAGTCACCTCCAAATCCTAGTGTGAAACTTACCTGGTTACACTATATAGCTAAATCAGTTTAATTTTTGATCTCCTCCCTATCGGCTTCTTTCCTCATTTTAGCGAAATCCTTGCAATCTGTTCAATTTTGGTCCCCTTCCTACCTTTTAAAAGGGTAATTAAATAACTCTGTAAATAAAATTGTACCTCCCTAATTTAACCTAATCTCTGTCAGGATTCGAACCCGAGTTTTTATGATTTGTTTGGATCTCTGGTTTTCGGTTTCCGTGGATAGAATGCCATCTCGTTAAATCAATTCCTCCCTAGCCCGATAAAAAAAACTTCCTGCCTTTAAATAAGTTCACTCTGTTTTAAAACGCAATCATTATTATTATTATTTTCATGTTTTTAAAACAAGTAATTTAGTTTGAACTACATATTTACGAAATCACGTTTAATTTAACACATTTTATATTATAATCGCGATCGCCCAACTCTTAGCGCCCCTGGGGTGATTTTTTCACAAAACGGCGCTCTACAAATTATCCAATTATTATTATTATTAATTGTATTCTCACTGAGTCCAATCACTTTTTCACTTCACACAAACACCGGTTCAATAATATTTCATTTTAATTCAATATTCAGGAAAGCTTTCTAACACCATCTGAATTCTCTAATTAACTGTAATTTCACACAACACTTCTGATTTGTATCGATTTCACGGAGCTGTCAACGTACCCGAGTTCAAAACCCAACTGCCTGTATTTTATCCCTACCTTTGGGAATGTGTTTACTTAAGGCCTGTAATCTATCCCATGTTGCTAGTCTAGACAAAAAATTTTTGGAGCACGTTCGTTTATTATTTATCGTTTATTTATGTGGGTATTCAAAACATCACAAGTTTATTCAAAGCATTCTCGAACCCTTCCGGTGCCAAAAATATGGTCACGTGGTTGGCCTCCGGCTCGTCGAAATGATACCCAGATTTCGTGTTAGGACAAGTCTATTAATTTGAATGTCTATGCTTACAACTGCATTAGGTAAATAACATGCCAGCATTTTTTTTAATATAATATGGATTGTTAGCTTTATGTATTTTATTTTAATTGTTGACATAAGCTGTAACAAATTTGTTACGGTTTCCCTTCCCCTGATTTATTTAATGAAATCTAAATATGTTGACCCTTTGGAATAACAAAGTTCCATCTAAAACAGCAATTTCATGCGATAATGGGCTCTTGAGATAGTTACTTTATATTTCATTATCGAATAACATTGCCATCTCAGAAACAACCTTGTTATCCCAAGAGGTTGATTTGTATAGGTAATGCAGCGAGAGTTGAACGTACTTATGCGTCGGCATACGCTTCCACGAGCGACGAACAGCCCTTTGTCTTACTTTGCTTCCTTATTGTCACTAGCGGAAGAGGAACAGCAAGTTGTATGTTATGCTTCTAAAAGAACATTTTTAGAAAGTGCTATTATCCAACAATAGTTTTTTGTTATTATTTTAAGTTCTCATAGTTATGAATATATTCATCTGTTTCAGTTTTTCTGCTACAATTTGTTTATATTAATTTTCACGTCATTTATTAATTTGACTTAGTATACCACTAATAAATATAGGACATGGACAATGGCTGATGCTGATAATATTATGTACCTACACGCCATCACCATTAATGAATTTAGTCTTGAAGATTATCACATTCAGATGAACTGTTTTAATAACCTTCAATATTTCAATAACAATGAAATACAACAATATTCGGCAAACCAAAATACATTCTATATATCCTAATGAATTTATTTTTATTAAATTCTAAACGTTTATACGTATACTGTGTAAGTTATGAATCTGTGTGGGTACCATAATTGATTTATTCACGCCATGAAGGCTTTTACATGTATACAATGTTTAAGGTAAGCTGATTAGGAGTACAATAATGAAGTCGACTAAGGTTGATAGACCTGTAACAATTACTGGTGAAACTGTGTCTCAATGTTTCAGGAAGCTGCTGAGAAGGAAGCAAAGGAGAGAGAGTTCCGAGCTGACATGTCGCCTCGCTCGGCAACTCTCGGTCTGAGAGACTATGTACAAACACTGCTGGCCAGGCAGTGCCTAACACAGACCAGATATGACGAGGTAAATAATTAACCCTTCAGGCCTCTGGCATATTGACCGTTTCATTTCTTAATGATGCTGTCAGAAAGTCTGAAAATTTGTGTATATTTCGCTACTCAATAAAATCCAAATATATTGAAAATTTCTGACCGTATATGAAAACTAATAACTGTTTTTGAAAGGTAATGAAATATGTCTTCAAATTGTATTATTAGGAATAAACATATAATTTTTTAAATACCATGATTTTAAAATCAAACATAAAACGTAACATTTTTATTTTATTTTAGTTAAATTCCTTAACTAAATTCCGTGACTAAAATTACCAATTTTTGCCACAAAAATTGCCATTTTTTGGCCAGTATTTTCTTTGACGAATCTTATTATTGTGTTTTGTTAATAAAGCCAACATTAAACCGATCCGTTGAGATTCAGAAAGTGACGGAGCTATAATATTTTGCGCCTAGCATGTGTTCACAGAGTAAAGTCAATAACCACACTGCAAATAATTAGATGGCGTGCAGGCATTATCCAATTTCCTCGTGGTGGAGAACTCCCGACTTTAGAATAACAATATTGTTACTCCAAGCTCCCGACATATCGGGGTTCTGTGCATTAAAACTGCATAGGTTTAGTATCTATTTCAGCTATCTAAGAATTTGCAGGAGCAAAGGCTCTAGTTCGTCAATGTTATCAATGTTCACTAAGTTATTGGGGATTCATTTCAGCTAACTACGGGATTGAAGGAGCAAAGGCTTTGGTACCTCAACCACCAATACATCATTTCTCCTCACGATGAAGCCATATACCTCAAGAAGAGGTAACCGATCCCCTTTAATTATTATTATTGTTTTGCTTTTAAATTTGGCCGAGCTTCTGGCACATCGGATGCTTCTGAATTGTTATTCATTATTATTTAAAAAATAGCAACATAATTCAAATAAAGTGAATATGAAAAAAAGACATGTTCACCACCAGATTTGTTAGGGCCCCAACGAAACACATTTCTCCGTGCCCTGAGTCCGCATGTTTACCATTTTATCACCTAACTGTGGGCCCCTCCAAAATGTTATCTTCGGAAAAATAGATATATTTTTTAAATGATTCCTATGTCCACAATGTGAACCATTTTGGCACCCAACTTGGGGTAGGTCTCCGAGGTAGGGGCTATAGGAAAAAAATAATACTTAAAATTACAGAGTCTTGTGTCCGCAATGAAAACCATTTTCAAAGCTCCAAATATGGCATTTGCCCTAGGGAAACTATTTCCACTATTGCTTCCCGTGTGTGTCATAATCCACATTCGAATAATACATTTCACTGAAACTGAAGCATGGACCCGGCGCGGTATTGACACGTGTCTAATGTGTATTTCAGTATTAGGCTAGGGGTATTATTTTCGATTGAAAAATATGTATCATTATTATGGTGTGTTTTCAGGGAACTGATGACATTTGAGGTGGCGACGCTGGAGGTGCAACTAGAGAGACAAAGAGTTCTGTCACACGCGCGCTATGAGCACCTGGTGAACCTCGTACACGCCAATTCCCTGACGTCATTGGATGGCTGAATTTAAACAAATTCTTTGGAAATTCTACTATTCACATTTTAAATGTCACGCTTTGAAATAAATATTATTTAAATAGAATTTCCTTAACCTTTCAAGTTACTGCTTTAAGTTTTACAAATAGTGGCGGAGCCACTTCGGGACCCTGTGGAAACCTTTAACAGTGCTCTTAGTATCAATAATAGCTATAGTATCAATAAAGGTAAGTGTTTATATTTAACCTTTTCGTCCCGGAACGAAAAAAATCACGTTAGATCCGAAGGGGGGTCACTAGGGACCCCAATTTGTTTTGCTTATTAAAGGGTGTTAGTGACATAATCTTATGTAATTTGTTTTAGCAATAATTAGGCGGGAGTATATTCATCATGTTTCAGTAGTCAGTATCTAAATAATTTCATAAATACAATCATAGTTAATATTCTAGTGAATTTAGACAAGAATTCGCATTTTTCCATAGAAAACAGGGAAGGCGGGCCGATAGCGGGCACAACTCCATGATTCTGCATCTCGACTGGCGATTGGCGATTACAGCGTAGCGTAGTTACTTTGCTAGGTAGTTGCACAGGGTGGTCTGTAAATGATGAATATATTTTTTTATTATATATTTTTTAAACAAATCTACCACTACTAAACTGGTTACGGATGTTATTGCGAATATTATAGCATATTTAGATATTAATGAAGGTATTAAATTCTTTATTCTCCTAATTTATGATTTGATATATTATATTTACATTTAGGATCAAATCGTAGTGTTTGCCTTACGATAAATGATGGGTTCGTTTGAAGGTATATTACGAGCGTAAAATTGATAATTAAAAAAAATATATATATACATATTTATATATTCAGTTAAAAGTTTTTCATTTTAGGACACTTATATTTTTAACGGTGAACGATTTTGAACCGCAGATGACATCAAATCAACGCGATCATCTGGGAACGCGTCCTTCTGTCAAGGTTCGAAATAAAACGGATTAAAACAGTGAAAAAACAAGGTATTTTAAAACTGTTATAGTTATATTTTATTGTAACCTCAGAAATACCTGTTTTTGATGTTTTTTTCTGTGAATAAACCACAAGAGTCCCAACTGCTCCTAACCATGAATGTGATTTGTTCCGCGGCACACCAAATAAAAATGCCTTAAAAAAGTAAATGTACTTTATTGATATGAAAAAAGGAAATCATTTCATGAAATAAGTATGAATCTCGAACCAAATTTACAACTTATGTAAAGATGCCATAATAAGCTGCGAAAATATGCAGTTAGATACCGAGATGGAAATTCCGACCCTTATTTCATTAATAAAATCAAACGACTAAATTGCAAAATTTAATATCTAACTAATCACGCCGTTTCCCGCAGGGGTAGGCAGAGAGGACGGATCGCCAAAAAAACTCGGTCTTGGCACACACTTCTTGCCTCATTCACATTCATACATCGTCTCATACATACTCTTCTATTATTTTGACTCTTTACATGTCCCGACTCGAGTATCTGATTCACTTGATCATACCATGTCTTCCTCGGGCGTCCCCGACTTCTGGTACCATTCGCATTTGCATCATATATCCTCCTTACACTTCGATCTTCACTCATTCGCTCTACATGCCCAAACCATCTAAGCGTCCCTTTCTTAATCTTACTCATTACGCTTACATCAGCCTTGCACTCTTTACGGATCTCCACATTCCTCATTCAAATTTAATATCGTATAGAATAAATGTTTTACACCCCTTTAAGAGTATTTAAAAAACACCATTGCCTAAGTTTAAAATGTACTTACCAGTCTGAAGATGTAGCAGAGTGAAACTGGTTTGGTCTCACAGATTATAATTATTTACGATAAAGTTAGGAATCAAAAACTAAAACACAATTATTGCTAACACACGTTTGCGATAAACTTTTTAAAACCATACTGTACTTTTTTCAAACTCCTTGTTTACACTTTCTTTCAAAATTTGTATATAAAATAAATGTCTTTGTCTGGTCCATGTGTTTTTCATGTGAGAAATAGAGACAGATATAATTTTAATCTTGTTCATAAAATTTGTGACACACACCGGATGTATTCCAGACAGGCCGACATCTTAGCCCGGCAAAAGAACATCTTAGTATAGCAAAAGGACATACGAAATATGCAGTGTAAGCGACCGGAATTTAGCCCTTTCTGTATAACTTCGAAATTAGTAGCTACAGTTAGTATTGTCCATTTATGCCGACGCCCATATTTCAACTAGTGGTCAATCATTTAAGTAATGCAAAAAGGTAAAAAGTAATGGTAGGAAAGCAAACGTGACTCAAATATTACGACACCGCCCTTTCTATTAAAATGCAACTTTTACGGTCGAGTTCGTATCTCGCGGGATCTCGCCACCTGCATAGGTCGGCAAATATTTTTAATGGAAGGGATACGAGCGGGGCAACTACAGCAATGTTACTGAGCTGAAGTGAGACGGAAGGGGGAGTAAATTTCCAGAATTTGTTGTAAATTATTTAATATCTAAAGAAATAGAAATGCGATATGTTTTTTTTAAATGTAGATCGATAACTGAATAGTTTTTCTAGGATTACCTAAATTAAAGAGTATGTGGTGTAAAAAACAACTGAGATAAAACATAAAACACTCTTTTGTGTACCAGTGTTCCCCCTGTTCGGTGCGCGAGTGTTAAGCTTATTTATTTTTTCAAGGAACCGTAACATCCGTTAGATCTAATAATAATCTGATCAAATGCATCTAAAAATGTTACAGAAAAGGACTTGAAATGTACCTACTTACATTATCAAAAACTATTTGATTAAATTATTTAAAATCTCGGTTGCTGGAATTGAACTCGTGAATTTTGGATAATTTTGAAACGTGAATATTGCAAGTCAGTCTCAAACAAGTATTCCTGTAACGTGTGCAAATGTAAGATTGTGAAACACAAATAGCGTCAGTATTTAGCACACAGAATCAATGGGTCAACAAGAGTAGGCTGTATTCTGTGTAGGCAGAGGTTATTTGGATTTAAAATGTGAATAGTCTCAATTCTCTACTACGCAACACTTTTCGATTAAATAAACAAAGGAGATGGGCCATGAACCATTATTAACATGAAAGTACGCACAAAACGCATGTCGCCAACATTGTTCACTCATTCTATTGTTTTACTCCGCTCTTGTACCTACACTTCAAACGCATTACTTTAATGTCCGTGCAGTTTGGTCGTAGTTCGACAATATTTAACTTTTTTCAATTATCTATGAGCTATAAAAGCCCCCGACCGTCCCTACACGGTACAACACACGTACCAAAAACGTATAAGTTTTCCCATCCAATGCACTTTGTTCTTGTTCTTGAAGCTAGTGGAGAGAAAAAAATATAAAGAAGAACACACAAAAAAAGCTAATTTAAACACGTTCCCATGGCAGAGAATAACACAAGAACAGCCTTAGCTTCTGGCGCGAGACAGTACCGATGAGAGACAGTGAGCAACGGGACGGGAAGTAACTCACTCCAGCCGACAGGACCACAGGCGAACTGGAGATCAGGGTCGAAGGGAAGTTTCCCTTTCACTGCTACCGCTACATCAGGGGTGGCGCAGTGAATAGTGCAGGGAACTAAGCGCTTACAAAATACCGTAAATAAAGGCACCACCTGTGCAAAGGTAGGGACAACGGGCTATTGCACCCCCTTATCGGGGTGGGGGTGTTACAGTACAGACGAAGAAGCAGTTCGATTCTAGCTATTCCAGATTCCAGAAACATTCCTAGAATAAAAAAATCATTCCAATTCAATACAATATGCAGTTAGTATTTTATTATTTATTTTGGCTTTCATCCAAAGATTAACAGTAACAATATAGGTTATTGATAATCTGTTGGTTTAATAAAAGGTGTAACAATCCCTACTTAGCTGACGTTACCATTTTCAGAGCCAAACCTCTCCGCGCGGAAGAAAGTAAAGTTGCGCGCTCGAAACCCTTATGTTCTTGATGTGCGGCAACTGTATAGAAGAAAAATTATTTTACACACACAAAAACATCAACACCACTATTCAACCATTGATCATCTCCACAACACCCGTCATGCAAGGAGGAATTCAGTAGTTCCACCCACTACAAACACATCGCATGCACAAAGACAATACTCCTACTTGCCTAAAGTGTTCAACCTCATTCCCGATGCATGGAAATTGAAAAGTGTTAGCGCGTTGCGAAAATGGGTTAGCAATTGGCTTCTGGACACGGGGAGAGTCGAGAGCGAACTCACGCTAACACAAACTCACATATCTAATATGAACTAATAAGTGTTTAATTAATTTTTTTATTTTTTTTTACTACTTGTTTAAGTACTTAGATAGAAAAAATATATAATAGCGTTGATAATACATATTATGTTAACTTTTATTTTTTATCTTCCAAAAGGCTATTTTATACTTAAGAGAGATAAGGATCTAAAGTCACTTTTTCAGTTTCAGTTCTATAATCAACGTGAACGGTCGCGCGCAGCGAAGTAAAGTATTGTCGCAAAAATTGCAAGCGCTGCCGAGCGCCGAGCGACTTGCGCAGCGAGCGCAGCGAGTTAACACATTATGGACAAGGCCATTGATAATATAAAAACTGAAATACAAAAAATTACAACAGTGAAAGATTCTAAAGCAAAAACGAACCTAGAACAAAATGTTTATATACTAGAAGAGCTTTGGAAAACTGAAAAAATTAAACACCAAAAAGAAATAATCACACTACAAAAAAAAATTATTGAAAATTACGAAGAAAATAAAAAAGTCGTAGAAAAAAACAATAAAATACCATCTTACGCGCAAGTTCCAACAGCAAATAAAAAAGAAATTTCAAAAGAAGAGAGGTTCTATATAATAATATCATCAACTAAAAAAACAACAAAAGCTACAGAAATATGTTATAAGATACAGAAAGACATCAAACTATTCTCTGTCCAACTTAAGAACAACCTGTTGGAGTACCAAATTAGGTTCGTTCTGCGCATACCACCCCCCGCTCCTTTCCTTCACCATCGCTCGGCTATCTCCGGCAATCTTCGCTGACAATTCAGTATGTCCTTGGCTTTCGTCGTTAGTGCCCGCGCTTAGAGAAATTAACCCATTCATACCCTGCTATAAAATGGATGTTCAGCCGATATGTCCGAATTCATTATCACCAATTACGAAAAACAAAAAAGGACAGGTAAACATTATTTATGTGTTATTTGTATGACTATTCGATTTACAACAATGCATTTTTATAATTCAAGGATATAGATAGGTAATATATGTATAAAATTTGTGAATGTTGGTGTTGATCGGTTTTTTTAATGTTTATAGGTGGTGCACAAACCTCAACGGACAATGATAATAAATATGTATAAAAATATTTTATCTGGAGACCCTGATATCTCACAAACATGTGTCATTCACTTAATTTCTGAGCAAACGGGTATTGGGCTACACACCATCAAATATACGTTATTGCGGTATACAAGAACCGGTGAAGTCAAATCGCCAAATAAAAAGAGAGAGCGACTGAACTTTTTTGATAAAATCGATGATTTCGATAAAAATGCCATAAGATCAAAGATTCACACTTTTTACTTGGAAAAGCAATATCCCACAATAAATAAAGTCTTGCAGAATGTCAATAACGATGATTCCTTGCCAAATTTTAAGCGCAGCACTTTCCACAAGGTAATCAAAGAATTGGGTTTTCAATATTGTAATCGAAAACGCGACAGTTTGTTGACGGAGCGTGAAGACTTAATTCTTTGGCGTAGAGATTACTTAAGAGCAATCGAGAGACACCGTAGGGAAGGTCGTACGATATACTACCTCAATGAAACCTGGATTAATGCAGGTGATGTATCAAAAAAAATTTGGGTTGATAATACTGTTAAATCGAGACGAGATGCTTTCGCACGCGGCCTTTCCGTAGGACCCCCTAATCCAACCGGTAAGGGAAAACGGTTAATAGTTTTACACATTGGAAGTGCTGCAGGTTTTGTTCCGAATGGTCTTTTAATTTTTGAATCAAAAAAAAATTCGGCGGATTATCACGACGAAATGAATGGGGAAACATTTTTGGAGTGGTTTAAAAACATTTTGCCATCACTGGATGAAAACTGCTGCATAGTTATGGATAATGCCCCATATCATTCTGTCAAATTGGACAAGCTTCCAACGAGACAATGGAAAAAAGGTGACATCATTCAATGGCTTGAAGAAAAGGGAGAGCTAAATATCGATGCAAGTATGATTAAAGCCGAGTTGTTGCGGGTTGTCAGTTCATACAGGGGATTATATGATAAGTATGTGGTAGATGTTACTGCGAGCGAAGTCAACAAAACTGTGCTCCGATTACCTCCTTATCATTGTGAGTTAAACCCGATCGAATTGGTGTGGTCAATGGTTAAACAGCATGTCAAAGTTAACAATACCTCCTTCAAAATAAGTGACGTAAGACGACTCATGCAAGAAGGTATCGAAAAAGTTACACCAGAACATTGGAGTAACTTTGTTCGACATATTGTTGGTATCGAAAAAAAATTTTGTAATATCGATCACATTGTTGATGAACTCGAGGACAATAATGATAATTCGTTAGCTTTTGAAATTTCAAAGGAATCATCTAAGGAAAATTATTATTTTTTTTTAATGGCAATGATGATATTTTCAACTTTGGATTGATTTCTTATCCGATTTGATAAATCTGATGCCTAATAAAGTACAATATGTATTGTAATACTATCATCATCATTATTTGAATGTATTAAAATGTTTTAATTTTTAATTTTATTTATCGGTAGGAAAATAAATTAAATAATTAATTTATTAAAATAGTGGGTCTGAATGTGTTAACGCTCGTCCTTTTAGGAGTGGGGAGAAGGGGCGGAGACATGCGCGTCCACGGGTTGTTCTAATGTTGGACCGAGAATAGACCAACTTAAAATTGGAATAAATGGATTAAGAAAAACAAATAAAGAGCAAGTAATCATATCCTGCCCAAAAAAAAAAGAATATACCAACACTCTTACGGAGGAAATTAAAAAACTCAATTATAACCTGGAAATAAATGAAATTAAAAAGAAAAAACCCAAATTAATTTTGAAAGGACTCAAATCGAACTTGGTGGAAGAGGAAATAGTAAATGGGATACTCACACAAAACGAAGGGATTCAAGACATTGTAACGAAAAACGAAGAAAATAAAATAAATTTGATTACTGAAATAAAATACAAATATTCTAATAAATACCAACGTGGTACTCGGGATCAAGAAGATGAAGAACAAAACAAATTCTCGAACTATATCGTGGAAACCAGCGGTACAACACGAAAAAATTTGCTATCATTAGAAAAGATAAATATCCAGTACCAAAGGGTCAACATAGTGGATTGTGATCCATTAACCAAGTGCTACCACTGCTGCAAATTCATGCACACAGCCTCCAGATGCCTAAATCGAATGAATCCATCGGTGTGCCCGCATTGCACGGGTGATCATACTTTTGCTAAATGCCCTGAAAGAGAAAAAACACCGGTTTGTGCAAATTGCACATTGCAAAATAAGAAATATGGCGAGAAAAATAAAACAGACCACACATCTTTCAGTAACTTATGTCCCTACAAAAATAAAATGCTTAAAGTAGCAAGAGACAGAGACTTCGAAGAAAAATGACAGATTTTTATATAACGCACTAGACGAAAAAAATAATATTGACGAAAAAACATATGACAGCTATCAAGAATACCGTACCCACCAAAACGACCTCAATCGCAGCCCTTTAATTCTACACATAAACGTAAGAAGCATAGAACGGAACATGGATGAATTTTTGACAACAGTAAATAATGATCTCAAGAAGCCGGCTTGCATTGTGTTAACCGAAACACATTCAAGTGGCGAAGTGGCGTACTATATACCGGGATATACCTATTTATCTACTACAAACCGAATTAACAAAAACAGTGGAATCGTTATGATCGTACAAAATAATTGTGACATATTGTGCGAGGAAGAAATTAATATGAATGGAACAAACTGTCTACATGTACAAATGAAGTGTTATAACAAAAAAATTGATATTATCTCTCTATACAGAACGCACTCATCTACTGTCTGTTTGTTTATAGAAGAATTAAGACATGTGTTATTAAACTACAGAAACGCGAATACAATAGTTTTAGGTGACATTAATTTAAATATATCGCACGATTATACATCGAACGATAAAGATAATTACTTAAATATGATGGCGGAATTGAATTATGTGTCGTGTATAAACTCTTACACCAGAAACGTCAATGGGCAACGTCCATCATGCATTGATCACATTTTCACAAATATCAAGGATATAAATAATTTAAACTCGGGAATTATAAAAACCTCAATTACCGACCATTACATGACTTTGCTACATTACAATTCAATAATACCTCAGGCGATAAATCAACATTGCGGACAAACTACTAATAATGAGAAAGAAATATCCGTTTAATATCGAATCTTTGAAAAATAAATTGTCATCTGAATTATGGTTAGATATTCTCCAAAGTGATAACGTCAACGAGTGCTGTAAAATATTTGAAAATAGATTAACGAACTTTATAAATGATTCGAAAAAAATTATTCCAAAAGGAAATTCAGAAAAATTTCGTAAAATCAAACCGTGAAAAACACATGGGCTTGTTGTGTCCATAAGACACAAAGAATGGCTTTATAGAGAAACAAAAAAAAACACTAGATATTAAATTAAATGTTCATTTTAGAGAATACAAAAATAAATTAACCACGCTCATAAAAAACACGAAAGAAAATTATTATAAAAATAAACTTGATGATTCTGAAAATGACAGTAAGAAAGTTTGGAATATAATCAATGAAATCATGGAAAATAAACAAAAAACCAGAAGTAATACTATTAAGAGTATAATACAAAACAATAACATAATTAACTGTATTGAAGAACCTAAAAAAGGAGCAAACGCTTTTAATGATTTCTTTGCAAATATCGGAAAGAGTCTAGCAAAAAAAAATTACCGTGAAAAAAATAAATAATATGTATATTGATAATATTCCGAATATAGAAACTAAACTTGAACTCTTCGAACCAACCAATCCGTCTGAAATTGTACAAATTATATCAAAAATGCGAGGTGGTTCTGCTCCGGGATTTGACGGTCTCGCCGTAAAAACACTAAAAATCATTAAAAATTATGTTTCTATACCAATCTCTCATATTATAAACAATAGCTTTAAGACAGGAGTTTTCCCGAGCACGTATAAGAAAACCATAATATCTCCAATATTTAAGTCCGGTAGCCCGGATGACATTTCTAATTATAGACCCATTTTGCTCTAATCTAATATATCGAAAATTTTTGAAAAAATTGCTAAAAAGCATTCTTAAAAAAAATTCGATTATAAATAAAAATCAATTCGGTTTCACAGGGGGAAAAAGTACCCAAGATGCCATTGCAAAAATTTCATCTAGTATTCAGAATACCCTGGACAAATCAAATAAATGTATAAGAATTTTTATTGACTTAATGAAAGCATTTGACAGCATTTCCCATGAAAGACTTATATTAAAATTAAAAGAAAATGGCATTGACCACTTAGCCCTTAAATGGATAGAATGCTACTTAACAGAGAGACCTCAAATTGTAAAATTAAACCAAACTTTTAGTACACCACTAACAAGTACATTTGGCATTCCTCAAGGCACGGTCCTCGGACCATTACTATTTCTAATGTATGTAAATGACATTTTCCAACAGAAAATCAAAGGTGAATTAATCTCTTATGCTGATGATACTGTATTATTAATAAAAGGTCAAACATGGGAACTAGTTAACAAACTTGCAAATGAATGTATTAATACCTTAAAATCATGGTTTGATAATAACCTACTCACACTTAATGCCAAAAAAACAACATATGTATTATTCTCACTACAAAAAATACCTAAACACAAAGTAAATATCATAATCCATGATGAAAATTGTGACAATTCAACTGTAAACTACTTAATCCTATTTGTACTGTAATCAACTCTTCTTCTGAAATTAAATATCTTGGTGTGATCATCGATGAAAATTTGAAATGGAAAAGCCATATTACGGAGTTAGTAAAGAGAATAAGGAAATGTATATATATATTTGTTAGGTTAAGAAATATTTTAAATGTGAAAATACTAAAAAATGTGTTTTATGCTCTTGTCCACTCCCTGCTTATCTACGGAGTCATGGGTTGGGGAGGATCTTATAAAAACAACCTAAACTCAGTAAAAGTCTCGCAAAAAATTATTATAAAGGTAATACTTAAAAAACTGTACTTTTCCAACAAAATTGCTTTTTAAATTGTTTCCAGTACCAAATATTGATGATATATTTAAGCAAACTTCCATTATAAAAATGTGTAAAGAAAAAAATAACACAGAATATCAAGAATTTTACAAACTGATGAGAAATGGAAATCAATTTATTACGCCAATCTTTAAAACAACTCAAATGCAAAACCATTATAATTACCAAGCCATAAAAAAATACAATAATCTCCCTTCCGAATTGCGCTGTATTACGAACCAACAAGAACAAATAAATAAAATCAAACTTTTTTTCCAAAAAAAATTATAGTTAAAAATATATATTTATAGTAAAAAAATTATTATAGTAAAAAATATATAGTAAAAAAATATATAGTAAAAAAGAAATATATAAATATTATTATATATAGTTTACATTTAAGAATCTAAGTAAGAATCGTTGCTCCCTTATCAGGCACAAGAGCTCCTCTTCTCTGATTTCTAAAAAAAAAATTAAAAATTTCAAGTTTAAAAATGGTTATTTTTGTTCCTAATACTCGATTTTCATTATTGTTATTATAATTTAAATTTACGAATCTTTTCCGCGGTTTTATTTCGATTACTATATAATAATGACTAGCCATTTAATAAATAAAGATTCGAAATTTTAAAATTTGAAATTCATATGTAATACGGCATATATTATGGTCTAGTAATGTGTAATTTCTATCACCTAAGAAATTCTAAAAATATAGTATTAAAGGATTCATATGTCTTATACTGATTTATACATGTGGGAATTCTAACTATACAATTGTAAATGTTCTCCAAAATGCCCTGGAAAGAATCTCAGACTTGTGATGTCCCGAAAGAAACCATTCATCTGTTCTGAATGCAATTACTAATGTTATCCAAATTGACCTTGGTAATAAATTACATCTTTGCGATTCTTTCAAGGATAAAGAAACAATCCTGTCACTTCGAATGCAATCAACAATGTTCTCAAAATTTGTTTCGACAGCATCGCCATTCCATTGTAAGAATATTATGTACTAAATAGACAATTTGGCTGTCCTGAAACGGGAATCCTTCCCAGTTGGACAGACAGATGACCGGTCGGTGGCCGAGTTGACATCGCGTTTGGGTCCCATATATATATATATATAAAATAAATAAATATGCAATTATGGTGGGGGTGGGTTACAGTACATACGAAGAAGCAGTACAAATCTAGCCATTCCATATTCCAGAATTATTCTTAGATGAAAAAAATGAAATCAAGTGGTTCATAATATACCTATTTTTGGTAACTATTTTTTTGTTTTTTGAGTTAGTGATAATTTTAATGTTTATGTGTTGTAATCTATGCCTGGAATGAGTTTGAATCCCCTCTTATGTGAGTAAGTAGGTTTTAGCTACAGCTTTTTTTAATAAAACTTTTTTAAAAAATATGCATATTTGTTCAACAAAGAACACTAGAAAGATTTTTTTAAATTAAAATTTACATTATTTCCCTAAACCCTGTTTTATAATGAAGATATAACTTTAAAATTGAGTTTACTCCAAAACATGTTTTTGTAAGTTACCAACTTTTGACAGTAACGCCACGTTTTTTTTACATCACCAGGGCAATAAGTAGGTACATAAATAAAAATCATTAATACAATATGCGGCTATTAAGGCAATATAAGCAGAGCGTACAGAAGTAAAACAAACAGACAGAAAAAATAATAATGAATCTACATTTATGAATAATAATTACTGAAATCATAAATGTTTGGAAAAAAAGGTTAACTTCTGAAAGAGAAAAAAATGACTTAAAAACGAGAAAATTGATCTACAATACCACTGTAGTATATCACCTGAATGTCAGCACATAAAAAAATAAAAATAAAAAAAACACAAAAAAAAATTATAATAATTAATATACATTTATTTCATTATTTCTAAAATCAAAGCAATCATAAATGCTTGGAAAATTTTTTCTTAAAGGAAATAATTGACCTTACAACGAGGAATTGGTCTACAACACCACTGCAGCACATTACCTGAATTACTTACTGCACAAGTGTAATTTTTCTAAGCGTTAAAACTCAAATTAAAGAACTGAAATAATTGAGAATAACTTGGGGTCTATATTGTGCTGTAGCAGATATACTGGGATAAAAATAATGCAATGCCAATTATATTATTAAGTGTGTGGTATCGTTTAATCTATTATACCCTAGGTTGTAAGTAATTTATTACATTTTAAAAAATACCAATAATATGTTAAAAAGTGTAAGTATTAATAGTTGTCCATAGCTATCCTACGAGAAGCTGAAACGATTTTAGGCTTCCTATGATAAATTTATCTGTAACACATAACAATATTTAATAAAGGTTTTAAAATTATCAATAACTCCGTTTAAATGATAATGAAGCGTAAAATCTTTGAAAAAAATTGTAACCAATAAATATATTAAAAAAGATCTTCAGTCAGAAGAATTTAAAATCAGAAAGTTGATGTTTTTTACAATTGAAGTTTTTAATAATTGGTATAGCAAAACTGCGACTCCACTGTACGAGTTAGCGTTAAAATGTACTGCTGGGAGCCCTATGCAAAAGACTCAAAGGACTTGTCCCAAAATTATGTCAACTGCAATATTGGGACAATTGATTTAGATGCATCCGTTAAATTTGATGAGTAGTATTCCTCAATATTTTAAATCTGGGCTTCTGGAACATAAGATAAGACCAGATTGGATTATAGGAGAAAAAGGACTCACCCGTCGCAGTTGGGGCCACAAAGTCTGGATGCTTCATTAGTAATATGAATGTTAAAATCGAAATATTGCACTCCGCGGTCTTCTTTATATTACACATCAATTCTACCTCTCTGAGGTATTATTTTACACTGAGTTGCACTGAGCATGCTGTCACTTCGAAAGGTAGGTTTTTACATATTTTTCTTCTTGCAACAATTATTCCGGTCATGGTTATATTGTGATGGGACAAGTACAGGATTTGATATTGAGGTTTCCTATCCATTAATTCTTTGCAAAAATATATTACTTAAAATTATTATTGCTTCGTCTCCACCTTCTACATTCACTCTTGAATTGTATAATTAAAAAAACAAAAAAAAAAAAAATACTGATTTTATTTTATCTGGCATTTTCAAAATATTGTATTACCTAAAACCTAGTCAACAACCACTATGTAAATTGCCCATCTCAACACAGGCGTTCCACACCTAGTGAGATGGGCAATACGTCACTATTGTAACTTGTAACGTATGTTAACTCTACATACTCAATAATAACAATGCTTGTATTATAATATTTATTTGAAAGAAGACTATCACGGTTCTGGACTGAGAGCTCATTCCCGCTCATACGATCTCTTATATACGTCTCGTACTCGCTGTCTCGCTCTCATGCTGTCCCCCTTACACACATACACCACACCCCCACACTTAAATCATAATTACATCTTTTTATTTTTACAAATTTATATAAGCCAAATATATTTAATTATTTCCATTTTGTATTTAATTTCCAATTTATATGTAATTATGTATGTTCTTGACTCTTCATTCGGTGTAGCATGGGCGTTGTCCTCGAGGGCGTAACCTCCCCTCCCATGGTGTAGGTGACCTGCAAAAATCAGAGGAATTAGGAAACTTGGTCATGTCCACGTCCGAGAGTGGACCCAGGTCCAGCAAATCATCAGACCTGTCACTCTCCCCCCACCTAACCTTCCTCTCTGAAATTTGATCATGGTGGCGTTTCCACACTTGTCCTGTAGACATAATTTTTACTAAATAAACCCTATTCCCCAATCTTTTATAAATTTCTCCTAAAATCCATTTGTTTTTATCACTTCTCAAATCCCTGGTTAAAACTTTAGATCCAACATCAAAGTACTTTTTAATTTTTTTTCCTCTATAATACTTTTTTTGTTTTTGCTGACTCAATAACATCTTATCTTTAATCGTGTTATCAATCCCTTTAAAACCTTGACCTTCAACATTATCTAATATTGGAATGATTGTATTAAAAATTGATCTAATTTTCCTTCCCAAAATTAATTTACTAGGTTCAATCCCCGTAGACATAGAAGGCGTATTCCTAATATCAACCAAAAATGTTAAAAGTTTATCCTCAAAATCAGCAGGCAATTTATTATTTATCATAATTTTTTAAAAAAAATTCTTTACCGTTCTAACCCCATTTTCGGCAAGTCCGTTAGAAGCTGGATGGTTGACAGGAGATGTCAACGATTTAATATTAAAATTATGACAAAATTCCTTAAAAACTGTTGAAGTGAACGCTGTACCATTGTCACTTACTATCTGCTCCGGAATTCCGAAATTAGAAAATAATCTTTTCAAAACTTTTATTGTACAAAACGAATCTACTTTATTTACGATGTGACAGTCTATCCATTTTGTAGTTGCATCAACGATTATCAAAAAATTGTAACCACCAAAAGGTCCCATGAAATCAATATGCAATCTATTCCATATTAATCCACTGATTGGCCACGGCTGTAACTCAACTTTACATGGAGTAGGTAAACACTCCAAGCATCGAACGCACTGCTTCACAGTTGCTTCTACCTCTGAGTTCATACCTAACCAAAAAAAATAATTTCGAGCAAGATTTTTAGATTTAACAATACCTAAATGCGATTGATGTATGAAATTCAATATGATTTCCCTTAATTCCCTCGGAACCACAAATTTATTATTATAAAATAAACACGAGTCATAAGTCGATAATTTATTTCTAAAATACCAGAATTTTAACAAGTCATCCTTTAAAAACTTTTTATCCGGCCAACCATTGATTACGAACCCAGTAATGCTTGCTATGTTTACATCTTTAATCGAAAACTGCTTCATCGTTTCTTTTGAAATTGTCGTTTCCGCCTCAATTATATTTAAAAAATCCGATTCAATCTTATCAACGTTCAGACTACCAATATAATTTAAGAAATATTCGCTACCGTCGACCTCGTCGATACAATCACTTAAATTATTATTACTATTAACCGGCAATCTAGATAAGAAATCCGCTTTGTTCTCACCCGACTTGACATATTCTATATTATAGTCAAATGTTTGTAAAATCAACGCATAGCGCTGTAGCCTATTTGCCGCTAGTATTGGCACTTGTCTTTCAGTGTTCAAAATATGTACCAAAGCTTTATTATCACAAGTTAGAACGAATTTATTACCATATAAATATTGAAAGAATTTTTTCAAACCAAATATTATTGCACACGCTTCCTTATCTAGAATGGAATACCTCAATTCCGTTTTTGACAATAAACGGCTAGCGAATGCAATCGGTCTTTCCATGCCATTCTCATATACGTGACATATAATAGCAGATATACCTATATCACTCGCGTCTGTAATTAGCTTGATAGGTAATTGTGGGTCAAAATGCACCAAAATATTGTCTGACGTCAGCAGTTTCTTAACTTGCTCAAACGCAATATTGCATTCCTGAGACCATACAAATTTTATCCCTTTTTTCAACAATTGGTATAAAGGAGACAAAATACCTGACACATTCTGTATAAAAGACCTATAGTAGGAAATAACTCCCAGCAAACTTCTAAGTTCCGAAACATTTTTCGGTACACTCATTTGGGTAATAGCATATATTTTATTTTCTAAAGGCATAACTCCTTTCTGCGAAATTCTATAACCTAAATATTCTATCTCTGTTTCTAGAAAAGAACACTTATTTTCATTAATAGTTAATCCGCAATCACTTAACTTGCTAAGTACTGCTTCACAAATAGAAAATAATTCCTCTTTAGAATTCCCAAATAAAAGTAGATCATCTAAAAATACACGAACGTTCCTAAGTCCACCAACTATCGCCGTAATGACTTGCATAAAGATGGCCGGACTCGTGCTTAAGCCAAAAGGCAATACTTTATATGCAAATAAACCTATATGCGTACTAATCACACATAATTTTCTAGACTTTTCGTTCAATGAAATTTGTCCAAATGCATTTCGTAAGTCTATCTTAGCAAAATATTTTGCACCATTCAGAGATGAAATTAAATCGTCAATACGAGGTAGTGGGTATTTCAACTTCGCTAACATAGGATTCAATGTTGTTTTGAAATCAGTACAAATCCTAATTGAAGCGTCTTTCTTTTTTACAACAACAATCGGGCTTGCAATATCGCTTATTTCTACCTTTTCAATAATGTCTTCATGCAACATTCTCTGTAACTCTATCTCTACTTTCTCACGTAAACTAAAAGGTAATGGCCTCGGATTTACAAACTTTGGCCTAAAGTCCGAATTAACTTCAAGGTTTGCCTCATAATTTTTAAGCCTACCCGATTTTTCTGAAAAAACATGAGCATATTTCTTCTTTAAACTTTCACGAAAAACAAGATGATTATCACAATTAATCTCACTGAATTTTACAGAATTTATTCCACTTAATCCGATACCGAAAACTTGTAAAAAATCTCTACCAACTATTGTAGAATTACCATTTTTAATTATTACGAACTGTATTTTCGCACTTTTACCTAAAAATGACACCTCTAAATTCACTTTACCTAAAACATTTAACTGCGTTCCGTCATACCCTGACAAATGAACATTATACTTTTCTAAATCGTAAGAAACAAAATATCTTAAATACACTTCATATGGTATCGCGTTTATCGCAGCTCCCGTATCTACCAACGCCGGCAATATTATGTTACCAATTAACAAATCTATATATGTGGGTTCCGGCCCCACATTATTATTAACCACGAACACCGAATTCAACCGTTTATTTTTAGTACCTACATAATTTTTATTGTATTTACACAAATTACTAGGATGACCCGATTTGTTACAATGATTACACAAAATTTTTTTCCAGCAATCTCTTTGCAAATGATTTTTTTTCCACACAAAAAACAAGTTTTTAACGTACCATTAACCGGTGATTTACTCCGCATTGAATTTTTATTCCTGGAAGGACTATCTTTCCTGGATTTATGGAAATACTCGCTTTCCTTATGAACAACATTTAAATTCGGATTTACTTTTTTAAAAGCCACAACATGTTCCCACGTCGCCGCTAGATTAATGCAATCCGTAAAAGAAGTATTGATTGCCTCTACGAATAGCTTGTGTTTCAATTTTTCATTAAAAATCCCAATAACGAATATGTCCTTTAAACATGGTTCCAATCTCAGCTCAAAATTACAAGATAAACTTAACCCTCTCAATCTAGCCGCGTAATCTTTAACGGATTCGCTAGGAAACTGTTTACATTTATAAAATAATTCACGAGACTCAAAAATATTTTTAACTGGTTTGCAATGTGAATCAAATAATTTACATAAATCTTCAAAAGAACAAACAGAAACCTTTTTTGGAAAACATAAATCACATAATAGAGAGAAAGTTTCTTCCGTGAGGCAACTCAGCAAAAATGCTCTTTTGCGTTCTGGTGACAACAATTTATCATCATTTAAAATGAGGGCCTGATCCAATCGTTCCCTGAACAATGACCAGTCTCCCGTTCTGTAACAGAACGTCCCCAAATTCTTACAAATCGCCTCCATTGGGAGAAGAACTGAAACAAGTTGAATAAAATATACGTATCTCAGCCCTTCCAGAGGTTATGCTCCGAGCCCCTGCCCTGAGCCTGTGAATCACCAACGTCTCAGCACCCTTTTCTGGCTCCGTCTCCCTTCAGCTGCGGACACGATCACCCTCCAAGGTCTTCCTTCCCGCTGTAGCGACAGAACCCCGGTCCCGGATTCCGGCCAATTCACCCTTGATGCCGATCTTGATCCTGGATCTTCTGCGCACCCCGTGTAACGGTGTACTCTCGACAAAATGTTGCAATGTCGGCTCCCACACACGTGTAAAATTGCGTTTTTACCGCGCAATTTGCCCGGCCCGATCTGCGTGCTCGCCTCGGCTGCGTGTGAATTCTCCAATTTGATAGCCTTTTATTATTCTTCTTCTTCCTTCAAAATTTAGCGATCCAACGCCCAAAAGCGCCAGACTATACTGTGATCACCAAAAATTCGAATAATCTTCTTGAATCATCTGATTCTCCGTAAACTTTCAATAATTTACGAACTACCGTGCTGCGCCACTGTAACGTATGTTAACTCTACATACTCAATAATAACAATGCTTGTATTATAATATTTATTTGAAAGAAGACTATCACGGTTCTGGACTGAGAGCTCATTCCCGCTCATACGATCTCTTATATACGTCTCGTACTCGCTGTCTCGCTCTCATGCTGTCCCCCTTACACACATACACCACACAAATGTAATATTAAAAAAAATAAAAAAAAATTAAAAAATTTAAAAAATATGCCTACCTACTTACATATATATTGTGAGAACAATAATAATAACTAAGTAATCATTTCTCATTGTAATAAATTTAACTTTAGGTACTTATTTGTCTATTTTATAATTTGTTTTTAAAGTTTTTTTTAGAGCTAGGATGGTGAGATACCCCCTAGGGCATGGTTGTATAACTCCGATCGAAAATTGGAATCGTAGAAAAGACACGGCAATCTCCATGGCTTGTGACGTCATACTGTTGCCTAACCCACCACAGTGTCACCTACTCAAACCTACCTCACACCATTCATAAAAAAAAACACCATATTAACAACAGTTCTAAATTTATGTATTATATACAAATGTAAATATTTGGTAGACACTGTATGTATGTATAGAAATAAAAAAAAAATAAAAAAAACTATATCCACCAATGAAAAACTCTGAATGTCTTTGGAAAAAACTGTTGACAGCTGAGTACTGGCTGAGTGGTACATCTATGGTTGCTTGATATTTTGATCTCGGACTTAGTTGAGGCGGATTTTAATATATTGTTTATCCAATATTAGCGAGATATCAGTTTGTGGCTATCATTTTCAATCGGAAGCAAAAGGCCAAGTGGTGCGTTATGAAATTTCGCGGTGCCCACGCTTAATCTTGACATCTCGAACAGAAAATAGAACACGTTTTTGTAACCAAAAAAAGGTGAGAATCTCTTAATTTAACTTCACCGCAGAAATTAATCAATTTTAAATACAGTAAACGTGTTCCTGCCAGGAATGTGCGTATTGTGAGGCCTTATCATGGTAGGTAGAATGTCATCGTTCTACCTTATGAATGAATGATTTAACCTGTATACAGGGTGTCCGGAAACTCGTAGTACAAGCGGGAAACTGGTGAATCTACATCACATTTGGAGTCGATTTTGTAGTATATATTTTTTTTTTATTTGAGCTTTCGTTATCGAGTAAATCGAGTTAGAAGTTGATTTTTTTTTTTTTTTTTTATCAAATTCTTATAAATTATTACTGAAGATCAAAGTACCCAACTAATTAAAACTACTTGAAAGTAAAACAAATGAAGAAACTCGGATTTGAAGCATTATTTTGAAATCACCCTTCATTTAATCCGGTGTAATCATAAAATATTTCTGCTCTGCAGGGTTAAAACATCTGTTGTTCAACCCTAAACACCAGAAAAAACTTTAACCCTAAAATAGCCGAAAAATATATTTTTTTGTTTTTTTTTTTTTTTGTGAAAATGCTCATATCAAAAAACTTTATGTTTATTTGGGTTCCCCATGTGGTGTAGATTCTCCAGTTTCCCGCTTGTACTACGAGTTTCCGGACACCGTGTATGTAATTTATTGTCTTGCTAAAATAAAAATGCTTAACATGTAACTGAGTTTTCATTTTCTTGTAGTGATGTAATATTTTGATATTTCTAAAAATTTTATTTTTTAAATATTTTAGGCTAATAAGTAGAGAATTATATTGTCTATGGTCGCGCCTTTTTAAAATTTCTTCTATATTCGTCGATGGTGTGTGATGCAGTATTGTCGCACGCATAAAAATTTTCTAAATATTGGCAAATCTATGGTTAAATAAAGGACCAAAGTTTCATACAAAAATGTCCGAAGATTTCGATCTAATGAGTGGTTTAGTTATGGTGTGTAGGTAGAAAAGTCACACTCGTCAACAGTCCTTGTCAGTGTTGACAGATGGTTTTCACCATGTTTTCATGTTTTTTGGGTCATTTATTACGTAGCTTTAATTAGGTACCTACACTAAGGTAACTATTATAAAATGACTATTTTGTATCAAGCATTATAAATAAATTACTTAGGACGGGTTGTTTCGGAGAATTTGAACAATTCTTCAAATTTCAAAGCTAATTTTCAAGTGTGTGAAAGATTTTTTTAAGTTCTGTAACTATTTCAGTTATGTCAAGCAACAAACCTATAATGTTATAAAAACAGAACTTGAATAAGACTTTCACAGAACCCGAAAATGAACGTTGAAATTTGATGATTTGTTCAAATTCTCCGAAACAACCTGTCCTTAGTTACCGTTGTTTACTTATTTAAATTTTTACGAAAAATATGGTTTTTTATCCTTCAAAACATGTTTTCTTTCACTGGTCCTTCATTCTAAAATTTATGGTTATGATCAGTGGTGGCTCGTACTCACAAAAATGAGTAGTGTGCTAAAAACATAGTCAATCTTCCCATTATCCCCTAATCCAAAACCAGATACACAATACATGCTGGTATAATCCGTATGCGAACTATGAACTAAAGTGGTGCCATCTCTGCGCGACAAATAAATGTTTTGAAACTTGGGGCATTTCCGCCTCGCAGAAGAGTTATGAGGCATTGATGAGAAATTTAAAAACAATGGTCTACATTAATAATACTACATCAATGTCGTCTCCACGTGTAGATAATTGTAGTTCTGAGTCAACATTTCTCGATGTGCGTATTATGGAATCCACTCGCACCATGTGACTTATGAACGAAAATTCGAGGCGGTTGAATATAACCATTTTTTTATAGTATTTTCTACATTACTGTTATTTGCTTTGATTTTTGGTGTCATGTGTTTATATGGTGGTGGTGGTGGTGTTATTGGTTGGTAATTGTTATTTTTAGTTTGACTTAAATTTTGGGAGCGCGTCGCTCCAACGTTTCTCAGCGCAAGCTGCCACTGGTGATCTTCCTTCCACCACTGAATACATCCCTGACCGTCTTATCGACCGCCCTTCCCTCCGAGCCCACATCTCGTTTTGTTTACACAACACCGCGGATTTAATGAAATGAACCAACAACTTTCTTTTACCATTTCCAGTATTCGCTCAAACTGTCCATAGGCAGTTGCATGCGCGCTCCCGTCGCACTTTCGTTCGTTTCGCGGTTACGATGTTCAAAATAATATATTAAATTTCTTAATTATTTATTATTACTAATAATAATCTACTCGTTTCTGAAAGAGAGTTTCAAAAGTGATTCAAAGTGCTACGTACTTAGGTTGTAAAGCATTAAAAAAATTGGTTGCAAGTGAACGATTTTACCGTTAATGTTAAAGTATGTAATGTCATCACTGGTAATTTAATAAAGCTGCATTTTTGTGTACACATTTATTTTAGTTCGGCAATTATTTTTTATCTCTCCTCGCCAATTACGAGACCACCGTATAAGCCCCGCTCGTGTTGTAATTCGGCCGTGAAAAATTGATAAAATAATGATTTGTGTTAAAAGGTTGTTGTTATGAATAATTGATATTAAGTGCGTGACCCGTTTACGGCATGAAGAGGTTTGAGTATTTTAGATTGGTAACGATATGATTCAGGCATGCTCTCTCTGCAAAGTTATGCAACGGAACTTGTTAACTCACTCGAGAATGCTGTTGACATTTTAACGTCACCTTTTTATTCTCAATAAAATAGTTTTTTTTTGGTTTTTATGTCAACTTTTTAAGAATCTTTTTAAGTTTGTCCAAAAAATCTTTGACTTTCGCCTTGATATCTTGTTTGAATCAATTTCACATAATTTCGTTATCCGTGAGAATCTTTGGTTTCTTTTTCTCACATTTTCTTACTCTTATCTTATCTTACCTACAATCTGGAAGCCTTGAGAGGCTGTGATTTTTTTGTTCAGAATTTTTATGCAAAGAATTGCACAAAAGTTAAGATAAAGTTTCGAACTGTCTTAATTTCACGGTTGGTTTCACAAGAAGGGCTTTTTTCTGTAAAGTGTTTACCCTGGGTTTTAAAATAAAAATATCAAGAGATTTCGAATATTTTTTTATTATTTTACCGTAGAAAATTGCCAACACTTCCTGCTATGAATTTAATAAATAATAATGAAGTATATATATAGGTATTGTATAAATATTTTCCATCTAGGGCACTGACGGCCAAACTTTTTTACTTCATGGCACACTTGTGAATTAGATTTCTTCCACGGCACACCAAATAAAAATGCCTTTAACTATCCCGCAGCCAAGTGGAGGAGTAGGTAGTACCCAAAATTATTATCCTCCTTATATTAGCTTAAATACTTCACATATCATTTTAGTATTTTAAATATTTCTGAGCAAATACATAAGTAACCATTAATAATTAACTGAATAATTGGGATTTCTATAGTTTAAAAGCCCATAAGACAGAAAAATGCATGGGGTCGTCGGAAGACCCACTTGGTTTCAGACGTTTTGTTTGGCATCTTGGACTGTCAAGAGTTAAAAAGTACATAATATACTTTATAACCACGAATAAAGGAATTCCATGGTGCGGCTAAGAATTTTTAAAAATATTTTATTATATCATCAAAATAAAATAAGTGGTAATAATTTTACTAGTGAAAAGGATGCAATAGATTATTAGAAAGAATTCTGTCAAAACGCGGTTCTAAATTAGATAAACAAATACCTACGTAACTCCTCATCTACCATCTGTAAGTGATCTCGTTTTTTAGATTTCATTTCCTTCTTTGAATCCTACAAATTAGAGTAGCGTTGTAATGTAGTTTTAGTGATTTATATTCAGGTTTCCATATTATTTTTTGTTACCGTTACATGTTTTACTAATATTGTTTTATTTTCAGTTTGTTAGTTTACTGTTATATCATGCTTTACATTTTTTTGTATAATTTTCAATAGCTCACTAGATATATTCTGTTTTTTAAATCAATGTAAAAGTCCGGTTTGGCGTAAAACAAAATAAAATAAAATAAAAATCAGTGCAAACTTTAACACAAGTTTGCAACTGAATGATTTATGATTTTGCCGCCACTGATGATTCGCAGAAATGCAATTAGCTGAGCTTTGTTGCTAACGCTAAGTCAGTACTTTAATTCGATTTTCGAGGAATTCTAAATTAATAGGAAATATTTAAAATGAACAATTTTGGGTTTTTTTCCTTCGCGGCACACAAGCGTGCCGCGGCACACATTTTGACCGACACTGATCTAGGAGATTACAAGTAGGAAAATGGCAAAACATGGTACGCCAATAGCCTCGTGTTATGTTGTCATAACAAATTATACAGATATCTACTAATTTCGCAGTTTCATAATGTTATAATATACATTGCGTTGTGCGAGAATCAATAATAACAATTTTAATTTACAGCTGAAATAATGAAATAATGAGAGTAACAAATAGGTTAGATCAGCGTCTCTCAACCTGGAGGTCGCGACTCCCAGGTTGAATATGTTATGAGTCGGATTGGTTTGTCAGGATTAGGTTTACCCGGAGATATGTAAATTGGAATGAGAGAGGGAGCGCAAATAAAATACAAAAATTATAATTAATAGCGACTGTTATCAAAATATTTATATAAAACGACTTATTTAAAAATTCTCTTAACATCTGAGTTAAGTCGCATTTAAAGAAACACATTTTTTTCATAACTATTACATGTTAAATAACAGAACCAATTGTGTTTTTACAATTTTAATATACTTCGCGATATTTTTACATCTGGGGAATTTCCATATAATTATTTTTCAACTCTGCATCTATGTATACAGGGTGTCCGGGGGTAAAGTGCGCTAACTTCGAGAGGTGATTCTACATGATGGTAGAAGTCAAAAAAGATAAATAACCTTTTACGAAATTCGAAACTTCTTTTTCCCTGTACTAAAATATTTTACCATAGAAGAATATTTATTTTCCCATACAAAAAAATCAACTTTTTTTTTACTCACGGACACCCTGTATAGAGATTATATTAATTGGTATACATTCATTGGTGTAAAGAGATTATCTTCTTCTTGAATTGTCAATTTTTAGATGCGACCAAAACTTTTTCTGTCTTTTCTGTTTAAAATTTTTTTTTGTTTAAGAGGGGTCAATTATTGTCTTCAACAATCAAATAATAATCATTATTATATGATTGGGGATGCCATACTACCACTAGCTCCCGACAGTCGGGTGGTATTAGTTTAATTTAATTATTTATACCAATTTAAAAAAAAAAAAACAACATAATTCCTCTATGAATATGACAAATATTCATTATTTCACTCCACTTTTACATAATATTATTGTTAGAAAATTTTTATTTTTAATATGAATTTACATTTAGGAAAAGTTTTGAAATATAAACTAATCCCTGCTCACTAAATTAACATGTCAATATTATTTATTTTTCTTAATACTTACGCAATCTCATTCAATGGCCACTTTACCGCAACGCGTGGCTTAACAAGTATTTCATGCTTGAACGAAAGAGGCATTTTGTTTGTACCATAGAAAAAAGAATAACACAAGAAGTGCCCTGTGGGTGTGTTTGTTGATACTCGTATTTTCAAACAAAACTGTGTTTCAACATGATTACGAAATTCGAATGGTTTTTTTCAATTTCAGGTTTCCGCGTGCTAAATAGTCTAGAACCAAAAGGTACTAAGTCAATGGCACAATAAGGAAGTTGAGGGAAAATTATTTTGACTTATAAAAAATATGTTCATGTAAATCAAAAAATATCGATTCTAAATATATAAATATATTTCTATATTATTTTTCTTAGAATTAGTTAAACGTTCTTGAAAAAGCATTCAATAGCAATAGACTGTATACGCTCCACGATTGGTCGAAAGAATTCTGACGTCACATGTGACGTGACTTGTACGTACAACGGATCACCTATGGTGCATCTCTTTCTATTACATGAGAGATGGTCGGTTTAGATGAGAGAGGTGTATAGGCTAAAGTTTATTTGGGTTTGTCAAATATATGTACGTATTTGTTGTTATTATTATATGAAATGGATTTCTAAAGATACATATTCGTATAGTGCTTTATAATAATATGTTGTTTATTGTATAACTTAGAAGTTTTTTATTATTATACATGTCACATAACATGTGATACACTTCAGGCCGCCGGCCGCCCAGAAAAGTCTCACAGTGAACTGGGCTGTAAACCGTTATTTCACTTTTGGTCTTTACTTTTCTGCGCGGTGGTCCTGAATTCGCGCGTGGCAAGTCAACAAATAGCGACGGTAATACAGTACCGGGCAGGAAAAGCAAATATTCTAACTTAAAATATTAATTTAACTATGAAATCTTAATCAATTGTCTTTTTTTTAATAACATCAATTCTAATAGACGGTTAACATTGGTAAAAAAAATACTGAAATTCCTTGTTGAAGAATTAAAATTTTTTCCATACAAAATGCTTAAGCGACGTGGTTTTCACAGTCCGAATGACGTCACACCCACACCTTGCCTCTTACCGCTCAGATTCCGCTCGTTTTGGCGGGCTTAATAAAATTTAAACTTTGAGAATTAATTTAATTATGAAAACAAACTTTAAAAAAAAAAAAAAAATACCAGTATTTAAGTTTGAATGCGAACATAGATAAAAAAAAATTTAAAAAAATGGACTCAACTTCCTTATTCTTTAAATTAAAGTATGTAAAGAATGCGCATCCAGTTTTCTTCTTTATTCTATGGTACACAAATAATATTGCAATGGAATTGGCTTATAAATTAATAATACCTACAGTTACGGCTGTTAGTAGTAATGGATCTACGATATTTTCCTTCGCCGCCTCCCTCAGAAAGAAATTTCTAATTTATACCGACATATAACATTCTTCCTTTGAACGCTTTAAGTCTTAAGCTCTTAAAAAAATATATGTTATCATTAAAGATGCGGAACGTACCAGTATGGAAGATGATCTTAGGACCGGTTGGTCACAGAATTTGAACAATTCATATAATTCCAAAGTTAATGTTCAAGTTCGGTTATCATTTCAGTTTTATGAAGTAACTTGCCCATAACGATATAATAATAGAACTTAAATAAAACTTTCACAGAACTCGTAAATCAACATTGAAATTTGATGAATTGTTAATTTTTTTTAAACAACCCGTCCTTAGTATCGCACTGGTGTAAGGGCTCCATTCAGAATTTAAACGTTGCTTGTAATGGCTTTAGCGGTGTGTTGTGACCAGGTCTGAATAGCCAGGTGCTTCCATACCTTCCTCTCTTCCCATATCCTTTCCCTCTCTACTAGCTCCAGCTCCCCTCACAAGATACCACACAAATTGGGGATTCCATAGTCTCACTGGCACCAGGAAGATGGGAGCATTTGTGACTTTTATGCGGCAGTCACATTAAAAAAAAAACTTTAATCAGATGCGGAGTTGAAAAAGTAATTACATGAAATTCCCTTAATAGAAAAAAATCGTAAATTATGCTCCGAAAATTATAAAAACACCTTTGCTTCTGTTATTTAATATATTGTTGGTATGAAAAAAATCAGTGTTTCTTTAAATGCTACTTAACTCGGATATCGAGAGATTTTTGGTCTGTTTTAAATGAGTCGTGTTTTATGAAATATTTTTTTATAACAGTCACTTACGGCTATTCATTTTTTTATTTAATCTTATTTTTTATGTATATATTAGCGCGCTCTCTCTATCATTCGCACTTAAATTCGCATTCACTTCCAATCTTCTTATTCTTTTTGAACGCTTATAACGGAGCATCTAGTAGAGGTTTTGTAAATTGAAGCGTCCATTTTGCCACCCCCAGTCTCCAGTGGCTTAGCGACCTTTCGAGCAGTCTGGGCAATTACCAAGGCTCTCGGCGATTTAATACGCATAGATTCGAATAGAATGTTTAATTCTTATCTTGCTCTTCCACTTCTCCCAACATTCCCCTAATAGGGACACCGGGCCGTTGAGACTCTTATTTCAATCTCATAAAAAAACTACCAATAACTCAATACCGAACATAGGCAATGAATAAAAGGATGACACCTTTTGATATATGATGCAGTATGGCAACCCTTCCAAAGCCGTCTGTAGACAAAAACCTTCTTTGCCATATGGACTGATATACCTATTCTCTATAATAACAACAAAGTTTATTAATATAAATATACGTTACTCGATACTCAATCTATAGGTGGGATTTAAGTAAAAAAAAGGGTAACCATTTAAAACAGAACAGAGACAGACCAGAATATGATGAAATAGTACGGTTAGTTTGGGTTAGATTAGGCTGTTTTTACATAAAATCTCTGCATGTTTCGTATATTGATGGCTTAAAACTAAATTATTTTATCTCCAATTTTGGTCGATACTGAAATGTACTAAATAATACTATTGTATCTCTTAAACCTACCGTCTCAAAGATATGGTTCCATGGTAACTCAACACAGTGACAATTCAACACACTTTTAAAAAGTGATATAAAGTCATTAGAAATAATGAAAAAAAAATTTAAACCTAACCTAACCTGCTTAACCCAGTTAATAAAGTTTTTGTTTCATCACTTTCCATGACTTAATATAACTTTTTAAAGATGTGATGAATTATCATTGTGATGATTTATCGGGTCACCCAAAGATATAAAGAAATTAAAATTATTATCTCCAATTCCTACCAACCCCTTATACCTTTTTTCATCCCAAAACTTACTCTTCTTCTTTTCCATAAAAAGAAATTCCACTCAATATCCCCTAAGATGTGACACATAATATAATTTATCTCTAAATACAGGGTTTTCCAATAAGAGGTGTTATTTTGAATAGCCCGTTTTTTCGTTAGATATTACTTTTGAAGCTGTCATTTTTTAATATTTGACAAGTAAAAACAACGCCATTAATAAAAATGGAACGATACACGCTTCAACAACCCATTTAAATTGTAAAAATTCAGTAGAGTGAATCAAATGCAAGTCATTTTGAGTGATGAGGTCCATTTCCATCTCGGTGGCTTCGTCAACAAGCAAAATTGTCACATCTGGGGCTCGGAAAACCCAAAATTTATTGTTAAAAAGCCTCTTTATCTTCAACATGTGACTGTTTGGTGCAGTTTATGGTCCGGCGGAGTCATTAGACCTTACTTTTTTGAAAATGAGGCTGGAGCAACAGTTACGGTGAATGGATTGCGCTATCGAGAGATGATTAATGATTTTTGATGGCCGGAATTGGATGGTATTGATCTGGACAACGTTTACTTTCAACAAGACGGCGCTACGTGCCACATAAGCAACGAAACCATTGATATTTTACGATTGAATATTAAAATAACACCTCTTATTGGAAAACCCTGTAGTATAAAATAAAGTTGCTATCCGCTTCGGTCAGTTTGTGCGCTTAGTTCTTATAAACTGCGCAACGAATTTCGATAGGGTTCACTATAATTTGGAGAATTTCTTTCTAATAGTTTATATATATGATACATGAATACATAATATTTATAGAAAGTAAAGAAAAGTCGATGTTTTATAATCAAGACGTAAACATATATTTTCGGGCACTACATTGCTAACGCTGGCTAAACCTCATAAAATACATCAAAATAATGTACTACGGAATTTTATATCTTAAAAAGGCCTACAGAAAAGTACAATATATGTCTAAATGTCTATCTTCTAAGGATAATCCCCAGCAACGCCGGGTACACGTCAGTTAGTACATTGTAACTAAAAATTATTTTATAAAATTAAATTTAAAAAAAAAAAGAGTTGTTCTGTTTTTTCATGGAACCACAAACAAGGCATGCTCTTATATTCGCAATCTTTCACCGTCGTCAAGTTAGTACTACGTAACCGCAGACCGGAAGACTAAATGCGCGAAGTTGTTCTTACGTTGTCGGCCGGTATTTACGACAACTTTAGTAGTTGCTGGTTGAGCAGAGCTTGAAATGGATATGATGTTATGACAGATGCACAGTGGTCCAAGTAATACGAATTGTGCACTTCTTTGAATTTAAGCTTCTTTAACAAAGTATCCTACGAACAGGAAACTCCCCTCGAAAAGAATTTTTATCGTCGTATAACCTTAACTTACCTAACCAAACTTAAAACAGCCTAACATAACCTTACCTAAACTAAAATCACCTAACCTGACTTAATCCCTACGCGGATTTTTTCCGGTTACCGTTTAGTTAGGTACTAATAATTATAATTAAAAATTTTCTACTAAATATAATAACCATTCTGTAAAAGAATTTTTATTCCAGTTCAATGATTTAACGAATTTTTTAATCTTAATATAATAATTATACAAAAACAAATTATACAAAATTCATAAGTACAGTAAAAAAAACTCTTTCTCAATGAGGAACTGGAGTCCATTTATCACAGTATTTTTATCAATAATACCTTCTATCATAAATACCAGTATATTTTTTTAAAGTAATAATTTACAAAGTTTAAATTTTTTCAGGTCTCCCGAAAACGCATCGAACTTTGGGCGATCATCAGCGATGACCAGTCTCAAAAGCCTACGCTTTTTTTAGAACCTGCGCTGTATATGTAGCATATCATCACTAATGTACAGTATTGAGTATTGAATCAAAGTGCAAACATGCATCCATGACTGCAACTGCTATCCTACTCACGTAGACTGGTTGTGATCAATCAGCAGTTCAGTCTTACCAACCAAACGGTGTGGTTTAATGAGATGGTGTATTATTCTTTTTTAAATGAAGATTTATAAATTCCAGGTACAATAAATACATAATATATAAATATAGTTATATATTCAAATTCAGCGTTTGTTGATCTTTATGAATACATTTTTTTAACCGTAATATTTTTCACTGTAGTTCCTTATTGTCAAAGTATTTAATATAATATTTTTCACTGTAGTTCCTTATTTTCATACTTTACAATATAATGTAATATTTTCACTGTAGTTCCTTATTGTCATACTTTATAATATAATTTAATATTTCTAAATAGAAATATATTATAGATGCTTTTTTCTCCTCTTATTTCTTTCTTTTCTACTTATTTCTCTTTCGTATGAAAGTATTGCCCAAGAAAGCAAAAAAAAGCAAAAGCTCTAAAATTGACTGATTTTTTTCTCCACTTTCTTTAACACGAGCGTTTGCTCTAAAAAAAGATGTAACACGATTATATTGATTATTACAATATATTTATATATTTTATTTATTTTATGTCTATTCTTGAATACACGTTTTACAAGTTATTACAGTGGTTTATATTGCAGTGCAGAGAAAAAAGTACAGAAAAAAGGTATAAAAAATGAAGAACATAGGTTGATTTAGGTAAAACTGTGTGTGTGTGATATTGTATGTTACGTGAACACCTCACTAGGAGAACCTGTGCTGAGGTGTTAACGTGTTTGTGATTAAGTGTGACAGGTATTTATGTGTTGTAGTAGAAAGTTATTATTATTATTTTATTTTTTTTCACAGACATATATTGAAACATGAAAACACACATTTATATGTGCGTGTATGTATTTTTGGATAATTCTTGAAGAACGTGTATAATATTTAATTTTACTTATTATATTTTGGTTATGTTTGGTTTGGAATTATAATCTTTTGAATAAAGTGAATATCTTGATTTTTTATCCAGGCTACGATATGTTTTTTGAGAAAGTTTGTAGATGTGTTTGTAGTCAATAATTGTTTCAAAGTAATGGGCATACTGTTAAAAAGTTTGGTTGCGTAGTATTGAAAGTGTCTTTGTCCGTGTGTGGTGTGTGTTATCGGAATGTTCAGTGTTTTATTTGTTGAGGACCTGGTTTTTATTATGGCTTGTGCTTGATTTGTAATATGAAGATTATTATGGATGAGGTTTAGGAGAGCAGTTTTGGCGTAAAGTTGTCTTATTGACATGACGTCTAGTGTTTTGAAGATTTTGGTTGAGTCTGTGTAGAATGGTACTTGCAGTATGAGTTTTATTATTGCCTTTTGAACTTTTTGAATTGGGTCAATTGTTGTGTTTGTAGCGCTTCCCCAAGCTAATATTCCATAAGTGGCAATGGATTGACACAGTGCAAAATATATTGATCAAAGTATTGTTAGTGGGAAAATGTTTTTAATTGATTTTATTAGGTGCAAGACTCGTTTTAGTTTATTGGTAATAAAAATAATGTGTTCAGTCCATTGTAAGTATGTATCAATAATAACTCCTAGGTACTTAATTTTTTTTACCCTTTCGATGTGTTCGCATTGGCAATTGGATGATGTTTGTTTACATTCATTCAAAAACAAGTCCAAGTTAGAAGGAGGTTGACCTCTTTGTGTAATACTATGTGTGATATATTTTGTTTTGACTGTGTTAACGGTAAGAGTATTTCTGTTTAGCCATTTTATGACAATTAACAAACTTTTTTCAGCTGTTATGAATAAATCTTTCCATGGGGCTGCTTGACACAGAAGAACTGTATCATCAGCGAAGGTCACTATTTTACCATCAATTTCAATGTCACATAATTCGTTTATGTATATGAGGAATATTAGTGGGCCAAGGACACTCCCCTGTGGGACTCCGTACGTGATTAAAAGCGGTTCACTTGTCTTGTTGTCAATTTTAACTTGTTGTGTTCTGTCAGACATGAAACTTTTCATTAATTCAAATTCTACTCCATTTATACCATTGTATAAATGGAGTAGAATAATATTGTATAAGTTATTTGCATCTTTAAGACATATACTTATATAAAAAAAATTATAATAAATAACATTGACTGATAAGTTTTTTTTTGTATATTAACTGAGTTTTTTTTTATATTTGGATTGCTCTCACGTGAGAATATCTGTAAGAACACAATATAAATAAATAAAATACAAGTTAAGTTAGTAAACAAAAATTGATTTGTGTAAACGGTTAAAAAATTTTATGATGATATTTATTTAATCAAATGGGATGCAGATAATTCAATATAATAAAATATATAAATCCAGTTTTATCTACAAAATCCTGGCGATGTGCCACTGTGCAGATAGGTATATATTATGTTATCAGTCAGTTATTGGAACCGATGCACACCACTTTCAGTTTTACGAATGGCTCTCTGATTGCGCCAGTCGACTCCACAATGCAATAATCGCTAGGAAGGCTGCTATTTATATGGGTTCTTTTAATGAAGTTAATTCTCTAAAACACTAAATTTTTCTTTTAATATTTCATCGAAAATCATCAAAAACGAGGATTGAAGTTAGTTGATAGTTGCGCTTCTTCTTTCATTCCAACTGACTTAATCTCCTAGATAAATATCACTCACTCCATGATAATAATAAGCCGACTCCATTACATATTCAGATTAAAGTTCGTAAGCTCAATCATTTAGAACAGCTGGAAAAGCTAGTTTGACAAATGAAAAAAATATATAATTTGCTCGCCACTCCTAGATATGTTTAAGCCGAGTACAATTATTATATAACACAAAAATAATAATAATTGATGAAACCACCCTGTCAACTAATAACATAATTGGTTTTATTTTACTATATAATAATTATGTACAAACTGATTAAATATAAACTGTCGATTTCCCGAAAATGAATAAATAAATTATTCATTTGGAAATACCTTGCTTAAAACGGGTTGTTTCGTTTTTGAATTTGAACAAGTCTTCGAATTTCAAAGTTCTGGGATAATTCAATTCGTGTCATGTTATTATATCATTATGGGCCAGTTGCTTTACATGAAATAATAACAGACTTAAAAATAATAAAACTAATAATAGATCTGACAAAGAATTTATACATGAAAATGAAAAAAATCAGTCATTTTAAATACATGTAGGATTACGAAAGATTTTTTGAATATTTATACTGAGGGATCAGTAGGATTTATAGGTCCAATTAGAAGTTCTACCGAGCCGAACCCTCTCATATGAAAATATCTGGAGTCGGTGAATTATTTTCCCATTTGATCTCTGGTGATTTGACGTGTTGTTTTTGTATTATTTTGTATTTATTATGCTTATATAATGTGCATAATGTGGATTGACTAAATGATCATTTGTGGAAAAGTGTGTGGAAGGGTTTAGTTTTTCCTGTAGGGAAGATTTAACCCGGACATAAAGTCGGAAAATTTAGAAAAAAAATAAAACTTTCACAGAACTTGAAAATGAACTTTTAAATTTTATGAATTGTTCAAATTCTGTGAAACCAATCCTTAAATAATCCTTAAAGGTTTTATGTGTTAAACAATAAATGGAGTAAGTAATAAGACTTCCGAAATTATTACCGCGAAATTATTCACGATAATCTACGAAAAAAATCTTAATGGAGTTCTTGAAACTAAAACAAGTTCTAACTAACAAAAAGATTTAAAGTTATTTAAAAGAATTTACTCTGGTGCCCCTGATATCGCGTAACCAGTTACAACAGGTGAATAGTGGTACAGTGACCTGCTTTACGGATTTGCCTTGCTACCTGCTACTGGTGAGGATATGAAGGATAAATCTTAACACAATGTCAAGGTCATCATTGCATTATCCCCAATGCATTATTGCTTATTAATTCCAGTGGCGCAGCGAAAAATAGGACCGATCACAATGTTATTATTAATTATAAAATATGATTGTTTAAGTATGTTTTTGATGTGCTCGAATGTATCTGAAATCAGCTGATTTATAGTCAATAAAAATGGTTTAGTTGCACCACAGACCATTATTATTTGCTGTATTATTGAAACAAATGGCGAAATGAGACTGAAGCGTGCCAACTGTTGCCGAATACCAAACAGTACAAAGTTTCTATGATCTGGTGGAGTCCATGAAAGTTATGCGTTTGGTGTGTAGGTAGAAACAAAAGGCAAGGCTCCGCTGAGCGTAGCTGCGATTTGCCATATGCCCGTGTAGTGGCAATATGCCATATCTGCATTTTGTTATTTTCCTCGAGAACTGAGAAAAGAAACAATTTGAAATTTTGTAAAAGGTTAGATTGACAATTCGTTTAAAATATCAAATTAAAGTAGTTACTACATTTAGTTTGCGAGGACAATAAAAAAATGTCCAAAAATACTAGCTCTGTGGAGGAACAACATGACAGTTAGGATTGGTACATGATACATGAGTGCAATACGCAGTAAGTCAAATGCGCGCGCACTGTACGACAACGGCGTTGTAATGAAAATATAGCTTATGTGTGAGGTTATCCTCATTGTTCTGGCAAAATGCTGTATTTTAAGATGCAATGTTCTGTTATTACAGAAAGGCATTTATGCAGTTACAGCATTTTGCCATAGTCAGTACCTAGGAAAGTACCACAAAAACAAATGAAAAAATAATTTTATATGGTGTAACTCGACGGCATTAATTGAGCGCTGCAAAGCCAAAATGCTGTATCTATAGATATTGCCATAACACGGACGCATATTATGGGTGGACGATGTTAGCGACACTTTTGTGCCTGCGTTGCCAGCAATTTCAGCAATATTGTTAGTCAGCAAAGCCGCAGAAACTGTTCGTTAGTATTGCTGCATTGTGCTGGTTTTTAAATTGCACTGTATAGGTTTTATCGAGACATTTTGGGCCTTGGTTGGGTCAGAAAGCTAGATAACGATGACAGTCCCGATATATCGGGACGGATGGCAGCCCTACACAAGGCCTATCTCCTTTGTTTCCATAATCTATGCTAAATTCTGTATGTTGTTTGTTCGTTGGTTTTTCAAACGCCAAAGGGTTTTTCGGTCGTTATGCGAATTTTTAGTCGTTCTAATAACGTGCCAGTTCTGATCTGCTTGCACTCATTACGTCAACCTATTTACAAATCGTGCAAACGAAACTACACGCCATCTTTATTATCTATGGTATCAGGCGAAATCTGTCAGGGGCGAACTAGTTTTGAACTAGCTAACAGCATTCCGTAAAGGTCCGTGATAACTTATTTTACTTCCTTATAAACGCCCCCTATTACAGAAAGTGAGTTTACAGCGAAAACTTCAGCAGCAGAATCAAATCGCTTGAATGGATTGCATTCAAGATTACTTTTGATGATCCCCGTGGGATAATAAAGTTATTAGTTTGACTTCTGCAGTGGCAGAGTGAAACGGCAACAGTTAAAGGTTTATGTACTTACAGTGGGCGTGCTTGCTTGATCTCCTTTCAGGGGATATAACTCCGATCGAAAATTGTAAGCATGAATATTATGACGTCAAATGATTGCCTAACTATATCCACCAATGAAAAAACTATTATTTTTCATTGGTGTATAGTATAATACGAAGGCTCCGAATGAGAATTGTTCCGTCTATATATTGGCATTTCTATGGGTTTTTAGGACCAAAATGTTTCATACAAAAAGTCCGAAGAATAGATGTAGTGAGTGATTATTTATGATCTCTTTCGAACCCAGAACTCCTCTAGCACGGACGTTATCGCTCGCAAAATCCATTTTCACTTGTTAAATCTAGTCGTGTATAGATAACTAATTTATAATCCTATTCCCTATCCTTTAAAATAATACAATCTCTAATCCCAAAAATAATGAAACTCCATTTATTTTCCGACTTGGAACCGGTGCGTGCTTGGTGTAACTGTATTTTGGCGACGCACAATGGGGCCGATGACCCCGAAAGTTGGCATCAAATCAGTGGTTGCAATGACATCAAATCTTTTTCGATTTTTAGTTCCGTATAGACATGTTGATAAAAATAAGTGAAAAAAATGTTCGAAAAGTCACGCATACTTAGTACAAAAATATAAAATTGAATAATATAAGATAAATTAAATCAGTCAAAATGCTCACTTTATTTCTCGTGCTATTTATTGACAGTTATACACATAATAAATCGTCTTCATCATCTTGTGACAATATACTATCGTCATCACTACTTGATTCAACTATCGAATCATTCCTGGTAGTCGTATTAGGGTCTGGTGTCTTTAGCATTTTCAGTACTTCTTTTGAAATTGTCTTCATTGTCCGGCTGCTGAACTTGTATTAAACGCTCAGCAGTGTGATCCAGCAATTGTTGCAATTTCACATCCGCTGAAGATTCCGTGACCGTTATGAATTCACTTAATGGGTAACATTTTTTCTTAGCTCCTTGTACAATTTTGTATGAAGGAAATACCTCTTTATCCTTTTCTCTTATTAAATTGTATTGGTAGCGACTAAGTTTGGCATCTACAATCAAAGCGAGTGCTTCATCACCACTCAATACCTTTTTGTTTTGGGTTTTATTGGTAAAAGCTTTTCTGTACTTATTTGCTCTGGTCGGCGTACTTAACTTGACGTCTTTGACTACAGTCGATGCTGCTGCTTTACCTGCCAACCGAAAACTCATGTGGGTAGCAAAGGCTAACTCACTACTAGATGTTTTAGATCGTAATAGTATAGTTTTATGACGTTTCGTACGCTCAGACGACATATCAAATGACAGTGTGGGTCGACCTCTTTTCGTTTTTACTATTTCTGGTAAAGGTTTTTAATTCTTAAACATAAGGAGGCTTTCGAGCCATTCTTTTAATAAAAAATATTGTTTAATAAAAAGAAGTCATGGATTCTGTGACACTTCAACCATTTGGTTTTCAATTTAGAACAGAATGCAGCTATTTCATTAAAAAGTTATTTTTAATTAAAGAGTTGACAATGAGTAAGTTCTAAGAGGTGATTTTTCAGGAATTTTTCTTTTTCGTCAAATTTCTTAACGCCAGAATTCTTCATAATCATGTATAATTCGAATCTCGTTAGAACCACGTCAGAAATTGTATCTAAAAAAAACACATTGATTATTAGACTACAACTGTTTTTTATGAAAACAGATAGTCCTCACTTTCAAGTACTATAATTAAAAAAAATTGTGCATACTTGCAACTACTTATAATTAAATCTTGTAGCTAAGATACTAAACTATATAAAAACAATTAAAATATAACGGGATCTCGTGGAACTCTAAACTATATACCTCTATGTTTAATATATTTAATAGAAAATATTTCATTCAAATAGGTGTTTGTTTTAATTTAAGTTTATGACATATAGTATGAGGATATCAATAACTACTATGATATAATTAAAGTACATACCATAAGACATCGTATCCATATTGAATTGGATCTGTACACTTGATAGATTTTGCTTTTTATAAACTTGAAAAGTATTGAAATTTACGCGCTTTCGAAAACTGACACAGTCACCCGCACAAAGGTCAAGTTCAAACTGATCTCTTCCCGTCAGTATCGCGATTAGGGCAAAACGCTTTGGGGTAATTATGCAACACTTAATGAACTTTAAAACTAGCATACTTGCTTCATTGTAAAGAACATTTGATTTTCTGAATTTCAGCCAACGCGTTACATGAAGTCGCCCCAATGTGCGACGGTTCAATTAAAATTAAAAAGGTAACATACTGTATGTACTTACCTACATAGCACCACCATAACACGGGCATGTGCCTAGCATGGTGGTCGAAAAATTCCTCAATGCATGTAACTAATAATTTTTTGAATAAAGAAACTTTAAAAAAAAAAAAACCTACTTACGAACTGCAGAATTTTTGAAAACGGCTTTAGTATGTTCATCAAACTTTTAGATGAAATAATATTATTGAAGTGAAACTTCTTTACGCGCGTCATGCATTTTCGAGGACCGGAGTAAAACCGACTCATGACCGTCACGAAAAACCGTGATCATTTGGTGGTGGGGGTACGGAACCCCCACCACCGCTCACCGTTCACTGTCGCTCTCTCACCGTAGTCGCTTACTGAGGTGAGGGAGCCACTGACGAACGTTCTCTCTCTCTCTTCTCTCTTTTCCTCTCTCTCTAGCCAACGAGGCCACGCCAGGCATCAGCTGCTTGCTTCGTGTACTGCGCGGTGAGTGTAATACGAGTAAAAAAAATATTATGGTGTCAATTTATATCTCGCCAGGTAAATCGATTACAGATATCAAAGATTTTATCCACCATGTACTTTTGCCATACACAGAGGGTGGTTCAAGGTTATTAAATACAAATTATCACGAAATTCCGACGATTATTTCGGGAGATTTTAATGTAAATTTCGCGAAGAATGAATCTGTAGAGTTATTGAACTTTTTAAAAAACACCCTTAATTTGGATATGGTTAATGATAGGAACATTAGTACGACTAGACGGGGGACAACAATCGATGCAGTTTTTGCACGATTCATTAAGGATTTGAGTGCTAATGTATATATCTCGCACTTTAGTTACCATTACCCAATTATCACGACATTAGGAAATAATATCCGTGAAAGTGATGAAAATGTCACATGATTGGTAAATCGTAATCGAAATTTTTAATTGTAATATTGTTGTGTATGTAATATTTAATAATTGTAAATATTATTGCATAACTGTAAATAAATTGAAAATTTTTGGAACTGTACTTATATCGAAATTCATTCATGTATAATAAAATATGAAAAAGATAAATCTATGCTTCGTCGTTGAATTATTTGACTTATAATCTTCAAACTAACGTAACACAGAAAAAAGAGAGAATGAAATGAAAAGAGAGAGAGAAGAATACTAAAAGTTTCACTTCCGTCGTGCGTAGGCATGCCACACATTGTATTTTTTTTAGACAAGGGCACCGTAAGGAAAAAATAATAGGTTCTTTTTTTATAATTTTCCAGGCCTATTTGTTTTCCAATCCGCTACTGGATTTCGTTGCCAAACGGTTACTCAACTCTCCACTGTTGATCAAACCAATATTATTTCTATAAGTGCTTTCTTATCAATTAGGAAGTTATATGTTTCATTTCTCTGAGCACGCGATTAGTGTATCCGAATTTTTTTTAATGCTCCGAAGTAAAAGAAGAAGAATATTAAGACTAAAGATGGTTTGAAAATGAGATATGTAAATGTAATTGATAGAGGGAGCGCGTTAATATTAAAAAAGTCCAAATTAATAAGCGTAAGCGATTGTTTTGAAAATATTTATGAAAATATGATGTATTTAAATAGAGCAAAAATCTCTCGAAATCTATGTTGAGTAGCATTTAAAGAAACAATGATAATTTTCATACCTATAACATGTTAAATAGCAGAACTTTGTGTTTTTCATAATTTTCCGAGCATACTTTGCGATTTTTTCTACACAGGGAATTTAATATTACCTTTTCAACTCTGAATTTGAATAGAGATTATCATCTACAGAATTTATAGGTATATATTTTTATGAGCTCAAAAACATCAAGTCTTGCCGTGGAATATCTATTAATACTATCAATTTTTAACATAATATTATATATATAATCTTGAACTTTTCAAGTTCTGTTATTATTTCAGTTTTGTCAAGCAACTGGCTAATAATGATATTACAACATAACTTGAATAGGACTTTCAAAGAACCCCAAAATGAACGTTGAAATTTTGTGAATTATCCAAATTTTGTGAAACAACGCATCCTAAACGTTGCCATATACTAAACATATTGAGTTGCCTGAGTAGTAGTCTTACGCATTTGTCTATTTAGCTACTGATTAGAGTGTGAGACGCGTGAGAAAGAAAAGGATGAACGTCTATGACGTCCGTACCAGCTCTCGCTGTGACTAGTTTAATTATTCTATTATCACCATTTGTTCAGATTATGAAGTCTAGATACGTCAGCATAGATTTTAGTGGCATTTCCTGGTGGAATGCGTGAATAATTTTGGAATTACTTAATAATAGTAATAATGTAGATAATATTGTGGGAACGGATGCGATGAACCTATCGAGTAATGACGACATTATCGTAAGATGTTCGAATGACTGCAAACAGCAGTGAAAGTTGCCGTACACTATCAACAGTAACCAGTGTCGGATTTACTTCTATGAAGCTGATCATTTTTGATTCCTTATAATATGTTTTAGATTAGTGTAAATTAGTGTGTGGTAGACGAGATACAGAGTTTTTTCACAAGATTTTTTTTTAAACTTTAATTTCTGCCGGAATACGGTATTTCCACTGTTTTTTTTTAATTCTCGAAAAAAATTACAATGAATGAATTTTCTATAACGATTTAATATGTGCCATTTTAGATTTGCCGCCAAAACGACATGTTAGTTTTTATTCGTGAATTTGGCGGCGTTGACGTCACGCTGGGCAACGTTGTTGATAGCCTTCTAACCAGCCGCTAGCGGCTTCCACGTCATATTGACGTTGTAGTACCTTAAACCGTTTCGGAATGTGCGATTTTTCAAATCAAGAATTATGAATGAAATTATTAAAATTATATATGTTTTGTTCGAGGACCAGAATCAGAAAAATAAACTTTATATCTTCCACACATTTTTAACGGTATTCCGAATACAAACGCGCGTCCCACCAGGCTATCGAGAACCAGTGGCGGCTCGTGACTTTTTTGTGTACTATAGGGCTAATATTACAAAAAACTTGCATTATTGGATGTTGTAGCTGAAAACGATTTTTTGTATGAAGACTTTCAGGAAATATCAGTTTGGCCGCTGCACGGATTTCCTGAAGAAATTTGTTTTTTCGAAAAAAAATAAAAAATAGTTTTCAGCTATAATAATATCGATAATGCCATTTTAGTAATATTAGCACTCTAGTACACCCAAAAGTTACGAGCCTCCACTGCCGACATCTTCAAATGGAAGAAGAATTTTGTGTATGTCCGTACATAATTATCAATTATGATTTTTATTCTTAACAATCCCATTAAATAAAAATACAATAAAAGCTCCCTCGAGGATGCCACCAAAGGAAATCTTTTGCAGTCCTAAACATTCTAAATATCTACTCGAAGAATGTTTTAATCAAACATTTAAAAAATATAAAAAACCTAAAAAACACATTTACACTACACAAAAGATAACAAGAATGATATTGTGAAACAAAAAGTATGTAGATAAACCATGTCAATCTTTGGCTTCAGCACAAGAACGCCTAGCGAGGAAGACTTAGAAAAATAGCTTTCAAGTTTTTTTTCAAACAGTCAAATACAAGGAAATACAAAAAAATGGTTGAAAAAACCCACAAAGGTAAAAAAGCCCGTGCGTGGTTATTATAATACTTTTTAACATAATTCTATGATTTAAGTTTTAAAAATTATACACAAAATATTAAGAATTACACAAAGTCAAAGCTATCTAGGAAAAAAAATAATATGCGCGAAATAAGTCAAAAGAATAAAAAGAAAATAGGATATTTTTTCCTATTTACTGTGTTTGGGAGTAAATACTATATTATAGATAATGACTGCTAAGACTTATTTCAAGATCTATTTCAGTGAATTTTAGCCACGATTTGATATTAATTATTATTATTTTGGTGAACTAATGTTAAGACAAGATTTTTTTATGCATAGCACAAAGGGTAACAATTATTTTATAAGCAATAATTATTAGCCTGAAACACTCATCCAAATAAAGTTGGATGTTTCAGGTGAAAAATGTAACAAGCAGTAATTATTGAATGAAACACTAGTATATATTGAATTATTTCGCGGATAAGAGATAAGCCGCCATAGCTCACGGGCATAGGACACGGGTTCAAGTCCCGTTGGCGTCATGTATCTTTTATCAGGAGATGTTTCAATGTGGATGAGTGTTTCAGGCTAATAATTATTGCTTATAAAATAACGATTTGATATATTTTTGTAAGAGTTAATGTTTTGACGCAAAACGGTGTCTTCAAAACTTGTCCGTAGTGAATTGTACATTTTAGGGACAATCAAATTAATGTTAATGCTCGATTGGGTATTGCAAGTCTATTGTGGTTGTATCTTTATGTGGTTATTATGCGAAACAAATGTGTCAAATACTAAATAAAAAAAAAACCAATGAAATCTTTCTTGTACCTACCTACCTATCACGTTGGTATGGTATTATTTATAAACCTCTTCATCATACTGAAAGGTTCATTGTGATCTTCAAACAACTAGAATATCAGGTATAAATGGAATCTAGGCAAATGCGAACGAGTATCAAGTAATATTCAACCATTAATGAAAAGGGCTGAACAAAAAATTATTATCGGCTTAAAAAATTATTAGTATTTTAAAAAATTTGATAATTTGTTGCAAAGCTGCTTCGTTCGCCAGTCTGGATGAAGCTATTATAAAACCGCATATTGAATATTGAAGCCCCCCAGAACAAGAGGCCACAGGTACTAATTTCTCCAAGTTGCCGGTAAATCCGACCCTGATAAGGGTATTGTTCGCACATGCATATGCATTCATACCTAAACAACTATTGCTTTTGGAGTATTTTATTACTTTCAGTTTCGCAATACATACATGCAATCGATGTAGTCATTATTCATGTTGAATGTTGACAAAGGCTGACCTGTTCTTAAATTTCTACACATTAAATTAAACATGCTTACTATTACGGCGTTATTACGTTATTAAAAAGATTTAACACGAACAAAAAATAAAGGAATTATTGGAAACGTATTATTATATCATGAGTTAAAATCTTATACAGGGTGTTTTAGCAAGTAATATAAACCCGCTAAACTACCCAACAAATATTAACAAGTTTTTCCTGAGCTTATTTACGGTAAAAAAGTAAAAATTTTGGAGAATTAATTTTTTTTAAAGATTTTTAAATTCATATATGTAAATAAAACTTTCTTTACGTGTCGTCACTGGTCACTCAGTCGAATAACCACCCTACTAACTATATTGTAAATTTATTATCCACGGGTTTATAATTTTAACGCAGGGCTTCTTACTACCCCAATTTTAAATTTGTTGTGAGTAAGTTTTAAGAAAGAAAATTAGGTTAGAAATCAAAGAAAAGTGTTTTTTTAATTTGTATACCTTCCAACAGTATTATAGTCCCAACTGCTCTTAACTAACCGGAAGGTCTGTGGCATCCCCATTTGGGGTATTTTGTGAGTCTGAAAGGGGTAGGAAGGGAAGGAGACGCGAAAGAAGAAGGTTGGGAAGTATCTTTCTATTCAGATATGGTCACCTAAGACTATGTTATGGTAGCAGAGCTTCATTTTTTTACCGATTGGACACGGTTGACATCCTTCAGATGAGAACGCGTAGTTTTTACGACTCGTTCTTCAGTCCAACGGCTCGGGTGTGGAACGATTTGCCAGCTTCTGTGTTGCCTTTCTTCTACAACATGGGTCTCTTATGTAAACACTGAACATTATATTTTGTTATCTAATTATTAGTACTACTTCCTCTCCTCAAAAGGACACTCCACACAGCCTCTCCAAAGCTAAAGCTAATGATTTTATTTCATTCATATCACATAAAATAATTAACTCAATATAAAATATCAAAGTAAACTATATACTCACCGGCTTAAAGCGATGTCAAACAATTATTATGTAGATATGCACATAAAAGCATTATGTAAGTAGGGTGAAATGGGCCAAGTTGTGACATTGCATTGAGTTGTGGCTATTTCTTTGGCCGTCGATCCATAATGACGTGGGAGCCCCAAACGAAAGTGATAGGAATTCATTATAAGAGATACCAGACATTATTCACACGAAGGTTTAGCAACCATTGTCTGCGCGCATTTTCTTTTCGTGATAAAGAACATGGGAATGATAACATTATACCAAATAGTAAAAATGTGAGTAATTCTAGTAATTACTAATTCACACGGCTTTGAAATAGAGCATTTTTTTGGACTATGTATACATAATGCGACTAAACGGGAGCCCAACTTATGTACATGGATGACATTTGTCGCATGAGAACGGGTCGTTTCTGCGACTCGTTCCTGAGTTCAACAGCTCGGCTTTGGAACGATTTGCCGGCCTCTGTATTTCCTCCCTCCTACAACATGATTCTCTTCAAAACCCATGTTCACTCCTTCCTCTGATCCAGAGGTTCCCTCAATATTGGCAAATGGCCAACGTAAAAAATGCCCACCTCATACAGGACCCCACCGATAGACAGCCAGGGTTCTCATTGCCTCGCAAAACCTGGTCCGCCTTCAATAGGTTAAGGTGCTCCCATAGCTGTGTATGATATGCACAGATGGGGCTTTAAAGAGGCGGCGATGTGTAAATGTGGTGCGGTGCAGACCACCGAACACGTGGTCAACGAATGCCCGCTCCATTCATTCCCGGCGGGATTGATGAGGTTCACATGGCGACGCCTGAGGCCCTAGATTGGCTCGCAGACCTAGATGTCCCTCTCTGACTCCCCCACCATACGAAAGAAGAAGAACTCCTTCGTCTCTTGAAAAAGACCCTGCACATAGCATCCCCAGAGATGACATCCCCTGAAAAAAAAAACTTTAAAAAACACAAAATATCATAAATAGACCAATTGGTCAAGCGTACAAAAAACATTAAAAAACTCCGACGCTAAATACAAGCTTTGGACTAAGACCCCACTAATACCAGGCAATATAACCACTAAAGCGATGTAAATGTTGGGTTTCATATTAAGAACTTCAAAAGATTTCAAAAATTTAAAAACTTTAAAAATATTGTGTTCATCCATTGTCAGAAGCCATTTAGAATTCAACTCAACCATTTGGAATCCATTTTACAATATTCATGAAAAATCTATCGAGCAAATCCAACATAAATTTTTACGAAACATAAATTATAGATTAGGAATTCCTATAGAACACATTAACTACACCTCACTGTTGAAAGTCATGGGCCTTGCCTCATTAAAAGATAGAAGAATATGTTCTGATCTATTTTTTTCTTTATAAAATTGTTAATAACACGTTTGACTCCCCTGAACTCCTTAGGCTGATTGACTTTCATGTGCCTAGTAGAACGGTTCGTCAGAAGGTACCTTACCATTGTAACATTGCAGGTACCAAAGCATAAATAAATTCAGTAATGAACCGACTGCACAGTGCAGGGAATAAATATCACATGAACACCAACGGTACTGAATGTCTATCAGCCTATAAAAACATTGTTATTAAATCTGTATGTCTATCTTCATAGCTTTGTAATGTTTATAAATTTTCAATGTATCCAAATTTATAGGAATGTGCATCCTATAGTTTTCTCTGTTTGTTGCTTTAAGTTAATATTTCCATATTTGGTACATATTTTATTATTGTATCTCTTGTACTCTCGGATTATATCGCCCTAATTGGGCGTGTACAAATAAATAAATAAATATAAAAGCATTCAAGAATCGATATAAAAAGCGAGGGAAACAAAAAACATTTCAGAGACAAAAAAAAGCTGGATTAAAGAACAAAAAATGTAATATTACAAAAATATATTAAAATATAAAATAATAAAACATAAATACTTAATAAACACATTACATTATGTACAACCGTACCGCATAGAAGGCACCATAATTACAGATTATGTATTTGATTTTATTCAGCACCGACTTAATAATATTATTTTATTTTATTTCAGCTTAAATATTATTAAATTGTAAAATAAGGCCCTCAGCGTAGGAAAGCACCAAATACAAGTATTGTACTTAAGGCGATGCCATACGTAATAATGCAAAATCATGTGTTTTGGGTTTGAAAATTTGGTCACCTAGAAATGTTTCAGATGCTTTAATTAAATACTGCGAGTAGAATACATCTTGGCCTTTGAAATAATCGAGTATTTTTTAGATAAGTCTTTTTATAAGCCCAGAAAAAAATAATGTATAAGTAGAGATGGCAAAATTTAGCATTAATTTTCAGATTTTTTAGCATTAACAATTGGAAATTTAGCGTTTTATAGCATTTTGAGGCATAATTTAGCGTTTTCTAGCAAAATAGGAAAAAATGTATTTCCTGAATGTTTTTAGCGCATATTTTAAGTATTTTTGGTAAAATATATGTTTAACCTTCATTTGCAAGTATTTCCATGTGAAAGATTATAAATAATTAATTTTAATATTAAATTAATAAGGAAGGAAACTCTAAGTACGGGTCTAACACAAACACAACAAATACAGATTGCGATTAACATCAATAGGCGTAATTTATTTCGCACAATTTGTGTAATGTCAAAAAGCAATTTTAGCCTACAGTACAAAAATATTAAATATTTATACATAAAATAGTAACAAAATTATAAAAAATCGTAATGTAAATATCGATTTTTTGAAATTCTCTCATATTATTTTAATACCCGGTATTTTCGCTAAATAGAATAATTAAGCTGAAATACGGCCAAAATCACATTTTTCGCGTTAATTCGCGAAATAGAAATCACTGGAAACACTTTCAAATGCCTTGAAACGCAAAGAAAACTTATAAATGCCCTATTTTCGAAACAAAAATATTTTTTCGCGTTTTTAGTTAAAACGAAATTTTGCCATCTCTATGTATAAGGCCTATGAAAACTGCTTTAAAGTTCAAAATCTACTACTTACAAACCTATTTTCGGTTAAAATTCGGTTTTATTGTATAATGTGGCAAATTAAGTTATTTATAAAATGATATAAAATATTTTTAATATTTATGCCTGAACATCCACAAAATAAAATAAACGGCCCTTTTTGGCCATCTTTTTTTCTTGCATAAATCAAAACAGGCGGATGGTGTTAAGCGGGAATTTAAACCTTATCGCCATCTACGTAAGGGTTGTATTTGATAGCGGCTCAATTTAAAATATTACACGACGTAGTGAATCGCCTTAATTAAAAAATAAAATAAATTGTATCACGAATAAGTATGTTATATTTTTTGAATAAAAGTTCATTCAATAATCGTGATCGTAAATGAAAGAACTACTAGTGACATCAAAACAAGAAATTCAAGACAAGACACTTTTACTGTGTGCTTGATTTATGGATGAAAATATATATTGTGGGAACTGGGTCATTTAGCAAAATGGTCGTGCTTAGCGATGGCAAAAAATTCAAGACTAATTAATTTATCGTAACATCACACGTGTGACGTAAATAGTTTTATAGTAAGCACTGTCAATGACTTCATTTGCGATGTAATTGGACTTTAATAGTTTTTGAGAGTCTAATAATGATATCAAACCTCTAGTTTTTCTTACAAATCAAATCAGTTCAATTTCAATGCCAGCAACCCGGGCGTTTATTTTTTTTTTACCTTTTTTTTTTTTTTTTTAAAGTTTCTTTATTCAATAAAATTGTTAGTTACATGCATTGAGGAATTTTTCGACCACCATGCTAGGCACATGCCCGTGTTATGGTGGTCAAGTTACCTAGTTCAAGGCTTCCAATTTATTTTATTTTTTAGACTTAACGACCCATTCAAGTATTCAGAAATTGTGTTGATTAAATTATTTGCACGTTACATCAGTGATCGACCTCGTTATAATAACTAATGAAAATGAAGATAAGCTTGAACTGAAATATCGTTTTGTAATTTCTCGTTATAGCCGTGTAATCGCTATTGCCGTGATCGTTATAACCAATTTTGACTGTACTTAATATATTTATGGGTAGAGCGTAAACCGTTGTTGTTGCATGAGAGTTGGACCAGAAATAAATTAATTAACCCTAGATTCATAACCTAATCTAAGAGGAACATTATTCATAAACATTCGTCTCACAGACGACTAAATTTAAGTGACGAATTTTGGGGTACTTGTAAATAAAATAAATAAATTAAGTATGGCACTCTTTAATATGTTTAATTAGGTAACAAAAAAAATAATAAACGAGTTAAAATTAAATTTCATCGGTACATTCCACACACATGAAGCCGCGATGGTCCATGCACATATACTTTTTGCATTGCTTGCATCGGAACCTTGTCATATGCCGTTTTTTATAATCACTATAACCACAAACCTTTTTTTGAGTACCACTTATGTAGACCAGGTGTGGCAATGGTAGGCATTTCATCTAAAACTTCGGCGATTTTCCTTTTTAGGCATTTCTTCAAAGTTTGCATTTCGTGTCTTTTACGTAACCATGTCGTTATCACTGTCGGAATCTGTCGGTACCATTTCATCTAATTCCACATGATCTTCGATATCACTGATTTTTACGTCCTTTTGCTGACTGGTAAAATCATCATCACCGGAATCAGATAAACGATTCAAATAGTCATCAATTTGCCGATCATCCATTCTAAAATAAAATAAATAGATTTGATGTAAAATACACACAATAATACATTTTTAACGATAAAATAAGATGTAACTATAAATAATAACTCATACAGAATAATATCATATACTTACTTTTACTCTGTATAACCAGAACTCATCAAAAACAATGTTTTCAAAATAACTTGTAGCCTCTTCAAAAGTTACACTATTCATAAACATTCGTCTCTCAGACGTTCAAAGGTCTATAACTTGTCCACAAGACTTCACTGCGAGGCAAGCACACCCGTGTTACTAATGAACAAGCGATCTAGGAAGGTACTTGAGAGGTCATCATTCTATCTCTTTCACCCGAGACACTAGAAACAAATTTACGTTTTGTGCGGTCTGTGGGACGAATGGTTATGAATCTAGGGTTAAGAAAATTCATAAATTTATAGGTAGGTACGCTATAACAAACATTGCAAAAAAATGCGAACACAATTTTTTATTTATTTTGTATTTATTTATTATTTGTGTTTTCGACAATAAATATACAATGTTTACAAGTCACTGTTTTAATTTATAATACACTTCCATTAAAAGCGTTTGCTTGAGGATGGAAGTGGAGTGTACATTTGCGAAAAAATAATATAACTAGGTTACAAAGTAAAAAAAATACAAAATTAAAATCCATACAAATTATTGTATTTTGAAGGAAGAAAAAAAAAGTATTATTGAGGATTTTTTTATCATTAATGCTTATAATTTCTTCTGGTAATTTATTAAAGAAATTTTTAATTAAATTGTAACATAATATCATTTCATTAGAAATTCCATGAAATATCAATCTACAAGTATGTAATATTAGTTAATCTGTATATATATAAAAAAAAATGTTTGTTTGTCCCGATTTTATTGAAAATTTCAAAATTTGTTCTTATTAGTGCCAGGAGTGTTTAGAGAGGAGCTGAAATAGTAGAAGTCGGGGACGCTCGGAAAAACTGTTCAAAAAATATCTCTGCACCGAAATGAGATATGGAGTCGAGTTAATGTCGACAAAATGTAGTTTTTTTTAACGGTTACAATGTGGATTTTATGATACTACACAAAATGAATGGTAGAGAAAGTCGGGGATGCCCGAGGAAAACATCAATTCAAACAGTTATTGGTCGCAAAATGACACCTAAGTAATGAACGAAGAAAGTGGTATAAGGAGAAAGTATGATTTGGAAGTGTATGGTTGAAGAGGTCAAGGACGCCCGAGGAAGACATTAATAAAAATACAATGATATTACTTTCACTTTAAAAATGCACCCAATTGTCAGGTACTCTAGAAATCATAATCTCAAAACATTAGCCCAAACTATTTACAAGTCCCTGAACAACGCTAGGTAAACGTCAGATAGTTTCGAATATTTCAAATGTCCATTATTTTTTTTTCAGTCTACCACATTAAAAAACATTTGAACAGCCAATTTAAATTATTTGGGTGACGTAGGTTTTTGTTTGTGAAAGATATTGAATATGCGTGAACATTGATGTATCATATTTAGATGAGTCATGGAACGAAAATATAGGTTCCGCTTTTGAACATCCAACCGACCTCCAACTCTCCCAACTAAAACTACCGATTCCGGTCTGCGCGCACCGCTTATCGCGTTCTAATAGAACAAGTTTAGATGAGATATTACAACGCAGTAGCACCATTAATTATAGCTCTACGGTGGTGCCAGGTATTGATGTTTTTGCAAGTTGATTTGATATAGGGTACTTGAAAGTGTTTATTATTTTTGCGAGTGAGTATGTGGTGATATTATGTTTTGATACAGTTTTTAGAGATGATTTTTTAAAATCATTTTCAATATTTCTCGGAACGTCCCTACTTAGTTATTAAGTAGGAAACTGTTGATTATAATTGCCTATTACACGACCAACAAATTCAGTAAAAATAATTGAAAACAGAAGTTTTTTTACACAGGTGACACGAATATACGAAAATTAAAGTGTTTTCATGTTTTTTTCCTCTAAATATGTGAAATATCATGTTATTGCCAATCTCTCTTACGGTGTAGTGTTTTGTATTTTACTACACTTTTTACTGAACAGCAAGGCTCGTTGTGTGATTGAAACGCGGATGGTTCGTATTCAGTTTTATTACGATATAATATTATTACAACTGAGCTGTACAATCTTAGTTTGGTAACGTGTGCTCGCTAGCAGGGTAAATTTCCGTCTGACCCATAAATATACCACTCTCTAGATCGATATCTTCGGGCTTTTTGTATGTAACGGAATTATACAGTACTTAACCACAGATATACAAGCAGTACCTACCGTGCGGAGCAGAGCAGTAGACAAGGTAGAGGAAACTCAAGGCCATTTAAAAAATATGCGACCATAGACAACATAATTGCTCTCAGCCTACTCTGTTCATTCATAGCCCAAAAAAACTATTATAAAAATAAAAATGTCCTTGAAGCAGAAAAATGTCGAAATGTTTTCCGAGGGCAAGGTTCGTCTAACTAAGAAAATGAACTTTTACAGTTTATTTCCTTAAGATGAAACTTGTTAATCTGAGAAGAAGAAACCCAAAATTACAAGAAAAATTCCAAATATGATTGTCCGACAGTACGACGATGAATTCCGACATTTTTCTGCCTATTTTGAACTCATTGTTACATATGTTTCAAAACTTTAATTTCACCAAAACAATAAGACAATACAGGATAACACTAATCAATAACATGAATAAGTTGGTCAATATAATAAATAACATTTATACGTTGTGGAGGAAGACATATGCCAAGTATGTTACGTAATAACCTAAAAACTGTCAATTCACTTTAAACTTGAACTTACGTAGGTAGGTTGAATATATGTTTGTAACTCGCTAATACTATACTGGCTTATATTGTATTTTTATCACGAACAACTTTAACACGCAATATTTTCGACGCGAAATGATAGTATTTTGGCAGCAATTAATGACAACCCGCGTGTATAAATAAACCACTCTCATTTTGTTGGAATGATTTGAAAACTGTCAAACGGCAAAATTCCGTCATCTCTTTCTGTTACACGAGTCATTATGGTAGAGAGCGAGAGATCAAACCAATCCTTCTGCTCTAACCAATGAGATCTGAGCTTTTAGCCATATTATTCGTTTTCTATAAGAATTTTGAGGTGGGCGTGGCGGTTTCAAATGAGTTTCAAGGCCAAAGCTGAGAGAAATGCCCCTGGTCTAACCGCTGGCTCCGCGCAGCGCTCGCTGTTTACGCGACTGGATCGGAAGCGCTCGGCCTTTCCGAACGGTTCCGATCCGCCTGTTCAGTGTTGCTCGACACTGCATACGGCGTATGTGCCTCATTGACCGATCGTAGCGAAATCCTGTTTTAACTCGACCGTTTGTCATTTCATCTGTCTGTAAATTTGTTTGCGCTTTTCTAATTTCTAAAATCTGATGTATTCATTTTATTATTAAAGCAAGCCTTACTTTGACTAGGTGGCTAACTTTGACTGAGCTTTTCAATATTGTGGTACCTACCTGCATGAAGGAAGTTATGGAAAAGGATTTTCTTTAAGATAGTGACATAGCTCTAGACAAATTTTACAATTCCTTATTTGTTTTTATAAAATTTTTATTTAAAATATTATAATCTTTATAATTAAGTAGGTCGGTATTTAAATACCCATCTACTTGAGGAATTTATGGTTTTGTTTTATTATATACGTCTACTATTCACAAAGCTACTATCTTTAACTACTACCAAAACATTTAAAAATCTATGGAAGTCTTAAAGTTTATTTTTATGATTACGATTATCGAACTAAAAATATGTAATTTTATTATTTTCATTCATAATAACTGATTTCAATAACGATCTAAAACCGCATATTTCGAAATGGTTCCAATTGGCTACAACGTCATTATGACATATAAAACGTCAATGTCTGGTAATACGGCTGTCTCCAACATCGCCTGGCTTGACGTCAACGCCGCTGAATTCACGAATAAAAATTAATTTGTGGTTTTGGCAGCAAATCGATAATCGATATATCGATAGTAATCGGCTAACTGTACATCACTATAGAAAATGAAAAATAAAATAAAAATAACTTCAGAATCGTAATTTTTTTTTGAGATTTAAAAACCTACCCTACAAGGTACCAGTGGCCATGTATTCTGTTTTTTTTTTCGGGAAAGCTCATCTTTCTTTTATTTATATTATTTATTTATGATAAAAGCTTCGCCTCAGGTCTTTTTACTCCCATTCCGAATGACGCTCTACTTGCAACTTATCTATTTTTTGTTTCTTTGTTTCCTTTCTAATTTTTTGTACACAATGAATGCAGTAACAGACAATACATCTTTTTTTTATTTAAATGGCACATTATTATAAGAATTATAATGAGATATGGTAATGGAATTGAAAACATCTATAAAAACTTAATGGAGGTCAATATCTCAAAAGTAACAGTGGGTAAAATTGCTAGGAAAAAAAAGATGAAGTCATCGAGAATGTAGGTGAGTCCGTTATTGTTTTTGTAATGAATTTTATTTATTTATTCAATCACTTTTGTCACGATTTTAAAAAAAGCCTCTGAATGCGTATACTTGTCATTAGCGCTGATAAATTTGCTGTGAAGGTGGTTTTTATTTGTTATTTTGTGTGGTTTCAACTAGGTCGATTGATATCTTTAGTATAACCTACATAATATTTAAAACTCTAATATGCACTAACGTACAATGCTTGTTATTTTATCGTTTTTGCATTTATTTAATGTTTAGTGTATATTTTGTAGAATCCATTTCTTTATACAAATAGCTACCACAGTCATGGGTAAAAATAACTATATCACAGAGTTTTCTTAAAAATATATTTGTTTAATTTAGTATTTAAATAGCTCAGACCCGTGAAACAACAGGTGAATTATTGTAGGATTTTTGAAACTGATGTTCAAAAAAATATCTGTCTCAAACGGAGAAAACTTGCTGATATGAAATATTGTTAATTTATTAAAAATTTGGTTAAATTATTCGTTTTCCTGTTACAAATGGCACGAATGGTTTGAAAAATTTCATAACAAACTGTCAGTAAATGAGTTATGAAGAAATCGGAACACGTGTACTTCAAAATAATAATAGTTTCGCAACTCGTATATTATATTTATTCGGGCAAGGGAACAAGTGTTCATGTATAAAACTTTGGGTCAACAAAACTACAAATACTTAGGAACAAATTTCTTCAAATAAATTGCCAGAAAATATAAGATCACTCAATGATAGATTCAAAGAATTCAAAACACAATTGAAAAAAGATACTGAAAACCAAAAATAAAAAAATAAAAAAAATAAAAATAAAACTAAACAAATAATACCTCATCCCATACAAACAAGCAATCGCTTATTATGGGAGAATATTAAAAAAAATCAGAATAATAAAAAAATAAATAAATTAGGAAATTGACTAACTACTCAGTTAGACTCGAGAACAATTCTCAACTAGCCGGGAATTGTAATTAGTTAATTAAGATTGTTAAGTATTATACTGTAATAATTAATAATTTTTATAATTACCAAAAAATATATATGTAATTATTTAACTATAGGTATGTATTTGGAATAACTAATATTTTACTGGGAAATGATCATGTAGTCACGTTTTTAACAGTATCTTGATAAAAAAACCGGATTCATTTTTCTCCGTGCAGGATCATCGCCTTTCCAAATGAGAAATTAACCTTTCCAATGTTCTAATATTTACTAAAAATTCTATCCAATTACATTATAAAAATACAAGACACATCATACTTACCAATCAAATAAAAAATGCAGCACTAATAAAAAAGACACTCATTCAAATAATGACGTATGTCCACTGGACCTAGTTCAGTGAAAATTCTCAGTAACGTATCTTCACTTTATTAATTTTTCATACAATCATCATCTGTCAAACATCGAATGGAAATTCACAATTCGAAAAAAGAATTAATTATTAATAAAATTATTTTGGTACCTACTAATTTCTCGGCTGGCTAAGTCCTCCATTACAACAAGCAACATTTTCCGCTTACTGTGGTGGTAGTAGGAGAGTTTCAAATATTGTCAGGCTATTCGTAATAATCCCGGGAATATTTGTCTTTCTTTTAAAAATAAAAAAAGGAATTATACAATTTATCCAAAGAAACTTCACTTTATCGCGATGATTGGTGTTTATTATAGCGTCTGTTTATTCTGGCAAGTGCAAAGGCTTCCATTTTCTGGTGATCGGATAACTCATGTGTTATAAAGTCACGAAAAGTGATGAAACAACAACAAGGTTAAGTGGGTTACGTTGGTTAGGTTTATATGTCAGTTTTTAATGACTTTAATATCATATTTTAAAGGTCATTGAATTGTCATTTTGATGAGTTATCATAGAAATTCATTTTCCAATGCGGTGAGTTGTGCGAATCCTGTCTTAACTCGCTATCAAGTGCAGAAGAGAACCGAACCCCATTACTAGTGAACTGTGAACCTATGAATCGGCAAGCTTTTTAATTATAATTTAATAGCGGTGAGGTGAAGCAGTCAGCGTGTGCCGACGAAGAGGTCAAATAATCTTCACTCTTATTGGCAAGTTTGAAGTGGTGTGAAGTGTGAAGTGAGAACCTCACGATGGTGAGGCCACTCAGGCTCGAGTCGGCAGTATTCCTCGCGATGTCTACCGTGACGGTAGTGCTGATGGCATGTGCGTGTGTCCTTGGAGCGGCTACTGTGCCGCCCTCGGCTATCGGGGAAGTCGTGTCCAATGCAGGCGCAGGGATTAACCAAGTTACGGTGAGTCCTTATTTTGAATTTTACAAAATTGTATAAAATGTAATATAACATGAATGAAAAAATATGTTTTCTATTTTTAAAAATATAACATCAAAAGTGCGTGATGTGAAATATTCACGCGAAGCGTTAGGTTTTTTTTAAATCGGAACTGATGAATTTAAACAAGCGATAATTTAAGTGCCAAATTATGTTATTTTAATTATAACAAAATATTTTAAATACGATTTCTTTTGTTTAAATATTTTATCGTGTCTCTAATTATTTGTCAACAAAAGTGTTTACCCAATTATACTGTAAATAATATTGAAATTATATGTTTTTGGTAGGCAGTTTATACTGTGGCCATTATTTTATAAATAAATAGATTTAGTTTCACATGTTCTGCAATTATAATATCCCGCGATTTTTCAAGGGTCTGCGATAGTTTATAATAAATACGAAAAATTATCTGTTCTGTAAATATCTATAGTTTTTTATGTCTGAGAGAAATATCACGTATTTTTTTAATAATACATTGTTCATAATGATTTTTCACAAATAACTAAAACAATAAAATATTAATTTTTTTTTTTGGTAAACTAATGTTTAAGACAAAAAATTTTATGCATAGCACAAAGGGTAACAATTATTTTATAAGCAATAATTATTTAAAAATAAAAATAAAGTTGGTTGTTTAAGGTGAAAAAATGTAACAAGCAGTAATTGTTGAATGAAACACTAGTATATATTGAATTATTTCGCGGATAAGAGATAAGCCGCCATAGCTCAGTGGTCAGAGCTGTCGACCGGAAATCGAAAGGACACGGGTTCAAGTCCCGTTGGCGTCATGTATCTTTTATCAGGAGATTTTTCAATATGGATGAGTGTTTCAGGCTAATAATTATTGCTTATAAAATAATTAATAAAATATTATGATGAATTTATTAATTACAGTAATTAGGTATATTTTAACCTTCACGTGACAGCGTAGGTTAAAATATTTATGATACATTTTAAAATACAAATCTAGATGTTTGATTTACACTATGAAATTTTAATCGAATCCATTTCAGTTTGAATCCATTTTCAGTTTCAATTAGACCCGTGTTGAATTTTTTGGCAAATGTCTACTGTTTTATCTAATATTAATTTGTGAAAATATGTGTAATTTCTATTCCCTAAAACAATTTTAGGTAATTCATATTACTTCTGAATATTTCTGTAGTTATTATATAAAGTGTTAATATCCTAATCATATTAAATAAAAAATAGTCAGAAAAATAATATATTACTTTCTCCGTGTTAATTTAAGTAATTAAAAAGCGGACATACTAATTGTATCTCTAATTAAACGTGATTTTGTTGACATTTCACATAATGATATAAATTTAACATTAGTGATGTAATGTTTTTTCTTGGCTCACAACGCGATTATAGACCAAATCTGCATACATTTAGATGTTAAACACACAATTCAAAACATATTTAGAATCTTTATATTATGGATAATATTAATTATTATCGTGATTTATTTTTGGGTTATTGTGCCGTTTTGATCTTCCTCATTCTCTAGCCAACGTTTCGGACAGCGTTATAATATCTCAATGTCCATCATCGTGACGGATTTAACAGACTTTAACGCTGTCAAAAGGACGAAGCGCAACACGGCGTAGTAACCCAACAATGATTCATGATAATACTTTTGGCCGTGAAAATTCAAATCATTTCCAAATATCGATTTTGTTTAATTTTAAGTTATCACTCATTTTTGCTTACTTTTTATGAAAGTAATTTTTGTAGATAAGTTCGATTAATAAAAAAAAATCATTTCAGGTTTAGAAGAGTTTAAAAGAGATTATTGTGAAGGTATTCCATCAATATACCACCATAAATATATATCATTAAAAATATACCATCATATCATACATTTACCGTAAGTATTACATAAATATACAATAATTATACTATACATATCTATACATATACCTTACATAAATATAAACCAACTTAAATATACCTTACATCTACCATAAATATTGAAGAAATATACAATTAATGGACTATATATATTTACCAACGTACATAAACCATCACTAAACCATGCATATATCATGAATTAATCATAAATTTACTCCAAATATACCATGACTATACTATAGGTACATATACCAAAAATATACCACACATGTATCATTAATATATCATAAATATACACCATATACCATAAAATTACTATATATATACCATAAATTTACCACCGTAAATATACCATCACTAACCATGCAATCCTGTTTTATTTGAATATTCCATTAACAATACAGCTTTAGAAAGAGTCACGGAAATGAGAGATCTCGGAATTATTTTGGATGAAAAACTAAGTTTCGCCAATCATATCCACCAAATTGTAAACAAAGGCATGAAAACTAGGCTTCGTATTAAGAACAACTAAAAACTTTAACTCCATACAAGCCATTAAACTGTTATACATATCTCTAGTTAGAAGCATAATTGAATATAACTCAGTAGTTTGGTCTCCCTCTTACAAAATTCACATTAATAACATTGAGCGAATACAAAAAAAATTTCTGCGTTTTATAAATTTTAAATTACATAAATATCCCACTAGAAGACTTACAATATCATTTCTTATTAAACACTCTAAAAATACACACATTGGAAGAGAGGCGTAAAATAAACGACTTAACTTTTTTATTCAAGATTCTAAACTCTAAATTCGACTGTTGCGAACTTCTGCAACTCATAAACTTATGAATACCTACAATAACAACACGACAAAATACACTATTCCACTGCAACACACATAAGCGCAATTACATTGCGAACTCCCCAATACAACGGTTTCACACTATGGGAAACCAATACTTAGGTGATGTCGATATATTTAATATTAACTTTGCGAATTTTGTGGATTACGTAAAAGACCTATTTCAATACTATTCCTAAATGGAAGTTATATTTTTGTAAACCAGTCAAATCGCTGTATTTTTTAATTTATGTTCTTGTTATTTTTAATTTTGTTTCTCGCATATACTTATGTAATTTTATTTTTATTATTTCTTTCTTTTCTTTCTTATGTTTCAAAACTGTCATTAAATTTGTACCACCCACATGTAAAAGCCCTCTGGGCGTTAAATAAATGAATAAATAAAAAATAAATAAATAAAATAAATATATCACGAATTAAACATTTAAACTCCAAATATACCATACATATACTAAAAAAATACAATAAATATACCATAAATATACGATACATATACAATAAATATATTTAAAATATACCATCAATATATACCAAAAATATATCACACATGTATCATAAATATAACGCCATAAATATATCATTGTGTACAGAATCATCGAGAAAGAATTAATAGAGGATTAACATTTATTAAACCAATGGTTTCAATTCATATATCATTCACAGTTATTTTTTCTGAAAACGAATAAACCTTGAGAAAAAACGTGGTTCCGTTTGTTGCAATAGTGAAAAAAATCTAACGGAGCGTAGAGAGATTTATATTTTTTATTTTTTTTATGTTAATACCATACAAGATATTGATTTGTATTATTTTCTATTTACACATAACTTAACGCATTTCGCAGAGGAATAGGGAAGAATATCTCACATCACCCATGCACCGACAGCCGAAATTAGTTTGTTTAATTATTAAAATAAAATATTTTTTGGATCTTCTTGTCTGATGTGATTTAACTAAAATAATGTGATTAAATTAAATTTCAGTTCTAATTTTGGAAATCAAAAGTTTATTGAAATTGAATAATTTTACGCACTACGCAGGAATACTGAGGAATAATTTACATCACCGATAACCAAAATTTAGTATCTAAAATATTATTTTATTTTTTATGGGCCTCGGTGGTCGAGGTGTGAGGTTCTTGACTAGCAATACGGAGGTCGCGGGTTCAAATACCGGAGTAAATTTTATTTGATTAATGTGTGTTATTTAACAATTTATTAATTAAAAATAATATATATCATATTTGCGGCACGTTGCAGTGTGGAAGATACTCTTAGTATCGCCCTGGTGTAGTACCACAATTCAGAATTCAAACTTTGCATGAAATGGCTTTGGCCATGTTTTGAGACCAGATCTGAATAGCCCACTACGTCCTCTACCCTATATACTTCCCCTTCTCACTAGTTTCAATTGGGGATGATAAAGTCTCGCTTGCTACAGACGATTGAGGGCAGTTGGGACTCTTGTGCGGTATTCAAGTAAAAAAAAAAAGATATCCATTCATTGTGCCTGCGTGTTCAACACGCTCTTGTGTTCTGTTCAGGGTGGATCAATGCAAAACGAACTCTAAGTAGAATTCTTGCCTGAACAGACTATGCAATAATTACAATAGCGTATTATCCAAGGTTGATATTTTCAGTTGCGAACTTACCAAATACAAGAGTTCCATTAAAGAATATTTCTCTGATGGTTTGTGAATAATGTTTATGTCTCTATTTTTTATATCTCTATTTGATTTATATCTACAACCTCTCTCCATGGCTATTAATGTATTGTTTTGAAAATTTTTCGTTTTATTAAATCTTTTGTTTTGTATAATTTTTTTTTAAATCATATTCCTTTCTCACAAATTTAATTTACTTATTCCATAATATGCTGTCTCAGTAGAGGTAAAGTCACAAGGAGGAAATCCATAATTGGTTTTATTTTAGCTATACATTACTTATGTAAAAACTGATTAAATGTAAACTGTCGTTTTCCCGAAAATGAATAAATAAATATCACTATAACAAATAAACATTACTAACGTATTTTTAAAACTTTAATATTGTTTAGAATTTTTTTTTTAAACTAAAACTTATAACGGTAAAAAATCACTTCTCCTGAGTACAAAAATCTTTGTTTACTTTTTAAAAATTGCATGAGGAAATATTAATATGCGTTCAAATACAAATGGTGTCAAGTTGCGTTGCAAATTAGAAGTTGCAATATAATATAAAAGGTACTCCACTGGTACAAACTACGATTATTTATTTTTGTATCGCGCTATTGAAAAGCTGTGAAAGATTTCAACCTCGTTTTTCCGACATTTTATGAGTGGCAATTTCATCATCGCGTAGTATAACGAGCTGTGTGCTCGAGAGGTCATATATTAGGCTCTGGACGCAGAGATTGAGGAACCTAACTTTTGAAAAATTAAATCAATCGAGAAAACCCCAAACGAACTTGAATATTTTGAAGTAATGTGATGTAATGTAATTTTGAACTAGTGATGGTGTACAGGTACTTCAAATCAATCAAAATTAAAATTAAAGGTTAAATCAATCGAGAAAACCGAACTTGAATATTTATATATATATATTACTAGTGATATGTTGTGGTGACCGGATAAATCATCAAAATGATAATTAATCACATCTTTAAAAAGTTATATAAAGTCATGAAAAGTGATGAAACAAAAACTTTATTAACTGGGTTAAGTAGGTTAGGTTAGGTTAAATAAAGTTTTTTTTTCAAAGTTTTTAATGACTTTATATCACTTTTTAAAAGTGTGTTGAATAGTCATTATGTTGAGTTAGCATGGAAACATATGTTGTACAGGTACGTCAAAACAATCAAATTTAAAATTAAAGGTTAAATCAATGGAGAAAACCGAACTTTAATATTTTGAAGTAATATATATATATTTTACTAGTGATATGATATAGGTACGTAAGAAGAATTTATTAATTAAAATTTATTCAAATTCGCAGTTCAAAGAATTATATCCTAGTTAATATTTATTATTTTATAAGCAATAATTATTAGCCTGAAACACTCATCCACATTGAAAAATCTCCTGATAAAAGATACATGACACCAACGGGACCGTTGAAACATTAGTTTACCAAAAAAATAATAATTAATATTTATGTTTAAAATTGTAATTGGTAGTATAGACAGCCCTGATTTACTTAATCTCATTGAATTCCATATACCTCTTTCTAAAATCCTGTTTAAATGGAACAATTCTAGGACTGAGCATCTCAAACACTCGTTTGTACCTAGATTGCATGTAATTAGTAATAGATACGCGGAAGTGGCGGATCTATTTAAATGCATTGGAAGATAGGTACAAAAAGGCTATACTATAATATCTCCTCAATCAACTTATTTTTTAATAATTATATTTATTAGTAACGTGTTATTACTGTTTTTGGTATGTACCGTTGATATTAAATACATAAAAATGTTACCCATAACTGATAAAAACTAAACAAATTACATGTATCGTTCTGCTTCATTACGCATCGATCGAGACTTATAATCGAGGTATTGCAAACATAGTTGAGTCGAACACATTACTCACACAGATGCTTTGCTTGAATACAGCATCTTATTAGTCGATTTTTTTAATAGAAAAACAAATTCGGTAATCGTATATAGACTCGTTGTACGTTTTGCGCTGATAACATTTATTAATCCGAAGCTACTTTTAAGGGGGGTGTTTCTCAGTGACGTTTAGAAAGTCAAAAGTGTACCCTTTTGCATCAATTCATACAATCAATTCACAATTGACAACTAACACAATCCCGTCTTCGAGTCAACTGTAATTGCGCGACCTGTAACTCACTATAATACTATAAATACACAATTCTGAATTTGTAAAGTCAGGTTTCATCACCAGCTTAATGTGGAAACATAATTACATTTCATAAAGTTTTCTTCACGTGTTAAAGAAAAAAATATACATAAATATTTCCATAGTGGTATTGTGATGTCACATTGTAGAAGAATTAGACTATAAAATTACTTACACTAGCTAGTCAATGTAATTACAAATTACTGAATAAACATCAGTAATTCAGTAGACCTCTGTACTCAGCTGTCATCTCATCAATGATTTACACAGAGAGAGAACAAAAACATCTTTAGCAATTTTAGAAAGTTCATTCCTTATCAGACAGAACCTATTCAAACTCAATTGCAGTCCGTTGTTATTTTACTAATAGTTTCCACATTTTTCCTTCAAATAAACAATCGTGCAATCCATTGCTAATATTTGTATGAAGAGGGTTGAGTTAGAAATAATAATAATTATCAATGTTAAGCAAGTTAGATTAAAAAATCACCATAATTTCAATGAATTTTTTTTGGCTGTTATTCTTGTTTATTTTACAGCATAATTTATCGATTCATGTTCTTCTTTATAATTGGGTCAATTCGTTATACCTTGAACTCTGTAAGGTTATGTTTGGATGTCGTCGATTTGAGTTCACGTTCGCCTTATTTATTACATTTTGTGATTATTGGTGCATTCAAACAACGTTTCAGGAAAAGCCACATGACAAAAATGTGGATTATTTCGAATGCTTATATCGCTACAAATGTAATAGGTATTTAGAGTAAAAAACAAAGTTTTGAAATGCTCGACTTCAAACGGAGTCTAGAAGCGCAAAAGTAATTAAAAAGTTAATCATCAGTAAAACATCCACAGATAATCATCATTCAGTATCTTCAGACCGGTCGGTGGCCGAGTTGACATCGCGTTTGGGTCCCATCCAGGCGTAGTGTGTTCAATTCCTCGGCTGGCTAAGTCCTCCATCACAACACAAGCAACATTTTCTGCTTACTGTGGTGGTAGTAGGAGATTTTCAAATATTGTCAGGTTATTCGTAACCCGGGAATGTTTGTCTTTCTTTTTTTAAAAAAAAGAAGTATTTTTTGTTATATGTTATTTTTGTTATTTTGTTATACCTTCTATGGAAGAAATAAATATTTTCAAATTTACGCTCATATTTTTTATAACAATTTTATTATTATTATTATTATTTTTATTTTTATTCATAATGTAAACTGATTCGTATTAAAAATTAAACGAAACTACTGATTTAGCATTAAGCTTCGCCTTATGGCGTGATCTTTTTATTGTGTCAATGAGACTTTTGTATATATGCTATAAAATTTATTTATATCAATAACTTTATTAAGGATTATAATTTATTTGCAATAATGCTGATGTCGTTTCAATTCACAAAAATATGTGTGGAGCATTTTTTTTCATTACTATGGCAACACCGAAAGTATGGTTATGCTTGAATCCAGAATTCGAGGGTTTCACATTTGACAGGACAAACAATTTTACCCAAATTTTTATAACAAAATTTCCCATCCTAACTATAACTATAACTACTAACTAACTTCCATATAACTATTACTTTAAATTTCCTTGAAAATATGATCGAAGACATGCGTCATTCAAATAGATATCTTCTGTTTTTTTCGTTTTCATGTAAGAAGTGCGAGAAAGAAGATGTTTATCAAAGCATTTGAAGACAGTCATTAATGACATGCATACGATCTCTATCTGGGACTACCATATTCAAAATTATCTTTCGATACATATCTTTATTGTTTTCAAACCATGGACAAAGCATTTTTATAAAATTGTAGTGGCGCGTTGCGGGCGCCCCAATTTTCTTTGCAAATACATCAACGCCATGTCAGACGAGAAAACCTCCACAAAGGCCGCCGTATTTTATAAATGACCACCGGCTGAGTTATTGCTCTGGTTACAAAATAAATGATTAAAACAATGAACGCAAGTAGCCACCATGCAATTTCAGGTGTGTGTATCTTGCAAGAAGCAAACTAGGTTTATTAAAAATAAATGAATGGTGGTTAATTAAATACCTTACAAATGTGTTTATTTGTTTTGTACTAGCTTTACCCCACCACGCGTTGCTGTTGCACAGTACGTCTGTGCTGATAGAGAAAAAAATTACGTTTAACAGATGGCGCTGTTTAAAAAATATACGTTTTTACCTGTCACAGGTGACATCTATAAAATGTAGATATGTAAAAACACACGCGTATTCCAATGCAACGTTGTGTCAAAATTTCAAAGCAACCGGTGAAGAACTTTTAGAAAAAATTATTTAAAAAGATTTATATATTTTTTAAATTATCTATTCATATACTCGTATATACAGTTTACAGGTAAATAAATGCAGTGAAATTAAAATGATAAAAAATATCTTTCTTATTTAAAACACGTTGATAGAATTCACAGTAATTATTATCTGCTGTTTTGTGAACACCTCACTAAGAGAACCTGTGCTGAGTTGTTCGCATGTTTTAGATAAAGTATTAGCATATTTGTATTTTGTGTAAAACTGGTTTTTGCTAAGAAATCCCTTAATTTTTTAGCCGGAGTTTGAACTGTCAGGCACATCCTGCATTATGCAAGTAAATTTCATTTATCTTTGAAGAAGAATATAATGCTAAAAAATCTAAATGAAACATGAAACAGAACAAGACACAGGTCTTAAATGGGAATCGCACCCAGGAACTCCGTCTTACCAGGATAACTTCTTTATCTACTCGACCATTGGGACCTAGGTATTATTAATATGTAGAATATTATCTTGCAACTAATATACAAATTTTGAAATATGAGATCGACAAATATTTAGTGTAATAACCAAAGATATTAGAAGAACGAGATGTGCTATGCGCAGTTCGTACTGAGTGGAATTGTTTTGCCCAGTGTCGCCGGTTTTGTTCACCAATACTACTGCACACCTTCGCTTACGCTAAGGCATCGCTTAGGTATCCGCACTAATACATAGAACAGATTTCTGTGCGTACACGTCCCGATACCGTTCAAAGTACCCTAATTAGGTAGTACTCCGGCTACGGTCCGGCGGCCAACATAGCATATCTCGTTCTTCTAATATCTTTGGTAATAACTATGCCCAGATAAGACATTGTTCCGTTAAGAGAGAGATCCTAGTTGTGACCGTTGTGATCTTTTTATTTTCTGTGTTTTTATTTTTTGTTCTGTTTCATGTTTCGTTTAGGTTTTGTTAGTATTATCTTCTTCTTTAATGATATATTAGATTGATTGATATAACCTTCAAAAGTTGTTCCAATTAGTTTAGTTAACCAAAAACAACATTTTGAATTTTTGAAATTTTGAGCAGCGAGAACTAGCAATTAATTAAACACTTGACTATTTATGGAAAGGTTCATACTCTTTATTTTGCTAGTTGGAAGAGCGTTCTGCCGTCCTAATGTGTTACACGCATAGTAATAATGTCTAGTTTTTCAATACATCTTCATTTGAATTTCACTTTCGTTTTCATTAAGGAAAGTATAAGTGAAATCTTGAAACGGTAAATTAACCGACATCCCGAAATCCGATGGAGCTGAAACTCGGCAAATAGACTCGTTGTCGAAAACAATCACTATATCAACTTAGTGGCAATCAAGCACACACACGCGTGGATACAAATTGGATGACATTACAGCATTTAGTATACGAAATAAATGTCAGTACTACCCAATCGGGATATGGCTCAGTTGTAAGCGTGGTTGACTACAGTTCCTGAAGAGGAAGGTTCTATCCGCAATCAAACAATTTTTTTTTATGTTTTAAAAGACATTTTAAAGTACACAGCGGTTAAGAGCGAGTCCCTGGGGAGGATGGTTCAATCCTCAGTCAAACCAAAAATAAATTTAATATCCTTTAATACAAATAGATGTGATATAGTAAAAAACACTTTGTTTTTGATGTCAGTGGTGATTAAAAGGTATTTACATTGATCGAACTTGGGTCCGGCTCAGGGCTCTGTGCGGGCTTCGTATGGACGGGACCATCGTTGCAAGATTATTTTTTCCCAACTTGAGTCGGTATTACACAATAAACATTTTAACGGGAAATCCCGCGAGCAATTCATTTTCCTACGTCCAGCAAGAACAACACCGTTGTTCTTGTATTGATTTACCATTTGGAACATTACTGGAAATCCCGCTCAAGATCAATATTTACACTGTCTACAGCTGGAACCTTGTACACATTTTGTTAAAAGCCCACCTTAGTAAAGTTCTCAATAGCACTCAGAAAACATGTCATAACAACATGCAAAGAACTTGGATATTACTAATAATATTATTTAATCATTGAACTTTCCATTGATTCTAAAAATATCAACACATTAATAATTCTGTTCACATCTCTCGTTAGAAGTATTCTAGAATTCAACTGAACAATTTGGTCACCTGTCTTTAATAATCACATTAATACCATTGAAAGAATCCAACGCAAATTTTCGAGGTGTATTAATTTTAGGCATGGAATTCTTTTAGAAACAATATATTATGATTTCTTATTACATTCATTGAAATTGCTTAAGTTAAGTGAAATAATAAAAAATTTTGATCTTATATTTTTATACAAAATTATAAATTATCAGTTGGATAGCCCTGATATATTAATGTTGATTCAATTTCATGTACCTACCATTAGATCAAGGTCCTCTAGTGTGTATTATTGTGACAATTATACCACAGTCTCAGGATATAACTCAGTTATAAATAGATTGCACACACTTGGAAACTTTTATGCTAAAATCGCAGATCCTTTTAATATTCCCCTTGTAAAGTATAAAGCTGCATTAATAACACATTTTAACGCCACTCTTTTTAATGAGGTCACTACATAACAGGCTTATGTTAGTGCTTCTTTCTTTACTGTTATTTTATCTGTTGTGTTTAACTAAATTTAATTCTTTAATTTTTCTCATAAAAATTTAATACTGCACTATGTATATGTAAAAAAATAAAATAAAAATTTAAATAAATGGCACCTTTGCCGTAAATTCCAAATAAATGAATAAATAATATTAATGACTCTCAAACTAAAAAATTTAAACATAGTAACTTAATTACTACAAGAGATAATTATTTATGTCTTGGGAAATGGTGAAAAATGCATTAAAGTTAAATTTTTTCTCAATCAAAGTTATGTTTGAAGGTTAGGAAATACGCAAAAAATATTAAAATAACCTGAACTCACATCCTAATACGCTATTTTGTGCATGTTTCCTTAAACCTCCGACGTAAATAGTTGTCTCTACTATATATATATATAAGTTGAAACCGAGTGTTGTTTTTTTTGCAGCAAAATTCTAAAAATAAAGAAATTAAGTGTGTAGTGTAATTTTTTGCTGTTTTATAAAGATAAAATAGTCGAATTCTGCTGCACGTCTAATACGAAAAAAAAACAATTCGTGGTTTCAACTTAATTACTACAAGAAATAACTGTCCGAAAAAACTCCAATCACCATTTATAACTCCATTATTGCTCCACATATTAACTACTGTTCAACTATCCTTTTCCTGTGTAACGATTGGAAAGTTCAAGATGATGTGTAGGAGCCACATCAAGCAAGAAAAAATATAGTATATTTCTATGTAACAAATTAATTAGTAATTTGTAAACTTAAATGTACAAATTACTAAAATAAAATTAATAAATAAAAAAAGTATACCGTTAGTATACAGATGGTAAAATATGGGTTAAAGAACCATATCTTTCTCAATCAAAATTAAGTTTGAAGGTTAGGAAATACAGAACAAAATATTAAAACAACCTGAATTCACACCCTAAAACTCTATTTTGTGCATGTTTACTGAAATCTCCGACTTGAATAGTTGTCTCCATTAGATATTTAATTTAATCAGGTATATTTTTTTAAAATCCTTTGCATGCAGAGGAATTTGCAAGTTTACCGAAACGATGTTTGGATTTAAATTTGCGTTGGAAATTACTACTCCAATGTTGATTTTAATGAAATTTCTTGAGATCTGACTACAATGCGTACAAAAAATATGACAGACACTAAACTAACCCAATGCCTGAATTATATTCAGCAGGCCTGTTCCCAAGAAAAAAATCTTTATGATCATGTCCCTCAGACATACAAATTTGTAAATATAAAATTTAAGACCCTGAATACCGAAGTGTTCCGAATACCATTTTTGGGATTTTAAACGTTTTACTTTGACATTTTGTCTCCGCTATAATTGGACTACATCCGATCGCGCGTGGTTAACGATAAACTATTTACTTTCGGCTTGACAACTTAATATTCGTTGTGAAATTTCATCATTTGCTTCTGATTAAATAACTCACGTCTTCCAAAGGAGATGCCGGATTGATTAAAAAACCTTTATGGCAAGAAACACGAAACAATAAATATACTGTTCTGGGTTTTGGCAGTAGGTAGAATAGCGCTTGATGATTTCGACTGATTTTATCAAGGACACGTACTTTTTCATGTTGTTACAAATAGGAGGTATCAAGAACGCATTTATCAAACATATGGTGAGATACTGGGTACATGTTACTGTTGCACAGTTATATTTTACGACATTTGACGAATAGCCCCCTTTCTGGTTACCGATAACAACTAGAGGCCTGATAAATTTTCTTGTTTACGATAACCTCGAATTTCAAAATACAGGGTTTTCCAATAAGAGGTGTTATTTTGATATTCAATCGTAAAAGATCAATGGTTTCGTTGCTTGTGTGGCACGTAGCGCCGTCTTGTTGAAAGTAAACGTTGTCCAAATTAATGCCATCCAATTTCAGCCATAAAAAATCATTAATCATCTCTCGATAGCGCAATCAATTCACCGTAACTGTTGCTCCAGCCTCATTTTCGAAAAAGTAAGGTCCAATGACTCCGCCGGACCATAAACCGCACCAAACAGTCACACGTTGATAATAGAAAGGCTTTTCAACAATAACTCTTGGGTTTTCCGAGCCCCAGATGCGACAATTTTGCTTGTTGACGAAGCCACCAAGGTGAAGATGGGCCTCATCACTCAAGATGATTTGCATTTGATTCACTCAAGTGAATTTTAATAATTTCAATGCGTTGTTGAAGCGTGTATCGTTCCATTTTTTTTTAATGGCGTAGTTTTTTACTTGTCGAATGTTAAAAAATGACAGCTTCAAATGTAACATCTACCGAAATAGCGGGCTATTCAAAATAACAGCTCTTATTGTAAAACCCCGTATATGTCCATATGATTATGGCAGCCACGATACTATTAACCTAAAAAGCCCTGGACGCAGATATTCGAGAACAATTTGAAGCCGCGGGTGAAGGGGGAGATGTATGAAAAACGCCAAAACCTACTAAAATTTTATAATGACACATCCCATTCCTTGTCTAAAAAAAAACATAAGCTGATTTAACTCCATTAACAACACATAAATAATATTATAATAGACAATTAATTATGCACCACTTTCCATAAAAATCATTTCAAAGTTGGTCATACTAGATATCATGTCATACTAGCCAGGCAATTTCCCCTTACTTTAGATTTGGCTTCCATGCCATTTATATAAAACATCATTGATGCTCTGACCAGAAATAATTCGCGTCAAAAATGCCGCTTTCTGTCATGTATTTTTTATATTGAAAACAAATGGCGCACCGCCTCTTTAAAAAAAAAATAAGGTGAATTTTTATAAACGGCGATATAATAACAGTTGTGTTTATTACTCAAACATCATAATAACAGTTACCTTTTAGTACTCAAACATTATAATAACAACTACATTTTAGTAATCAAACATCATAATAACAGTTACATTTTAGTACTCAAACATCATAATAACATTTATATTTTAGTACTCAAACATCATAATAACAGTTACAGTACAGTACTCAAACATCATAACAACAGTTACATTTTAGTACTCAAACATCATAATAACAATTACATTTTAGTACTCAAACATCATAATAACAGTTACAGTTTGGTACTCAAACATCATATTCAAATACTATTTACTATCATCGAGAACCTCCAAAACGTGTTTGAGTTATTACAGTTATCATCCTATTATTTTGGTATTAATATGCAGCCTATTTTGATTACACTATTATTTAAATTTATTACACCCAATAAGAGTAATTTCGGCCACATTTTGATCGGGCAAGCGCGGTTATCTTTGATCTTATATTATAAAATATTACTTACGCAACGTTTTAGTCCCATGTGGAATTATTTGGTAGACACGTGTTTTATTCACGGTTGTTTTTCCTAGTTGAAGAGCGAGTTAATTAACTTAACGTTATTCAAAGTTTATCAACGAAATTAAAATTTACCCATTCAGTTTTCAAACAAAACGTTGCAACGTTATCAGTATTATGTCGTATTGAACATTCTCCTCCTCGAGCCAAAGTTTCAAATATCCTAGAAGTGTCCATTTTCAAGAGTTGTTTCAAGTTTTCAAAAACCAGTGCCTCTGGGCGCACTATAATTTCTAATCTGAAAAATTAAACCTTGTTATAATCCCTGATATCATGAACGTTATGCTTGACAGCTGATCGCAATTTTGTCAAAAGCTGAAACCGGCCGAGAAATGAAGTTTAACGGCCAACGTTCGTATGTGACAAAATCAAAATGTAGTTGATTAATTAAATGTGACGAAAGTTGGAACATCCTTAATTAATAATTTTAGTACTGACTTTTCTACCAAGCGTAACTACTTATATGTGCTTCTGAATAGGCATTTAGTCGTTTCTCTATGGTAGAGGGGTAAGGCTCTCGAATACGAATCCGGATTTCGTGGATTCATGCCCCGGCATGCGCAAGTAAATCGTATTTAATAAATTTGTGCTATTTCACATTTATTCATTAAAAATAATATTATAGCATATTTGCGTCATCTTTCAGAATTAAAGATATGCTTTCAGTATTGCCCTGGTGAAAGACCGTCGTTCAGAATCGAAACGTTGTTTGAAATAGCTTTAGCTGTGTTTGGTGACCAGATTTGAATAGCAAGGTATTTTTCCACCTTCCTATTCCCATCACCTTTTCCTTCTCAATACCTTCAGTCACACAACATACCCCAACTGGGGGTGCCATAGACTCCCTGGCTTCAGATAGTTGGGAGCATTTGGGACTCTTGTGCGGTATTCACAATAAAAAAACAATATTTAAAAACTGCTCATGTCCCTCATTTTTTTCCTACCAGGGCGCCGCCCTCTCTCATAGGTGATTTGCTGTTATCAGGCAATCTACCAACTCTAGACTGCAATCCTGAAAACCTCTCTGAAACTGAACTCGTACCAATCACGTGGATTTCGAGGGTGTATTGTAATGTCGTAATATATACTGTCCATTATCTTTTTTTCATTCGTCTTTTTTTCAGGTTTCCGACGCGTGGAAGGCATTCGCGTCACACGTGCGCGAGCACGATGCACTGAAATTGGCCCTTCGGCGGCTACGCGTGCTGCCCGGTCGCGCAGCAACCGTAGCACACCAGCTGGTGGACCGGCTGCGCGTGGGCGACGCGCCGCAGGTGAAGTGCTCGCTGGGCACGCTCAGGGGGCGCGCTCTCACCACCAAAACACACCCCACACGCCAGTACTATAGCTTCAAGGGGATAAGGTAATTATTGTAGATCCTACTACTAAATATTGAAACCATATTCAAAACAATATTTAGGAAAAACACAGGGTAAGGAATAAAGCTAAGGGTGCGACCGAGAATTGAGATCGACGTGAAATAGGAAATCACAATGAAAGGAAAAAAGTTTGGGGTGCGACTGAGAACTCAACTCAATGCTGTCAGATAAAGTGTATTCACGGAATCGAACCGCGTATAGAAATGTAATATATATTCAAGAATACCTGGCTAGCTCAAGCAGGTACCGTGATTTTAGTTCGTTTGAGTTAAGAGAGATCAGACGCCTTCTAGGAGTGGACAGAACAAAAGGGTTTCTTGGAAATAAAACACTATTATTGTGGTGCTTGTAAATGACTTCAAGAAGACCTATATTACAGCATTTGAATCTACGCGTAGGAAAAGCTTAAATCTCTTTGTGTCCACACATTCTTTTAACCGTCCGGTTAAAAGAATGAAAAAATGATGTTAAATTAATGGGAAGAAAGCAGAGACAGAAATTAATAAAATAAAGCATGGAACGATACCGCAGGTAGTTTTGTAGACGTCCAGGGGGCAGGCAGTAGAAGAAATGAATCAAAATATACTAGTAATCAATTGACAAACACTGTAGAAAAAATGAATCGAAATATACTAGTAATTAATTGACAAACACTTTTCAAAACACTGTTCAGCAAAGCAAGTCTCGAATTCAAAGCGGAGCACGTAACACCCTCTCGTTACGAAAGCTAAAATCCAAGAGCGCGTCCAACCGCTTGGACCTTTGGGGATCCGCGGCTTTGCCCCGCCTCTCCGGAAATGGTGACACCCACTTTAAACGCAACCACGGGGTTACCATATGAAAGAATTTAAAAATACAAAGTACTTGATTTTAAGAAAATATTACGGGGTTGAATGTTTTAAATTTTAAGAAAGTTCATTTCATAACAATGCGAAAGAAAATACATCGGATGTTAAAAAAAGATTAGCGTGCAATCGAGAACTGAATTCAATATGGAGTTGAAAAATATACGGAAAGGAATGAAGATTAGGGTGCGACCGAAAATTGAAAACATGTAATGGAAAAACAAACAAAAAGGAAAAAAAGATTAGGGTGTGACCATAGACATATGAATATTAGTAGACCTGCCTTAAGTGATTAAAAGCGTATTATCCCCACTCCCCATACCGGTTCCATTGGAGCCGGCTGTGCTCGCGTATGGCCTCAAGTGAAATTTGAAAACGTGACGTCATCATTCTTGTGAGAACTATGGTCGAGGCATCATCGGTTCATTTTACGAAATAACACGGCAGAATGTTGACTTGTGCTATGAAAACTTGTAAAAATAGATGTGAAAAAGAGAATAAACCCAATTGTCGTATTACATTCCATATATAAGCATTATTTTACTTTATTTTAAGCATATTCACATCGTATAATATAGATCAGTTGTTACTATCACATCGAGAAACGTCTGGACGCGAAACACAATGCTGGTTGGTTGCTGGGAAGTAAATTATGAACATTTATAAAAGTGTCTTAACTAAATACTTAAACGAAATATTCGACTCTGAAAATGGAACCGATTTTTTTTGCCGAATTTGGACTTCGCAAATTTGTTCATAACGTGGCGAGTAATTTGCGCTCCCATGTAAAAATGTCTATTCATTCAAAAGCAGATTTTACTTTTAAGAAGTAAATGGTGATATTATAATGCGAGATGCCTATTTACTGTCAGATTGATTTATTGACGAATCACAGTCAGCTTCACTCCCTTCGTTCTTCAACAGTTGATTTTACCCCTCGCCATTATCTTCTCGTCTATTAATTCCTATGTCTGTGGGTGTGACCGATAATTTAATGTGTGGAATAGAAAAACACACAGAAAGGAAAAAGGATTAGAGTGTGTTATGAAGCTGAAGAAAATTGAGCAGAATTAGGAGAAGTGATAAATGGTTGGCTGAAAAGTAGCGTACACTATTCTGATCTAGTTTTAAAGGCATTAAAAGCTATTATTCTTTTTGAACTAGAGCGAACTAATATAATATATAATGCTTAATTAATTAATTTTCTTAGTGTAAAAAACAAAACAAAAAATATATTACATTCAATTACACTTGGCCGAGTTCGAAAGCGTTATTTTTCACAACGGAATTATACTTTATTTGAAATTTGAATGTTATATTTTACGTAGATTTCATAATCTATTTGTTTTTCTATCATGACTGTGTTAAAAAAACGTATCTTCATTAAAATATTTATTTATTTATTTTGTAAGAAACAAACAGCTTTTATATAATATACAATGATAGATATAAATATACAAGTCAAGACAAAGAAGTTTCGTATGTTAAAGTTGATTAGAAATTAAGTTTTAATATCTTAAAATTAATTTGGTGTTAAAAGAAGGGGAGAGGAAGAGGAAAATGGGAAGAGGATAGGAGATGCTCCCGATACATTCCATACTGTCATATTAATAATCGATCGTACGCATTGCTTCATATCGATATTTCTTTAGGTTATTACCAAAAATGTCAATGCTGTAAAATTTTGTATTATATTGTGCACATATAAGAGGAATTGGGGAATTTTTTTCGAATGTTTGTTCTACACGGGGGTAGATAAAATAAAACCAGATTGTCGGGTTGATCTAGACGGAATATGAAGATTTTTTAAATTGGTAAGTTCTGGTGATTCCAGACCATTATTTAGGATTTTAAATAATAAGATTTGATCAAAAAATTAGACGTCGTCTTTGGAGGGAGTTAAAATTATGAAATTTACATGTTTTGACATGTTTGACCGTGTATCAATAGTCTATCATTTGACATTGTAAAAATTATGTTGGTCGGCAAAACTCAGCAATCAACACCATTATATAAGATAAAAATGAACACCATAGCTGGCAGTAGTTAATTTTATTAAATGAATATTTTTTAGTTATTTATTTCAACTTTTTTCTAGAAGTCAACTCTGAAGCTTCTTACTCTTTCCCTAATTATTGTGCTTCTGCCTAATGGGCGTTTCACACGATACTTTTACATACCGATCTCCATATGGAATCAATATCGGGACCCATGTGAAAAATCTTTGCTTTACGTGATCAATATTTTCATACTTAACGATTTCATTCACATAGTTACCATTAGAGAAGAAATAATATTTAGGAACTATAAAATGGCAACATCTTGAACATATCCATATATGTCATTTGCCTTTAAAATTCACGCGCATTCCCAATACCGTAAAAACGGCAATACACTTCACAATCAGTAATTAACATAATATTACTTATTGTCCTTTTTATCAATATTTTAAATACTAAACCATATAAACACGCAACATTTCTACATAATAAAGTTACCTAAACAATGAGAGACGATAGAGGTCAAATAATTTCCGCCAAAAACACCGAAATATCCTTTTTTCATCCATCTGTCATTTGCCTTTTCCGTTGCCGTCAACAGATCATCAAAAATACATGCAAAATTAACAATTCCGAACAGTCGTACAGTGGAACCTCTCGTATCGAGCGTAATTTTTTTCCAGAATCTTACTTGTTATGTGAAACACTCGTTAAGCGAAACAATTGTTCAACGCGTTGCATGTCAAAAAAATATATTAATAGAATATATATATATATATATATAAACATTTAATTTTTATTTTTAACGTTTATTCAAATAAAATTACATATTTCATAAAAACAAAATAAAAAATCGAAATAACTAGTTTATTGGTAAGTTTTTAGATTTTCACGGCCAAAAGCATTTTTGTTGTTTGTTTTTGGGGTGTTATGCCGTGTTGCGCTAACTCCTTCTTTAGCCGACGTTTCGGACATCGTTGCAGTGTCCATCATCAGGGCAGATCCGGACACATCTTCGGATCTACCGGATCTGCCCTGATGATGGACACTGCAACGATGTCCGAAACGTCGGCTAAAAAAGGAGTTAGCGCAACACGGCATAACACCCCAAAAACAAACAACAAAAAAAACTAGTTTATTATTCATGAATGTATGATGAATAAATTTTTTAACAGTTTCCTACGCTTGCAGCATTTGTCGTATTGCGCCAAAAGATTATTCCTCATCTTCTAACAAACTCTCCTCCATAACTTCTTGCTATGAAACACAATGCAAGTCCATAAGCTCTTCGGTGGTCATCTCTTGACTGTGCTCTCCCACAAGCTCATCAATATCGTTGTTATTCACCACCAGTCCCATGGTATTGGTCAAAGACACAATCTTGTTGAATGTAGACTCCACGGGTACTGTTTCAAACCCCTAAATATCACTTTTGACAACGCTTTTTGGCCAAAGCTTCTTCTTCTCTTGGTAACCCCTTCCCACGCCTTGTCAATCATTCAGAGGCAAGTAACGATGTGAAAGTGATCATTCCAAAACTGAGAGTGTGACATGTCCCTTCAGTCACCTCAAAACAACGCTCGAAAAGTGTTATAGTGGAGAGTTTCTTAAAGTTAGAAATAACCTGCTGGTTTATAGACTGGAGTAACGGAATGTTGTTTTATCTATCATATCATCTATGTTCTTAATTTTATCCTTGTTGTTGAGGATAGTGCAAATCGTTTATGTAGGCCGATTGAATGTGCTCGCTAGATCAGCCAGCTCACACTTCGTTATGGCTTTTCAATGATTTTACGTTTTATTTCTACAGTTACTTGTATTTTCTTATGGCTGTCTTCTTTTGGTCTTTTCAAGTGAGATTTTTGCAAGGGTTATTAAACTTTGCACAAAAAAAATACAAATAACGTCTGAATACAAGTTTGAAAAAATGTGTGATCACATGCGCCACTAACGTTCTAGCGAAACGAGTGCTAACCAGAGAGAGACGCGCTGGCGCGGAAGTCCCGGTTCACAAGTGAGTAACGTGAAGATGGGACTTGCCCTTTCTGCGTAATTCATAAAGCGAAATGTCGCTCGTTAAGGGAGTAGTTTTTTTATCATCTGTTTTGTTTTAGGAGGTGCTCGTTACGAGAAGTTTCACTGTACACGTTTACAATCAATAATAAATACAGTTTTTTTTAATCTAAACCTGAAAATTAATATAAAACCAAGTAAACATGCAACTATTTCACATAATGTAGATATGTAAAACAATATCAGTCATCTCAAACTGTGAAAATTTGTACAGAAATAGAACACATCCTGTTTTCATTCCTAATTACAATAAAAAGACGACACATATGAAAAATGAACAAAAAAAAGCATCGTGTAAAAAGTCCACAACTTGATCCACTGTGTTTCAGAGACAGTTTCTAATGGTTGCCCTTAAACGCCACTGCATGGAGATGTGATTTTTTACACATTTTGGTATATAGGTTAACCTACGGTTATGAGACGTGGTACCCAGATCAAAATCAGCGGTCTTTTAAGCAAGATAATCTATCGTGCAGAATGAAAGTAAACAAAAATCTAATTAAGGCGATGCACTACGTAGCAATTCAAAATACTGTGTTTTTGGTTTGAAAATTTGGTCGTCTATAAATGTTTCAGATGCTTTAATTAAATACTGCGAGTAGAATACATTCTGGCCTTTGAAATAATCGAGTATTTTTTAGATAAGTCTTTTTATAAGCCCAGAAAAAAATAATGTATAAGTAGAGATGGCACAATAATGTATAAGGCCTATGAAAACTGCTTTAAAGTTCAAAATCTCCTACTTACGAACCTATTTTTGATTATGGTTTTATTTTATAATGTGGCAATTTAAGTTATTTATAAAATGATCGAAAAACATTTAAATATTTGTGCCTGAACATCCACAAAATAAAATAAAAGGCACTTTTTGGCCATGTTTTTTTCTTGCATAAATCAAAACTGGTGGATGGTGTTAAGCGGGAATACAAGCCTTATCGCCATCTACGTAAGGTGTGTTATTGATAGCGGGTCAATTTAAAATATTACACGACGTAGTGCATCGCCTTAAGTCGTTTCTCTATGGTAGAGGGGTAAGGCTCTCGAATACGAATCCGGATTTCGTGGATTCATGCCCCGGCATGCGCAAGTAAATCGTGTTTAGTAAATATAATTGACCGTTTGCGCTTACTCTTTATTCTTGGGTCTACGTTTTGAACAGCTTGTGTGAAAAAAAAAATTAAGAAGTTATTTCGTATTTGACTATGGTAACCTAAGTTGTGGTGCTGAAGGAAGTGGAAAAGGAAATGAGAGAGAAGAGGAAGGTTTGGAAGTATCTGGCTTTCAAATCTAGTCGCTAAAGTCATTTAAAGCAACGTTTCGGGTCTGAACGGTGGACAATACTGGAGAAATACTAATGACTGCTTTACACCATACTTTTTTTCAAACCGATTTTGAAAGCGGCACCAAAATATTAAACGACGTAGTGCATCGCTTTAAGTATAAGACCATCATTTGGATCCTAAAGACTGCGATTGGCTGGACACGTTAAACGAATGGCAGATGACTGAACCTCAAAAATTACGACCAAGTGGAAGCGACCCAGAGGCAAACCGATAAAGATTAATAGAGATATTCTGTGTGGAAGCAGGTCAGGGAGGGCTGAGGCTGTAGTTAGAGACCGAAGCCAGTGGAGGGCGTTTGCGTAAGAGTCTAAATGACATCCTTGGATATAGCACCGTGATGAACGACGTGTCCTTTCCAATCAACCAATTACCATTTGCCTTTGTTTGGCATAATTTATTTTAAGTTGCAATTGCTGCATCCTTATCCAATCGTTTCTTTTTCGGTAAATGCCTAGCGTGCATAAAGATGAGTTGAAAGCCATGTTGATGTATTTCTTTTTTGTAATTTATTAATCTTAATAATAATAAATTTAAACTCATAGCTTGCGTGTTGTTAATGGAGACAGGTAACACATAAATACTTGCAATAATTCATTCATAAAAAAGTCCTGAAAAGGTTACAAGTGGCATAACGTAGATGGAATGAACAATGGTTAAATGAAACTTTTAGCTATTATTTGGACGTTCGAATTTATTTACTTCGTGAAATACAACAAGCTTATTTTCTGACACTATTTTAATTAATAATGTTAAGCACGTAGTTTTAATCTTAGATAAATTAAAAGAGGAGAATAGGTTTCTAAGACAACGCGTGGTTTCACTAAACTAGGTCCAGTGGACATATTTGGGATTTACTGCGTTTAGTATCGCAAATACGTTCGTTGGTCAGCCAGGCTGTCACCAGCTGCCACAGACACGTCGCTCTAGGATTTTTTTGTGAAAAAATGCGTTTCTGTGCTTTTGAGAGGTGCACAAATCATTCTCGAGCAAAAACAAAATCTGATTAAGTTTCTTTCCATTCGTATGTACTCATAAATCACTCATTATTTCAATAAATACAATTCGCAAGGTTTTTTGCTACATGAAAATGGTAGATCGGACGGCTTGGATCAGTTGGAACTCTTGTAAAGTTTAACTTTAAAAAAATTAGTAATGTATCAACGTCAGAGAAATACAACATATCTTCACGAATTTGTTAGCTAATCAATAATGTGTTTGAAATTTAACGTTATACAAGCGTTTTTAACAATGATAATGAATGATGCAAACAAAACAGCGTGCAAGAATTATTATTGACCAACTGTAATTTCTCAATATATATATTAAATACAACTTTACTTTTATTTTTACCATATTATTTTAATTGATTTCTGTGGAAATTGAAATTATATATTTTTTGCATTTTGATCACAACATGTCAATTTAACAAACAGATAAATCTTAAAATTACCACACACACAAATTAACTAAGCAGAATAAGATAAATGAACTCAGGTCTAAACGTTTTATTACTATGCCTACTCCTATGTCAGATTGTTAGACATAACTGTGAGCTGATATTTCACAAAATAAGAAATTAAATATATATTGATTCGTTACGTCAGGTTATATTCATTAGTAATAAATTGAATTGTATTATTCATTTTAATGTACACTCAGTAATTATTATTGTGGTTAAAGTGTGATGTAATTTTTTTAATTTTTTTATTGATAAGCTTTAAAATGCTCTTAACGTATGCCACCTTTATGAATATGTGCCAAAAATATATCCAAAAATCGTAACTTTAATTATATTTATCACATTAGGAAAAAATATCAGAAATAAAGGAAAATAATCAAGTAGGGAGTTCGCATAAGTAGAGAGTTTGTCGCATTAACCCTTGGAATTCCAAGTTTCCGCGACATATTACTATCTTCAAAGACAATAGAATACAAACTAACAAAGACCCGTAGTAAGCAAAGGTAAGTAAAAGATGGTTCGAAAGGGAGGTAAATATTATGGCCTTGTCATCTTCAGGTATAAATACGAATGTTAGAGGGAGCGCGCTAATATTAAAAAAAATATAATTATTGAGCGAAAATGTTGAAAATATTTAATAAAACGTGACTTTGAAGTTTTTTCATGCCTATAACTTTTTAATAACAGAACAAAACGTGTTGTTAATAATTTTCGGAGATTACTTTGCGATTTTTTCTATCGAGAGAATTTCAAATAATTGACGTTTTGGCATAACAAATGTATATATATTATCTAAAAAAGAATCATTTATTTTTTAGAACTTAAAAACTTAAAGAGTTAGACAAAAACATGCTATAAATAGGTAGAAATTGAGAATGCGGGGCTAAGCATTCGCTCGCCTTGCGCCGGCTGACACTATTTTTGAAATAACTCACTTGTTTTTTGTAAAATTATGTTTCTGTAAATTGTTCCGTCTTACCAGATAATAAATTTGTATAGTTATATAAATTGTATTTATGTTTCCACAGGATATTTACTTATATTCAGAAAAATGAATTTTTCATCTCTAATGTTATAAAAAATAATATAACGAATATATTCTTGAATTTTATTATATTTTCTAGCTAAATAAGCGTTATAAATGAAAATAAATCACATGATGCTTTGATGTAAAAAAATACAGAAGACACTGTGACTTTTGAAAATCGGAAATATCTCGACGCGCTTTTTCACAGATAAAATAAATATAATTACAAGTCACAAATGGAAAAGTTAGAATAACATTTTACATTTCTTTACCAAGCGAATATTTTAGCAATTTTTTAAGGTTCAAAATGCCATAAAATCTAGGCAAGTGCGGTGAGCAATTAGCATACAATACAATTAGTGTACAATTTGGCACGCTGGAGGTTAAATCTCTTTTACTGCCCTAGCACTTTATTTGTTCTCATTTTTAAATTCATGAACCAACCCATAGCCTTATAAGTTTAATATTTATAACTCAACATTTGTAAAGTTCAACGATTTAATTATTAATAATATCAAAGCGTTGTAATTTAAAAACATTATTTTAACCTTTAATTAATCTCAACATAATATTCGCGTGCAAGAGCGCATATTGAGAATTTACGAGCTTTTTATGAGATCGAGGAGGACAGAAGTAATGATTGTTTATGGATATGATCCTTAGTTGGTCGATTGGCTGTTCCCCCGATCTCTGAGACCTTCGATGAATATCAATAAACAATAATAATTATTACAGCTGACCTCGTCTCCATTTTTTGACAAATTGCTCAAGTATTTCAATAAAATTGTTCATGTATTTCAGTTCGAAACGCGGCGAGCGCAAATAAACTTTTTTTGTGTTTAACGTTATTTCACTTACTAATAAACGTGTTTTAAAATTTACATAACTGATAAACAACCATTTACCGTACATTAATGATTTGGTGATTAATGATTTCACCGGTGCATTCACCCGAATTCGCAGTTATTGAAGTCACCACATAACTGAGCGAATACATCTTAATACAAGTATAGGTATGTTCAAAGGTATTAGGAACTAACACGAAAAATTCTGCCTCAACACAGGCTAGCCTAGTGAGGCGGTATTTGAAAAACCTCAACCGTACTTTTATTTTTTTTTTACCTTCGCAATATTATGTTTGTATTTTTCTGTTAATTTTATATCCTTAAATATAAAAGTTACAAATCAATGTACACCATAATATGTATTTATAGTTGTAATGTGTAAACTTTCCTAAATTATATTTATTATTATTATTGTTTATCAGTTGTGTAAATTTAAAAAAAAAAATCATTAAAAAAAGAAATTTTGTGTGAAAAGTCCTAAAAAAATATGGGATGCAATTAAAAACGCTCATTAAGGCGAAGCTTAATGCTATATCACTATTTTGATTAATCTTTATAACGAATTGGCTATGAATACCGAAAAATATGCTTTAGATAAATTGAAGGTTTTTCTATCTTTTCGCTTGAGTAGAATATAAATAAAAAATAAATTGCTCAGTTAAAAATATAAATGTTAACTACTAAAAAAAATATTTTTTCAATATAAATGTATGAACGCGTAAAGGAAACAACTTTAAAAAATACAGTATTATAGCTAAGACTATCTGTGACAGTTTCACTTGATTAACTTTTTTGCTTTCTTATAAAATTATTTACAAAATAAATACAAACCAGTTTTGTGCTTGAAATCGAACGTTTCTAGACTCCGTTTGTCAAACGATTTTAATGCCTATTACCTAAAATATGAGGTATACCAAGCATATATAATATTTTTGGCTTGTAGCTTCCTCTTAAGACGATGCACCACGTCTTGTAACATTTGGAATCGGGCCGCAAACAATAGATGACAATAAGGTTTAAATTCCCGCTTACACGAGCAGCCTGTTTTGTTTATTCAAGAAAAACCACGCCAAAAAGTGTATTTTATTTGCGTTTGCTATGTTTTCTTATCATTTTCTAAAAAACTTAATTTTCCACAGTTTATAATAAAATAGCAACCGAAAAGGGGTTCGTAAGTAAGAGCAATTGAACTGATTATATTAAGAGATATTGAAAAAATTTTGAGTGTTACTCACAGTATTTAATTAAAAATATTTACCTAAAATAATTCCAAGCGATCATGTTTTTAAACCAAAAACACATGATTTTGCATTACTTGAGCTTATTTTAGATTAATAATGTTGGTAATAATAATACTTCTCCCAATATTGGGGTCATATGGCTATTTTTGTATGTCGTTCGTAGGCGTAATTATGTGGATTAAGTACTTGTGTACATACAAAATTTTATTGTTAAAGGTGCATGTCATTCTGTACAACGCACAAGCTATATTGCAATTGAGGAGTGTTTTCATAAAGAGAAATATCTACAAATACTTTTTTTTCGTGTGATACGTTTACGTGAATAATCACTCGAAGAAAATGTTTTATGATGATATTTAAATGCAAATTCAATTAACTGTTAAAAAAATAGACATATCTTCATATTTGAAAAAAAAGATTTAACGAAGCGAAATACTCATACATTTAGTTCTACAATAAAACTAATGATTTTTTAATATAAACAAATTTATCTTTGAAAGTACCTATTTCAACTTATAAAACAATTACTTAAATTCTTAATTAAAATTATAAATTTAATACCTGCCGTTGATACTTACAAACAAAAAAATGCACAAGTAATATCTAGGAAAAAAAATTGATAGCGAACCAGAAATAATATATTTTTTTTTATAACTCGGGACCTACTCAGATACATTGAAATAAGATAACAATGGCTTTTTTACATTATATACCTACCTAGTTATTTCATTTTTATATACATTGCACCAGGAATATATATTGATTTTTTTAAAAATCATAATTAGCTGTAGACATCAAGAATTAAAAGTAAAACGTTTTGAGTTAATATTTCTCTTTTTGAAAATGCACTGCAATTTTGAAAAGAGACATTATATTTACATTTATTATTATTATTTTGGCGAACTGGAGCAATGAGCTATTAAATTTGAATACACTTTGTGCACACTAGTCACCTTAGTCTATAGCTAAGATGACAAGCGGAACACTCAAAGGAGTCGAACAGTTTTTAGATCGTTCTTTTGCAAATTTCTAGGTCAAAGCAACTTTTTTCAGCTGACACAGATCCTTTATAGTTTCAATTGAAAGCAACAACTACATAGATATCTGCACTCAAAGTGACACATTGTTTTTCTCATGTCGCAGTTGCATTAGCAAGTCTATCTTTTGATAATCAAATCTATTTTTTGCTGGCAGATAAAAAAATTCCGCAAGATAAATCAGCGATGGTTCAGTGTTAGAATACACACGATATATCTGAGACCAAAATGCAGGCAAAGTCGAGAATAAAATATAATATTGTTTGTTTATTTCAGCTAAACAGAGCGGTGATTGCAATACTCTGTCTGACATATAAAAACATACATACATATCTAAATAAATTAAATTACATGAAATTTAATATAATAAAATGATATTCATGTTTAGCACTTGTACTACGGTGGCTTAAGTGAAATTATCCAGCTATGGTGAAGGGGCGCGACCTCCCACTGATGGGCAACGGCCTGGACAAGAGTGGTTTCCAATCTCCGGTAGCGCTGAATCGTCCCGGCTACTCTGTGGCGATCAAATCAAATCAGCTAACCCATGCACCCTTCTGCAAACTCTGCGAACATCTACGAAGCGCTGCATCGCCAAGGGAGGCTGAACTTCACCCTATATGCTTAGTTATACTGTCTTCGGAGTGCGTTCATGACGACATAGTTCGCTAATTTAAAAGCTCATGAAGTATGTCTGGAATGACTGCACCTGTTGAATCTCCTGGCGAACATGTTGGTTCGCACGCTCATCACTCTTCCTTGGCGTACTGTGTGATTTTTATCATTTAGGTCATCAGTTACGAAATTCCCCAAATATATTATTTCGCTGCAGATTTTGAGATTGACTTCGCCGAGACGTATGAGCGTGATGACCAATATTTGCTTTAAATATCAGCAGCAATGATTTTTTAATATTGTACATAAGCCCGTGACCATGAACGAATGCTTCGCATTTGGCCAGAAGTTTTCTCATTTCTCTTATCGATGGGGCTAGTGTGATCATGTCGTCTGCATAGCATATAATGTTCATACACATCCCGGCAATATGGCATGTATAGTTTGTATAGTACCTACCTATTCTTATTAACAAAAATATTCTATGGCATGACCAACTTTTTAAACTACATTTTTGTTGAAATGATTCCGCTATTTATAAGACATGATTTTGATAATTTTAATGTAAAATTAACTTTGTTTGTTTTAATTTTTAATGGCACACTGTAATTAATTTCAAAGTAAACTCACCTACAAAACAAACATCAATTAAAATGAGATTATGGTTTCTTGCGAGAAGCAATAAAAATTAGCCAAGCTGGCTAATTAAAATGAATGAATTTGTTTATAAAAAATAGAAATTACTTCTGTTCTTTTTTATTGCATACATAACGTGAGTAGGTTAAAAATAAAAAATAAAAATATTAATATTACAAATCTAATTAAAAATCTGCAATAAAAACAACTGTTAATTCCCACACACTTATAATGTAATGCTAGCCAGCGATTCCAAAAATGGACGTTAATACCTCCATGGGGGGCCATAGAGGGACGCAATCTGGACGATGTGGTAACCTTGAGGGCAAATGGGGGCGGTGAAGAGCTACGAGGGTGCGGTGGAAGGCTTGTATCTAGGGCGAGGGCAACAAAAATATTTTTATAAATTTTTCTTGCGAATTTGAATTGGCCACATTGTCACTTCAAGAATCATGCATATGAACTGTTCAATATTATAAAACGTGTAAAAAAAGTATACTGAAATAAAAATATTAATAGTGGATAGGTTTCCTTGTATGAAAAAATCCTTTTATGAAAATACAGGGTATCAAAAAACAACATTATTGTATCTCAATTTCTTTAATAATAAACTTAATTATTTACGCACATTTCGTACGCCATCAAGGAATGTATTTTAACCGTGTAGTTTCGAAACCATGTAAAAACAAACGTGTAAAAAGGGAGTGTAGTGTATATTCATTTATGACTAGTAGTTCTGTGAACAGTAGACAAAAAATAGTGTTTAAATTTTATCTCATTTAATAGATCACATCATCATTGTAAATTTTACGTAACATTTTCATTTAAAACAGGGAATCATACAATTTTTCCAAAGAACCGCCACTATCTCATTTATAATTGTTTTTTTTTTTAACTTTCTTCGTACCAGGTAGGTACCATAATATTGAAAAAATGCAAATAAAAAAGTCAAAATAAATACGACGATTTCGACCTTGAAACGGCTAAGGAACGTACAAACAAATTTACAGGCAGACAACATTCAAAAGTTCAACTTTCAAAAACAGGACTTTCACTACGCTCAGTCGCTCAGTCAGTCATCATATTGATTAATGATTAAATAAGATGGAAGATGTTTATTTTTGATTCAAGCGCAATCAAAACTATTCTATTATAACTTGTAAGTTATGGATTTTAACTTATAGCCCTGGTAGATCGCGAATACCATTTGTTGTACTTCTTGTAACGTCTACATGGGCGTTTTTCTCAGGTCACTATTCTAACAGGTCGAGTTCTTAGTTTAAGTTTCATATTAAATTGGCAAGGAACAAGAATTTTTTACAAAACCAGTCCCAGTTTGCTTCGGTAGAGTCCAAATACCTGATTAGATGTAATCCCCAATGAAGACTGTTCATCGCGAATTAATCACAAAGAAAGATCCTGCAATATTTGGAAAGGTATTGGCATATTGCTAGTCAATCCAAGGAAGCCTGCTATGCCTCAATACAAAGGACTATCCCATAAAAACCGTGGTTTCAACAATTCCGCCTTTTCTCCGAAAAATAAATTTCCTCACTTATTCGAATAAGGATTGATCATTGTTCCGTTCCTTCTCACCTTTTTTACAATTCACGTGCTTGACTCCTTAAATTGTACATTATGTGGTCAAGAAGTGAGAACTTAAGATCTCATATTTTTTAGTTGTTCTTCTCTAAACAGATATCCTCTCTTCTATCAAGCCTTATCTAAAATTGCCTCCACTCCAATCAACATCTCATCTCTTCTAAGTCCGAACTTGACTCCAATCTTACATACATAACTACGCAATTTGCCCATTTAAATAAAATTAATTAATTAATTTAATATATAAATTAACCTTCCCTCTCTCCATAATTTGTTATGATGGCGTAGATGAAGGGTGAAAGCCAGAAACATTTGAGAAAAAAAAATCAACTGAAAATAAGGAAGAAATTAAATCGCGCCAAAATTAGAGTTTCTCTAGGTCCCACTTGGTAAAGCTATACACGAAGATGTAGGTACGTTTTATGTATTATGATGCTTTTAGTGATCATAAAACTGCCATAACATTATGCAAATACTACACAATTTCTACACACTTTCTCGACACGTGGCCATTGTCAGTAGATGACACCATTATGTTCACACACCTCTTTAAGTAATTTACGAGACAGAACTATACAATCAGAGGCGCCATTGCGTGCTAATAATGTCCAAGGCAACTATTAATTTAGGGGCTTTTACATATTAATAGTAAAAATTATAAAGTATTTATTTTACATAAGTAAACTACCTCAGTAACAATCTTTTATATTTGTTAAGAGATAAATTGAATATGTTCACTGTCTCTGTATAATTATTTCCCTCCGTACGTATTCTGTGAAATGATGAATACATATGGTAGTTAGTCCCAGAACTTCTGCACTGAAATAAATCCTTAGAAGATTGAGTCCAATCGAAACCGGTCGACGAATATACCTCAAAATAAAGTGGTTTAAAACTAAGTGTTTGTTTTCATTTTGTATAATGTCAAGCCACAAAGTGTTTGCTTTCTTCGATAATAAGCAAAATATTACAGTTTACTAAACTCATTAGAACGCGATAAGCAGTGCGTCTGGACCGGATTCGGTAGTTCGGCGTTAGAGCGTCGCAACTGGAGGTAAAAAAAGAGGAACCTGTTTTTTCACTTCATGTCTCATCTAATATAACACATAAATGATATGTGTACATTGTGGGTATTCTTCTCCGACCACGTGATGAATACATTATAATATAACACAAACCAGTTGGTTCACTAGGTAGGTAACTATAGGAACACAGTGTCCAGCATCTCGACTAAAAACTGGTTGTTTTATTATCTAACACTCTTTGGGAGATTAAAAAACTGGTTATGTTTTTATCTGAACTCTTTGTGGGTCAATGCGATTACCCGATGTAGTGGTTTCTTTCCGCTCGCGACCTGCATCTGTATTTTAAAGGAAACGGTACTCGTTCTTACTAGAGGTTTATGCGTAATTCATGCGTGGGAGATTCTTAGATATAAATTATTTTAATTAACTATTTTATTATTTATGGAAGAGTATGTATTTGACAATGCACGTGTTAATGTGAATGGAGCATTGAGTGCTTGCCAATACAGAGTGGTGTGGCGATTCATCCTCTCTGCCTACCCCGTGTGTGTGCGTGTACAATCTAATGTACAATCGTGTATCTGCATAAATGAACGTTTATCATAATAATAATAATATGAACTCTAAAATTTATTCTTTTAAAGATGTTAATATTATTCAATTTCTTATGGAATGTAAAGTTCCGTTTCATCGTAATTTCAATTTCGCATGTGATATCTTTCTTTATTACTTGCGAATTTCTCCGTTGATTTTAAATGTTTAATGCTTTTTAATGATTTTTATGATTTTTAATCTTTTTCTTCCATTAAATTTATTTTTTTCGTGTCTTAATTAAAAGGTACGGTTTACATATTGTAAACCTTACTATTTTACAGCTTTCAAAAAATAAACCTTATAAGAAAATAAAATGTTAGCCATTAGTAAGATGACTAATTCATATGTAAAATATAATTTATTTTCCTTCACTAGGAAAATGCATCAATTCAATACAACAAAAATGATTAAATTAATACTGGTCCTAGAAGTGATCCATAAGGAACACCCCAAAAATATCTAATTGGTTTGTGGTCCCCAGATATGCGCAGCCCCCAACGGGCATGTTCCGATTCCGCGCTCCTCGGCCCGTGGAGCCCTGGCGGGGCACCCGTGACGCTCTGGAGGAGGGGAACGTGTGTCCCCACAAGTTCATCCTGTTCGACAACTACAAGGGGGACGAGGACTGCCTCTTCCTCAATGTATATACTCCCGAGCTGCCGAATAAAGAATCTGGGTAAGCTTGATCTTGTATCTCTTAAAATAATAACATTAGTGAATAATAGGGATTACGATATACACCAGAAATTCAAATGTTTAAATTATGTGTTAATAAGTTGTTTTGATTTTTCAGGAATTGAACGTACAATAACATAAATTATTAATAACTTTAAAATACATGGTTTTCCAATAAGAGGTGTTATTTTGATATTCAATCGTAAAAGATCAATGGTTTCGTTGCTTGTGTGGCACGTAGCGCCGTCTTGTTGAAAGTAAACGTTATCCAGATCAATACCATCCAATTCCGACCATAAAAAATCATTAATCATCTCTCGATAGCGCAATCAATTCACCGTAACTGTTGCTCCAGCCTCATTTTCGAAAAAGTAATGTCCGATGACTCCGCCGGACCATAAACCGCACCAAACAGTCACACGTTGAGAATAAAGAGGCTTTTCAACAATAACTCTTGGGTTTTCCGAGCCCCAGACGCGACAATTTTGCTTGTTGACGAAGCCACCGAGGTGGAAATGAGCCTCATCACTCAAGATGATTTGCATTTGATTCACTCAAGTGAATTTTAATAATTTCAATGCATTGTTAAAGCGTGTATCGTTCCATTTTTATTAATGGCGTAGTTTTTACTTGTCAAATGTTAAAAAATGACAGCTTTAAAAGTAACATCTACTGAAATAGCGGGCTATTTAAAATAACACCTCTTATTGGAAACCCCTGTATAAAAGTATTGCACAAAAGAAAAAAAAATACATGACATTAAAAAAAAATCATTAAATAATTTGAGACTTAAAATGCGACTTCCATGAGATAAAATTGTAGTGAAAAAACCCGTGCAGATTCAATGCTGGCAAGTGGTATTGATTTTAAATCATTGCATCATTTTTCTATATTTACTCCATGCTGCACTGTTTGAATTTCAAATTTGCAAGCTTCTTTTTAATAATGTTCGATGTGTTTCTCTGCCTGGAGAAAAACTACTGATAAAAAAATATTGCTAATTTATTAAGAATCTCTTCAGATTATTCGTAATCCGGTTAAAAACGGGATTGCAGGCCATTAACGAATGAATTGATATCCTGATAAACTTTTAGTAAAATGGCAATGTTTTGTCACGATGACACGTATTCATAAAAATCTCAATATTTTCACAGTTCGTCATTATATATTATTAAGACAAACGCAAGTGCATGAACACATGTTCCAATATTATTACGAATTTAATAAAATTTTATCAGGAAGCGGCCCGCAGTCCCATTTTTAACCGGATTACTAATAATTAGAAGAGATTTTTAATAAATCAGCAATACTCATTTTTCTCCGTGTGGTGGATTTGCTATTTCGATTCTTTTCATTTAGACTCGTGGTACTTTCTGTCATTATCATTGGCAATGAAGAAAAGTCAATCAAAGGTTGAAATAACTAATAAAATAAGCATAGCAATCCCGGTTTTCAGGAAAGCTCGGCACTGGGGTTACAGTGCCTAGAAAAGTCCCGGGATTCCCGAAATCCTGGTTCTAGGAACAAAGATGTGATGAAACCATTCCATGGGTATAGTATATATGATAGGTTATGTTCAATTAGGTATTTATATTGCCTCCAGGTTCAACCCCTCCCTCCCCGTGATGGTGTGGCTCCACGGCGGAGGGTTCGCCATGGGCTCCGGAAACTCCTTCTTCTACGGCCCCGACTATCTGATCGCCGAGGGAGTGGTGCTGGTCACCCTCAACTACCGCCTCGGCAGTCTGGGCTTCCTCAACCTGGAGAACGAGGACGTGCCCGGTAATGCTGGTCTCAAGGTTCGTACCAATCTGGCAGCTGTAGAAATAAGAGAGACGGTTGATCTCTGCTTCCCATTCCTTCCACTTTGCCAGTACCCATTAAGTCTTCAGGTTCAAGTTTTTAGCTTGTCGTATGACTTGTTAAACATATGTTGTTTATCTCCTTTTTAAAGGACTCTTTAAAGGAAACTTTCTCCTTTTTATCTCCTAAAAAAACTGTTTATATTCCTTTCGCAATAAATAAATTCAGAACTCACCCTTATATTGACATAATTATACATAACAACAATGTAACAAAGTTGTCTGTAATAACTCATGTACCATATTAAACCATACAACTGAAATAAAGTATCTCGGTGTAATTGTAGATCAAAATATGAAATGGAACAGACACATATGTGAACTTGTTAAGCGCATAAGGAAATGTATCTATATATTTATTAGATTATGAAACATTCTCAAGTTAAATAATCTAAAAAAAGTCTATTATGCACTAGTTCAACCATTAATTAAATATGGAATCATTGGATGGGGAGGTGCATATGAAAAAATTGTAAGTCCTGTAAAGGTGGTACAAAAACTAATTATTAAAGTAATTTTGAAAAAACAACCAACATTTCCTTCAGCAACATTGTTCAATATTTTTAAAGTACCAAAAATTGAAGACCTTTATAAAAATGATTCAATATTACAAATTTTCAAAGAAAATGTAATAAATTTTTTTAAACTTAACTCATCATTAAGGCATAAGCATAACATCCAAATTCCTCTATTTTCAACACAACAAATACACAATAATTATTTTTACAAAGGCATAAAATATTACAATAGTCTTCCCGAAGAAATTTGGTATCATTTAAAGAAAAGATCAAATTATATTTAAAAAAATTAACAACCTTAACATCACTAATCACTTCATTTCATGCCAAATATAGCATGAAATGAAGTAATTGGTGTTGGAACGTTAAAAAATTATAATAATAAATTTTTAACGTTCCAACATCCTGGTATTTAAGATTATATTTACTGTACACTATTTTATAGTATCATTGTACACTAAAATGTAGTAAAATTATGAAAAAACTCCTACACCATGCTCAAGAGCTAGCTCTCTTAATTGGCGTAGAATCCTTGTAAATGTATTTGACTATTTTGTTGTCGCCATATATTATGTTTATTACTGTAACAATGTTATAATTTAAACAATAAATCTCGAGATCCTGTTTTAGATTTCAAATCCTGCCAGGATCAACGCAGTAATTGTCCTCTTCTTTTGAACGTCAATATGTGTACCTACCTCCCTTACATAGACGGACGGCGGGATGCCAACTATCTATTGTTTGACCGGCACTCTATATTGTACTCCCCGAGAGAAAGTCTTAATGCACTAGCTATGATTATTGTAAAGAACTATGCTCTTATTTCCTGCAACCGAAGTTTAATTGTGTTGCAGGCGGGGAGCCACCTAACTATACACGAAGATCGTGTTATCGGATCGTGGTGGTGATCAAAGTTCATCAAGAAGTATCAAAATTCTTTTAAAGGGGTGGTAAAGGGATATGGGGGTGGGTTTTTTTAAACTCTTTTAGACAGTCACCTTCATCGTGTTGTGAAAGTCAAGTGCTCACAATTTCGTCAATCTTCGAATAAAACAGTAGATTTATCAAAATATCATAGCCACACCGCCACAAACCCTCTTCATTATACAGGGTGTTATGGGATGTTCTTTACTTACGAGTACTTTATTCAGTGATTGCTGTAATCATTTGGAGTATAAAATGTAATAATGCTGTAACTAAAAACATACAAAATCAGTAGATATCAGACAGCTAGAGTCGTTGTGAGGGGTTGGGCTGTTATTCGGCTGAATGACCAGCAGTGGCGGCCTGTGACTTTTAGGTGTCCTAGAGTGCTAATATTTAAAAAAATGGCTTTATTGATGAATTTTTTTCGAAAATTCGATTTTTTGTATGAAGATTTTCAGGAAATCCGTGCATCACACGGCTTAACTGAAATTTCCTGAAAATCTTCATTTAAAAAATCGGTTTTTTGAAAACAAAATAAAAACATTGCTTTCAGCTTCAACAACATTAATAATGCAATTTTTTTAATATTAGCACTCCAATACACGCAAAACTCATGAGCCGCCACTGGTGACCAATGACGATATGAGAAACTGAAATTCCCTCCATAGAAAACAATCGTAAAGTAAGCTCCGAAAATTATTAAAAACACGTTTTGTTTTATTATTTACATGTTATAGGCATGAACAAATTCACAGTGGATCTTTGAATGCAACTAAAGCATTCGTCGACAGATTTCTGCTCTCTTTCAAACGAGTCGTGTTTTATTAAATATTTTCACAATTTTCGCTTAATTATTATCGTTATTTTAAAATTAGCGCGCTCCCTCCAACATTCGTATTTATATATCTCCCTTTCAAATCGTCTATGAACGCTTCCTACAGGGCCTTAACATCCTGTACAGATCAATAGCATATAGATAATTGTTGATCTTGGATTAGAGCGTGTATAGTAACGAGTATTAATGCAGATAATATTTATATTTCTATGTACATTGCTAAAATATAAGCTATTTGATGTAGTGGATGCAGTTTGCTTCAATTCCGCCTACGTAAACTTGAACGAGTGCAAATCACTGACATACGTATTGCCACCTCATTACTGAAATCGAAAAATCGCTTTGTTCCACAACATTGATCGTAAATAATCGAGTTCTGTTTACAATAAAGCCTTCCGATTATTCGAAAGCCCTAAAAAGGTAAAACATCAACATAAACCATTGTTATCTTTCGTTAAAAATCGGGACCTTGTGCTCTGAATTCATTGTTCCTGTTCATCGATAAAGAATGCTCATTTAAGCTGCCACATGTGGAACGAATTTATGAAGAAATAATCATGGTCGTTGATTAAATAAGCATTGTTTGTGAGAAGTAATCGGGGCTGGGGAAATTCGAGGACATTGGGAAAATACAATGATAAGTCAGCAATAATTGGCACATTCTCAAGGTTAGCTCAGTAAGGAGTGTGATCAATACTTTAACACATCTGGTAAATGGTAACCTTTAACTTTGATCAGGTTATCTGTCGACCTCTGTAGCAGAGTAATAGGCTTATTGGCTCTTCATCCAGTTATATTAAAATATTGAATACTATTCGCAGGTACTTAGTTTCAGTTTAGAAGATCACCATCGTAACTGAAACAATTGACCGGTCGGTGGCTCACTTGACATCGCGTTTGGGTCCCACCCAGACGGAGTGTGCAATTCCTCGGCTTGTTTGATTTTCAAATATTGTCAGGTTATGCGTGACCCGGGAATGTTTGTCTTTCTTTTCAAAACAGATGTCCCGACGCGCGACGTTTCAATTTAATTCTGTCAAATTGGATTAATAAACTTTTTAGTTTTGCATTTTCACAGTGTGCCTTCGCATATAAATAAGTACACCTGAATCAAGATTTTGAGTAAAAAAAAATAACTGTACTGTATGTATAATAATTGACTCAGCGCAGCGACGTCCTGTTTTAACTCAACCAATTAGCATTTCGTCTGTCTGTAAATTTTTTTTGTTTTTTATCCGATTCCAGTTCAAGATGGTGTCCTTGTTGGATACTACATTTTTATCACATTAGAATTCGCATGATCGTGGTTCCTACGTTCCTACTACAAGCTGTCGGAATAATCAATATTATGGTACCCACTGGCCTGAAGAAAGTTTGAAAAAAGATTTGTCATTGAGATGGTGACCTTTCTTTGGACAAATTGCCTAATTTGTTTAAAATAAAAATAAAATGTTAACGGTTTATAATTCAGTATTTATTTGAATACCTACTTAAAAATCTTTTGATTAGGTCTACTGATCACAGAACTAGGTAGAGAAAAATGAGTATTGCTAATTTATTAAGAATCTCTTCAAATTATTGGTAATCTGGTTAAAAACGGTATTACTGGCAGTTTCCTGATAAACTCTTAGTTTATACCTAATATATCGTGATCCGTGATAATATATTTGTATTTTATTAAAAGTTTATTAGGAAACCTATTAATTCATTCGTTAAGGGGACGGTATCAAATCTCGACTTCAGTACAGTTAGGTATTATTGCTACTTGTAAATGAATCGGTCGGCCGCTAGAACAGCTGCGGTTTCAAAACCACACCTGCGTCTTTTGAGTAGATAGGGGGATGATTGACACGGTTTTGATAAAATACGAAATAAAAATACACGTGCTTTATAAAATTTATATTTATTTACTAAATAATGGATACAACTTGACAGAATAAAAATCATACTAGCAAAATAATGGATATACAGTCACATCTTTTACGCCCTGGACCTTTTTTAACGTCTCAGTTTTTTACTCAAAGTTGTAATGATCTGCCCTTTTCAACTTTTTCTTCTCTTCTTTCTACGATAAATTTTCTTTAAGTCCCATAGGTAACTTTTCCATAAGGCTTTGGTTATGTATATATCCGGGGTAGGAATTTTCTCCCTGCCTTTTACAAGCCTTTTCTATCCTCTTTATTACACACCCCTTCAACTGTGTGCATCATAATTTGTCTACGTGTTTTACGGCCTTGAACGTAATTATTTCACGTGACGGTTCCGTATAAAAAGGCTTCACCGAACGTTGTGTTGGTTTTTTGTTTCTCGGTTTAGAAACCTAGTTATCTATGTATGTGTGGTATCCCTCGGTTCTTTTGAGATAGAGTGAGTTGAATTCATTATTGCTGTGTTTTAAAGCCATTTCATAAACCTTATCTTCTAAGTCGCCTGCTCCCCAACTAACTACGTGATTATTTCTATAGTAGGGTAATGTGAGTATAACAAGGTGTTAGATTTTATATGTGTGATAAACATACGATAAATTTATGGTGTTAGTTGTCGGCGCCATCCATGTATATATTTTGGGAGGGGAAGGAGAGGAAAGGAAATGAATTTGTTCAAGCTAAGATTGGCTCCTCCTCTTTACCAAACAAAACCGATGGATGATAATTTGAGCAAGGCGATCGATATCTGCGTGTCTGGATATCACAACCGGCCGGGTCTCCCCTTGTTCCAAATCGGCAACCGTCACGCCAGAATAAAGAAAACCAGGTCTCATCACCAATTTCAGAATTGCCCCAACCTCATACACCTCCAGGAAAATCTACTTTACTGAGTGTAGAAGGGGAAAACCATGACATCCCTTGTCACGAATCTAGTCGCGAAAATGTGACACGTAAGGTCCTAAGTTACGTGCCACCTCTAGAAAACGTTGTAACTCCCTCGTCGTCGGGGATTTACATCCCTTTCTAGGTCAATAACATAGATAACACACGACGATCTTGTCGAAATTTAGCCTGCCTTTAGCGATAGGTTGTGTGCCTACCCATTCAGCCAATTATCATGTGAGATATATGTAAGGTCTACTCGAAATGCCAAATTTAGGATGAGGACTGTCTGTATTTTAATATTTGGTTCCAGTATTTATTTTATGAGGTTACTAGCACCCTCGTGTATTAGGTATGGGTAACTTCTACTGAATACCTATCCTCTCAGGTAGGTATAAACGGATAATTGGTTTGATTTTTGCATTTAATTTAAAGAGGCTGCCTACCTCTCGAAAGGTACCTGTTGAGAAAAGTTGTTCGGTTGGTAGTTTTATTTCGGAGATTACCGTCTCCCTCTTTTGACTCTAGATTTGTTTTGTGCATCCCAATTCGTAACTTAGAAAGTCAAACAATAGATGAAAAGTATTAAATTAGGAAGTCAAATAACAGAAGAAAAGTATTCATTTTGTTCTGTCTGGTTGCATCCGATAGCTTTCTATTCGGGCGGTCATACGCTAGCAAAACTTCCCCTTTGACTGACTGTACACCGCGCCTCTCGGCCTCATAGTGTTCGCTGTTTCAATTGTACGCCAGTGTTGTGGTAGGTACCCTGTAGATAGGTATTTTTATACTGCGAATTTATATTGGTAGGCCTAATTTGTAATAGATATTTTATGTTTCGTCGGCGATTCAATACCTACCGCAGGGACAACGTCATGATTTGATTCGTAATGTTTTAAAAGAATAACAGATCGGCAGGTAGGTAAATTCTCGATATTATGACCCTCGGTCCAAGGCGTTCCCCTAAAACAAAAGTTATCGGCCTACATATGAAAAGGTCGTTGGCTCGTCTCTCGCTCACAGCTGATTGACAGTTCGCCTAGCACATGCCTTTTAATGATAACATTATTTGGGCGGCAGGTGTCGTAAACTTAGTTCCTGTACCTCGGTTGTATCCGTCTTTTAAAAGGGTCCTCTGAAATTTAATAAATAATATAAAAAAAACTCACCCTGTTAGTCACCTCCAAATCCTCGTGTGAAACTTACCTGGTTACACACTACATAGCTAAATCAGTTTAATTTTCGGTCCCCTCCATATCGGCTTCTTTCCTCATTTCAGCGAAATCCTTGCAACTTGTTCAAGGTTGTTCTCCTCCCTACGCCTATAAAAGGGTAATTAAATAATTCTGTAAATACAATTGTACCTCCCTAATCTCTGTTGGGATTCGAACCCGAGTTTATAATTTGTTTGATCCTCTGGTTTTCGGTCTCCGTGGATAGATCTCGCCAAATCAATTCCTCCCTAGACCGATTAAAACTTTTTTTTTTTTTTTTTTTTTTTTTTTTTTTTTTTTTTTTTTTTTTTTTTTTATAGTGAATACCTCACAAGAGTCCCAACTGCTCCCGTCTGGAGCCAGTGAGACTATGGCATCCCCAATTGGGGGATGTTGTGAGGCTGAAGGTAAGTGGGGAAGGGAAAGAGGAAGGTGGGGAACTTGCTGCCTTTATATACGTTCACTCTGTTTTAAAACGCAATCATTATTATTATTATTTTCATGTTTTTAAGACAAGTAATTTAGTTTGAACTATACATTAACGAAATCACGTTTAATTTAACACATTTTATATTATAATCGCGATCGCCCAACCCTTAGCGCCCCTGGGGTGATTTTTCACAAAACGGCGCTCTACAAATTATCTAATTATTATTATTGTCATTATTGTTAATTGTATTCTCACTCCAACCACTTTCACTCCACACAAACACCGGTTCAATAATATTTCACTTTAATTCAAAAACCAACAAAGCTTTCTAACACCATCTGAATTCACTAATTTTTTTTTTTTTTTTTTATATTTACTCCACACAGGAGGCCCTGAAGAAAATAATTTCCCTCAGGGCCTATGTCATCTTTGGGGATGCTGTGTGGAGGGTCTTTTTGTGGAGAGGAAGGAGTGAACATGGGTCTTGAAGAGTCCCATGTTGTAGGAGGGAGGAAACACAGAGGCCGGCAGTTCGTTCCACAGCCGAGCTGTTGAACTTAAGAACGAATCGTAGAAGCGACCCGTTCTCATGTGACAAGTGTCAACTGTGTACAAATGTTGGGCACGCGTTTGGCGTGTATCCCGACTAAGCACCGGTGCCGAAGGGATCAATGACGCTAGTTCCTCAGAGCATCTTCCATTGTAATACCGATAGAACAAGGACAGCATACCTACCTGACGCCTGTGCTCTAAAGATTGCAGTCCGTTTGTTAAGATTGGGGAATCTATCAAACGGACCGCCCGTTTCTGCACAGAGTCAAGGGTTTTTTTCAGGTATTTTGGGGCTCCAGACCAGAGATGGCTGCCAAATTCGACAGTAGGGCGCACTTGCGATTTGTACAGGGTGAGCAGTTGTGTACTATTAAAGTATCTGCGGGCCCTGTACAGTACGCCCAGCTTCTGAGAGGCCAACTTTACTCTGGCTTCGATGGAGCCCCCGTACCTGAGCTGGTCACTTATAGTTACACCAAGCATATCAATGGAAGGCCTGTTCGGAAGATTGCTTCCGTTGAAGGAGACTAGATTATCATTTGGATCCCTTTTAGACGTAATCAGACAGGATTGGGTCTTTGAAACATTAAATTCGACGAGATTATTTTTACCCCAGGAGGAAATACTCTCGAGATAACCGTCCATTCTCTGCTTCAAAGCCCTCCGAGCCGTTGGAGTTTGTGTGCCCTTTGGGGGCTTGTCAAACAAAAAGCTATCATGAACTGTACTGTCATCCGCGTAACAATGAATCGGTGCACATGTCAAAAGGTCATTGATGTGCAACAAAAACAAAGTCGGAGACAGAACCGATCCCTGTGGGACGCCAGCATTTATGGAGTGCGAGGAAGAGGTGAAACCGTCAGCAACCGCCTGAATCGACCTATCCCTTAAAAAGTCAGCAATCCACGTACACAGGGAAGCGGGAAGTCCGTAAGAATGCAATTTGTTGACAAGTCCTCGGTGCCAGACCCGGTCAAAGGCCTTGGATATGTCTAGTGCGACCGTTTGGGTCTCACCGTGACGTTCCAGGCACCGCCCCCAAACATGCGTCACATACGCGAGAAGATCACCGCACGAGCGGTTCCGCCGGAATCCGTATTGACGGTCGTTGATAATTTTGTTCTTCTCGAGGTATGTGAGCAGTTTGTCGTTGATCACACGTTCCATCACTTTGGACAGAACTGATGTGATCGCTATGGGGCGGTAGTTGGCCGGGTTGGAGCGGTCACCTTTCTTGGGAATAGGGTGAATTACCGCTTTTTTCCAACCAGAGGGCACAGTGCCACACTTCAGGGACATTTTGAAGAGCTTTGTCAAAACTGGAACTATTTCCGCAGCACACCTCTGTAATACCAGGGCAGGTATTCCATCAGGTCCACTAGCTTTGTTTACATCGAGCCCCCGTATGACGTGGAGTACATCCCGATGCCGGATCCTCAGCTTTTTCATATAGAAGCCGCAGTGAGGAACCGACGGCGGAACAGTGAGGAACCGTCGTCGAGGGTCGAGTTTTCCGCAAACATTTTCCCTAAAAGGTTTGCCTTTTCGGTGGCGGTGTTTGCTAGTGAGCCGTCAGGTCTGGTAAGAGGTGGCAAACTGGGTTTGCAAAAATTTCGACCTATTGAGCCCGCAAGCGACCAGAATGCTCTGCTGCCATGCGGGCAGGCAGCCAGCTTTTTGCTGATCTGCAGGTCGTGTTCGAATTTTGATCTATTGATGATTCTCTTGCATTCCTTTGCCGATTTGTTGTATGCTGATCTGCTTTCGGGCGTTCGAGATGTGTTGTAGGCTCGGTAAGCCGCGTTTTTTCGTCGAACTGCTTCGGAGCATTGTCGACTTTATGACCTGTAATCTCACACATCACTTCTGATTTGTATTCATTTCTCGGGGCTGTCAACGTACCCAAGTTCTAGACTCGACTGCCCCTCCGATCTCTCCCTTCCCGTGGGAATGTGTTTCTTCAAGGCCCGCCTGTCAATAAATCTTATGTTCTTATCCCAAACAAAAAAAATTTTGGAGCATGTTCGTTTCGTTTGTTTATTTTACGTGAGTATTCAAACCATCACAAAGTCACATAGAATCTAATCGTGTTTTGACTTGGAAAAGATTTTTGGTTCATAAATTTGATTGTATGGTTTGTGTAATGACAATAACTTTTTTTTAATATAATATTACCAGAAAGCAATGGGTGTGAAAAAAGGGAAAACGTAAAATTAAGTTACGACAAATATTTTTTGATTATATATTTAGTGCGATAGAAATTGAAAGAAGTTTATTTTTAAATCATGAATGTAATTTGAAAATTTATTTTAATGTTTTTTTCGTACTCGGGAAAGAATATATTTTTCAATATTAACTTAGATATACAAAAAAGTAGAATGAAGTACATAAACTAAGAAAAAAACCCAGTCTAAGATAGATATAATATAAAATGAATAAATAAATAAATAAATAAAAATACTTTTTTCATGTTTTTAGCATAATATCCTCGAAAAGTTCCAAAACTTTGGCTTTCTTTGTGGTTAAGGCTATTAAAAAAGTTTTTTGTACATTGTATAAAATACACTATAATTCTTACTATGCATGTTACCGGTAATATATTATTTTATATTTATTTTCTCTCTCTCTCATAAATATATTTATATATATATTTTTTTAATAATAATATTTATAATACTACTACCCGGAATTAGCCATCAACGAAATTCAGTGCATTTATCAATGGATCTGATAGACATTAGGTAAGTTTTTAGATTTTCACGGCCAAAAGCATTTTTGTTGTTTGTTTTTGGGGTGTTATGCCGTGTTGCGCTAACTCCTTCTTTAGCCGACGTTTCGGACAGCGTTGCAGTGTCCATCATCAGGGCAGATCCGGTAGATCACATCTTCGGATCTACCGGATCTGCCCTGATGATGGACACTGCAACGCTGTCCGAAACGTCGGCTAAAGAAGGAGTTAGCGCAACACGGCATAACACCCCAAAAACAAACAACAAAAACTGATAGACATTGTTCCCAATCTTAGCGACAGTTTGAAAGGAATCGGTAGAATCGTTGAAAGCACCTTCACACTAGTCTCGCAAAGTCCATCTCCAAACTCCGTAATCCAGATTTTGCACCAAATCGGCAGAAAACTCAAGAAATTCAAGCTGGATGCTGAAGTTATGACGTTAGATCCGAGTTCAATGCACATCCAAACTCCTTAATCCCGATTTTGAACCAAATCAGTAGAAAACTCGAAAAATTCAAAATGGATGCCAACATTATGTTTTTTGACGTTAGATCCGAGTTCAATGCACATCCAAACTCCCTAATCCCGATTTTGAACTAAATCGGCTGAGAACTGAAGAAATCCAAGATGGATGCTGAAATTATGCATTTTGACATTAGATCCGAGTACAGTGCACATCCAAACTCCTTAATCCCGATTTTGAACTAAATCGGTAGAGAACTGGAGAAATTTATGATTGATGCCGAAATAATGCATTTTGAAATTAGATCCGAGTTCAAGCCACCACCTACTCCGTTTTACCGACTTCGATAGAAGTCGGTAAAAAATTGTAGAAAACGTGTCCATCGGAATGATGTATTTTGACAAACCTTATTCTTCTTTTCCTCCAGTGGAGCGGTCTCTTTCGGCGCTGTACGCGCGAGTCCCTTTATTATTTCCCATTTATGTGCCCCTTTATTATTTACGTATTGGTACCTGAAAAAGGTAAAAAAAAGTTGAGACCGTAAAACAAGTTTCAAATTATATATTACAAAATAAATAATATTTAATTTCCACTTACCCCTTGGCTATAGCACCAATCTCCTCTGGATTCCTATTAGAAATTTGAAAGTTTGCCGAGGACTGGAGAATAAACAAAATAAGCGTGCTATCACTTCCGAATTCACCTCGAGACTGACAGTAACTAGCGGTGTTCGGTCAAGCCATGGACAATGATTTCATCCATAGGATTTTGTATGACGGAAAATAATTGAAATATTCGGGAAGTTTAATTGAATCACAACAAAAATCCATATATGTTAAAGTGTTTTTTTATTTATTTAAAATGACCTGTATCATATTTACTTTGAGATGACCGATGGATTTAAAAAAAAAATCTCTCTGATAGGAGCTATTCTGCTTCCAGCGAAGGCATTTTTGAAGTTTTACGTAACGTTGCAATGTGTATTTCATTTAGAATAAAAAAGTTTACGATAAAAAAAGTTAATTCACTGGTAACATAAGACATTTTTCTAACTACCCCTATAGAATTTTTAGATAAATTATTAGTGGTATTCCTTTTACTAGGTAAATACAAAGTGATGTTTAGCGCTATTTATGATACTTCCCCCTTAAGTGCCTACAATCCCGTTTTTAACCGAAATAATTTGAAGAGATTCTTTAGAAATTAGAAATACTATTTTTTTCGTGTGCTAGTGGTATCTAGTGTTAGCTCTAAATACGAGTAACTGTGCACTAGACTCCAGCAGAATTTCTATAAAATTATTTATTTTTTTACAGGATCAAGTCCTCGCCCTGCAATGGGTGCGAGACAACATAGAATACTTTGGAGGTAATCCTAACCTGGTCACCATCTTCGGAGAGTCGGCAGGAGCAGCCGCGGTACAGTACCTCATGATGACTCCAATTGCCACGGTAAGTCCTTATCCTAACCAAATATCTAGCGTTAACAAATCTACACAGCTTTTTCTGTATGGTCAGTGCAACAATTTTGGAAGATTATATCATCTGCCATAGTTGCTTCGCTAGGTTTGGTGAGGTTTTTCCAGTTCTTTCCGGTTGATGACTCAGGAGAGGCCGGTTGAGGGATACCCTTTGACCTCTCCAGCCTCTCTCAACCAATCGTTTTGCAATGCAGTGGGAGTAATGGATAAGTCCATCACTCTTAGACACACCGACCCCCAGATTCCAACCCACCCATCACACCCCTTTTCATCCCACAACTTCCACTCCTTCCTTTCCTTAAGAAGAACCTCCACACAACAGCCCAGAGATAAATCACTATCCCCAGGGCCTCATGCATTGCGTAAATGTAAAAAATAGCTAAAAGCTGCTTGGTTTACCGTTTCCTTCCTCATTTCGATGAAAACACACCAATAGAGCAAAAATAAATATTCACGCGCTTTATGGGCGTAGATTTTTCAAATGGTTTTATTTTATTCAATAACACAGCTTCATTAAAATGAAGTTATAATCTACAAAAAAACATTTAACCGAGTGAACCAGGCCGCAGAAAATACCAGTAATAAATTTTGCATTTTAACATATTTTATATACTTAACTCCCACCAATAAACCTAAGGCAGTAGAGGTGGGTCCTATGAGTACTTTTCGTTGCTGGGTACAATGAGTACAGGTAGAAAGAAATACCTGGTAAAAATACCGGTGACAAAATACTCAAAACTATTTAATACCGACCTGAGGATTGATTCAGATTAAGTAATTCTTAACTGCACTCACATGAATTCTGCCCACATATTACCCACAAATTTTCTAAGTAAGCTTGATTCCCCTATTTATTATTCGAAATCCATGGGAATGGGGGGGGTTGTTAGAGAATTTCTGTAAAACATAATTCCCCACAAAAAAAAATCAAAATGCGTACTTCCCCACAAAATATTTGAAATCCATGGGGGGAGGTTGTTACAGAACTTTGAAAAAATTTTCCCCACAACCAAAAATTCGTATGTGATTCCCCAATAATAATTTTTCGAAATCCATGGGGGGGGGGATTCCATGTCGAAAAATTCCCCACATTTTTCCAGTCGCAAAATATCATCATAACAAATACCAGTCAAAAATACACATCGAATATACCCATAAAAAATACCTGGTAAAAGTACCTATTAAAAATATTTAAGTATCTATTAAGAGTATTTTGGAACCATGTATTTTGGAGATTTGTCACAAGTACAAAGTATCGCATGGAAATACCCGGACTTTTAATGAGTACGATAAATACGCTTCACCTCTTTAAGGCAGCAAACAAGTTGGCCAAATTCTGAACCATCTCATTTTTATTTGGTTTAATATTTATTGATCTACTCAGCTTTGAGTTGTTTTTATAAGCTTGTGCTAGTGACCGATTGTGTGTTTTTGCGAAGTTCATATAAAATAACAAAACGGTTTTTATCGAATTTGAATTTGGGGTTAACAACACACAACAATGTTTAAAGAAAAGGTTTTTAATAGTTTGCAAAATCAGTTATGCTGTTTCGTGATAGAGATGATGGAAATGTCTTTTATTCAGACAACACAGATTTCTTCTTCGGTCCCAAGTAATTGGTAGTTCTCTGATCAGACGCATCCGATGTGATCCGTGACGTGAACCCTGACAACCCTGCTAAGCTGATAAACGTAGCGAACCACTTGGCATGGTTAATGGTATCAGTAGATAGTTGGCAATGCACATTTTAGCCTCCCAAGGTGAAACCTATTAGGAAGGTTTATCAAAATACTATTAAAATTTCACTGCATGCCCATTTACTAATCATATATTAGTCATTCAGAATATATCATGTTCACGAAGGTGGCCTTGTCCTAATGGATGAAATGCGAAAACATTATAATATTTAGGAACATGTGTTCCGACTTCTTCATAACATGTTCGTGCTTTACTGATAGTTTGTTATGAAATCTGTCGATTCGGTCGTTAAAGACCTGCAGTCCCGCTTTGAACAGGAAAACGAGTAATTTGACCAGATTTTTAATAAATTAACAATATTTATGAAGTTTTCTCCGCGTGTCAAACGCCATTGGTAAATAACTTTAACCACCGATAATGATGATAAAAGCCTTTACATGCCAACTTTAATGCCATCGTGCCAGCTCTCCAAGTATTTTATACATATTTGTAAATTTTAGCTTTTGGATAATTTTTTTTCCAGATTTTATGAAATCCTACAAAATAAATTTTGCACTGTAATTTTTTTTTAATTAATCTAATCTTTAGGGTCTATTCCACCGCGCCATTTCCCAGTCTGGTTGGAGTAACTGCCCCTGGGCCCTGGCTGAGGAGCCTTTGCAGAGGGGTTTCGCCCTTGGAAGAGCTCTGGGTCTCCAAACCAACAGCACCGAGCAGTTGATAGGTAACTTCTCATTTTATTTACAGGGACAATCTAAATTATTCAATATTTTATCAACCAAAGATTTAGACAAAGTACGTATCTACCTTCACAAAATATTCTGATTAAAAAAATGTTAAAATAATTACGAAAAGTACACCACAGCAGAAATATCAAAAGGAAAATTGAAAAGTAGGTTCTTTCACGTCAAAAAACATCATCATAGAAATTGAAGACAATCTTTTGCACACAAAATAGCCAAATGGCCTCAGCCAAAACCACCTCTACCCTGAGATTTAGAATCTCCTAGTGAGAAGGACTATGAAAAATATCAGTTAAATGCTTACTTACTAACTTGTTTATAACGTAAAAAGTAATATAACATTATTATATTTATATAATAGGTAACTAAAGAAATTTTAAAAAACCTTTATGTAAAAAATTTTCTAAATATCTGTGCAATAGTAGCTAATTTTTTTTAATGAAAGACAAACATTCTAGGGTTAAGAATAACCTGACAATATTTCGAAATCTCCTACTTCTATCACAGTAAGCGGAAAATGTTGCTTGTGTTGTGATAGAGGACTTAGCCAGCCGAGGAATTGAACACACTACGGCTGGGTGAAACCAAACGCGATGTCATCTCAGCCACTGACCGGTCAATTTATTTCTTTGACACACTGACGGTCCACTCCATTATTCACGGTATCCTTAAACTCGCACTATAAGTGTGAAACTGGTAAATCTATATCACAATACAATGTATTTCTTTGACATACTGACGGTCCACTCCATTATTCACGGTATCCGTAAACTCGCACTATAAGTGTGAAACTGGTAAATCTATATCACAATACAATTTATTTCATTGACACACTGACGGTCCACTCCATTATTCACGGTATCCGTAAACTCGCACTACAAGTGTGAAACTGGTAAATCTATATCACAATACAAAGAACCCCAAAGAGCATTTTTTTTCTCCATTTTTTACAGAAACTAAGCGTTAAAAAAACTTTTGAGCAGGGTGTAGGGGTTTACTATTTAAGCGAAATCTTAAAATTCCTTAAAAAAGCTGGTATTAACCCCACAGCGACACATTTTGACTTAAAAATCCCAACCTCGGACTCGAAAACGAAAGCTCAAATCATTTTTTTTTTCATTTATTGTGTGCATCTATATATATTTTTTTTGGCTTTGCCTGTCTCGCTAGGAAATCCTGTGTCGAGACAGACTAGTTTACAAATATTTTATAATATTAAAATAAAGTATATTTTTCAACAAAGCAAAAATATTTGACAAAAATTTTCAGGTTGGTAGGTAGTGGTAACAATAATGAGATAGAGGATTATATTTGGGTGAGGTGACTAATTATTGCACGACCCTTTTCGATGATCCATTGTTTGATTAGTATTATTCGATTATCTTCTTTTTTCAGGTAGGTTATTGTATATTTTAGGCGCTATATGTTTGAAATTTCTTTGACCAAATTTTGTGTTTGTTTTAGGTGTTTGTATGAGTTCTTTGGTTTTGTGCCTCGTGTTTACAATATTTTGGGTATTTTCATGAAATGTATGTTTTATTTTTAAACAGATGAGTTCCGATAGTTTTTGTTTAAATTTGTCGAATATCTAATACATGGAATTTGTAGAATATATCTGCAGTACTTGTTATTAAGGGAACTTTAAGAATAACTTTCTTAATTAATTTTTAATAAAGTTGTAACGCAAAATCGACTCCAAATATGATGCAGAATGAAGATTCATAAATTTCCCGCTTTTACTACAATTCTCCGCATGTGAGAGTATACACATTTACACGACGACTTTAACAAGGATTCCATTAATATGACTTTTTTGACGCCAGGTTTCCTGCGAGCAATCCCTAGTGAGACGCTCGTGGTGGCCGGTCAGAAGATCCTGACGCGGGAGGATGCGCGCAAGAACATCGGCATCCCTTTCGTGCCATCCGTGGAGCGACATAGCGGCGGGGGGGCTGACTACCCCCTGCTCACCGAGAGACCACTCCAAGTGCTACAGAGGGGCAACTTCACGCAAGTGCCTTACCTAACGGGGTTCAACTCGCACGAGGGGCTGCTCTTCATAAGACGTAAGTTTCATTTCACCTATGTAGCTGTCTTTGAATGAGACATAAAGGAAGTATTTTTGTATGTGTGGTATCTGGATGAAGAAATGACTACTTGGAGAAAGTATTCTACTCGCACTAGTCCACTTCATAGCCAGTTCGCCGTGCTGCAGAAGGCTTCAGCTCGCACAAGGGGCTGCTCTTCATAAGACCTCAGTTTCATTTCACCTGTGTAGCTGTGACTTCTATTGAGATATATAGGAATGAAGTATTTTTGGATGAGGTATTATCATTTAATGAAGTATCGTTGCAATATGACTCTGACGAAAGTATTCCACCTGCACTAGCCCACTTCATGGTTCGCTCGCCGTTCTGCAGAAAGCTATAAAACTTCTTCATAAGGCGTAAGTTTCATTGCACCAAGATATGTCTTAAATGTGGTATCTTTGGATGAAGTGTTTTTGGATAAGGAATCCTTGAATGAAGTATAGTTGTGTGGCAAGGGGCTTTGTATAGGGCTTGTAATTAGCTGTAATTTACGGCTCCTTCCCAAACCGTAAATTGTGTTCAGGAGATGGGAGATTGAAACGAGTGTCTGCACAATTGATTTAATTTATTCGTGAGGATGAATATTATAATTTATACAGAACGCGGTGACGGTGGCAGAAAGAGTGGTAGTACTGGCGGTTGAATCGAACGCTAAAACAGGAATGAAAATCTCTTCTCATGCTCGCTTGCGTATAACAGCGGATTAATTCGCGTTAGTATTGCCACATGTGGGGGGAAATAAAGTAGTCCCACAGTTGTATGAGGCATCTTTAGATTACATAATATAGTCACTATCTTTGGACAAAGTATTCCATCCTCACTTACCCATTCCACGTCCCCGTGGCCATGCTTCAGAGGGGCAACAGAGAGAGGGTCTTCATAAAACGTAAGTTAAATTTCATAGTAATAATTTGCTATTGGTAGATCAGACACTGAAAATTGCCATACGTTGACCCATTATAATTTAGCGCTTATACGGAAAAACAGCGTTATAGAAATAATAATACCAACTCAAATTACTCACCGTGTTAAATTCAACTATGTTCACAGAAAAAATCTCTTTAAAATCTCCTCCATATGTAGCGAATTTTTGAGGTCGACCCTGGTATCCGCTACTAAGTATTGATCGCACAACATAGCGATCAACAATTTTCCAGAATGGCTTTATTACTTTCTAAGCGGCCGGCATAGTCCAGTGGTAACGCATTGGACTGCCATTCCGAAGGTCGCGGGTTCGAACCCGGCGTGCGCAAATAAATTTTATTTGATTAATTTGTGTTATTTCACAATTAATTAATTAAAATAATATATAGTATATTTGCGGCACGTTCCAGAGTGGAAGATACTACCAGTATCGCCCTGGTGTAAGACCACCATTCAGAATTGAAACGTTGCTCCAAATGGCTTTAGCCGTGTTTAGTGACTAGATCTGAATAGCCAGGTACTTTCCCACCTTCCTCTTTCCCTTCCCCACTTACCTTCAGCCTCACAACATCCCCCAATTGGGGATGCCATAGTCTCACTGGCTCCAGACGGGAGCAGTTGGGACTCTTGTGAGGTATTCACTATAAAAAAAAAGCACTCTGATTTCACATCATGGCGATGCTAGCGGACGCTTAAGAGTACATTTATATAGCTTCACACTTGGTTTTATATATGAATTGAAATACCTTATTATACATAAATTCAAATACCCTATTATATATTGATTTAAATACCTTATTATTTATAAAATGAAATACCACATTTATATTAATTGAAATTCCCTAGTATATAAAAATTGTAATACCTTATTACATACAAATTGAAATATCTATTCCATTAAATATTATATTAACTATTATACATTAACTATTGTATATTAATTCTAATACCTTATTATATATGGATTGAAATGACACATAAAATAAAAATTGAAATACTTTATTATATTTGAAATGTAAAACCTTATTATATAAAAATTGGAATACCTTATTATTTATAAACTGACATACCACATTATATTCCATTAAATATTATATTAACTACTAAACATTAACTATTATATATTAATTGGAATACCTTATTATATATGGATTGAAATGACACATAATATAAAAATTGAAATTTTTTATTATATATGAAATGTAAAACCTTATTATATATAAATTGAAATACCTTATTATGTATAATTTAAAAACCTTATTTTATTTACTTATCAATATCTCAGATTTCCCTTTTTCACATAGCGCTGTTTTATAGCATGCATAGGGCTGAGCTATTATAAATAATTTGTGTAAAGAAAATCTCAGCTTTGTGACTGGTGCTTTCCAAAAAACTTTTGCAAATATTTTGTAGGAAAACTATTTCCTCTCAAATATCTACTAATTAAAATGATACATTCTCACTTGTGTCTGACAACATCAGTGATTAGTTGCGGTGAATGTTTATTTTACTGATGATAGGTTTTATAAAACTTTACATCATTATTAGTGACACACATAGGTAATATAATCAATCATATAATTTCATCATATTTATAATAAAATCACTGACACATTTTTTGCTAAACAAGTACAAAGACACTAATTACCTTGTCACGGTGTGTTGACACAAACAGATGATTAAATTGCACGGCGTTGACATGCGTATTCTTAAAAAGAATGACTGCAGTTACAAATTATTTTTTTAAAGATGTTTATTTTGCAACAGTCAGTTTGTCGTCGTATTTGTGTTAATAATTGTTGGTTTTGCAACAGGAGGTACGTAGTTTTTTATAAAAAAATATGAAACGTATAATAAAGAAAATTATTATAGATGACGCCAAAACAAATTTAATAAAAACTATAATATCATATAATCTTGGTATTACACATAATGATAATATTTTGCTAATTTACAAAGCGCCGTATTCGTGAAAAATCTCGTTTTTCAAAATATTTTTAATATAGTTAGGTTACATGATTGTCCGTTTTTCTTACAAGCAATTTATATGTATCAAATGACGTGGAAAACCTAACCCAACCTAACGTACACATTATTAGTTTAATATTTGTGTTTTTAAGTATAGCTATTAGAATTTGATTTAAGATTTTGTTGAATGAATTAATACAAATCTTATGAGTGGAAATTAACACACTTCCCGACATAGAATTTTTTATTTTTTTATTCAAAATGCTAAATCACTATTTTGATTAATCTTTATAACGAATTGTAAGTATTATAGCTAAGATTATCTATGACAGTTTCACTTGATTAACTTTTTTTGCTTTCTTAGAAAATTATTTACAAAATAAATAAAAACCAGTTTTGTGCTTGAAATCGAACGTTTCTAGACTCTATATTACCTACGATATAAGGTATACCAAGAATACACACAATTTTACACAGAATCTTTGTTGATGTGAATGCGACCTATCAACTCTCTGGAGGCACTAATGCACACGTACGCTGACATACATATACACTTGTTTATTAAAAAATGTGTCAGTGATTTTATTATAAATATGATGATATTATATGATTGATAATATTACCTATGTGTGTCACGAACAGAGATGTGCTTTATTTCAAATAAATCCATTTCAAATGGAAATGCAAAATGCAAAATGGGTATTTTCCATTTTGCATTTTAAATGTTTTTCTCAATGCATTTTCCATTTTAAATGCTTTTTTGCAACATTCTTCCTACTATCTCCACTCATCTATTTTTCATAAGCCCCAAATATCAGTCGGTCCTCAACCTCGCTATGAGAGATAATTTACATTTGTCAAGTTGCTCCCTGGTAGGAGCCCTGGCAATTGAGTGGTACCATTACAAAAAATACTGATTCAAATACTGAACATGGGGTCATGACGCTGTAATAAATGTTAGATAGCAGTTTCTATGTTTTTACGTTGGCAACATTAGTCCCGCGCAAATTTTTTGTGGTTTTATAATCTGTAGTCGTGGTGTTTTTGGATTTACCATCAAGTAATATGTTTGTTCTACATTGATATCCATTATTAAATGACAAAATTGTTTAAAAATTCTATAATTATTTTAATTGTTTGACCTGTGAAACCATTTTGCATTTTCAATGCATTTTGAAAATAGGTATTTTGCATTTGAAATGCTTTTCTAAAAACCATTTTGCATTTTGCATTTTCAAATGGAAAAGTTTTGACCCATTTCCATTTTGCATTTCAAATGGTTTTGGGTACCCATTTTGCACATCTCTGGTCACGAATCATGTATGTATATATAAATATATAATATAGCGCGGTCGATTCCAGTCCCTGTTAAGGCAGGTTCAATCCTTAGCCAATCTCAATATAATACATCTATTAACAAAAATAGATGTATTTTTAAATACATCAATTTATAAAAATAGATGTATATATGTAATAGATGTATATATATTTTTACGAGTCTATTTTTTATGTGAATTATTTCATTTTGTGCGGTATTTAATTTTTTTTTAATTATGGGAGTACCGCTCAACAGTCCAAACCGTCCGAGCCAATGCGACTATGGCATCGATGGAATCATTTATATGTTTGCAGCCCGACTTTGTTGGATTTCGAACGCAGTCATATAATTCAAAGGAATTTTGAATGTTGAGTATAATATTCATTGTTTATTTATTATTTTTTTGGTAAACTAATGTTTAAGACAAGATTTTTTCATTTTGTGATCATCAAAAAAATAATAATTAATATTTGACAAGTTTTAGTATTTTTCACCAAAAAATGTAGACAATTTGTCTCGACGCCATCTAGTGAGAGAGTTAGCACTTACAATGCCTTTCTCATATAAAATAAAGTTGGTTGTTTTCAGGTGAAAAAATGTAACAAGCAGTAATTGTAGAATGAAACACTAGTATATATTGAATTATTTCGCGGATAAGAGATAAGCCGCCATAGCTCACGGGCATAGGACACGGGTTCAAGTCCCGTTGGCGTCATGTATCTTTTATCAGGAGATTTTTCAATGTGGATGAGTGTTTCAGGCTAATAATTATTGCTTATAAAATAATTCATTGTTTATATTTACTGCGGTTCTTGATAAGCCGACGTAACTTCTCCCGCTTCTAATATTTAGAAGTGTCACAATCCTAAGGCAATAAGCACGCTGCAGGCAGGCCCAGAATTAGACGCCCAGTGGCCCTACGTACTAACTAGGGGGGGGCGACTCAGACTATACTAACCTGCTCTTATCCCTCCGTATTATCTATTATGAGAAGAATGAATATGTATCAGGTGGCACCCAGCCAATACCTCCTCTCAGCCAAGGCCTCCTCCCAGGTGAAGGCCGAAGGAAAAATTACATATTTTTGCGAGTTCTTTGTCCTCAATACGTCCCATTTTGGTACCTAGCCGGGCTCCCTCCGAAGTTGGGACACTAGGAAGCAAAGTCCTGTCTTTATTTAGAATTATGTACCATTTTGACACCTCTTTGAGCCCTCTCCGAATTGGCCCCATCAGGTCCCCAGCGGATGTCCGACCCTGGTTGCATGTGGAGGTTGTCTAGCTCAAGGTTTAGTCTAGAACTGGTGTTGCCACACATCGTCTTATTCAGCTCGGTGGCGCAACATCTGAACTGATGCTGTTCACCTCGGCATTCCTGGGTTCCCACAGTTCACCCAATCACATTAGAAAAGCTGCAAAAATCACCATAAATAACGGAAAATCAACGATGTTATTGAACAAGTTTTGCAGATTGCGTCAGCTTCAAAGATTGGTGATAGTACCTACACCTATGCGAATGCAGTTAAGCATTTTTGAATAACAATAATATGGTGTATTGCATATCCATATGGTTTGATATTATTTTTATTTGTTATTTTTTTTTAAATTTATATTATAGAAACAAACAGTACATGATTTATAGAGATGAAACAATATACAGGAATAAGATATTTCATGTTGAGTACCTATGATATGTTTCCTTGTAATGTCTGCTAAGTGGTATGTTTATTCCTTAATTACTAATAATTTATAGGTGTGTGTGTGTGTGACGTGTGTAATGTATGTGTGAGTGTTTGTGTGTCTGTGTGTATGCGCAATGAATATTTTAAATTATTGACATGATGCCACGTTTGAATTTGGGGAGTGAATCCGAAAAAAAGTCGATGTTAAAGTTAAGATAAATATTATTTAGAGTATGAAGAGCTCGGTTAATTGGCGAATTAGATGCTGATATTAGATAGAAAGGTCATATGATTGCATATTGCTGAGACATCACTGAGAATGGAGGTAATGGAGTTCTTTTTAACGGTCATTTCTACAGTTTAATATAAGACCGACACTTATTTCGTATATTAACTGGTGTCATGCAATCCAATTTCAGAGAAATGTGTCAATGTCCACGTGTGTATGCGTGATTGCCACCATGGTTGATATAATGAATTGCCATGCATTTTCGACAACCAGTATATCTGCCGAGTTTCATCTCGATCGGGTGTTGAGAAATGGTTTAATTTCCGTTTCCAAGATTTGCATTAATTCATTTTCGAAAACCAAAGTGAAATCAAATAGATTTAAAAAGGGGATATTTTCAGAATCTTTGTAGTGAGTTCAATATGGTCCACACATCGATCAACATCAATGGTCCACAGTTTTAGAATCAATAAGCCGAAAAACAACGGCGGCCTTTGACGGCCTCCGTGATCGAGAAGCAAAGTTCTCGACTAGCAATCCGGAAGTCGCGAGTAAAATCCCATCTTTGATTTGTTTAATTTGTGTTATTTCACAGTATATTCAATTAAAATTATATAGAGTATATTTTATGCACGATCCAGAGTGGAAGATTCTCTCAGTATCGCCCTGGTGTAAGACCGATATTCAGAATTGAAACATTGCTTGAAATGGCTTTCTCCGTGTTTTGTGAACAGATCTAAATAGCCTGGTACTTCTCCGCCTTCCTCTTATGTATCTCCCTCCCCTCCCATTACCTACAGCCTCACAAAATACCTCCAATAGGGAATGCCATAGATTCACTGGCTCCATGCGGTTGAGAGCAATTGGTACACTTGTGAGGTATTCACATAAAAAACAACACTAAAACAAACAAAAAGATGGATTTTATAATTACATATTTTTTTTATTATTAAGACATCAACATTATAAGATTTGCAATAAACAAGAAAGGCGTTCCTGCAAAGGTGCACATATCTGCTGTCAGCAGATTCTAACATATCACCAAGGAATACTAAGTAATACGGAATAATATACATATATAATGCATGCATGCAATATCGGTATATTATAGATCTTTTACTTGAAGTTATACTAGTAAAATATATATTTATTAATGTCATATCCCGACATGCCTTTCTAAAACTTCATAAAATTTATGAATAAATTATTTATTACCACCATAATATCACGTAAAATGTTAAAGATACTCTTGCACTTCTTTTGTTATATATTATGTTTTGTTCTTTTGTTATGTTTGTTGTTAAAAAGTATTCAAACGTTTGCTTTCAATGATCGTTTGAAAAATTATTAAGTATATTATAAATGTTGAAGCGATTGAGAGTAAAAACAGTACGAAAGTAATTAGGTTAAAATAATAATACTGTGTAGCCATTGACATTCGTTATTCGCAGCCAAAACTATGAAATTGCGTAGGTTGGGCTGTAGTAGACAGCGCATGTTCTAATTTTTTGACTAAACATTTAAACAAAACAAATACACATTTGGAATAAAAAATATGAATTAAGAGGAAGCTACAAGCCAAAAATGTGTATATTCTTGGTATGCCTTATAATGTCACGAATGTAGGTAATTGGCATTAAAATCGCTTGACAAACGGAGTTTGTCAAGCGATTGACATATGCCCTGAGGGAAATTATTTTCTTCAGGGCCTCCTGTGTGGAGTTAATATAAAAAAAAAAGTCTAGAAACGTTCGATTTCAAGCACAAAAGTGGTTTTTATTTATTTTGAAAATAATTTTATAAGAATGCAAAAAAGTTAATCAAGGGAAACTGTCACAGATAATCTTAGCAATAATACTGTATTTTTTAAAAGTTGTTACCTTTTCCTTTCATACATTTCTATTGAAAAAAAATTTTGTAGTTTACATTTATATTTTTTATTGAGTAAAATATTTTTTTATTTGTATTCTAATCAAGGGAAACGATAAAAAAACTTAAATTTATCGAAAGCATATTTTTTGATATTCATAATGTACACCAATTCCTTATAAAGATTATTCAAAGTAGTGATTTAGCCTTAATGAAATCAATTTTTACCTACTTTCTCGGTTGTCTGATATGATATAAACTATATCATATATACCAGTTAGGCCTAGCGCGCACCACGATTGTATTTTTTGCGACACTATTTTAAAATCGTGCTATAAGAAATCGCAAAAATAATACTGCGCGCGTCGCATGGATTTCGTACAAATTGCTTGTATTGTTTTGCTTCTTCGGAAGAGGAGGAATAAAAGAACACATAAATACTGGACTCATCCTTTTACAGCAGAAAGATATGTTAAAGGTTTCTTTTATCTGAAATACAATGATCTTCGACAATATCCAAAAAAATTATTTGGCTATTATAGAATGACGATTCAGACATTTGACAAACTATTAAGAATTGTTGGACCTCAAATTGCATACAACATACAATAATACTAGATGGCGGAATGCAATCTCAGCTGAAGAAAGGTTGTCAGGTAGCGATTTTAAATCGCAGTGAGCGCGTGTCCGTATAACAACAAAAGGTATAATTTTGTTTTGCGACAATCGCGTCGCGCGCTGTCGCGGAAAAGTGTGACAAATCACAATTTTAAAATAGCAACTATTTATCTGTCGTATATGCGCGCACATACTTACTAACTCATACGTTGCATTTCTGCGACAAAATTATCGTGGTACAAAATTATTGTGGTGCGCGCAAGGCCTTAAAAGTTTGAATTAACTTGAATAATTTTTAACTACTTTTTCGGTTATCTGATATGGTATAAACTATATCATATATACCAGTTACAAGTTTGAATTAACTTGAATAATTTTTTTATTGGTTATCTTTATCGGCCGGCATAGTCCAGTGGTAACGCATTGGACTGCCATTCCGAAGGTCGCGGGTTCGAACCCGGCGTGCGCAAATAAATTTTATTTGATTAATTTGTGTTATTTCACAATTAATTAATTAAAAATAATATATAGTATATTTGCGGCACGTTCCAGAGTGGAAGATACTACCAGTATCGCCCTGGTGTAAGACCACCATTCAGAATTGAAACGTTGCTCCAAATGGCTTTAGCCGTGTTTAGTGACTAGATCTGAATAGCCAGGTACTTCCCCACCTTCCTCTTTCCCTTCCCCACTTACCTTCAGCCTTACAACATCCCCCAATTGGGGATGCCATAGTCTCACTGGCTCCAGACGGGAGCAGTTGGGACTCTTGTGAGGTATTCACTATAAAAAAAAAAAAAATCTGATATGGTACTATATTATCATAAATACCAGTTACAAGTTTGAATCAACTTGAATAATTTTACGCGAAAATAGTATGTTTAATATTATGCAATCCTGTAAATATTTACGCAAATATGATATTATTAATTTTGTGTTCTCTGTTATCGCATTACCAGTAAATTGTATAAAAAAATGTTCAAAGAGTTTACCGGTTCTGTTGACCTGGTCACACCACGGGTATGATTAATGTAATAAGGGCATATTACAATCGACAAACTTTTGATTTCCTTATTACCTTATCATGTTCTATGATTACTGTGTTTACTGTGAAAGTGGCAATCAGTATCTGCTGACTGCTGTGGGATAAAGCCCGTTTCAGACGATGATAATAGCCAACAAACAGGTACCTGACTAACAGAGCGTCACCGACCAGTCACTGTAAAAGATGCCAATAAATGCAGGAGTAATAAACATGTGTACTGTTAGGAATATTTAAGACGTTTGACTTTTGAGATAAATAACCGTTTGCGCTTACTCTTTATTCTTGGGTCAACGTTTTGAACAGCTTGTGTAGAAAAAAAAATTAAGAAGTTATTTCGGTAATCTAAGTTGTGATGCTGAAGGAAGTGGAAGGAATAGAGAGAGAAGAGGAAGGTTTGGAAGTACCTGGCTTTCAAATCTAGTCGCTAAAGTCACTTAAAGCAACGTTTCGGGTCTGAACGGTGGACAATACTGGAGAAATACTAATGACTGCTTTACACCATACTTTTTTTCAAACCGATTACGAAATCGGCACCCACACGAAAATTTATTATTATTTTCATACTTACGATTTCATATAGATAGTTGCCATTAGAGAAGAAATAATATTTTGAGACGTACTAAATCATCAAAAAATGGCAACACCTTGAACATAACCATAGATCATAATCATGAAATCATCTGTCACTGTCATTTGCGAGCTTTGTCACGTGCTTTGTCCATTACCTAAACGATGTTTTTGTCTACCCATTTGTCCTTGAACCTTTGCATAGTGATATTTATATGTACCTATGCCTTGGCAAAATTTACTTGACCATCGTATCTTGATCGGTACGATATTCATATAACTTTTGAGGTGGAGCTACCAAAACACATCAGCGCAGATGCAAAAGTAAAAGCTCTCACAACCCTGTCCCCATAAATAAACCACTCACCATGTTCTATTCATTAATTATTCATTACATGTATTATTTCGTCAAAACAAAATGTAAAATCATCAATATATAACAGTAATACACAATCACAATCAGTAATAAATACATATTCGAGTTAATAAATACACTTTTTATTAATATTTTAAATATAAAGTTAATCAAATGCAACATGTTCACGTAATATAGTTACGTAAAACAATGAGAGATGGCAGAAACAAAATGTCAATCATTAAACATACACGCGAAAATCACAATATCTAACAGTAATAAATAGATACTTTAGTCTTTTTACTAATATTTTAAACATAAATCTTAATAAATATGCAACATTTTCACGTATATACAGGGTTTTCCAATAAGAGGTGTTATTTTGATATTCAATCATAAAAGATCAATGGTTTCGTTGTTTGTGTGGCACGTAGCGCCGTTTTGTTGAAAGTGAACGTTGTCCAGATCAATACCATCCAATTCCGGCCATAAAAAAATCATTAATCATCTCTCGATAGCGCAATTCATTCACCGTAACTGTTGCTCCAGCCTCATTTTCGAAAAAGTAAGGTCCAATGACTCCGCCGGACCATAAACCACACCAAACAGTCATACGTTGAGAATAGAAAGGCTTTTCAACAATAACTCTTGGGTTTTCTGAGCCCCAGATGTGACAATTTTGCTTGTTTACGAAGCCACCGAGGTGGAAATGGGCCTCATCACTCAAGATGATTTGAATTTGATTCACTCGAGTGAATTTTAATAGTTTCAATGCGTTGTTGAAGTGTGTATTGTTACATTTTTATTAATGGCTTAGTTACTACTTGTCAAATGTCAAAAAATGACAGCTTCAAAAGTAACATCTACCGAAATAGCGGGCTATTCAAAATAACACCTCTTATTGGAAAACCCTGTAGTTACGTAAAACAATGAGAGAAGGCAGATGTCAAATGATGTCATGTCCGCCGTCTTAAAATGTACGAAAATCGGTAATACCAACACACGTCTTTCATAATACCAACTACCAAAATAGATCACGTCCTTTTTTCATCCCGATTAGAAAAAGGTGTCACTTAAAACGGTCATCAGAGTATCTCTGGAATGTGACGTACACATACCTCTTATAGATATATTGTTTTGCATTAATTATATATGAAATATTAGATCCGTATATTTATATATTATTTCCACAACAGTGGCAGTTTTCTCTAAGCGTTTGTGCCGTGAACTCCGATAAAACGTTAAGAAAATAAGTCAAACTTGTGTTATAATTTTACCACGCTAAACAGCACGTTATTTTTTCCATTCAGAAAAATTCACCCGTCCGCGTGCGTATTAATACTGCCCAAAAACTAATCTGAAATCAATCCCCTACGTGCGTTATAATTTCAGCGACTATGAGACTTTCTGTTCTAAGAAATACTTCATACGTATAAATGATACTCGTACGTTATGTGAACTTCGTTCCAAATGCCTCTTTTTAATTTATTTAGAACAGTTTCAAGGTATTTTCCGTAAGTAATACAGTCCAAGAATGTATCCATATTTCACCTGGTGATATAAAAAATACCCTGGATTCGTGTTTTTCTTTAATATTGCGGCTCATTAGTGCATGCATCACAAAATATTATTCCATTATATCCAGTAAGATAACTCAGTAAGATTCCAGTATCATTCCTAGAAGAAAAACAAATAAAAGCCAACAAGTTCATTAAGTTATACCCAATGTTTATTATCAAGGCGATAAGTTCATAAATAAATAAATTAATAAAATCATTCAATACGCAATTAGTAAGACAATAGAAGCAGATCAAATTATTTTGCATTTCATCCAAAATAAATACACCAACAATAATTTATTATTATGGAACCAAAGTTATCAATGTAGGTTATTGATTATCTGTTGGTTTAATAAAAGGTGTAACACCCCTACTTAGCTGACATTACCATCTTCAGAGCCAAACCTCTCCGCGCTGAAGAAAGTAAAGTTGTGTGCTAGAAACCCTTACGCAATATCAACCTATTAAAGCGCGTGATACCATCTCCATCCGCAACTTCCTCTACATTATTATTCATTAATGATCTCACATACAATGTGGGATGAGAACCGTTCTCGTAGTAAATAAACAACGCTGTTCAAAATTCGATTGAAACTGACGTAACGTAACACTTAAATAGGTAATAACCAGAGGCGGTTCGTGACTGAAATTGGCAGCAGTGTATTTCACTTTTAAAACGTACCAGGTGTGTAATATAGGTGTACCAAATTAATTAATGGGGTACTGCTATTCATCCGGTAAGTTACAATTTTAGTAAAATAATGGAAAAAATAATGTTGCTCCGTCAGCGTCCGCAAAACCTCGAGATTTAAAGGACACGTACCTAATTCTTTCAGAAAATCTCACAAAACCTTTTAAATTCACCGCACCGAGTGCCAATGTGTGAATGTTGTAGCGCGAACATTGTTAATTAGTTTTCCTAAACGAATGTATTCCAGGCACATTGGATTTTGGATTACGCATGATCAAAGTTATGCAAACCAGTTGCCTTCACGGCTTCAGTTGCTTCGATAGTGCACGAGATGAGTTATGTATCTGCACTGAAAATTGGCTGTCTCGCTCTTGTCACCATTCGATGGGCTGAGCTGTTTCGACACCGCCCGCTGCTGTTTTTGGTGCGCAGATTATTGCACAAAATATGCACAGTAATTCGTTTCCGCTTGCGCGGGAATCACGTACTAGAAAATAATGACCTGGCGGGAATTATGACTGGACCGTATTTTGGAATATCGATGACAGAGGCACTGATTACGTTGTAAGCTATATGAAGACTGAAGTCAAATAGAGCAATGCACGAATGCACATACCAAGGGAACCGCCTCTGGCAATAACATCGATATATAAAGTACAATCCGTCATCGATAGGCAATAGGTAATAATGAGCTGGTTGCATGAGTTTTTTTACATTTTTCGTTTCGTCATCGACGAATGATTTCTGGGTTTAATACACCATGTTGCGCTTCCTCCTCCTTTAGCCAACTTTTTGGAAAACCCTTCGTCAAAGTTCGTCATCAGGACAAGATATGCAACACGGTTTAAGGTAACTAAAAACTGGGCCCACGTACGCAACGATTGCATAACTACATTCCCGGGCCAACATTATTGGATTTTAGGTTATAAATCACTTCATAACGTCATACTATATCTATTAGTTGTTTACCTCCGATTATAACAACAAAACGAACTACCAGTGTCAGTAAACGCCAAACGCCGAAATACACTTTGTAAATTGCCGGCTTCCTCTCGGGGGTACCTTCAAATGAAACGTTGTTTCTCAATTAAGTAATTAATTTAATAATATGTAGTAGGTACATTTGCGGCATGTTTCAACGTGCAAGATACTATCAGTATCGCCCTGGTAAAAGACTACTATTCATTCAGAATTGAAACGTTGCTTGAAATGGATTTAATTGTTTGGTGACCAGGTCTGAATAGCCAGGTACTTCTTCGTCTTCCTCTTCTTCGTCTCCTTCCCCTCCTTTACTACCTCTAACCTCATAATATACCCCAATTCAGGAAGCCATAGTATAACTGGCTCCAGACAGTTGGGTGCGGTTGAGACTGTGCGGTATTTTCACAATAAAGGTAAAACAGAAACTTAAATAAAGATAAAAGAAACGGGGTAGGTAAGGTATGTTAAGTTAGTTTAGGTTAGCTTTTAATGTTCAGTTTTGTCTCTGTTCTGATGTCATGGAAACGAGTATCATATATCATATTACATCCTTCAATATTTTGGTTTTTCCAGGTTTACGAAAAGAGCCCAACCTGTTGCGCCAGATCGATCTGGACTTCCAGCGCATGATCCCGCTGGACCTGCAGCTGCCGGGGGGAAAGGATGGGCCAATTGGTCTGGAAGTGTCTGACAGAATCCGTCAATTCTATCTCGGGGGACGCCGGGTCACCATCGAGACCTCTGCGGAGATGGTATTGGTGAGTGGGACGATACTTTTTTTAAATTAATAACTATACTCATCCGACGAAAACTAGATTTTCAGCCAAAACATGTGTTCCCATTTTAGATGATAATTCTAAGCACGATTCCAAAATTTCACTTCGTTCGGCGCCATAGAGCATGAGAAAACGGCTTTCAAAGTTCGAGTCCAAGCCTTGCAAGAATGATGATTTTGATTTTTTTCATGCAGATTTTGTCAATGTTTCCACTTAGGACCATAATTCTTAAACGCCTTTCAAAATTTGAACCCAAACATTGCATTTATGCCCGTAAGAATGATAATAGTTCAACAAAATGCTACTTTGTGCAGATTTTGTCACTGATTCCACTTAAGAACATAATTCTTAGTACGGTTCCAAAATTTCAAAATGTCAGAACGGCTTTCAAATTTCGAACCCAAGAATGATGATTTTTCCACAAATGCTAATTTATGCAGATTTTCTCATCGATTCATCACGCAAATGCTGCTACGAGGGCCCTTATTAACCATTTCCGGACGAATCGCGCTCACTGCGCGGGAAGCATATTTTGTCAGAATGCTAGTAAACCCGCGCACTGCGCGGAACAGTGTCCAGCCTGTTTGAATACATTTTCTGAGAAATCAGGGGTAAATTCTCCCTTAATTATGATTATGTCAAGTGTGCGAAATCCTTGGAAATGCTAATTACCCAATTTTAATGACAAATTATTTCGCAAATACGTATTTTGCTAATATTATTTGAATTAATCTAATAATCGAATAAAATCGACTCCAAGTGTGATGTGGATTCAGCAGTTTCCCTCTTGTACTACGAGTTGCCGAACACCGTGTATAAGTCGATTATGCTCCCCTATTTGGATTTATTTTGATAAAAATAGGGGAGCAATTACTAAAATACTCAAATTATCATTTCGCAAATTTTTTTCGAATATTTAAGGAAATTGTAAAGAACGCTTGATTATTAAAAACGATATTTGGAAAAAAAATATTCGCTACCAACTAAACTAGCGACTTAATACACTTTTACGACATAAAAACTGGAATGCCACTAATATTATGTACGAACTTGACCTAAAGTTTATTTTTTTGTATTTCTGAGTGGTAGGATTCAAATTAGTCTATTTACCAATAGACGAGCTGTCTTGTGTGTCAGAAAGTTCGACGGACTTATTTAAATGCATTCAGTTAACGTTTTAATATATTAAAACATGAATATTTCTGTAATATTTTGTTCGAGGGCCGAATTAATATTTTAATTGAAAACTTAAATAAGATATTATGAATGAATGAATAATTATTTTGAAATACACAAGATTTTTAATAAAATTCACATCGCAGGTATAGATATATCTGTAATACTGATTAGAAAAATATTACTTAAAAAATAATAAAATATACAACCTTATTTAAAGATTAAAATAAACAAGTTTTTATCGGATTACAGAGTGAAATAATTGTATAAATTTTGGCAAAACGCTACTTATCTACAGGTTGTTTTTATAGATGACCTCCGTGGTCGGACTGCTAAGATCCTTGGCTCCATATCCAGAGGTTGCGATTTGGAAATCCAATGTACGCAAATACATTTGATTTATTTTAACATAATAAATTATGTGCTTCGCCCTGGAGAAATACCACGCATCAGAATCGAAACTTTGCTTGAAACAGTTTTTTTTCCGTTTTAGATAGCTGACTAAAGCTGTCTTGTGAACTATGGCCAATATTATTACAACCTTTGATAATAAAAAAATACGACTTCGTAAGTCAAGTAATGGCATGTAAAGGTAAATTTTTCATTTTAGGTAGCTTTTTTCTATCTAGTACACCATTTTTCCTATCAAATTTCAGTAGTAAGTTTTCAAAGATCGTTTGAAAGGGAGATATGTAAATACGAATGTTAGAGGGAGCGCACTAATATTTAAAAATTTAACGAAAATGGTGGCAATATTTAATAATACACGACTCGTTTGAAATAGAGCAAAAAACTCTCGAAAAATGATTTATTTCTAGCATAAGATACACTGTGAATTTATTCATGCCTATAACATACTAAATAACGGAACGAATAATTAATTAATAATTTTCGGAGCTTACTTTGCGATTATTTTCTATTGAGAGAATTTCATATAAAACGTTTCGGCGTAACAAATGTTCAGATATTATCTTCAAAAATAGCTTTTTTTTAACTTAAAAACTTATCCCACAAAAGCTGCAAACATATTTAACACCTTCTTTGCGAACGTAGGGGAAAATCTTGCCAATCTCATTCATACTGACCCAAATATAACATTTCCAAACTGTAGTATTGATACTGACAATAATATAGCAACATTCCAAGTCACCACAGAGAACGAAATAATATCAATTATAAACGGTATGCAAGGAGGTTCTGCCCCGGGTTTTGATGGAATAACAGTTAATATTTTAAAAAATATCAAAAATCAAATTTCTAAACCGTTAAAACACATAATAAATGTAAGTTTCCAAAGCGGAGTGTTTCCATCAATCTACAAACAAACTACCATTACTCCAATATTTAAATCTGGTAACCCAGAAGAAGTTAGCAATTACCGACCCATATCAGTAATCTCGAACATAGCAAAAATTTTTGAAAAGATAGTTAAAAAAAGGATAAACCAATTTGTAAAATGTAATAAATTAATTAATGAAAATCAGTTCGGTTTTATGGAAGGTAGAAGCACTCAGGATGCAATTGCAAAATTAACTAGTCTTGTTCATAATTCATTAGATAAATCATTAAAATGCATTGGAATTTTCATAGATCTTAAAAAAGCTTTTGATAGCATATCACACGACAAACTTATAAGTAAATTAAGAAACATTGGATTAAGTGGTACAGCTATAGAATGGATAAAAAGCTACCTTTTCAAACGCCCTCAAGTCGTAAAAATCAACGATGTACTTAGTCAACAAAAAACAAGTCACTTCGGCATACCTCAAGGTACAGTCCTGGGACCGTTACTGTTTATCATTTATGTAAATGACATATTCAATCAAAGATTAAATGGAAAAATAATATCTTATGCTGATGACACTGTCATAATAATTGAAGGTACTGATTGGAATAATGTTAATAACTTAGCAAATACTGATATTAATATACTGAAAAATTGGTTCGATAAAAACCTCCTCTCATTAAATACTGAAAAAACAAAATGTATCCCATTCTCTATCAACAAATTTAAATCAATACCAGAATTAAAAATTATAATACATCAACTTAAATGTAACAGAACTACTTGCAATCAAGAATGTTCTATACTTAGTCTAACTTCTGAAATTAAATATCTTGGTATATATATAGATCAACATTTTAAATGGAAAAAACAAATTTGTGAACTTGTCAAAAGAATTAGAAAATGTATTTATATATTTATAAGACTTAGAAATATTCTTAGACTAGAAAACCTAAAAAGAGTGTACTATGCAATTGTACAATCTATATTACAATATGGTATTATTGGCTGGGGAGGAACTTATAACAATATATTAAATCCACTTAAAATAGTTCAAAGATTGATAATTAAAGTAATATTGAAAAAACCATCCAAATTTTCTACTGAGATTCTCTTTTCAATATTCAATGTACCCACAATAGACAATATATATAAAAAATATTCAATTCTACAAATTTATAAAGAAATACAGTTAAATAACTTACAATTCAATTCATCAGCAAGATATCAAAAAACTATCAAAATCCCAAAACTTAATACAAAGCACACACAAAATACCTATCTCTATCTAGGTATAACATATTTTAACATCCTTCCATTATATCTAAAAAATATTGAAGATATTCAGGAATTTAAAATAAAATTAAAAAATTACCTAAAACTACTATAAAAGTCCATATCTTACTCTTATTATTATTTCCTTCAAATCTTGAAACTGTATTATTGATAAATGTTGCCTATTTCTTACTTATCCCTTTGGTTTTGCAAATATATTATTTACTTACTTACATGATTCCATATAATTGAGCTAGGATTCACTCACCAAACACAAGAGCCTCGTCTCTTTATGGTGAGGAAAAGCTATTATTATTTACCTTTATAAAACTGTATAATATGTATAATTGTATATTTATTGTAAAAAACATACAAATATTAAATAAAAAAAAATAAAAATAAAAAAAAAGAGTTTTTATCTGCTAGTTGTAATTTATGAGCTTATACAAAATAGACCAAAATCTTTCAATATATGTCCTAAGTACCATTTAAAGAAGCACTGAAATTTTTTCATACCTTTTAAATAAAAAAATACATAACAGAACCAGATGCTTTTTTTACAATTTTCGGAGCATGTTTTGCGATTTTTTTTCTATAGAGAGAATTTTAGTTAAAAAAATTGTGTTTAAAAAAGCATATATTTTTTTAATAGCTTCAAACTTATATAAACGTATGTTATAATTAATGTATTTATATTAAACGCCCATACAAGCTTTTACAAACATATGATACACATAATAAACACATAATAAGTGGAATAGTAATCACTAATCATATAATCAAATTTGCTATTATGAACCATGCACATTATCTGATAGTATTATTGTCCCAGCGTCTGGACGATGCAGGCCCTCTGATTGGTAAAATTAAAATTCTGTGATTCTGATAAATTCTGCATAGGGGGTCTGCAGGCAAAAAATACCAATCTGCCCCTCAATTTTAAGTAACCGTAAGGTTCATTTCGGTTTGCAGGTGACTGGATACAAAAAAAAAATAAGACATTAAAAATTAAGACACGATTTCATACTGAAAAAGAATCGCCACATGTAATACGATATTTCTTAAAAAATATCGTTTCTGCTCATACAATTTTTGGATAATATCGAAGAAAATATGTTTTAGAAAGTTCATAATCCATTGGATTAATTACATTACAGTGAAAATTATCCACAATTACGTGATTACGTTTGACGTTTGACGAAAAAAGCACGCGTTCATTCAAAATGGCCGATACGCACCGCGGCAATAGCTCCCGACAGAGCGCACCTCTGGCGGTGTAAAAACGAACCAAAAAACTGGCGCGAATATTTAAATATGCAAAATTACTTGACCATTAAGCGTTTCATCAGAAGATTTCTTCTGGAAGTTTATTTAAACTTTGCAATGGCATTTTTTATTTTTATTTATAATTTTTTTTTGCTTATTAATTATATCTGATTTTATATTGACATGTTTTCTAATTTCTAAAATTTCAAAATTATTTATTTGCGATGCTTTAATCCTGATTGTTTATTTATATCTTAAGAAATAGGGTAAAAATACCATTTGAAGAGAATATGTTTAATTTTTTCATTTAGTATTTCAACCATCAATTTATTAGAATAACCGTTATTAAATGTTATTTGTCTTATGAATATACAGGGTGTATCGGCACTAACCCGACAAACTTTAACCAGCTATTCCTTAGCACATTTGGAGTAAAAAATGTTATGTGCACTTTGCTGTCCGGTAACGTTTTTTTTTCAATAAAAAATTAATTAAACATATTTTCACCACATGTCACCACTGTTTTATCCTTTGTCAAAATTTGAAAGCAACATCGCAACTTAACTCGCGTGTCGCTGCGAACGAAGCCCGTATTACATAATCCAGTACCAGAAAATAAATATTTTATTTAACAATAATGATTATTCACATTTTTCGTATGCGAATCACTGATTGTCTTCTTGTATTGTAAACATCAGTTTTATTTTTGTATCTAAATTGTTTCACCTCTGGAATGCTCTGGTTTCACCTCTTACGCGTTTCACGTATTAAATAGTCTAATTTTGAAACTAAGAAACTAATTAGTAGATTTCCTGAATTTATAATCGAAGTCCAATAATTCTGAGAACTTTTAAAAACAATTTTCCTCACTTAGGTACTTATCAATAATAATAATTGGATTATTTGAACAGCGCCGTTGTTTTTTAAATCACCGTAAGTGCTCTGTCAAAATGTTACTTGCTAGGCTATCCTACAACGTATATTTTTTAATAAATTTAGTTATTTACAACTTCGCGGAATGTGATTTATGAATATTATTGCTTATGTTAAAAGCCTTCCAGAATTACCGGAATATAACGAGCAGCAGCCCTTTACAACCGGTTACCGCTGTCCGGGCCGCTCGATAGTACAGGGGCCCGACCCTCAGGCTCACGACTAAGGGTGGGCTGCCCCATCAGCGAGTGAAAAAACCCCGCCACTGCTGTTGTGCCGGTTCGTGACCGGAGGGGACCCAGCAGCAGCGTTTGGGGCGCATTGGATGCCCTCTCCAGCCGGACTCTCCCGGCCTATCGCCTAGCACCGCAGTGGGTGGGCTGGAACCAAACGCTCATCACTCCTAGACAGCCTGAACCCCAGATTCCTACCCACCCCTCATACCTTTCCTTTCCAGACCTTTCCTTTCACCTCCTACACCTACAAAAAAAAAAATTAATTAAATTCATGAACATACAAAACAACAATCTTAACATCATTACAGCGGCGAGTAGCAGGCGTCCCCGGTGCGGGCCAAAACTGTTGGTAAATTTTGCCAACATTTGCGGCCTGCACACAAATTTAAATTCCGTCCAACACCATCTTTTGTCCCAACGTCCCAACCTTCTTTTCCTATCCGAAACTCAGATAGCCGAGCCGCCAGACTCCTCCTATCTGGACTGCCCGGGCTTTACCCTCGCAAGCAAATTCCGGCTGAAAGGAGGAGTCTGCCTCTATAGTCGAGCTGACGTCAACTGTGTGCGACTATTGAGTCTGGAAAACTCCAGATTCGACGTAATGTGGGTGCGCGTCAATCTTGCCAGTACGGCAAGATTCTACGCATGTCTATACCGCTCACCGAACCATAGCGAATCAGACACTTCCGAGCTCTTCAAACATTTGAGCGATACTATTGATGATCTCTTGCCCCGCTACTCTTCGGCCGAGTTTGTTGTTCTGGGGGACTTCAACGTTCATAACGAACCATGGTTGAAGTTCTCAGGCCCAACGGACTCGGCTGGCCGACAGGCGGAATCCTTTGCCATTTGCTACGGATTAGAGCAATTGGTTCAGGAGCCTACAAGGGTTCCTGATGTCCAGACTCACCGCTCCAATCTGTTAGACCTATTCTTAACTACTGTGCCACACGGTTATAAGATTGACGTCACAGCGCCTCTGGGATCATCTGACCACTGCCTAGTGACGACATCAATCCCCGTTAGCCTCAGACCAACCAATGAGAGGCTGAGGAGAAAAGTGTGGCACTATAGGTCAGCAGATTGGTTCGGTATGCGGGCCCATTTCAATACTTTTCCGTGGTCAGCTGTTTGTTTTCGGACTTCGGACCCTTCAAGATGTGCCCAGGAGATTGGTGAAGTCATCAAATCGGCGATGGATGGCTTCATACAATCGACTACTAAAGAAACTGGTGTGGGCTCAAAGCCGTGGTTCAGTCGACAATGCTCCGAAGCAGTTCGACGAAAAAACGCGGCTTACCGAGCCTACAACACATCTCGAACGCCCGAAAGCAGATCAGCATACAACAAATCGGCAAAGGAATGCAAGAGAATCATCAATAGATCAAAATTCGAACACGACCTGCAGATCAGCAAAAAGCTGGCTGCCTGCCCGCATGGCAGCAGAGCATTCTGGTCGCTTGCGGGCTCAATAGGTCGAAATTTTTGCAAACCCAGTTTGCCACCTCATACCAGACCTGACGGCTCACTAGCAAACACCGCCACCGAAAAGGCAAACCTTTTAGGGAAAATGTTTGCGGAAAACTCGACCCTCGACGACGGGGGTGCTGTTCCGCCGTCGGTTCCTCACTGCGGCTTCTATATGAAAAAGCTGAGGATCCGGCATCGGGATGTACTCCACGTCATACGGGGGCTCGATGTTAACAAAGCTAGTGGACCTGATGGAATACCTGCCTTGGTATTGCAGAGGTGTGCTGCGGAAATAGTTCCAGTTTTGACAAAGCTCTTCAAAATGTCCCTGAAGTGTGGCACTGTGCCCTCTGGTTGGAAAAAAGCGGTCATTCACCCTATTCCCAAGAAAGGTGACCGCTCCAACCCGGCCAACTACCGCCCCATAGCGATCACATCAGTTCTGTCCAAAGTGATGGAACGTGTGATCAACGACAAACTGCTCACATACCTCGAGAAGAACAAAATTATCAACGACCGTCAATACGGATTCCGGCGGAACCGCTCGTGCGGTGATCTTCTCGCGTATGTGACGCATGTTTGGGGGCGGTGCCTGGAACGTCACGGTGAGACCCAAACGGTCGCACTAGACATATCCAAGGCCTTTGACCGGGTCTGGCACCGAGGACTTGTCAACAAATTGCATTCTTACGGACTTCCCGCATCCCTGTGTACGTGGATTGCTGACTTTTTAAGGGATAGGTCGATTCAGGCGGTTGCTGACGGTTTCACCTCTTCCTCGCACTCCATAAATGCTGGCGTCCCACAGGGATCGGTTCTGTCTCCGACTTTGTTTTTGTTGCACATCAATGACCTTTTGACATGTGCACCGATTCATTGTTACGCGGATGACAGTACAGTTCATGATAGCTTTTTGTTTGACAAGCCCCCAAAGGGCACACAAACTCCAACGGCTCGGAGGGCTTTGAAGCAGAGAATGGACGGTTATCTCGAGAGTATTTCCTCCTGGGGTAAAAATAATCTCGTCGAATTTAATGTTTCAAAGACCCAATCCTGTCTGATTACGTCTAAAAGGGATCCAAATGATAATCTAGTCTCCTTCAACGGAAGCAATCTTCCGAACAGGCCTTCCATTGATATGCTTGGTGTAACTATAAGTAACCAGCTCAGGTACGGGGGCTCCATCGAAGCCAGAGTAAAGTTGGCCTCTCAGAAGCTGGGCGTACTGTACAGGGCCCGCAGATACTTTAATAGTACACAACTGCTCACCCTGTACAAATCGCAAGTGCGCCCTACTGTCGAATTTGGCAGCCATCTCTGGTCTGGAGCCCCAAAATACCTGAAAAAAACCCTTGACTCTGTGCAGAAACGGGCGGTCCGTTTGATAGATTCCCCAATCTTAACAAACGGACTGCAATCTTTAGAGCACAGACGTCGGGTAGGTATGCTGTCCTTGTTCTATCGGTATTACAATGGAAGATGCTCTGAGGAACTAGCGTCATTGATCCCTTCGGCGCCGGTGCGTAGTCGGGATACACGCCAAACGCGCGCCCAACATTTGTACACAGTTGACACTTGTCACATGAGAACGGGTCGCTTCTACGATTCGTTCTTAAGTTCAACAGCTCGGCTGTGGAACGAACTGCCGGCCTCTGTGTTTCCTCCCTCCTACAACATGGGACTCTTCAAGACCCATGTTCACTCCTTCCTCTCCACAAAAAGACCCTCCACACAGCATCCCCAAAGATGACATAGGCCCTGAGGGAAATTATTTTCTTCAGGGCCTCCTGTGTGGAGTAAATATAAAAAAAAAAAAAAAAGCTTGACACACTTAAGTTTATTTCCACTAATTTGAAGGTACAAAGAATGTATAGTTTTAAAAACAATCCCGATGAATCAAAAAACGGTTCATATAAAACTGCTGCGCAACACACTCACACAAAGGAAAGCACTCACACAAACGTCATGACTGCATTGGATTGACCACCTACAAATGAATGCTGCCAGATTGCTAATTTATTTACATAATAATTATTAAATTTTATTTAAAATATCGCAATTTTTTTAAAAAATCGACAATAAATTACAACTATAATTTAAAAAAATATTCTTAACCCCACGCTTTTTCGTAATTGATTAATTAATTCAGAATTTAAACGTTGCTTGAAATAACTAGCCGTATTTGGTGACAAAATCTGAATATCCAGGTTTAGAATTTAAGCAATGCTTGAAATAACTAGCCGTATTTGGCGACCAGATCTGAATATCCAGGTTTAGAATTTAACCAATGCTTGAAATAACTAGCCATATTTGGTGACCAGATCTGAATATCCAGGTTTAGAATTTAAACAATGCTTGAAATAACTAGCCGTATTTGGTGACCAGATCTGAATATCCAGGTTCAGAATTTAAACAATGCTTGAAATAACTAGCCGTATTTGGTGACCAGATCTGAATATCCAGGTTCAGAATTTAAACAATGCTTGAAATAACTAGCCGTATTTGGTGACCAGATCTGAATATCCAGGTTCAGAATTTAAACGTTGCTTGAAATGACTAGCCGTATTTGGTGACCAGATCTGAATATCCAGGTACTTCCTCACCTTCCACTCCTTCCCTTAGCCATAAAACTTTCCCCAATTCAACATAAAAATTGTGTAGATATATCGGATGTTATGAAATGCATGATAATTAGACCCCAAAATACTTAATTATTCAGGGAAATAAACCCCTGAGTCATCAGTTGGAAATACCAACGACATTAAGTGAAATTTTAAACAATGCAATAATAGGAATTAGCAAATAATAATTTACGACAATTTACTCGGAAATCAATAAAGCCAGGATAATAAAAATAGAAAGTTATCACTTACGTCGTCTGTAAGTGGCTTCACCACAGTTTGATAATGCCGTCAGAAGGTGAAACAGCTGTCACGCGTAATAATAATTACAACTAGCAGAACTTGTTTATAAACACACTGTTTTTATAAATTTAATAATAAGACTGTTAAAAATTTAAAAAAATCTCTAAATTGAAATGGAGTTCTACAAACTAAACTTAAAATCAAATAAATTTATTGCGAAGGTTCAAAGTACTGTACCTACTGTAATATTATATTAAATAATTTTTACGTGTTTAATTATTGTTTGAAGTCAGATAAAAGCGATTAAAAAACCCACCTGGCAATTCTTATTCGAGTTTCGTTGTATACTTACGTATTGGCGCGCTTTTACAATAACAATGGTATGGCATCATTCGTCTCATTTTTAACTATTATTATTTAGTGTGTAGGAAAGAGCGAAGATGGTTTTCGACACACTTGCTTATAAAAGCCCACACGGGACTTGAGACAGAATACGTGTGAAAGAGATGACAGTAGCGCGGCGTTGCCAAGAACTTTACCCCTATACTGGGGCAGTAACGGAGTGTGGAAATTTTATTTATTTTTTGTTTTTAAAACAAAAAAAATGTTACCGGACAGCAAAGTGCCCATAACATTTTTTACTCCAAATGTGCTAAGGAATAGCTGGTTAAAGTTTGTCGGGTACGTGCCGATACACCCTGTATTGTTTTATGGTTACATGCTATTTTTTTTTTCAGGTCTTAAAATACTTCACACAGGATATAAAGCATCACAAATAAATAATTTAGAAATTTTAGAAATAAGAGAACATGTTTATAAAAGCAGATATAATTAACAAGAATTTTAATCTTTTAAATATTTTCCCACTTAACTGGTCTTTCATATTATAATTCCTAATTCTTATAAACCCAGCCTACTCTTACCCCTCCCCCCCTCCTTCCACTTCTTTTTTCCAATTGTAATCTATATTTAATTTTTGACTTCGGTGTATACTTCGTTCATGAAACATGTATTGGTTGTATATAATAAAGTGATTTTAAAAAGGTTATTTATTTTTTAACAAAATAAAGTTTAATCGGATAACATTATTTTATCTATTTCCGTTGTATATCAATGCATACGTACATAATAAAATGTAAACATTATATTTATTTATTAATTGGACAATTTGCATAGCGCCGCTTTTGTGAGATATCACCCCAGGGGCGCTATATTGTAATAATCTACCTTTTTATATAGATTTTTACTCTCCTGATGAAGGTGTATATATAATCTAACTTTAAACTTTATTAGATACAGTAACAGTTTTAGGTAAAGAATTACCACCAGTTGGAGTAAAATTAACACCTTTTAATTAAACCGACTGCTAAACTCATCGCACAATTACCCTCCTTTTATTCATAAACACGGGTACAATTAATCAATATGTAATAATCTATTATTTAAGTCAACTTTGTTATAACTATATTTAATTGTGACAAACTATACGATATTGATTCAACTTATAGACATTGACGGTTGTAACACATATTTAAGCACTGCAAGTCTCCTATGAGCTAATTATATTAGGTACGGTAACAGTTAATATCAGTTGTAGACAATAATAGTGTTTCATTTGAAATAATCCATCACAAATACGTAAAATTTCATTTATTTAAACAACTGTCATTCTTATTATGCGTAAATTTAGTATGTTATTATACATTAACTCCTTCCTGTTCCGTGTTTTAACTTTATATACTGACCCTCTCTCTGTGAATGACCTGATATCTATCTATTATGTAACTGTTGTTAATATCACTTAAAATGGGCGAATTACAGGGAAGTGCCGCCCGCAGGGCCTAGCAGAAAAAAACCCGCGGAGCGGGTTTTTAACTGCTAGTTATTATTATTACTGACGTAAAAATTCGGAATATGGGGATAAACTGACTATATCCGAATTGACAGTAACCACAATCGGGGAGCCATAGTCCCATTTACTCTGGGCAATTGGTACTCTTGGCTTGGTGCGGTATTCATTGAGAGTACCTACCTATCTGCGTTTAAAATTACAGATAATTGTCAATTCCTCTGTAATACAATAATGTGTATTCACATTTTTGCACGATTTCTCGTCGGTATTTTACTGAAACGAAATTGATTTCTTGAATGGGAACTATACACGTAAAAAGTAAGTCTATTTCGTATTATGAACTAATTCACTAATATCTTCATTTTATTGGTACATGTTTTATAAGAAAATTTAGTAACGTATCAAATACCTTTCTACCTTTTTTTATCTATTCCTTCTTGCTTTTATATCTAGGCTTTCAACCTGTCCGGGAGAAAGGCCGTACATGTATGTTGTATGTTGAGCAAAAATAGTCCATAAGGAGTGTGACCATAAATGAACCACGTGACCGTACATGTACGTTAGCGCCTAGAAATTAATTATCACTGGATTTCTTCCAAATAACCGAAAGTTACTGCCATCTCTGAACAATTCGTCATAACTTTACAAAGTTTTTAGCCATGTAGTTATTATACCGGCCGCGTTATTCACTATTTAAATATTCTGTGACGTCACCGTTCGGCAGTTGGTAATAATCAGTAACAATAAACATTTTTATTGAAAGAATAGAACGTTGATGTTTCCATCTATTTTATGCCATAACTTATTTGTTTTCGCATTAAATAATTATCTTACCGATTTGGATGTGTATATTTTGTGTAGATTTTGACAGTTGGAATAAAGGTATTGTGAAGTGCGTACTGTAATGCTACATATACATACGCGAGCCTAACTGCCGAACTGAACCTCAACTTAAGACGTAACCGGGCGTTGATTTTTCCATACAAAGGTAGTCCCCATTTATCTTTCTGGATTTTAACCCTAGAGCAAATATTTTGAAGTGAAACTTCTTTACGCGCGTCATGCAATTTCGAGGACCGGAGTAAAACCGACTCATGACCGAAACGAAAATGCGGGACCACCGATTAAAGTTCATTTGATCTAGTCAAAGTTTTGAAGTAACATATAAATGCTTCTTAGCTCATCCCGACAACTGGCGTTGGTGGTGTAATGGTCAGCATAGTTGCCTTCCAAGCAGTTGATCCGAGTTCGATTCTCGGCCATCGCACATTATTTTTTTGTTTTTAACGCCTTTTTCATTCAATATCTTATTTTTTAGTAGGTCAGAACATTTTTTAAAAGAAAATAATATTGCAAAATAATAAAAACACTTATCTCACTGTGATAAAACATTACTCCGCTAGAGCGCGCTTTGCGTTATTGTGTTGGATTAAAATTATTATCTAATCCGTATATTATGATAATTGTATTACATTTATTTAATTAATTTATTTATTTTGATAATATGTAATAATTTACAGAAAAAAAAATTAAAACTATCTCCCTCTGATAAAATATCCGTTCGCTAGAGCGCACTACGCGATCTTGTGTGGGATTCTATTTCTGTACATTGTACATTATTTTTAAAAATATATTATATTTTGGGTGTGATGTAGGTAACATTATAAAACATAACAAGCTCTCATATTTTCAGAACCTACATAATATAATCAATTTATGCGGCTTTGCTTACAGTTGGTGCTCAGCGTGGTTGGCTTTCAATCAGTTAAGCGAGGTTCGATTCTCGGCTGTGGCATTTTTGAAGTGAAACCTTGTTGAGGTGGGGGAGCCGCTCACGAACGTTCTCTCTCTTCTCTTCTTTCCTCTCTCTCAGACACCAGCGAACTGCGCCACGCCAAGCATCAGCTGAAACTAGAAGTTTCACTTCTGTCTTGCGTAGGCTTGACACACCCACTTTTTTTTTACATAAAATAGATATCGGTGACTTGCGTGTCCGTACGTTTTGTTTATTTGATAAGTTGCTTCTTATAGAAGTTATGACCTTCCAAAAATCAATAAAATTGCCTGATTTAAACGCAAGCAAAAGACGTTCAGTCTACAAACTAGGCAATATATTTTGAAAAAAAGCAAAACGGTCCGACATAGAATAGTTTCTTCTTATGTAGTTGGTAAAAAAAAATTGAAAATCGGTTAACTTTTGGAGGAGAAAAATGGGGAATACAAAACCTCGATTTTGAAGATTTCATTTAGGTATTAGTAGAGCGAGCTGCATGTGTCCCTTTCGCTCAATATTCGGGAGGTAAGGGTCGGGGGGACAGGGTTTAGATAAATACGTATGTATTTGTGCGAAGTGATGTCACGTAGTCATAAATCGATATTCGATATTCTAGTGTTGTGTTGTCCCGAGTAATCGATGTTTTTTTATTATTTTTTCCGTTTGGTCACTTTTGTGTTTGTTTAGTGGAGTATTCTTACTTTAATTTCATATGTTTACGTAAAATAATATCTGTAAAAAAAACATCCGTTACGGCCAGACCGACTCCGAGGTGATTTCGTTCCGTATTGCCAATATGGATACAAAACACTCAAATGGATAATTTTTTTAAAAATAACTTTTGGGTAACTAGCATAATATTATAATTCTTCAATAACCTATAATGTATATTGTTATTTTATTTATTTAACTTCTATTTCGACAAATAAATATATAGCAAAGTGATGTAGCGTAGTATATCGAATTGTGTCGGTGCACTAGTGTTGTCTTTTCCCGAGTTATTGATATATTTTATTAGTTTTTTTGTTTGTTTAGTGACTTATTTCGAGTATACCATACTTGCCGATCTTACTAAAATTGGACCAAATTCAATTTGTATACGTCAAGTACTATAATAATTTTCAATTTGGGAGGTGGTTATGGGTACCGCCGCCCCGGCAACCATTTATTGGATAACCTCTGTCATAGGTCACCCCAAGTGGTTGGCTACTAATTTTTTTTTAAATATATAATTTTAAAAAGATGCCATTTGCGTGGTGATCTGTTATAATAAAACACAGTAGGAAAAGTTGCGCCGTTTTGTCATATATAGTCATGACATTTTCTATTATTTTCGAGTTACATGTATATTTAAATACTAGTTCATTTTTACTCATGATCCGATTTTCAGAACCCCGACATGTCTGGAGGTAGAGTGGAAAAAAATTGAGGTTTCCTCCACACCATCCGATTTGCAGTGTGGTGATTGGCAAGGGTGTTATGGCTTTTTTTTTGTATTAGGCAATTCACCCTAAAGAGAGTGCTATGTGCCGTTAAAGTTAGGGGAGATGGTTATAATTTTATGGGAAATCTATACGGGAATAGGAAATCTCAAATATTGAAGTCATTCAAGTCTATGAACTTGTATAGAACTGAGAAAATGCGAGAATTGTTGAGAGAAAGTAAATAAGGAATACTAAGGGGAGATTGGTGGGTGATTTTTATAAGTAAACGATAAATGCCTTTGAAAGATGAATGATTTTTACAATTAAAGAAAACATGATCAAGAGTCTCATTTTCCATGCCGCACTGGCAGAGTGGACTATCTAGGACCCGGATTTTAAACAAATGGGATGCAATGGGGCAATGACCAATTCTCATTCTCGAGATACAGGATATAAATCTTTTGGATTTTTTCTTGCCGTGGAACCAAGGTTTCCTTGGAATATAATTTTGTATTCCAGCATAAAAAGCACCAGTTCGGGTTTTCGTATTAGTCCAATTTTCTTCCCAGGAGCGAATCATTTTGGATTTAAGAATTGGGATGACGTCAGAGATAGGAATTCTAAAATCTTAAGGATTAGAGCCAGAAATTGTTCCAAGTTTAGCTAGAGAATCGGCTTTCTCGTTACCCTTGATTCCTAAATGGCCAGGGACCCAAACCAATATTGTCTCGAAATTTAATTCATTTAAAGATTTTAGGGTGTTTCTGATATTATAAATAATATAGTCTTCTGGTTTATGGATATTTGAGGAAATTTTCAACACTGCGCTTAGTGAGTCAGTGCACAGTAAGGCTCGTCGAATATTGAAAAGCTGGATTTGACTCAAAGCTTGTTCAATTGCGAAGCATTCTGCAGTAAATATAGAAATTTCTTTAGGCAATTTATAAGACAAATCTAAATCGAATTCGGGAATGTGTACCGCAGCTCCACAATCTTTGTTATCAGACTTAGAACCATCTGTGTAAATGAGTGAACATTCTGGAAACTTAGAAGATGTAATTGTTTTAAATTTTTCCTCAACATTTTGATTAGATGAGGTCAAAATATCAGTTCGGAAGTCTGAAGTTATAACGTTGGGGATATAATTGATAGAATCAAATGGGATGGTGAAAATAGGAAGGATAGGATCTTTTTGTAGATTTTGGAGGGAAGAAGACAGAGATTTGAATGAAAGAAAACTTTTTAGAAGGAGAGGAAGTCGATTTTTATCTGTCGATCTTTTTTCGTTATTTAAGTTATTGAACAAATAATCAAGGCTTTGTTCTAAAGGGTGACGCGATACAGAAAAAGATTTTAAAATATATTTATCAGCCAGGAATTGTCTCATCAAAATTAAGGGGGGATCAACACATTCTACCTGGATAGAATTAATTGGAGAAGATTTCATCGCTCCAATAATTATTCTGAGCGCTTTGGACTGAATTCTTTCAAGTTTTTTGTCCAAATATTTAGGAAGAGGATCGAAAAGAAATGTTCCATAATCCAAATGGCTTCGCACTAGAGCACCATACATTAATTTAAGAGTAGTAGGATGAGATCCCCACCACACTCTGGAAACAGCTCGCATAATATTTAGCCCCTTTTCACACTTAGCCGAAATGTTCTGAATATGCGGGAGCCAGGAAAGTTTATGATCCAAAAGTAGTCCAAGAAATTTAATTTGCTTAACGATTTGAAGAGGGACATTATCAAAGCAGACAGAAAAGGGGGGTATTTTTCTTTTGCGCGTAAAAGCCACTACTTTGGTTTTAGACGTAGCTAAATTCATCCCATTAGTCAACAACCAAACTTTAATATTATGTAAAGCCAAATTCAATTCCTTAGCAGCGCGCGATAGATTTTTGTGTGATAAATATATAAGGAAATCATCAGCAAAATAAAGTCGCATGATAGATGAAGGAATTACATTGTCTAAATCACTTATATATATATATTAAATAATAATGGACTGATTACGGACCCCTGAGGTAACCCCTTCCATAGTTTGCGATTTATCGTTTTTGAGGAAAAGTGGATAATAATGGATCTGTCTGTTAGTTAATTAATAATAAATTGAACTAGTTTTAAGGGAATTTTTATTTTAAATAATTTTTCTTTCAAAATGTTAATCAATACATCGTCGTAAGCTGACGAAAGATCAAGAAATGTGGCAAGAGTGCAAGAATTAAGGGACTGAGATATACGGATGTCTTTTGTTAACACACTTAAATTATCTATGGTTGATTTCTTTTTCCGGAAGCCATATTGATTAGGAGAGATAATTCTGTGATTTTCAACAAACCATTCCAATCTGTTCTTTATCAAGTGCTCTGCTACTTTCATTAAACATGACGAACGAGCAATAGGACGATAGGATGAGATTTCAGATGGATTTTTACCTGGTTTTAAAATCGGAAGGATTTTTTGAACTTTCCAGACTTCCGGTATAAATCCTGTTTCGAACATGTAACTAATTAGGGATAAAAAATATTCAATCGACATATCTGAGAATGCTTTAATGAAACTATATAAGATTCCATCAGGGCCAGGAGAAGAGTCTGGAAGGGAATTGATTACTCGATTTAATTCACTTACTGAGAAAGGAGAGTCCAGCCAGCTAGAGTGAGATGGATAAGAAATAAAGGAAGGCATTTCCTCACATCTGGCAACTGACGGAGGAGCTATCTTATCAGCAAAACCTATAATAATTTCTTCTGGAATATGTTTAGAACGCTGCGGAGTATATGACGAACCGAATTTTTTTAAATTGGACCATACGGATGACTGGGGAGATTCAGGAGACAAGCGTTCACAGAATTTTCGCCATCCAGACCGCTTTTTGTTTTTCAAAGCGCGTTTCGCTTCTGCCTGGGCGCGTTTCACAGAAAAGTAATTTTCGAAAGACATACATTTACGGAAAATGGAAATTGCTTCTCTTCTGGATTTAACGACACTAGTGCATTTTTCATCCCACCATGGGGGGGGGAATGTTTTATCTTAATGTTAACATTACGTTTTTTAAGTGTTTTTTCTGCAGCTTTTATTATCATGTTAGGAAATAATTCACATTGTAAACTAGTGTTGACAAGGGAAGACTTAGATGCTTGAACAATGGAGTCTAATTCTGAAGAAAAATTTCTCCAATTCGCGTCTTTCGTTTTAAATTTAAAACTATTGTTTATCGAAAAGGAATGCGTGGAAGATAGATGGTGGAAGGTAATTATTATAGGAAAATGGTCACTGGAAAGGGGATCTTTAAGAATGTTCCAAGAACATATTGGAATCACTGAAGATGAGCAAAGAGATAAATCGACTGCACTTTTCCGATGTTGAGGGGCAGTGAAACGAGTTGGAGATCCGTCATTTAGTATACATAAATTATAGGTATCCATAAAATCTAATAGACTATGGCCAGAACGGTTTGTTAACTCACTGCCCCAAGAAGGAGAATGAGCATTGAAGTCCCCAAGTATCATATACGGGGGACGAATCTGGGATATAAATGTTGACCATTCGTTTTCAACAAAAATTGTAGAGAGAGGGATATATATTGATAGTAATGTAATATCAGATACAACAGCTGCTACTATCTGAAAATTATTGGAGAGAGTGTGGAAAATAATTTGTTTAAAAGGGATAGAATTATGTATAATAAGAGCAGTGCCACCTTTGCCATCCAGTCTATCATGTCTTAGACAATGATATCCAGGAATCTTAAATTGGTATGAGGGTTTTAACCACGTTTCGGAGATGGCAGCAACTGAAATATTATGTTCATCAAGTAACTGTACAAGATCAATTTTGTTGGCGAATAGACTTCTACTATTCCATTGAAGTATTTTGCTCAGTTGCGGATACATCGGGAAGGCTAGAGAGTAAAGATTTCATTTAATCGGCAGCGTTGGACCGTACTTTATAGTTATTTGAAAGGATCGTAATTAATAGGGTAATTAAAGTTTGAATAAAAGAAGAATTTTCAATCATGACTTTAGGTAAGATATCGGAAGTGGAACAGTTTTTTAAGGCAGTTTTTTAAGGCATTGGCGTTGGCTCTATTAACAAAACACAATAATAAGATTCGTAAAACAAAATAGTGAACAAAAAATTGCAATATTATATCGAAAATTGGTCACTTGCGATGTTTATGTGGTAAAAATTGGTCATTTTGGCCAAATAAACATCGCAAGGGAATTAAAACCTGTTGATTTCAGGAATTTTACTAAAATAAAAAATAAATATTTTATTTTAATACTTTTCCCTGTCTCAAACAACTTGAATGGTTTAGTTAAGTTTTTATAAACAAAAAAGATAACTATCTGTCCAAACAAGCATTTTATATTATTTTTAATTGATTAATTTAGCAAAACGACACAAATTAATTTAATAAAATTTACTTGCGCACGCCGCGACCTGGAGATTCGTAGCCAAGAGCCTTACCCTTCAACCACGGAGGCAGTTCAAATGTACGCACCTACATATTTTAGTAGGTGTACCTATATGGGTAGTAAGATTTTTTTTTTTAATTTTTAAAAGAAAGACAAACATTCCCGGGTTACGAATAACCTAACATTTGAAAAACTCCTACTACCACCACACTAAGCGGAAGATATTGCTTGTGTTGTGATGGAGAACTTAGCCAGCCGAGGAATCGAACATGGGACGCCCGGGTGGGACCCAAACGCGATGCCCACTCAGCCACTGACTGGTCAAGTAAGTAAGAGAAATACAATAAATTATGAAATAATGTACCTAGGCCTCCTATTTTATTACGAAAATGTACCTATTTAGTTCCTTCAGTCTAAAACTGGTTCTTATATTAGGCAGAATAGATTTGGAACAATTATTAAAAAATGTCATATGAGGCTCATGTATCTCCGCTTTTATTTCTTGCGTGATATTTTTTGCGTGCAAAGACAATATGTATATAATAGCTTATTTAGGTGGCTAAGGATGGAACGTCCCGTCACAAGAAATTGATTGTTATTCTTGTCTCCACACACATTCAGATAGTCCTGTAGCGACTTGTGACTTGCGACTAGCCGCGCCGGCCGGCAAACATCGATGTAATATGATACCACAAAGCGAAGTGGCAAAGGAATAATTATTTGGCGGGCTTTCTCGGCGGAGTGCGCCACCAACGCGCATAAGAGCTTCGCACACATCTACAGCACGATGACTGACCGTAGCACAGAGCGGAATAGCAATAATTGGGCTAAATACCTATTAAATAAGTTTCTGAATTACCGGGATTCCTCTTAAGGGAAAGAATCAAATCAACCGCAAATAGCGCGAAACGCCGCTTGCAGTTGCTTCGTTCCTTTCCCGTAATCCGTGGCTCGGTTCGCGTTTAAGTTCGCAAAGGTATACGTACCATATTGTTAATTATTCAATGTAGAATTTACTTTGTATGTAATTTGGTCACCTGTTTTACCGTGATTTGGCTTTGTGTTTCGTACAACTTATATAAAAATGGTTAACCATTTGAATGGACAAGACATTGCTGATATGTTAATTTAAAGTGAAGACGAGGATGTGTACGAGGATCTAGAAGATTTGTAAATACATTCGGAGAGCTCATCCGATGAATCCGATACATCTGACGAGGTTGAAACTGTCCCCAATTGTTCAACTTCGAAAAAGATAAAAGTTAATCACCTTAAATGGGATCAGGGTGAATTTACGTTCTAGAATTCGGTTCTAGTAACTCAGATATAAGATCAAATATTCCTGTTACCGAAAATTCGTTGGAAATTGAGTTATTTTAATTATTTTTTACGCTTGATATAATGAAAATAAAGATAGCTCTGAAATGGCGCGACAAAGGGGATGTTATAATGCTTACTAACATATATTCACGTGCAATGGTTGTAAAATATAAATAGACTTCTCCACGGAAGAAAATAAAATAAAACCAGAGGCAGTTTTGGATTATACTAAAAACATGGAGGCTGTTGACAAAGTGAACCGTATATTGGGCTTCTCAGACAGTTTCATGAAGTATATTAAATGATACGAGAAGATTTTCTTCAGACTGATAGATATTTGGCAACTAATTTTTATCTGGTTTTTATCATTTAGCGAATTCCGGGAAAATCTAATATCTCAGATAATCGAAAAATGTCATACAAATAGGTCTGCATCATCTGGAGGAAGGCGAGTTGTGGATTATCCAACTCGCCTTTTAGGGGACATTTTCTCCGTCCCGTACCAGAAACTGGGGCCCAAGGAAGGCGAACTCATTCACAATGCCATGTATGTAGACATACAGCAGTTCGACCTCAAAATAGAAAGGACACGAAATTTATGTGCACTGACGCGATGTTGCATTTTGCATATGTGTTTCGAGGACTGTCATACAAAAAAAAACAATATTATATTCATATACATATAAGAATAGTGTTGACAATTAAAAATAGGGATACCTGTATTGAATTTTTATACTTAATGAAAAAATAAAAAAAGTTTTTTGTTTAAATAATAAAATATGTGTACCTACGTAAGTGTGAAAATAAAACAAAAAGTTGTAAATCTCATTCACCATGGCATAATTCAAATTTTGGTAAGTGAATTTTTTTTTATAATAAAACATTGTCTGTTCTGATCACCAATGGTTGGCGATTTCTGAAACGAATTTTTGTTTATTTTTTCCTTCTAAATAGCGTATTATCACAGACATATGAATATTAATAGACGAGAAATTAAGAACGAGGGGTTAAAACAAGAGTTGCGGGACGCAGGGAGGAAAGCTGACTGTGATTCGTCAATAAATCAATCTGTCAGTAAATAGGCATCTCGCATTATAATATCACCATTTAGTTCTTAAGAGTAAAATCTGCTTTTGAATGAATAGACATTTTTACATGGGAGCGCAAATTACTCGCCACGTTATGAACAAATTTGCGAAGTCCAAAAAAATAAATTTCTTCTATTTTCAGTGTCGAATATTTCGTTTACGTATTTAGTTAAGACACTTTTATAAATGTCCATAATTTACTTCCCAGCAACCAACCAGCTTTGTGTTTCGCGTCCAGACGTATCTCGATGTGATAGTATATGTTTCTACAACTGATCCATATTATACGATGTGAATATGCTTAAAATAAAGTAAAATAATGCTTATATATGGAATGTAATACGACAATTGGGTTTATTCTCTTTTTCACGTCTATTTTTACAAGTTTTCATAGGACAAGTCACCATTTTGCCGTGTTATTTCGTAAAATGAACCGATGATGCCTCGACCATAGCTCGATGGTAGTTCGCACAAGAATGATGACGTTACGTTTTCAAGATTCACGGGAAGCCATACGCGAGCCCAGCCGGCTCCAATGGAACCGGTATGGGGAGTGGGGAATAATACGCTTTTAATCACTTAGGGCAGGTCTACTAATATTCATATGTCTATGCGTATTATTGATTTTTCGTGCTAGTTTCTAAGTGATAATCTATTTTTATTTTTTTATATTTTACAATTTGACATTATAAAAATATGGCTTGGGTGAGGATTTAACCTTCCTCCTCAAGGAATGGCGCTAACAATGCGCCAAATCCCGATTGGGTAGGCTGACATTTATTTCGTATATCGACTGCTGTAATGTCATCCAATTTCAAAGAAATTCGTATACATCCGCGTGTGTATGCGTTATTGCCACCAAAATTGTTGATGGGATGCATTGTCATCGACAACGAGTATATCTACCGAGTTTCAGCTCCATCGGATTATGGGAAGTGTGTTAATTTACACTTCATTCATTCACGAAAACAAAAGTGAAATTCAAATAGATAAATTATAAATATATATGTGTATGAACGAAATAAACTATAGTGCCAGGCGACGTTTTCGTATTTAAAATTTGCGCCGAATACTATCTTGAGCCCGACTCGACTACAGGTCTGGCTGCCAACGGATTTTGAGGTGTCAAATGATCAAGTCAGTGCCATGCCGTAATAAAACAACCACAGTTTGCAAATGGCGGCGATCGTTCATACTTCGTTATTATTTCTGATTTTTATGCTGTTTATGTATTCATATAATTAAACAGAATGATTAGGCCATTTTAAATAGTAAAGTTTAATTATTGACAGCAGTGACTTCATAATTTGGCAGTAGCGCGCCTATACCTGTATTCTCTTACATTTTCTGTAACGCCGCATAAATCTTCGGGCGGGAAACAATTGAATTATTTATAATAATCGATAATAATAAGTGATTTTAGTGCATTTGCTAATGAAATATCGTTAATTTGCTTTGACTAGTGTTTACCGAGTAATTAAAACACGTTTTCATTATACACGAGGGCTTTGACACTTTTTAGGGCAATTTACTTAAAGGTAGCATACAACCTTATGCGACGCTTGACAGTTAAAACTACGAAATCGAAAGCACTACAATTGACGTACTTTTTGCTTTCCAATTTGAGATCTCCACAGCGCGTCTATGCAGGGTGTCCGGGAGTAAAGTGCACAAACTTCGGGAGGATATTAGAAAATACCCTATTGCACAAACTAGTCTGTTAAGAAAGCTTATGCCGTGATCATGTTAAGTGCTCTCTAAGTATGTATAATATCAAATCTATTGCGGAAACTTGTGCAGTGATTATCAACAAGGCGTGAATCAGAAGACCAGGGGTAAGTTCAGAATGTCTTCCCAATTCTGATTAAAGACAACTGTTAACCAGCTATTCTAAATAGTTGTGTCAACTTAAAAGTTATAATAATTGTTGATTTCAGTCCACTTTGTGAATATTTGATTCACAGTCAATATTTTGCAAGAAAATAACCTTTAATTTTTATTATGGTTTATCTACAAGCGGACCTGGGTTCGAGTTCCAGTTGCGATCTTACCTTGTTATTTCCCGTGTCTTTGTCTGTTTCATATTTTCACTGAGAGTTGTTAATATTATCTTCCTTAATGATTAAAAATAATATTCGCTTGGCATTAAATGTTTGTTGTTTCTTGTGAATGCATTTAAGACGGCAGAGTTTTAGGAAAAGTGAAAAACATTTTTTGAAATTAACAAGTTCAATATTTATTAGTTTAATCAAAATTCAGCGGTGCAAAGTCTTCATAGTCAGTATTATTGGATTGTGTTATTGTTATTAAGCATTGTTTTCCTATAACCTGTCCAGCCTGTCCCTGTCCACGCGACCAATGTCCAGCCTGTCTAAGTCCAGTCTGTCCCTGTCCGTGCGGTCCAAGTCCAGCCTATCCCTGTCCGTGCGGTCCAAGTCCAGCCTATCCCTGTCCGTGCGGTCCAAATCTACCCTCTCTCTATCGCGGTCGGTCATGTTGTCGGATATACCGGCCTTGTGGAAGATTAAAACTTCCCTCAGCAACATGTTGGGGTTCCAGAAGGTAGATCTGTCGATTTCACGGTCTAGGGGGAAGCCGAAAGCATTGTCATCAAAGGTATTCACGGCAGCAAAGAAGTCCCTTCTGACTTCCCTGACGACAGGAATTCTGTCAACCTTATCAGTGTCGCGTACGCCATAGACCTTTGTGTCGCGATGGGGGGTAATTACAACGTAAAGGTAGAACTCCATACCGATTCTCTTGCCCCTGGGCAGAAGGAGCCTGTCCGGGAAGCCCCTTTGAGACTTGCTGAAATCAATTAAGCACTGCTCATTTCCAGTGATGCAGATGTCCATCCTCTTGAAAATATCATTGACTGTGGCGCGATCTTCAACTGTGGTCCAGAACTCTCGAGAGTTGCGTGTCACCGTGTTTCTGCCAGTTTTCAGTTTGTAGATGAATCGATCCAATTCAAAGAAGTTAAATCTGTTATCGTTAAATTTGATCTTGCGACGCATACTATCAAATTTAGGTCCCAAGAATATCCTGACGACGGCATCAGTTGATTTTTCAGAGTTGATTTCCAACCTTACGTCGAATGGTAGGTGGTTAAGACGTTCTTGACGAGCCTTGAAGATAAACGTATCGTGGGTTTTGTCCGTCTCATCTCCCCTGCGGTGTACGGCGTTGGTGATGTCAACATCAACCGTGTCAAAGAATGTAACAAGCCTGTCGACCCTGACATCTTCAAGTTTGACTCCATCGAAGGAAACCTCGTCGCGAGTGTATGGGCGCAGAGTTCGTTTGAATCTGATAAAGTTGTACATGAACCTCTGCACAAGCTGGAAGAACATGGGGTCACGCAGTGCGGTCTCGTATGTCTCCAGAACGGTGGGATTGATTAAGTAACTAAAAAAAGAGCACAAACTAGTTATCGTCTCCATTTTTTTTAGTTATATTGAATTTTTTAAAGAAAAATGATTTTTACTTACTCATCAAAAACGTCATCACCATTGCCCAACAGTTTTTTGGCAGTCAATGTTCCAAGCACGTAATAACGAATATCCGGGCTATCTCTATTGGCCATCATCAAGTTACCAAGCCTCTCGATATCCTCGGGCTTTCTCAGAGAGTATGTCTTTCCGTCCTACGAATGAAACATACATTATAAATTAGGAATACTTTTTTGTTAGTAAGACGTAAAGACTTTTATAAATGGTTAAACAAACTTACGGTGATGATGAATCCCCTATCGACAGAATCACGAATACGCCTTTCGTAGTCTCTAACTTCAGTGAGATCCCAAAGGTTATCTTCGGTGTAGAGATTGAAGTCATTAGGCCTTGAGGGCATGTCCATTCCATTGAAATGTCTAAGAGAAGACTTGAATCCAGTCCTAATGGGCCGGTCCCACATGAATCTGGGAATTTCGTCCATATTGTTCGAAAGCCTCTCCATGTAGTAACGAGCCAAGAGCTGCTGGTGGGTGTAAAGGAAGAATTCTCCTCTGCGGTCCTTGGTCAATCCAAACTCTTCAGTGCTGAACCAGAATGGGTATGTGGCATGGAAATAGTAATAGTAGGTGTTGAGGCCGATATCTTCCGTGAAGTAGGTAAGTGCAGTTTCTTCGTTGGTTTTCGTATACCATCCGCTATAGTTGCTTCTAATGTAGAAAGTGTTGTCTACTTGACGGACTCCAAAGTAGTCGGCGAGCTTAGGGTCGACAACCCTTTGTTGCATTTTAAGACGACGAGCCTTCTCAATCACCTCGGTGTTGATGAAGTAGAAGGGGTAGATTTCATAAGGAGGAGGAAGGATCATTCCACGAGTGTCCTTGCGGTGGAAGATTGCTACAGTCATGGCGTACACAAACATTCCCTCGTTGACATGGTCGCGGGCCCAACAGGCCGTCCTGTAGAAGGTGTCGAAGTCCCTGGCGAAATAGAACATGTGGAATAGGCTCACTACTTCGTCTCTTTGCCTATCATTGGTGACACTGAAGATTTTGTTTCTAGGCAAAATCCCTATCCTCAGTCTGTCGAGGAACTCCTTAACCACCCCGATTTTCTGGAAAGCAAAACGGCAGATTATTTTTTTTACTTTAATTCAAAAAAAGAATCTCACTGAGGAACATAATTACTCTCAGGGCCCACATCATCTTTTGGGATGCTGTGAAAAAAGGAAGGGGAGGAGGTTCTGGGAAGGAAAAATGGATAAGGGGGTCAGTGTGTCCAAGAGTGACGGATGTCGAGAGTCCACCTGGAGAAGTCAAAGGGTCTCCCTCAACTGACCTATCCTGATCCTGCCCACCACGCAGCCGTTGGACAGACGCGTCTGCCACCAACACCTAGACAAACCTCACCGTATGAACCCGGGCACCCCTGTTAAGTCACCAAACATAGCAAACCATTTGGGGTGACCAATCCTGTGGCAGATGTATTAGTTATTCAATAAATGGTTCCTGTGGCGACGGTACCCGTAACCACCTCCCAAATCGTTAAAAGGAATGTTATTTTATAACATTTGAATTACGATAGGTATATATTATTACCATTTTAATTTTGTTATCAGCTTTGGTATGTATTTTACTAAACTATTTGGTGGAAACAATTTATTGTGTGTTTTAATATTATCTATATTATTTATATATTGGAATCGAATGAATAAAAATGATGTAAGTAAAAAGCATAACGATGATTTTGTCAACATTGAATTCAATGCAAAATGATGTATGTAAAAAGACTCACGGTGAATTTGTTAACATTGGATTCAATGCGGAATGATTTAGGTAAAAAAAACTCACGGTGAATTTGTCAACATTGGATTCATTGCAAAATGATGTATGTAAAAAGACTCACGGTGAATTTGTTAACATTGGATTCAATGCGGAATGATTTTGGTAAAAAAAAAACTCACGGTGAATTTGTCAACATTGGATTCAATGCGGAATTCCCTGGCGATTCTCCTCTGGTCTTCATTGGCATTGAGGGAGTGAATTTGACGCAAAAGCCTGACAATGTTCCTGTTGCGAACAACGAATTCCTTGTCAGCTGAAAAACAACATACATTTCATTCTGATTCTTATTAATTCATTCAGTGTCAAATGAAATACCATAAAAGTGTGAATTTCAAAATAAGTGTTTAATGATAATGATAATTTTGTGGTAGGTTCTACATTAGAATCAGGGGAATTTAAACGCTTTAATGATTAGTAATATATTATATAATCATGGATTATCAATTTTAAGGTGGATACTCTCAGTGTCGCCCTAGTTAAGACAGTGCATTCCTATTTTCTACCGAAATATAAAGTACTTTCCTTAATAAACACTTAAAGTTTTTAAGCTCTTTAACAAATATTTGTTATTTTTTAAGATAATATCTGAACATTTACCGAGATAAATAAATAATTTTATTATGAAATCCTCTCAATAATAAGTATTAAAAAATAACACCCGGTTCTGTTATTTAACATGTTATGGTCCGTATACATATGCGAGTACTGTCTAGCTGAACCTCAACTTATGGGAAAGGAACGAAGCAACCGCAAAAGACGAGAAACGCCGCTTACAGTTGCTTCGTTCCTTTTCCGTAATTCATGGTTCTGCTCGCGTATCGGTTCGCAAATGTATCAGCACCTTTATAGACACGAAAAAAATTACTCTAATTTAAATAAGTCATTAAATTTATTGAATATTTTCGCTAACGTCTATTCATTATAATCGGTTTTTTTTACGTTAGCGCGCTCCCTCTAACATTCGTATTTACATATCTCCCTTTCAAATCATTTTTATTTTGGAACGCTTACTTTAAATAACTTTAGGCGTGTTTAGTGATCTAAATATTCAAATTAAAAACTGAATAAAAGTTTTATTAATAATTTATAACTGGGTAGATATATGAAAAAAACAGATTAAAATTTATATTTACAGCAATTTTTTTTTATGTGATGAAATACTATTTAAAACAACAAAAAAACATGACTGTTTAAAAAGAACAATAATAAATGCTTACCAATCTTCTCTAGCTTTGTTTCTATTCCGGTCCCGGAACCTGTGATGAAATCGGCCGAAGCCGCCACCAGAAACACCAAAAACAAGAAAACAATCTTCATGTTGACTATTGTCCAACAACCAAGACAATTGTGCCTTCTGCAAAGCCCGACTCCCCTTTATACCAAACACTTATCGCCTCTGTTCTCTGTAGCTAGCGGTACATTATCTGCAATCTGCAATTTTTGGCGACCTGTGGGTACCTCTAATCGTCATCATTTTTAATGTATTTTGATATACAATGTAGTGTAATCTGTTTTATTTTTCTGAAATGCAACTTTGTTGGAGAATATCGATCTAGAGTCAAGAGGGCAAACTGATATTAGATTAATGCAGTTAAAAACGCTAGAAACATATCTAAAGAGCAGATACGAATATCTACCTCAATAACTGTAGGTAGATAGTTGTTTTTATGCTTTGTTTTTTATCACAAAAATAATAAGGAGGAATATTACGCAGGGATCTATCAAACTGTATAATAATTATTACCTATCCTATTATTTTAGATACTTTTACTACAGCCTTCGCCCGAAATTATAATGGAAAACTATGGTTTAAAGAGCTTGGCGCCTTCCCCGAGCCTTACACTGTAATAAAAAGCTGTGCTTATGTGTATGGAGGATGTCATTAATTTTTAAGAAGATTGTTACTATGAATTATTGTTGTTTTTTGATGTGAAACATATGTTGAAGTGCCTAGGGGTGGCACCAACTCTTGCATAGCCGGGACGACGCTCTTGCAAGGAAACGGGGCGACACTCTTGCACGGAACGATGCTTCGTTCGGCTAGCCTCGTGATTCGTCAGCTCTTTCCGCCCAGCCGCAAAAGCTATGTGCGGCATATTTGCTTCTATTCTCACAAAATTAGCTAAATATAAATATAAAATATAAGGACTTCTTTACTCATTTTCACTTCCTTCAATAAAAATCAATTTCTATATTTCACATCTGTTAGGCGACCCGTGACGGCTATTATACTTTTTTTAGTTATGTCTTGAATTCTTAAAGTTGTTTGTAATTAATCTGTTTTTCCAGTAGGTAATTTATTAAAGAATTTTATTCTTAGGTATTTGTGGATCTGTTGATCCAAAGTTTTTTTGGATCAACAGATCAACAATCCAAAACATGTATCTTTGTCCTAGATTATTTGTGTTTCTGAAGTTTTTGTTCATGAAATTCTGAATACCACTATTTATATAATATTATATGTAAAGTTGAAGTCAAATCAATATTTCATAGCTCTTTTGCTACTTTTTACGGAATATCGTTGAATGTTTTCAACTCCACCATATTAAATTTGATTAATCAACGGTAAACACCGACCATTTTAGCACCACCGAGATTTTCGACTCTCGGACCATTTAAGCTTTTGATCAAATTCCGAAAAACTGTTAATCAATAATAACATGATATTTATGCTCGTCAGCTTTTCACAATTTTTATCAATCTCTATAATGGGCCGAAACATGGCATTTAACATGGACCGTTCATATGTCAAAAATGACGTGGAAACACCCCAACCTGAGTCTTATTATTAATATTTTTCTCTATTGGTAAATTTTATTGTTAACCGGGCAAAAAAGAACATGATATTTTAGGTTAGCTTTTTTCTTCAATTTGTTTAGTGTTCTGTTTCTTCAATGTTCTGTATTGTCATGAAAAGAAAATTTTGGATCCTGTTTTGTACAAGAGATGATTTTACGAGAGATGGGAAGGCTGACAGAGATATTGAAAGAAGAGTAAATGCAGGTAACTCCATTAATGGAGAACTGAACACAGAGATGGGAAGGCTGACAGAGATATTGAAAGAAGAGTAAATGCAGGTAACTCCATTAATGGAGAACTGAACACAGAGATGGGAAGGCTGACAGAGATATTGAAAGAAGAGTAAATGCAGGTAACTCCATTAATGGAGAACTGAACACAGAGATGGGAAGGCTGACAGAGATATTGAAAGAAGAGTAAATGCAGGTAACTCCATTAATGGAGAACTGAACACAGAGATGGGAAGGCTGACAGAGATATTGAAAGAAGAGTAAATGCAGGTAACTCCATTAATGGAGAACTGAACACAGAGATGGGAAGGCTGACAGAGATATTGAAAGAAGAGTAAATGCAGGTAACTCCATTAATGGAGAACTGAACACAGTTGGCGCTAACAAAAAATTGTCCAAAGAAGCGAAGTTAGCAGTCCACAATGGAGTGCTGGTACCTACCCTGATGTATGGAAGTGAGGCATGGAACTGGCAAAGAAAGGATGAAAGTAGATTGAATGCTGTTGAAATGAGATCCCTGAGGCGTATGTGTGGTAAAACCAGTATGATCGTGTGAGGAATATGGAGAACTGCAAAGAGTGCAAGGCTGATGTAAGCGTAATGAGTAAGATCAAGAAAGGGACGCTTAGATGGTTTGGGCATGTAGAGCGAATGAGCGAAGAAAGGAGTGTAAGGAGAATATACGATGCAAATGTAAATGGTAGCAGAATTCGGGGACGCCCGAGGAAGACATGGCACGACCAAGTTAATCAGATACTTGAGTCGGGCCATGTCAAGAGTCAGAACAATAGAAGAGTATGTATGAGACGATGTATGAATGTGAATGAGGCAAGGAGTGTGTGCCAAGACCGAGTTGTTTGGCGGTCCGTCCTCTCTGCCTATCCCTGCGGGAAACGGCGTGATGGTTAGTTAGTTAGTTAGTTTTGTACAATATGAAAAATATTGTGTTAACATACGATTCTTATTTCTAGCTCATGACCGATATCATGTTCGTCCGCCCGCTCGCCATGTCAGCACGGCTCATGAAGCGTGCGGCTCCTGACATGCCCATTTACCTGTACCGCTTTGCTTTCGATGGCGCGCTGGGCCTGTTCAAGCGGCTGTTGGGCATCAACAGGCCCGGTACGTGCCACGGGGACGAGATGGGATACCTCTTCAAGTTCGGTGGGCTCAACATAAGGTTGGACGAGAAGTCTCCTGAAGTCTTTGTCAAGACCGTAATGGTGAAGATGTGGACCAATTTCGCCAAGTTTGGGTGAGTTTCTGTACCTACTATTATCATAATGATGATAATAATATACTGAAGATATGAATCAAATTCGCCAAGTTTAGGTGAGTTTATATATCATTATTATAATGATGATGATTTGCCCAAGTCTTTATGAAGAATTTCGCCAAGTTTGGGTGAGTTTTTGTGCTACATAATTTTATTATAATGATGATAAGTGGCCCGAAGCCTTTATGAAGACCATCATGACCACGGGGAAGATGTGGACCAATTTTTCCATGCTTGGTTGAGATTCTATACTATGCATTATTATAATGATAATGAGTCGCTCAGAAGATCAGAATGGTGGTTAAGACGTGAATCAATTTAATCATGTTTGGATGATGTTATGAAAAATTAATCAAATGTACAGGGTGCACCCAACCGACTTTACCAAGCGATTACTCAGCTAATTTGTCTCCGGTGATATATTTTTTTCAAAAAAATCTTTCACATTTCGCCAGTGACAAGTACCTAATGAAAGAACGTTTCAAACAAAAAACCGTACCCATAGTTTTGGATACTAAAGGACAGTGCATATCACGTGATAGAAGCGTGCAGGCATTAGGTTCTTGTTAGTGGTTATATGTGAAAAAAATACAGATTTTCAAATTTTAAATAAAAAAAATACCACTTTGATAGATAACCATAACCAAGAATTCCATTCTATACAGAAAAGGCTGTACAATTTGTATGAGACAAAAGAGTTTTTTTTCCATTTCAGAATATATTTCTGTTTCATAGTTTAAGATTTCAATTGTAATTTACGTTGGCAGAGATCCGACACCAGGCAGCATCAGAGGGGAGTTTAACTTCAAGTGGCCGCAAGTATCCAACGACGATCTGAAGAATCTCAACTTCCTGGACATCACTAGCCAGTTCACACCCAGGGTGGCCCCGGAGGAGGAAAGACTCGTTTTCTGGGATGAACTCTATAGAGAGTTCAACGGTGACTCCTGGTTCTTCGATAATTCCAATTCACCACACCTGGATATCAGACACCCCAAAGTATACTTCGACCAAGAAATCAACACAGTAAAGCGCCATCTCACGGAAGGATCACAAATTAAACCGTTCGATGAAGTGTCTCAGTTCAAAGCAGACAAAAAGACCAAAGATAAAGTTGTACTGAACTCAAAAAGAGAAACATCAACTGAAAAAAAGGTTGAAATCGTTGCCACAACACCCCTATGTGATTTAGCCATTGAAAATTCAACAGCCAATAACCAAAAAGCTTCTGAAGTTCTAACGGGATGAAGTTATTAGTATTATGTTCAATGGTAACTTTTCGTGAATTTGTTAACACATTTACAGGTAAATCATTAAGCTTTTTAAAGCGACCCTTGCATGTTTAGTGGTTTACTGGATGGATCAAAAAAATTATTCAATTTAATAATAACTTTGTTTTTGTTAGGAAGCTGAAGAATGAAACACAAAAACACCCAGAATCTTTGGGAATTTGGGGGTAAGAGGGGACTGCGGGCGGGTGCTCCAAACTAGTTCGAAAAACTTTTTTGAAACTTTCGATACTATTGGTGTGCATAAATACATTCAAACGTGTCCGATTTTAAATGATTTTCTTTTACTGTTGGTGATAGTGGAATACTTTTAAGTAATGATTCCTGAACCACTAGACCATGGGATGATATAACTTTACAGTAAACCTCATAAATTATCATAAGAAGTTTTCAGGCTGATTGAAAAACTTTACGATAGCTTGGAGCACAGACGTTGTATGTCCATTAAATATTATTTTTAGATAAGTAACTGAAGTAAACATTTTGAATACCCTTGAAAAAAAAAGGTTTTAACATAGGTATTTAAAAATCAACATGTAAAAAACAAAGATTTTTTACTATTTAATATGTCTATTTTCAAATGTCTTTTAACCTAAAAAAGAATTGTTGATTTGACTTCTTACCCTAGAACTGGAGTCTGTAACTTTACCAACCGCACCAAAATGCCGATCCGGTAGGACTGACATTTATTTCGTATTAACTGCTGTAATGTCGTCCGATTTCTGCGAAATGCCTATATTTCCGCACGTGTGCACGCGATTGCCTTTCAGCTTGATTAAGTGCATTAATTTCCATTCATTCATTACTGAAAACAAAAGTGAAATTTAAAAATATGGGTTCTCCGTAGAAAGGCCTAGATGGTGGATAAGTGGAGATACAATATCTGTCATCTAATAAAGAACTTTTATTTAGCGGTAGTAAGGGTTTGCCGTGGTACCCAAAATGTATTCACTACGCCGCTCAATATAAAGCACAAACAATTTCTTATTTCGCAAATAGATATTTCTCAAATTTACATTTTAACGGCTTTTTTCTCTGCTTTTCGCCTTCAGACCTTATAATTATCTTAGACCTTAAAATGAAATTATTTTATTTACTTTTAAGGTGATCTATTTTCTGATATTTAAATTTAAAAAAAATATTGTTAAGTAATATTATGTACCTTCTAATGATATTGATGTGGTTAGGTTAAGAGTGTGAATTTTTAACGCCATGATATAAAATATGCAAATAGTAACTATTTTAACATAGATTAAGCCTTTACTGTAGTTTTATATCCAAAATTATTGTAAAAATTATTTTTACTTACTACGAACAAAAATCTTTTAAGCTCTGTTTAAAGTTTTTCAAAGTGCAATTTGTTTTTTTTTTTTAATTATATCCATGCATTTACCATTATATTGTTAGATATGTACAAAATAATTGTACCAGTGACTACGTACTACATAACAATGGCTTAAAGCCAAGATATTGTAAATACATAAACAATAAATATTATTCAGAGATAAACACAGTTAGAATTTGGAATCTCTCAAAAACATTGAATGTAACGCTAGAAAATATTAATATCTTTCGAATGGTACTGCCACTGCTAAGAACCTATTTATGATTTCTCGTTATTTTTTTTAAACCATAATCTTACGCGGTGACTTTAAACAAACTCTTATCAAATTGGGACTGAGCTAGAGAATTTTTAGGAATATTTTAAGAATACAAGAACAACAACAACAACAAAAAATTCCAATAACTGGAGATACAATTTCTTGGCTAGCCTTCGTTAATATAATAGTATACAGCAGGTACAGTAAGTTTCAATACGGTTCTAGAAAAGCATTAATTAATTAAATTCTACTATTGGTTATTTAATAATAATAATAATATGTATACATAAATACTTTGTTATTTAGATAAGAAATAATTATTGAGAACAATGTAAGTGAATACTTCGAAATCTGAACACTCAAATAATAATATGTATTAGTTTCCAATATAAAATTAAAACTAGTAAGTATACCCATAGTTAATGCTGATTGCAAGTCTCTATCTCAAATAATAACATACAATGTAGGGATCATTTTTAATTAGGTATTTACGAATATTTGTAAGAGCAAAAATGGTATCTAAATTATGATATGATTTAAGATTTTCACGGCCAAAAGTATTTTTGTTATCTGTTTTTGGGGTGTTATGCCGTGTTGCGCTAACTCCTTCTTTAGCCAACGTTTCGGACAACGTTACAGTGTCCATCATCAGGGCTGATGTGTGCCCTGTCACAACAGGGTACACATTTAGTTAGCGCAACACGTCATAACACCCCAAAAACAAATAACCTAAATTATTATGTTTATGTGTAAAATGAATGTAGTCAGTGAAAATATTTTTTTAACAAAGTTTCTTGTAGGTAGGAACCTACCTTTATTATTTTTAAATAAATACAATATCCTAAACTATTATTGTTTATTTCAATCCAGACTAAAAATGTATCAGAATAAAATGTATTAGAATGTAAAAATGTATACCGCACGAGAGTCACTCCCAAACGTCTGGATCTAGGGGGATAATGTAGGTTGTGAGGTTGAAGGTAGCGGGAGAGGGAAGGAGATGTTAAGGAGGAAGGTGGGTAAGTACCTGACCATTCAAATCTGGTCACCAAAAACACGGCTAAAGCCATTTCAAATAGTGTTTAGATTCTGAGTGATAAACTTTCACCAGGGCGGTACTGAAAATATCTATCACTCGCAGGATAATTTTTTGTAAAATTTTCAATATGAAGTCATTTGAATAAATTCAGGTAGGTAAGTGTTTGAACAGTAATACATATTCTGTTATAGATTTATATAATATGAACGATTGCCATCAGATGTCAAAGTTTAATCTCCCTTGTTCCCCAGTTTTCTTTTCTTCCCCGAAGTGGGACGAGGTCTCTGAACTTCCCCTACCATCACCGCTGTAGGACTGAACACATGGGTTTCAATTTCCTGCAAACAAGATGAATGGGCAAATTACAACAAATTACATACAAATTACGTACAATGTATGAAAAAAATGAGAATGAAACAAGTAAAATGTTGTATGATTGATTATAAATTTATTATAATTAGGTTTAGTACTTACGCTTGGGGCATGGTAATAATCAATATGGTGTTTGACAGAATTCCAAATTTTCTCATCGACTAGTAACTTCGTGACTGCATTAATATCTGGAGCCATGTATCGGTCTTTATCCCAAGCCCTGCAAAAAGCAAATTAAAGGTTTGTTTATGTTAGTATTATTGTTTGGCGTGTTAAGTACACATCCTGTCGAAATTAAATTCAGTACTTGTATTATTGACTGAGCGTGGTCAAGACCAAGATAAAGTGCTTTTTAATTTGGACTACTCGAGCATTATGCATTTCGTCTATCTTTAAATTTGTTTGTTACGTTCCGTTTCCTGTTAAAGATGGTGGCCGTTTTAACTTGTCGCCGAAAGGCACAATCACTGCTTATGTGAAAAATACTTATGGTAGATAATATAGATATATAATAGTGTGGATCGATTTTTTGTTTTTTTTGTTTTTCTTAGCAGCGGGGTGTGGAATGGATGCTCTATGGGGATACTTTTAAAAGTCATTATGACAGCATTAAGTTATTTCGAGTGCAAGTACTGCCCCAAGTCAATTTAAATTTAAAGAAAACTGCGTGATAATAGAAAAAGAGGGGTTTAATCTTTGCTCAATAAAAGTAGTTAAAATATTTAAAAAAATTAACATTTCATTCACTAATAATATTATCTACTAATCAAGAAACAATAAAAGTATCATTGCCACACAAAAAATCACAAAAAATGTTAAAAAATAAAGTCAAAAATCATAAAAGTTACTGTGTTTTAGAGTCCTTCTTCGTGGCTTTCATCTTTCCATGGCTTGCGTGTGACAGGGCATCAATCGGAACTTAAACAAAATGTTGGATTCGATAATTTCGTGGTCTGCAATGGCATCAATTATTGTCTCGCTAGATATCAGTTTTGTAAGAGGTGGTTTTTCCCAGTAGATCAAGTCAATATAGTCTGCTGCGTTGAAATTAAAAGTAGGTAGCTTAAATACTCTTATTGGAGAGAACCCTGACGTACGTTCTCGGTTACTTAAAATCCGCCTCAGAGCCAACTCTCTAATTTGTCTTCGTTCGTCGTTTAACATACTAATAAGTATATTTGAATTATGGAATCTACCACCTTTTTTAAATGCTCTGGAAGGTAAGGAGACAATTTTATGGTTTCGTGGAGGTGTCTCGCCCCGTAAACACACAAAGGTTGGGTTTTTATCTTAAACCACATCGGAGCATCCACTCTTAGCACAAATTCAGTCAATATCACCTGATTTTCTGTCGGATTCTTGGTTGAAATGTAAAGTCGAAGAATAGTATTGGCTGTTGTTAACAAACGCGAATGACAGATTTTACTCAGGTTTCTTTTCTAAGTTTTGAAGTGAAACTTCTTTACGTGCGTCATGCATTTTCGAGGACCGGAGTAAAACCAACTCATGACCGTCACGAAAAACCGTGATCATTTGGTGGTGGGGGTACGGGACCCCCACCACCGCTCACCGTTCACTGTCGCTCTCTCACCGTAGTCGCTTACTGAGGTGAGGGAGCCACTGACGAACGTTCTCTCTCTCTCTTCTCTCTTTTCCTCTCTCTCTAGCCAACGACGCCACGCCAGGCATCAGCTGCTTGCTTCGTGTACTGCGCGGTGAGTGTAATACGAGTGAAAGACGTAATTGATTGTGGTTTATTCGATTTGGAACAGAGTTTTAGTGTCAAAAATGAGTAGTGACGAGATAGAAGTGAGAAAAAAGAGAGAATGAAATGAAAAGAGAGAGAGAGGAATACTAAAAGTTTCACTTCCGTTGTGCGTAGGCTTGCCACACACTGTATTTTTTTGTTACATTGTCCTTCGGCGATTGCTCGGCACATTTCCAATAAATAAAGCTGGTCTGTGCTAAGGTCATCACGGATTTTCTAATGTCCGGTAAGTTGCATTCTATTGCTTGAAATTCTATCACAGGAAGATGTTCACAGTTCTTGAGTAACTTTCCTAGTTGGCCGCTAAAGCTTCTAGGACCTGTTGTCGTTTCATCAAGGTATTCGAAAAGGTGTTTCAAACTTAACTCGTTAACATGTAACTGACAGACCAACCACTGAAGTGGACGATGGAGCTTTCCTTCAACAAGTCGAATAATGCCAGACTTATTTCCAGTTTTAACTGCTGTTCCGTCACATCCGATGGCCACGATGCACGCTAAATCAATGGATTTTGCCACAAAATATGCAAACAATTTGTGAGCTGTTGTTTTAGCATCACCAAACTAAACGCCTATGTCGCTAATGTATTGTGAGCCAGGTTCTTTCAAAAGACTGATATGTTCTTCTATTACAACATTTCTGCGTCCATCCTCCATGATTAAAGTTTTATCCTTTCGACCGTCAAACGATATGCAAATGCACGAATCAAAATGGGGCTGATTGATGGCAGTCAGCGTGGTCCTAGTTTTGGCACGAGCACGTCGAATCTTATTACGATCGATCACGTTTGTTAAATTATCTGTTGTCACTAATCCAATATCTTGCAATGTAGCGCAGACGATGGCAGCACCTGCCCGATCAGAAATACTGTATCGATCCAATGTTCTGGATACAACAGATAGTCCACTGTCTGTTGGATTTATAACATAAGAAGAAGAAGTAGATGAAGTAAAGTATTGTTGGTCAGTTGGAAGATCAACGTTAGTAAAACTTGAAACTGTACTGCGAGATGTGGACGGTTGATCTAAAGATGTTTGTTGTGTTTCTTGGTATAGTTTACGCTTTAATTTTCTTAACATATTGCTTTTATTTTGCTTAGTAACTACTAAAACTTTTTCTATCTAAAGAACCAATCATCATTTTTCTGTCGCCTCTTTGATCTATCAAAAAATGTCTTTCTTTAATAGGTACTTTTCGATCTTGCGCACAAAAACAATTTTCGAACGAAGTATATTTGCAAGCAGCAATATAAAATAACGTCTGGCTGCGTCTTTTGAAATCATCCAGTTTTTAAGGTAACTCTCACTATGCTTTCTACCTTTGCATGGTTGAATCGCCCCATATTTTTCATGGTAGTCCTTTATTTGCGCCAAAATTGTGCGATGTTCCACGATCGGTAGAGACGCTCGTTTCCAAATATTTTCTATTTTAGTAGCAATAATTTCACTAGTATCTCTTACCAAATCCTGGAATCGTTTTTCTGTTCTTTGCGAGACGTGAAAAAAATATTTCATCATGTTTTCATAACTTGGTAACACACTAGCTGCTAATTACAATTGTTTATTGATGATTGCAATAACGCATGCAACACCCCCGCGGCCCCGCGAAAGTGGACTCAGCAATTTGTCAAATTTTCGAGGGAAAATAAATATTATCACATTTTTTTATAATGTTATTTAAGGCACGACAATTTTTATTCATTATGAAATGTAAAAGTAAAAATTAAAGTATTAATATTGACACAAAACTGTTTTATAAAGGGACCACTTTATACCAGATTTTAAATAATTCAACTGCTTTGGGGCAATACTTGTTATCAAAATTTTAAATTGATATTTTGTTTGCTTAATTGTATGTACCTAGAGCATCTATTCCGAACCCCGTGAAACCTGATTTATAAAAATAAAAAAATTCCATATAATGGCGATCCACCCTAATAGATAATACTTGAATTTTAAAAATATATAAACACATTTTCTGGTAAGACGTTACAATTATTTACAAAAATATTATTTTGCAAAAGAAAAGTAAGTTTTTAGTAGAGGAGAGACAAAGGCTTCTTCCATATTGGGACCTCCAGGGAACCAAGGAGGAGTGGAGAGGAGAGATGAGGCCACATCTGTGAACTCTTCCCTTGTGGGGCCTTCACGGAACCAAAGGGGAATGGAGAGGAGAGATGAGGCTTTCTTCCCTTATGGGGCCTTCAGGGAACCAAGGGTGATTGAAGAGGAGAAATGAGACCTGGGAATACATATTGTGGAACCAGAAGACATAGCCACATATCCAATAACAACCCGGTGAACTTTATAAAAGGGACCGGGTGACTGTTAAAGGAATGAGGTAAAATGGGAGATAGCACAATGGGCCTATGGCCTAAGTGCTCACGGGAACTATAGGTAAACCGTCTCCGCTCTATGAAAAAATTTTTTTTTTACGAAAATAGTATCAACAGATGCACGGCAAAAATTTAGCGATTGCACAAGACGGGTTAATGGTTCTGCAATTATTCTTCTTTCAAGTACCTACCTACTTACGAATGTTATGATTTCAGAGGAAATTTTGGTTGTGATTTATTAAATAAGTGAAAATTAGAAACATACTTTTTTTGGACACAATGTTTACTGTTCACAGAACTACTAGTAATAATAGAATTTCAAAGTATATATTTACCTCACAACACTGCGCACAACTTTATGGGCCTCCTCGATCGGGACTGTGGTCTTCAGTGGCCTCAAGAACTCAATAGCCTGGCAGGCTGCCAGCAACTCTATGGCTATCACTCTCTCTACATTTTCAACAACCTGGAAAAATAAAGATTTCAATAAACTCTTCAAAAATGTTATTGCTGTATATGCTGTCCCTTCAAATTGTCTGCATTTTGTGCCAGAACCTAACAAGGTATTATACTTTTTACATAGGTTATCTCAATAACTCTTTAACATGACCAATAAGTGTCAACGTTGACATGTTAAAGGTTTTAATCAACATTGACGTTGATTAGTCGACTTCGACACGCCCACTATCACTTAAAGTTGGAACTTTGAAAAACTTGACTTATTACCACAGCGTTGTGTATAGTGAAAACTGCCTCAAAGCAGGCTTAAGGCCTTACCTTACCAACGTTGAACCTGTGCATAAGAATCTAATTACTAAGATGGACAGTCACTGAAGTGAGCAGACAGATTTGAACGTGTGGAGTTTCGACAGATATTCAGAATTGTTTAGCAATTGGTAGACAAAACGATTTTTTAAAAATTACAAAATCATGCAGTCCATACCAAAGTAGCAATATTTCTAATAACCTACCCAATTATGGAGAAGAAAAAAATAAATACACCAAAATTTTTAATCTAAGGTGTTATTAAACTTCAAAATATAGGTATTAATGTTTTATTCTTGGAGGAAATACCACTGCCAGTTTTAATTTTGGCCTGAAAGGGTTAGCAACACAAAATAAAGGAATTCAATTTACTTTTATGAATTACCGACGTGCAAGTAAAACTGAGTTCTGGAAAGTGACCTAAAAGAGATATAGGTCAAGTAGGTCTCTTTATCAACTAATTTGATAATAGGGTAACCGGATAAAACAGAACAGTGACAGAATAATAGGTTAGGTTAGATGTTTTTTTCCTACCGATAGACATTTTCTAGCAGAAAAGGCTCCCATGGATACGTGATCTTCCTGACCCGCGCTGGTACTGAGGGAGTCCACACTGCTCGGGTGACACAGAACTTTGTTCTCAGAAACTAAGGAATAAAGTAATAAGCATGTGGAATTAATTAAAGCTGAGTATACTAAACCAACAAATATAAAAATATGGTAATCCTGGTTTAGATAGGTTTATATGTTACAGATAATTTTGCGTGAGGCCATCAACACAATAAACTGCCTAGTAGGAAATGTGGACATTTTCTATGCTGAACAGAAAATCCCCAGAAATATGATGTATATTGCCCTTGAGGTGATTTTTCACAAAAACGGCGCTCTACAAATTATCCAATTATTATTATTATTATTATTATTATTAATATATACCGATTTAAAATAAAATTGATGTTACCAATTTACATAAGACCTTTCGACTCCTAGGCCCCAGAGAGGCCAATGAAATTGTTTATCCGTTCATGAAAGAATTTGTTTTAAAAAATTTAAGGAAAATTTGACCCTACTTCCGGCACACCTGCGATACCCACAACACATTTCTATTGATTTGTATTTAACGCATTTAGCAAATTTAAACATTGATGTACCTATGTACACTAATTAGGAATATTTTTGCAATGATTTCATAATTTTTTCAATGTATTGGCTAGTTACTAACTATTGTAAAATAAATTAAAATATTTGTGTCATTTATAATAAATATCAAACATACTAATTTCAGTTGTCTTATATTCCTGCTTATTGAATTTAAATATGCTTCGAAATTTTAATCACATAAGTGTAAGGACAACCTAATAGCACTAGGTCGTCTCGTAGAGTATTCCGTGTTCATCTTATAGTGTAAGCGAGTAAGCGTAACTTGTTATCTCAGTCACACCTGTGATGTAGAATGTAGTATTTGACGCAAATACGAAAATGTCGCCCGCTATTATTTATTTCGTGAATACGCACATATTCTTTCATATATGAACAAAACTTTTGAATTAAGAATTTACTAAAAACAGTGCTTCTTACTTGCCACATTTTATCTTTGGTTTGTGAGACAATAGCAAGCCTAGATGTATTGAAACATAATGGCTTCTCTCAAATATATGTCAAGAAAAAAATATTATTGGATTATAAAGAAAATTAGCAATACATATTTGTTTTCGAAAGGCAACGTTATCCTGAGGCAAATATATTATAAACACATACTTTCAGCTCCACAAATCATACAAATACAACATAGGGTTTGCGCTAATCTCTTCAATAAAATCTGTTGGTTTTACCTAAAGCCGCAGCAGTGCAATGGGCCAACATGAATCCAGAGTTTATTCCTCCATCTTTCACCAAGAACGCGGGAAGCTCACTCAATGCTGAAATAGAAAATAAATAAGTATTACATACTCTGAGGCCATTTGTACATGAAGATACTTACAAGCGACTACACGTAGTGTGCACGTAGCCATACGCGCCGCTCGTGATTATCCGCCATACTATTTTGCTAGTGTTCGTATACGATGCCATGTGTCGACTTTCTGGAAAGTTGGAAAACTATTTTCGGTTTTCTTTAATAAGTAGGTAGGTACTTTTTTATAGTATATTTTATATAGCTATAAAATTTTATATCTATAGCTGTATAAAAAAATTATATTACCTATGTACTAATATTTAGACATTGAGGCATAAAACACGAAAAGCTTCAAGAATTTTAGCTTCCTTAACATTTATGGGGAAATGTTCATTGAACATTTTAAAATCTTTATGATAAATATTGTTTTGTGTTGCCGATAAATTTGTCTTAGGAAGCCTAAAACAGTTTACTTACTTTCTGGAAATAATAAGTTTCTGGTGTTTAATAAGTGGGTACTTACTTTCTGGTAAAATTTTAATAAGTAGGTACATATTACTTTCTTTCTGTAAAATTGTTAATAAGTAGGTAGGTACTTACTTTCTGGTAAAATATTAATGAGTAGGTATTTTTTCTTTCTGGAAAATTGTTAATAAATAGGTACCTACTTACTTTCTGGTAAAATGTTAATAAGTAGGTATTGCTTTCTTTCTGGAAAATTGTTAATAAGTAGGTAGTACTTTCTTTCTTGAAAAATGTTGATAAGTACCTACCTAGGTGCCTTGCATATAGAGCATTTTTGTGCAATATCATCAGGGGTCTTTAACAAGGCTTGAAAATAACTTACCGGGATTGACGAGCCTTTCAATCCTCCTCTCGCTCATTGAAGCCAGTTCATGGATACCAATAGCCAGGTAGTCTAAAACCTTGGCTGGATATTCCCCGTGGAAGTTACCCGCTGAGATAATCTCACCGCGATCGGCAAACACAATCTGCAATACAAACAGTTTGCTATAGAAGGTACCATCATATATCGGAACCCTCTTGAAAAGTGTTATAAAGCCATAAAGCCTTATAACCTAACCTGGTTAACCCAGTTTTTTTTTTAATACGCAGATCACAAAAGAAATAAATATTTATTAAAAGTGTAATATCTTTGCTAACTCACTACCACCACATAAATCTGTCTTGGTACATTTTCCTTGCTTCGTTCACATTCATACTCTTCTGTTATTCGGACTCTTGACAAGGCCCGACTCAAGTAATTTATTTGGTTCAGATCGTTGGGATCCCACCCATACGATGTGGGTTCAATCTTCTCATAGCTAAGTCTTCCATCATTGCACAAGCTATTACTAATCTTTCTTTATTAAAAAAATTGTATCTGTTTAGTTACCGGATTATCTGTTCCACTGTTGATTTCAGTGGTGATCACGTGGCTGACAAAGTTGATTGTATCGTGGACTATTCCATGGACTTGTGGACAGCATCGAAGAGTGTAGGCATCCTGAACTCTGTTGCAAAAGCGGTGAGATTCTACAAAATTGATATAAATATATTTGAACACCGGAGATGTGATTTGAAATTCTTATGGTCAAAAGTATTATCATGATTGACTTTTTTCCGTTACATGAAATCTGGGTATCATTTCAACGTTTGTATCGTTTCGAGTTGGAGGCAAACCAAGTGAGAATATAAATTTGGCACCAGGAGGTTTGGGAATGCTTTGAATAAACTATGGCATCAGTCATACATTGACCGCCGAAGAGCGCACTCGAAATAAAGAGAGCCTGCGCAGAAAAGTAAAGTTTTCTAAAGTAAGCCATACGTTTATAGCATAGTTCATTATGGGACTTTTCTGGCGTAGCGACACTAAAAATGAGTGACATGGGTAAATCATTACACATCTGTAAAAGTGTTTAACCAAATGGTGTAACAAAAACCAAAAAAGACTGGTAATTCATAAGCAGATTTTATTTGCACGGACTGAAAAGTAATATTTTGATGTGAGATGCCCGTATACTGTCAGATTCATTTATTGATAAATCACATATATCGGTAGACAGTCAGGCTGCCTCCCGCTCTACGCTCGACTTGGTTTGTTTCCCTTTCTCTGATTGGCTGGTCTATCAATTTGATTGTCTATGGTAAGTACTCTTTCAGATATTAAGGAATATCTATAAAATTCTGACATAATTACTCTCCCCTGCCTCTCCCCAGATCCCCATTACTATTATAAAAATTTCTCCACAAGAGCATTCGTAAAAGGTAAAAGGGCTATAATAATATATATTTGAGTTTTTCTCTCTCTAGTTTTACTCTTTTCTTATTCTCCTTTACCGTTGTGGAAAGAAGATAGGCGATGTTCAGTTAAAACGGTAAGTATCTGAGTCTTACTGCAAAGGGTTGTAGGAATATTAAGAGACACAATCATTCCACGATATACCCCAGTATACGGGTAACCCTTCGGGTCATGTGTTTTTACCTTCTGATACGTAAAGGTTAAAAAAAACTTACGAGCAATCTGTGAGGGATATGTATCAGAATGGAGTAAGGCTCTCAGCCTCTTGGCAACTAATATCTGCCCCTTGTGCGGGCGGATAGCTTGCACATCAGAATCAAATGCTCGGGAAGTTCCTTTCAGCACCTCTAAAGTCATGGCCGCCACCACATCGGCCTGGAAAATATACAATCTGGCTTTACTTAACCTTCCAGCGGGCGCGTTGAGAAATTTTCCTTGAGCGGGCGCTTGTCGTAAATTTTACGTCATCGAGTTTTCTCCATGAATATAAATGTTAGGAAATTTCTTTAAGGTTATGAAAAATGATAATAGGCAGTACTTAAAAAAAAAATTTTTGAATTTCTTTAAAAAAAACGAAGCAACACTCTAAACATGTTAATATTTCAATACAAAATATTTTATCGACCTATTTAGTCAGAATCAATATTCTCATCCTTACAATTGTTACAAACCACCTCAACTAAAGAATGGTTCTTGCATGTAAAGGACTAGCAACGGCAACATTTCATTGATGCTGAAGATCTTTTCTTATCCAGTGCACATAATCGACAATCACCGCATTTTGGAAGGCTTCTATTTTCTTCTTCTGTTATAGGTTCAACTTCCCAACCGTAATTCACTTTGAGAAAAGCACTTCTATCTTGCGGTAAATGTTTGACATTTGATTTGATTTGATTTGACTATAGCATAGCTCAAAGCTCGATGCTTACCACTAAGTGGTAAGAGTGAGGGAAGCGATAAGGCGCGTATGTCGTAAATTTTACAACAGCGCGCCCGCTGGAAGGTTAAACACTTTTATTTCTGATTGGATTCAGAAAAATACAACTATTAATTAGTTATAAGTCAATAAACTCATTTTAATAGCATATTTAAAGTGAATGGTGCATGTTAAAGAAATATATTTAGATTAGAAACGTTAGTAGCTAAGTTAACGTGCGTTGGGTTCCCACCCAGGCGTCGTGGATTCAATTCCTCTGCTAGCCATACCCTCCATCATTGCACAAGCAACATTTTCCACTGACAATGATGCTAGTAGGAAATTTTCAAATATTGTCATGTTATTCGTAACCCGGGAATGTTTATTTTTCTTTAAAAAAATAATAATTACATAATAACAAAAAATTAAATTAAATAGGATAAGAAGTTACAATGGATCCATCAGGGGTAATTGGATCTTGGATCTCTCACTACTTTTATCTAGCAATATATAATATGTAGGTATAAACGAATAATAAATGATGAAAACAATTTCACAAATGTGTACCTGTCTTGCAATGCTGAAAGCTCTCTCAACAGCTTCAGCTCCAAGGCTTGTGATCAGTTGAGTCCCGTTAATGAGAGCTATACCTTCCTTTGCGTGCAGCGTCATCGGCTTCAGGTTATTGGCAGTCAAAACCTAAATAAAACATACTTGTTACATGTAGGATTACGAAAGATTTTTTAAATATTTATGTTGAGGGATCAGTAGGATTTATAGGTCCAGTTAGGAGTTCTACCGAGCTGAACCCTCTGATATGAAAATATCTGGAGTCGATGAATTATTTTCCCATTTGATCTCTGGTGAGTTGACGTGTTGTTCTTGTATTGTTTTGTATTTATTTTGATTATACATATAATGCACTTTCATAATGTGGATCGACTAGATGATCATTTGTAGAAAAGTGTGTGGAAGGGTTTAGTTTTTCCTATGGGGAAGATTTAACCCGGACATAAAGTCGGAAAACTATTAAAAAAAAAAAAAATCAATTAAAATCAATAAAATCAATGGCTGCCGACATTATCATTAAAATATCCAATCTTAAGTGGAACTATTCTGGGCATGTGGCATGACTAACTTGGCGCATTCTCATCTAATTTATTCTAGTATCTATGGTCAATTTATAGAATGAAAGTTGAAGTCCATCCAATTCATGGACCTAAAATGCCCTGAATAGGGCAATTCGAGAACAATTTGAAGCCGAATAAATTTTTTTTAATGACATATCCCATTCCTTGTCTCATCAAATACCCCAAAAAATCATAAGTCGTTATCACTTGAGCTCAGAGCGTATGAGCAATGAGAATACTGTGCTCGCACGGTACAACTCGACCGATACGGCTCCCCCGATACGACTCACAGCTCACAGAGTATGAATGATTGTATGACGTGAACAGCCCCGTAACATGAGATAAATATGATGCTAGGTAGTTAGTAGGTGTAGGTCAAAGATATTAGAAGAACGAGATATGCTATGTTGGCCGCCGGACCGTAGGCGAAGTACTACCTAATTAGGGTACTTTGAACGGTATCGGGGCGTGTACGCACAGAAATCTGTTCAATGTATTAGTGCGGATACCTTAGCGTAAGCGAAGGTGTGCAGTAGTATTGGTGAACAAAACCGGCGACACTGGGCAAAACAATTCCACACAGTATGAACTGCTCATAGCACATCTCGTTCTTCTAATATCTTTGGTGTAGGTACATACGTCCAAGTCCAGATGTCGAACTGTCAGACCTTCGTTCACGTCTCTGAGTATGAAATAACAATTAATACTTGAATAATTTTAATGGTGCTATTTTTCTAAAACATCTCCTGATAAAAAAGGGTAACCGTTCAATTGAGCCGTGGTACAGTTTAACGGGACTCGAACGAATACAGTTCATCAAAAAGAGCTAGCTCAATTGTACGGCTTACTAATGGCCAGGACTGTCCAGGGCTTTTTAGGTCAGTGATCCAACTTTTTTGATCTGTGATTCAACGGGTTTCTGTTCCATAGAAAAGCCTGTTGGTGATGATCTGGCTTGTAAGCCACACAGACCATCAGGGAATAATTAATTCCCTTTGAAAAAATGGGTTGATTACATAATTCACTCTGCAGGAAACGTAAAAAATTATCATCCAGCCACCAAATACAAAAAAACAGAGAACTCACCGAACATATCACTCACATTGAGATTGGCAGCGATTCCTTAATCTCCAAATTCGGCAGCGGACGGCAATCAGCACAATAACACTTGCATTCGCACTATGAAATAATGATCTGTCACGACAAGCTCTCAAGAGAGTAGAATTTAGAAATAAAAATTGAATTAACACATTGTAATTCTAAAAGTACTGTCACTTTCTTGTGACAAAAATATATAAATGTTTTAGTCTTAAATCGACCAAACAGGAATAGTGGTGCCCTCTTTTGTCAAACAATATAATTCAGATGAATCCAGCTGCTTAGTGCACAGATGACTGTATTTCATTATCACTTACCTGAAGAGCAAAATCTATACAAAACTGACCAGAGATGTCTATCCTGTCCACTATTTTTAATTTTAATTTTCAAATTTTAAGTTAAACTAGCTTTTCGCCCATTGCAGGCAACTAATGGGTAAAAATACTTTTGAATGTATGATTTGGCGTTGAATGCGGGTGGAGCGAGAGGTGTGTGCCTACTTTTATATTTATAATGTGATGTAATACGTAAAAATGTGGATTAAATTAACATATATATAAAACCTAACCTAAATGTGATTTTCTATAACAAAAAATTGCTCCTTTAATAACGCCTGCTCGCGTCCCCTTTAGAGTTATATCCCAGTTTTCAAGTAGTTTGTGGGCTTCGCTAGGTTTGTATAGACTGGTTTGTGATTTAATTCTAACACCTATTTTCTGTAACAAAAAATTGCCCCTTTAATAACGCCTGCTCGCGTCCCCTTTAGAGTTATATCCCAGTTTTCAAGTAGTTTGTGGGCTAAGCTAGGTTTGTATAGACTGGTTTGTGATTTGATTCTAATACCTATTTTCCATGATATTTTTTGTAACAAAAAATTGCCCCTTTAATAACGCCTGCTCGCGTCCCCTTTAGAGTTATATCCCAGTTTTCAAGTAGTTTGTGGGCTACGCTAGGTTTGTATAGACTGGTTTGTGATTTGATTCTATTACCTATTTTCCATGTTATTTTCTGTAACAAAAAATTGCCCCTTTAATTACGCCTGCTCGCGTCCCCTTTAGAGTTATATCCCAGTTTTCAGGTAGTTTGTGGGATACGCTAGGTTTGTATAGACTGGTTTGTGATTTAATTCTAATACCTATTTTCTGTAACAAAAAATTGCCCCTTTAATTACGCCTGCTCGCGTCCCCTTTAGAGTTATATCCCAGTTTTCAGGTAGTTTGTGGGCTATGCTAGGTTTGTATAGACTGGTTTGTGATTTAATTCTAATACCTATTTTCTGTAACAAAAAATTGCCCCTTTAATTACGCCTGCTCGCGTCCCCTTTAGAGTTATATCCCAGTTTTCAGGTAGTTTGTGGGCTATGCTAGGTTTGTATAGACTGGTTTGTGATTTGATTCTAATACCTATTTTCCATGTTCTAACCCAACCTAACCTCAAAAAGACGCAAAATTTAAAAACTTTTAAAAATGTAATGTGTATGTTTCCATGTGAATGAAGCAATGAATGTGTGACCACAAATGTATTAAAATATATGTGTGTTTAGAAAGAAATGAATATTTTGAGAAAAAAAAGAGCCAAGGAGCTTACTGATCATTTTTTCACCGAGCCGTTCGGATTCTGTAAGTCGAGACGCGTAATTTGATACCCATATCCTACGTACGGTTTTTGTCATCGACATTCTTCAAAAGTCCCAGCGATTCTTATTTTGGAAAAAGAATTGCTCAATTAACACGCAAAATTTAAAAACTTTTAAAAATGTAATATGTATTTTGGCATATAAATGAAACAATGAGTGTGTGACCACAAACGTATTAATATATATTTATGTTTAGAAAGAAATGGATATTTTGAGAAAAAAAAGTGCCAAGGAGCTTACTGATCATTTTTTCACCGAGCCATTCGGATTCTGTAAGTCGAGACGCGTAATTTGATACCCATATCCTATGTACGGTTTTTGTCACTGACATTCTTCAAAAGTCCACCGAGTTTTTCACCGAGCCGTTCGGGTTGGGAAGGTCAATACGCGTAATTTGATACCCATATCGTATGTACGGTTTTTGTCAGCGACACTCTTGAAAAGTCCCAGGCAGTTTTATTTTGGAAAAAAACATTGCTCTACAAACACGCAAAATGTAAAAACTTTGAAATATGAATGGAAACACACACAGAAATGGCTTTATAAGAATTATCATTATGGAGGAAAAAAGTTGTCATTTCAAACTTAATTTATTTAAAAAAAAACATTTTCATAACGCAATTAGGTACCTACTCGTTAAAAAATAAAGAGATAAAAACTTAAAATATGAATGGCTCCCGGGGCGACGGTACCCATGCCCGCCTCCCAAATTTAATGATTATATTACAAACACTCAAACTGGAAAACTTTTGATTGAAAAATGTTTATTTTACAAAACAATTAACACTGCTTCACCCTATATAACTTCTGCGCTCCTGGTACAAATTATAAATTTGCGAGACGCTATTGATGTAGTTTTTCACTACGGGGCGACGGTACCCGTGCCAAATTATTTTTACCAAACTAAATTTTATTTCGTTCAAAAGCATTATCGATTTTTCAAAAGATAAACTACCAAAGTAAGTACCTGCACAGATTTTATGGTTTTTTTTTAATTTTAAATCCATACGTTATATTACAACACAACGGACCTAACCTAGAAAAGGGCTAAAACATGCTCTCACTACCTGCCTACCCGGGACCTCTACCCGGTACCATCTGTACCTGCACCTACTTTTAAAAAAAATACCGAAAAAATATATACATAACGCAATTAGGTACCTACACGTTAAAAAGTAAAAAGATGAAAACTTTAAATATGAATGGCTCCCAGGCAAACCTTACCCAACTTCTGCGCTCCTGGTACAAATTATAAATTTGCGAGACGCTATTGATGTAGTTTTTCACTACGGGGCGACGGTACCCGTGCCAAATTATTTTTACCAAACTTAATTTTATTTCGTTCAAATTTATCGATTTAAAAAAAATAAACTGCCAAATTAAGTACCTACACAGATTTTATCGTTTCTTTGAATACACATCCCTAAAAAAATAGTACATCACTTCGGTGCTAGTCTATGATTGGCTGATTTCTGATTGACCAAAAGCCCGACTGTTGGCATTTTTTGTTAAAATAGCTAATGTCAAACTTTAGCCGGTTATTGTGGGACATTTTGAACCGAGCGCCATATGTAGGACGGCCGATTAACGTTCCTAAACCTTCGGACGATGATTTTTTTCGAAAATTTTAACCGTAGACTGCGCCTTTTTGATGGAATTCAATCATCAGGTTGACCGTGTAGATTTTATAAAAAAAGCATACCACGTGGTTTTTGCGTGACCACGTGACTATTTTTTTTCCAATGATACCATTATGCAAAGAAAAACATTTCCTCTTAAATTAAAACACTTTCCCTGAAACAGGGGAAATTTCATAAAATTTTGGGTGAAATTAAAAAAAAAAAAACAACTATAACTGATTAAATCAGACCCGACGCTCGATCAAAATCAATCGTCTTTTTAATTTACGTTAGAGTAATGCGAAAAACGAAACATTTTCGAGCGAGAAAGGCGCACGAAAAAAAAATTGAATCATTTCGCGTTCGAAATTGAATAAAAATATAAACGGTGAAGGAGAAAAAGTTTTACAGATCATCCCGATCGATGAAAACGAAACATTGCGAAAATGCACCAAAATTTGGCCGTTTCGAAATCGCGCGTGTGGCAACACTCGTGATTTCTCGTCGGGAAACGTCGATTCCCAATCGGGAAGCTCTGACAATTCAACGGCCGCAAATCGACTTTTTGCCAGAGTGGGGCCGTCCTGGCAACGGGAAAGCGCACTGAGGCGCCTCAGCATGGCGCGCCGCAAGCGCTTCCAGTTTCCGCCGCCAGAAGTTCCTTAAATTTTTGTCGACATCTTGCCACGAACGAATCCGGTCGAGTTACTGCCATTTTCCACTGACTCGTTTTTTCTGTTTTTCCACGCCGAATTGAACCCCGGGTTCTATGCCGACAGAGAGGCATCTCGGTCGCTTATCGCCTGAAGACCGAAACAAATGAAAGGCAACTTTTTCCGAAACGCCGCGCACGCCAAAACGAACCTCCAGTAGTATCGACTTGAGGGGGAGAGCGGTCGCTTTTCGCCTAAATGCCCCCGAAAAAAACAAAGAAACTGAGTATTAATATATGTATAATTTTAAGTCTACTGCTTCTCCACCTGTTCTCACGGATTTCGTAAAAAATTTCGTAGATTCTATGAAATAGATCAGGTGGGATCCCAGCTTAACATACTCCTTGCTCAATTCACATTCATACATCGTTTCACACACACTCTTGTTATTCAGACGATTGAAATGACCGGACTAAAGTATTTGTTTCTGGATCTCCACATTTTTAATAGTTTTTACACACGTACGCCTCAGGGATCTCATTTCTATAACAAGACAATTATTGTTCATAGCTGAATACCGGAAGACTCAGGAAGGACAAGAAGTTTTTAACAAGAGAATAATAATTTTACAAGTAAGGTGAAGGATTTGAATGGCTTGCCTTGGCAGAATCATCCCATCCGGTGGAGGGGCTCCACATGCGTCCCTCTCCCATGATGCCGAGGGCCAGGTGGGACAGGGGGGCCAGGTCCCCACTAGCCCCCACAGAGCCCTGCTCCGGGACCCAGGACAGACAGTTATCTAAAGACAAATTGTCAAATTTAAAATAAAGAAATCTAATATGCCAACCACTGCTTTTATAAACTCCATGTTTACACATTAAGAAGTTTTCAACTTTTGAACTTTTCAAATTTAGAACCATTAAATGTGTTGAGAAAAAATTTAAAACATCTTTCAAATTCAGACAAGCAATAAAGTACCTACCTATAATACATTTTAGCAGACAATTATTTTAATTCTATATTTGAAATTTGCATAATATATGGCGTACTTTTGCAGGCCATTTTTAAAAGTGGAATTTGCAGGTGAAGTTTAGTTACAAACTGTGTGATTTTTCACGGGTACCAACTAGTTGTAAATAAAATCGATAATAATTCAGTCCATGACGCCAACGATGTTTGCAATTATGTTTGGAAAGAACTTCGCTTACGAATGTAAAGATGTATAGATAATTTTAAATAAATATGAGATTGATTAAAATGGCAAATGGGTTTCCGTAGCACAGTGGATTGATGCGTTTCTCCCAGATAGAAGAGATGTTCTAATTTCGAGCCTGGTGTAACCTAATCCTTTTTCTTTTCTATCGCTTTCTATTCATGACACATAAATTAGAAATAAATTACACCCAAGTAATATTTTTTTCATTAATTAACATCACAATTATGCGAGAAACTTAACCTTTACAATGCTGGTCTTTTCAACGCAATCTATCCCATCACGCACCACTTTTGGATACAATGTGTGTTTTCCTGAGAGATCATATATGTGACATCCACGTAGGTACTTGGATAACCGCCGATGGATATTAAGGATAAGTCGTTACATCTATTTTTATTGACTTACGATTGAAAGCATGCACAAGGCACATCAATGTTGGCAGAGATATCCCGCTATATCCTTTGGCCAAGACGTTGATCCTCAGGGCTAGCAGCATCCTGGTTCTCTCCGGAGACAAGGGATTGCCCACTCCTGCTGCATGAGACCTGATCAGATTATACTGGAGCTCTTCCAATTTGTCCATGGGAATGGTTGTGTTGGCAAAGTTGCCAAAGCCAGTTGTGATCCCATATACAACTGCAAAACATTCATTCATTTATTATTTGTTATCAAAATCGTACAGTAATTAGGGTTTTTGTGATTGATATAAAAAACATTTTGTCTGTTAGACCTAAGGGAGTGAGATGAGAGTGTGGAAAGTGCGGAAGTTCATGGGTATTAAGGTCTACTCACCAAACAAGGTTAAATATAAGCAACAAAGCAAGTCTTTCTCTAGGGCGATACTGAGAGTTTCTACCCCGCTTGCGAATTTTTTATTAAATTATTTTTATTCAATTCACTAACAGAGGAATTAGTATTCACTAATAGAAGAGAATATTAATACAGAGAACGGGGCTAAACTCAATAGTTCTTGGTATGTGATAATTAACAGCTACATCAAAACTAAACACAGAAAACCATTTTAAATTATACTGTACCAGCTCTAAGGGTACGTATACATTTGCGAACCAAAACGCGAACACTACCACGAATTACGGGAAAGGAACGAATCAACTGCAAGCGGCGTTTCGTTTCATTTCTTTCCCATAAGTTGAAGTTCAGTTCGGCAGTTCGGCTCGCGGATGTATACGTAGCATTAGAGGTTTGGAGTTGGCAACATGATATCAAATCTGTATACATATGAACACACTTCACTACAAGGGTTTTTAGGTAACAAATTTTTTCCCTACCGAGAAAATACAAGGCCTCTAAGTCTATAAGAGCCAGCTAAAATTTTAAACACCCATATGTGGTCAAAATTGTGAGGCGCAAGAACAGTAACTTTAAATTCATTAAATTTAAATGATTCACCACTTCATGGCAAATAAGAATCTAAAAAATAAAAAAAAAATTAAAACTTCGATTATACATCTACACTGATGATAGATACTGTAACGCTGTCCGAAACGTTGGCTAAACAAGGAAGTAGTGCAATATGGCATAATAGCCCAAAAATAAATCACTGTAATTCTTTTACCCATGAAAATCTCAAATCATAACCAAAAGTATTTTATTTTATTTTTTGGAATAACTGAGGTTTTACTCATTAGTGACACCACAAATTGTAATATTTAATTATTGAAGACAATATTGAGAAATCTCTTTCTGTTATTTTTATTTTATTTCAATAAACCTTCTTCATTTCTTGACTTGATATTATCTTTATTGTTTTTGTACCCTATTTTTGTCATAGCTGTAATTTTTTAATTATCCTGTATTGTAACATTTCTCCTTGTATTGAATTTGTGTAATATGTAATGTGTTGTAATTGGAAAGTTAGGTTGGTCCGTTAGTGAATAAATATGAATAGTGAAGTGTTTTTCATAATTCATTGTACAAAAGAAGTATGTACCTATATGCGACATTTTCGAGATCAAAAGTTTGTATGTAGGTATTTAGATTTGTACAATTCCATTTTTATTTTATCAACATGGCGACATGAAGTAAGTAAAAAAAATCACATGGGAAAGTAAACATTCTAGAAACATAGTCTAATCTAAAACCAAATACTTCTATAATTTAAAGTAAGCCAGTGTAATGTAATAAGTAGAGACCGGATTATATGCAACAAAAATAGCCCAAAATATGCATGCAAATATGCAATAAAAATAGCTAAAATATGCACGAAAATCCATAAAAAGGGTCAAAATATGCAACATGAAATAATACATGAAGTCGTATTTTTACATATTTTTTTTATTTTAGTAAGCTATTAGTTCTCAAGGATAACAATTATATTTTCGAAAATATCAATTATAAAATGTATTTAACAATAAAATTTAGAATTTACCTTTAAAAACGTATATGACTAAGTACTGTTCTAAATGTTCTGTAGACAAATTGTGTCTACGATCGCTTAATATATTTTTGTAAGCGGAAAAGGAACGTTCTACGTCTACTGATGTGGCTGGACAGAATTTAAATTTGGGTGCGATTTTTGAACTTATTGTTCCGGGCAAAATTTCACCTGCCCCGTTGATGAAGTTATCAATTTGGCACAAAGGTTCAAACCCTGGGTTATTATTCAGTATGTTTTCAAATTTTTCTTTGAGTTTACTCGGGAATAGCTTTGGCAACGAGGAATTCATAAGGCGAATTTCCTTCATAACCTGAATAGATGCATTCAACGCCAATCCATGAGTTTCAAGCGTTTTTATACTTGCAGGTATGTAGGTGAAATGAGTGGTAATCATAGCTAGGTTTGTTTTAATACTTGCGTCGTCAAACGATTCTTTGCACTGGAAAACTGCCAAAGCCTCTGCACTATCGAAGTCATTGATAACACCCTTGATGGCTTCAAAATGTTCATGGTAAAACATTGCAGCTTCGATCCATGTACCCCAACGTGTTATTACTGGCTCAGGAGGTAAAGGGATATTTGGCAGTTTTTCTTTGTAGGCCTTTATACGAGCAGGCGCCTTAAGAAACACTTTCTTTGCTGATGAAATCAGGTTATTTACATTCGCAAACGTCGATCTCACTTCTTCGGCGAGTCCGTGAATTCCGTGAGCAAAACACGTCACATGAATCAAATTGGGATAAAATACTTGGAGGGCTTTGCCTGCTTTGATCATATAGGGGGCAGCATCTGAGAGCAACACATACACATTTTCATCCGCAGAAGATTCAGGAAATATTTTTTTATACCCTCATTCACAAATCTGGCGATCGTAGAATGATTTGCCTTTTCAAGTTCTCTGCAGGCCACCAAATAGGAAGGTGAAGGTTCAAGTTTTAATGCACCAACAATCAAATTTGCAATGTAACGGCCGCAAGTGTCGGTGGTTTCGTCAGCTGAAATCCATATGATGTTATCCTTGAGTTCATTGCGTATTTCTTCCAGCACATGTAGATAAATTGATGGTATGTAATTTTTACGTAAAGTAGATTCATCCAGTATATTTTGATTTATGCAATATTTTCTGAGAAAATCCTTCAAGGCAGGATTTGTCAGTTTGTATAGAGGGATATTGCTTGCAAGAAATGCTTCACATAGATCCATGCTAAAGTGATTTTGTTGTTTACCTTTGGAGGTTACTTCACTGTTACTGCTACTTGCCACTGTAAAAACTTGTTGTTGTGGGCCCTTCTTCTGCACTCCTGCGATATGAACACTGGTTTTGACATGCTGGTCTATTTGGAACTTTTTTATGCTAGAAATGTTTTTCTCGCAAACTTGGCAGTATAAAACTTTTCCGTCGTATGTAAATATTCCAGGATATTCAGCTATCCACGTATGGGCACTTTTTTTATCAGGGGGCATGGTTCACTTTCACAATGTACAACTTCGTGCAAACTAGAACAGCGCGTGCGACCAGTCAAAAACAAAATTCGCAATTCACTGAATTACCATAAAAATATACCAAATCACCCCTCATACGAATGAATGAATTGTTTTCGGCAATTAGCCGAATTAAGCCGAGTAGGCGCGAGCGCAGGCGAAGATGAGAGAGGTTCCCCCCGCTCCGGCCGCCGGCCGTAGCGATCAGTAAGATCAGTTATCAGTTCTTCGCTCAGCTTCGCTGGCCGCGCGCCTTGCTATCTGACGTCTATAGTGTCGCTATGTGAGGCATCTGAACGATATCAAGCGTAAATATGCAAGATCTCAAATTATTTGCTAAAATGCAACTACCGCTGAAAAGGGTCTAAATATGCATTTGCATATGCAAATATGCAAATGCATATAATCCGGTCTCTAGTAATAAGTAATATGAAATAAAACATACTGTGTGTCATTGTTATGTGTAAATACAAATTGTCTCTTCAATTTGTTACATGATTTGCTGTACTTCACCTTAATAACTGACATTAGTTGGACGACCAAAACTTCTTACCTTTATTTTCTTTCAATATCTTTTCTATCAAGTTTCTAGCTTTGATGACATTTTGTTCCGATTCCTTCGTCAACTTTATTTTGTATCTCCCTCGTCCCAGCTGACGCAAGTCATCTGTTGTCAAACTTGTCCCATCCAGAAACAGCACCTTTTTTTTCATATTAAAATAATTATTATTACTGTTAATAATGATAAGCTGCCAAGAAATTGCCCAAAAAATCAGAAAAAGACCTGTGAAAGGGAAAGAGACTGAGAATCTTAAGTAAATCGTTTCCAAAGTTTTATTTCAGAATTATATTTAATTAACATAGGTACCTCATTAGCTGGTTGAAAATCTTCAGGACTTCATAGCATTACAATGTATGTTAAGGAATATTCTAGTAAAATGGTAATACAAACATACATACAATGTCAACCATATCTACGTGGCTGTTGTATATGTGATACATCAGCATCTTTGCTCTTAGGCGGATGTTGCATATATGTGATCCATAAGGTTTCACTTTAAGCCCGTCATCCCACGGGTTGGTAAGCAATCGACGTAAACCGAGTGCTGCGCAGGGACCCAGAAAATTAAGCTCACTGTGGTGAATTTCAGTGTAAAAATTTTTGTACGCGCAGTCTACAGCATTTGGTGTATGTCGATTGCTTATGGGACGATCGGCTAACATTGAGTCAAAGCATGCCGCGTGATGGGATAGATTGCATTGAAAAGGCCAGGGTCGAAAAGAATATTACGTTGGAAGCAGTGGCGGCCGGTTGTCAAAATATGTAGGGTTCACCGGAGTACAACATTAAGTTAGAAAATAAATTAAATAAAGGTACATACCTATTTATAAAGAAGTTCTATTATCCGCACTTTTTGTTTAGCGAAGACCTCTATGACTCTCGTGTTGAAATCAGGCATAGGCATAGAAGAACGTTTTAGTTTAACTTTCTACTGAACAAACCGTTCCTTCTCATGTGGTGGTAATGCTCCGGACGCCATCCTCGATATGGTAATATTTGCAAAGAATAGTATGTACCCAAGCTTTCGACTGTTCCACAGAATATGCGAACAAAGCAGTCAAATTTTGGATCGCAATCGAAAACGAACTGCTACAAACATAGGCACGTTCTACACCTTGGTTCCTTTGCATATCTGTGGATTGCTCCAATTGCGCCTACACAGGATTGGCCCTGACCCTTTTGACCACAACCTGACTGATGTACGTGCTAAACCATAATTTAACTTTTACATTATAAAAGGATACACAGGTTCCAGGACATGCTTCAATTCATCAGGAATCATTTTGGACCTCGTTTCTTTATCTGAAGTCAGAACTGAAATATTTCGAAAAAACAAATTAACTACAAATTACTAAGTTTATAGCATATAAGATATGCTTTAATCTGTATCTATAAACATTGTTCATTTGGTTTAAAAAATTTCAAGTATTTACAGACCTATATTTACAAATTCATTGTCATCCAAAACATGCTTGATAAGATCATCAGAATCAAGGATGACTCCTCCTCTGGTTTTGCGGACCTCTTCAACAGTCAGATTGGTGAACCCATTGGAGCTGTCTTTGCTGTCCTTACTGCCAGCACCGCTTGGTTTTAAACCTACGTGAAGCTTTTGGTATCTTTTGATTGCTTCTGCTCCCAACCAGCGAATTGTGTTTTTATCTTGAAAAACAAATAATTTACTCAAGACCATACTTTTTAGATAATTTTTTTAAGCAATAATAAAATTCACTGCCCTAATGTACAATGTCAGATGTGCAAATTGGTAGCTTTCTATAAGAACTGTTTAAAGTTTGGTAAAGTATTAAAAGTGTTGTGTCTACATTTTTTTATGTTTTTGAGAGCAACCTCTATTTATTTATTTATAAAAATATATTACGGCAACATTAAACGGTCTGATGCAAAGCTAGCAATTTTACACATTCGATATTGTTCGTTGGGAACAATGACATTATAAAAATACAAATCGCATTTTATTCATACAAATTAAACAAAAAATGTAGCCCCGCTTATGGAAAGGACAACCATTAAAAAAATGTGTATACAAATGAAATAGCTAAATGAACACCCCAATAAAGAATGTCCACTGGACCTAGTTCAGTGAAACTACGCATTAATTATATTCATACTAAACTAAACCTGCAGACAAGCAGCCATGTGGGACTATCTATGTATACACTGTCTAAAAAAAAAAAGTGTAATTTTCAGTCAATAAAGGTCAGCTTAGTAAAAAAAAAAAAAAAGCACGTCTTGTGAAAAGGACAGCATATGAATGAAATAGCTAGGTGAACGGCCTGCTAAAGTAATCATTTGTTGTACTGCTCTCCTACGATGAACTGCTCCTATACGCACTTTGAAACGAATTAATTTTGGGTATTGACACCTTTAATGTAAAACTTGTCAATATTTAAGAGTGCATTCATAATGTATTTATACACCTAGTATAGCAAAGATTATATAGGAGCATCTTTCAATTTTAGTTATCTACAATTTAAAAGTTGTTGCTTTTTTCTCTGTTTCATGCACTAACTAACTATGTGTATAAACCCATCAGTGTATTGATAAATAAACAAATAAAAATAAATATTTCTGTCTTTTCGTCCCATCTCAATCACAAATCTCAAATCCTTGTAACTAAAGCACGTCTCTTTCAAATTAGTAACGAAAATTTCTAATTCTCTCTTTCATAAATAATCAAAACCAATATTTCCTCTGAAATCATTAGATTTGTAAGTAGGTACCTAAATACCTACCTTCTTAATTATAAGCCATATATTTTATGTTAAAAAAAAATCAAACAAGCAATTATACAATTTATCCAAAGAAACGTCACTATCCCAATGTCAATTGTTTTTTCAAACTTTTTTCAGGCAGGTAGGTATCACAGTATTTAAAAACTTCGAATAAGAAAGTCCAAGTAAACAAAACGAAAAAAGAATCTTTACTTAATCATTAAAACGGCCACCATCTTGAAACGTTACCTACAAACTAATTTACATACAGACTAAATGCAAAACAGTTGACTTAAAACAGTACTTTAGTAAAGTCAATAAACAATGCAGTTATTTGAACATGAACTTTTGTTGTGTACACAGCTCGAATTTGAGTCCCGATAAAAGTATCTCTAGTTAACATGCAACTCAGATTCAATTCCTACGATTGGATTTTACTGATTTGTTGAAATTAGGGACTATTTTCTTAGTTACAAGCGGTTGAGAGATTGAGCTTCCATTAACTAGGTACATAATTGAAGTTTAATTCCTACTATGTGGGTTGTAGAAAAAAATCCCGCATTCCTAGGGTTAATTGTTAATTGATATCAATACGCATTGGCATTATAATATTATCAGCATAATTTCCTGTGTGAACTTTTCAAAATTGGAACTGATGGATGCGTTAAGAAAAATGTTAAAAGAATCTCTTCAAATCCAGTCATGGCTATCCATAATTAGATCTCATCGCTCTAGGCCTTGAGCGACGGCTGCTTAAATTTAAGTTACGGTTTTTTTTTCAAATTTATTTGAAATTCGAAATTTTTATACAACCTACAAATTTAGGAAAAACAATGAAATAAATGTGAATTCATCGGCATTAAACCACGGTAAGCAGTTTTATGTTTCCATATTGATATTTAGAGGTATGATTTTTTGAGGAGCGCTACCGAATCCAAAACCTTAAGCCCGAAAATCTCCATCGCTCGAGGCATTCATTTTGTAAATACACCATTGCTGGAATGGTTAAGTACCTACCTATAATATCTTTTATTTGGATTAGGCAGCCCGCAGAAGAGAGACTTTAGTTGCGGCGACAGTTGTCGGCATAAAAATTCTTCACACGAACTATGTGACGCTAGAGAGATTTTTTTGGTTTTTGTATGAATTTTGGAATGGTTTTCAACTGTCGTCGCAGCTAAAGTCTCTACAGGCCATTTTTAAAAGTAAAACTATGCAAGTTAATTTACATCCAGAATATGTATCAAGAAATAATTTCCCATTAACAAATAAAAATAATTTTTTCCTATTAAATTGACACACATTGATTACTGTTTTTATTACGTATATAAAATATGTTTTGCCAAACGCAGTGTACCCACCATCAGTACTTGGCACCTGAAGCCACTCGCCCAGAACTCGGCAAGAGATTTTCATTATTTCAATGTCCCGATGAAGACTCAATCAATCAGCAAATCTTGTTTGAAACTCAACTAACAATGGTGCCGAGGTTACCTTTATAGAATAATAATCTTTGATAAAATTATAACAAAAGATGCTCAGGGGTTATTTTGTCAAGAAATTAGATTTATAATATTTGTGTAATGAATCTCTTATCAAATGCAAATAACTTTTTTGACCTTGCTGTTTTAGTCAGTACGGGGGTAAACACGTGGTGAAGATATAAAATTTAAGCAAAAATATATATTTCAAGGACATTCACAAGTATATCATTAGAACGCGCAATAAAATAAGGCTACCAAAAAAGGACAAAGCCAATACACAAAACAGTCTATTATACGAAGGAATGCAGTATTATAATGCGCTACTGGAAACTATAAAGTAATATAATATAATAAAATGTAACTACCTAAAATTATCTTTTCGTTACAAGCATAACTTTTTCTAAATAATAAAATTTTAATATCAAAAGTGAAAAATATTGTCAAAAAGCTAACCACATTTTTAATAATTTTTTACTCCAATCGTAGTAAAATTGAGAGAACTCGATATTTTGAAAACACATTTGTTTTGTTTGGGGAATTTGTAAGAAAAATGTAACTTCACTGTCATCTAGTTCATATAATAAAAAATATTTTTTAAAGTTTAACCGATTGTTACGATAGCGACGCGAAATATGAATTATTAATTTTAGCCATTTTTAGGATTTTATTAATGGCATCCAGTATAAATATTTGAGGCAAACTCGAAAGAATTATTATTTCTTTCTCTAACATCAAAAAAATTACGTATTTCTGCATAAAAGAAAAAAAATAAAAATACTTTTATAAAATATGGACACCCGGTCATATATGACCCTAAAACGCTGAAGGGGTTAATATTAAATCTGGAAGGGATAAAGCCATTTATCATATCGTCGCTGTTAAATCAAACCGGCATATATGCAAAAATGGAGATTTTGAGTTATTGGTGTCAAAAAATTTCTTTTTTTCCCTTCTATTTTTATGTCGAACCGGCATGTCGTATAGTTGAATAAAAATCTGTCAGATGGCGTTGGGCCGGTATGCATTTACGCGTGAATCGCCATTTTTTTTAGCAGAAGACAGACCTATTCCGCAATACGCCAGTTGCTTCAAAACTTTCAAGGGGGAAATGCGTCCATCGTGTAAGTAAAACTGGATTATCTCACAATAGTACATTTTTATTACTACCAAATATGACTTATTGTATGACTTATTGGCAGATAATCCGGTTTGCACTTAACAAAAGCGTTTATAGCAGCCTCAACTAAAACAAACCGGCATATATACCAAAATGTCTGACCCGGGTAAAATTTCTCCCGGTTAAAAAAATAAATTATAATAGGCAAATTTAAAAAAAAACTTTAGCAAACTGAAAGATGCGAAACTGCGGTGAGGAAAACGAGTCTAAAACCCGTGGAAGAGTGAACCAACGAAGCATGAAGCCTCCTTGCCACAACTGTAAACGCAAGTGTTCCTAGTCATTACTACAGATCTCAAAGTTCTCGGGAGTATATCGATGGTGGAAAATCTATCGCCGATCACAGAGATTATCTAATATAACAGAAAGAAAGGAGTCAAACCTTGCAGGAATCAGCTACTACCAGTACAGAGGTTTTTTCAAGTCATACAAACTTTCACACTGAAGAAAGATCAGTGTGATGTTTGTCTCATTTACGACGGCAACTTTTACTTCAAAACCTCCTACGGATCACATGCCTGGGAGGAGGCGAAGAAAAGGAATAAACGGGGCAATGGGAGCGTGAATCCTGTTCTGATGCACGCTTATTCCAAGAGACTATTGATGAGAAGAAGAAAAATGGTATCCTAAAGTTAGTTACCGCCGGGATAATACCGTCAATTCAGATTTCCATAAACGATTGGGAAACTTTGAAGTTACCAGCAAAGGAAAGAGCAGTATTATGTTAATTGTTTATAAAAAAAATTGTGAAGCAATAAATTATTTTTTCATTGACAACATTGTCTTTTTTTATACCTTAAACAGGTTCCAAAAGAAGAAGCCACTGTGACACAAATGCAAATATTACACTGATTTTAAAGCCATACTGGCATATCTGCATTTTACTCTTAATTTAAGCAATTTTCGATTTATTTGCAACTACTACTTCAATAAGCAGTATTCGTCTAAATTTTATTCATTCATAAGGTGGCATTGAGGTGAACCAAACGGACGTAAAAAGGAAAATATCATATGCGAAATCTTTAAAGCGCTCTGGTGAAAAACAAGCATTTTGCAGATATGCCGGTTTGATTTCACAGCGACGATATTATTAACATAGCTATTTATCCTTTCCAGGGTTGATTTGTTTTTTATCCTAAATTTGTAGCAACCTCCCTCCCAAACTAATTTAAATTTTATCAAACTTAGCAGTTCTTGTGTTGTAGATTGAATCGTACAAAAATAAAACTGTAAATCATCACAAAGTTGACAAAAACAAGATAAATAAACCTTATCACCAGTGTCATATTATAAAGCTTGCGTAGTTTAGCTGACAAAATAATGTAAGTTAAGGATAAACATTATGATTTTTTTATTAATTAGAGCAGTACCTATGTAAGCTATTTGTAGTACTTATGTAGTAAAATCTACTTTGTTATAAAATGATCATATAATAAAATAATATCCCATATATTTAAAAGTGTTACAGGTTATTTTTAAGCTCACATATTTTATGGCAGGAATTATTATTATTTTTTCCTTGATTCGATTATTAACCTTTCCTTTACTGTTCTAAAAAAATCCACGCGTTCCGGTGCTGTGTAGTCAATACACATCTCTAAATAAGCGAATTAATATCGGAAAAATATGAATATTCATAGGTTATCGCTTGTCTTTATAATATTTTATATCAAAAGTGATAATAATTGTAATTTAATTGCTGAAAACATGAAAAAACCATCAGAAAATTCTAAAAACGCGTGCAAGGGGTCCACTTCTGACGACGGTCCGCGACTAACTAACGGCCGGCTGGCACAACAGGCGCTGGACTGCACACACAGCTGTGTGGTCGTAGGTATCGATGGTCTAAATCAAAATACAATTGCGGACGTGTGGATTTCTCATATTCCCACATAGCGAACTAAAGCGGGACATCAATAGCGTGTCATTTCCTCGCACACTTTTCGCGTAGCAGTGTCTCACGGTTGATTGTATTGGTGTATTTGTTCCCGATTTTTAACAAAAATCTCTGATTTTAATGACTACGTAAAATATTATTTTTTAATTCAGTGCATAAATGTATAATGGAGGAATACCTAAAATCTGAACCCAGAATTTATTATATTTATAGATTTATTAAAGTTATTAGAAGCAATGTGTAGTAAATACACACCACAGATGAGGAAAGGTTAAAAATATGTGAACAGAAAGAGTGTCATAAATTATTAATATTAATTAATTTAATTTTTAATATAGATAAACCCAGCAGTATTCAAAACCGAGCAGTATTAAATGGAAGTATTCGATCGGTCAGGGACCGAGTTGGCATCGCGTCTGGTTAATTGTGAGTTCAATTCCTGGGCTGGCAAAGTCCTCCATCATTACATAAGCAACATTTTCTACTTAGAGTGATGATAGTAGATTTTATAATATTGTCAGGTTTTTTTGTAACCCAGGAATGTTTTATCTTTCTTTAACCCTTCCCTTATACAGTGCCAGAAAATCCCTCGAGCTCCATTGCTCTGTACTCAGTACACACAGTCAGTGGCGGCACTTCTACAGGGATCTTTTGGTCAATGACTTAGATAGATTAAAATAATCTGCAATAGTATTAAAATTTAAAAAAAGGATTTAACAAACTACTCCATTATTAATTTAGTTTTAATGTTCGTGTATATTCGTACGGTAATAACGGGTTCCAGTGCCATCTAGCGTCCAAATGAGAAGCTACTGTATGTACCCACCGTGGGTCACTTCAAGTTTTGTCCCCAAACTATCTTCTTTCTTTCTCGTTGCTATACATACAAAGGAGGTAAACACTATCATGTCTGACGTATGCTTTAGTATCATACAAAATTTATTTTAAAGGGATTTTCGGACATGACCGCGGTGAGATAGATATATCTACGACCTAAGATTATTAAGGTATTAGAGGAAATAATTAATGAATGTGAAAAAATTTCAGTTGAAAGATTTTGTGTGATAAATCATTGCCATCTTGAACTTGAAAATTAGTTTGCGAAATTATGTTAATTATTGTTGACGTAATTTGCAGGGAATAATTTAAAATATCAAATTCTGTGGATATCATATCGAAAGAAATCGCAAACAATTTATTGAATCGTAACAAACATGTTCAAATAAAGTGACAATTAGTTTATGTTACAAGAGAGAATAATAAATAGGTTAAAAACAAAAGTTATCATTTTTATCAATGCATTTGCAGGTGCAATAAAATGAATGTATAGGTACCTTTGCTTTCATTGTTTATTTATTTTTTTTATTCTTTATATTGGCTTTCACCCATTAAGAGTGATCTTGGCCATACATTACAACATTTTTCTTATTAATAAATACAACAAATTACAGGATAAAATTGATTACACAACATGACATAACATAACGTAACATAAATAAACCAAACATAAACATAACATAACATAACATAACATAACATAACATACTTAACATAAACGGTACAGAGCTGGTAACAGTAGATTATCACAAAATTATAAAAATAGTAACCTGTGTACAATATAAGTGGGCGCTTTTCGTTATTTAACCAAAGATTTTTCTAAAATTAGTAGCGTTTTTTTTTAAACAGAATTATGAAATTGGCAATCTTATAAATAAACACAGCATATGGGAGTAAACAAATGTGATTATAAAACATAAAGATAAACATAACACAAACATACCATGAACATAACCATAACATAATATGAACATAACATATAATAAACATAACATGGGTGTAACATAAACATAACTTAACAAAAACAATACAGAGCTGGTAATAATGGGTAATTACAAAATTATAAAACTAGGAACCTGTGCACAATAGTAGTGGGCATTTTTTGTTATTTAAAATTTAAAAGAACAGATTTTTCCAAAATTAGAAGCATTATTTTTTTTTTAAACAGTACTATGAAATGAATATAAACAAATACAATAAAAGAATCAAGAAAAATATACAAATGCATAAAGAATAGTGTTTTAACTCAGTCAAAATATGCAGAGTTGGGATTAGTAAAAATAGATGAAAATAAAGATGAAAATAGGAACCTGAACAGATGAATACAAATGAAAGTGAAAGAAATTTGGTTTATATTTATTATTATGGTCAGATATTAAGGCCATTTTTATAAATAAATTTTGCCAACAAATAGTAAATTTCAGTAGTGTTTAGACTAAGAAGGCAGGGTATACTGGTAGGCAATTTAATGTCAAGTTTTACCAATTCATGCATGAAGTTTGGAAATTGGTCATTGATAGGACACTCAAAAAAATTATGGTCCAGAGTATCCTCTGACCCACAATCACAGTACGGCGAACTGACTATGTGGAACCTGGCAAGATGGCTAAGACAACAAGTGTGTCCCAGCCGCATTCGGGTTAAGGAAGAAATGTATTTTTTAGGCATGGTAGTGTATTTATGAAACCAGGGCTTAACAGGAATAGAAGGTTGAATTAATGAGTACTGGTGACCTTTTATCAGAGAAGATTTTTTCCATTCAGAAGACCATTGGAGTTGGTACTTAGTTTTTAGAATAGGGAAATGGTCTCTAACCGGAATAGGGATATCACTTAACGGACCATGGGCAGTGGCTTCCTTAGCAATATAATCAGCCATCTCATTCCCAGTAATACCGAGGTGTCCCGGTATCCAGGCTAGGACCACTGATGCATGAACCAGTGACATGGAATGCAGTAGGTTCCTGATCGAGCAGATTAGAGAGTCGCTACTGGAATTGAGTGGGGATGCGCTTATTTTTTGTAGTGAGCTAAGCGAGTCTGAAAGGATGAGTGCGTTTTTAATATTTAATGATTTGACGAGTTGAAGAGCTTCTATTATAGCTATACATTCAGCAGAGAAAATGGAGCATTCTTTGGGAAGTTTGTGTGGGAAACACAATTTTCTGTGAGGAACATAGACACTGGCCCCGCAATGGGAGTCCTGACTGAGTTTGGAGCCATCTGTGAAAAATTTTATGTAATTTGGCCAGTTGTTTTCAATAATTGTGTTAAATTCTGCATTTTTTAATTGAGTTGAGTTTTTAATGTTTTTTTGACTTATTCCGATAAATTGATGGACCTTCGGATAGAAAGTAAGGCTTTCATAGGGGTATGAGTATAAGGGAAGAGAATCATTGAGATAGGTGTTTGTAGATAAATCCAGGAAGGAGTTGTAGCAATCATAAAAAAGTGGAGGGGTATGATTTTTCCAAAAGTGATTTGAATTAACCTCATACTTTAACGATTGAAGTATAGGAATCAAGGGATGGGATGTTATTGATCATATTTTGTAAACATATTTTTCTGCCAGGCATCGCCTTCTTATATGTAAGGGAGGTTCGCAACATTCCACTTGCATTGCGTTGATTGGAGAAGATTTCATGGCTCCTAAGACAAGGCGAAGTGATTTTGACTGGATATTATCTAATTTATGAGAATTTGACGTGGACATTGGATCAAACAGACAAGATCCGTAATCGAGATGGCTTCGGATGAGGGCATTGTATAGAAGTTTTAAAGAAGATGGGTGGGATCCCCACCACACTCCGGCTAGAAATCTAAGGGGATTGATGTTGCTTTCACATTTTGTAACAACGTGATTTATATGAGAGTTCCAAGTAAGCTTGGAGTCCAAAACCATTCCAAGGAACTTAACTTCCTTCGAGATAGGGATCACTTCATCGCCAAATATTACCTGAATATCCGGAAGCTTTCGTCGACGAGTGAAGATGACAACTTTGCTTTTGGCAGGGGAAAGTTCAAGACCATTAATATTTAACCACGCCAAGAGTTTTCTAAGAGCGTTGTTAATTGCTGATGCTGCGATGAAAAGATTGGCGGATATTTTGTAAAACGTTAAGTCGTCAGCATATTGGAGTATGTTGCACATGAAATTAATAGATTTTTCCAGATCGTATGTGTAAATATTATACAGTATCGGGCTTAAGACAGACCCTTGCGAGAGTCCTTTGAATATTTGTCTTATGTGGGGAGAGGATTCGGATCCATCTACAAAAACAGTTCTCTCGGAAAGCAAATTGATAATGAATTGAACCAATTTAGGAGGAATACCAATCGCCAGTAACTTTTCTTTAAGAATGGGTATATTTACATTGTCGTATGCTCCACAGATGTCTAAAAATACTGCAATACAATATTCGTTTTTAGATAACGCTAATTTGACATCTGTAACAAGAGAGGAAAGGTTGTCAAGGGTACTTTTACCCTTTCTAAATCCAAACTGGGAAGGGGGAAGAATATGATTTTTCTCTACAAACCAGTCTAATCTATTCTTAATCATTCTTTCAGCTACTTTGCAAAGTGTTGAAGAGAGAGCAATCGGTCTGTAACTTGAGCCTAGACTTGGATCTTTGGTACTTTTGCAAATGGGAATGATTTTTTGAATTTTCCAGTCCGGGGGAATAATACCAGAGTCCAGGAAGATATTGATGAGAGAGAGAAAGTAGGAAAGGGAATCGTCATCAGTGTGGCGGATGAATATGTGCAAGATTTCGTCATTGCCCGGAGCTGAGTCTTTTAGGTCTTCCGTGGCTCTTTTTAACTCGTCTATGGAAAATGGAGCATCTAACCAAGATGAAAAATTTGGGGAGTAAGATAAAACAGGCACTTCGTCAAGATTAGGTACATTAGGGGGAGCAATTTTGTTAAGAAAGTCAGAAATCCAAATACATATCAGAATTGTGAGATGACTTCGGCAGGGAAAAGGAAGACCTAAACCTGCGAATCATGGACCAAACCTCCCCCGCCGGAGTAGCAGGGGATATATTAGTGCAGAAATTACGCCAGCTGTTTTTTTTTTTAAACGAAATGTACGTTTAGCAACAGCTTGGGCATTCTTGGCTTTCAAGAAATTTTCCATTGTCATCTGTTGGCAGTATGTCTTATTGGCCGCTTTCCTCTCCTTCAGCACTCGAAGGCATTCTTCATCCCACCAGGGAGGAGGGTGAGCCTTCGTGCCTACAAGGGATGATTTGGGAATAGACTTGACTGCAGATTTTAGAATGGAATCAGACCAAGATTTGTAAGAAGAGGTGCAGTTATCTGAAGAAGGGGTAGGTAGGGAAAGGGTGTGACCGTGGACAGATTCTCTAAAATGGCACCAGTCGGCTTTTTTTGTGATAAATTTTGGCTTTCTTTTAAAGAGGTTAGTATTTAACCCTTGAGCCAGATTTATAATGATTGGATAGTGGTCACTGCCGCAGGGGTCTGATGAAGTTCTCCAGGAAATTATTGGATATATACTTGGGGAACAAAGAGTTATATCCACCGCACTAGGGCTCTGCCCAGGCAGACTTAACCTTGTTGGAGATCCGTCATTTAGAAGGCACATGTTCAAGGAGTCCATAAGGTCAATTATTTTGATTCCTGAGGGATCCGTTGATGAAGAACCCCAGAGAGGGGAGTGGGCATTGAAGTCACCCAGAATGACCAGGGGAGAAGATATTTTTCTAAACATGTGGATCCATAATGAAATGTCAAATGGGGTAGAAGGGGGAATGTAGAGGGATACAAACGTAATATTAGAGACAGTAGCTGCCACTAACTGGAAGGATGAATCTGGGGGTTTAATGGAAATAGGGGAGAAGGACAGGGAGTTTCTGATTAGAAGGGCTGCACCACCCTTCCCATCAATGCGGTCGTCCCGCAGACATTGGTAGCCACTCACCTTGAAGAGCTGAGATGGTTTAAACCAAGTCTCAGAGATGGCAGCAATAGAAATTGTGTGTAATTGTAGAAGGCGGATGAGGTCAGCCTTATTGGAGAAGGCGCTTCTACTATTCCACTGAAGAATCCCTGCTGTCAGGGCAGCCATTGGAAATAAGAGAATTTAAGGAGGAGAGTATAAAGGCAGCGTTGGACAGTAGGGAATTATTGTTATTAATTATAGAGATAAGTAACATGATGAGAGTTTGAATAATATTAGAATTGTCATTAGAAATGATGTTGTTTGAGGAATTGGGATTTGAATCAGGGATAAAGGAATTGCAGTTCAAAGAATTGGTGTTAGGAAAGACGGTATTTTGTGGAAATGGGGAGCTGATGTTACCATTTGGGAACAAGAGCTGGGAGTTATGGCCAAGATGATCATATCCGGGGGATTTAAGAGGACGAGAAGCAGATTTTGTCATTACAGTCTTCCTGTATGACGAGTTTGGAGAAGTAATGTTTTGAGATAACTGGGGTTGAGAGGCGACTTCAGCAAAAGATTTTTTAGAGGGAGCTATTATTTTAGAAGCGTGGAAGTATGATACGCTATTGGAAGCCATATAACTTTTAATGTTTTTTTGGCGTGAAAGTTCGGGGCAGGATGGATTTATGGCTGTATGAGAGCCTGAGCAGTTGATGCAGGTAGGGGGGATTGGAAGGGGAGGGGCATTGCTCTGCTAAATGACTTTCTGCACATTTAAAGCATCGAGGAGAAGAACGGCATGATTGCTTGGAATAGCCGAACCGACAACAGTTGTCGGTGATAAATTTTAACATTTAATCTTAACAGTTAAAACATTGAATTGTCGGGTATGAATAAATTTCCACTGGGAGAGAGTTGTGGAAAAGGTATACATGAGAGGGAAGAGATTGGCCTTCAAATGTAAGAAGTACAGTTTGGGAGGGTTTCCAAACTATAGAATCGGAAGTCTTATCTTTATAATTCAGCCGCCTAGTCTTTAAAACTTTCCCCGAGGATGCTGGGATAATAAGTTCCGTGATAAGTTCTTCCTCGGATAGGTCTTTAGGGATACCTCTCACTAGACCCATGCGGGAGACATTAAATGAAGGGATGTAAGCCTTGTATTTTTTGGCAGAGAGGTAGTCAATGGAATTTATAAATTTATTGGCATTAAGTGCAGTTGTGAACTCTACACAAATGCGGAATCTTCCTTCCGATCTGATACCACCTGGGGAAATGCCAAGTGATTTTTTTCCTACAAATTTACCGAAATCAAGGGGATGCAATGAGTGGCCTTGTGTGTTGTTTTGCACATACACGATGAAGGGGGCTTTTGCTGAAGTGTACAGTGAAGCGAGTGGAGGAGCGACAGTTTCTACAGGAACTGTAACCTGAGAAGATTCCTTTTTCGGAAGGACGCTAACTTTTCGTTTTTTGGGAGTAGAGGAATCAGTCATTATTTCAACCTCGCTAGCAATGTCATTATCAAAATTAACAGGGTCAGGATCAGGGGGGACGGGATCTGGTGGTTTCTTCCAAATGGCAAAGGCCATTGGGGCAAAAGGAATGTATATTAATATAAAATAACACTACTGGACTTGGTCAGCAATAAAGGCACTCAAAGAGGACAAAAAATATAGTTTTAACCGGCAAAAGGCAATAAAATTAGGTTTTTTCGTATTCAAACGGAAAAAAGACAAGAGAGTTCTTCAACTGTCAAAGTTCGAATCTTTCATTGTTTACTTTTTATATAATGTTGTATTGTATGGCCAAGATCACTCATAATGGGTGAAAGCCAATATAAAGAATAAAAAAAAAAAAAAAAGTCTATTGATAAACAATGGACTGATTTTGAAATTAGAGATCAAAAAACTTCTAATAGGAAAAGATCTTTAAACTTTCCCTTAATGTGCTAAAAAAATCCACACGTTGCGGTGCTGTGTAGTCAATACACATCTCAAAATAAGCGATTTAATATCGGAAAAATATGAATATTCATAGCTAATCGCTTATGTTTATTATATTTTATATCAAAAGTGATTATAATTGTAATTTAATTGCTGAAAACATGAAAAAACCATTGGCAGATGCTAAAAAAAAAAAAAAAAACGTGCGAGGGGTCCACATCTAACGACAGTCCGCGACCGACTGGCTGGCGGCTAGCACACTCACAGCTATGCGGTCGTAGGTATCGATGGTCTAAATCAAAATACAACTGCTGACGTGTGGATTTCTCATGTTCCAGCATAGCGAACTAAAGCGGGACATCAATAGCGTGTCATTTCCTCGCACACTCTTCGCGTAGCAGAGTCACACAGTTGATTGTATTGGTGTATTTGTTTCCGATTTTTAACAAAAATCTCTGATTTTTAATTGAATTTGAAAACTGTGTAAAAATTTATTTTTTAATTCAGTGCATAAATGTATAACGGAGGAATACCTAAAATCTGAACCCAGAATTTATTATATTTATAGAGTTATTAAAGTTATTAGTAGCAATGTTTAGTAAATACACACCACAGATAAGGAGAGGTTAAAAGAAAAAAAAAAAATTAGTTATATGTGTAAATAATCGTAAATTAGACAATGTTGTACTACCGGTTTCAGAACAGGTGGGTACCGGCAAATTAATTACATACATTGGCATTTTTATAATATTCACTACGCATTAGCAATATGTATTAACTTTTCATATTATTTTTTTTACAATTGACCTTCCACTTCTGGACCCCTAGACCCACCTCTGCACAGGGCACACACTTAGAATATTGTTAATTTTAAGTTGGATAAAAATGAATACTTTACATTATTATTCTTGTAGATCATTTTATTAATAGTATGCATGGACACATGGGCATAGGTAAAATCTTATGCAATAGTGTTGAAAATGAGTAAAAATCATCAGCCATGCATAAAACGAACAATATGTCTCTTACAGCCCCGCAGATAACGGTGCATAGTTGCACAGTGAGTGAAACGGCGAGTTATCAACGTATGCGGACACACAATTTTTTTTTCGATTTTTTGAAAAAACACTTCTTTCTGTTGCGTTTGATAAATACTAAGGAATATATTTAATCCAATACTTAAATGTAATACTGAGGAACACCTAGAATATGAACTGTGTTTAGTAAATTTACAGAGATATTGAAATAATTATAGACATACCAAATCAGTCGACAGCACCAGGGAAAGGTAAAAAAAAAATTAAATTGCCCGCGGCACCTAAATTACCAACATTATTGTCTATAAAATTATGCTTGTCATAGTAAAGAAAATAACAGCTGTGTGATAAAACCTACCTAGCTTATTTGAAAGAGTCATCCATCCATTAATATGCAGTTATTTTGCAAATGATTGTTGTTCTAAATAAAGTTTGGAAACCCTTAAATTTTATATTCAATGTATAATTTATAAAAAAATTATCGTAAAATAAGAAATGGTTATCCAGTTGTAAGCTAAGAATTATTTAATCACTCTTCAGGGCATTCTTTGAAATATACAACATCCGAAAGTGACCATCACTTCATACTGAATTAGATAAACCATGCCCTGATTTCTATAACCATTGTTGTTTCAATGTTTTTCTCAGACTTCTGTACAGTAGTCTTATTGGAGGTTGGATGACCGCCACTGACATCTGCACTTTTGATAATGCAGCATGGAAAATAAAATTAACATCAATCTGACATTTCCTTATCGAGATGGCTTTTGGTCAACACTTATTTCAATGAATATCCAGTATTATTTACAATATTTTCACATTTTATTTCAGAATTGACACAATAAGTTCATTAAAAGTTATTTTAATAACACATTGAATACAATCATGGTACAAAAGAATTATTTTGGCTGTTCTGGAAAGGAGACGGACTTCTTCACGGGCGGGGGAGGTTTGGTTTTAGAGTTAGCCAGGAGGATGGCCCCGGGACTAGGGTAGGGCCGCATCTGGAACAGCGGGCCCGTTGCTGTGGCATCAACCCCCGTCTTGGCATCCCCATGCTTATCCAACCCAGCTGACCATTCTCCTCGTGGCACATCAGAATAAGAAGAAGGATCCATGGGATCAAGATCATTATCTTTCACCTTAGAACGCTTTTCATTCTTCATCCTTTCATCCCTGAATCTTTCTCTGCCTCTTCGATCTCTGAACTTCTCCCTCTCTTCTCTCGTGTCCACGTTCCTGTGCTGCGGCACCTCTTGGTCCGAGTTTCCACCATCACTGCTGTTGTCGCTCTCATCACCTTCTTTCAACAAGCGCTCCTCTCGTAAGTGAGAAGCGCTGTCTGAGAAAGATGCTTTTGGATGTGTTGGAGGCAGCCACGATACCATATTATTATACATATTCCAGTAATAATGCTGACCACAACCCTCGTCGTATACTTCCTGCCAACCGTTGGGTAAAGGATACTTCTCTAGAAGCTTTTCTTTGAGTCGTAAATAATCTTCGCTGGGTACTGGAATTCCTTGCCGCCAACGCTTCACGCAAAATAATGTGCATTCATGGTAAATGTTATATTTGTTGGGGCAGCCTTTGTGTCCTTTCAACGGATCGACGTTGACTCCGTCTATTCCTTCCCAGAAGTTGCTCTTTCCGTTAGGGGCTTCATCTCTGTGGGAATCGTAATCTTCCGCGATGATTTCTTCATTAACATGTTGTTCTGGCTCAGCGTCGGTATTTTTTTTCTCGGATGCATTTAATATACCTCGCTTCGCTAAACGGGCTAGTAATGCAGGTGGTAACGGCATTGCAAATTATTAAATGTATTTATTACACATCAAATTAGGCATTCGAACTTATTTGATATTCGCATAAATAAATGGATATTCGATTACACAAAATATGACAGCTAAACCAAAGACAGTTTTGATGCGTTCATAGACAATATGCGTTCTTCTATAATACAATACTTCTATGGCCTTGCGTAAAGAATCATATCTATAGAAATAAATTTATTTAGGACGAATGCTGCATCTACACTCCGAACCAAAGATCAACACTGAACGCGAAATTTAAAATCTTTGTCGCAACCATTGAATAGAGAAGGTATTTTATTTAGTTATAGAGCGCAACTCAGTTTTTTTGTAAATTTCGTCTCAATTCTGATTTAGATTTGCTTAATTTTTTTTAAGACTTCTCAATTTAGATCAAGTATGCCTTATGTGAGGTTCTGGATCCAGGGCCGCCGAGAGGGCACGTTAGCCAAGTCCGAAACTTGGGGCCCGGGCCTAAGGGGGGCCCGGATATTTTACTAAAAAATGCCAATGACACTAGGAACGGACGTGGGCCGGGCGCCCAGGCCCGCACGCTCCGTAGGCCCAACTGTCAGAGCGTGTTCACACACAGCACACAGCTATAATATGCGAGGGATAGAGTATTTCGGCATAACGTTCGCCGTACATTCCAAATTGGAATATATGGCGAGCGATATGCTGAATTACGTCATCCCACGCATGTGTGTGAACACGCTCTCAGAGCGTGCCACTCACAGCTCAAGCTACAAGCGCGCCATGCCGGCCGGCCCGCTGTGGGAGGGGCTATGCAGCCGCCCGCCGCGCCCCCGCTCATACTCACCCCCGGGCCCTACCGACCCGATCGGCAGACCATCGCGTCGGCAATCCGTCGGCGACAGTCATAGCGGAATCGCTGCGCGCTGAGTTTGGTATGGTTTTATGGTTTAGTCAGGTTAAGTAGTGTTTCGTTTGAACTGTTTGAAGTAAAGTGATCGTTGTGGCGTTGTGTCATTGTGAAGTTTTAAGTGAAGAACGAAGCGACTCATTCATATAACACTAATAATGAGCTATCGCTATCAGCACAAGTCAGGGGCCTTGAAAAGAAAGGAGATGGAGAAACGAGAAACGTTGTCAAGAAAAGGTCAGAAAACATGTGATAGTTTTTTTATTAAAAGTTCTTCCTGTTCTAGTTCTAGCACAAGCCAATCGTTTACAAAGTCTAACGCCCAGCTGGAGCCTGATAACATACTCAGTTGTGTTTCAGACGAAACTCTCCCATCTTCTTGCCATGAAAATTTAATTATTGATAAATCTGATGTACCTAGATGAATTTGAACTGAATATCTCACAAAATCCTGACAACGACAAGCCTTCGCCTCTATTGTATGATATTGGCGTAAACGAAAATTTGAATTTTCAAATACAAGATGTGAATGAAGCTATTCTCAATGGCACATTTTTTAAACTCCCAATCTGTTTTCCTACTGACTTTGATGGGAACTATTTCCCTCCCTCAGCTTTATATTGCACATTAAAGAATGGGGAACAAGTAAAAAGAGATTGGTTGGCTTGGAGTGAAATTAAAAATGCTTTGTATTGCTTTCCATGCCGTTTATTTAGTAAGTTGCCATTGGCAATGAGATCTGTATTGGCATGCCCTGAGGGATATAGTGGAGATAAATACTCTTGGAAGAGGGTTCATGACAAACTGAACCCCCACGAAAAAAGTGCAAATCACAAATCATGCTACATTCAGTGGCGAAACTTAGAAAATAGCTTACTTAAGAACAAACCAGATGTAAAAACTCACCTCACAGAAGCTATTGAAAAAGAAGCTGCCCGCTGGCGGGCTATTTTAAAAAGGATTCTGCATGTAATTTTATTTCTGGGCGAAAGAGGGCTGCCTTTAAGAGGAGACTCAAATTTGGTTGGTGACCCTAGAAATGGAAACTTTCTAGGAATATTAGAGCTTATCGCCCACTACGATTCTATTTTGCACGATCATTTGACAAAAGTACAACAATCGCAGGCAGAAAAAAACGACTCCAAGTTCATTACTTTTCAATGGAAATTCATTCAAATGAGTTTATTTTGAGCTGTGCAAACAAAGTTGTCCAGACAATTGTAAAGGAAATCAATGAGACAAAATACTTCTCTGTCATAGTTGACTCAACTCCTGACTCGGCACATATTGAAAAAACCGTGTTTACTTTCCGATATGTTACTCGTTACCTTGAAGGAGAAGAAAACGTTCACAAAATTAACGAGAGGTTTTTCAAGTTTGTCGACTGCAGTAAGAAGACAGGAGAAGCAATCGCAGATTTAATACAGTCTACACTTAAAGAGCACGATATTCTACTTAAGAACTGCAGGGGACAAGGATACGACAATGCGTCTAATATGAGTGGGATATACAAAGGTGTGCAGAGCAGAATCTTAGCTGATAACCCACTAGCATTATATTCGCCATGTGCTGCGCATAGTCTCAACTTATGCGGAGAAGAGGCGGCTCAATCTTGTGTAGAGGCTATCACGTTCTTCGGAATCGTCCAAAAGTGCTACAATGTATTCAGTTCAAGTCCACAAAGGTGGGAAATTCTCCAAGAAAACATTGGGTGTTCGCTTCATTCTCATTCTAAAACAAGATGGTCTGCAAGAGTTGATAGCGTGCGGCCTTTTGCTGCTCATATTCCTGGACTGAAAGTTGCTCTTAGTAAGATTAAAGAGCTTTATCTCACTCCTCAAACTTTGGCCGAAATTAAGGGCATTGAACAGTATATGAATACATTTGAATGTCTACTTATGTCTACGACATGGTTTAAAGTGTTGTCTGAAATAAACTCCTGGAGTGTAGTTTTGCAAGCGAGACAAGCAACTCTGGACGTGGAAGTTGTCAATTTGCAACACTTAGTTGAAAACCTATCTACCCTTCGTTCTAAGTGGACTAGAATATTAGAAGAGTGTAAACTTGTAGCTGAAAATATTGGAATTTCACAAGAACTCCCAAAAAAAAAGAAAAAAGACAAAAGTTTTGGCTGATAAAAGTCATGAAAAACAGATTGATTGCCCAGAAGAGAACTTTAAAATTAATGTTTTTTGTGTGTTGTTTGACAGTGTCATTGGAAACTTGACCCGAAGATACAAAGCTGTCAACAATATTAATGAATTGTTTAAGTTTCTTTGGCAATACCCAAGTATGACTCAAGAAGAACTAAAAGAAAGGGTGAAAAACTGGTGTGATCTCTATAAAACTGATGTATCTGAAGAAGAAACGCTTTTGGAAATTGAACACTTAAAAACTATTCAACCAGGAAACTTTTCAGAACATTTAAATCCACTGCAGTTACTAAATACTCTTTCAAACCAAAAACTGTCAAATCTCTTCCCTAATGTAGTAATTGCCATTCGAATTTTCTGTACTCTGCCTGTAACAGTTGCGGAAGCAGAAAGAGTGGAAAAAATTCGGTTTATGGGAGTCACTCGAATAACCGAAATTGAACTTGATTTAGACTAATTTAGGGCTGGGGAATCCGAATCTGTAAGAATTAGGTGGGGGTCGGCACTATTAACTGAGTTATAGGGTTTTGAAATTTCGTACGCGATACATAGAAAACCATGTTTTATTTATCAATTATGACATAAGAAAATCAAATTAATTACTTTTTAATAGTCTCACATTTCAGAAGTGCCAACCAAAAAATAAAAAGTGTTGCCATATAATAATAATATCAATGCATGGAAAATTGAGAAAATTAAATATCATTTGCCAGATTTGTAGTTTATTATTTAAAATCTTGTAAATATTAAATTTATATATATATAACTTAACCTAACTGTGATTTTCTATAACAAAAAAAATGACCCTTTAATAACGCCCACTCGCGTCCCCTTTAGAGTTTTATGACAGTTTTCAAGTAGTTTGTGGGCTACGCTAGGTTTGTATAGACTGGTTTGTGATTTGATTCTAATACCTTTTTTCCATGTTATTTCCTGTTACAAAAAATTGCCCCTTTAATAACGCCTGCTCGCGTCCCCTTTAGAGTTACATCCCAGTTTTCAAATAGTTTGTGGGCTACGCTAGGTTTGTATAGACTGGTTTGTGATTTAATTCTAATACCTTTTTTCCATGGTATTTCCTGTTACAAAAAAACGCCCCTTTAATAACGCCTGCTCGCGTCCCCTTTAGAGTTACATCCCAGTTTTCAAATAGTTTGTGGGCTACGCTAGGTTTGTATAGACTGGTTTGTGATTTAATTCTAATACCTTTTTTCCATGGTATTTCCTGTTACAAAAAAATGCCCTTTTAATAACGCCTGCTCGCGTCCCCTTTAGAGTTATATCCCAGTTTTCAAGTAATTTGTGGGCTACGCTAGGTTTGTATAGACTGGTTTGTGATTTAATTCTAATACCCTTTTCCCATGTTCTTCTGCCTACTCTAACCCAAACTAAAAACCTAACCTATTTTGTAAAAAAATATTATTTTTATATGGCAACACTTTTCTTTTTTTGGTTGGCACTACTGAAATTTCAAAAGTATTAAAATAGTTGTTAATTTGATTTTCTTATGTCATAATTGATAAATAAAACATTTTTTTCTATGTATCGCGTACAAAATTTCAAGACCCTATAACTCAGTTAATAGTGCCGACCCCCACCTAATTCTTACAGATTCGGATTCCCCAGCCCTAAATTAGTCTAAATCAAGTTCAATTTCGGTTATTCGAGTGACTCCCATAAACCGAATTTTACCCGAAAGATCTTTTAGTTTGTTGTCTAGAGTGAAATACTTTTTGCGTTCCACAATGGGTCAAGAACGTTTAACAAGTTTGGGAATGTTATCTTTAGAAAATGGTCTGGCCAGAAACTTGGATTTTGATGATGTTATAACTAGCTTTGCAAACAAGAAAAGTAGAAAAGCAAAATTTTAGATGACAATTTTTATTTGCCTATATTATTTTTTACGTCTATATTAATAAATCCAATGTAATATACTTGTACTTGTAAATTATAATAATAATAAGAATATAAGAATATTATAAAATTTGATTTTGATAAAATCAGCACCATAACCATTATACCTCTAAAACACGTACCGACATCTAAATTGTACGGGGTTCTCTTCACATCTGTCAAAAATTCAAACCAAATGAAAAGTTCGCAGAGAACAAACAATAAATCTAGTGAACGAATTCAAAAATTCGCCTGAAATCAAAGTGATGCCATATAAAAAAATTAAATCAGTGTGGAATTTTACAAAATTAATAGGAACATTTTCAGTAGACGGGACATTTTCATGTAGTGATGACACGAGCCCAAATAATGGATTTATTTATTTAAAAAAAAAAATAAATGTACATTTCTACAAAATTTTACTAACATTTTCGTAATCTTAGTAAAAAGATCTATCCACACGATTTTTTCCAAGTCGTTATGAAATCCATGCAAGTGGCCTATTGAATTGTAAATGGTGATGGCGATTTTTCTGGAAATTTTAGGCCGGATTCTTCCCAAAAAAGATATCTTTTTGCCAATTTTCTTTTGGGTATATTCGGCATGTCTATTGAAGTTTAGTTTGGAATCTAATATAACTCCTAAGTATTTGATTTCAGTAACATTTTCAATAATTTCACCATCAATTTTAATTTTGCTTTCACTGAATGTCTTCTTATTTCCAATCACCATACATTTTGTTTTTAATTTAAGCTTATTTATTTTTAGCCATCTTGATACATCATCCAGTTCATTATTTAAAATATTTATTAGTTCTATATAGTTATCTCCAATTAAGTATATAAGTGTATCATCGGCAAATAGTCGTACTTTGCATTTTGAAAATATTTTCACCATGTCATTAATATAGACTTATAGAGTATGAACAATAGGGGTCCAAGGATCGATCACTGCGGTACTCCTAATTTATTTTCCATTGGTTTTGAAAATTGATTATTTATTTTTGTTACCTGTTTTCTGTCTTTCAAATATAATAATTTAATTTAGCCTCAAGATATCTTAACTACCGAAGAATATGTAAATACACACAAACAAGAAACACAAGTATTTTATTTTGAGTATTCACCATAACTTTTTAAACATTTCCATTGAATAATTATGCTAAATTCGAATGATTGGTATAATGGTATAAGAAAAGGTAATGAAATAGTATTCCTAGCAGTAGCAGGTAAGCATGAACTTATTAATTGTTATCTCACCCCCCCCCCCGGTAAGTTATGGGGAGGGGGCCCGGTATAGTCTACTAGACTTGGGGCCCAGATTAGCTGTCGGCGGCCCTGTCTGGATCTAACATTATCTTCATTAATTTCTTAATATTGAAAATAAAATAAGATACAAAAAGTGGGTTATGTTGGGTTACTTTTTTATTGTATATTGAGATAGTTGTTATTTAATGGTACGTATACATTTGAGAACCTAAACGCGAACCGAGCCACTAATGACGGGAAAGGAACGAAACAAACTGCAAGCGGCGTTTCGCGCCATTTGCGGTTGCTTCATTTTCCTTTCCCATAAGTTGAGGTTCAGTTCGGCAGTTCGGCTCGCGTATGTATACGTAGCATAACAAGTACACACTAGCGCACAATGCAGCTTCAGCCGTGGTTCATGTGGCTTTCTACTGACGGGGGAAGCTCGTAATATGGAATGTCATATGGACTTAGGTGTTTTGTATGTCGCTCATTTAACATGCTCACATTGCAAACATATTTATGAAAATGAGCCACAAAGATATCGGGTTTTATCATACACAATTCAAAGTTAACCAACCTTGCTGTTACAAGACTGCTTTACTGCAGCTAAGTGCTTAGCATTCTCGAGAGTGGATATCAGGTATGGTGCCTGAGGGTACCGTTTATGTACTATTGGTCGAGAAAATTGAAAATAAATTTTTATGATACCTTTACACGAGAAAGTCGTTTTTTTCCCATGGCTGTTTCCAACAGCATTTCTCTCAGCAAAGCTAGGTATGTGCAGCCTTAGTTCTAGGCGGGATGTCGCAATACTGCTGATGAATTATAAGCTTCTGAATGGTTTCTTATCAATACCAGACATTGTGGCTGAAATAGGATTCGATGTCCAGGATAATATCAGGCCGCCAACATATGCTTATGATTCTTTCCAGAGCTGGTGTAGAACTAACTTACCAATACTGATACACCTGGGAACTTACTAGGTTTAACTACCTCGCAGGAAATGTGAATATTTTTCACATAACCTTCAATAAGTAAGTATTATTTACCTTTTAAAATACGTACCTAGGTATACAGAAATGTGCTTTATTTCAAATAAATCCATTTCAAATGGAAATGCAAAATGGGTATTTTCCATTTTGCATTTTAAATGCTTTTCTTAAAACCATTTTGCATTTTGCATTTTCAAATGGAAAAGTTTTGACCCATTTCCATTTTGCATTTCAAATGGTTTTGGGTACCCATTTTGCACATCTCTGCAAAAGACATTGCATACATTGAAAAAATAAAAATTAATTCCTACTCTATGAGTATATCTTACCTAATAGTATAAACGTGTTCGATAATTGATGATGACCGATTTAGGTATAATATTTTTTTGTATATTTAAATAATGATTGTAACTTATTTTATCGTGCGTTCATTTTGCAATGAATATTTGTTATTATTCTTTATGAATATCTGTTTGATTTCTAAACATTGTTACGTAATACAGTCACCCCACAATATTTAAAAAGCATGGTCACTCTGTAGCAACACTCGTCACCCCCACTCTGGCAGATGGTAGATGGTGATGGCTCGGCCAGATGGTAAAATCACGTGACAATCACGAGCCGCGGCGACAAAGGGAGTCGCTATATGCACAGCGGCTAGTCGACAGGGGGCGTGGCCAACATATCCGAGCATACCCGAGCTGTTCCGAGTTTTTTTTAATGTTAAATTCCGTCAAATTAGTATTTACCTAATATGCATGCATTGTGTGCGTTGTGATTGAAAATTATTAGATGGATTTTATTTTTTTACGTTCAAATTTTATTTAAGTTAACTATTTCTGCGATGTTGAGCGGCTACGCTAAGTTTGTGTAACATGGTTTATGATGAAAAAGAAAATGTCCGTTTTGTACCGCCTGCTCGCGTCAAGGCAAGAAAAACATCCCAGTTTTCAATTAGTGTAGCGGCTACGCTAGGTTTGTGTAACATGGTTTGTGATTCAAAAGAAAGTGTCCCTTTTATACCACCTGCTCGCGTAAAGGCAAGAAAAACATCCCAGTTTTCAATTAGTTTAGCGGCTACGCTAGGTTTGTGTAACATGGTTTGTGATTCAAAAGAAAGTGTCCCTTTTATACCGCCTGCTCGCGTCAAGGCAAGAAAAACATCCCAGTTTTCAATTAGTTTAGCGGCTACGCTAGGTTTGTGTAACATGGTTTGTGATTCAAAAGAAAGTGTCCCTTTTATACCGCCTGCTCGCGTCAAGGCAAAAAAAACATCCCAGTTTTCAAATAGTTTAGCGGCTACGCTAGGTTTGTGTAACATGGTTTGTGATTCAAAAGAAATTCAGGCTTGTTGAAGCTGGAGTTTCCTCAGTACGAGATGTGTCTATTGTTGGAGCAATTTATTAAACATAAATTTCAGGGTGAGGCAGAACCCGATCGGCTCAATTCAGGGTTTATCTGTCATGTTTTTAAAGGGGTTTGTTCCCTCAATGTTTATATTTCCTTTGTGTGGTGTAATGTATTATTTTCCATTAATAAAATAATATCAAATATGCAGCTTATATGTATCAACTTAAATTCAGTTTTTTTGTAATATTTATATTTTTGTAATACCTGCATCAACTGTAAAGCGCCCCTGAGGTGATATCTCACAAAAGCGGCGCTATACAAATTGTCCAATAAATAAATGTATCAATGAATTGCCCAACTTCCTTCATTGCTCACTTATCCTTCAACATGCTATATGGCATCCAAATTTTCACATTGACTCCAAATAATGCTAGTTTTACTTTCCCATGGGTGTACTGTTTTGTAATGTAAAAAGATTAAATACTTTGAGTATATATAGGCCTAATACGAATCTGTACAAAAGTTGAACATAGGACCTACCACAAGTCTTTTATTGTCCAAAAGTTAATTATATTTGCAGGAATTAGAATGTGGTTGCCATACCAAACAGTCTTTATTAAGGCTTTGGAATCGACTTTATGATATTGGCCCTATAGTAATGTAATCTAACCAAATGAAATCAAGGTGCAAGAATCGTATGAAATGAAAGATGAAAATTAGCTATCGGCTGCTCGGCAATATTCGGAAATGCTCGGCCGTGACGTCACAAAAAAATCTGAACGGAGAACCAATTTCAAATAAAGCGCCGAAACAATTCACTTCGGGTATGCTCGGAAATGTTGGCCACGCCCCCTGTCGATTAATCGCTGTGCATATAGCGACTCCCCGGCGACAAAAACCCCGCGCTCGCAGTGTTCCCGAAGCTCCCGATTTTTCACTTCATCTCCCGATCTACCGGAATGGCATCAATATCTCCCGATTTTTCAAAGCAAGCAGCGAATCGTCGTCACTCGTCGATTCTTTGTTTATGGTCTGCTCAACAGGCAAAAAATTGTTTCTGGCAAAAAAAAATTCCCACGAATAGGGTATTAACAAAAATAATTAGAGAAAACTGATTATCTAAGCATATGTATGTATTAGACCCAGGGGCATTTCTCTCAGCTTTGGCCTTGAAACTCATTTGAAACCGCCACGCCCACCTCAAAATTCTTATAGAAAACGAATAATATGGCTAAAAGCTCAGATCTCATTGGTGAGAGCAGAAGGATTGGTTTGATCTCTCGCTCTCTACCATAATGACTCGTGTAATAGCCCGGCTACACTACTCGCGAAGTTGATCGAAGTTGACCGAATACGATAGTGTGGGCACGAACTTCGCTTCGCTCCGGGCAACTTCGCTTCGCTTCGCCCGACTTCCGATTGTTGTCGGTAAATGCGCCCGAGTCAAAGGACTCGAAGCGTCACGGCATAAATAAACCAATCACTGACTGAGTTGGACTGAGTTACTCGCGAAGTTGCACGAGTGTGTGGGCACGCACTTCGAACTTCGGCTAACTTCGTCGAAGCGTCGCAGCGAGTAGTGTAGCGGCCGCTTAACAGAAAGAGATGACGGAATTTTGCCGTTTGACAGTTTCAAATCATTCAGAATGGTTTATTTATACACGCGGGTTGTCATTTGCTGCCGAAATACTATCATTTCCGTCCGCCGTTCAGGCGCTACGAAGGGGGCACTTTCTTTTCTATCACAAACCATGTTACACAAACCTAGCGTAGCCGCTAAACTACTTGAAAACTGGGATGTTTTCTTGCCTTGACGCGAGTAGGCGCTACGAAGGGGGCACTTTCTTTTCTTTAGTTTTTAAATTTAGTTTTAGGGATAAATATTTTTAGGGATTATTATTTAATATTTTATGAAATATTACTGAAATTATAAACATGTTATTTTACGTTATTGATATTATTGCTTACTAGCAACACTTAATTTTATATTGGTGATATATCTTTGGTTATTTTTCTATGGATTTTATTGTCAACAACTTGTCGAAAATGGGGTATTGTATTTTGTTCTGCATCGAAAATTTTTAAGTCGTGTATTTCAGTTTATATTGCTTGCCCCAACCTAATTCTTTCGGATTCGGATTCCCCGGCCCAAAGTTAGTATAAAGATAACTAGTTTTATTGTCAGAGAGCGTTCAAAATGGCCAGTTAAATTGTTTGTGCGTCGAAATTTTAAAGTCGTGTAATTCAGTTAATATTGCTTGCCGCAACCTAATTCTTCCAGATTCGGATTCCCCGGCCCAAAGTTAGTATAAAAATAACTAGTTTTATTTTTTAGGAATTTCGCCCATAAACCGATGTTTACCCAAAGATTGTGCCCGAGGACAAAAATCGTTACTTGTTTGAATGCCGCTCAATTTTAATATACATAGATAGGTATTCACTAAATTTTGACGTCTCTTGAACTGACAGTTCAAATTTCACAAAAAATGTTCTGTGTTGACAGACGTAAAAATAAGTCTCCATCGAATGATATGGAAAATTGCGTCATTCCATGGGCAACATCTACAATTATGCTGCTTCTTGATTTTTTAGATCGTTGTTAATGGTCTGCTTCGGAAATAGTAAACGGGATTCGGATTGTTGACAAGGGAGAATTTTTATTATAATAGTTCTAGTCATCTCCCGATTTCTTCAAATTTCTCCCGATTTCTCCCGATTTTTAGGCGAAAATTCTCCCGATTTTGAATTTTTAGTTTCGGGAACACTGCGCGCTCGGCGTTCCAATTCTACCACGGTTGCACAAACAGTGTCCCTCGCGGAACAGACTGCAACGCTCGCAAACATGACGCGCAAATCACGTAATATTATTTTTGATTCATGATGATCATGCATATTTTGTTTTATTTTGTACATATATGAAAATTTCCTCCGATAATCGAATAAAAAATTGAATTTGCCACATTATACAATAAAAACATATCCGAAAATGGGTTTGTAAATAGGATATTTTGCTCAAGACAGTTTTTTTTAGGCCTGATACTTTATTTTTTCTAGGCTTATAAAAAGTCTTATGAAAAAAATGATCGTCTGCTGACAAGGCCAATATGTGTTCTACTTGCAGTATTTAATTAAAGCATCTGTAGTATTTCTAAGCAATCAAATGTTCAAACCAAAAACACCTGATTTTGCATTACTTGGAATACCAAGTTGGATCGCCTTAAGGGCGCGCAGGAGCGCTGAGAAATTTTAACGATAGGTATTTGTAAAAATTATTTCTATTTCGTTCATCTCAGCGGGGACAGCAAAAGCGCTATCGGTGTATTGGTGAACCCCAATGCGTGTGTGTGCGTGGCTGCAGGTGTTGGAAGCACGAATCGTCGCGCCGCGCCCGATAGCGACTTCGCGTCATATTATCGCGATCAGTTCTTATTATTTCATTTACTGTTATTCATTTATTCCAAAAATTAAGTAGGTGCCTAGGTACATATTCGTAATAAAATAGCGAGGTCTACATTATTTAATATTGTATTGTACTTAACTTTATTATTATTATTACTTACTACAAATATGTACGTAGATACATTTATTTTGCCTCCGTGGTTGAGGGATAAGGCTCTCGACTTCGAGTCCGGAGGTCTCGGATTCAAATCACGGCGTGCGCAAGTAAATTGATTTTAATTAATTTATGTTGTTTCACAATATTAAAAATAATATTCATTAAAAAGAATATTAATTAAATATAATATAAAATAATTGTCTGGAGAAATAATGATACACGCGGCGACTTAGTTACGGCCAAATCAGCTATCAGCTTACAGGGTTTTGTAATACTAGTCCAATTAAGTCGCCAATTGGGGAATCCACAGTCTCACTGGCTCCAGACGGGAGCAGTTCGGACTCTTGTGCGGTATTCACATAAAAAAGTCACGTCGCAACTCGCAACTAGAGCGCCTGCTGTTCGCTCATCACCTCAGTCACATCGCGACTTGTGCGTAGTTATATACATGTGACTGCCTGCTCCGAGCTCATCTTCTGCACACGCACAAGTAAATAAGATTTGTGGGTGCGTGTATACAGGTTGCTGCACACATAAAAAAGTCATGTCGCAACTCGCAACTAGAGCGCCTGCTGTTGACTCATCATCTCAGTCACATCGCAACTTGTGCGTAGGTATATACATGTAACTGCCTGCTCCGAGCTCATCTTCTGCACACGCACAAGTCAATGAGACTTGTGCGTGCGTGTATACAGGTTGCTGCCTGCTGCAACAGATAAGTCAATACGCGTGGCGACTTGAGCGTGCGTATTCCTATATAATAGATATCTTCTGCGCTCATAGTTCATTCATCTTGTTACTATTAGTAAAGTAAGATGCACGCTGTTTTGGTTTAGTAATATCGGGAGATTCATACCATCTTTTTTTATAAAACGGCAGCATAGACGCAGTAGGTACATCACGTACTTTGTGATTGTATAGTGTTTTTATTTTTCGCTGGCTGCATCACTCTACTGTTTTTGACTAGCCTTTTTACTGGAAACTATTCTACCTCAAATACAGACCTTCGAATTTTGACCCTGAAACCCCCTTGAATATTGAAAGCCAGTATGTTTTCGAGTGCAAAATGTGCAAGAAAATAGAATACGTACACTCCGAAGACCCGAAACGGAAAATGTCTATAAATACTGCTGTCGTCGAAGGAGTGATGTGTACAGGAAATGGGTATTCACAATGGAATGAAATTTGTGGGGTTTTAAATATGCCAAATATGGATTGTAAGACTTACACGAACATAGAACAATGTTTAGCGCCAACAATTGAAGAATGTGCCTTAGAAGAAATGATCGCAGCTGGTGAAGAAGAAAAAAGGCTAGCCATTTTAAACGGTGACGTAGAAGAGGGTGGCTATCCTTTGGTAACGGTGGTTGCAGATGGCTCCTGGGCAAAGAGGTCGTACAAAAGTGGATTTAGCTCCTCATCTGGCGCAGGGTGCATAGTTGGACTACGAACTAAAAAGGTTTTATTTCTGGGAGTGCGAAACTCATACTGCTGCATATGTGCTAGAGCTACTAAACTACACATAGTTGCTTCTGAGCACAGGTGCTTCATAAACTGGCGTGACAGTGCTAATGCCATGGAAGCCCACATTATAGCAGAAGGGTTCTCGAGAAGCATGGAAATGCATGGATTGAAATTTAACAAACTAGTTGGTGATGGCGACTCCAGCATCATGAAAAAAATAATGCAACAAATGCCATATGGTCCTAACCTTATAGTACAAAAAATAGAGTGCAAAAATCACTTACTCCGCAATTTTTGCAACAAAATGAAAGCACTTGGAAAAAAAACCAACAACGCTAAAGGCTTTGTACCAGTTCATATAAGGAAAAAGGTTGCAGCAAACGTTTTACGCATGAGAAGAGCTGTAGTTGGAGCAGTAAATTACAGGAAAGAGCAAGAAAACACAGTACAAAGTGATAAAATAAAAAATTTGAAAATGGACATAAAAAATACCGCAAATCATGTGTTTGGTGATCATAAAAATTGTGCATCGTACTATTGCAAGCCGGAGAAGTATACTGATGATCCAAATTTAGTAAGCGATCTTCGAGATTGTGGAATATGGACTGATATCCAACAATTCTTATTGTCTCTAATAGCAAATGCAGAAAGTCTTATTATTGACGTGACAAATAACACTGTGGAGCAATTCAACAACGTTATCGCCAAATTTATAGGTGGAAAAAGGGTAAATTTTACTACAAGAGGATCTTACCAAGCAAGATGTTTTGGAGCAGTAGCTTCGTGGAATATAGAATTGACAACCCATTCAAGAATACAAAAGAAAATCCAAGGCCACAGTCCCGGCAAATACACGAAGCACTTTATAAAGAGAAAACGACGTTCGAAGGAGAATACACAAATGTGTCGAAAAAAAAACTAAAGTATAATGAAAATACGACAGAAAAAAGAAAAAAAGTTACAGGGCCCGATGAAAATTATGGTCAATTGGAATTAGAACCAGATATGCCACCTGAAATATTTGAAACGAAAAAAGGGGAATTTCTCAAAGAATTATCTTCAACGAATAAGGAAGAGCTCGAACGGAATACGGTAGGCCAAGGCAATAACAATCTGTGGGCAATTGAAAGACGTAAGCGGATAACGGCGTCTAACTTTGGAAAAATATATAAGCTTCGGCAAAAAACTTCAGTTACGGGAGTATTAAACTCTTTACTGTACTCACAATTCAAAGGAACTATGGCCACAAATTATGGAAAAGAAAATGAAAGCCTAGCAATAGAGCAATTTTCAAAAAAAAAACAAGTTTGCAGGTATCCGCTTGTGGGCTATTTATCGATAAAACCAAAAACTTTTTAGCGGCAAGTCCGGATGGCCTTATCGGTGAGGATTCTATAATTGAAATTAAATGCCCTTATAGTATAGCAAATATGTCACCAGAAGAGGGAATTGCACAAAAGATAATTGATTACTGTAAATTGGAAGACCATTCTTTAACATTAAAACGGAATCATAATTACTTCTACCAAGTACAAGGCCAGTTACATATTACTCGTCGTAATTATTGTTATTTTGTTGTGTGGAGTCCAAAAGGTTTGCTGTATGAAAAAATTGAGAGGGACGATGAAATCTGGCAAAAAATCGTTCCACTGTTAGAAAATTTCTACCACCAATGCCTTTTACTAGAAATAATTGACGGTCGCATACCAAGAAATTTACCGGCGAGGGAAAGGTCTGGACCAAAGATATTAGAAGAACGAGATATGCTATGTTGTCCGCCGGAGCGTAGGCGGAGTACTAACTAATTAGGGTACTTTGAACGGTATCGAGACGTGTACGCACAGAAATCTGTTCTATGTATTAGTGCGGATACCTTGGCGATGCCTTAGCGTAAGCGAAGGTGTGCAGTAGTATTGGTGAACAAAACCGGCGACACTCGGCAAAGCAATTTCACACAGTATGAACTGCTGGTAGCACATCTCGTTCTTCTAATATCTTTGGTCTGGACCATAAATTGTTTTAATTTCATTGTGTAGATGTTAAACAGTATTTTTTTTTTACAATAAAGCGTTTAAAAACAAAAAATATTAGATCATTGAAGAAGATTGAAAATGTCAAGTGATGTAGGAGGTATTCCCAAAAGTGCATTTTTCTGTAATAATATAACGTATTAAAAAAGTTAAATAAAAACTAAACTAGTTATGTGTATGTACCTAATATGTAGCACAATAAACAATATGGTCCCTCTTATACATAGATTTCAATATTCATTTGTATAATATGATATTATTATAACATAATCGATTCAACAACATGTGGTAGATGCATGTACCACTGAACATACGCTGTACCAGCATTCCATCAAACGATCAGTGGTGTATGTACTTACCATCACACATTTTCTTGTAAAATATATTTTTTTTGAAAAAAAAATCTAGAACAATATATTTAGTCAAATATAAAAGTTTTTTTTTGGTTCGGTAGTTGTATCTTAAAAAAAGTGTCCTATAAAGGGATAATATTATGTTGAGTACAACCTTCAAAAGTTATCAAAAAATATTTTAATTAATTTTTGTGTTCCATATCCAACTCGGCAATACGGAACGGAATCATCTCGGGGTCTGTCTGTAACAGGTGTTTTTTTTTTCAATTTTTTTCCATTAATTTATTTGACGTAAACAAATTAAATTTGTCACAATAACTTTAGTAAATAAGCGGTAAGTATTGGCACACTCAAGATAAGTCACCAAACAGAAAAATAATTTTAAAAAAACATCGATAACTCGGGACATGACAACACTAGTGGACTAGTGTATCGATATAATTATTGAGAATGTCACATCACTTCGTTGACTGTATACGTATTCAACAAAACCCTCTCCGCCCCCCCTCACCCCCGAATACTGAGAGAAAGGGACACATGCACCTCAGCCTGATAATACCTAAATAAAATTGTCAAAATCGAGGTTTTGTAGTCCTCATTTTTCTACTCCAAAACTGAACCGATTTCCAAGATTTTTTTTACCAAATGTATTGGAAGAAAACATTCTATGTCTGTACTTTTTGTTTTTTTTTTTAAATACATCGTCTTATTTGTATACTGAACGTTTGTTGATGGCGTTAAAAAAAGGCAATTTTAACAATTTTTGAAGGGTTATAACTCCTATAAAAAGTAACTTATCAAAAAAATCAAAACGTACCGACACGCTTGCGGTCAATATTCATACTATGTAAAAAAAATATTTTCTCTAGTGTCAAAATCCAGAGAGGGAAATGAGGAATACGTTTGTATGGAAAAAACACCACCCGGTTTCCTCTTAAGGCGATGCCATACGTAGTAATGCAAAATCATGTGTTTTTGGTTTGAAAATTTGGTGGCCTAGAAATGTTTCAGATGCTTTAATTAATAAATAATCGAGTATTTTTCAGATAAGTCTTTTTATAAGCCCAGAATAAAATAATGTAAAGGCCTATGAAAACTGCTTTAAAGTTCAAAATCTCCTACTTACGAACCCATTTTGGGTTATTATTTTATTGTATAATGTGGCAAATTAAGTTATTTATAAAATGATCGAAAAAAAATTAAATATTTATGCCTGAACATCCACAAAATAAAATAAAAGGCACTTTTTGGCCATGTTTTTTTCTTGCATAAATCAAAACAGGCGGATGGTGTTAAGCGGGAATTTAAACCTTATCGCCATCTACGTAAGGGTTGTTATTGATGGCGGCTCAATTTAAAATATTACACGACGTAGTGCATGGCCTTAAGACATTTTCGAATGAGCGTAAAACCGTCGAGCATGAATGAGTTTGGGTTCATAGCTTAAAAAACTGATTTTATGAAATTCGATAAAGAAGCTAATTATGCCTATATGTCTGTATACTTAGTTCATAATAGTAACACCATATATTGCGCACAGATGCAAATAAGCAATACAAGACCATCGAAAATGGTCATATTTTGAACGAAATACCGCCCATATTCAATATTCCCGCCACAACATGACACGGAAAGTTTATACTCCTACAAAGTTGTTTTGTCTCTCTTGCACAATTATTAGATATTTGGCGTTTGGGCAGTTTAGTTTATCATCCGACAGGGGGCTTTCTTCTGGTGATCTCTCCTATCGGAGGTTGGCTGAGTTTGCTGAGTTGTTTACCCTGCGGGCTGCAGGATTGTAGCCTCATTCCATGCATTAAATTCCAGGAATGGGATTGCATAAAAGTTCTGGCCCCGGTAATTAAAATGTTGCTTGTTGTAAACTATTTAATAAAGAAACAAAAACAACAATTAATAAAAGTACTGACTGTTGATGGGTATACTATTTTGGAGCACTTATAAATGACAACGAAATGGATTTATCCTGTTAAATGTAACTTTATCGTAAAGTATAATTGTTCAAGGTCAACAAGTCATTCTCCACATTGGTTATGCCAACACTTGTGGAAATTTCCTTATATAATATAAAAGTTTATATGATTAGTTTCTTGGAACAGGAACTGCTAGGTGAGAAACTAAAACGTTAACTAGGTCATAATGTTCAATGTCTGATCTAGTCTCATCCAACGGAAGCAACCTTCCCAACATGCCTTCCATCGATATGCTTGGTGTAACTCTGAGGTCGGGCTGTTTTACAAAATTTAAACAATTTATCAAATTTCAAAGTTGAATTCAAGTTCTGTTATTATGTCACCATGTCGGTTATTATGCCGGGTATGCTGGTTGGGTATTATACCAGTTGTCTTGCAGTACTTGGATAGCAACAGAACGTGAATAGGACTTTCACAGAACTTGAATTTTAAGATTGAAATTTTATTACTGTTGATTTATTGAAAATTGTTTATAATTGATTGTAGATAGTTTATTAAAATTAAAAATGGTTAGTATTGATTTAATTGTCCAAATTCTGTTAAACGAACCGTCCTAAGTGACCAGCTTTGGCATGAGGGTTCCATCAAAGCCAGAGTCGAGTTAGCCTTTCCGAACAGTACAGGTCCCGCGAATTCTTTAATAGTATATAAAGGCTGACCCTCTACAAATCTGTTGAATTTGGCTGCCACCTCTGGTGTGGAGCCCCAAAATACCCATACCCAAAAACCCTTGCTCTGGGCAGTCCGTTTGATCGATTCCCCCATCTTAACAAACGGATTACAACCTAGCACACGCTTCAGGTGGGAATGCTCTCCTTGTCCTACCGGAATTTCAATGGAAAATGCTCCGAGGAACTAGCGTCATTGATCCCTTCGACACTGGTGCATAGTCGGGAAATAAGCCAAATTACCTACATCCTACATATGTACACGGTTGACACGTGAGAACGGGTCGTTCTTGAGTTCAGCAGCTCTACTACGGCTGTGGAACGATTTGCTGGCCTCTGTGATACCCCCCTCCTACAACATGGATCTCTTCATTAACCTTGTTCGCTGCTTCCTGTCCTCAAAAAGATCCTCCCACATAGGGTTGCCAGATGATAATTTGATAAAGGAGGGCAGATGGGTCTAAAAAGGAGGATTTTCTGTAAAAAAGGAGGACTATTATACTTTAGAATTATTATACTTTATTTTTATCATATTTAGCTGAGCTGCCAATTTTGGAAAGAAGTTCTTTGTTTTTTAACAAATAATTATAAAAATCTTCACATGTCATGTTTTTGAAGTTGTTAAAGATTTAACTGACTGCACACTTAGTCTATTCCTCTCTTTGCTCCACTGAGTTATGCGTTATGTGCGCTTATACAAAAATAAAACTCGCAGATCTTGAGCAGTTATGAGAAACATTCAATGTTTTCAACACTTTTGAATTAGATTGTCCACTGCTCGTGCAACTTCAAATCATAATATGCTTCATCTTCATCTGAAATTGATCGTGTAGCTTAACATCGTTAATATCTACACCTCTGATGTTCAAGAACTCAATGCATGACACTAAATCATCATATTCTAGGTTTTCGTTCTCTTACAGCAATGTCATCCTCTCAAAACATTTGAAATCTTCCAAGGGTTTTATCCATTACATTAAGTAATCTTCACAAGCCTTGTAAACACTTAAAAAATCTTCCACCAGTCCCGCCCGATGTTTAGCAAAAAGGAGGACTTACAGTAGGTAAGGGAGGACAAAACATGTAAAAAGAGGACATGTCCTCCTTTTGGATACCATCTGGCAACCCTACTCCCACATCAAAATAAATAACTGTATACACCACTATTTAATCAAAAAGGATCGACATGTTTCAAAACCAATGGATTCTCCATCAGGATAAAGGTATAATTAATTATTTATTTTGCTAATCGGGAATATTTATATTTAAATGATAATATTAAAATCGATAATATATATAATTTATATATATATATCCCGCTACATTTGTTGCGTCCGACCCCTAAAAACTCCATAGCATTGCAGCGTCCACCGACTTACAGCGTCCGATATACGGACGCTACAATGTTTTGACGTCAAAATTGGCCAGAACGATGCTTACCCCATAGAATCGTATGGCGAAAATTTTTGTGGAAGCAAAAAATCTCTCATAATGTCTGGAAACGAATATTGAACGTTTGAAATTTTGCCGACAGGTTCGCTACACGATGTATATATCGAGCAGTGTATGTTTTTATTCATTTCTACGATCTTGCCACGTCCACGAAGTAATACAATTTTCGATACATAACGAAGATCGTGCTGCGTCTACGCATTACGTCGATAGTATTGCGTCCTCGAGACCGATTACGAGTAGATATTATTTTATATCCATATCGACGGTCATATTGCATCCACACATTACGTCGATAGTATTGCGTCCCCATGGCCGATCACGCTGAAATATTATTATGAATACATAACGACGGTTTTGCTGCGTCCACGCATTACTTCGATAGTACTGCGTCCCCGTGGTGGTTGAGTAAATCATCAGATTTGGCAACATTGGGTAAATTTACAACGGTGCCGCTTGACACTCAAAACTAAGAAGCGTCCTGCGTGGTTTTTAATGCATAACGACGATCGTGCTGCGTCCACGCATTGCTTCGATAGTACTGCGTCCCCGTGGCCATTCGCGAGTACATTGTTGTATATTATTTGAGCGTTTGGTTGAGTAAATCATCAGATTTGGCAACATTGGGTTAATTTACAACGATGCCGCTTGACACTCAGAACTAAGAAGCATCCTGCGTGGTTTTTAATGCGTAACGACGATCGTGCTGCGTGTACGCATTACGTTGGTAGTATTGCGTCCGTTCACGAATAGATATTATTTTTAATACATATCGATGGTAGTACTGTATCCACGCATTACATCGATAGTATTGCGAACCCGTGGCCGATCTAGATTAGGTATTATTTTTAATTAATGAAGACAATATTAGCGAAACTCAATCGAACATCTGAAAAATCTGAAAAAGGCACTGTTACATTTGGGACTCGAACCCAGGACCTTTGGTTTTCCTGGCCATGACTCTACCAACTGAGATAATGTGTCCCTATCCGATTCGGTAATATGTACTGTAATATACTTCGACTGAGAATTATCAACAGAGTGGAAGTTACTCCCAGTATCGCCCGGGTGTAAGACCACCATTCAGAATTGAAACTTTGCTCCAAGTGGCTTTAGCCGTGTTTAGTGACTATATCTGAATAGTCAGGTACTTTCCCACCTTTGTCTTCCCCACCTTTATCTTGCCCATCGCTTCCCCTTCCCCACTTACCTACAGCCTCACAATATACCCCAATTGGGGATGCTATAGTCTCACTGGCTCCAGACTGGAGCAGTTGGGACTCTTGTGAGGAATTCACTATAAAAATAAAAATAAAACGTAATCTTAATTTTCTTAACGCATATCTTTATTGACTGCTATCTTTATGTATGATTGCAGGATTCAACTCGAACTAAATGCGTAAGCAGGTACCTAAGCGATTCCTTCAGAAACTTGATCAGGGTGCTTAGGGTGTGAACATCTTGGAATAATTATCGATAATAACATCAAATGGAAAAGTCAAATAAACTCCACAGTAGACAGAATGAGAAAACTCATCTTTATATTTTTTCGACTTAGAAATACTGTATCATTAAAAATACATAAAGATATTTATTTTGCACTTGCACATTCTACACTACTACAATATATGGAATCGTGGCTTGTGGGGGGGGGGGGGTGCATATAAATCATGCCTACTTCCATTTGCGACAATTCAAAATATATTAGTAAAAATTATCTTAAACAAGCCATATTACTATCCAACAATACATGTTTTCCAAGGTTTCCCAGTTCCCCCTCTCAAAAAAATTTATGACAAAAATACTCGTACATTAAGTAATAATAATAATACTTGGATGACTTGTATAGCGCCGTTTTTGTGCAAAAACACCTCAAGGGCGCTGTACAAACTTATAATACATTTCTACAGTGATCTATGTTATTACTTAAATATTTATGGAGAAAATATACAGTACAATACTTACCTGGTAGGTCACTTGAGATTAACACTCAATTAACATTATCTAATTGTTTATTGGCGAAATTTAGATACAGGATTTAGGACTTCATTGAAAAATTGAATATAACTGGACTTTCTCTTAGGATTGGTATATTTAAGGATTGGTATATTGGAAGTACTTCAATTACATAAAGATTTCATTGAAAAAATAATATTCCACAATTAATTTTAAGCAAAATAATTATTTATATTGGAGGACTAACCGTACCACTAGTTTGAACTACAACAGCACAACATCACTATTTAACGGTATAATTTTTTTTTATAAATTACTCCTAGATATATCTGAGAAAAATTATAACAGTTACAAAAAAAATCAATTTAAAATTCTCTAATACCACCTCATAACTTTTCTTATTGTTTGATATTATTTATTTATTTATTTTATTTCAGAGAAATCAACAGTTTACAATGTGGTTCATTTATACATGTGTAATTTACCTAACTGAAAAACTAATTACAGATTTCCTCAATATACTATTCTATAATGCATCTAAAAATTTAAACACTATACTTAAATTTATCTAAAAAATATTAAATTTATCGAAGAAAGCAAACACTTTGTGGCTTGACATTATACAAATGAAACAAATACTTTGTTTTAAACCACTTTATTTTAATTTATATTTCGTCGACCGGTTTGGATTGAACCCAAATATTGTGTTAAATAAATATAAAGTGGTTTAAAAAGAAGTATTGTTTCGTTTGTTGTAAAAAATATAAAGTTATTCAAGAGGGAGATTATTATAACATGAGATTATTATAACAGGAGATTATTAAAACAGAAGATTATTATAACATAATACTAGATAATATATGTCATTACATTTTATGCAGTTTGGTACACGTTTAATACATTATTAATTGAGTTTTTATATTTATTTTGGTTACATTGAAGATAGAATCAGAGAGAATGTTATTATAAATATGTTGAACATATTCTTCTAAGACAAGAATTTTTATTTGAAATGGATTTACAGTGTTTTTCTTTATGTAAATCGATTACATGAGCGTGTGTGCCGTGTAGGTACTTTTCAATTCCGTTTAATAAACTCCACATATTATGTTTCTGCTTATCATTCCTAGGTATTATTTATAAATAACCTGTTTTGTTACTTTTATTGTATTTTCTTGTAAGGTTATTAATAGTTTTTGTAATAATATTTGCAATATAAATATATGTAAAAATATATAGTTGTCTTTTCCTAAGCACAAGCATCTGATTTATCAGAAAAGTGATTGAAATATTATGTTTTAAATATTGTAACACTAAAGATGTTAAGAAATATAAATAAAAATATTTTTATTTTTAACATAATGATAATAATAAGTTAAGCTCATTAATTAAAATATTACAATTTGGGGTTAAAGTAATTAAGTTAAATATAAAAACAGATATTATTATATTGAATACGTAACGACGGAAGTGCTGCGTCGATGGTATTGTATCCTCGTGACCGATCACGAGTAGATATTATTTTGTATACATAACGACGGCCGTGCTGCGTCCACGCATTACGTCGATAGTATTGCGTCCCCATGGCCGTTTGCGAATTTGTACATTTTTATGTATTGTTTGAGCCCTTGGTGAGGCAAAACGCTAGATTTGGCAACATTTAGTTCATTTACAACGATGCCACATCTACAAGATGCAACAAGATATTCATTCAAACTTCTCACTATCAATAGACAGTTTGTTGTCAGGTCTGGTGTGTTTCTGGATGCCAAAAAATAAAACACATATATAAATACATATATTTTTTATATACCGCACAAGAGTTTCAACCGCTCCCGTCTGGAACAGCGAGACTGGCATCCCTAATCTGAGTACTAGCGTGAAGGTATTGGCGAGGGAAAGAAGATGGGGAAGAGAAATGTAGAAAAGTACCTGGATATTTATATCTGGTCACCAAACACGGCAAAAGCTTAGAAATAACGTTTCCATTCGGAATGGTTGTCTCACACCAGGGCGATACTGAGAGTATATTTCACTCTGGAACGTGTTGCAAACACACTTTAAATTATGTTTAATGTATTAATTGTGAAATAACACAAACAAATAAAAATTTATTTGGGCACGCCGGGTTTGACCGTCAGATTACGGCATTCGGATTGCGAGTCGAGAGTCTTACCTCTCAACCACAGATGCTGTAATTAATTAATTAATTCACTATGAACGTGAAAACTTCACTAGAAGAGTTAGAAATATTTTGTGTTGTTTATTTATTTGTTAATTTATTTATTACACCTAATAGACTTTTAAATTCTAGTTTAATAGTTGAGTATCGCAGTTATTATAAATTCTTCAAAATTAAAACAATAGAGAAAACAAAATAGAATGAAAAAAAATAAAATGTTACAACAAAAGCGTAAAATAAAATAAGATACGTTGGTAAAAATGATAAGAAGTCTCACATAAGTAGATATTCAAAATAAACAAAAGATTGCAAAAATTATAGATGTCTATTTGTCTCCATATATAAAAGAATTAAAATAAACAATATTTATATTGATTATTTTTAAGGTGAAATATATCTCCCATATCAGAATAAGTCATGCAATCCTAAGGGGTTTTATAATATAAGGGGCATAACAACGGCCTAAATGTACATTTTGAAACTCTCAAAACAAATCCAAGAGTCTTAAGGGCCTTATATACGGAAGACGTAAAAATGAAATCGAACTTCAAAACGCCACGTAACAAACAAATTATTAAACCTATATTAAAAGGAACCTTCAATATACAAAAAATATACACCCGGACGTGAGTATGTACGTGACGCTAGAAATGTATGAAAGTGTAATAAACATCAAAACCTACATTATTATGAATATTAAAAAAATAGGATATTAGCGATTATTGTGAGTAAAACATAATGCAATATTCACAAAAACAATCTAAAAAAAAGAACTAGAAGTGCTGGATGCCCAAAGACGGATTTACGCACGGACGCAATAAATGTTGTGGGACCTATATATATATATATATATATATATATATATATATATCTATATAATACAACTCAGTAGTTTGGTCTCCCTCTTATAAAATTCACATTAATAACATTGAGCGAATACAAAAAAAACCTACGTTTTATAAATTTTTAATTAAATATCCCACTAGAAGACTTACAATATCATTTCTTATTAAATACTCTAAAAATACGCACATTGGAAGACAGGCGTAAAATAAACGACTTAACTTTTTTATTCAAGATTCTAAACTCTAAATTCGACTGTTGCGAACTTCTGCAACTCATAAACTTACGAATACCTACAATAACAACACGACAAAATACACTATTCCACTGAAACACACATAAGCGCAATTACATTGCGAACTCCCGAATACAACGGTTTCACACTATGGGAAACCAATACTTAGGTGATGTCGATATATTTAATATTAACTTTGAATTTTGTGGATTACGTAAAAGACTTATTTCAACACTATTCCTAAATGGAAGTTATATTTTTGTAAACCAGTCAAATCGCTGTATTTTTTAATTTATTTTCTTGTTATTTTTAATTTTGTTTCTTGCATATATTATTTTTTAATGTAATTTTATTTTTATTATTTCTTTCTTATGTTTCAAAGCTGTCATTAAAATTGTACCACCTACATGTAAAAGCCCTCTGGGCGTTAAAAAAATAAATATATAATCACGATTTGCTTTCTATCGCCACATAGATGGCTCCATAGACATTGTTAAGCATTGATGTATTATATTAGATGAGACATGAAGCGAAAAAAATACGTTCCACTTTTTTACCTCCAATTAACCTCTAACACTTCCAAGGCTCTAACTAAAACTATCAAAGGCGGTCTAAGCGCAACGCTTATCGCGTTCTAATAATAGTGGAAAACGTTTCGACGAGATTATTAGTAATAATTGAATAGCTCTACGTCGTTAAGTATGCTAATGAATTAATAAATAATACAATCCAATCTCTTTGATTTGAAAAGAGTGCCCCTCATAAAGGCTACCATTGAAGTAAAACTGATTGGTTTCAGTTATTTAATGGCAGTAAGGTCCTCCCTATAATTTGGTCGCGATAATGACAGAGAAAAACCAACAAACCAACTGGTACGTATTTTATACTGAGAGACATTTTTGATTTTCATCAAAAGAGTTAATTTGAAAATTGAAATGAAAAAGATATGAAAAATATTTCATATTCTAATTCAGTAATGTTGGCCTCACTGGGTTGTTTACCCGTGCTGAGGCCCCCATTTTATAATATAAGAATTTATACATTAAAAAAAAAGAAAAACAACATTAAAATAAAGATAAATTTAAACCAAAAATAGGTTAAAAATTAAAATATAATTATCACACTAAAAGAAAAATATTAAAAGAGAATGTAAATCATTGCCATTGATGTTTTGGTCGGTTCCATGATATTTCATCAAAATTAAAATTTAACACACCTTTAAAAAATGAGTCATTAAAAGTCATTAAAAGTGATGAAACAAAAACTAGAGTGATAAATAAAAACTATTTAACCTAGTTTTTGTGTCATCACTTTTCATGACTATTTGGAGGTGTGTTGAATTGTTATTTTGATGACATACCCGGTCACCGTTTTGGTCATTGTACATTGCTATTCCATTTGGAATGAAACGCAACTACTAGTATAATAAAACTCTACATCGAAAGCGCTATGATGATTTATTCATCCACTGCCTTTAAACTTTTCACGTTGTACCGAGAAATGCAAAACGTCAAAGTCAACAGAATTTTCAGTGTTGCAAGTATATTTAAAAAAAATAAAAATCAGTAAGGAATTTTATAAAAAAAACAATCGTAGACCGGACATTTTTGTATAGTGACGTCACGAGCTAAAAACCGGATTTATTTATTTTATCAAAAGATATATCCACCCGATTTTGAAAAAATGAGTGCCTGTTCAAGTATCATCTGCGAAATTGGAACTGACTGAATTCAGACAAGCGACAAAGTATCTACCTATAATATAATATTTTTCGCTAGAAAATTATTTTAATTATATATTTCTTAAAATCTAATTAAATATTTCTATTTTAATATTTTAGGTTTAATCTTGACAATTAAAGTCAGATTTCGTGATGTTTTAAGGGTCTGAGCTTTTCAATTTTAAAGAAAGAGTTAATTTAAACCAAATTTAACATAATATTACGTTATTTTTCACGAAGCTTCCATTTCCGTACTTTCATAATATTTAGGGTAAAATATGATACTTCCATTACGTAATGACAAAATATTTTATATTCTGGAAAAACAAATCCTTCAAAATGCTGAAGTTAAAATCAACCAATAAAATATGTAACAACTCCACCTCTAGCAGTTCTGAATAAATCAGATAGCAATCGCCTTTGAGCAAGCACAACAGATTAATGGCAACTAATTGTCTGTGACGTGGCTGAGTGACGTCAGTAACGCCGTGATGCAGACAGACGCTTATCTGGGTACTGGGCACTAGACCATAGATAGGGTATAAACAACACAACCCGAGAATACTAATTATTCTAATTTGAAACCAATGCATTTTTTTCGTTAGCAAAAAATTGTCCACAGAAGCCAAGTTAGCGGTCCACAATGGAGTGCTTGTACCTACCCTAATGAGTGAGGCATGGAACTAGCAGAGAAAGGATGAAAGTAGACTGAATGAGATCCCTGAGTCGTATGTGTGGTAAAACCATGTATGATCGTATGAGAAATGTTGCACAAAGAGTGCCAGGCTGATGTAAGAGTAATGAGTAAGAGTGAATCAGATACTTGTACGTATAAATAAATGTTAAAAATAATATTATAAACATTGATATATTATACATATAATGGACTAAATGAAATAAATGTTAAGGGAAATGTTACAACAGGTCGCACAGAGTAAAGAAAGACTTTTTTATGTGAAAAATAATATTGTAAACATTGATGTATTTATATAAAGGACTAAATGAAATAAATAATAACGGAAATGTTACAACAGGTGACACAGAGTAAAGAAGAACTTTTTATGTCAAAAATAATAGCAGCTTCAAAAATAATATCTTAAGTTTTATTTAATAACAACTTGTATTACCCTCCAACAGATTATCTGTACCACCTACATCCACACGTGGCCCCGATAATCGAGGTTCCACTGTATAAGAAAGGGAAGAATTAGCCTAGTGTAAAAAAATACAAAAAAACCAAAACCAAAGCATTTATTGGTAACGTAAAAAGTAGAAAAAAATGGCGACCCCTCCCTTTGTTCATTCGTTGAAATATTACCTACATACCTATGCATTATCTGTTAGGTAAAGTTAGGTTAGGTTTAGCGGTAGATATACAATGGGATCGTAAGTACGATAATTTTACAGCCACGCAAAACTCGCAGTTGTAAAAATTGTTCTAAAATAAACTAGTACTTAATTAGTGTTATTTTTTTCTTATTTAATAAATCAAGACCAAATTCTCCTCATAAGATGGTACTTAAGTACGTAAAGATGGTACGTAAGATGGTACTTAAATACCCACCTACTTAATCATAAACCATACATATTATAAGTAACATTTTTATTTAATTTAAAAATGAATTAAATAATTTGACTAAAGAAATGTCACCATTTCAGTTCTTTTTTCAATGTTTCTTCAGGCAACGATTGTTCCGATCTAACAGGTCGCAGTAAGAACCACGATCATGAGAACTCTGACGGGATAGAATAGGTAGTATACAACAAGGCCACCATCTTGAACCGGAACCGGAACGTAACAAACAAATTTACACATGAAATGCCAAACAATCGGGTAAAGACAGGACTTCGCTACTTTCAGTCAACTAATGCCCAAATAATAAAATATATATATATATATCCCGCTACATTTGTTGCGTCCGACCCCTAAAAACTCCATAGCATTGCAGCGTCCACCGACTTACAGGGTCCGATATACGGACGCTACAATGTTTTGACGTCAAAATTGGCCAGAACGGTGCTTACCCCATGTAGAATCGTATGGCAAAAATTTTTGTGGAAGCAAAAAATCTCTCATAATGTCTGGAAACGAATATTGAACGTTTGACATTTTGCCGACAGGTTCGCTACACGATGTATATATCGAGCAGTGTATGTTTTTATTCATTTCTACGATCTTGCCGCGTCCACGAAGTAATACAATTTTCGATACATAACGCAGATCGTGCTGCGTCTACGCATTACGTCGATAGTATTGCGTCCTCGAGACCGATTACGAGTAGATATTATTTTATATCCATATCGACGGTCGTACTGCATCCACACATTACGTCGATAGTATTGCGTCCCCATGGCCGATCACGCTGAAATATTATTATGAATACATAACGACGGTTTTGCTGCGTCCACGCATTACTTCGATAGTACTGCGTCCCCGTGGTGGTTGAGTAAATCATCAGATTTGGCAACATTGGGTAAATTTACAACGGTGCCGCTTGACACTCAAAACTAAGAAGCATCCTGCGTCGTTTTTAATGCGTAACGACGATCGTGCTGCGTGTACGCATTACATTGGTAGTATTGCGTCCGTTCACGAATAGATATTATTTTTAATACATATCGATGGTAGTGCTGTATCCACGCATTACATCGATAGTATTGCGAACCCGTGGCCGATCTAGATTAGGTATTATTTTTAATTAATGAAGACAATATTAGCGAAACTCAATCGAACATCTGAAAAATCTGAAAAAGGCACCGTCACATTTGGGACTCGAACCCAGGACCTTTGGTTTTCCAGGCAATGACTCTACCAACTGAGATAATGTGTCCCTATCCGATTCGGTAATATTTACTGTAATATACTTCGACCGAGAATTATCAACAGAGTGGAAGTTACTCCCAGTATCGCCCGGGTGTAAGACCACCATTCAGAATTGAAACTTTGCTCCAAGTGGCTTTAGCCGTGTTTAGTGACTATATCTGAATAGTCAGGTACTTTCCCACCTTTGTCTACCCCACCTTTCTCTTGCCCATCGCTTCCCCTTCCCCACTTACCTACAGCCTCACAATATACCCCAATTGGGGATGCTATAATCTCACTGGAGCAGTTGGGACTCTTGTGAGGAATTCACTATAAAAATAAAACGTTATCTTAATTTTCTTAACGCATATCTTTATTGACTGCTATCTTTATGTATGATTGCAGGATTCAACTCGAACTAAATGCGTGAGCAGGTACCTAAGCGATTCCTTCAGAAACTTGATCAGCGTGCTTAGGGTGTGAACATCTTGGAATAATTATCGATAATAACATCAAATGGAAAAGTCAAATAAACTCCACAGTAGTCAGAATGAGAAAACTCATCTTTATATTTTTTCGACTTAGAAATACTGTATCATTAAAAATACATAAAGATATTTATTTTGCAATTGCACATTCTACACTACTACAATATATGGAATCGTGGCTTGTGGTGGGGGGGGGGGTGCATATAAATCATGCCTACTTCCATTTGCGACAATTCAAAAAATATTAATAAAAATTATCTTAAACAAGCTGTATTACTATCCAACAATACATGTTTTCCAAGGTTTCCCAGTTCCCCCTCTCAAAAAAATTTATGACAAAAATACTCCTACATTAAGTAATAATAAATAATAATGATAATACTTGGATGACTTGTATAGCGCCGTTTTTGTGCAAAAACACCTCAAAGGCGCTGTACAAACTTATAATACATTTCTAAAGTGATCTATGTTATTACTTAACTATATATGGAGAAAATATACAGTACAATACTTACCTGGTAGGTCACTTGAGATTAACACTTAATTAACATTATCTAATTGTTTATTGGCGAAATTTAGATACAGGATTTAGGACTTCATTGAAAAATTGAATATAAATGGACTTTCTCTTAGGATTGGTATATTTAAGGATTGGTATATTGGAAGTACTTCAATTACATAAAGATTTCATTGAAAAAATAATATTCCACAATTAATTTTAAGCAAAATAATTATTTATATTGGAGGACTAACCGTACCACTAGTTTGAACTACAACAGCACAACATCACTATTTAACGGTATAATTTTTTTTTATAAATTACTCCTAGATAAATCTGAGAAAAATTATAACAGTTACAAAAAAAAATCAATTTAAAATTCTCTAATACCACCTCATAACTTTCTTATTGTTTGATATTATTTATTTATTTATTTTATTTCAGAGAAATCAACAGTATACAATGTGGTTCATTTATACATGTGTAATTTACCTAACTGAAAAACTAATTACAGATTACCTCAATATACTATTCTATAATGCATCTAAAAATTTAAACACTATACTTAAATTTATCTAAAAAATATTAAATTTATCGAAGAAAGCAAACACTTTGTGGCTTGACATTATACAAATGAAACAAATACTTTGTTTTAAACCACTTTATTTTAATTTATATTTCGTCGACCGGTTTGGAAGGAACCCAAATATTGTGTTAAATAAATATAAAGTGGTTTAAAAAGAAGTATTGTTTCGTTTTTTGTAAAAAATATAAAGTTCTTCAAGAGGGAGATTATTATAACAGGAGATTATTAAAACAGAAGATTATTATAACATAATACTACATAATATATGTCATTACATTTTATGCAGTTTGGTACACGTTTAATACATTATTAATTGAGTTTTTATATTTATTTTGGTTACATTGAAGATAGAATCAGAGAGAATGTTATTATACATATGTTGAACATATTCTTCTAAGACAAGAATTTTTATTTGAAATGGTTTTACAGTGTTTTTCTTTATGTAAATCGATTACATGAGCGTGTGTGCCGTGTAGGTACTTTTCAATTCTTTTTAATAAACTCCACATATTATGTTTCTGCTTATCATTCCTAGGTATTATTTATAAATAACCTGTTTTATTACTTTTATTGTATTTTCTTGTAAGGTTATTATAGTTTTTGTAATAATATTTGCAATATAAATATATAGTTGTCTTTTCCTAAGCACAAGCATCTGATTTATCAGAAAAGTGATTGAAATATTATGTTGTAAATATTGTAACACTAAAGATGTTAAGAAATATAAATTAAAATATTTTTATTTTTAACATAATGATAATAATAAGTTAAGCTCATTAATTAAAATATTACAATTTGAGGTTAAACTAATTAAGTTAAATATAAAAACAGATATTATTATATTGAATACGTAACGACGGAAGTGCTGCGTCGATGGTATTGTATCCTTGTGACCGATCACGAGTAGAAATTATTTTGTATACATAACGACGGCCGTGCTGCGTCCACGCATTACGTCGATAGTATTGCGTCCCCATGGCCGTTTGCGAATTTGTACATTTTTTATGTATTGTTTGAGCCCTTGGTGAGGCAAAACGCTAGATTTGGCAACATTCAACGATGCCACATCTACAAGATGCAACAAGATATTCATTCAAACTTCTCACTATCAATAGACAGTTTGTTGTCAGGTCTGGTGTGTTTCTGGATGCCAAAAAATAAAACACATATAAAAATACATATATTTTTTATATACCGCACAAGAGTCTCAACCGCTCCCGTCTGGAACAGCGAGACAGGCATCCCCAATCTGAGTACTAGGGTGAAGGTATTGGCGAGGGAAAGAAGATGGGGAAGAGAAATGTAGAAAAGTACCTGGATATTTATATCTGGTCACCAAACACGGCAAAAGCTTAGAAATAACGTTTCCATTCGGAATGGTTGTCTCACACCAGGGCGATACTGAGAGTATATTTCACTCAGGAACGTGTTGCAAACACACTTTAAATTATGTTTAATGTATTAATTGTGAAATAACAAAAACAAATAAAAATTTATTTGGGCACTCCGGGTTTGACCGTCAGATTACGGGATTCGGATTGCGAGTCGAGAGTCTTACCTCTCAACCACAGATGCTGTAATTAATTAATTAATTCATTATGAACGTGAAAACTTCACTAGAAGAGTAAGAAATATTTTGTGTTGTTTATTTATTTGTTAATTTATTTATTACACCTAATAGACTTTTACATTCTAGTTTAATAGTTGAGTATCGCAGTTATTATAAATTCTTCAAAATTAAAACAATAGAGAAAACAAAATAGAATGAAAAAAAATAAAATGTTACAACAAAAGCGTAAAATAAAATAAGATACGTTGGTAAAAATGATAAGAAGTCTCACATAAGTAGATATTCAAAATAAACAAAAGATTGCAAAAATTATAGATGTCTATTTGTCTCCATATATAAAAGAATTAAAATAAACAATATTTATATTGATTATTTTTAAGGTGAAATATATCTCCCATAACAGAATAAGTCATGCAATCCTAAGGGGTTTTATAATATAAGGGGCATAACAACGGCCTAAATGTACGTTTTGAAACTCTCAAAACAAATCCAAGAGTCTTAAGGGCCTTATATACGGAAGACGTAAAAATTAAGTCGAACTTCAAAACGCCATGTAACAAACAAATAATATACACTCGGACGCCAGAATAAATTATTCAGTATGGACGTGAAACCTTTATTAGAATAGTCAGCAATATACGTAAGACGTAACAATTGAATTAGAGTGAACGGACGTGAAACCTATATTAAAAGGAACCTGCAATATACAAAAAATATACACCCGGACGTGAGTATGTACGTGACGCTAGAAATGTATGAAAGTGTAATAAACATCAAAACCTACATTATTATGAATATTAAAAAAATATGATATTAGCGATTATTGTGAGTAAAACATAATGCAATATTCACAAAAACAATCTAAAAAAAAGAACTAGAAGTGCTGGATGCCCAAAGACGTATATTATTTTAATCATATTTAGCTAAGCTGACAATTTCGGAAAGAAGTTCTTGGTTTTTTTTAACAAATAATTATAAAAATCTTTACATGTCATATTTTTTTAAGTTTTATTGAGTAAGAATTAAAGATTTAACTGACTGCACACTTAGTCTATTCCTCTCTTTGCTCCACCGAGTACTAATCAGTGAAGAAACTCTTTTCACATTTGCGTTATGTGCGCTTATACAAAAATAAAACTCGCAGATCTTGAGCAGTTCTACGAAACATTCAATGTTTTTAACATTTTTGAAGTAGAATGTCCACTGCTCGTGCAACTTCAAATCATAATATGCTTCATCTGATTTTGATTTAAGAAATGAAATCATGTTACGTAGTTCGTATCTACGTGTCTTTTTAAAGCAATAGTGCCCATTTAAGAAGTATTTTGCTGTTTTATTAATATTTCGGATGTTTAGCAAAAAGGAGGACTTACAGTAAGTAAGGGAGGACGGGAGGACAAAACATGGAAAAGGAGGACATGTCCTCCTTTTGGATACCATCTGGCAACCCTAGCCGCGGCCGATAGCGAGCAGTTCTTATTATTTCATTTACTGTTATTCATTTATTCCAAAAATTAAGTAGGTGCCTAGGTACATATTCGTAATAAAATAGCGAGGTCTACATTATTTAATATTGTATTGTACATAACTTTATTATTATTATTACTTACTACAAATATGTACGTAGATACATTTATTTTGCCTCCGTGGTTGAGGGGTAAGGCTCTCGACTTGTCCGGAGTCCGGAGGTCTCGGATTCAAATCACGGCGTGCGCAAGTAAATTGATTTTAATTAATTTATGTTGTTTCACAATATTAAAAATAATATTCATTAAAAAGAATATTAATTAAATATAATATAAAGTAATTGTCTGGAGAAATAATGATACACGCGGCGACTTAGTTACGGCCAAATCAGCTTTCAGCTTACAGGGTTTTGTAATACTAGTCCAATTAAGTCGCCAATTGGGGAATCCACAGTCTCACTGGCTCCAGACGAGAAGAAGAAAAAAGGCTAGCCATTTTAAACGGTGACGTAGACGAGGGTGGCTATCCTTTGGTAACGGTGGTTGCAGATGGCTCCTGGGCAAAGAGGTCGTACAAAAGTGGATTTAGCTCCTCATCTGGCGCAGGGTGCATAGTTGGACTACGAACTAAAAAGGTTTTATTTCTGGGAGTGCGAAACTCACACTGCTGCATATGTGCTAGAGCTACTAAACTACACATAGTTGCTTCTGAGCACAGGTGCTTCATAAACTGTCGTGACAGTGCTAATGCCATGGAAGCCCACATTATAGCAGAAGGGTTCTCGAGAAGCATGGAAATGCATGGATTGAAATTTAACAAACTAGTTGGTGATGGCGACTCCAGCATCATGAAAAAAATAATGCAACAAATGCCATATGGTCCTAACCTTATAGTACAAAAAATAGAGTGCAAAAATCACTTACTCCGCAATTTTTGCAACAAAATGAAAGCACTTGGAAAAAAAACCAACAACGCTAAAGGCTTTGTACCAGTTCATATAAGGAAAAAGGTTGAAGCAAACGTTTTACGCATGAGAAGAGCTGTAGTTGGAGCAGTAAATTACAGGAAAGAGCAAGAAAACACAGTACAAAGTGATAAAATAAATTATTTGAAAATGGACATAAAAAATACCGCAAATCATGTGTTTGGTGATCATAAAAATTGTGCATCGTACTATTGCAAGCCGGAGAAGTATACTGATGATCCAAATTTAGTAAGCGATCTTCGAGATTGTGGAATATGGACTGATATCCAACAATTCTTATTGTCTCTAATAGCAAATGCAGAAAGTCTTATTATTGACGTGACAAATAACACTGTGGAGCAATTCAACAACGTTATCGCCAAATTTATAGGTGGAAAAAGGGTAAATTTTACTACAAGAGGATCTTACCAAGCAAGATGTTTTGGAGCAGTAGCTTCGTGGAATAGTGAATTGGCAACCCATTCAAGAATACAAAAGAAAATCCAAGGCCACAGTCCCGGCAAATACACGAAGCACTTATAGAGAGAAAACGACGTTCGAAGGAGAATACACAAATGTGTCGAAAAAAAAAACTAAAGTATAATGAAAATACGACAGAAAAAAGAAAAAAAGTTACAGGGCCCGATGAAAATTATGGTCAATTGGAATTAGAACCAGATATGCCACCTGAAATATTTGAAACGAAAAAAGAGGAATTTCTCAAAGAATTATCTTAAACGAATAAGGAAGAGCTCGAACGGAATACGGTAGGCCAAAGCAATACCAATCTGTGGGCAATTGAAAGACGTAAGCGGATAACGGCGTCTAACTTTGGAAAAATATATAAGCTTCGGCAAAAAACTTCAGTTACGGGAGTATTAAACTCTTTACTGTACTCACAATTCAAAGGAACTATGGCCACAAATTATGGAAAAGAAAATGAAAGCCTAGCAATAGAGCAATTTAAAAAAAAACAAGTTTGCAGGTATCCGCTTGTGGGCTATTTATCGATAAAACCAAAAACTTTTTAGCGGCAAGTCCGGATGGCCTTATCGGTGAGGATTCTATAATTTAAATTAAATGCCCTTATAGTATAGCAAATATGTCACCAGAAGAGGGAATTGCACAAAAGATAATTGATTACTGTAAATTGGAAGACCATTCTTTAACATTAAAACGGAATCATAATTACTTCTACCAAGTACAAGGCCAGTTACATATTACTCGTCGTAATTATTGTTATTTTGTTGTGTGGAGTCCAAAAGGTTTGCTGTATGAAAAAATTGAGAGGGACGATGAAATCTGGCAAAAAATCGTTCCACTGTTAGAAAATTTCTACCACCAATGCCTTTTACCAGAAATAATTGACGGTCGCATACCAAGAAATTTACCAGCGAGGGAAAGGTATGGACCATAAATTGTTTTAATTTCATTGTGTAGATGTTAAACAGTATTTTTTTTTACAATAAAGCGTTTAAAAACAAAAAATATTAGATCATTGAAAAAGTTATCAAAAAATAATTTAATTAATTTTTGTGTTCCATATCCAACTCGGCAATACGGAACGGAATCATCTCGGGGTCTGTCTGTAACAGGTGTTTTTTTTTCAATTTTTTTCCATTAATTTATTTGACGTAAACAAATTAAATTTGTCACAATAACTTTAGTAAATAAGCTCGGTAAGTATTGGCACACTCAAGATAAGTCACCAAACAGAAAAATAATTTTAAAGAAACATCGATAACTCGGGACATGACAACACTAGTGGACTAGTGTATCGATATAATTATTGAGAATGTCACATCACTTCGTTGACTGTATACGTATTCAACAAAACCCTCTCCGCCCCCCGTCACCCCCGAATACTGAGAGAAAGGGACACATGCACCTCAACCTGATAATACCTAAATAAAATTGTCAAAATCGAGGTTTTGTAGTCCTCATTTTTCTACTCCAAAACTGAACCGATTTCCAAGATTTTTTTTACCAAATGTATTGGAAGAAAACATTCTATGTCTGTACGTTTTGTTTTTTTTTAAATACATCGTCTTATTTGTATACTGAACGTTTGTTGATGGCGTTAAAAAAGGCAATTTTAACAATTTTTGAAGGGTTATAACTCCTATAAAAAGTACCTTATCAAAAAAATCAAAACGTACCGACACGCTTGCGGTCAATATTCATATTATGTAAAAAAATATTTTCTCTAGTGTGAAAATCCAGAGAGGGAAATGAGGAATACGTTTGTATGGAAAAAACACCACCCGGTTTCCTCTTAATTACAGCATCTGTGGTTGAGAGGTAAGACTCTCGACTCGCAATCCGAATCCCGTAATCTGACGGTCAAACCCGGCGTGCCCAAATAAATTTTTATTTGTTTGTGTTATTTCACAATTAATACATTAAACATAATTTAAAGTGTGTTTGCAACACGTTCCAGAGTGAAATATACTCTCAGTATCGCCCTGGTGTGAGACAACCATTCCGAATGGAAACGTTATTTCTAAGCTTTTGCCGTGTTTGGTGACCAGATATAAATATCCAGGGACTTTTCTACATTTCTCTTCCCCATCTTCTTTCCCTCGCCAATACCTTCACCCTAGTACTCAGATTGGGGATGCCAGTCTCGCTGTTCCAGACGGGAGCGGTTGAGACTCTTGTGCGGTATATAAAAAATATATGTATTTATATATGTGTTTTATTTTTTGGCATCCAGAAACACACCAGACCTGACAACAAACTGTCTATTGATAGTGAGAAGTTTGAATGAATATCTTGTTGCATCTTGTATACAAACGTACCTACTGGGCGCAGGCGTGTGACATTTTTTTTTACAACTATATCCTTAGTACAAATGTATCATTTCATAACGCGCCAGTTCGCTCCATTGCATAGGGCGGTCGGACCTTTTTAGGTCGGGACATCAATTTACCGTCTACTGTAATCCATCTTACAAAAATGTCCACCCGCGCAGGGTGATTTTTAGTTCTGAGTGCTAAGTGGCATCGTTGTAAATGAACTAAATGTTGCCAAATCTAGCGTTTTGCTTCACCAAGGGCTCAAACAATACATAAAAATGTACAAATTCGCTAACGGCCATGGGGACGCAATACTATCGACGTAATGCGTGGACGCAGCACGGCCGTCGTTATGTATACAAAATAATATCTACTCGTGATCGGTCACGAGGATACAATACCATCGACGCAGCACTTCCGTCGTTACGTATTCAATATAATAATATCTGTTTTTATATTTAACTTAATTAGTTTAACCTCAAATTGTAATATTTTAATTAATGAGCTTAACTTGCCAATCCTTGTACATGGCTAGGACAAACAAAGATGAGGTACTGAGGATCATCTCTAAAACTAAGCTGAAAGCAGCACCGGGACTCGATGGAGTAACACCATCAGTTCTTAAGACTTGTAAAGAAGAATTAGCGGGTCACCTTACAGAACTTTTTATGTAATTGGTCACTGTCCTCGGGAAAGTTTCCAAATGAATTAAAGTTAGCGAAGATAATACCCATACACAAAGGAGACTGTAAAACATGTATCTCTAACTACCGTCCTATATCACTTCTATCGGTTTTTTCAAAAGTATTTGAGACCATAATCAAAGATAGACTCCTAAAATACATATCTGCGAATAATATCCTTACACCACAACAATATGGCTTTCGGAAAAATTCTAGTACTCAATGTGCCGCCTTTGATTTTATCTCCAACCTTCAACAGTATATAGACCAGGGTGAATATGTGGCAGCCATATTTATAGATCTCAAAAAAGCCTTTGATACGGTCGATCATGAAATACTCTTAAAGAAATTGGAATATTTGGGGATTGTTGGGAAGCCCCTAAATCTCCTCCGAAGCTACTTAGATGATAGATTTTGTCTTGTTGAAGTCAAAGGTGTCTCGAGTTGCTTAGGTAAAATCACATGTGGAGTGCCACAGGGATCAATTCTTGGGCCTCTGCTTTTCTTGCTATATGTCAATGACATAACTACATGTGGTATCTCTGGAAACCTCCAACTTTATGCTGATGACACTGTAATCTATTATCACAGTACAAGCCTGAGTGACCTGGAGTCTCAAATGAATGTAGATGTCTCAATTCTAGCTAATTGGCTGCGTATTAATAAATTGAGCCTCAATATAAAAAAAACGCACTACCTAACTTTCGGTAATAAGGATTATGTGCCCATGAATATCACACTTGGAACTGAGAAGCTCCAAAATATAGAAGTCACGAAATATTTAGGGCTATTAATAGACTCTAAACTTTCGTGGAATTCCCATGTTGAGCATGTAAAATCTAAAATATCCCCAATAACCGGCGTACTGTACCGACTCCAAGGTCTTCTCTCTACATCTCTACTACGGGCCACATACTATGCGATGATTCACTCCCATCTGAGTTATTTAGTTAGTATCTGGGGCACTATTACTAAAAAACAAATATCAGAAATACAAGTGATTCAAAATCGAGCAATAAGGAATATCTACCGTCTACCGTGGGATACACATATCAAAGATATATATTTAAAGACAAACATACTTCCTTTTACGGTTCTACCTAAATACAATATCACTTGTACAATATTTCAAATCATACATAGATCCTCACACACTAACATCAAACCAGCATTTAATTCAGACATACACCAGCACAAAACACGGTCCCAAAATCTAATACACCTAGCATCGTCTACCCACACAACAAAATTTGGTATTAACTCATTACAATATATTGCATATAGACAATACAATGCATTACCTAATGAAATAAAGCAATCAGTAACTAACAAAAAAATATTAGTTAAAACACTTAAAGATTATTTCCTGAAAATGTTTTTAAACCAATGAATTTTCGCTCGCTTTCATATGTTGGTTTACTATGTTTCATGTGTATAGATGTCTCTCAGTATTTCTAAAATCTCTATTCTTAACAATGTATTTTTCATTTATTTTTCTTTTCCTTTTCAATATGTTGTATTTTTTTAAAAGTGTAATATCCTTGTAAAATGTATTTTATGTGTCTGTACTTCCCGTAATGAGTTTTATCTCAACTCATTGGGAATAATGTGTTACTTACCATGTTTTTTGTAATACATTATAAATAAATAAATAAATAACTTATTATTATCATTATGTTAAAAATAAAAATATTTTTATTTATATTTCTTAACATCTTTAGTGTTACAATATTTACAATATAATATTTCAATCACTTTTCTGATAAATCAGATGCTTGTGCTTAGGAAAAGACAACTATATATTTTTACATATATTTATATTGCAAATATTATTACAAAAACTATTAATAACCTTACAAGAAAATACAATAAAAGTAATAAAACAGGTTATTTATAAATAATACCTAGGAATGATAAGCAGAAACATAATATGTGGAGTTTATTAAACAGAATTGAAAAGTACCTACACGGCACACACGCTCATGTAATCGATTTACATAAAGAAAAACACTGTAAATCCATTTCAAATAAAAATTCTTGTCTTAGAAGAATATGTTCAACATATTTATAATAACATTCTCTCTGATTCTATCTTCAATGTAACCAAAATAAATATAAAAACTCAATTAATAATGTATTAAACGTGTACCAAACTGCATAAAATGTAATGACATATATTATCTAGTATTGTATCAGACAGGAGTGTATGACACACAAGACAAATAGGGCCGGTGATCCCAATCCGTGGTGGCTGAAGGCGTCGTTCTTCAGTGGCGTCGCACAGTGGGCTGAAAATCGCCTTTCATAGACATAGAGACTTGAATTTTCAAGGGTATTTTTTTTGGCTAGAAATGAATTCTGCTGATCATTACTATGCTATAAAATGTCGTACGAAGCAATTGCGTGTACAAATGAAGGAGTTATATTTTTTTTAAGAAAAATTTGTATGGCGCTGACATTAAAAATGAGGCTATCTCTGGAATCATAAGGTTGGCCGTTCTATCCTTACACACAGATAATACTACTATTTATTTGTATTTTTTTGACATACTTCATATTGTGGCGCAAGGTGCGATTTTTTTTTTTAAATCCTCAAAGTTGAAAAAAACCCTTTTTAATGTTGATGATTCATTTTAATGCTTAAATGCTTTTAGGCTTGCAGTGTAAATAAAATATTGTAAACTAGACAAAGCATACTCATATGTAAATCATTTAAGCATTAAAATGAATCTTCAACATAAAAAAGTTTTTTTTTTAACTTTGAGGATTTAAAAAAAAAATCACAAGTTTCGCCACAATACGAAGTATGTCAAAAAAATACAAATAAATAGTAGTATATTTGTGTGTAAGGATATAATGGTCAACCTTATGATTCCAGAGATAGCCTCATTTTTAATGTCAGTTCCATACAAATTTTTCTTTAAAAAATGATGACTCCTTCATTTGTACACGCAATTGCTTCATACAAAATTTTATAGCATATTAATGATCAGCAGAATCCATTTCTAGCCAAAAAAAATACACTTGAAAATTCAAGTCTCTATGTCTATGAAAGGCGATTTTCAGCCCACTGTGCACAGTGTTTTGGCTTGCAGTGTAAATAAAATATTGTAAACTAGACAAAGCATACTCATATGTAAAGCATTTAAGCATTAAAATGAATCATCAACAAAAAAAAGATTTTTTTTCCACTTTAGGATTTAAAAAAAAAAAATCGCACCTTGCGCCACAATATGAAGTATGTCAAAAAAATACAAATAAATAGTAGTATTATCTGTGTGTAAGGATAGAACGGCCAACCTTATGATTCCAGAGATAGCCTCATTTTTAATGTCAGCGCCATACAAATTTTTCTTAAAAAAATTATAACTCCTTCATTTGTACACGCAATTGCTTCGTACGACATTTTATAGCATAGTAATGATCAGCAGAATCCATTTCTAACCAAAAAAATACCCTTGAAAATTCAAGTCTCTATGTCTATGAAAGGCGATTTTCAGCCCACTGTGCGTCGGGGTGTAGAGCGGGGCGTCTCTGTAGCCGTCGTAGCTGGTCCGATGTAGATTCTGGTCCTTGTTGTAGAGTCCGGGTAGAGGCAGGGAGGTCCGGGGTGAGGCGAGGGTCAGAAGAAGAGAAGGCGAGTAGAATCAGAAGTCGGAGCGAGGTAGGAGGCAGAGCAGAGAGTTGTAGAGCTGGTGGAGGTTGCTGGCTATCTGCCTTTCCAAGGGACTGTTCCCTGTTTTATAGGCCACCGGCGGCAGGCGCTGGCCGAGCGACGTTCACACGGGCCAACTTTCTCTTTGATTCCGGGAATCGAAGCCCGTGTTTTGTGGCGCGCTCGCGGCCCCGCCGCCGGTCTGGTTACCGCCTCTCGGCCGGTAATTTTGGGCCCGTGGCCGAACGGGACCACGGCCTCTCTTTGTTCAGGCACGATTCTCAGAACCGCGCTTGTGGAACGTTCTGACCGCAACCACCTCGCCCGCTATGACGGCGCTCGGCCATTTGCTTCGGGTCGCGGCCGAACGTTCCCTCTCGTATAAGCGCGATTCTCATAACCGTGCCCGAATTGAATGCTATGCTAATTAAATGCTCTTAATCCACCAGCTCTCTCAGTATACTTCTCTGCCCGTGCCCCCTAGCCAAGCTCCGATGTTTCATTTATTGTTTACATTTATCATCTTTACATTGTTTCATACATTTACATTTCTACATTAATTCATACATTTTATACAATTTTATTTCTTTAGGACAATTAGGATTCATCTAATTTTAACGCGGTGACTGCGGCCGAGCCCGGAGCAGTACGTCCGTCACAAGTATTATGTTATATTAATCTTCTGTTTTAATAATCTCCTGTTATAATAATCTCATGTTATAATAATCTCCCTCTTGAATAACTTTATATTTTTTACAAAAAACGAAACAATACTTCTTTTTAAACCACTTTATATTTATTTAACACAATATTTGGGTTCAATCCAAACCGGTCGACGAAATATAAATTAAAATAAAGTGGTTTAAAACAAAGTATTTGTTTCATTTGTATAATGTCAAGCTACAAAGTGTTTGCTATCTTCGATAAATTTAATATTTTTTAGATAAATTTAAGTATAGTGTTTAAATTTTTAGATGCATTATAGAATAGTATATTGAGGAAATCTGTAATTAGTTTTTCAGTTAGGTAAATTACACATGTATAAATGAACCACATTGTAAACTGTTGATTTCTCTGAAATAAAATAAATAAATAAATAATATCAAACAATAAGAAAAGTTATGAGGTGGTATTAGAGAATTTTAAAATGATTTTTTTTGTAACTGCTATAATTTTTCTCAGATATATCTAGGAGTAATTTATTAAAAAAAATTATACCGTTAAATAGTGATGTTGTGCTGTTGTAGTTCAAACTAGTGGTACGGTTAGTCCTCCAATATAAATAATTATTTTGCTTAAAATTAATTGTGGAATATTATTTTTTCAATGAAATCTTTACGTAATTGAAGTACTTCCAATATACCAATCCTAAGAGAAAGTCCAGTTATATTCAATTTTTCAATGAAGTCCTAAATCCTGTATCTAAATTTCGCCAATAAACAATTAGATAATGTTAATTAAGTGTTAATCTCAAGTGACCTATCAGGTAAGTATTGTACTGTATATTTTCTCCATAAATAGTTAAGTAATAACATAGATCACTTTAGAAATGTATTATAAGTTTGTACAGCGCCCTTGAGGTGTTTTTGCACAAAAACGGCGCTATACAAGTCATCCAAGTATTATTATTATTATTTATTATTACTTAATGTACGAGTATTTTTGTCATAAATTTTTTTGACAGGGGGAACTGGGAAACCTTGGAAAACATGTATTGTTGGATAGTAATATGGCTTGTTTAAGATAATTTTTATTAATATTTTTTGAATTGTCGCAAATGGAAATAGGCATGATTTATATGCACCCCCCCCCCCATCACAAGCCACGATTCCATATACTGTAGTAGTGTAGAATGTGCAATTGCAAAATAAATATCTTTATGTATTTTTAATGATACAGTATTTCTAAGTCGAAAAAATATAAAGATGAGTTTTCTCATTCTGACTACTGTGGAGTTTATTTGACTTTTCCATTTGATGTTATTATCGATAATTATTCCAAGATGTTCACACCCTAAGCACCCTGATCAAGTTTCTGAAGGAATCGCTTAGGTACCTGCTCACGCATTTAGTTCGAGTTGAATCCTGCAATCATACATAAAGATAGCAGTCAATAAAGATATGCGTTAAGAAAATTAAGATTACGTTTTATTTTTATTTTTATAGTGAATTCCTCACAAGAGTCCCAACTGCTCCAGTCTGGAGCCAGTGAGACTATAGCATCCCCAATTGGGGTATATTGTGAGGCTGTAGGTAAGTGGGGAAGGGGAAGCGATGGGCAAGAGAAAGGTGGGGAAGACAAAGGTGGGAAAGTACCTGACTATTCAGATATAGTCACTAAACACGGCTAAAGCCACTTGGAGCAAAGTTTCAATTCTGAATGGTGGTCTTACACCCGGGCGATACTGGGAGTAACTTCCACTCTGTTGATAATTCTCAGTCGAAGTATATTGCAGTAAATATTACCGAATCGGATAGGGACACATTATCTCAGTTGGTAGAGTCATGGCCTGGAAAACCAAAGGTCCTGGGTTCGAGTCCCAAATGTGACAGTGCCTTTTTCAGATTTTTCAGATGTTCGATTGAGTTTCGCTAATATTATCTTCATTAATTAAAAATAATACCTAATCTAGATCGGCAACGGGTTCTCAATACTATCGATGTAATGCGTGGATACAGCACTACCATCGATATGTATTAAAAATAATATCTATTCGTGAACGGACGCAATACTACCAACGTAATGCGTACAAGCAGCACGATCGTCGTTGCGCATTAAAAACCACGCAGGATGCTTCTTAGTTCTGAGTGTCAAGCGGCATCGTTGTAAATTAACCCAATGTTGCCAAATCTGATGATTTACTCAACCAAACGCTTAAATAATATACAACAATGTACTCGCGAATGGCCACGGGGACGCTGTACTATCGAAGTAATGCGTGGACGCAGCACGATCGTCGTTATGCATTAAAAACCACGCAGGACGCTTCTTAGTTTTGAGTGTCAAGCGGCACCGTTGTAAATTTACCCAATGTTGCCAAATCTGATGATTAACTCAACCACCACGGGGACGCAGTACTATCGAAGTAATGCGTGGACGCAGCAAAACCGTCGTTATGTATTCATAATAATATTTCAGCGTGATCGGCCATGGGGACGCAATACTATCGACGTAATGTGTGGATGCAGTACGACCGTCGATATGGATATAAAATAATATCTACTCGTAATCGGTCTCGAGGACGCAATACTATCGACGTAATGCGTAGACGCAGCACGATCTTCGTTATGTATCGAAAATTGTATTACTTAGTGGACGCGGCAAGATCGTAGAAATGAATAAAAACATACACTGCTCGATATATACATCGTGTAGCGAACCTGTCGGCAAAATGTCAAACGTTCAATATTCGTTTCCAGACATTATGAGAGATTTTTTGCTTCCACAAAAATTTTCGCCATACGATTCTACATAGGGTAAGCATCGTTCTGGCCAATTTTGACGTCAAAACATTGTAGCGTCCGTATATCGGACGCTGTAAGTCGGTGGACGCTGCAATACTATGGAGTTTTTAGGGGTCGGACGCAACAAATGTAGCGGGATATATATATATATATATATATAATTTTTAAAGAAAGACAAACATTCCCGGGTTACGAATAACCTGACAATATTTGAAAATCTCCTACTACCACCACAGTAAGCTGAAAAAGTTGCTTGTGTTGTGATGGAGGACTTAGCCAGCCGAGGAATTGAACACACTACGCCTAAGTGGGACCCAAGCGCGATGTCAACTCGGCCACCGACCGGTATATAATATATATTTCTATATTTTTTCGTACACTAACCTTCGGACTAAGTTGGATAAGTTATAGTTACTTTCATATTTAATTTCTTGATTTTATTAATTAATGGATAATGACAAAAATTAAATAATTCAACTGGCTCACTTTTCGAAATCTATGTGGCCGTTTAGACGTCAATAAAGAACATTATTCAATGTAAAATTGCATCGATTTCACTTATAATAAATAATAATCTGCAACAAAATAATTTAGAAAAATTTAAAATTTCAACAAAATATAATGTAAAAAGTATTTACTCTGTGATATAATATACTCGTATACTGGTCTACTGGAATATTCTAGAACGATCGCCAGTGCAAAACGGATTGTGGCGGAACTCTCTAGACGCAATGCGAGCATTCGGCGTTCCTACCTACAGGTCTGAATGTTCTCGATTCACCCGGACTGCTATATAATGAGGCGCGTCGAGATGTACTCAGTAAGTCATTAATTAGTAATTTTACCAACATGCGAGCACCGCGACTTCTTGCTGCACACTGAAACGGCCGCTATGGCCGGTTTCCCCGGCGTCGCGCCCCGCTGTTGCTTCACCACGCCGCTACAGGACCTAGTCACCTACACCCGGCTCTGCACGGACTACAAATCATTATGGACTCCTCGGAATCACATCAGCGCCCTGACCCCGGCTATCATTCCTGGCCAGCGCTCCTCACGCGCCTAGACCCTGCAACAACTTCGCCGGTCTACTCCTCAGCCCTGCGTCGCCAGCCTGCATCTCCCGCACATCTGCCGACCAGGTCCATCGATCCTTCGGCTACCTTGTTTACACTGGAGTACCCGGAAGACTCCACGTCTTCACCAGTGCTGAACACATCCACGAGTGCGGTCTCGACCAACGCGGTGTCGACTCACGCCATCGCCGTCATCGCCCTCTACACCTGGTATCATCCTCATCGGTCCAGAGTCATCTCCCAACTGCGCAATTCTACTGACTCAGAATAAACGCTGTGACACAACACAATCATCATCTTTCACTGTCTCACTACCAAACCCCAAAATACATTTACTTTTTGATGAAATGTGGGGGTATGGGTACCGCCACCCCACCAGCTGCGTGGCGGGCCGGATTGGGTGAGGCCGGTTTGGGGACACCCTTTGCTCTCTCCAGCTGTGCTCTCAAAAATTAGGTTCCGTGTGTGTAGTTTACGGATGTACTAATAACGAACAATAAAAACACTCCAAGTAATTTTCAGGATGCCAAAAGACGTTAACTGCATAGTTGGTGAAATATAATACTCGTATGAGTTCGTTAAATCCTAGCAAATAAAATTCAACGTTGTCGTCAAAATACATTTAACTGTGTAACTTGTAACTATTTCAGCTTAAAAACCAGTGTTGTAGCATGTAAAGAAAGGATTTATACGATCTGGAAAATGTGAAAGGTGCCGATTCATATCATAAAAAGTGAAATCTACAAATTTCTCCAATTAGTTTTATTACCTGTTTAAACCACCAAAGACAGAGTTAATGTAAGAGCAAACCATGCCACTAGGAGGTGCTAGTGTAGCATGTTGCCATCAGAATGTACAAAAAATGACAGAAGTTGGAGGTATTATTAATATTAGAGGGTATTTGTCTGTATTAGTGTGTAAGTCACTGCTCCAGCTGGTCGAGTATCCAGTCCATATAGTAGAGCACGCTAGTGAATATGGTGGGCATCCCCTCTGAGCCGCAAAATGCGCCAGCGCTAACCACACCGTACTGCACGAATTTGATCTTCTTGCCGATCTTGATCCCCTGGCCGGCAGGACCGCCCGAGTCGCCCAAGCACGAGCTTACGCCCTTCTGTCCTCCGGCGCAAAGTTGCCGGAAGCCTATGCCGCCGATATGCGAACTAAAACCATGAGAAATAAATATTTTATTCATCTGTTTATTATATAAAATTACAACACAATACACATAACACAATGTTAATACTAAGAGAAATGATACAATATAGGATTAAAAAAAATACAGCTATGACAAAAATATGGATAAAAAACATTAAAGATAAAGTCAAGTCAAGATAAGAACAATATTTTGATGGAGTTAACGAATTCTGTCCCATCAATACAAATACTTCGATTACTTGAGTAATGACTGACGAAAATCATTAAAGCTGCACGCAAACACGCAAAGCTCACATCAAAAGTTAATGTACAGCGCATCATCTTTTCTACAGACACACGGCGCTATCAAATATTTCTTCCTATGGTAGGAGAGGGGGTCAGTTGAATTCGAGAGCGGCCGAGGAACATAATTTCATCTGTCAAAGTGACAACTTTACTTACTGACAGCTTGAGCACGTTTTCGAAATGGATGATACTTGTAGCCTATTGCTGGATCTGTTGGACAGCTCATCCTCAGATGATGATGCCGCCAACTATATAATTATAAATGCTATTTATAAACTTTTTAGATTTTAAACAATCTGCGCGTAAATAGCGCATTTTCACATAACCTGACATAACCTCTCCGTCGAATCAGGAAATTCGCAGTTCGCACGCCGATCGACGAAAGCGACATATAATAAATTATTGTAAAATAAGCTCACGTCGATTTCCAAAAATGTCGAAGGCAATGGCGGCAAGGACCAACACCAGGGCAGGGAACGAGAAGAGAGCACGAGAGCTGACGAGAGCAAACCAGATTACCCAGGAAAACAATTGAAAACAATCAACAAACGAACAAACTAGAAGCTTCTCTATGTAGGTATCAGGCCGTCCAATTTTATCAAAAAACCGAATGATATTACCATATAAACATACTGAGATTAAAAATATGATTAATTTTGAAAGGGCGAAAATTTGTTTACTTCAAATTTTGATTATATTTATATTTTAAATATATGTTAAGTATGTTTGCCAAATAAAGTTTTTTTTTATGTTTCTAAATTTACTAGCACACATGACGATATGAGCTAACATAATAAATAAGAAATGCATTATTAGGCTGCTTATGTCATGGCTGTCAAAGGGAACACGGAACTTAGTTGGTAGCTCCGTAATTAAAATGACCCCCTCTCCTTTTTACGGCGGAGAGGGGGACGCATAACTTTTCAAATATCGCGTCGGGAGCGGTTACGTAAAATAAATTCGGTTAGCGAAGTTCAGAACCACACTTATAGCGCGTTATCTTTTTACGTGTGTCGGGTCTGTATGGGATTGTATGGCGAGCGCTATTGTGCTTTATATTATCTGTTGATGTGAGCTTTGCGTGTGGCAGCAGCTTAAGACTTACACCAAATCATTGAGCGCCCTGACTAAAGTTGACAAGTCTGGTCATTTTGAACATTGGTGAATATTATCAATCATTTATGGAGTGTTGATTGACGAAAAGCAATTAATTACTTCTCAGTCTACCGGAAGAGATATTGAAAGGGGTGAGTTGCAAAAAGTAGGTGAGCCAACCATACCATTAATAATTTTAAAAATGCAGATAAGATCAAAGTCTTTCCTACGTTTTTCCAAGGAAGAAGGATTAAGTTTTACTTAAAGTTCATCGTACTCTTATGCGTATTCGCCTGTTTCTAGCCCTAGATAATTAAGTTCTCAACAAGTTCTCACTTTTGACCCAGAGGTCGCAAGTCCGGAACCCTCTTATGACGAAATTTAATATGTTATTGTTTATTTCATACAGGATTTGAGACGAATAGAGTATATAATAAATAATAAGTGGTCTTCTGTTCGAGCAAGACGCGTCTATATTGCGCCTGGCTTGTTTTTCAAATAACTAGTGTTTTGTGCAAGCTACATATTTGAAACTTGTCATGCGCACGCGTAACAGTAACAATTTATTTGGATGAATAAATAATTTGTTAACAATAGTAGATGAAGCATGGACGCATCGCGACAACTTAACGCTTTCAGCCCCAGTGTTAATGCAAATTAACATGAACTTTGTGATTTTTTTACCGTAACGGTAGCAATTTAGAAAAGCCATGATTTTGTTTTTTTATAGCTTTTAATCTTTTCTGTGGCGTCTGTTTTTTCCTCTCGGTTGAAATCCTCATTCCCGCCACAACAACGATAAATATTTTGACATCTTCTGATTGTGAGTTTCATCGAATTTCTGCCATCATTGATTACTTAATTTAAGGTGAGATATCAATATTTTCTACTCAAATTACAAATATTTTAACGCATTAGAATATGTTATATAATAATAACATCAGTTCAATTCACTGTTCACAGTCATTTGCCAGAATATTGTAAATGAATTTGAATGACAATTTTTGACATGAAACAGTTTTTTTTTTTAAAAAGAAAGACAAACATTCCCGGGTTACGAATAACCTGACAATATTTGAAAATCTCCTACTACCACCACAGTAAGCTGAAAATGTTGCCTGTGTTATGATGGAGGGCTTAGCCAGCCGAGGAATTGAACACACTACGCCTGGTTGGGACCCAAACGCGATGTCAACTCGGCCACCGACCGGTCAGTTAACCGTTTAACCGGTCGGTTATTTGTATTACTTTAGTGTTATGTTTATTTTACCTTACTATTTAAAAAAATCCCTATGACATCCAATGTTAATTCAAATTAACATGGAATAATTTCTAAAAAAAAAAAAAAATTTAAATACCAAAATCTATAATATTATTATGCGATCGTCTGGACGGTCTGGGCCCTCTGATTGGTCGAATTCAAATAATTTGTTTCGGCTAAATTCCGCTAACTTGAAAATTAAGACCCAATTTCATACTAAAATAGGATCACCAGATTTCTTCAAAAGCATCGTTTCTGCTCATATAATTTTTGGATAATATCGAAGAAAATATGTTTTAGAAAGTTCACAATCCATTGGATTAATTACATTACAGTAAAAATTATCCACAATTACGTTTTATATATTTGACGTCTGTCAATAATCAAACATTCCAAGGTTCCTTAAAAATGTCAATCCCCCCTTTACCGGCCGCTGGAGTAGTTTCCCTATTGGCCGACAGAGCGGATAAGAGCGATATACAAATACGTACAATTTCATTTATTCAAACAACGGTAATTATTTACGTGAAACTACCGTTTTAATACGCATTTACAAATAAAACAAGCATTTGATTCAACTTAATGACAATAAACAACAACTCTTTGCGTGTACGATTTTGAAAAATATTGATATTTAATATTATTTACGTATTATATATATTATTATATACGTATATTATACGCGGAAGTATAGGCACTGCCAACCCAATAAAATAACATGAAATACAATCTGAAGAAAAAACGCTTCGTTGATTGTAAAATTAGCCCACAAATCTCTAATCTGACATGTACTTATATGTATAATAAAACAATCATTTTGCCAGGAATATAATATATATTAAGGTATTATTCGGAATCGCTGGACAAGGATAATACGAAATATTTTTAAATAATACCTTCGGATTTATCTTAATTAATATAAAAGGAATCTGAATGCATTTGGGAATTTTTTAATTTTAGCATTTTAATTTTTAATTACGTAAAATTAAAATTCGCTTTCTTTGTATTGTATGACAGCCGGAATAATTTCTATTGATGACATTTTCTTTTTTTGGTATTCCTGATATGAGTGGCTAGAATTTTTACCATTTACTCTATGCAAATACTAGGTAGGTGGTACTATTTTAGCCAAGCTCGAAAAATAAAATAAAGGTATTTTGGTTTCTTTTACAAGTAAGGAAATATTAAAAAAATGTTATTATAGGTTAGGATAGGTTAGGTTGGGTTATGCTAGGTTAGGTTAGGTTGGATTAGTATAGTTCAAGTTAGTTTATAGGTTAGATTAAGTTGGATTATTATAGGTTAGGATAAGTCAGGTTATGTTAGGTGAGGTAACGTTAGTTTGGGTTATTATGGGTTTGGTTAGGTTGGGTTATTATAGGTTAGGTTGGATTTTTATAGGTTAGGTTAGGTTAGGATAGGTTAGGTTAGGATTGGTTCGGTTAGGTTAGGTTGGGTTAGGTTAGATTGGATTATTATAGGTTAGGTTAGGATATAGGTTAGGTTAGGTTGGATTATTATAGGTGAGGTTAGGTTAGGTCAGGTTAGATTATTATAGGTTAGGATAGGATATAGGTTAGGTTGGATTATTATAGGTTAGGTTAGGACATAGGTTAGGTTGGATTATTATAGGTTAGGCTGGTTAGGTTAGGTTATTATAGGTGAGGTTAAATAAAATAATAATGATAATAATAGCCAAATAAATCAATTTTGCTTTTTAGTAGGCACTATTTTGCCGGAATATTGTATTAAATTATATTTTTTTTAATTTACATGTCTCTATCCGCTCATTTCAGGAATACCGACAAAAGAAACAGAAATTATTCAGGCTGTCATCCCATACAGCGAAAGCGAATTTTCATTTTACGTAATTAATAATTAAAAAACTAAATTTAAAAATTTCCCAAATGCTGTTCGATTCCTTTTATATTAATTAAGGTAAATCAGAAGGTATTATTTAAAAATATTTCGTATTTTCCGTGTCCAGCGATTCCGAATATTTACCTATATTAATTTACCTTTAGCCATTTAGGCAATTATTCGGGAAAGGTAAAGTTTTACCCGAACAACTGTCATTCTTATTATGCCTAAACTCCTTCCTGTTCCGTGTTTTAACAATATTTACTCACCCTCTCTCTGTGAATGACCTAATATCTACCTATTAAATGTAACTCTTGTTAGTATCACTTAAACTGGGCGAAGCCCAACCAAGTGCCGCCCGCAGGGCCTAGCAGAAAAAAACCCGAGGAGCGGGTTTTTAACTGCTAGTTTTCAAATAATTTCCTGAGGTAATTTTCAAGCATTACATATTTTTTTATATGTGGAAACAATAATGCGGGTGTGAAAGGGTTAGGTGGTCGCTGGAATCACCATCGGATACTAGCCGAGCATAAATTATGTTGTATTCTTTAATTGACTCTCTAAAGCCCTCGGGAAGAATGTCTGACTCCATGTCACTTGAAGAGCCGGTGTAATTTTTATTTGAGAGCAAATACAGCGATATTTGTTACGAACTGACATGTGTATTTCAGAAAAATGATTTAAAAATTATTTAATGTTTGCACTCAGTTCCGTAGTGAAATACAGCCTTGGTGAAGGACCACCATTTAGAGAACATATATTCAAAATCAAGCACTTTCCGATATTTATTCTCCTGATTTCCTTTCCCTCAGAATTTAAATCAGCATTACAATATCCTGTACAGCTTGGTAAGGAATAAGTGTAAACTACGTACTCAGGATAGTGACCTATACTCCAATCATCATCCATTCGCGTGGTCTAATGCTATAAGCATGGAGAGCCGTTGACACCGAGGATAAGTGTGACACTTGATCAGTCTTCTTCCTTTACTTTACCACTTTTCACTTTTTTAGTGACCATGAGCATTGGTTTATTTATGCCATGAGCTTAGCCATGGATACTGACGTTCCGGACAAGTGTGACACTTTATCAGTCCAACACATCGGTGATTTCGTTTGCTTTACCTGTATTCCTCTTTTATTTACTAGGGACCATGAGCTTCTCCAGTTTCACATTCAATACAGAAAAAAAATAATTACTCAAATGCAAGAACTTACTTGTTGTAATTCTCGCCGCAGATCTTGTTGGAAACTATTGGCAAATTGGCAACGAGCAACTCATTACTATGCTTCTTTTCAAAACTCAACAATTCTCCATCATCTCCTATGTTGGTCCTGCCCCAGCCGGTCAAGACGAGGTTGGAATTTTCTAATGACATCTCTCGCAGTTCCTTGGAAACAGGAAGACAGGCAGGTTGGGTATTAGCTAAAAGTAAATTAAAAAAATGAACAGAAATATGTGATTTTGATGAATCGAATATAAAGTGAGTTTTATTATAATACGACTATTTAAACTGGGCATACCTAAAAAAAACTCTTCAACTAGCTTATCATATGGAATTTATTGGATTCTATTTGGAATTTAATTATTTTGTTGTTGACGTTGTTGTTTAATATTTGTGTATATTTTCTCTAAGAAAAGATTTTGAAAAATAGATGTCCAAGTGCAGTGCCAGGTAGCACATCTAGAATATAAGATTTATATCTTCGATTTTGACTTTCAAGTCTTACTCTCTGTTAATGTGTGCTCCGGGTTAATGTTTCTCACTTTTCGTTAGGTTTGTGGAATCTATCAGCCCTAATAATCCAATGTCATGCTCCAAGATCAATGGTTTTATCTATCAAGCTGATGTACCTGTGATTGGGGATGCTTTCGTTAGGTCTATGGAATCTAAAAGCCTGAATCATCTAATGTCGTGCCCTTAAAACCGAAAAAACCTTTTTCTGTCACTCGAATTTATCTGTGATGGGAGATGTTTCTTACTTTTCGTTAGGTCTATGGGATGTGTCAGCCTTAACAATCCAATATCGTGCTCCAGCTTCATGCCATTTTGGGTCAAGCCGGTGTATCCGGGGTGAGGAATGACCTTCTCGATGTAGAAGTCTTCTACCTCGGGGGCACAGAACCCCGGAGTGATGCAGTCCTTGTCTGAGGAGATATCATGCTCCCCCACCCTGACCCCCACGAGCGTCGCCTTCTGTAGCTTCGTGATGCAGTGGGCGGCGGTGAGGATGTAACGATCGTTTATGATGGACCCGCCGCAGGAAAAGTCTCGAGTAAATTCTTTAATGAGAATAATACCTATTAGCTTTAAAGTAATATTAATATATATGGAACGATTTCCTTCACTTTTTCTTCTGTTTTCCTCAGTCACTAACGATACAGTAGGACCTGGGCGATCATCATATTCAAGGGACTCTCTTATTTGTTTATTTATATATAAATATCGATTATTTTATGTATATCGATTATTCGAGCCCATCTTTTAATTGTTGCAAGTATTCCAAAGTTAACTGTTTAGATATCAACATTTGTAAATGTCGTTTGTAAACTCTATGACATTCACCAGAAATAAACAAGTAATTAAGTCATTTTATTCACTCTACAACACACCTGTCAAAAACAAAACGGAAGGTAAAGAAATTGGCGTTTACCTTTATAGTAAACTTATATTTAATAAGCAAATTGACTCAATCGTTCATAGGTAGTATAAAACGCTTGGTTTGGTCCTACGAATAAGTAAAGTTTTCAGCAATCCACGTAATATTATATTTCCCATCAGTCAGAAGTACAATAGAATATATTTCGCCAATTTGGAATCCACAATATAAACTGGATAACTTTGAATGTACATTTCAATATTTGCACCAAATGCGCATAAATATGTATACACACATATTCATATATATAAACACACAAATTTGTTCAATGCGCATATAATGCGGTAATTACTAAATATATTACATTACAAAGGAAAAATATCATCTTTGATGTGTCCTAATTATTTCATCAATGATTTTTGCCAGTCGCTAAACAAGTGACGGAATATTATAAGTGTCCTGTGGTCCTGACCCACGGCGTATTCTTGACTTGATTCGACTTGTCACTTTATTTTCTTATATTATATCTACCATATGTCTTTGCTTTGATGTACCTTTGTCTACTCCTGTATTTTTCATTTTACTTTATTCGTGTTATTATTTTGTAATTTGGACGATGTCCGTTAATAAATAAATAAATAAATCACTGTAACCAATGTACTTGTCTGTTTCTAAAATATAAAATAATAAAGATAACAAAATAATACCAATTGTTCAACGTCCTTTACTAGCATTCCTCTCTTCACAAGGAATTTGATTAATGAGCAGTAATACCTACACGTATAATCTGTATAGGCATACCTACTCGTATAATCTGGAACGCGCGCAGAGTTCCACTGTGAATATTTTTTACCAGTTTTGAAGTTGATGTATCAGCGATGCGAGAAATGCGTTCGAAAAGATTATATTGATAAATACAAATGATATATTTTTAAATCAATTGACTTTTACAACTTTAGGCTCATTTTACATCAGACTCCCCATGTACCTACCTCCGTCCGTAGAAATAAGGGCCATCCACGTATATATCAGGGGATTTGTTGCCTCGCCACCATGGATTCTGTTGTTCTCGAAAGTGGCACACTGCGATGGGTCCGGGAGAAGTTTAAGGTTGGGGTGGTCTTCCACGAATGGAGGAAGTTCCGAGTATACTTCTTCGTTGGGGCAACAATACTAGAAGTTGAAGATATTTATATGTAGATATACCATGGATTATACAAACAAAGACAGATATGGCACGAAATCGTGCCAACTGTCACTGATCTATGACCAAACTGCACGTACTATCAAAGCGGCCTCTAAACATCCCCTAATATAATATTTGACCTGGAAGAAACATTAGATCCTCCTACGTGGAGCTAATATATAAAAAAGCAATATTTAAAACAATCGTATTATCTGTATATTTGCGATAACAAAGTTATAACGATGTCGATGTTATTATTCAATGTCAAAGTTCATCGAATAATAACAGTCTTTGTAACTCACAAGCATAGGTAAAACACTGTTGACAACATTCCACCAACTATTTTCGGACGAAACTGTTATAAACTAAAGTACACCGCGCCCTATTGAAACTTACAGTGGTACCTCTAGGCGTGCAGCGCCAATTAGCCAGAATTTTTTTCTTTTGTTGAATTGTGTTAAGGGTTTCGTCCAGAATTTTTGTTAGTGCTGCGCATTGGTTCTGTGGCAGACAGGTTCCAACAATCCCACTCTTTGTGACACAGGCACCTACTGAAATAATATACATAAACATAAAACGCCACAAAAACACGAGCACAACACAAGACAACTTAAGTATTACATTAAAAATTATAATGTATGTAACAATGTCGTCACTGGTCACTCAGCCTAGTAACTACCCACACTGTGAAAAGCAACTAACAGTAGAAAGGAACTTAACAATTTGTGAATCGCCGAGGGGGTAAAGAACTAGAGAGGTTGGCCCTACCGGTTTCGAATGTACTATGGGAACCATTGATTGGATAACAAAAACCTCTTCCATGTGGTTCACCACGTTTGGTGATTTAGTACGGGTTCCTGGGTTCAACTGGCGAGGTGTGTTCAGGATGAGCCGGCTCACCAGCTGCGTGGCGTGTCAGATAGGGAGAGGCTGATTAGCGGAGAACCTGTGACTTCTACAACTGGTTTCTCTTAACCCATCACCTTGTACCGCAGCGGGAGGGATAGATTCATAAGCCCGTCACTCCTGGACACGCTGATTTCTATATTCCTACCCACCCCTCACACCCTTTTCATTTCCAGATCTTCCTCTCCTTTTCCTTTCATTAAAAAGACCCTCCTGAATACACTAATCCCTATATTCCTACCCACCCCTTATACCCTCTTCATTTCCATATCTTGCTCTCCTTTTCCTTTCATTAAAAAGACCCTCCTGGACACACTAATCCCAGTATTCCTACCCACCCCTCACACTTTTAATTTGCAGATCTTCCTCTCCCTTTCCTTTCACTAAACAGACCCTCCACACAGCATTCCCAAAGATGATATATGCCTTGAGAGAAATTATTTTCCTCGGGGCCTCCTGTATGGGGTTAATATCAAACAAATGTTCCAGGGTCCTCCACTTTTTGATCCTGCGCTGCAAGAACAGCTAATGCAGTACCTACAGCTAGGGTTTGCAAATCCCGCACCTTTTTCAAATCCCATGGGATTGGGGGACAGAATTTATAAACTCCTCGGGATTAAATTAAAATTTTATAAAAAAGACATTGAACGGGAAACACAGTAAGATATTTAAGAGGAATTTTCAATCATATTTGGTACTCGTAATATTATGAAAAATGATTTTGGTACTGTCACTGACAGGACACTCCATAGTCATTTGATATCAATCATCTTTGGTACTAATAATATTATAATGTATAAATATTTTATGAAGACCTTAATAAAAAGTATATTCTTTAAAAAAGACAATGAAGAGTCCTGTCACCCATACGTGAGCAGAGAATAGCGATCTATCTGCTTCCACACTAGTCTGAACTGTAATCATTCATATTTTTTGTGTAAATTTAGTGTTCTTTACAATCCCGCAAGTCAAGGTTAAATATTAACAATTTACCAGATAACGGAGCATTCAACATCGGAAATAACCAAAACCAATCCTTTGAATCCATGGTGAGTAAGGCTTCGCGAACAAGTAATTGTTTTATCACCAAAATATGCCTAACAAAACATTTTAAGGTCCATATAAAAACTTACCGGAAAACGCAGCATTCAACATCGGAAATAACCACAACCAAACCTTTGCATCCATGGTACGTAAGGCTTCGCGAACAAGTAATTGAACTAGCGACCGATGGTGGCCATATGACGACTGATTTCAATTGCGAAGCCGAAAATACTTTTGGGCAACCGGTTATTGGATAATTTCGTCTTTTTTAACTCTCGGTAAAAAATCCTTACTCGAAACCAGGAAAAATACGCTTTTAATTAAAGTACGTTATAAAAAATTAAAATAAACATTTCCCTTCAACTTCATAGCAAATTTCTACGCCTACATGAATTTGTCTCAACTAAACTCGATCAACAACTGTCTTGGCTACTGTCTTGATTTGATATTTACCAATATGCCTAGCATTTGTGTAAGTGTAGCTACTGACTCATTATTTATTAACAATTGATAATTATCATCCACCACTCGATTTCAACTTCTCTAATCCTTTCAAAAGTGATACTCTAAAATCAAAAATTTCACACCACTACAAATTTAACAAAGGTGACCAATATGACTGGTCATTCTTGTTATCAAACACGAATATTAACGATGCGGTATTTAAATTTAATGATTGCATAACTCATGCTTTAGACTTGTTCGATCCAAGAGGAACTTATTCCCAGCCTAAATTTCCCATATGGTTCAGTTTGACATTAAAGCTATTGATTATTGAAAAAAAGAAAATACACAAATTATTCAAATTAACGAACAACTTAGCGCTCTATCAAAAATTTTCTCATTTAAGAGAATTATCTAAAACTGAATATGCTATGTGTTACAAATCTTATATTGAACTCACTGAGACTAAATAAAATATTAACCCTAAAAAATTCTGGAAATTTGTTAAACAAAAACGTATTGAATATGATCTCCCTTCAAGTTTATTCTTTAATGACACTCACGCTACCAACGATATCGATATTGCCAACCTTTTTGCTGAACACTTCTCCTCCGTCTATTCTGATAGCACTTGCACCATCCCTCCACTTAACTATACTAATACTATCGACCTTAATAATTGCCAAATCACACATAATGATGTCTTCAACTCCTTAAAAAATCGTTCCAGCAAAACAAACAGATGGTCCAGATGGTCCAGATGGTCCAGATGGTATACCTGAAATATTAGTGATAGAATGTAAATCTTTTGTATCTAAGCCACTTTGTTTATTATACAACTTATCACTATCATCTGCCACTTTTCCGGATTCCTGGAAAGTTTCCTATATTAGACCTATTATTAAATTGGGATATAAATCGAACGTAGAAAACTATAGACCCATATCGATTTTCTCTCATATTGCTAAAATCTTTGAGTCTATAATTACTAAGAAAATAACACCTATTTTCAAAAATGTACTGATTGAGGAACAGCATGGCTTTAGATCTGCTAAATCTACCACTACAAACTTACTCTCCTTCACCAACACCATAGTCAACGGCCTTGAAGATACGAGTAAATCACAAGTAGATGTTTTATATACCGACTTTTCTAAAGCTTTTGACATAGTAAACCACTCACTCCTCATAGCCAAGCTTCAAGCTATAGGTATACGAAACCCATTGCTGGCCTTCTTTAATTCTTATTTAAGCAATATAAAACAAAGAGTTAAAATAAATAACATCGAGTCTATTATGATCCAAGTTACATCCGGCGTACCGCGGGGAGCACATCTAGCCCCGCTTCTTTTCAACTTGTTTATAAACGACATTATTAGTATTTTTTCTCACACACGCTTTTGGCTTTTTGCTGATGACAATAAGATCCTAAAAATATTCAAAAATTACCATGACTGTCTTCTTTTCCAATCAGATATTGACTCATTCAATAACTGGTGTAAAATTAATTGCATGAAACTAAATGTCGATTAAGTGCAAAATTATGTCCTTCTACAGAACTAAAAATCCGATTGTTTTCGTATACATACTAAATAATAAATAATTAACAACTGTTCAATCTATTAAAGACCTTGGTGTCTCTCTTGACAGCGAGCTTTCTTTTCGGGAACATATAAATGTGATTGTCAATAAATCTCTCAAACTACTTGGCTTCATCACTAGAATCACTTCTGACTTCAAAAATATAGAAACCCTTAGAACTCTTTACTGCTCCTTGGTTCGCCTCCATCTTGAATATGCTTGTGTTATATGGTCTCCTTTTTATGCTATCCATATTTGTCATATTGAGTCCGTTCAACATCGGTTCCTAAAAGGGATTGCTAAGAGGCTAGGATTAGAAAGAGACAATTACTCGTATTATGAAACCGTTCAACATCGGTTCCTAAAAGGGATTGCTAAGAGGCTGGGATTAGAAAGAGGCAATTACTCGTATTATAAAATTGAAAAAATTCTAAAATTCCTTTAGAAGACCGTCGGAAAAAATCTGATCTTATTTGTTTCTCTAAAATTAACAACAATTTTATTGACTCACCTACATTATAAGAACTCATCTCATTCAATATACCCTCTTGTGTCTACAAGATTAAAAATCAGAAATAAATAACAGCTCTTCCTCAATCAACACTCGACTTCATCAATTATGCTCATAAATCACCATTGTCCAGAATATGTAGAATGGTTAACTCACGTGAAGACCTTGATTTTTTGGTATAATTCAGAATGTTTTTTGTCGCTCACTATGCAATTGAGGATATTTTGTATCACTTTAGTTTTAGCAAGGTCTTGACTTGACTTAAAACTTCTATTTTCTATTTTTATTTATATTTTCTTATGTTTTCCCTGTTTGTCTCTGCTTTTATCTACCATCCTTTACTCTTGCATTGTACATTGTCCAAATCTCGTGTTGCTTTGTAATATATTGGACGTAAGTCCGTTAATTAATAAATAAACGCTAGAAATAAATAAATAACTTGATTTCATCTGATAAAATATTTAATTTTATTTGGTTTTACGCCCAGCCGAGCTTTTACATGGATTTTATGAACAGAATATACTTAGTGAGCTGTCGAAAACTATACACAAAGCATGAAATAACGTTTAACTGATAAATTGAATATGAAACAATATTAGTAAAACATGTAAAAGAAACATTAAATAATTTAAAAACTAGAACAACACCACATATAAGACAAATCACTAAAACGATAAAAATTATGATTTCAAGTGCTGGTATAGATTGGGCTTGGTTCTTGGTTGGAGTCAGTAAATATATCAATAGTACCCCCAAACTTGTTGTTCAGATCATGCATCCTATTGGTTAGTGAGTGTGTCTGATAGTTAGTTGTGTATGTATTGCAGAGAAATGTTATATGTTGTCTTGTGTTCCTGGAATTTAATAGCGGCAACGATGGCAGGGCTGTCAATTAATGACTGTAAAACACAACGAGGAGGTCTAGCACGGACGATTGATAAAGCCCGATTTGAATACGATATTGACTAAATTCGTGATGTATGGTCAGTTAGCAACACTCCCTAGCACGGTCAACGATTGATAATAAATTCCGACAAAGAAAGCCCGCCAAGTCTCCTTGGCTATCAATTCAATCTGGGTGACTGTTGATATACGCAGCTTTTTTAATAATATCGTTTTTTATGCAAATTTACTGGTTTATTAAGTAGTGGAGGCAGATTAACGAAGCTCATTAGAATGAAAGACTTCATTTATGCTATCAAATAAATCCGTTCGAACTTGGAGAGATGAAATTTAGACACTTGTTTCGTATATCTAGTATTGTGGCTAAAGATATCATTGACCAATTCTATATTGTGAATAAAGACCTCATCAACTAATGAACTCCCTTTTTAATGCCAAAAATTAAATAGGGATTGCCAATGCATATGTAGGTTCGTATTTCAATTCAAAATTAAACTTTACAATATCGGATCGATAGACGGAACTACCGACGAATTTGTAGTGATTAGCATGGTCGAACTATCAATACGCCAACTGATATCGTAATGCAAATTGAACTGGGAAATGAATTAACGTCAGACGGCAGACAGCAAAAGTAAAAAATACTATTGGCAGTCCGCGTGTACTTTTTTACACTAAAAAGGAAGTTAATTAGTTCATGAGATCTTTAGTTATGACTTACAACTTTTGTTCCTCCGAGTTGGAACGGAATCAATTGATCGCGTTTCGATCTTCCATGGATCGTGTATACAATTTCTTTCAACTTAATTGCTCAGTGAGTTCACCTCCAATCATTGATTAGCCAGTTATTTTGCATAGCGAACGATATTATCCAAAAAAAGTCGTTCATATTGACAGCTTATCCTACACCTTGGAGGCCTCGCTAAAAGCAGCGGATTTTGTCTACCGACTATCGGAATCATATTTTGATGGTGCTCGCGAACATCGCTAACTGACCATAGATGACGGATTTCGTCAATATTGTATTGATATAGGGCTTTACGGTTTAATCATCGGTAGTTACGCCTATCGCTCCGATATTGTAAAGTTATCGATATCACTGTGCTAGACCCCAGGTCTGATATGATTCTGCTGTCAGACAGTGTTTTTAGATGCAATTGATACATCAAACTGACATAATTAATGTATTCAATTGGAATTTTTAGTTAAAAATTTACGTACCTAAGAATTTGTGCTGAACTCTTTCTATATTGTTCAAGTGAACTAAAGTTAAATACAAAGGGGACCAAATATTTTAATTATATTCCACTTAACTTCTAACTAATGAAATATAGATAATATAGAGAGTTTTCAAACAATCTAAGGATTAAAATCAGTTAATGTTCTAGAAAGGAAGCCAAGAATCTTTAAAGCCTTATTAGTTAAATCGTTAATGTGTGCAGCGAATGTCAAGTTTTCATTAAATATTACACCCACGAATGTCACGAATTTGTGATACTTGTGTAGCGATGGGTGGAATCATCCAGATTATCTCGCTAATTGTAAACAACGCGACCTGCCTGTCTACGAGTATCTACTTACGAGTGAACTACCTACTCGCGACGTCTAGAGCTACCTACGACAATACGTTGCGAGTTGGTCTAGCACATTACGCGAACTCACTAGAAGGTTCTAGCCTGTTGCCTAGGAATAATAGCAGCGCCAACGAAAGTTCTAGTAGGACCCAGACTGAGCGAGTTGTCTCCGTTTTACTTGCGATCTCGCATACCTACTGATGCCGTCGGCCGGTCTGTATAAATAGGCCCGACGCAGCGAGCAGTCAGTCAGTCATCAATCAGCCGTCAATTAGCAAGTCTCAGCGAGTGACAACCAGCATAGGACAACATTCCCGGCTCTGCTCGGTTCAGCCATCGACTCCATCGGGATATCATCATAGCGTCTTGGCCCCGGCCACCGTCCCTGGCCAGCGCTACACCGGATCACAGCGCCCTGGTTTCAGACCACGCTGCATCCTCCCTGTTCTATGCACCTCCCGTACAACCGCCTATAAGGTCCACCGCACTTTCGGCTTTCCTGTCAGCACTGGAGTACTTGTAGACCCACGTTCTTCGCCAGTTCCTGACCGTCAACGAGTCCGGTCACCAGCAGCGGCGTCGACTCACTGACCCGCGCTTGACCAGCACATTACCGCCTGCATCCGGAGTGTTCAACATCAGTCCTAAGTCATCTCTCATCACGGCTACCTGACTCAATAAAACTCTGTGACCTTCACGACCTCTTTCATTCCGTGCCTCCTAACCAGATCCCCAAACTTGTATTAATTTAATATTATTTAATGCATATTCATGCAAGATATTATAACGAGTTTTGGAAAATCGTATTACTTGACATTTCTGAATGTTTAAAAATAAAGCAGTTTGTTCACACTATTGATGAAGTTGATCTAAGTTAGTCTGTAAAATTTGGTAATCGTATACATTCCCAATCTTGTATATATTTTTAAGTCGTCAGCATATAGTAGGACTTCTGCACCTTTGAATTGGTCAACAATGTCATTGATGAATAATACGATAATATTCAATGATATTATGTATTATTTATTGCAGTGGATTTATTATTGAGGCTGTGGTCTACTATGTGTTCTACATATATATACAAATTGATAAAATTGCCCTAATATAAAATATGGGTATCATTTCGACGAGCTGGAGGCAAACTGTAACTCTAAGTGACCAGCTCAGAAATAATAAAATACCCAAATAAAAAAATAAATTACTCAATAAAAAATATAAATGTAAAGTACTAAAAAAAATTTTTTTTCAATGGAAATGTATGAACGCGTAATGGAGACAACTTTAAAAAAATACAGTTTACTAGTTAGATTATCTGTGACAGTTTCACGTGATTAAATTTTTTGCTTTCTTATAAAATTATTTACAAAATAAATACAAATCAGTTTTGCGCTTGAAATGGAACGTTTCTAGACTCCGTTTGTCAAGCGATTTTAATGCCTATTACCTACAAGATTACAAGAGTACATTGACCGCCGAAGAGCGCACATTGAAATAACCAGACCCTGCGCAGAAAATAAGGTTCGCTATAGTAAGGCAAAAATTTCCAGCTTTGTACGTTATGGGATTTTTTTACGCAGGATCTGAATGTTGGTTTTTAGACGAACGCCTGGCGTCTCGACGCTAAAAATGAGCGAGGTGGGTAAATTAAATAGTGTCTAACTAAATATTGTGACAAAACATGCAATTTTGGAAAAAAAGACCGAATTTTTGTTTACCCGATTTGAAATTTGTAGTTAAGTTTTATACGGAGCCAACATTTAACGGAAGTGATATAATTTTGGCTAAATGGTTGGAATTAGTTTTTTGGTGAAAGGAATCGAAAGGACACGGGTTCAAGTCCCGTTGGCGTCATGTATCTTTTATCAGGAGATTTTTTCAATGTGGATGAGTGTTTCAGGCTAATAATTATTGCTTATAAAAAATAATAGTGGGAATAAGATTTAAAAATTTTACCAGGATTTTGTTTCCTAGATTATCATCAACCCCCAAAGTTTTGAGGTATGTGCGTGAAACACAGTGTGTAGATATGTGATTTAGGGAACGTATAACATAGGAGGCCAAGACCCACCAGGGGTTGTAGAGCCAAAAGTGATGATAACATACTTTATACAGTTCCATGATAACTCAACACAGTGACAATTCAACACACTTTTAAAAAGTGATATAAAGTTATTAGAAACGATGAAATTTTTTTTTAATTAACCTAACCTACTTAACCCAGTGAATAAAGTTTTTGATTCATCACTTTCCATGACTTAATATAACTTTTTAAAGATGTGATGAATTATCATTGTGATGATTTATCCGGTCACCCCTTGTAAGGGGTATGGGGTATGTATTTATGTATTCCATAGTCTCACATAGTCTCATAGGCTGAACGCCATAGTCTCACATAGTCTCATAGGCTCCAGACGGTTGGGACTCTTGTGCGGTACATGACAAAAAAACTTTTTCAGCAGCTGTAAGCAAAAATTATGATAAATCTAATTTCGATGATACTAAGATGTCAGCATAATTTGCAAGCAAAATGTATAAAAATAACTATTTTACTAATAAAAAATACTAGGTATTCTAGTGGCTTCAAGGTAGGATTTCAAGGTATTTTCGGATCTTCCGGGTCGAAGGTGATGTTTTATTTTCCATAAATATTGTGTTTATTATTTATTAGATACTAAAAAATACAATTGCAGAATAATAAAGACTCTTACTGTCCATCTGGGAAGGTTTCACGTTTCAGGACAATCAAATTGAAAGGCTTAGTTCATATGACGTAGGTAATATAACATAAATACATACTAATAAATTCATATCCTTGGAGAAATTACTTTTTACATAACATTAAATTCATACCACTGTGGAAATTACTTTACAATATTAGAAATAAGTTAGATAACCATTTTTAAAAAAATCATCGTTTCTATGATGTGTAATAACTTGTTGTTAGTACATATTATTTGAGTTGAGGAGGATATCTAAGGTTTAGAGCGCAAAAATAGTAAATAATTAAACGAGCGCACTAAACATTTATTGTTTATCTGTAGTTAGCATATCAGCAAGTCCAGAAGCCAATTGTTAAGCATGCACTTATCGATTTCCATGTATCGGGCATGAGGTTAAACATTTTTGGCCCTAAGTAAGAGTATTGTCTTTTAGCAAGGGATGTCTTAATAGTAGATGGAATTACTGGAACAACATTCCCTGTATGACAGGTGTTGTGAAGACGGTGGAAGGAGGAGTAGTGACGATGTTTTTGATGATGACGATGTTGTAATATGATTATGTTAAAAAAATTGAAAATCGTCAATTGTTTAAATGCTTCTTATATTCAGATTTATACTTTTTAGACGGTAAGAGTGACATTTATAGTTGTTTAGTTTATTCAGATTATCAATAATATTCAAGATACAATATTTACTAGATTGGTTACCAATATCACAGGGTAATTCAATCATAATTAAAAGTAAATTAAGTTTGGTGTAGCAAAAAAGTGATGGAATAACATATGATTCAATACTACTTCCAATGCAGTTACATAGACAATTGTATATAAAAATGAAATAAGTAGAAAATATATTGCAGAAAAATTGCAATTGTGATAAGAATCACGGTCTGAAGCGAAATCAGTAACAAAATCTTTATAAAGTTACAATTCTGGAAAAATCATCATTTTATTGGCACTTTTCAATACTTGGGTTCGAACTTTTAAAGCCATTATTTCAGGCTCTATGGCACCGAACAAGCTGAAATTTCGGAATGGTGATCATAATCACATTCTGAAGCGAAATAAGTATGAATATCGGCAAAAGGTTGAGTTTCTGGAAAAAACTTCACTCACACGGGCACAAATCAAGACTTGGGTTCGAACTTGACAAGCATTTTTCAGGTTCCATGATGCGAAACGGGCTAAAATTTTGGCATTGTTATTAGAATCACGGTCTGAAGCGAAATCAGTATCAAAATCATCATAAAGATACAATTCTGGAAAAATCATCATTTTATTGGCACTTTTCGACACTTGGGTTCGAACGTTAAAAGCCATTTTTTCAGGTTCCATGGTGCGAAACGGGCTAAAATTTTGGTATTGTGATAAGAATCACGGTCTGAAGCGAAATCAGTAACAAAATCATTATAAAGTTACAATTCTGGAAAAATCATATTATTGGCACTTTTCGACACTTGGGTTCGAACTTTTAAAGCCATTATTTCAGGCTACATGGCGCAAAAAGGGCCATTAATTTTTGAATTGTGTTAAGAATCACGGTTTCAAGCGAAATAAGTTATAAAATCTGTATAAAGTTTCATTTCTGGAAAAATCGTCATTTTATACCCACTTTTAAACACTTGGGTTCGAACTTTAAAAGTCACTTTTTCAGCCTCTATGGCGCCGAAGAAACTGAAATTTCGGAATCGTGTTCAAAATCTCATTCTATAGCGAAATAAGTTTGAAAACCAGCAAAAAGTTGAGTTTCTGGAAAAAAATTCACTCACACGGGCACAAATCAAGACTTGGGTTCGAACTTTAAAAGCCATTTTTTCAGGTTCCATGGTGCGAAATGGGCGAAAATTTTGGTATTGTTATTAAAATCACGGTCTGAAGCGAAATCTGTACTTAACAAAATCATTATAAAATCATCATTATATTGGCACCTTTCGACACTTGGGTTCGAACTTTTAAAGCCATTATTTCAGGCTCCATGGCGCAAAACAGCCATTAATTTTGGAATTGTGTTAAGAATCACGGTCTCGTGCAAAATCAGTTATAAAATCTGTATAAAATTTCATTTCTGAAAAAATCATCATTTTATACCCAATTTTCAACACTAGGGTTCGAAATTTAAAAGCCATTTTTTCAGCCTCTATGGCGCCTAACAAACTGAAATTTTGGAATCGTGATCAGAATCTCATTCTGAAGCGAAATAAGTATGAAAACCAGCAAAAAGTTGAGTTTCTGGAAAAAATTTCACTTACACCGGCACAAATCAAGACTTGGGTTCGAACTTTAAAAGCCATTTTTTCAGATTCCATGGTGCGAAACGGGCTTAGATTTTGGTATTGTTATAAAAATCACGGTCTGAAGCGAAATCAGTAACAAAATCTTTTTAAAGTTACGATTCTGGAAAAATCATCATTTTAATGGCACTTTTCGACACTTGGTTTCGAACATTAAGAGACATTTTTTCGGGGTCCATGGCGCAAAACAGCCATTAATTTTGGAATTGTGTTAAGAATCACGGTTTCAGGCGAAATCACTTATAAAATCTGTATAAAGTTTCATTTCTGGAGAAATCTTCATTTTATACCCACTTTAAAACATTTGGGTTCGAACTTAAAAAGCCACTTTTTCAACCTCTTTGGCGCCAAACAAACTGAAATTTCGGAATCGTGATCTAAATCTTATTCTGAAGCGAAATAAGTTTGAAAACCAGCAAAGAGTTTAGTTTCTGGAAAAAATTTCACTCACACGGGCACAAATCAAGACGTGGGTTCGAACTTTAAAATCCATTTTTTCAGGTTCAATGGTGAGAAACGGGCTAAAATTTCTGTATTGTTAAAAAAATCACGGTCTGAAGCGAAATTAGAAACAAAATCATAATAAAGTTACAATTCTGAAAAATCATCAATTTATTGGCACTTTTCGACACTTGGGTTCGAACTTTTAAAGCCATTATTTCAGGTTCCATGGCGCAAAACAGCCATTTATTTTGGAATTGTGTTAAGAATCACGGTCTTATGCGAAATCAGTTGTAAAATCTTTGTAAACTTATAATTCTGGAAGATTCATCATTTTATTGGCCCTTTTCGACATTTGGTTTCGAACTTTAAAAGCCATTTTTTCAGATTCCATGGTGCGAAACCGCCTTCAATTTTGGTATTGTTAAAAAAATCACGGTCATAATGAAGCGAAATCAGTAACAAAATCTTTTTAAAGTTACAATTCTGGAAAAATCATCATTTTAATGGCACTTTTCGACACTTGGTTTCGAACATTAAGAGTCATTTTTTCAGGGTCCATGGCGCAAAACAGCCATTAATTTTGGAATTGTGTTAAGAATCACGGTTTCAGGCGAAATCAGTTATAAAATCTGTATAAAGTTTCATTTCTGGAAAAATCATTATTTTATACCCACTTTTAAACACTTGGGTTCGAACTTTAAAAGCCATTTTTTCAGATTCCATGGTGCGAAACGGTCTTCAATTTTGGTATTGTTAAAAGAATCACGGTCTGAAGCGAAATCAGTAACAAAATCATTATAAAGTTACAATTCTGAAAAATCATCATTTTATTGGCTCTTTTCGACACTTGGGTTCGAACTTTTAAAGCCATTATTACAGGCTCCATGGTGCAAAACAGCCATTTATTTTGGAATTGTGTTAAGAATCACGGTTTCAGGCGGTTTCTTACACTTAACATAACAAAGACAAAATTCACAACATACAGTATAAATAGCACGGGACAGCCAAAAAACAACACAAACACCATAAAAATACACGAATGTTTAAACACCAACATCTGCGATATCCCTCCTCTAGAAAAAACAGCACAAATTAAGTATCTAGGTATCGTAATTGACTATAACCTTAGATGGACACCTCACATCAAACAAATCACAAATAAACTTCTCAAAACAATACACATTTTCCTAAACATAAGAAACATATATAAAATAAAACAATTGAAAACAATATATTTTGCACTTTGCCAATCAATAATAGAATATGAAATTATTGCTTGGGGAGGAGCAACAAACTCGGCAATCAATTACATAGAAACCGCACAGAAAACGATCGTTAGGGTAATACTAAAAAAACATAGACTGACTAATACAGACCAAATATTCAACAGCTGTGACGTACTAGATATACGCCAATTATACGTTAAAACACTACTAAACTACATGTTTGACAAAAAAAATAAATTTCAACATACACAAAATAACACTAACAGACCAGTTAGACAAGCGTACAAAGAAAACATAAAATCTCCGGCAGTAAATTCAAGCTTTGGACAAAGACACTACCAATACCATGCAATAAAAGCTTTCAACAGTTTAAAACTTGAAATTAAAATTGACGAAAATAAAAATAAATTCACACACAAAATTACAAAATGGATTAAAGAACAAAAAAGACAATATTACCAAAATTTCATAGCATAAAATACAAATAAAACCTTAACGTAACACACACAACCAATATAAACACACATGACTCACAAACACACAAGATTATTTTTCAATGTACTATTTTTATTAATTTTAAATATATTATTATGTATTTTTAATTTTAAATGTATAATTTTTCTCATTAAATGTATTATATAGTTTATATTTCAGATTATAAAATGAAGGCCTCAGCACGGGCAAGTCACCCAGTGAGGCCTACATTACTGGAAAACCTGAATTGTAAAAAATATTGCACATAAAAAAAAAAAAATTAAAAATCAGTTATAAAATCTGTATAAAGTTTTATTTCTGGAAAAATCATTATTTTATACCCACTTTTAAACACTTGGGTTCGATCTTTAAAAGCCATTTTTTCAGCCTCTATGGCGCCGAACAAACGGAAATTTTGGAATCGTGATCAGAATCTCATTTTGAAGCAAAATAAGTATGAAAACCAGCAAAAAGTTGAGTTTCTGGAAAAAATTTCATTTACACCGGCACAAATCAAGACTTGGGATCGAACTTTAAAAGCCATTTTTTCAGATTCCATCGTGCGAATGGGGCTAAAATTTTGGTATTGATAAAAGAATCACGGTCTGAAGCGAAATCAGTAACAAAATCTTTTTTAAGTTACAATTCTGTAAAAATCATCATTTTAATGGGACTTTTCGACACTTGGTTTCGAAATTTAAAAGTCATTTTTTCAGGCTCCATGTCGCAAAACAGCGATTTATTTAGGAATTGTGTTAAGAATCACGGTCTCATGCGAAATAAGTTATAAAATCTTTATAAAGTTATAATTCTGGAAGAATCACCATTTTATTGGCCCTTTTCGACACTTGGGTTCGAACTTTAAAAGCCATTTTTTCAGGTTCCATGGTGCGAAACGGGCTAAAATTTAGGTATTGTGATAAGAATCACGGTCTGAAGCGAAATCAGTAATAAAATCAAAGTAAAGTTACATTATGAAAAATCATCATTTTATTGGCACTTTTCGACAGTTGGGTTCGAACTTTTAAAGCCATTATTACAGGCTCCATGGCGCAAATCAGCCATTTATTTAGGAATTGTGTTAAGAATCACGGTCTCATGCGAAATCATAATAAAGTTTCATTTCCTGAAAAATCATCATTTTATACCCACATTTAAACACTTGAGTTCGAACTTTAAAAAGCCACTTGTTCAACCTCTATGGCGCCGAACAAACTGAAATTTCGGAATCGTGATCAAAATCTTATTCTGAAGCGAAATAAGTTTGAAAACCAGCAAAAAATTGAGTTTCTGGAAAAAATTTCACTCACACGGGCACAAATCAAGACTTGGGGTCGAACTATAAAAGCCATTTTTTCAGGTTCCATGGTGCGAAACGGGCTAAAATTTTGGTATTGTTAAAAGAATCACGGTCTGAAGCGAAATTAGTAACAAAATCAAAGTAAAGTTACAATCCTGAAAAATCATCATTTTATTTTTTCTTTTCGACACTTGGGTTCGAACTTTTAAAGCCATTATTACAGGCTCCATGGCGCAAATCAGCCATTTATTTAGGAATTGTGTTAAGAATCACGGTCTCATGCGAAATCAGTTATAAAATCTTTAAAAAAGTTATAATTCTGGAAGAATCATCATATTATTGGCCCTATTCGACACTTGGTTTCGAACTTTAAAAGCCATTTTTTCAGGTTCCATGGTGCGAAACGGGCTTAAATTTTGGTATTGTTATAAAAATCTTGGTCTGAAGCGAAATCAGTAAGAAAATCTTTTTAAATTTACAATTCTGGAAAAATCATCATTTTAATGGCACTTTTCGACACTTGGTTTCGAACTTTAAAAGTCATTTTTTCAGGCTCCATATCGCAAAACAGCCATTTATGTAGGAATTGTGTTAAGAATCACCTTCTTATGCGAAATCACTTATAGAATCTTTATAAAGTTATAATTCTGGAAGAATCACCATTTTATTGGCCCTTTTCGACACTTGGGTTCGAACTTTAAAAGCCATTTTTTCAGGTTCCATGGTGCGAAACGGGCTAAAATTTAGGTATTGTGATAAGAATCACGGTCTGAAGCGAAATCAGTAATAAAATCAAAGTAAAGTTACATTATGAAAAATCATCATTTTATTGGCACTTTTCGACAGTTGGGTTCGAACTTTTAAAGCCATTATTACAGGCTCCATGGCGCAAATCAGCCATTTATTTAGGAATTGTGTTAAGAATCACGGTCTCATGCGAAATCATAATAAAGTTTCATTTCCTGAAAAATCATCATTTTATACCCACATTTAAACACTTGAGTTCGAACTTTAAAAAGCCACTTGTTCAACCTCTATGGCGCCGAACAAACTGAAATTTCGGAATCGTGATCAAAATCTTATTCTGAAGCGAAATAAGTTTGAAAACCAGCAAAAAATTGAGTTTCTGGAAAAAATTTCACTCACACGGGCACAAATCAAGACTTGGGGTCGAACTATAAAAGCCATTTTTTCAGGTTCCATGGTGCGAAACGGGCTAAAATTTTGGTATTGTTAAAAGAATCACGGTCTGAAGCGAAATTAGTAACAAAATCAAAGTAAAGTTACAATCCTGAAAAATCATCATTTTATTTTTTCTTTTCGACACTTGGGTTCGAACTTTTAAAGCCATTATTACAGGCTCCATGGCGCAAATCAGCCATTTATTTAGGAATTGTGTTAAGAATCACGGTCTCATGCGAAATCAGTTATAAAATCTTTAAAAAAGTTATAATTCTGGAAGAATCATCATATTATTGGCCCTATTCGACACTTGGTTTCGAACTTTAAAAGCCATTTTTTCAGGTTCCATGGTGCGAAACGGGCTTAAATTTTGGTATTGTTATAAAAATCTTGGTCTGAAGCGAAATCAGTAACAAAATCTTTTTAAATTTACAATTCTGGAAAAATCATCATTTTAATGGCACTTTTCGACACTTGGTTTCGAACTTTAAAAGTCATTTTTTCAGGCTCCATATCGCAAAACAGCCATTTATGTAGGAATTGTGTTAAGAATCACCTTCTTATGCGAAATCACTTATAGAATCTTTATAAAGTTATAATTCTGGAAGAATCATCATTTTATTGGCCCTTTTTGACACTTTGGTTCGAACTTTAAAGGCCATTTTTTCAGATTCCATGGTGCGAAACGGGCTAAAATTTTGGTATTGTTCAAAGAATCACGGTCTGAAGCAAAATCAGTAAAAAAATCATTATAAAAATACAATTCTGGAAAAATCATCATTTTAATGGCACTTTTCGACACTTGGGTTCGAACTTTAAAAGTCATTTTTTCAGGTTCCATTGTGCGAAACGGGATAAACTTTTGGTATTGTTAAAATAATCACGGTCTGAAGCGAAATCAGTAACAAAATGATTAAAAAGTTACAATTCTGAAAAATCATCATTTTATTGGCACTTGTCGTCACTTGGGTTCGAACTTTTAAAGCCATTATTTCAGTCTCCATGGCGCAAACTAGCCATTAATTTTGGAATTGTGATAAGAATCACGGTTTCGGGGGAAATCAGTTATAAAATCTGTATAAAGTTTCACCTCTGGAAAAATCATTATTTTATATCCACTTTTAAACAATTGGGTTCGAACTTTAAAAGCCACTTTTTCATCCTCTATGGCACCGAATAAACTGAAATTTTGGAATCGATATCAAAATCTCATTCTAAAGCGAAATAAGTTTGAAAACCAGCAAAAAGTTGAGTTTCTGGAAAAAATTTCTCTCACATGGGCACAAATCAAGACTTGGGTTCGAACTTTAAAAGCCATTTTTTCAGGTTTGATGGTGCGAAATGGGCTAAAATTTTCGTATATTTATAAGAATCACGGTCTGAAGCGAAATCAGTAACAAAATCATATGAAAATTACAATTCTGAAAAATCATCATTTTATTGGCACTTTTCGACACTTGGGTTCGAACTTTTAAAGCCATTATTACAGGCTCCATGGCGCAAAAAGCCATTAATTTTAGAATTGTTTTAAGAATCACGGTTTCAGGCGAAATCAGTTATAAAATCTGTATAAGGTTCATTTCTGGAAAAATCATAATTTTATTGTCACTTTTCGACAATTGGGTTCGATCTTTCAAAGCCATTTTTTCAGGTTTGATGGTGCGAAATGGGCTAAAATTTTCGTATATTTATAAGAATCACGGTCTGAAGCGAAATCAGTAACAAAATCATATGAAAATTACAATTCTGAAAAATCATCATTTTATTGGCACTTTTCGACACTTGGGTTCGAACTTTTAAAGCCATTATTACAGGCTCCATGGCGCAAAAAGCCATTAATTTTAGAATTGTTTTAAGAATCACGGTTTCAGGCGAAATCAGTTATAAAATCTGTATAAGGTTCATTTCTGGAAAAATCATAATTTTATTGTCACTTTTCGACAATTGGGTTCGATCTTTCAAAGCCATTATTTCAGGCTCCATGGCGCAAAACAGCCATTTTTTTGGAATTGTGTTAAGAATCACGGTGTCGGGGGAAATCAGTTATAAAATCTGTATAAAGTTTCATTTCTGGAAAAATCATCATTTTATACCCACTTTTTGACACTTGGGTTCGAAATTTAAAAGCCACTTTTTCATCCTCTATGGCACCGAACAAACTGAAATATTGGAATCGTGATCAAAATCTTATTCTGAAGCGAAATAAGTTTGAAAACCAGCAAAAAGTTGAGTTTCTGGAAAAAAATTGTCTCACACGGGCACAAATCAAGACATGGGTTCGAACTTTAAAAGCCATTTTTTCAGGTTCCATTGTGCGAAACGGGCTTAAATTTTGGTATTGTTAAAAGAATCACGGTCTGAAGCGAAATCAGTAACAAAATCATAATTAAGTTACAATTTCGAATAATCATCAATTTATTTGCACTTTTCGACACCTGGGTTCGAACATTTAAAGCCATTATTACAGGCTCCATGGCACTAATAAGCCATTTATTTTTGAATTGTGTTAAGAATCACGGTTTCAGGCGAAATCAGTTATAAAATTTGTATAAAGTTTGATTTCTGGAAAAATCATTATTTTATTCCCACTTTTAAACACTTGGGTTCGAACTTAAAAAGGTACTTTTTCATCCTCTATGGCGCCGAACAAACTGAAATTTCGGAATCGTGATCAAAAACTCAACCTGAAGCGAAAAAAGTGTGAAAACCAGCGAAAAGTTGATTTTCTGGAAAAAATTTCACTCACACGGACACAAATCAAGACTTGGGTTCGAACTTTGCAAGCCATTTTTTTCAGGTTCCATGGTGCGAATTGGGCTAAAATTATGGTATTGTGATAAGAATAACGGTCTGAAGTGAAATCAGTAATACAATCATTATAAAGTTACAATTCTGTAAAAAACATGATTTTATTGGCACTTTTAGTCACTTGGAATCGAACTTTTAAAGATATTATTTCAGGCTCCGTGGCGCAAAACAGCCATTAATTTTGGAATTGTGTTAAGAATCACGGTTTCAGGCGAAATCAGTTATAAAATCTGTATAAAGTTTCACTTCTGGAAAAATCATTATTTTATACCCACTTTTAAACACTTGGGTTCGAACTTTAAAAAGCCACTTTTTCAGCCTCTATGGCGCCGAACAAACTGAAATTTCGGAATCGTGATCAAAATCTTATTTTGAAGCGAAATAAGTATGAAAACCAGGAAAAAGTTGAGTTTCTGGAAAAAATTTCACTCACACGGGCACAAATCAAGACTTGGGGTCGAACTATAAAAGCCATTTTTTCATGTTCCATTGTGCGAAACGGGCTAAAATTTTGGTATTGTTAAAAGAATCACGGTCTGAAGCGAAATTAGTAACAAAATCAAAGTAAAGTTACATTATGAAAAATCATCATTTTATTGGCACTTTTCGACAGTTGGGTTTGAACTTTTAAAGCCATTATTACAGGCTCCATGGCGCAAATCAGCCATTTATTTAGGAATTGTGTTAAGAATCACGGTCTCATGCGAAATCATAATAAAGTTTCATTTCCTGAAAAATCATCATTTTATACCCACATTTAAACACTTGGGTTCGAACTTTAAAAAGCCACTTGTTCAACCTCTATGGCGCCGAACAAACTGAAATTTCGGAATCGTGATCAAAATCTTATTCTGAAGCGAAATAAGTTTGAAAACCAGCAAAAAATTGAGTTTCTGGAAAAAATTTCACTCACACGGGCACAAATCAAGACTTGGGGTCGAACTATAAAAGCCATTTTTTCAGATTCCATGGTGCGAAACGAGCTAAAATTTTGGTATTGTTAAAAGAATCACGGTCTGAAGCGAAATTAGTAACAAAATCAAAGTAAAGTTACAATCCTGAAAAATCATCATTTAATTTTTTCTTTTCGACACTTGGGTTCGAACTTTTAAAGCCATTATTACAGGCTCCATGGCGCAAATCAGCCATTTATTTAGGAATTGTGTTAAGAATCACGGTCTCATGCGAAATCAGTTATAAAATCTTTAAAGTTATTATTCTGGAAGAATCATCATATTATTGGCCCTATTCGACACTTGGTTTCGAACTTTAAAAGCCATTTTTTCAGGTTCCATGGTGCGAAAAGGGCTTAAATTTTGGTATTGTTATAAAAATCTTGGTCTGAAGCGAAATCAGTAACAAAATCTTTTTAAATTTACAATTCTGGAAAAATCATCATTTTAATGGCACTTTTCGACACTTGGTTTCGAACTTTAAAAGTCATTTTTTCAGGCTCCATGTCGCAAAACAGCCATTTATGTAGGAATTGTGTTAAGAATCACCTTCTTATGCGAAATCACTTATAGAATCTTTATAAAGTTATAATTCTGGAAGAATCATCATTTTATTGGCCCTTTTTGACACTTGGGTTCGAACTTTAAAGGCCATTTTTTCAGATTCCATGGTGCGAAACGGGCTAAAATTTTGGTATTGTGAATCACGGTCTGAAGCAAAATCAGTAAAAAAATCATTATAAAAATACAATTCTGGAAAAATCATCATTTGAATGGCACTTTTCGACACTTGGGTTCGAACTTTAAAAGTCATTTTTTCAGGTTCCATTGTGCGAAACGGGATAAACTTATGGTATTGTTAAAATAATCACGGTCTGAAGCGAAATCAGTAACAAAATCATTAAAAAGTTACAATTCTGAAAAATCATCATTTTATTGGCACTTGTCGTCACTTGGGTTCAAACTTTTAAAGCCATTATTTCAGTCTCCATGGCGCAAACTAGCCATTAATTTTGGAATTGTGATAAGAATCACGGTTTCGGGGGAAATCAGTTATAAAATCTGTATAAAGTTTCACCTCTGGAAAAATCATTATTTTATATCCACTTTTAAACAATTGGGTTCGAACTTTAAAAGCCACTTTTTCATCCTCTATGGCACCGAACAAACTGAAATATTGGAATCGTGATCAAAATCTTATTCCGAAGCGAAATAAGTTTGAAAACCAGCAAAAAGTTGAGTTTCTGGAAAAAAATTCTCTCACACGGGCACAAATCAAGACATGGGTTCGAACTTTAAAAGCCATTTTTTCAGGTTCCATTGTGCGAAACGGGCTTAAATTTTGGTATTGTTATAAGAATCACGGTCTGAAGCGAAATCAGTAAGAAAATCATAATAAAGTTACAATTCTGAATAATCATCAATTTATTGGCACTTTTCGAAACCTGGGTTCGAACATTTAAAGCCATTATTACAGGCTCCATTTCGCTAAACAGCCATTAATTTTGGAATTGTCTTAAGAATAATGGTTTCATGCGAAATCAGTTATAAAATCTTTATAAAGTTATAAATCTGGAAGAATCATCATTTTATTGGCCCTTTTCGACACTTGGGTTCGAAATTTAAAAGCCATTTTTTCAGGTTCCAATGTGCGAAACGGGCTAAAATTTTGGTATTGTGATTAAAATCACGGTTTCAGGCGAAATCAGTTATAAAATCTGTATAAAGTTTCATTTCTGGAAAAATCATTATTTTATACCCACTTTTAAACACTTGGGATCGAACTTTAATAGCCACTTTTTCAGCCTCTATGGCGCCGAACAAACTGAAATTTCGGAATCGTGATCAAAATCTCATCCTGAAGCGAATCAAGTATGAAAACCAGCGAAAAGTTGATTTTCTGGAAAAAATTTCACTCACACGGACACAAATCAAGACTTGGGTTCGAACTTTGCAAGCCATTTTTTTCAGGTTCCATGGTGCGAATTGGGCTAAAATTATGGTATTGTGATAAGAATAACGGTCTGAAGTGAAATCAGTAATAAAATCATTATAAAGTTACAATTCTGTAAAAAACATGATTTTATTGGCACTTTTCGTCACTTGGAATCGAACTTTTAAAGATATTATTTCAGGCTCCGTGGCGCAAAACAGCCATTAATTTTGGAATTGTGTTAAGAATCACGGTTTCAGGCGAAATCAGTTATAAAATCTGTATAAAGTTTCACTTCTGGAAAAATCATTATTTTATACCCACTTTTAAACACTTGGGTTCGAACTTTAAAAGCCATTTTTTCAGCCTCTATGGCGCCGAACAAACGGAAATTTTGGAATCGTGATCAAAATCTCATCCTGAAGCGAATCAAGTATGAAAACCAGCGAAAAGTTGATTTTCTGGAAAAAATTTCACTCACACGGACACAAATCAAGACTTGGGTTCGAACTTTGCAAGCCATTTTTTTCAGGTTCCATGGTGCGAATTGGGCTAAAATTATGGTATTGTGATAAGAATAACGGTCTGAAGTGAAATCAGTAATAAAATCATTATAAAGTTACAATTCTGTAAAAAACATGATTTTATTGGCACTTTTCGTCACTTGGAATCGAACTTTTAAAGATATTATTTCAGGCTCCGTGGCGCAAAACAGCCATTAATTTTGGAATTGTGTTAAGAATCACGGTTTCAGGCGAAATCAGTTATAAAATCTGTATAAAGTTTCACTTCTGGAAAAATCATTATTTTATACCCACTTTTAAACACTTGGGTTCGAACTTTAAAAGCCATTTTTTCAGCCTCTATGGCGCCGAACAAACGGAAATTTTGGAATCGTGATCAGAATCTCATTTTGAAGCAAAATAAGTATGAAAACCAGCAAAAAGTTGAGTTTCTGGAAAAATTTTCATTTACACCGGCACAAATCAAGACTTATGATCGAACTTTAAAAGCCATTTTTTCAGATTCCATCGTGCGAATGGGGCTAAAATTTTGGTATTGATAAAAGAATCACGGTCTGAAGCGAAATCAGTAACAAAATCTTTTTTAAGTTACAATTCTGTAAAAATCATCATTTTAATGGGACTTTTCGACACTTGGTTTCGAAATTTAAAAGTCATTTTTTCAGGCTCCATGTCGCAAAACAGCGATTTATTTAGGAATTGTGTTAAGAATCACGGTCTCATGCGAAATCAGTTATAAAATCTTTATAAAGTTATAATTCTGGAAGAATCACCATTTTATTGGCCCTTTTCGACACTTGGGTTCGAACTTTAAAAGCCATTTTTTCAGGTTCCATGGTGCGAAACGGGCTTAAATTTAGGTATTGTGATAAGAATCACGGTCTGAAGCGAAATCAGTAATAAAATCATCATCAAGTTACAATTCTGGAAAAATCATCATTTTATTGGCATTTTCGACACTTGGGTTCGAACTTTTAAAGCCATTATTTCAGGCTCCATGGCGCAAAATAGCAATTAATTTTGGAATTGTGTTAATAAGCAAAACAAATTGGGGGACTGAGTGACCCCGCTTCGGATCCAATGTGATTTTTTTCTTTCCGGGACGAAAGGGTTAAGAATCACGGTTTCAGGTGAAATCAGTTATAAAATCTGTATAAAGTTTCATTTCCTGAAAAATCATCATTTTATTGGCACTTTTCGACAGTTGGGTTCGAACTTTCAAAGCCATTATTTCAGGCTCCATGGCGCAAAACAGCCATTTTTTTGGAATTGTGTTAAGAATCACGGTTTCAGGCGAAATCAGTTATAAAATCTGTATAAAGTTTCACTTCTGGAAAAATCATTATTTTATACCCACTTTTAAACACTTGGGTTCGAACTTTAAAAGCCATTTTTTCAGCCTCTATGGCGCCGAACAAACGGAAATTTTGGAATCGTGATCAGAATCTCATTTTGAAGCAAAATAAGTATGAAAACCAGCAAAAATATGAGTTTCTGGAAAAATTTTCATTTACACCGGCACAAATCAAGACTTATGATCGAACTTTAAAAGCCATTTTTTCAGATTCCATCGTGCGAATGGGGCTAAAATTTTGGTATTGATAAAAGAATCACGGTCTGAAGCGAAATCAGTAACAAAATCTTTTTTAAGTTACAATTCTGTAAAAATCATCATTTTAATGGGACTTTTCGACACTTGGTTTCGAAATTTAAAAGTCATTTTTTCAGGCTCCATGTCGCAAAACAGCGATTTATTTAGGAATTGTGTTAAGAATCACGGTCTCATGCGAAATCAGTTATAAAATCTTTATAAAGTTATAATTCTGGAAGAATCACCATTTTATTGGCCCTTTTCGACACTTGAGTTCGAACTTTAAAAGCCATTTTTTCAGGTTCCATGGTGCGAAACGGGCTTAAATTTAGGTATTGTGATAAGAATCACGGTCTGAAGCGAAATCAGTAATAAAATCATTATCAAGTTACAATTCTGGAAAAATCATCATTTTATTGGCATTTTCGACACTTGGGTTCGAACTTTTAAAGCCATTATTTCAGGCTCCATGGCGCAAAATAGCAATTAATTTTGGAATTGTGTTAATAAGCAAAACAAATTGGGGGACTGAGTGACCCCGCTTCGGATCCAATGTGATTTTTTTCTTTCCGGGACGAAAGGGTTAAGAATCACGGTTTCAGGTGAAATCAGTTATAAAATCTGTATAAAGTTTCATTTCCTGAAAAATCATCATTTTATACCCACTTTTAAACACTTGGGTTCGAACTTTAAAAAGCCACTTTTTCAGCCTCTATGGCGCCGAACAAACTGAAATTTCGGAATCGTGATCAAAATCTTATTCTGAATCGAAATAAGTTTGAAAACCAGGAAAAAGTTGAGTTTCTGGAAAAAATTTCACTCACACGGGCACAAATCAAGACTTGGGGTCGAACTATAAAAGCCATTTTTTCATGTTCCATTGTGCGAAACGGGCTAAAATTTTGGTATTGTTAAAAGAATCACGGTCTGAAGCGAAATAAGTAACAAAATCAAAGTAAAGTTACATTATGAAAAATCATCAATTTATTGGCACTTTTCGACAGTTGGGTTCGAACTTTTAAAGCCATTATTACAGGCTCCATGGCGCAAATAGGCCATTTATTTAGGAATTGTGTTAAGAATCACGGTCTCATGCGAAATCATAATAAAGTTTCATTTCCTGAAAAATCATCATTTTATACCCACATTTAAACACTTGGGTTCGAACTTTAAAAAGCCACTTGTTCAACCTCTATGGCGCCGAACAAACTGAAATTTCGGAATCGTGATCAAAATCTTATTCTGAAGCGAAATAAGTTTGAAAACCAGCAAAAAATTGAGTTTCTGGAAAAAATTTCACTCACACGGGCACAAATCAAGACTTGGGGTCGAACTATAAAAGCCATTTTTTCAGGTTCCATGGTGCGAAACGGGCTAAAATTTTGGTATTGTTAAAAGAATCACGGTCTGAAGCGAAATTAGTAACAAAATCAAAGTAAAGTTACAATCCTGAAAAATCATCATTTTATTTTTTCTTTTCGACACTTGGGTTCGAACTTTTAAAGCCATTATTACAGGCTCCATGGCGCAAATCAGCCATTTATTTAGGAATTGTGTTAAGAATCACGGTCTCATGCGAAATCAGTTATAAAATCTTTAAAAAGTTATAATTCTGGAAGAATCATCATATTATTGGCCCTATTCGACACTTGGTTTCGAACTTTAAAAGCCATTTTTTCAGGTTCCATGGTGCGAAACGGGCTTAAATTTTGGTATTGTTATAAAAATCTTGGTCTGAAGCGAAATCAGTAACAAAATCTTTTTAAATTTACAATTCTGGAAAAATCATCATTTTAATGGCACTTTTCGACACTTGGTTTCGAACTTTAAAAGTCATTTTTTCAGGCTCCATATCGCAAAACAGCCATTTATGTAGGAATTGTGTTAAGAATCACCTTCTTATGCGAAATCACTTATAGAATCTTTATAAAGTTATAATTCTGGAAGAATCATCATTTTATTGGCCACTTTTGACACTTGGGTTCGAACTTTAAAGGCCATTTTTTCAGATTCCATGGTGCGAAACGGGCTAAAATTTTGGTATTGTTCAAAGAATCACGGTCTGAAGCAAAATCAGTAAAAAAATCATTATAAAAATACAATTCTGCAAAAATCATCATTTTAATGGCACTTTTCGACACTTGGGTACGAACTTTAAAAGTCATTTTTTCAGGTTCCATTGTGCGAAACGGGATAAACTTTTGGTATTGTTAAAATAATCACGGTCTGAAGCGAAATCAGTAACAAAATGATTAAAAAGTTACAATTCTGAAAAATCATCATTTTATTGGCACTTGTCGTCACTTGGGTTCGAACTTTTAAAGCCATTTTTTCAGGTTTGATGGTGCGAAATGGGCTCAAATTTTCGTATATTTATAAGAATCACGGTCTGAAGCGAAATCAGTAACAAAATCATATGAAAATTACAATTCTGAAAAATCATCATTTTATTGGCACTTTTCGACACTTGGGTTCGAACTTTTAAAGCCATTATTACAGGCTCCATGGCACAAAAAGCCATTAATTTTAGAATTGTTTTAAGAATCACGGTTTCAGGCGAAATCAGTTATAAAATCTGTATAAGGTTCATTTCTGGAAAAATCATAATTTTATTGTCACTTTTCGACAATTGGGTTCGATCTTTCAAAGCCATTATTTCAGGCTCCATGGCGCAAAACAGCCTTTTTTTGGAATTGTGTTAAGAATCACGGTGTCGGGGGAAATCAGTTATAAAATCTGTATAAAGTTTCATTTCTGGAAAAATCATCATTTTATACCCACTTTTTGACACTTGGGTTCGAAATTTAAAAGCCACTTTTTCATCCTCTATGGCACCGAACAAACTGAAATATTGGAATCGTGATCAAAATCTTATTCTGAAGCGAAATCAGTTTGAAAACCAGCAAAAAGTTAAGTTTCTGGAAAAAAATTCTCTCACACGGGCACAAATCAAGACATGGGTTCGAACTTTAAAAGCCATTTTTTCAGGTTCCATTGTGCGAAACGGGCTTAAATTTTGGTATTGTTAAAAGAATCACGGTCTGAAGCGAAATCAGCAACAAAATCATAATTAAGTTACAATTCCGAATAATCATCAATTTATTTGCACTTTTCGACACCTGGGTTCGAACATTTAAAAACATTATTTCAGGCTCCGTGGCGCAAAACAGCCATTAATTTTGGAATTGTGTTAAGAATCACAGTTTCAGGCGAAATCAGTTATAAAATCTGTATAAAGTTTCACTTCTGGAAAAATCATTATTTTATAACCACTTGTAAACACTTGTGTTCGAACTTTAAAAGCCACTTTTTCAGCCTCCATGGCGCCGAACAAACTGAAATTTTGGAATCGTGATCAAAATCTCTTCCTGAAGCGAATCAAGTATGAAAACCAGCGAAAAGTTGAGTTTCTGAAAAAAATTTCACTCACACGGACACAAATCAAGACTTGGGTTCGTACTTTACAAGCCATTTTTTTCAGGTTCCATGGTGCGAATTCGGCTAAAATTTTGGTATTGTGATAAGAATCACGGTCTGAAGTGAAATCAGTAATAAAATCATTATAAAGTTACAATTCTGTAAAAATCATGATTTTATTGGCACTTTTCGTCACTTGGGTTCGAACTTTTAAAGCCATTATTTCAGGCTCCGTGGCGCAAAACAGCCATTAATTTTGGAATTGTGTTAAGAATCACAGTTTCAGGCGAAATCAGTTATAAAATCTGTATAAAGTTTCACTTCTGGAAAAATCATTATTTTATACCCAATTTTAAACACTTGCGTTCGAACTTTAAAAGCCACTTTTTCATACTCTATTGCGCCGAACAAACTGAAATTTTGGAATCGTCATCAAAATCTCATCCTGAAGCGAAACAAGTATGAAAACCAGCAAAAAGTTGAGTTTCTAAAAAAAATTTCACTTACACCGGCACAAATCAAGACTTGGGTTCGAACTTTAAAAGCCATTTTTTCAGGTTCCATGGTGCGAAACGTGCTAAAATTTTGGTATTGTGATAAGAATCACGGTCTGAAGCGAAATCAGTAAGAAAATTATTATAAAGTTACAATTCTGTAAAAATCATGATTTTATTGGCACTTTTCGTCACTTGGGTTCGAACTTTTAAAGCCATTATTTCAGGCTCCGTGGCGCAAAACAGCCATTAATTTTGGAATTGTGTTAAGAATCACGGTTTCGGGCGAAATCAGTTATAAAATCTGTATAAAGTTTCACCTCTGGAAAAATCATTATTTTATATACACTTTTAAACACTCGGGTTCGAACTTTAAAAGCCACTTTTTCATCCTCTATGGCACCGAATAAACTGAAATTTTGGAATCGTGATCAAAATCTCATTCTGAAGCGAAATAAGTTTGAAAACCAGCAAAAAGTTGAGTTTCTGGAAAAAAATTCTCTCACATGGGCACAAATCAAGACTTGGGTTCGAACTTTAAAAGCAATTTTTTCAGGTTTGATGGTGCGAAATGGGCTAAAATTTTCGTATATTTATTAGAATCACGGTCTGAAGCAAAATCGGTAACAAAATCATAATAAAGTTACAATTCTGAATAATCATCATTTTATTGGCACTTTTCGACACTTGAGTTCGAACTTTTTAGGCCATTATTTCAGGCTCCATGACGCAAAACCGCCATTAATTTTGGAATTGTGTTAAGAATCACGGTTTCAGGCGAAATCAGTTATAAAATCTGTATAAAGTTTCACTTCTGGAAAAATCATTATTTTATACCCACTTTTAAACACTTGGGTTCGAACTTTAAAAGCCACTTTTTCAGCCTCCATGGCGCCGATCAAACTGAAATTTTGGAATCGTGATCAAAATCTCATCCTGAAGCGAATCAAGTATAAAAACCAGCGAAAAGTTGAGTTTCAGGAAAAAATTTCACTCACACGAACACAAATCAAGACTTGGGTTCGAACTTTACAGGCCAATTTTTTTCAAAATCTCATACTGAAGCGAATCAAGTATGAAAACCAGCGAAAAGTTGAGTTTCAGGAAAAAATTTCACTCACACGAACACAAATCAAGACTTGGGTTCGAACTTTACAAGCCATTTTTTTCAGGTTCCATGGTGCGAATTGGGCTAAAATTTTGGTATTGTGATAATAATCACGGTCTGAAGTGAAATCAGAAATAAAATCATTATAAAGTTACAATTCTGTAAACATCATGATTTTATTGGCACTTTTCGTCAATTGGGTTCGAACTTTTAAAGCCATTATTTCAGGCTCCGTGGCGCAAAACAGCCATTAATTTTGGAATTGTGTTAAGAATCACGGTTTCAGGCGAAATCAGTTATAAAATCTGTATAAAGTTTCACTTCTGGAAAAATCATTATTTTATACCCACTTTTAAACACTTGGGTTCGAACTTTAAAAGCCACTTTTTCATCCTCTATGGCGCCGAACAAACTGAAATTTTGGAATCGTGATCAAAATCTCATCCTGAAGCGAAACAAGTATGAAAACCAGCAAAAAGATGAGTTTCTGAAAAAAATTTCACTTACACCGGCACAAATCAAGACTTGGGTTCGAACTTTAAAAGCCATTTTTTCAGGTTTGATGGTGCGAAATGGGCTAAAATTTTCGTATATTTATTAAAATCACGGTCTGAAGCGAAATCAGTAACAAAATCATATGAAAATTAAAATTCTGTAAGAATCATGATTTTATTGGCACTTTTCGTCACTTGGGTTCGAACTTTTAAAGCCATTATTTCAGGCTCCGTGGCGCAAAACAGCCATTAATTTTGGAATTGTGTTAAGAATCACGGTTTCGGGCGAAATCAGTTATAAAATCTGTATAAAGTTTCACCTCTGGAAAAATCATTATTTTATATCCACTTTTAAACACTTGGGTTCGAACTTTAAAAGCCACTTTTTCATCCTCTATGGCACCGAATAAACTGTTTGGGGATCAGGTGGTGAGGCACGAAATGAAAGAAGGTTGTGAAGGTCACATGTGTTTATTGGTGAGTCAGTAGCCGTGACAAGGAGATGATGAAGGACAGATGTAGAATACTCCGGTTGCTGCTGTGATGTGTTGGCAGGTCAAGCGCGGGTCAGTGAGTCGACGCCGGGCGCTGGTGACCGGGACTCGATGGAGGTCAGGCACTGGCGAAGAACGTAGGTCTTCAGGCACTCCAGTGCTGACGAGACGGCCGAAGGTGCGACGGACCTTGTGGGCAGTTGAACGGGAACGGCGTGACCAGTGAGGATGCTGCGTGTCCTCGTGGTGGTCATGGTTGCGTGGAAGAAGCGCTGGTCAGAGACGCTGGAACCAGGGCGCTTGTAATCCGAGTAGCGCTGGCCGCGGACGTGGCCGAGGCGCTATGATGATGTCCCGATAGAGTCCATGATGATAGGGGCGAAGCCGGGTACGTGTCCCTCGCGCTAGTAAGAAGATCGCGGGTGATCACTCGTTGAACCTCGTAGACTAGTGGCAAAATTATGACTGACTGACTGGCTCGCTGCGTCGGGCTTATTTATACTAGACGGCCGACGGCGGCAGTAGGTAGTTGGATGGCAACTAAATTCTAGGCACTCGCACAGACTGGATGTTTCAGGAACCTTCGATAGCGCGGCAATTATGCATAGGCGGCAGACTCGTTCCTTCTGGCGAGTTCTCGTAATGTGTAAGACTGATAGCGTGATAGTATTGTCGCGAGTAGATACTTGAAACAGGTAGGTCCCGTAGTACGTAGATTACTTTGTTAACGATTTAACGATGCAAGTAGCAAGTACGTACCTAAGTAGCAAGTAGCAGTTTATTATTAATTATTTAATCTGGATAATTCGACGCCACAACTGAAATTTTGGAATCGTGATCAAAATCTCATTCTGAAGCGAAATAAGTTTGAAAACCAGCAAAAAGTTGAGGTTGTGGAAAAAAATTCTCTCACATGGGCACAAATCAAGACTTGGGTTCGAACTTTAAAAGCCATTTTTTCAGGTTTCATGGTGCGAAATGGGCTAAAATTTTCGTATATTTATTAAAATCACGGTCTGAAGCGAAATCAGTAACAAAATCATATGAAAATTACAATTCTGAAAAATCATCATTTTATTGGCACTTTTCGACACTTGGGTTCGAACTTTTAAAGCCATTATTACAGGCTCCATGGCGCAAAACAGCCATTAATTTTGGAATTGTGATAAGAATCACGGTTTCGGGCGAAATCAGTTATAAAATCTGTATAAAGTTTCACCACTGGAAAAATCATTATTTTATATCCACTTTTAAACACTTGGGTTCGAACTTTAAAAGCCACTTTTTCAACCTCTATGGCACCGAATAAACTGAAATTTTGGAATCGTGATCAAAATCTCATTCTGAAGCGATATAAGTTTGAAAACCAGCAAAAAGTTGAGTTTCTGGAAAAAAATTCTCTCACATGGGCACAAATCAAGACTTGGGTTCGAACTTTAAAAGCCATTTTTTCAGGTTCCATGGTGCGAAACGGGCTAAAATTTTGGTATTGTGTTAAGAATCACGGTCTGAAGCGAAATCAGTAAGAAAATTATTATAAAGTTACAATTCTGTAAAAATCATGATTTTATTGGCACTTTTCGTCACTTGGGTTCGAACTTTTAAAGCCATTATTTCAGGCTCCGTGGCGCAAAACAGCCATTAATTTTGAAATTGTGTTAAGAATCACGGTTTCGGGCGAAATCAGTTATAAAATCTGTATAAAGTTTCACCTCTGGAAAAATCATTATTTTATAAACACTTTTAAACACTCGGGTTCGAACTTTAAAAGCCACTTTTTCATCCTCTATGGCACCGAATAAACTGAAATTTTGGAATCGTGATAAAAATCTCATTCTGAAGCGAAATAAGTTTGAAAACCAGCAAAAAGTTGAGTTTCTGGAAAAAAATTCTCTCACATGGGCACAAATCAAGACTTGGGTTCGAACTTTAAAAGCCATTTTTTCAGGTTTGATGGTGCGAAATGGGCTAAAATTTTCGTATATTTATTAGAATCACGGTCTGAAGCAAAATCGGTAACAAAATCATAATAAAGTTACAATTCTGAATAATCATCATTTTATTGGCACTTTTCGACACTTGGGTTCGAACTTTTTAGGCCATTATTTCAGGCTCCATGACGCAAAACCGCCATTAATTTTTGAATTGTGTTAAGAATCACGGTTTCGGGCGAAATCAGTTATAAAATCTGTAAAAAGTTTCACCTCTGGAAAAATCATTATTTTATACCCACTTTTAAACACTTGGGTTCGAACTTTAAAAGCCACTTTTTCAGCCTCTATGGCAGCGAACAAACTCAAATTTCGGAATCGTAATCAAAATTAAATTCTGAAGCGAATTAATTTTGAAAACAAGCAAAAACTTTAGTTTTTGGAAAAAATTCACTCACACGGGCACAAATCAAGACTTGGGTTCGAACTTTAAAAGCAATTTTTTTAGGTTCCATGGTTCGAATTGGGCTAAAATTTTGGTATTGTGATAAGAATCACGGTCTGAAGTGAAATCAGTAATAAAATCATTATAAAGTTACAATTCTGTAAAAATCATGATTTTATTGGTACTTTTCGTCACTTGGCTTCGAACTTTTAAAGCCATTATTTCAGGCTCCGTGGCGCAAAACAGCCATTAATTTTGGAATTGTGTTAAGAATCACGGTTTCGGGCGAAATCAGTTATAAAATCTGTATAAAGTTTCACTTCTGGAAAAATCATTATTTTATACCCACTTTTAAACACTTGGGTTCGAACTTTAAAAGCCACTTTTTCAGCCTCCATGGCGCCGATCAAACTGAAATTTTGGAATCGTGATCAAAATCTCATCCTGAAGCGAATCAAGTATAAAAACCAGCGAAAAGTTGAGTTTCAGGAAAAAATTTCACTCACACGAACACAAATCAAGACTTGGGTTCGAACTTTACAGGCCAATTTTTTTCAAAATCTCATACTGAAGCGAATCAAGTATGAAAACCAGCGAAAAGTTGAGTTTCAGGAAAAAATTTCACTCACACGAACACAAATCAAGACTTGGGTTCGAACTTTACAAGCCATTTTTTTCAGGTTCCATGGTGCGAATTGGGCTAAAATTTTGGTATTGTGATAATAATCACGGTCTGAAGTGAAATCAGAAATAAAATCATTATAAAGTTACAATTCTGTAAACATCATGATTTTATTGGCACTTTTCGTCAATTGGGTTCGAACTTTTAAAGCCATTATTTCAGGCTCCGTGGCGCAAAACAGCCATTAATTTTGGAATTGTGTTAAGAATCACGGTTTCAGGCGAAATCAGTTATAAAATCTGTATAAAGTTTCACTTCTGGAAAAATCATTATTTTATACCCACTTTTAAACACTTGGGTTCGAACTTTAAAAGCCACTTTTTCATCCTCTATGGCGCCGAACAAACTGAAATTTTGGAATCGTGATCAAAATCTCATCCTGAAGCGAAACAAGTATGAAAACCAGCAAAAAGATGAGTTTCTGAAAAAAATTTCACTTACACCGGCACAAATCAAGACTTGGGTTCGAACTTTAAAAGCCATTTTTTCAGGTTTGATGGTGCGAAATGGGCTAAAATTTTCGTATATTTATTAAAATCACGGTCTGAAGCGAAATCAGTAACAAAATCATATGAAAATTAAAATTCTGTAAGAATCATGATTTTATTGGCACTTTTCGTCACTTGGGTTCGAACTTTTAAAGCCATTATTTCAGGCTCCGTGGCGCAAAACAGCCATTAATTTTGGAATTGTGTTAAGAATCACGGTTTCGGGCGAAATCAGTTATAAAATCTGTATAAAGTTTCACCTCTGGAAAAATCATTATTTTATATCCACTTTTAAACACTTGGGTTCGAACTTTAAAAGCCACTTTTTCATCCTCTATGGCACCGAATAAACTGTTTGGGGATCAGGTGGTGAGGCACGAAATGAAAGAAGGTTGTGAAGGTCACATGTGTTTATTGGTGAGTCAGTAGCCGTGACAAGGAGATGATGAAGGACAGATGTAGAATACTCCGGTTGCTGCTGTGATGTGTTGGCAGGTCAAGCGCGGGTCAGTGAGTCGACGCCGGGCGCTGGTGACCGGGACTCGATGGAGGTCAGGCACTGGCGAAGAACGTAGGTCTTCAGGCACTCCAGTGCTGACGAGACGGCCGAAGGTGCGACGGACCTTGTGGGCAGTTGAACGGGAACGGCGTGACCAGTGAGGATGCTGCGTGTCCTCGTGGTGGTCATGGTTGCGTGGAAGAAGCGCTGGTCAGAGACGCTGGAACCAGGGCGCTTGTAATCCGAGTAGCGCTGGCCGCGGACGTGGCCGAGGCGCTATGATGATGTCCCGATAGAGTCCATGATGATAGGGGCGAAGCCGGGTACGTGTCCCTCGCGCTAGTAAGAAGATCGCGGGTGATCACTCGTTGAACCTCGTAGACTAGTGGCAAAATTATGACTGACTGACTGGCTCGCTGCGTCGGGCTTATTTATACTAGACGGCCGACGGCGGCAGTAGGTAGTTGGATGGCAACTAAATTCTAGGCACTCGCACAGACTGGATGTTTCAGGAACCTTCGATAGCGCGGCAATTATGCATAGGCGGCAGACTCGTTCCTTCTGGCGAGTTCTCGTAATGTGTAAGACTGATAGCGTGATAGTATTGTCGCGAGTAGATACTTGAAACAGGTAGGTCCCGTAGTACGTAGATTACTTTGTTAACGATTTAACGATGCAAGTAGCAAGTACGTACCTAAGTAGCAAGTAGCAGTTTATTATTAATTATTTAATCTGGATAATTCGACGCCACAACTGAAATTTTGGAATCGTGATCAAAATCTCATTCTGAAGCGAAATAAGTTTGAAAACCAGCAAAAAGTTGAGGTTGTGGAAAAAAATTCTCTCACATGGGCACAAATCAAGACTTGGGTTCGAACTTTAAAAGCCATTTTTTCAGGTTTCATGGTGCGAAATGGGCTAAAATTTTCGTATATTTATTAAAATCACGGTCTGAAGCGAAATCAGTAACAAAATCATATGAAAATTACAATTCTGAAAAATCATCATTTTATTGGCACTTTTCGACACTTGGGTTCGAACTTTTAAAGCCATTATTACAGGCTCCATGGCGCAAAACAGCCATTAATTTTGGAATTGTGATAAGAATCACGGTTTCGGGCGAAATCAGTTATAAAATCTGTATAAAGTTTCACCACTGGAAAAATCATTATTTTATATCCACTTTTAAACACTTGGGTTCGAACTTTAAAAGCCACTTTTTCAACCTCTATGGCACCGAATAAACTGAAATTTTGGAATCGTGATCAAAATCTCATTCTGAAGCGATATAAGTTTGAAAACCAGCAAAAAGTTGAGTTTCTGGAAAAAAATTCTCTCACATGGGCACAAATCAAGACTTGGGTTCGAACTTTAAAAGCCATTTTTTCAGGTTCCATGGTGCGAAACGGGCTAAAATTTTGGTATTGTGTTAAGAATCACGGTCTGAAGCGAAATCAGTAAGAAAATTATTATAAAGTTACAATTCTGTAAAAATCATGATTTTATTGGCACTTTTCGTCACTTGGGTTCGAACTTTTAAAGCCATTATTTCAGGCTCCGTGGCGCAAAACAGCCATTAATTTTGAAATTGTGTTAAGAATCACGGTTTCGGGCGAAATCAGTTATAAAATCTGTATAAAGTTTCACCTCTGGAAAAATCATTATTTTATAAACACTTTTAAACACTCGGGTTCGAACTTTAAAAGCCACTTTTTCATCCTCTATGGCACCGAATAAACTGAAATTTTGGAATCGTGATAAAAATCTCATTCTGAAGCGAAATAAGTTTGAAAACCAGCAAAAAGTTGAGTTTCTGGAAAAAAATTCTCTCACATGGGCACAAATCAAGACTTGGGTTCGAACTTTAAAAGCCATTTTTTCAGGTTTGATGGTGCGAAATGGGCTAAAATTTTCGTATATTTATTAGAATCACGGTCTGAAGCAAAATCGGTAACAAAATCATAATAAAGTTACAATTCTGAATAATCATCATTTTATTGGCACTTTTCGACACTTGGGTTCGAACTTTTTAGGCCATTATTTCAGGCTCCATGACGCAAAACCGCCATTAATTTTTGAATTGTGTTAAGAATCACGGTTTCGGGCGAAATCAGTTATAAAATCTGTAAAAAGTTTCACCTCTGGAAAAATCATTATTTTATACCCACTTTTAAACACTTGGGTTCGAACTTTAAAAGCCACTTTTTCAGCCTCTATGGCAGCGAACAAACTCAAATTTCGGAATCGTAATCAAAATTAAATTCTGAAGCGAATTAATTTTGAAAACAAGCAAAAACTTTAGTTTTTGGAAAAAATTCACTCACACGGGCACAAATCAAGACTTGGGTTCGAACTTTAAAAGCAATTTTTTTAGGTTCCATGGTTCGAATTGGGCTAAAATTTTGGTATTGTGATAAGAATCACGGTCTGAAGTGAAATCAGTAATAAAATCATTATAAAGTTACAATTCTGTAAAAATCATGATTTTATTGGTACTTTTCGTCACTTGGCTTCGAACTTTTAAAGCCATTATTTCAGGCTCCGTGGCGCAAAACAGCCATTAATTTTGGAATTGTGTTAAGAATCACGGTTTCGGGCGAAATCAGTTATAAAATCTGTATAAAGTTTCACTTCTGGAAAAATCATTATTTTATACCCACTTTTAAACACTTGGGTTCGAACTTTAAAAGCCACTTTTTCAGCCTCCATGGCGCCGAACAAACTGAAATTTTGGAATCGTGATCAAAATCTCATCCTGAAGCGAATCAAGTATAAAAACCAGCGAAAAGTTGAGTTTCAGGAAAAAATTTCACTCACACGAACACAAATCAAGACTTGGGTTCGAACTTTACAGGCCAATTTTTTTCAAAATCTCATCCTGAAGCGAATCAAGTATGAAAACCAGCGAAAAGTTGAGTTTCAGGAATAAATTTCACTCACACGAACACAAATCAAGACTTGGAATCGAACTTTACAAGCCATTTTTTTCAGGTTCCATGGTGCGAATTGGGCTAAAATTTTGGTATTGTGATAAGAATCACGGTCTGAAGTGAAATCAGTAATAAAATCATTTTAAAGTTACAATTCTGTAAAAATCATGATTTTATTGGCACTTTTCGTCACTTGGGTTCGAACTTTTAAAGCCATTATTTCAGGCTCCGTGGCGCAAAACAGCCATTAATTTTGGAATTGTGTTAAGAATCACGGTTTCGGGCGAAATCAGTTATAAAATCTGTATAAAGTTTCACCTCTGGAAAAATTATTATTTTATACCCACTTTTAAACACTTGGGTTCGAACTTTAAAAGCCACTTTTTCAGCCTCCATGGCGCCGAACAAACTGAAATTTTGGAATCGTGATCAAAATCTCATCCTGAAGCGAATCAAGTATGAAAACCAGCGAAAAGTTTCAGGAAAAAAAGTTTTCAGGTTCCATGGTGCGAATTGGGCTAAAATTTTGGTATTGTGATAATAATCACGGTCTGAAGTGAAATCAGTAATTAAATCATTATAAAGTTACAATTCTGTACAAATCATGATTTTATTGGCACTTTTCGTCACTTGGGTACGAACTTTTAAAGTCATTTTTTCAGGCTCCATATCGCAAAACAGCCATTTATGTAGGAATTGTGTTAAGAATCACCTTCTTATGCGAAATCACTTATAGAATCTTTATAAAGTTATAATTCTGGAAGAATCATCATTTTATTGGCCACTTTTGACACTTGGGTTCGAACTTTAAAGGCCATTTTTTCAGGTTTGATGGTGCGAAATGGGCTAAAATTTTCGTATATTTATTAAAATCAGGCTCTGAAGCGAAATCAGTAACAAAATCATATGAAAATTACAATTCTGAAAAATCATCATTTTATTGGCACTTTTCGACACTTGGGTTCGAATTTTAAAGCCATTATTACAGGCTCCATGGCGCAAAACAGCCATTAATTTTGGAATTGTGATAAGAATCACGGTTTCGGGCGAAATCAGTTATAAAATCTGTATAAAGTTTCACCACTGGAAAAATCATTATTTTATATCCACTTTTAAACACTTGGGTTCGAACTTTAAAAGCCACTTTTTCATCCTCTATGGCACCGAATAAACTGAAATTTTGGAATCGTGATCAAAATCTCATTCTGAAGCGAAATAAGTTTGAAAACCAGCAAAAAGTTGAGGTTCTGGAAAAAAATTCTCTCACATGGGCACAAATCAAGACTTGGGTTCGAACTTTAAAAGCCATTTTTTCAGGTTTGATGGTGCGAAATGGGCTTAAATTTTCGTATATTTATTAGAATCACGGTCTGAAGCGAAATCAGTAACAAAATCATATGAAAAGTACTATTCGGAAAAATCATCATTTTATTGGCACTTTTCGACACTTGGGTTCGAACTTTTAAAGCCATTATTTCAGGCTCCGTGGCGCAAAACAGCCATTAATTTTGGAATTGTGTTAAGAATCACGGTTTCGGGCGAAATCAGTTATAAAATCTGTATAAAGTTTCACCTCTGGAAAAATCATTATTTTATATCCACTTTTAAACACTTGGGTTCGAACTTTAAAAGCCACTTTTTCATCCTCTATGGCACCGAATAAACTGTTTGGGGATCAGGTGGTGAGGCACGAAATGAAAGAAGGTTGTGAAGGTCACATGTGTTTATTGGTGAGTCAGTAGCCGTGACAAGGAGATGATGAAGGACAGATGTAGAATACTAAGGTTGCTGCTGTGATGTGTTGGCAGGTCAAGCGCGGGTCAGTGAGTCGACGCCGGGCGCTGGTGACCGGGACTCGATGGAGGTCAGGCACTGGCGAAGAACGTAGGTCTTCAGGCACTCCAGTGCTGACGAGACGGCCGAAGGTGCGACGGACCTTGTGGGCAGTTGAACGGGAACGGCGTGACCAGTGAGGATGCTGCGTGTCCTCGTGGTGGTCATGGTTGCGTGGAAGAAGCGCTGGTCAGAGACGCTGGAACCAGGGCGCTTGTAATCCGAGTAGCGCTGGCCGCGGACGTGGCCGAGGCGCTATGATGATGTCCCGATAGAGTCCATGATGATAGGGGCGAAGCCGGGTACGTGTCCCTCGCGCTAGTAAGAAGAACGCGGGTGATCACTCGTTGAACCTCGTAGACTGGTGGCAAAATTATGACTGACTGACTGGCTCGCTGCGTCGGGCTTATTTATACTAGACGGCCGACGGCGGCAGTAGGTAGGTGGATGGCAACTAAATTCTAGGCACTCGCACAGACTGGATGTTTCAGGAACCTTCGATAGCGCGGCAATTATGCATAGGCGGCAGACTCGTTCCTTCTGGCGAGTTCTCGTAATGTGTAAGACTGATAGCGTGATAGTATTGTCGCGAGTAGATACTTGAAACAGGTAGGTCCCGTAGTACGTAGATTACTTTGTTAACGATTTAACGATGCAAGTAGCAAGTACGTACCTAAGTAGCAAGTAGCAGTTTATTATTAATTATTTAATCTGGATAATTCGACGCCACAACTGAAATTTTGGAATCGTGATCAAAATCTCATTCTGAAGCGAAATAAGTTTGAAAACCAGCAAAAAGTTGAGGTTGTGGAAAAAAATTCTCTCACATGGGCACAAATCAAGACTTGGGTTCGAACTTTAAAAGCCATTTTTTCAGGTTTGATGGTGCGAAATGGGCTAAAATTTTCGTATATTTATTAAAATCACGGTCTGAATCGAAATCAGTAACAAAATCATATGAAAATTACAATTCTGAAAAATCATCATTTTATTGGCACTTTTCGACACTTGGGTTCGAACTTTTAAAGCCATTATTACAGGCTCCATGGCGCAAAACAGCCATTAATTTTGGAATTGTGATAAGAATCACGGTTTCGGGCGAAATCAGTTATAAAATCTGTATAAAGTTTCACCACTGGAAAAATCATTATTTTATATCCACTTTTAAACACTTGGGTTCGAACTTTAAAAGCCACTTTTTCAACCTCTATGGCAACGAATAAACTGAAATTTTGGAATCGTGATCAAAACCTCATTCTGAAGCGATATAAGTTTGAAAACCAGCAAAAAGTTGAGTTTCTGGAAAAAAATTCTCTCACATGGGCACAAATCAAGACTTGGGTTCGAACTTTAAAAGCCATTTTTTCAGGTTCCATGGTGCGAAACGGGCTAAAATTATGGTATTGTGATAAGAATCACGGTCTGAAGCGAAATCAGTAAGAAAATTATTATAAAGTTACAATTCTGTAAAAATCATGATTTTATTGGCACTTTTCGTCACTTGGGTTCGAACTTTTAAAGCCATTATTTCAGGCTCCATGGCGCAAAACAGCCATTAATTTTGGAATTGTGATAAGAATCACGGTTTCGGGCGAAATCAGTTATAAAATCTGTATAAAGTTTCACCACTGGAAAAATCATTATTTTATATCCACTTTTAAACACTTGGGTTCGAACTTTAAAAGCCACTTTTTCAACCTCTATGGCAACGAATAAACTGAAATTTTGGAATCGTGATCAAAACCTCATTCTGAAGCGATATAAGTTTGAAAACCAGCAAAAAGTTGAGTTTCTGGAAAAAAATTCTCTCACATGGGCACAAATCAAGACTTGGGTTCCAACTTTAAAAGCCATTTTTTCAGGTTTGATGGTGCGAAATGGGCTAAAATTTTCGTATATTTATTAGAATCACGGTCTGAAGCAAAATCGGTAACAAAATCATAATAAAGTTACAATTCTGAATAATCATCATTTTATTGGCACTTTTCGACACTTGGGTTCGAACTTTTTAGGCCATTATTTCAGGCTCCATGACGCAAAACCGCCATTAATTTTTGAATTGTGTTAAGAATCACGGTTTCGGGCGAAATCAGTTATAAAATCTGTAAAAAGTTTCACCTCTGGAAAAATCATTATTTTATACCCACTTTTAAACACTTGGGTTCGAACTTTAAAAGCCACTTTTTCAGCCTCTATGGCAGCGAACAAACTCAAATTTCGGAATCGTAATCAAAATTAAATTCTGAAGCGAATTAATTTTGAAAACAAGCAAAAACTTTAGTTTTTGGAAAAAATTCACTCACACGGGCACAAATCAAGACTTGGGTTCGAACTTTAAAAGCAATTTTTTTAGGTTCCGTGGTTCAAATTGGGCTAAAATTTTGGTATTGTGATAAGAATCACGGTCTGAAGTGAAATCAGTAATAAAATCATTATAAAGTTACAATTCTGTAAAAATCATGATTTTATTGGTACTTTTCGTCACTTGGCTTCGAACTTTTAAAGCCATTATTTCAGGCTCCGTGGCGCAAAACAGCCATTAATTTTGGAATTGTGTTAAGAATCACGGTTTCGGGCGAAATCAGTTATAAAATCTGTATAAAGTTTCACTTCTGGAAAAATCATTATTTTATACCCACTTTTAAACACTTGGGTTCGAACTTTAAAAGCCACTTTTTCAGCCTCCATGGCGCCGAACAAACTGAAATTTTGGAATCGTGATCAAAATCTCATCCTGAAGCGAATCAAGTATAAAAACCAGCGAAAAGTTGAGTTTCAGGAAAAAATTTCACTCACACGAACACAAATCAAGACTTGGGTTCGAACTTTACAGGCCAATTTTTTTCAAAATCTCATCCTGAAGCGAATCAAGTATGAAAACCAGCGAAAAGTTGAGTTTCAGGAAAAAATTTCACTCACACGAACACAAATCAAGACTTGGAATCGAACTTTACAAGCCATTTTTTTCAGGTTCCATGGTGCGAATTGGGCTAAAATTTTGGTATTGTGATAAGAATCACGGTCTGAAGTGAAATCAGTAATAAAATCATTTTAAAGTTACAATTCTGTAAAAATCATGATTTTATTGGCACTTTTCGTCACTTGGGTTCGAACTTTTAAAGCCATTATTTCAGGCTCCGTGGCGCAAAACAGCCATTAATTTTGGAATTGTGTTAAGAATCACGGTTTCGGGCGAAATCAGTTATAAAATCTGTATAAAGTTTCACCTCTGGAAAAATTATTATTTTATACCCACTTTTAAACACTTGGGTTCGAACTTTAAAAGCCACTTTTTGAGCCTCCATGGCGCCGAACAAACTGAAATTTTGGAATCGTGATCAAAATCTCATCCTGACGCGAATCAAGTATGAAAACCAGCGAAAAGTTGAGTTTCAGGAAAAAAAGTTTTCAGGTTCCATGGTGCGAATTGGGCTAAAATTTTGGTATTGTGATAATAATCACGGTCTGAAGTGAAATCAGTAATTAAATCATTATAAAGTTACAATTCTGTACAAATCATGATTTTATTGGCACTTTTCGTCACTTGGGTACGAACTTTTAAAGCCATTATTTCAGGCTCCGTGGCGCAAAACAGCCATTAATTTTGGAATTGTGTTAAGAATCACGGTTTCAGGCGAAATCAGTTATAAAATCTGTATAAAGTTTCACTTCTGGAAAAATCATTATTTTATACCCACTTTTAAACACTTGGGTTCGAACTTTAAAAGCCACTTTTTCATCCTCTATGGCGCCGAACAAACTGAAATTTTGGAATCGTGATCAAAATCTCATCCTGAAGCGAAACAAGTATGAAAACCAGCAAAAAGATGAGTTTCTGAAAAAAATTTCACTTACACCGGCACAAATCAAGACTTGGGTTCGAACTTTAAAAGCCATTTTTTCAGGTTTGATGGTGCGAAATGGGCTAAAATTTTCGTATATTTATTAAAATCAGGCTCTGAAGCGAAATCAGTAACAAAATCATATGAAAATTACAATTCTGAAAAATCATCATTTTATTGGCACTTTTCGACACTTGGGTTCGAACTTTTAAAGCCATTATTACAGGCTCCATGGCGCAAAACAGCCATTAATTTTGGAATTGTGATAAGAATCACGGTTTCGGGCGAAATCAGTTATAAAATCTGTATAAAGTTTCACCACTGGAAAAATCATTATTTTATATCCACTTTTAAACACTTGGGTTCGAACTTTAAAAGCCACTTTTTCATCCTCTATGGCACCGAATAAACTGAAATTTTGGAATCGTGATCAAAATCTCATTCTGAAGCGAAATAAGTTTGAAAACCAGCAAAAAGTTGAGGTTCTGGAAAAAAATTCTCTCACATGGGCACAAATCAAGACTTGGGTTCGAACTTTAAAAGCCATTTTTTCAGGTTTGATGGTGCGAAATGGGCTTAAATTTTCGTATATTTATTAGAATCACGGTCTGAAGCGAAATCAGTAACAAAATCATATGAAAAGTACTATTCGGAAAAATCATCATTTTATTGGCACTTTTCGACACTTGGGTTCGAACTTTTAAAGCCATTATTTCAGGCTCCGTGGCGCAAAACAGCCATTAATTTTGGAATTGTGTTAAGAATCACGGTTTCGGGCGAAATCAGTTATAAAATCTGTATAAAGTTTCACCTCTGGAAAAATCATTATTTTATATCCACTTTTAAACACTTGGGTTCGAACTTTAAAAGCCACTTTTTCATCCTCTATGGCACCGAATAAACTGTTTGGGGATCAGGTGGTGAGGCACGAAATGAAAGAAGGTTGTGAAGGTCACATGTGTTTATTGGTGAGTCAGTAGCCGTGACAAGGAGATGATGAAGGACAGATGTAGAATACTCCGGTTGCTGCTGTGATGTGTTGGCAGGTCAAGCGCGGGTCAGTGAGTCGACGCCGGGCGCTGATGACCGGGACTCGATGGAGGTCAGGCACTGGCGCAGAACGTAGGTCTTCAGGCACTCCAGTGCTGACGAGACGGCCGAAGGTGCGACGGACCTTGTGGGCAGTTGAACGGGAACGGCGTGACCAGTGAGGATGCTGCGTGTCCTCGTGGTGGTCATGGTTGCGTGGAAGAAGCGCTGGTCAGAGACGCTGGAACCAGGGCGCTTGTAATCCGAGTAGCGCTGGCCGCGGACGTGGCCGAGGCGCTATGATGATGTCCCGATAGAGTCCATGATGATAGGGGCGAAGCCGGGTACGTGTCCCTCGCGCTAGTAAGAAGAACGCGGGTGATCACTCGTTGAACCTCGTAGACTGGTGGCAAAATTATGACTGACTGACTGGCTCGCTGCGTCGGGCTTATTTATACTAGACGGCCGACGGCGGCAGTAGGTAGGTGGATGGCAACTAAATTCTAGGCACTCGCACAGACTGGATGTTTCAGGAACCTTCGATAGCGCGGCAATTATGCATAGGCGGCAGACTCGTTCCTTCTGGCGAGTTCTCGTAATGTGTAAGACTGATAGCGTGATAGTATTGTCGCGAGTAGATACTTGAAACAGGTAGGTCCCGTAGTACGTAGATTACTTTGTTAACGATTTAACGATGCAAGTAGCAAGTACGTACCTAAGTAGCAAGTAGCAGTTTATTATTAATTATTTAATCTGGATAATTCGACGCCACAACTGAAATTTTGGAATCGTGATCAAAATCTCATTCTGAAGCGAAATAAGTTTGAAAACCAGCAAAAAGTTGAGGTTGTGGAAAAAAATTCTCTCACATGGGCACAAATCAAGACTTGGGTTCGAACTTTAAAAGCCATTTTATCAGGTTTGATGGTGCGAAATGGGCTAAAATTTTCGTATATTTATTAAAATCACGGTCTGAAGCGAAATCAGTAACAAAATCATATGAAAATTACAATTCTGAAAAATCATCATTTTATTGGCACTTTTCGACACTTGGGTTCGAACTTTTAAAGCCATTATTACAGGCTCCATGGCGCAAAACAGCCATTAATTTTGGAATTGTGATAAGAATCACGGTTTCGGGCGAAATCAGTTATAAAATCTGTATAAAGTTTCACCACTGGAAAAATCATTATTTTATATCCACTTTTAAACACTTGGGTTCGAACTTTAAAAGCCACTTTTTCAACCTCTATGGCAACGAATAAACTGAAATTTTGGAATCGTGATCAAAATCTCATTCTGAAGCGATATAAGTTTGAAAACCAGCAAAAAGTTGAGTTTCTGGAAAAAAATTCTCTCACATGGGCACAAATCAAGACTTGGGTTCGAACTTTAAAAGCCATTTTTTCAGGTTCCATGGTGCGAAACGGGCTAAAATTTTGGTATTGTGATAAGAATCACGGTCTGAAGCGAAATCAGTAAGAAAATTATTATAAAGTTACAATTCTGTAAAAATCATGATTTTATTGGCACTTTTCGTCACTTGGGTTCGAACTTTTAAAGCCATTATTTCAGGCTCCGTGGCAAAAAACAGCCATTAATTTTGAAATTGTGTTAAGAATCACGGTTTCGGGCGAAATCAGTTATAAAATCTGTATAAAGTTTCACCTCTGGAAAAATCATTATTTTATAAACACTTTTAAACACTCGGGTTCGAACTTTAAAAGCCACTTTTTCATCCTCTATGGCACCGAATAAACTGAAATTTTGGAATCGTGATAAAAATCTCATTCTGAAGCGAAATAAGTTTGAAAACCAGCAAAAAGTTGAGTTTCTGGAAAAAAATTCTCTCACATGGGCACAAATCAAGACTTGGGTTCGAACTTTAAAAGCCATTTTTTCAGGTTTGATGGTGCGAAATGGGCTAAAATTTTCGTATATTTATTAGAATCACGGTCTGAAGCAAAATCGGTAACAAAATCATAATAAAGTTACAATTCTGAATAATCATCATTTTATTGGCACTTTTCGACACTTGGGTTCGAACTTTTTAGGCCATTATTTCAGGCTCCATGACGCAAAACCGCCATTAATTTTTGAATTGTGTTAAGAATCACGGTTTCGGGCGAAATCAGTTATAAAATCTGTATAAAGTTTCACCCCTGGAAAAATCATTATTTTATATACACTTTTAAACACTTGGGTTCGAACTTTAAAAGCCACTTTTTCATCCTCTATGGCACCGAATAAACTGAAATTTTGGAATCGTGATCAAAATCTTATTCTGAAGCGTAATAAGTTTGAAAACCAGCAAAAAGTTGAGTTTCTGGAAAAAAATTCTCTCACATGGGCACAAATCAAGACTTGGGTTCGAACTTTAAAAGCCATTTTTTCAGGTTCCATGGTGCGAAACGGGCTAAAATTTTGGTATTGTGATAAGAATCACGGTCTGAAGCGAAATCAGTAAGAAAATTATTATAAAGTTACAATTCTGTAAAAATCATGATTTTATTGGCACTTTTCGTCACTTGGGTTCGAACTTTTAAGCCATTATTTCAGGCTCCGTGGCGCAAAACAGCCATTAATTTTGGAATTGTGTTAAGAATCTCGGTTTCGGGCGAAATCAGTTATAAAATCTGTATAAAGTTTCACCTCTGGAAAAATCATTATTTTATATACACTTTTAAACACTCGGGTTCGAACTTTAAAAGCCACTTTTTCATCCTCTATGGCGCCGAATAAACTGAAATTTTGGAATCGTGATCAAAATCTCATTTTGAAGCGATATAAGTTTGAAAACCAGCTAAAAGTTGAGTTTCTGGAAAAAAATTCTCTCACATGGGCACAAATCAAGACTTGGGTTCGAACTTTAAAAGCCATTTTTTCAGGTTTGATGGTGCGAAATGGGCTAAAATTTTCGTATATTTATTAGAATCACGGTCTGAAGCGTAATCAGTAACAAAATCATATGAAAATTACAATTCTGAAAAATCATCATTTTATTGGCACTTTTCGACACTTGGGTTCGAACTTTTAAAGCCATTATTACAGGCTCCGTGGCGCAAAACAGCCATTAATTATGGAATTGTGTTAATAATCACGGTTTCAGGCGAAATCAGTTATAAAATCTGTATAAATTTTTATTTCTGGAAAAATCATCATTTTATTGGCACTTTTCGACAGTTGGGTTCGAACTTTCAAAGCCATTATTTCAGGCTCCATGGCGCAAAACAGCCATTTTTTTGGAATTGTGATAAGAATCACGGTTTCGGGCGAAATCAGTTATAAAATCTGTATAAAGTTTCATTTCTGGAAAAATCATCATTTTATTGGCACTTTTCGACAGTTGGGTTCGAACTTTCAAAGCCATTATTTCAGGCTCCATGGCGCAAAACAGCCATTTTTTTGGAATTGTGTTAAGAATCACGGTGTCGGTGGAAATCGGTTATAAAATCTGTATAAAGTTTCATTTCTGGAAAAATCATTATTTTATACCCACTTTTTAACACTTGGGTTCGAACTTTAAAAGCCACTTTTTCATCCTCTATGGAACCGAACAAACTGAAATTTTGGAATCGTGATCAAAATCTTATTCTGAAGCGAAATAAGTTTGAAAACCAGCAAAAAGTTGAGTTTCTGGAAAAAATCTCTCTCAGACGGGCACAAATCAAGACTTGGGTTCGAACCTTAAAAGCAATTTTTTCAGGTTCCATGGTGCGAAACGGGCTAAAATTTTGGTATTGTTAAAAGAATCACGGTCTGAAGCGTAATCAGTAAAAAAATCATATGAAAATTACAATTCTGAAAAATCATCATTTTATTGGCACTTTTCGACACTTGGGTTCGAACTTTTAAAGCCATTATTACAGGCTCCATGGCGCAAAACAGCCATTAATTTTGGAATTGTGATAATCATCATTTTATTGGCACTTTTCGACAGTTGGGTTCGAACTTTCAAAGCCATTATTTCAGGCTCCATGGCGCAAAAGAGCCATTTTTTGGAATTGTGTGAAGAATCACGGTGTCGGGGGAAATTAGTTATAAAATCTGTATAAAGTTTCATTTCTGGAAAAATCATCATTTTATACCCACTTTTTAACACTTGGGTTCGAACTTTAAAAGCCACTTTTTCATCCTCTATGGAACCGAACAAACTGAAATTTTGGAATCGTGATCAAAATCTTTTTCTGAAGCGAAATAAGTTTGAAAACCAGCAAAAAGTTGAGTTTCTGGAAAAAAATTCTCTCACACGGGCACAAATCAAGACTTGGGTTCGAACTTTAAAAGCAATTTTTTCAGGTTCCATGGTGCGAAACGGGCTAAAATTTTGGTATTGTTAAAAGAATCACGGTCTGAAGCGAAATCGGTAACAAAATCATAATAAAGTTACAATTCTTAATAATCATCATTTTATTGGCACTTTTCGACACTTGGGTTCGAACTTTTTAGGCCATTATTTCAGGCTCCATGACGCAAAACCGCCATTAATTTTGGAATTGTGTTAAGAATCACGGTTTCAGGCGAAATAAGTTATAAAATCTGTATAAAGTTTCACTTCTAGAAAAATCATCATTTTATACCCACTTTTAAACACTTGGGTTCGAACTTTAAAAGCCACTTTTTCAGCCTCCATGGCGCCGAACATACTGAAATTTTGGAATCGTGATCAAAATCTCATCCTGAAGCGAATCAAGTATGAAAACCAGCGAAAAGTTGAGATTCAGGAAAAAATTTCACTCACACGAACACAAATCAAGACTTGGGTTTGAACTTTAAAAGCATTTTTTTCAGGTTCAATGGTTCGAATTGGGCTTAAATTTTGGTATTGTGATAAGAATCAAGGTCTGAAGTGAAATCCGTAATAAAATCATTATAAAGTTACAATTCTGTAAAAATCATGATTTTATTGGCACTTTTCGTCACTTGGGTTCGAACTTTTAAAGCCATTATTTCAGGCTCCGTGGCGCAAAACAGCCATTAATTTTGGAATTGTGTTAAGAATCACGGTGTCGGGGGAAATCAGTTATAAAATCTGTATAAAGTTTCATTTCTGGAAAAATCATCATTTTATACCCACTTTTTAACACTTGGGTTCGAACTTTAAAAGCCACTTTTTCATCCTCTATGGAACCGAATAAACTGAAATTTTGGAATCGTGATCAAAATCTTATTCTGAAGCGAAATAAGTTTGAAAACCAGCAAAAAGTTGAGTTTCTGGAAAAAAATTCTCTCACACGGGCACAAATCAAGACTTGGGTTCGAACTTTAAAAGCAATTTTTTCAGGTTCCATGGTTCGAATTGGGCTAAAATTTTGGTATTGTGATAAGAATCACGGTCTGAAGTGAAATCAGTAAAAAAAATCATTATAAAGTTACAATTCTGTAAAAATCATGATTTTATTGGCACTTTTCGTCACTTGGGTTCGAACTTTTAAAGCCATTATTTCAGGCTCCGTGGCGCAAAACAGCCATTAATTTTGGAATTGTGTTAAGAATCACGGTTTCAGGCGAAATCAGTTATAAAATCTGTATAAAGTTTCACTTCTGGAAAAATCATTTTTTTATACCCACTTTTAAACACTTGGGTTCGAACTTTTAAAGCCACTTTTTCAGCCTCCATGGCGCCGAACAAACTGAAATTTTGGATCGTGATCAAAATCTCATTCTGACGCGAAATAAGTTTGAAAACCAGCAAAAAGTTGAGTTTCTGGAAAAAAATTCTCTCACATGGGCACAAATCAAGACTTGGGTTCGAACTTTAGAAGCCATTTTTTCAGGTTTCATGGTGCGAAATGGGCTAAAATTTTCGTATATTTATTAAAATCACGGTCTGAAGCGAAATCAGTAAAAAAATCAAATGAAAATTACAATTCTGAAAAATCATCATTTTATTGGCACTTTTCGACACTTGGGTTCGAACTTTTAAAGCCATTATTACAGGCTCCATGGCGCAAAACAGCCATTAATTTTGGAATTGTGATAAGAATCACGGTTTCGGGCGAAATCAGTTATAAAATCTGTATAAAGTTTCACCTCTGGAAAAATCATTATTTTATATCCACTTTTAAACACTTGGGTTCGAACTTTAAAAGCCACTTTTTCATCCTCTATGGCGCCAAACAAAGTGAAATTTTGGAATCGTGATCAAAATCTCATCCTGAAGCGAATCAAATTAAAAACCAGCGAAAAGTTGAGTTTCAGGAAAAAATTTCACTCACACGAACACAAATCAAGACTTGGATTCGAACTTTAAAAGCCATTTTTTCAGGTTTGATGGTGCGAAATGGGCTTAAATTTTCGTATATTTATTAGAATCACGGTCTGAAGCGAAATCAGTAACAAAATCATATGAAAATTACAATTCGGAAAAATCATCATTTTATTGGCACTTTTCGACACTTGGGTTCGAACTTTTAAAGCCATTATTTCAGGCTCCGTGGCGCAAAACAGCCATTAATTTTGGAATTGTGTTAAGAATCACGGTTTCGGGCGAAATCAGTTATAAAATCTGTATTAAGTTTCACCTCTGGAAAAATCATTATTTTATATCCACTTTTAAACACTTGGGTTCGAACTTTAAAAGCCACTTTTTCATCCTCTATGGCACCGAATAAACTGAAATTTTGGAATCGTGATCAAAATCTCATTTTGAAGCGAAATAAGTTTGAAAACCAGCAAAAAGTTGAGGTTCTGGAAAAAAATTCTCTCACATGGGCACAAATCAAGACTTGGGTTCGAACTTTAAAAGCCATTTTTTCAGGTTTGATGGTGCGAAATGGGCTAAAATTTTCGTAAATTTATTAGAATCACGGTCTGAAGCGAAATCAGTAACAAAATCATATGAAAATAACAATTCGGAAAAATAATCATTTTATTGGCACTTTTCGACACTTGGGTTCGAACTTTTAAAGTCATTATTTCAGGATCCGTGGCGCAAAACAGCCATTAATTTTGGAATTGTGTTAAGAATCACGGTTTCGGGCGAAATCAGTTATAAAATATGTATAAAGTTTCACCTCTGGAAAAATCATTATTTTATATACACTTTTAAACACTTGGGTTCGAACTTTAAAGCCACTTTTTCATCCTCTATGGCACCGAATAAACTGAAATTTAGGAATCGTGATCAAAATCTCATTCTGAAGCGATATAAGTTTGAAAACCAGCAAAAAGTTGATTTTCTGGTAAAAAATTCTCTCACATGGGCACAAATCAAGACTTGGGTTCGAACTTTAAAAGCCATTTTTTCAGATTCCATGGTGCGATACGAACTAAAATTTTGGTATTGTGATAAGAATCACGGTCTGAAGCGAAATCAGTAATAAAATCATTATAAAGTTACAATTCTGTAAAAATCATGATTTTATTGGCACTTTCGTCACTTGGGTTCGAACTTTTAAAGCCATTATTTCAGGTTCCGTGGCGCAAAACAGCCATTAATTTTGGAATTGTGTTAAGAATCACGGTTTCAGGCGAAATCAGTTATAAAATCTGTATAAAGTTTCACTTCTGGAAAAATCATTTTTTTATACCCACTTTTAAACACTTGGGTTCGAACTTTAAAAGCCACTTTTTCAGCCTCCATGGCGCCGAACAAACTGAAATTTTGGAATCGTGATCAAAATCTCATTCTGAAGCGAAATAAGTTTGAAAACCAGCAAAAAGTTGAGTTTCTGGAAAAAAATTCTCTCACATGGGCACAAATCAAGACTTGGGTTCCAACTTTAAAAGCCATTTTTTCAGGTTTGATGGTGCGAAATGGGCTAAAATTTTCGTATATTTCTTAAAATCACGGTCTGAAGCGAAATCAGTAACAAAATCATATGAAAATTACAATTCTGAAAAATCATCATTTTATTGGCACTTTTCGACACTTGGGTTCGAACTTTTAAAGCCATTATTACAGGCTCCATGGCGCAAAACAGCCATTAATTTTGGAATTGTGATAAGAATCACGGTTTCGGGCGAAATCAGTTATAAAATCTGTATAAAGTTTCACCTCTGGAAAAATCATTATTTTATATCCACTTTTAAACACTTGGGTTCGAACTTTAAAAGCCACTTTTTCATCCTCTATGGCACCGAATAAACTGAAATTTTGGAATCGTGATCAAAATCTCATTTTGAAGCGAAATAAGTTTGAAAACCAGCAAAAAGTTGAGTTTCTGGAAAAAAATTCTCTCACATGGGCACAAATCAAGACTTGGGTTTTCGAACTTTAAAAGCCATTTTTTCAGGTTTGATGGTGCGAAATGGGCTAAAATTTTCGTATATTTATTAGAATCACGGTCTGAAGCGTAATCAATAACAAAATCATATGAAAATTACAATTCTGAAAAATCATCATTTTATTGGCACTTTTCGACACTTGGGTTCGAACTTTTAAAGCCATTATTACAGGCTCCGTGGCGCAAAACAGCCATTAATTTTGGAATTGTGTTAAGAATCACGGTTTCAGGCGAAATCAGTTATAAAATCTGTATAAAGTTTCATTTCTGGAAAAATCATCATTTTATTGGCACTTTTCGACAGTTGGGTTCGAACTTTCAAAGTCATTATTTCAGGCTCCATGGCGCAAAACAGCCATTTTTTTGGAATTGTGTTAAGAATCACGGTGTCGGGGTAAATCAGTTATAAAATCTGTATAAAGTTTCATTTCTGGAAAAATCATCATTTTATACCCACTTTTTAACACTTGGGTTCGAACTTTAAAAGCCACTTTTTCATCCTCTATGGAACCGAACAAACCGAAATTTTGGAATCGTGATCAAAATCTTATTCTGAAGCGAAATAAGTTTGAAAACCAGCAAAAAGTTGAGTTTCTGGAAAAAATCTCTCTCAGACGGGCACAAATCAAGACTTGGGTTCGAACTTTAAAAGCAATTTTTTCAGGTTCCATGGTGCGAAACGGGCTAAAATTTTGGTATTTTTAAAAGAATCACGGTCTGAAGCGTAATCAGTAAAAAAATCATATGAAAATTACAATTCTGAAAAATCATCATTTTATTGGCACTTTTCGACACTTGGGTTCGAACTTTTAAAGCCATTATTACAGGCTCCATGGCGCAAAACAGCCATTAATTTTGGAATTGTGATAATCATCATTTTATTGGCACTTTTCGACAGTTGGGTTCGAACTATCAAAGCCATTATTTCAGGCTCCATGGCGTAAAAGAGCCATTTTTTGGAATTGTGTTAAGAATCACGGTGTAGGGGGAAATTAGTTATAAAATCTGTATAAAGTTTCATTTCTGGAAAAATCATCATTTTATACCCACTTTTTAACACTTGGGTTCGAACTTTAAAAGCCACTTTTTTAGCCTCCATGGCGCCGAACAAACTGAAATTTTGGAATCGTGATCAAAATCTCATTCTGAAGCGAAATAAGTTTGAAAACCAGCAAAAAGTTGAGTTTCTGGAAAAAAATTCTCTCACATGGGCACAAATCAAGACTTGGGTTCCAACTTTAAAAGCCATTTTTTCAGGTTTGATGGTGCGAAATGGGCTAAAATTTTCGTATATTTATTAAAATCACGGTCTGAAGCGAAATCAGTAACAAAATCATATGAAAATTACAATTCTGAAAAATCATCATTTTATTGGCACTTTTCGACACTTGGGTTCGAACTTTTAAAGCCATTATTACAGGCTCCATGGCGCAAAACAGCCATTAATTTTGGAATTGTGATAAGAATCACGGTTTCGGGCGAAATCAGTTATAAAATCTGTATAAAGTTTCACCTCTGGAAAAATCATTATTTTATATCCACTTTTAAACACTTGGGTTCGAACTTTAAAAGCCACTTTTTCATCCTCTATGGCACCGAATAAACTGAAATTTTGGAATCGTGATCAAAATCTCATTTAGAAGCGAAATAAGTTTGAAAACCAGCAAAAAGTTGAGTTTCTGGAAAAAAATTCTCTCACATGGGCACAAATCAAGACTTGGGTTCGAACTTTAAAAGCCATTTTTTCAGGTTCCATGGTGCGAAACGGGCTAAAATTTTGGTATTGTGATAAGAATCACGGTCTGAAGCGAAATCAGTAAGAAAATTATTATAAAGTTACAATTCTGTAAAAATCATGATTTTATTGGCACTTTTCGTCACTTGGGTTCGAACTTTTAAAGCCATTATTTCAGGCTCCGTGGCGCAAAACAGCCATTAATTTTGGAATTGTGTTAAGAATCACGGTTTCGGGCGAAATCAGTTATAAAATCTGTATAAAGTTTCACCTCTGGAAAAATCATTATTTTATATACACTTTTAAACACTCGGGTTCGAACTTTAAAAGCCACTTTTTCATCCTCTATGGCGCCGAATAAACTGAAATTTTGGAATCGTGATCAAAATCTCATTCTGAAGCGATATAAGTTTGAAAACCAGCTAAAAGTTGAGTTTCTGGAAAAAAATTCTCTCACATGGGCACAAATCAAGACTTGGGTTCGAACTTTAAAAGCCATTTTTTCAGGTTTGATGGTGCGAAATGGGCTAAAATTTTCGTATATTTATTAGAATCACGGTCTGAAGCGTAATCAATAACAAAATCATATGAAAATTACAATTCTGAAAAATCATCATTTTATTGGCACTTTTCGACACTTGGGTTCGAACTTTTAAAGCCATTATTACAGGCTCCGTGGCGCAAAACAGCCATTAATTTTGGAATTGTGTTAAGAATCACGGTTTCAGGCGAAATCAGTTATAAAATCTGTATAAAGTTTCATTTCTGGAAAAATCATCATTTTATTGGCACTTTTCGACAGTTGGGTTCGAACTTTCAAAGTCATTATTTCAGGCTCCATGGCGCAAAACAGCCATTTTTTTGGAATTGTGTTAAGAATCACGGTGTCGGGGTAAATCAGTTATAAAATCTGTATAAAGTTTCATTTCTGGAAAAATCATCATTTTATACCCACTTTTTAACACTTGGGTTCGAACTTTAAAAGCCACTTTTTCATCCTCTATGGAACCGAACAAACCGAAATTTTGGAATCGTGATCAAAATCTTATTCTGAAGCGAAATAAGTTTGAAAACCAGCAAAAAGTTGAGTTTCTGGAAAAAATCTCTCTCAGACGGGCACAAATCAAGACTTGGGTTCGAACTTTAAAAGCAATTTTTTCAGGTTCCATGGTGCGAAACGGGCTAAAATTTTGGTATTTTTAAAAGAATCACGGTCTGAAGCGTAATCAGTAAAAAAATCATATGAAAAATACAATTCTGAAAAATCATCATTTTATTGGCACTTTTCGACACTTGGGTTCGAACTTTTAAAGCCATTATTACAGGCTCCATGGCGCAAAACAGCCATTAATTTTGGAATTGTGATAATCATCATTTTATTGGCACTTTTCGACAGTTGGGTTCGAACTATCAAAGCCATTATTTCAGGCTCCATGGCGTAAAAGAGCCATTTTTTGGAATTGTGTTAAGAATCACGGTGTAGGGGGAAATTAGTTATAAAATCTGTATAAAGTTTCATTTCTGGAAAAATCATCATTTTATACCCACTTTTTAACACTTGGGTTCGAACTTTAAAAGCCACTTTTTCATCCTCTATGGAACCGAACAAACTGAAATTTTGGAATCGTGATCAAAATCTTTTTCTGAAGCGAAAAAGGTTTGAAAACCAGCAAAAAGTTGAGTTTCTGGAAAAAAATTCTCTCACACGGGCACAAATCAAGACTTGGGTTCGAACTTTAAAAGCAATTTTTTCAGGTTCCATGGTGCGAAACGGGCTAAAATTTTGGTATTGTTAAAAGAATCACGGTCTGAAGCGAAATCGGTAACAAAATCATAATAAAGTTACAATTCTTAATAATCATCATTTTATTGGCACTTTTCGACACTTGGGTTCGAACTTTTTAGGCCATTATTTCAGGCTCCATGACGCAAAACCGCCATTAATTTTGGAATTGTGTTAAGAATCACGGTTTCAGGCGAAATCAGTTATAAAATCTGTATAAAGTTTCACTTCTAGAAAAATCATCATTTTATACCCACTTTTAAACACTTGGGTTCGAACTTTAAAAGCCACTTTTTCAGCCTCCATGGCGCCGAACAAACTGAAATTTTGGAATCGTGATCAAAATCTCATCTTGAAGCGTATCAAGTATGAAAACCAGCGAAAAGTTGAGTTTCAGGAAAAAATTTCACTCACACGAACACAAATCAAGACTTGGGTTTGAACTTTAAAAGCATTTTTTCAGGTTCCATGGTTCGAATTGGGCTTAAATTTTGGTATTGTGATAAGAATCACGGTCTGAAGTGAAATCAGTAATAAAATCATTATAAAGTTACAATTCTGTAAAAATCATGATTTTATTGGCACTTTTCGTCACTTGGGTTCGAACTTTTAAAGCCATTATTTCAGGCTCCGTGGCGCAAAACAGCCATTAATTTTGGAATTGTGTTAAGAATCACGGTTTCGGGCGAAATCAGTTATAAAATCTGTATAAAGTTTCATTTCTGGAAAAATCATCATTTTATACCCACTTTTTAACACTTGGGTTCGAACTTTAAAAGCCACTTTTTCATCCTCTATGGAACCGAACAAACTGAAATTTTGGAATCGTGATCAAAATCTTATTCTGAAGCGAAATAAGTTTGAAAACCAGCAAAAAGTTGAGTTTCTGGAAAAAATCTCTCTCAGACGGGCACAAATCAAGACTTGGGTTCGAACCTTAAAAGCAATTTTTTCAGGTTCCATGGTGCGAAACGGGCTAAAATTTTGGTATTGTTAAAAGAATCACGGTCTGAAGCGTAATCAGTAAAAAAATCATATGAAAATTACAATTCTGAAAAATCATCATTTTATTGGCACTTTTCGACACTTGGGTTCGAACTTTTAAAGCCATTATTACAGGCTCCATGGCGCAAATTAGCCATTAATTTTGGAATTGTGATAATCATCATTTTATTGGCACTTTTCGACAGTTGGGTTCGAACTTTCCAAGCCATTATTTCAGGCTCCATGGCAGAAAACAGCCATTTTTTTGGAATTGTGTTAAGAATCACGGTGTCGGGGGAAATCAGATATAAAATCTGTATGAAGTTTCATTTCTGGAAAAATCATCATTTTATACCCACTTTTTAACACTTGGGTTCGAACTTTAAAAGCCACTTTTTCATCCTCTATGGAACCGAACAAACTGAAATTTTGGAATCGTGATCAAAAATCTTTTTCTGAAGCGAAATAAGTTTGAAAACCAGCAAAAAGTTGAGTTTCTGGAAAAAAATTCTCTCACACGGGCACAAATCAAGACTTGGGTTCGAACTTTAAAAGCAATTTTTTCAGGTTCCATGGTGCGAAACGGGCTAAAATTTTGGTATTGTTAAAAGAATCACGGTCTGAAGCGAAATCGGTAACAAAATCATAATAAAGTTACAATTCTTAATAATCATCATTTTATTGGCACTTTTCGACACTTGGGTTCGAACTTTTTAGGCCATTATTTCAGGCTCCATGACGCAAAACCGCCATTAATTTTGGAATTGTGTTAAGAATCACGGTTTCAGGCGAAATCAGTTATAAAATCTGTATAAAGTTTCACTTCTAGAAAAATCATCATTTTATACCCACTTTTAAACACTTGGGTTCGAATTTTAAAAGCCACTTTTTCAGCCTCCATGGCGCCGAACAAACTGAAATTTTGGAATCGTGATCAAAATCTCATCCTGAAGCGAATCAAGTATGAAATCCAGCGAAAAGTTGAGATTCAGGAAAAAATTTCACTCACACGAACACAAATCAAGACTTGGGTTTGAACTTTAAAAGCATTTTTTTCAGGTTCCATGGTTCGAATTGGGCTTAAATTTTGGTATTGTGATAAGAATCACGGTCTGAAGTGAAATCCGTAATAAAATCATTATAAAGTTACAATTCTGTAAAAATCATGATTTTATTGGCACTTTTCGTCACTTGGGTTCGAACTTTTAAAGCCATTATTTCAGGCTCCGTCGCGCAAAACAGCCATTAATTTTGGAATTGTGTTAAGAATCACGGTTTCGGGCGAAATCAGTTATAAAATCTGTATAAAGTTTCATTTCTGGAAAAATCATCATTTTATTGGCACTTTTCGACAGTTGGGTTCGAACTTTCAAAGCCATTATATCAGGCTCCATGGCGCAAAACAGCCAATTTTTTGGAATTGTGTTAAGAATCACGGTGTCGGGGGAAATCAGTTATAAAATCTGTATAAAGTTTCATTTCTGGAAAAATCATCATTTTATACCCACTTTTTAACACTTGGGTTCGAACTTTAAAAGCCACTTTTTCATCCTCTATGGAACCGAACAAACTGAAATTTTGGAATCGTGATCAAAATCTTATTCTGAACCGAAATAAGTTTGAAAACCAGCAAAAAGTTGAGTTTCTGGAAAAAAATTCTCTCACACGGGCACAAATCAAGACTTGGGTTCGAACTTTAAAAGCAATTTTTTCAGGTTCCATGGTTCGATTTGGGCTAAAATTTTGGTATTGTGATAAGAATCACGGTCTGAAGTGAAATCAGTAAAAAAATCATTATAAAGTTACAATTCTGTAAAAATCATGATTTTATTGGCACTTTTCGTCACTTGGGTTCGAACTTTTAAAGCCATTATTTCAGGCTCCGTGGCGCAAAACAGCCATTAATTTTGGAAT